>CM068838.1:114070927-115380927 GCA_028554795.2 Sinohyriopsis cumingii | reverse complement strand
TACTTTTGGCCAAATTAAACATTGGCGGATTACGTATTCAGAATTAAACATTATTGTTCCCAATTATAGTTTTCTGTCGTTTGACATTGACATTGTATATTATACACTATATCGCTGAAAAGGACATTACCAACACTAAAGGGGCCATTCTTATCTCTAAATAGGATATTGTAATCACTATAGGGACATTATTATCTCTAAACGGACATTATCATCACTAAATGGGACATTATCATCACTAAAGGGGACATTATCATCACTAAAGCGGACATTATTATCACTAAAGAGGATATTATCATCACTAAAGGGGACATTATCATCACTAAAGGGGTAATTCTTATCACTAAAGGGGACATTATCATCACTAAAGGGGACATTACAATGACTAAAGGGGACATTATTATCACTAAAGGGGTAATTCTTATCACTAAAGGGGACATTATTATCACTAAAGGGGACATTCTTATCACTAAAGGGGACATTATCATCACTAAAGGGGACATTATCATCACTAAAGGGGTAATTCTTATCACTAAAGGGGACATTATCATCACTAAAGGGGACATTACAATGACTAAAGGGGACATTATCATCACTAAAGGGGTAATTCTTATCACTAAAAGGGACATTATTATCACTAAAGGGGACATTATTATCACTAAAGGGGACATTATCATCACTAAAGGGGACATTATTATCACTAAAGGGGTAATTCTTATCACTAAAAGGGACATTATCATCACTAAAGGGGACATTACAATGACTAAAGGGGACATTATTATCACTAAAGGGGTAATTCTTATCACTAAAGGGGACATTATTATCACTAAAGGGGACATTATCATCACTAAAGGGGACATTATCATCACTAAAGGGGTAATTCTTATCAATAAAGGGGACATTATCATCACTAAAGGGGACATTACAATGAATAAAGGGGACATTATTATCACTAAAGGGGTAATTCTTATCACTAAATTGGACATTATTATCACTAAAGGGGACATTCTTATCACTAAAGGGGACATTATCATCACTAAATGGGACATTACAATGACTAAAGGGGATATTATAATCCCTAAATGGGACGTTATTTACATCCGAATATCCATACTAGGTACTTGCATATATTATTTGAATTTCCACAAAAATTGATTTGAAACGACTTTGAAAGTCAATTGACGCTCTAATTTAACAATTCTGAACATAGGAAACAAAGATATTCTAATATTTTCCCAAAATAGAATGGCGCCTTAGAAGATATAAACTTCAAAATAGATAGTTGTGGTCAGGTAAGGTAACTGTTGAACATTACGAGGTCAAAGTAAATTTAGTCGATCACTGAGTCGAAGCTGTTTTAAGGGAAAATTAAATTCAATCCTTGACGGGTGTTTTTTCTGTTATCTACCTTTTTATATGGAGCTGAAGTAAAGAATATATTTTTGTTAACTCCATTTTCATCTGTTTCTTTTGTATAAAAGATGATTGCCTAATTGCTTTTTGTGTACCCTACTTTTGAACTGTCGGCACGCCAGAAAGCAACAAAAACATGTATATTGTTATTTCTTTTATAATTTTTGTAAAGATTTTGCTGGATTTTTACTCTGAATCACGTATAACAGACACATCATGTGCTCGGCTTAGAGGGATGATTAAAAAATATTAGTCATCAAAAGTTACGAAAGTACTTTCTTCTTAGTGAATCGAATCTTTTTTTACCGTATTTACACATGTGATTTACTCAAGCATTGCGAACTGTTTCGACCCAGGCCGGTTAGGGTCTACGCTTTTGTTTAAAATTTGATATGATCTGCCGGTTTATTATGCAACAAAAGGGATATGAATTGTTCATAGTTTATGTTTTGATTCACAAACCATTGATATCTTTAAAAAAATAAATTTCACTTTGAGACTGAATTTTCAGGCTGAGCCAATCAAAAACGACGTTACATAGTAATAACGTAATAGGCTGATAGAAAATCTCAAGTTCAAACTGGAGCTCAGAAGTTTCATGATTTCCGGAGGAGAATGTACATTTACGGAACGCCTATTTTCTTATTGTGTTGCAAGTGAAATCTTTTTTGACATGCCAACTGTTTATAAATTGTATTCAATGATTAAACATAACAGTAAATTATGTTGATACTGTCCTTGATTTACACGCCCTTTTTACTTTAACTTCTTGGTAGTTCCCCAATTTGAGAACACTATTATAGTACCAAGCAAGCACTCAGCCGCGAATTACACATAACTAGATCCAATATTACCAATTATTCAATCGGAATGTCCTCTGCCTTTTCCATCGTATACTAGAAATAAACATTCAAATGTAAATTATGGCCATTTTGAACTGATCTGAAGCCCGAGGTTGTTAGTAGATCATAATAATTTCGTAACTTCATGCTAAAAAGAATGACATCTCATCACTAATAACAACGTAAGGTGGCGCTCACCAGATAATATGTACTTTTGAGAGAGTGACGTATGTAAGGTGAAGTAGTTCGCATTTAAAACATGCACAGTGGAGAGAATGTTGGCATATCTCTATGCTACATTAATGTAATGTGGATGATATTTCTTTTGGATATTGTACTTTTGGAAATTTTACATGATTTAAGTACACTGCTAACTAAAATGACTGCTCCCTTGTGTTAAAAAATCAGTCTGAATTAGTCTAAAGTGCACTATACATAGCACCTATTAAAATAGGGAAAATGAACTTTGCCAGACTAGACAATACCAGCTTCTGAAAGTACAATGAATGAATTACCAAATATATAAAATGTAAAAAAAAGTTATCGGTTCTTTTTTATACAATTGACCTCTGAAGTTCAGGAAGTGAAAATGACCAAGTAGAGCTAGCACTTTTTTGAAAGGTGCACATTTGAAGTAAGGCCAAGCTGTATACTCTATAACCCATAGTACACCCATCAATCATACACCAAAATAAAGGGAATTAAAGGTTCTTTGCATTATACCTAAGATATACAAGGTCTTTTTTAAATAGCCAGTAAAACCAGTGAGGAGAGCCGGGGAAATTCTTTTTCTTTAAAATCCTAACCCTAACTGTATAGCGCCACCTAAGCAATAGTTGAAACAACTGACACCGAATGATTTATTCGATTTGTTTCATTACTAAGTTGCAGGAATACATTCAAAACTAAACGTGCAGTTATTTCATTGATTGCTCCAAAAAGTTTAGAGTGTTTATTTTCAAGACTTATCATGATATGTGACTGCTTTTCGCACATATAACCGGAAGTTGGGCCGATAAATATTTGCAAATTCGGGAAGTATCGCTACGATAGCCTTCCAGTCTCTTTCCGAATAGCGTAGTTATTCGATTCGAATTGAAAACTAACGCTGATGTTTGAATGCGAGCCACTTTGAGCTTGAAATTCACTCAATGTCGAAGTTAAGAAATTTCAAAGTTCTCTAACTTGAATAGGAATTATGTTAGGTAATATAACGTTTACTCTATTCTCAACTTTAATTCCCTAGTTTGAAATGAACATTTTAAAGAATGTGTTTCAAGTACAATGTCTCTGATTTTGAGAGATTTATTTTCTTGCACAAAAGGTTTCTAGAATACAGTGCGAAGCTTCCATCTCACAATGTGAAGGCACATTAGATCCTATGATATTCGTTTCAAATTATATACAGAATACGCAACATCGACTATAATTTGTAGGCACGCTATGGAATACGAGACATGATCTTACTCTGTTTACATTCTGAGAAAATACGGTATGGGGGATAGAAGGCAGGATAGCTGTTCTAATGACTCAAACCAATCTGGTAAAATGAGTCAAGCAACACACGGATTTCCCATTAAGACAGAGTTGTGTGGCCACCATAGATATTTCATCTATAAACAAAACAATCGTTCGGGTTAACGATACCAGCATCATCTTTTAATGTTCTGATTATATCCTAGTTTTAAATAATTATATTGCGACGATTGTCAATCCCTCAAAATATGGTCATTTGGTTTCCCTAATAGGAGAGCTTACTTGAAGCTGTCACTAGTACAGGGGTATGAATTCAAACGCGGATATTTAATATCATTCGGAAGGAAGATATCCATTTACATGTTGGTATGATAATCTTCTACCCATTAAAAAGATAGATGCAATGAAAAGAGACGACAAACAGACTGATAAGCACGCGCCCGCCTCTGCATACGGAACAGATGTAGTTAACATTAGGTGATATGCACTTGAATGTTGGGATCAGATGCATGCTAGTAAGTACAATATATTTTTCCATTTAACCCACCACTTTGTCTCCTATCGAATATTTATTTTGTATTGTACTAAAATGAAACTGAACAAATAAACATGAAATTGGTTAATTAGATATAATTATCAACCTGAGCAAACAGTGATAGGCCTTAAACTCAACAGCGACAAATAAGAGTAATAACTTTATTAAAGTGTTCTAACCAGGTAAAAATATTACTTGGAAAATCTTCTATGTTGAGGAACTATTACTGTTCACACTCTTATCAAATGAAAATGTCAGCATATTTGGATTAGATGAATACAGCTCGAATAGGGAAGTACAAGAAATAATGTCTAAAGGTGAATAATACAGCTCGAATAAGGAAGTACAAGAAATAATGACTAAAGGTGAATACTGCAGCTCGAATAGGGAAGTACAAGAAATAATGTCTAAAGGTGAATAATACAGCTCGAATAGGGAAGTACAAGAAATAATGTCTAAAGGTGAATACTGCAGCTCGAATAGGGAAGTACAAGAAATAATGTCTAAAGGTGAACACAGCAGGTCGAATGGGGAAGTACAAGAAATAATGTCTAAAGGTGAATACTGCAGGTCGAATAGGGAGGTTGGGGAAATATTATCTAAGTTTTGTTTAAATTTGTTTTGTTAGACTTTCAGATTTAAGAGATCACCAGAACGAACAACACATTGAACTTTCGAAAGTATACTTTTTCGTTGTGTTACTTGTCACTAGTATCATACTGTTTATGTCAAATAAGGTCTGTAAACCTGTATAGTCTTTTCCATACACCATCAACAAGATATAAAAACCCAAATCAATATGGAAAGAAAGTAAAATGAACAAAACGAATGTGGCAAATGTACAAGACGGAGAAGGAAAAAAATACGACCGTGCAGATCACTCTGCTGGTATCATATTAGTGGTTTAGTCTCAGTAGGATTCTTATAGAAGATAGCAACAGCAATGACACAAATTCAAATGAAACACGCGCAACACCGAATGAAGTTCTATTTTGCTGGTCTTATGAACATTTCTATTATTAATAGTCTTTTATATTTATCCCATCTAGACCACGTTCCAAAATGTTCAGGAAAGGTTCTGCAAGGGTTTGAGAAAATTCTTCTTATCTTGGAACAGTGGACAGCCACATCCCTTTGCGCTTTTGTTGATATAATATAAAATTAAAGGCACATTCAACACGTTAATCAAGAAAAGAGATTTTTTTAAAGAAAAGTTAAACATAGTATATTTTACAAATGAAGTAAATCAAGGTTTCCAGCCTTCATCTGATGAAGACAAACATAGTAGTGTTTAAGATAATTCGGGTCAGTGTTTATATCATTTCTCCGTCTTAATGGCAGACCTTTCTGTCAGCCAACTACTTGAACCAACCGGGATGAAGATAAGCATGGTAATGAATCTCCTCGCGCTCACAAAGATTTCATTTGACACTCGAAAGATGTTGTGTACATAACCACTTGGCGGGGTGGTACTATTAAAGAAGCAACTATTTGAATGAAGAAATATATTTAAAGTACTTGACTGCTCGTAAACATGCTTGCATAGATAGTTAAGGTGTCATCAACGATAATACCACTGTAAAGACGCAAATTTATGTCGATCTATGAAGAGCTCATTAACTTTGGGACAGAACAATCAATTAGAATAATGGGGACATGTGCTTGTTAAATCGCAATACCGCAATGATTTCTAATATCTGTGTCGGGATAGAAAGTGATTTTTAATTAGGCCTCCCACACGAAAATTATTGGGATTAAATTGCCCTCCTCGAAAAAATGTAAGCAGTCTACAATTTTCCTGCAAAAGTGAAAATATAAGGGACTCCGAGAGTGAATTTGGAAGAGATTCTCTCGTAAAACATTGGTCAAAGGAACCGGATGTCTGGAAAGTCAACGGACAAAATTTTGGCGGTAAAAGCGAGCAAAGCTTGAAAGCACACGGTATTTGCATCAATTTCATGTAATTCTTTGAAACCAATATAATTATTTGCTTGAATTTAATTGTTTATATTTGCATGATTTTTTTTTTAAATCCGTAGATCAATATTCTCGATACGCGTGTAACTGTTCGTCCATCTACCTGAATTCGTACAATAATTTTCTTTATCTAAGTTTGACGAATTGTTTAATTTGTCGACATTTATAAGAATTTCATGCCTAACTTTAGTTGATATGAGTTACGAGAATCCGTGTGAATTCACCGAATTTAGATAACGTATGCTAAAGACTTGAACGAGTGTATTCGTTGAAATTAACGAAGTTAAATTATATAATGAATGTCATTCATTCATTTGTGTAATTGAGACGAGAAAGGAACTGTTACGTCTCGTGTGATGTTAATGTGAGTCAGGAGGGAATAGCCATTACGATGTGCATTAATCTTGTGAAACTAGGTTTGTTTATGGTCTGCTATGTTTAGCTCGACCAGATAGTCTTTGGTATGTTTGAATTCCGATAGGATAAAATCTGACATAACGAGAAGGTAGTAATGATCTGTTCCCAGTAGAACAACTGACAGAAGATTTAGGTTGCGTTTATTTTGAAAGGGAAAATAGCTTCAAGGACGTAACCACAGACGCATCCACGTACCTACTTATCAAAGTACTTACGTATCTACGTACTTACGTATCCACATACCCACACAAAGTTTGAGGGCCGAAAAGAGGCGAGACAGTAAGGTGGTTGGAAAAGGAAAAAAGCGAAAGGACCCAGAGCAACCACATAGTGAAGTTGGAGTGGAGCGGAATAAGCAGATAAGCAGGTTATAAAGTTGTACAAGGCAATGACTTCAATCGTTCACTCGATTATATGAACTAATTCCATCATTTAGAACACATCGGATATATTTATATGTATGTATGTATGTATGTATGTATGTGTGTGTGTGTGTGTGTGTGTGTGTGTGTGTGAATGGGTGCGTGCGTGCGTGCGTGTGTATGTGTGTGTGTTTTCAATTCGGTGAAAGATTTATGACTTCCATCGTTCACTCGATTATATGATGAACTAATTCCATCATTTAGAACACATCGGATATATCTATGTGTGTGTGTGTGTGTGTGTGTGTGTGTGTGTGTGTGTGTGTGTGTGTGTGTGTGTGTGTGCATGGGTGCGTGCGTGCGTGCGTGCGTGTGTATGTGTGTGTGTTTTCAATTCGGTGAAAGATTTATTCCAAAAGAAATGTATCTTCTTAATTTAATGTAATATCCCAGTTGTTTATGTAATTGATTTATTTTTTTTTACTTTTCCATGTACGGGGGGGGCTCGTGTCATTCTGTTCTATATATCTGCTCAGATCTCTGTTTATTCCATCTATAAGTTTCACACTTTATTTTAAAATTTACTCAATCCGGGCAACAATACCGAGGGCGATCACCCTCTGCATAACGATAGCCAAATAAAGCGGACACCTCGTAAGAAGGTACAACCTCACAACACCATCACCTGTAGCAACCGCTACAACCACAAACCAGACCTAAAACAAAGGTGGGAAAGATTTATACTAATTTATGCGTCAGAGCGGTCTGAAGAAGGTAAATACAATTCATATTTTGCTCACAACACGCTTCACTTTCACCCGTTTAGAGTTTTGAAAACTTGACATTCGAATTTCATGTTGTTATGTCGTTGATTCATTCTTGAGTTAATATGTATGGAATAATACAAACAGTTTTATTACGTGTTCTCGCCTAGTTTCTGATAGCTCGTAAAGTTTGCCATGACTGACAAACATTTTCTTCCTCTACTTGTAATTCTTGAAGATAGTATACTGGAAATGTATATTGTATTACATTTACAGAAGAAAAGATCCTATCAAAAAGCATAAACTATTCACAATTCATCTACCTCATCCTACCCCCACCCCTTCCCAATGACAGGAACTTTGTATAAATAAGGTTGCATTCAAGTCTTATTGGACATGGACTT
The DNA here is from genome assembly GCA_028554795.2 of Sinohyriopsis cumingii. Lineage (NCBI taxonomy): Eukaryota > Metazoa > Mollusca > Bivalvia > Unionida > Unionidae > Sinohyriopsis > Sinohyriopsis cumingii. Next base: position 115,372,737 of record CM068838.1, on the reverse strand, counting down.
CATCCATAATTGTTTTGAAGAGTTTTAGTGATGTTTAAATTTATTTCCGGTTGGTATTTTATCCGCAGAAAAAGTGTTGAAAAGCTCATAAAAACTACATGGCAAATTTGCACACCTTGTTAGCTGACTCAAACCTTTAAATCTGTTTAACTGGAAGCCAGCCAAAATAATTCATTAGGAAAACAAAACCGTCACATCAGGCGTTGTGTTACGTCAAACGCGAAATTAGTTATGCTCTTTGGAAAAATAGTGATAGAAACAGATTTAACCCCTTATACGCTGATTATATTCTCTCATATATATCTATTTTAATGTCCATTTAATATTTCCCTGGCTAGTATTAAAGTTAGAACTCCAGCATTTAGAAGAGTATGTGTTTCCATGTACGCCACTCGTTCCGATAACTCCAAACCGACGGTTCTACGTGTAGTTATTGATGCATTCACGTATCCTCAAACTTTTCTCATCTATTTTATTCTCCACTTTATCATGCTTCTCATATATCCATGGTTAATTTCTCCCGTCCTCAGTCTTACGCACAGCATTAACAATTAAGCATTGAAAAGGATTTATAGTATGAACCAAACGTTGTGCATGGTTCATATATATTGATCAATTCGTACTCAGTCATGAGTCTAGTCCAACTTCTAGCAGCACAGGCCCAGATCTGCCGTTGCATAGTGTGCCCGTACATCTGGATCGATGCAGTTTCTTAGGAGTAACCAATAGAAAGAACAACATAGTCCCTAATCTGCCAGCTCATTATGTGACGGTAGCTCCGTCAATATTGTTTATAGCCGGACTGTATAACATGGTTGTCTAAATAAAGTTTGCATGTTGCGAGATCCCGTTGTCTCTATTAAGCATCACATAGATCTAACTGTTGAGGGTGAAATCAAGATCACCTCGAATGCATGTTTTATTCTTCCATCATTTCCATGCATGATGTTTTCACTTTTATCGTTCCATATGCTAATATATTGTTTGAATATGTATGCCACTTTATCCTGACCTTTGATATCTTGTGTATAACACCGATACAATTATAGATTGTAAATCTAATGCAGGCTCCTTCACTTCTACATAATCCCGCCTCCCCCACCCCATCAATATCCACACATCGCGTTTGTCTTAAACGAGGAATATCTTCAGCGCTACGCCGTTGATAGGAGAATAAGTTTTGCAGGCTTAAGTCTGTTTAGCCTTTGCGTAGAGGCATCTGGATGTTAACGATACTACAGCCTGCTGAACGCTCGCTTGAAATAAACCTCCTTCTCCAAGAAAAACCTGACTTTGATCAAATTCATTACTATCTAATCACACATCCCTACCATCCAAAGAAAATGGGAAGAGTGATGAAACACACACCTAAATCATATAATAAACACACTTGTGTGTGTGCGCGTGCGTACGTACGTACATACCTACATGCGAACATACATACGTAGGTACATACATACATACATACGTAGGTACATACATACATACATACATACATACATACATACATACATACATACATGCATGCATGCATGCATGCATACATGCATGCATGCATGCATACATACATACATACATACATACATACATACATACATACATACATACATACATACATACATACATACATACATACATACATAAAAAACGGGGGACCGCTCCTGTGGCCTAGTGGTTAGAGCGTCCGCTTTGTCTGCGAGAGGTCGTGGGTTCGATCCCCGGCAGAGTCATACCAAAGACTTACAAAAATGGTACTAACAACTGCCTCGCTTGGCGTTCAGCATTAAGAGGTTAGTGTTAGGACTGGTCGGCCTGGTGTCAGGATAATGTGACTGGGTGGAACATCGTGCTACATGTCTGCGGCATGATGCCCCAGTGCTAGACATCACTGTAAACTGCCACATTGTAGACATCGTAGCGATATGACTGAACAATTGTTAAAAATACGTTAAAAGTAAAAATCACATCACATCACAAAACGGGGGTAGGATGAAAAAAAGGGCATGAATTAGATACACGCTCTCACAGAAACATACTATACTATATATAAATTATGGAAATTTTTCTCGTGATACATTGCAATTCCAAAATAGGACTCCAATACATAAAACTAACATATCGGACATGCACAGGCACAACTAAACTCAAGATTTTATATAATCCTTGAAATTTACCCAATGAAGATGAATCGTTCTAGAACTTGTATGGTTTCAAGTTTGTGGAGGAAAAAGTTCCAACTTATAGCACTTTAGTAATATTTCACATAATCATTGTGACTACTGCCAAATTGTTTGAGAGGTGTCTAAAAGTGGGAACAGATACCATTATGATTTCAATCTAAATCATTTTATAAGAAACTTAGGGAGGTGTGTGTGTGTGTGTGTGTGTGTGTGTGTGTGTGTGTGTGTGTTTTGTGATACATATATAGAATTGGCTGCGCCATAGAGAGTAAGAGAGAGAGAGAGGAGGAGGAGGACGAGAGTCACATGCGCTCGTTATAAATTAAACTGAGTATCGGTCACTTGATAGAGGGCTTGGAGGTCCACGCCTGCAACCATATACCATAACGGCAGAAACGAGTCCAATAAGGATAACTTGTGCTATTTGCGTCTTCTAATATAATAGTTAAATTTTCAAAACATAACTCAAAGACCCCGTTCATTTCAAGACATACACCAGAAAACTGAACACTTACTGGCCCATTTTGAAGAATGAGGTGCACCTGGGTCGAAAGTTGCAGTTAGTGTTCGGATAGTCTTTTATTTTACCCTTGACGCCAAGTTCAGAACACCAACATTTATACTCTAACGTATTACAATGTACAATATTTACTGCGGAATGGAGGTTGTTCTGAACTTGCAGATCATATTTTTAATATTACTATCTTCGTTGCGCCCCCGTGTGCATTCTCCATGTTAAAGTGGTGTTGTGCCACATGCATTGTCCAAGATAGAAAAAAGACTAAGACTTAAAACGTTCTGCACTAAAACTTAACATAGAATTTCATATTGTGAGCCCATATGCCTCTTAATGTAAACCTATGGAGAAATAAAAGAATGATATTTTGTATGTACTGATATTGGTACATATTGAGGTCAACTCGAACAATGTTAGAATGTACCTGCAACTGAGGTCAGCCAATGTCACGGAATAAGGCAAGAAAATGAATTGGTGATGCCTTGGAACGATTAGGCATCAGTGGGGTCTTAGACGCGTACAGCGTTACCTAGAGTAGATTTTCCTCCTTGTCTAATAGTAACAAAGTAATAGGTACATCTCTCTGTAGATCTCTCGCGGCGAAACCCTAAGTTTATGATGTGCACGGGTACTTTACCCTTGGGTCAGACACATGCTTTTGTTGTAGCACGTATGAGATGGCACAGTGATGCTAAGTGATATGTAACGTTTGCTAAACCCAAGCTATAAAGTCATCCATAAGTTATAATCTACCTGTCTTGGGAATATTACCGACGCCTTGTGTTTGATCTCTAAAGATGGCCGCGGGGTTACTGTTGGACTCTTACGTAAGGTTACCATGACCAGCCAGTAACCGGAAACATGAGTCGGCAAAGGCAACTTGTCGCGAACCTTAACAAAGGTTTGTCGTTATCACACCTATATATTAAAGGTTAGTTCAAGGATAAAAAGGAAAGTCTATGGGGTGAACTGGGCGTGTTCTTATCGGTCCCCACGTTGACAGACAGCGAGAGGGATCTTGTCCGCTAGGTTTGATTGGATCGGTCCACAGCTATATCCAATCAAAAATTGAGATAGAGGGCGTGATTACAATTCATTCCCAAATGATGCCTTCCGAAATTCTAAGGGTAATTTAGTATACGCCTGGAAGGCTTGCAAATCAGTATGGTTTACTCCGAGAAAGAAGACACTCGTAATCTGGCAGTAGAACGTAGAGCTAGATTCTAAGGAAAGACAAAGCTTCGAAAAGGTCAGTAAGTTATTTGCTCCATTTTGCAGAATATTACAGCATCATAATTGTTATTATTTTGTAGTACGCACACTTATTTGCTAGAATCATTTAGTATGTAGAATTACCATTGTAGTGTGTGATTTACATACGTATTTGAGAAATGTGCCTGAGCCTTACGTAGAGAATTATTAGATGCGAGGCGGCGGAATTATGTAGACTGTTAGTTTGCGATTAGAATTAATTTTGTAATCCGCTGTTAGGTTACTTCGTAGTAAACGAGTACATTTAATAACGCGTTATTTTAGAATTTACACATGCTTGGCTTCTGAGTGTGGAAACATGATTGAAGTATGTAAGGTTAGTTACTATGGACGTATGCATATATCAGAGGATGGATATTTTAATATTTGCGTACTTTGTACGAGTTGTAAGGTAAAGAATTGCGTCTGATTATTGCGATATTGTTTAGTATAACGGGGTTTGGAATACTGATGCGACGGAATTTATTGATGTATGTATAAGAAGTAATTTATATATTGCTGTATTGTGACGTTTGTTTTACCATTGAAGAACGTATGGATATCTTGATGTGAACGAATGCGTGACCGAATAAATGAAATAACCGTTATCTGATGATAGGCTGTGTGTAGTGTGAGATAAGATTACTAAGAAAAAGAGATTGTACCGTCCTTGTTTTTTCACGAGAATCTTTTTAGGGGACAGAACTTCCGGCTCCATTGGGTCCCAAGTCTTCAAGAGTTGGAGACGAAATTGAGACTGTAGCCGAGACAGTCGAAGTCGACAGAAGGGTAGTTATGGGGGAGAAAATGGAGGAGGAGGAGAAGAAATCTAGAGCAAGTTGTGGAGGAGGAAAAGAAGCTATTTGGAGAAAGGTCGTAGAGGAAGTAAAGGAATTGGGAAAAATAAGAGAGAGAAATGATACAAAACAAGAGTAGAAATACAAGTATAGGCGGAAATCAATCTCACACTGCTAATCATGTGATACAATAGGCATACTAAAGGCTCGAGCGGAAGGAGTGCAATTGGAAATTTGAGTCATTTGATTATTGAATTGTCATTAAATTATTATTCCTTAAATTTCAACTCTTTGCATATTTAACATCTAACCGTCGGCATTGCTGACTGCGTACTCGGAGATTTACATCTATTTTTCACTATATTTAACTTCCAACAAAATAGAGCCTGGGTGGGACTTCTATAATAGTTCAAATAAATATTGGGAGCGCCCCACCCCAATCATATAGTTAGTCACATGGTAAAACACCAAAATACTAGATCAAACTCAAAGTTATAAAAACAAAATTAAATTAGAACTAATTAAAAGTCTGCCAGCGGAAGGGATTGTCTTAGCCTGAGTCTCTCTCCAAGAAAACTAGGTTTCACTGGTATCAATTGTTTTCAAGTAACCTATCTAATTTTCGAATGTTCAACCTGGGCTTGGGCATTTCGTGTTACTGAGCGTGAACGAGGATCACTACTTAGGTCAAAATGAAAAACATGTATGTCGTCAACGTCAAAGAAATATCTTGTGTTAAAGAGAGTCTAACTGGTAAATATGCATTATTACCTCAATATCGTGCGGGACAGTTGTATTCGTTTGGTAAAGGAAAGAGAGAGGATCCAACGTGGGTGACATGGTTATAATAAAGTTGCTAATGCAAGATGTTTTGTAATGTGATATTGATTCAAAGATGTGCTTAAACATGAAACAAATTTCCTACATTCGTAGGGAAAGAAAAGACAGAAATACTTTAGATTTTCCGACCAAATTTACAATTTGCTAGCAATGTGTTCCATTATTACAAGCATAGGAGCAGCAACAACATTGATATGATCACATTTTGCGATTCATTCTGTCAAATATACGGTTCTTTGTTTACACTCGTGCGCAAATGTTCCACAAGTATAATTTTTCTTAAGATCAAAATCAAACTAGAAGGAACATCATCTAGGATGAAATGTGATTTTCACCGACAGGTTGACTTAACCGAAGAGCAGACGACGGCATTTATTAGTACTAGTAGCAATTAATCCCGCGATCGTATATCCACAACATTCAATTCTGACCTTGGTCACAGTTTTCTCACCAACAATTTCTCGCATATGCATTCCTCTAAAAAGTAATGTTCTGGATATTCAGTATCACGGCAACGTGTCTGAAATTGGAATCATAAGTCTTGGTTAAGTTTTTGCATTGCAATAAACAGTAGTGTCGTCTGCAACCTTCTTTGCAGCGGATCTTTTCCTTGTTTTGAAGTGTTTGGATACTAGACAGTGTATGTGTTTTTATTTCAGACTTATTCTGATGAAAAGTGACTACAGTAAATATTGTGACTGACGGCACTGAACATGTATGCTAGGTTGTTAAGGCCATTCAAAATACGTTGCACACTGAACGTTCATAAATCAGAGTTAGTGTTTTAAATATGGTGGCGATGGTGTTTGTGCGAACTTAGGATGGTTTGATTATTTCTTAACACTAATCCAGCGACCATTGTAAAGAAGCAATACACCCTAGCAAAGATGTTCGTGCAAAGTTTTCTTTAATTTGTAATTTGATGATTTAGACTTCGCTATGATGAAACAGATATTAACCTCTAGCGTCCACTTAGTGTCAGGTTATCACAAACATCCACTAGTGGCAACAAGGAAGACATCCAGGAGAGATGCATTATGGTGAGGTATACCCATGTCAAACATCGGAGTCAAGCAGTACAACTAGTGGAGGAGGAGAGACATGGACAAGACGGGATGCATGACTTAAAAGTATATTATTTTGCAACTTATGATCAGTACAGCGTATTTACTGACTTTTGCAGCAGATACGATTAACACTAGTGGGAAATTTCCAGTTAAAGTCCCAAATGCCGTCGTTGCCTACAACAAGTCGTATAAGCCAAATAATTTGAAAAATACTGAATCGTGAAAGACATTGGTCGTACACATTGTTGAGCTTCATTAAAGCGAGGGAATCTCGACGTTTCATCACACTATGGGGGCCCCGAGTGGCCGAATGGTCTAAAGCGATCACCGTTGATGATCACTGCCGTTTCACCTGTCTGCATGGGTTCGAATATCGGGTTCGGCCAATGTGCGTATGTGAGAAAGCTCGGCAGTAGCTTCTCGTGCGTCTGTGGTTCTTTCAAGGGTTTTCCATTGTTCTTCCTCCACCATTTACACTGGCCGCCATGTATAGCCTATCTTGTGCTAAAAAAAAATGGCGTTAAATTCTACAACATCATCACATTATGAGCCATGTAATTTCTCCCTCGAACTGAGAAACCATGTTATTTCTCACGTGTGTACGAATTAATCCGATGTTGGGTCAACCGGATTCAGTCGAAGGCTAGAACACAAGATTTGATGACGTCACCGTTGTAAACATAAGTTAATACCACGCTATGTCGGACTATCTTTAGCCCAAGCATGCTCTTCAAATTATTTCAGCGCTCCACCTGGTAACCAATATTCGCTCGAACATTATTCATATATAATGCAAGCTTTTCTGCTCAGATCAGGTTTAAAAAAGCGGGCCAACCTCTTTCTATATCCAAGTATCAATTTGTGCGCCGATTGCGAATGTTGTTATTGATTGGTTAGTCGCTAACGGAATTCGTCGAATGTATCACATCCCTACCTTTAGAGTACTCCCGGAAAAGTACAGCATTACGAGCGACGTCGTTGACGGAATTAAGAGGTGCCACCTCTTAATTCTAAACTGAATATTTGAACGGCGTTTAAACCTAAGGTCCTTATCATTTCAAAGAACGGTTTATGTCAGATAGCTTTTTTAACAAATAATTTTCTTCCTTCCAAACGTTAGTCAGATTGGAAGAGTGGTGGAATTTACGGCATTGGGGCTTGAAACAAACGTCGTAAGGATACCCTATCAATATCAACAAGAGGCGAAGAGCGTTCAAAATGAGATGGCTGAAGTTGGCGTGGTTAAACTGAGTTCTAATCTCTGTTCTTTTCACTTAGTTACAAACCAGGCAGAAAATAATATGGTTGATTAGTTACTGTGTTGATTTCCCAAAGCTTAAAAAACTCTCTCACACCCAGTAACGAAAGTAGAGCATACCCTTGCGTCTATGAAAGAGACTTCCTGGTTTATTTCCTTGGTATTATCTCCCTAACCGTCGAACAAGGTTAAAATCGTGTGTAGACGATTCATTTGCCAAGAGTGCCATCCAATAAAGCCTTAAAGGAATTTGTCACTGTAGTTTGAACAGGTGAAATTATTGCAACAGATGTACTTTACCTACCACGCTAGGGGGAATGGAATACCTTTTGATCGTACAAGACTATCTTACAAAGTCTGTAGAGATGTACGCTGTAGCTGTCTGGCAGGTCAGAAACCGGAAAGGGGGTAACCTGAACGCGCAGACTACACCATTATTCAGAGTGAAAATTGTGAACATGTCCCTTCTAGTAACGACTGGTGTCAAGTAGGCGGAAAACATTACCCGATAAACCCGATGAGGAAGATGGTGGTGCTAAACAACAGGACGATCTTCTTGAACCTATTATGGATGAGCAGTGCTGGATTAATGTCTTCCAGGGCCCTAAGTACTGAAAATATCACTCCCCCCCACACACACAAAATGTAACTCAATAGTCGTACATGCGGATCGATATGGTCATATATAATACATTTAATTTTATCACCAGCAATTAATTTTATATTTGTCTGCTGCCCCTGTCGAGCTGGTGCCCTAAGCACGTGCTTAGTGCGCTCATTGGGCAATACGGCACAGCGGATGAGCCTGGGGCACAAACAAGTTGCTGGTTGAAGGAATGTGTGATAAATTATGTGCTTCGCCCTTCCCTCGTGTTCTTTTTCAAAACGGGGAGACTTTAAATAGTGTGATGAAGTGTTTGTGGACTCTCATTGTATTCTGAACGGAAACATGCCATGATAATTCCTTCTCGTATACTATCAGTGTTATAAATATTTGATATTCAAAACTGAGTAAAACGCGATGACATTTTTATACGTTTTTGGAAGTTCGATTAAATTAATCAGACATAGACGAAATTGTTACCACGCGTCATACCCAATAAATCGAGCCAATATCAATTTAAAACTAATCTTCAATACCAAAGCGTTGCGTAATATATTTTATAAATGCGTATACAATCAGGAAAACGATCAAAAAATGGATATGCGAAATATATAGCATATTTTAGACGTTTCGCCCCATATACAGCCTAGCCACAGACTTTGAATTAGGGCCAGTCAAATATTTCAAATTAGGGGAAGGGTCGGTCAGTTATGTCGTATTATGGGAAAGGTTGGTCAAATATGTTTTATTTTGTGAAGGGTAAGTCAGCTATGTTATATTAGGGGAAGATTCTGTCAAACATGTTATATTAGGGGAAGGGTCTGTCAATTATGTAATATTAAGGATTTGTTTGATGTTCATTTAAGTAAATTTCATACATTTGCAACCGAAAGACTTGATCTTACTGATTACGTTTCAAACAAGGGATTCCTTTCCTCGGTTGTAATTTAATCGGCTTAGGAAGATAATAGTGGAATCATTTCAAATGGATATAATATGTCGACAAATATCGTACTCCACGTGTCAGGATATCAAATTCAGTGTTAAGAGTTTATGTGCTTCCCATGAGTAGACATGTTACAATACTGCCATATGCGTGTGAAACATAATGAACGCAAGGTCACTGCACTCAGACTACATGCCTTTTTACAACACTTTCCAAAACACGCATACTGCATCACGTAAGCTCATGACAAGGTTTTACTTAACATTATTCACACGAATAAAAAGCCTTATCACACGTTCACGACCATTCCCATGCAATTAGACTATGAGATGGAATGATTGTGCAAAACCAGTAATATGAATTCATATATTTCAATTCACATCATCACATATATAATGTGATATTATTTTACACAGCCTGTACACATTATATTACATTGATGCACCATACTACAGCTAAAGCACTTGTGCATATCGGTCTTGTTTCCATTTTTCACACAGTGAATTGTAAACTTGAGATCGCTTTTGTAAAACTGAGATCACTTGTGCCTCTAAATTAGTGAATAGTACTGGTTTAAATCAACATTTTCGTCTCATGCAATGTAATTTCTTTCCAAACTGGACAGTAGTCTGTGTTCAGATGTCAGAACAAATTCATGTACATGTTGGAGTGGTTCTGTGTGTGTGTGTGTGTGTGTGTGTGTGTGTGTGTGATTCGGATTTTTAACGTAGCTTTAACAATTTTTCAGTCATATCGCTACGATGTCTGCAGTGTGACAGTTTATAGTGATGTCCAGCACTGGGGCATCATGCCGCAGACATGTAGCATGATGTCCAACCCAGTCACATTATCCTGACACCAGGCCGACCAGTCCTAACACTAACCCGTTAATGCTGAGCGCCAAGCGAGGCAGCTGTTAGTACCTTTTTGTAAGTCTTTGGTATGACTCGGCCGGGAATCGAACCCACGACTTCCCGCATCCGAGGCGGATGCTCTAACCACTAGACCACCGGAGCGGTTCTGAAATCTCTCTCTCTCTCTCTCTCTCTCTCTCTCTCTCTCTCTCTCTCTCTATATATATATATATATATATATATATATATATATATATATATATATATATATATATATCTGTCTAATCTATCGATCTATCTCTATCGATCGATCGAGGAAATAAATATGATTACTATAAATGAAACAATACTGGAATGAAAAATGGCAAATTACTCAGTAACGGATAAAGTAATACTTTTACCACAAAAAAAGTTTAACCTGCGTCTTTATTCATGATGAATAGGCCGCTGATGTGTCCTAGTGAATAGAGCGTTCGCCTCAGATACGGGAGGTCGTGGGTTCGATCACCGGCCGAGTCACACTAAAGACATAAAAATGGTACTAACTGCTGCCTCGTTAGGCGGTCAGCATTAAGATGATAGTGTTAGGACTAGTCAGCCTCGTGTCATGATAATGTGACTGGCTACATGTCTGCGGCATGATGCACCAGTGTTTTTTCTGGGTTTTTTTTTAATCACTATAAGCCGCCACGCTGCAGACATCGTAGCGATATGACTGAATTTTTTTTACAGCTACGGCAAAAATACTAATCACACACACACACACACACACACACAAACACACACACACACACACACACACACACACACTCCGGTGAACCTGTAGCAATATGCTTTAATATGTTATTATGGAATCTAAATAATGAACGATTTTCTTACCGTGTTGATAGCTGTGGCGCTGGCTGTGTCGGGTTGTTTAGTATTCAGTGTATTTGTGTCGCTTAAAGATAGGTCAGACCGGTAGGTCTAGAAGAATTACTTTGAATACAATTTGTGGCAGCTACAGAAGACTGAAAAAACATTCTGTGGCAGAATTAAGCATATTTTACAAATTTCGAAAACGAATTTGAAAAAAAAAATCGTGTATCCGACATGCATTGATGCATGTAATTTTATGTACATGTAGTGTTATTTCTGTATATTATACGAGTATTCAAGTGGGTATGGGTTGGATCACTTCAAAGTCATAAGCTATACTTATTCATTTTATTACATCAGACATTATAGATTATTAACCTGAATCACGTCTTGGAGTGTTTATACCTATAATAAATATATATATGCACACCTCGGTCTGTAATTTGTGCATATGGTCCAGGACCGCTTACCGTTTACACAATCTTTCCCGATAGTACAACATCAAACTATTAAATAAAATTAATTTCCATATAACCTGAAGAAGCCTCATATTTTATAGTTAAGCCCAGCGTGGTCCAAAGTAGCATTTGCCACTGAAGATATGGGAGTGAAATGTACGAATACCGAGTTAATCAGCTCTTGAAATGGATAATATCGGCTTCGCACTGGTGTATATTAAGTGATGTTGTGAAGGAGTATTATGTACGTTATGAGTTAAATGTGTCGGGTTCAATAGATGTATCATAGATCGTTCAGACAAACATATAGTTACGAAAGTTACGAAATGTCTAACACGATATTCATGTCAGCTATCAATCGATAGTTTTTTGTTGTTTTTTTTTTTTCTTTCATTTTACATAAGGTAAGGCAACATCTAGATTTGATATATCGCGTATATCCATAAGTGTGGGAAAGCTTAAGCAGTTCTTGCATTGGTTTACCGTACGATTCGCGACTTAATCAATAAGCTATTATTTTCAACGGTCCAATCAGGATTAAATAATAAAGAACCGTCGTAAGGCAGTCATTTTACGTCAGGTAGGATGGAGCGCGTGTACCAAACCTGTCAATTATCTTACGTGATAGGCCACACCCAGTTTACAGTATCTAATTTTGATCAGAGTGGCTCATATATAAAACGTAGGCTTCGTCCCACATACAGCACAAATAGGAGACGAATAGCATAGCTGAATGAAAGTTACAATCAGGCAGAAGACATTGTACACTGTCACTGTACTATAGACATCGCAGCAGAAGCGCCTATCGCCATTATTGGAAGACGCATTGTGAAAATTCATCTATTGACTCTTTCAAGGGTTCATGCGTATAGCAAGTTGTGAGAATAGATCTAAATTGGCTCATGAATATAAAAGACATGAAGAACGTTCATTTTAATAATAAAATGATGTTGACAGTTTTGTTAGTTGCGATGTTATGCAGCGAATCTGTACTTTCAATGCCTAACACGTTGTTATGTGACAGAAATGCACGATGCCTAAATGGAGGACGGCTGTTAATTCCAGATTCTATATTTGGTTACTGTCGGTGTATTTGTCCCGGCGAGTATGCTGGTCCGAGATGTCAGTTCACACGGATAAGAAGGCTAAAACGTCTGGTCACTATAAAAGATACTGTGGAAAATATCGTCATAAAAATGTTGCAGGGAAGGTGATGGATTGAAGTATGCATCCTAGGTAAGACATGATAAGTATGTTAATATTCTACGTATAATAAATGGTCAAAAGAAAATCAAAGTAAATGCTGCTTCTTTATATCTTAATTAGCTTGCGGGGCATTTTTCACCAATTTAGTAGATTTTCTTTCTAATGAAATCTCAGTTGATTAGTTTTCACAAAAAAAAATTAAATATAACTCTTCTTCTATAAATCCTATCTCCTCCGAACGTCACTTCAGTGCCGATACATTTTTTATTATCCATCATTTTCTTGAAATATAATGCAGTTTAGTTTCTTACCTAGCTGTCAATAAAGATATAGCAAACACGTGTCAGAATAATCAGGCCTGGCCCTAGGATGTGCGGGGAACAGCAAGCGATGAGAGCGGATCCCCAAGCAAAAAATTGCATTGTCTGAAAGCAAGGGGCCGAAGGCGGTTGCCTCGTTCACCTTGCCGTAGGGCCGGGCCTGAGAATTATGAAGGACATAAATGTGGTACACTTTGATGAAATTCACAAATTGTTACATTATTTATTGTTTCCAACTTTGCCGTCGTCATCATTGCTACTTTCTGTCGATAACCAAACTTATTTCTAGGACTTTCTTTGCATATTCAGTGTATAATATTTTGTATTATTATCGATTCTAACAGATAAACGGAGAATCGTGCGGGGGTGTCTGTGGCGGAACTTCAACGAAACTGACATGAGAGATAATCTCTCAACTAGAACATACACACATCATGGAGGATAGTAATATTCTGATTGTAAGTGTGAACTGTTATGTACTCATAGTTTATTTGACAGATTAACGGATGTAAAGTAAATACATATGTGAGACGATACTTTGCGATTGAACATGACACTGTTTGAGACCATTTTTCAGCAAAAATCCGGTAGTTTGCGACGATAGAGATTTGTTTCATGACTTCAGTAACGACACATTTCTAGTTTTACAGACTACTATATTTAAAGCCCTATTTCTAACAAAGAAATATAAATTGGCATGAAATTGATCTGAGTTATGCGTGCTAGGTGAGCATTTTGTATTAGAAATACAAAATTTTGCGATGTTGTTCTCTTTAGGAAATGAATGTAAATTTATTGACAAAAATAGTATAGATCAGTGGCGTCGCTAGGGTTGGTGTCACCTAGTGCGGTACCTCATGTTGTCATCCCCATGGACCTCCTTCCGTAACAGATCATACATAAGCCTTAGTAATGTCATTTTGGTGTCATCCCCTCTGATGGTGTCACTCGGTGCGGTCCCCCCCCCCAGTGACGCCACTGGTATGGAGGTCATATAATTTGCAAATTTAAGATTAGTATAATCTGAAAAACATACTGTTTCGAAGTTTCGAATTTTCAAACTATTGAACTATTTAAGCGCGATTGTGAAACCAAATAACCGTAACAATTACACACAAACAGACTCACGCACGCAGACATATATAAATATATATATATATATATATATATATATATATATATATATATATATATATATATATATATATATATATATATATATATATATATATATATATATATATATATATATATATATATATATATATATATATATATATATATATATATATCTGTGTGTGTGTGCTGGTAAAGAAATAGCCTTCCTGAAATAAATAAGATACCATTCAAGTTGGAGTTTTTTTAAATCAAAATTGTATACGTTTTTATTAAGTCGTAAATCTTCAAAATAATACAAAAACCATTTTGCACTTAGTTTTAATTTCCCTAAATATTGATTTTGCTTTTATCTTTTTACAGAAAACTACCTGAGATGGGAATGTACCAACAAAACGATAAGCCAAAAAGAACAACTGAACCAGAACTAAACAAAGAGAGTGCTAAAACGTGATACAGAACAAAGAAGTGAGACCTTGCCAGTTTATGAGATGTCTTTCTTCAGAACGGATCTTCAAAGAAACAGAGATTTCTTAAAGATATAGATCAATCAGGAGAAGAGTACTCCTTAATACTGGCGATAATTAACGAACCTGATGAGAAGTATACCCGAGACACCCCACATGGACAACATTCTGATCATTTAGTTTAGTTTAAAACATGTCAACACGATTATATGTAGACCATTCAATATATACTCGCTCTAACATTATTGTGTATAAACAGTAAAAGTGAATTTTAGTACAATTTTCTGCTACATTAGCATGTAGCTTGTTCGTTGTTGGAATAATAGACAGTTATGGGCTTCTGTTGAGTTTATATATATATATATATATATATATATATATATATATATATATATATATATATATATATATATATATATATATATATTTATTTATTTATTTATTTATTTATTAGCCTGTCACAAGTTATATTGGCCGATTCAGAAAGCTTCAGCCAATATCTACATTACACAGCTTAATTAAAAAAATCTGTTGAGCAAAACGAAAGTCCGTAATTGTATCATTGTTCTCATAGCGTAATTTAGCAGTATGAACACACGAGCGGGTTAAGTTGTTTTGTGGCGGATCTGATATCACCGTTGGGAAATCAGTAGATCCTATTTCTGTTGATTGAGTGTAGCACGTTCAATAAACCGAAGTTTATATAAGTTAAAATGAAAGAAAGAAATTTAGGTAACTACATTTTAATGGAAAACTACAACCGAGCTTTTACTGAGCGAAACTTGTACGACATTAGGAAGCCGGAATCATTAGTAACAAAAGGGTTTATAATTTTCACACTTTGTTCTTCGAAGGCATTTATTATGTACCCGGTTTTTAATTTTGGACTGATTCAAACATGACCCATATTTTCTTCCAATGAAACGCACGGAGAAAAAGAGGTACTTTTTCACAATATATACCCCATTTTAAGGTCTGCACGTTTCGTCAATAATAGCATTTTATAATGTAATGTTTCAACTGACGCTGGACTGATTATTTAAATTGCAACACCGAATTCAGATATTTATCGATTGAAATAAATGCATCTTTTCAGTTCATTATTTTTTAAATAATCAAAGAAAAAATACTTAACTCAACTGGAAGAGACAACTGTATGCAAAAAAGTCAAAGGAAAAGAAACAAAAACACAATAATTCACATGCGCATAGCAGCGCGAACTTGGTAGCATGTTGTGCACGTGTTGTGTTATGTGATACAATGCAACATGGAGAAGTACTGTCCGATTCTGACAACGCTGAATGCATAGAAAAAAAATAGTGTAAATAGAAACAGTATTTTTTGCTCATCGTGATCTGACTTGGTCATTACTTAATTATATGAGATATGGCATTACTCGTTACCTCGGTGAATCGTAGCGCTGTGGACTGTCTCTTGTTGAATAATGAACAAGAAACTATTTATTTAAATTGTTGTAATGTTCACAACAGCTACACTGTACACAAAAATTAATCAAGTCGATACAAGTATGTGACATCTGTTGAAAACCATTAGCGAGTTAGGACCTGACGGACTGCATAATGCGGACTCTTTTCTATTTCCGAATTCCGACGTGAGCTCAAAATGTGTACCCTAATATAATGAATGACATATACACATATTTCAAAGTATTTCATTAGAGTATTATACGAATTTTACCGAGCAAAATTTATAAATTATTAAATACTCATTCAACTATTAATTTCAACTACCGTATATACTCAGTTATAAAGCTTATCCAACTGCAAACTGTGTAGAACCATATCTGCTGTCGCTTAATAAAACGTCCGTTTTGAATCTATGGAGTTTGAAGTGATCAGAAGAAACGAACAAATTTCCTTATACATATACAAACATCTACCGTCACATAATCCACTGGCAGATCAAAGCCTATGTCATTTGCGAGTAAATACGGTACCTGTCTTATGAACTAGCCATTTATGTTATTCACTAGATACACGAGCATTTGGATTGGCATATCTTCTCACGGCATATTTTTTTGTAAGGGTTTGTGCAATATAAAACTGGGTTACAATAGCTTGTAATTATGTTTGTTTATTTATTTATTTATTTATTTATTTATTTATTTATTTATTTATTTATTTATTATCTGATTGTAACAATGTATGATAGAGACAATAAACAAAACTGATTCCAAGTTTTGTCCAGTTTTACTAGTCATATAGTTTGTACATTATTTTACTTTCTCATTCCTGTATGTGAAGATTTTTGAAGATTATTTTGTGCAATGTTTATGCACAATTTCTTATCTTGCTTGATGCAAATAAAAATTATTTTTATATGAAATAATTTTTCACGGTTTTGATTATTATTTATGATAATAATAATAATAATAATAATAATAATAATAATAATAATAATAATAATAACGATAATAATAATAATGGTTATTATTATTATTATTGTTATTATTATTATTATTATTGTCATTATCATCATCATCATTTGTTATTATTATTACTATTATTATTATTTAACTCGGATACCACATGTAGTCATACAAGATCAATCTGCCATGTGGTTTATCAGTTTTTGTAAAAGGTTATGTTATTAAAGTCACTGATACATTCCTACGTATGCTCGCACGCGTATACACACATTTCAACTGGACTGAAATCATGCAACTATAGTGTTCAACAGGTAAATATATAATCAGTATACTATACACAGGTTTACACATTTCGTCATGTCAGAAGTCATATATGCATGCATATAATAAAAATGCACATATTATTTCTGGATACAAAGATAAAGGTTTGTATTAGGAGGCTTTAATATATTATTTCAGATGGTCAAGAAAAAATAATTATTTAATGGGGTTTTAAACGAAACAACGGGTATTGAATTGCACATCCTCGTGTGGTTAAGGAATTCTAAAGTTAGGTGTCGATACAGTAAAAGTGTCCTTGAAATGGCATTTTGACGACCTCGGATTCTTGAGTTCGTTGTTAGTTGTTCAGATTACGCTCCGTATTTGTTAATCGTTCAGTTAGGTTAGAGACGTAATCTGGAGAAAAATCTTTAGAGAATTTTATGGCACGATTCCTTTAAAATAAACTATACTTTTTTGTATAGGTGGACAACATATAAGTGACAACAAAACATTCGTAAGAGTCGCAAGAATGCTATGAATCTACGGCCTTCAACTCAGTAACATAAACGAGCGATAACCAACACGTTTTGTAAAATTCAACAGAATACAAATTGAAAGTTCTTGAAGAACTTAGAGCATTGTGAATTACATCCGAAATATTCCTACAAGAACGTTACATATTTCCTGGAATGGGGAGGATGGTGTTAGTAAATGATAGTATGTTAAATGAACTTCTATCTCTTGGTGAAGGGGAGTGGGGAAAATAAATATCCACTAGTCCAAGAACAGAAAAAGAAAATGAAAGTAGCATTTTCCGATATTTTGATTACTGTTGGCAATTAATTAGTATTCAGAACAGGTTATCTGGAATTGCTATGTATTTTTAGAACAGCATTGACTGGATATGTAGGAAGTGTGTCAGTGTGTGTGTGTGTGTGTGTGTGTGTGTGCATGTGTCTGTGTGATTTGGATTTTTAACCTAATTTTAACAATTTTTCAGTAATATCGCTACGATGTCTGCATTTTTGCAGTTTATAGTGATGTGCACTGGAGCATCTTGCCGCAGACATATAGCATCATGTCCTACCCAGTCACAATATCCTGGCACAAGGCCGACCAGTCCTCACACCAACCTCTTAATGCTGAGCGCCGAGCAACGCAGCTGTTAGTAGCAATTTCATAAGTCTTTGCTATGACTCGGCTGGAGTTCCAACTCGCGGCCTCCTGTATCTGAGGCGGACGCACTAACCACTAGGCTTCCGGAGCGATCCGGAGAAGTATGAAAGAGGAATCCTTAAAAACGATTCTTCCTGGTAAACAATGTGTACATGTTGCACTATACAGAAAATAAAATAATGAGACACATATCCTTTTCTGTCCCTCATTCAGACAGCATTTGACTGAATACTTGTCCTCAAAAAGATTGATTGAAATTTTGGTATAAAAGGTCAGTATGTTACAAACCTATATGAAGTGCTGCACACATGCACATACTGAAGGTAATTCGTCATACTGTAAATAAAATACATAATGAGAAACTTTCTTCACTAAAGAACAATCAATCGTAATAAGCTTTGATTAATTATTATCTTTTGTTTACAACACGTATAAAGAATTGAAATTATAAACTGCAAGAAAGGAGGTGTTAATATCATTACCGACATATTCGTTCTGTGAATGAAAATCAACAAATAAAATGTAGACATTTCTTAATTAAATATCCCTCTAACTAGGTTCTGAAAACCAAAAGGTATAAAAAGTAAATAATGGATGACTGTGACTTAGAATACCTAATGAGTGTTTTATACCCACTTGCACAAGCTGACCATTGGATGCATACGTAGAATGACGGATAACATTATTTTTACTCAGTTCATTTTTGCCAGAGAGAATTGAATACAAAACATGACGATCGCAAGGTACTGAGTGGTCATATATATAAATTTATTTTTCAATATAGTACGATATCCGGTCTAAGTATTAAATAAAGGCTAATGTCTCCGGTATGAAAATCACAGCCAATACTTGTACTTTATTGAAACGTAATTATTCATGAATTTGTTGAACACAAGTGAATGAAAAAGACGGACCGAATAGAAATATATATATAGGACAGTTCAGGTGGGTAGGGGTTAATTGGTGATAAAGGGCTGATTAGCAATGATTACAACTTATAATTCTGGTACCATTTAGCAACGTCCTGAGCCAGTTTAATTATCATAACACAGCAGATGATTATAAGATTTTGCCATAGTTGCTCTCAGCCTATATACTATATTACTAAAGACATTTAATACATCCAAAAGCCCCCAAAGGTAATAAGAAGTTAATTATGTCTACCCAGTAAGCAAATCGGAAATCATTCACAAATGCTCACGTTGAACCAATGGTGCAAAGTGGGCACCATTGTCGCAGAAAATAGTGCCCACTTCACACCATTGGTTCAACATGAGCATTCTAAGCATGAAATTAATGTGCAGTTGTTATAATTCATAATTTGAAATATGATATACCAACATTTAATATTTCTTAAAAAGTGTACGAACAAACAGACTGGTTGCTATACCCATTGCATTAAAATTTCAGCATAATGAAAATGAAACGTAAACCAGTCTGCCACCGTTTTGAAATATCGGATTTCCCATTACCGGGCCAACATACGCTGGTAGCTACATAGGGGCCGGGGACTAGGCCAGATACACGGTTAAGTACGAATGCTATAATATACGTTACATATGCGCGCACATGAATTTACTTCGTAACATATTAAATCATTTAATGAGAACTAATGTACGAGTATGTTGTTGTTAATATTAATACTTTTATTATTATTATTATTATTATTATTATTATTATTATTATTATTATTATTATTGTCAGTTTCGAACATGACTCTGTATCGGACAAGACAAATCTCACTAAATTTTTAGAACTCCAGTGTTACTTATTATTCTATGCATGCAACATACAGTTGAATTCAGTTTGTCTATCCAGTGATTAATAAATGGCTAACTTGAAACAGCATATAGTCTAGGTGTTGGCATGACGTTATATCACATAGTTCTGACTGTCCGTAAAATTTAGAATAAATACTGAAACGTACCATATATGTATAGGTTACTGCATTTGTATGGGATAATATGAACGAGTTTTTCGGATGTAAATACTGCACGACCTTGGGAGTGAAGTATATCCATCCGACAAAATGAGTTCATATTTTCCCATACAAATGCAGTAACCTTTTTATTATACGCTCATTTTCTTATTCTACCTAATGCTCAATTATATTAACAAAATACACTACAAGAAATAAAGTAACTGAATGTATGCCGTATTCCAAACTAAATACACAAGCGCAGATTCATCATTACACAACAACAACATTATTACTGCTCACATAACTCCGCACAGATAAATTTGAACTTAGTCACGCGCTCAACATAACATTCGAAAGAAAATGACGTGTCTAATTAAAACTGAATTTTGGAGTCATATTGTGAATGAATGCGCATTGCAACAACTTTTTCATTTGATCTGGAATGAATAGATATTGGGTTTTTTTTTGTTTTTGTTTTTTTCGATTCTACGAAATGTCGTGATTATGGACTGATTTATATGTGACAATTCCACATGAAATACATCGGACTGAAGAAGCTATGGAGAAGCGTGTTGCCATATGCAAATGTGTTTCTGTTTCTCTCATTGAATATTTGAAATCATAATGTGGGGAAAGATATATATATATATATATATATATATATATATATATATATATATATATATATATATATATATATATATATATATATATATATATATATATATATATATATATATATATATATATATATATCGCCAGATGATCTGATACGTAAGTACGGATTGTACATGTTTATAGATCGCCAGATGAGCTTTTGCAAGATTAAACGAGTATGTAATAAAGATTGAATGCAAAGATGAGTTTATTTTCAAGATAGGGTAATCATATGCAGGGAAAATTAGGCACTCTTGTATTTTATAACAATCATAATCTGTTATCATAACCTATATCCATAAAGGAGGATATTTAATTAAAATAACCATGAAAATATTTTCATGTTTATAGTGGCTACGACTGTGTAGCATGTGTGCGATAACTTGTTGTTGGTCGTATTTTCGCCAGGACCAAGTCATTTGGTTGGATCGCAGGAACACCAAAACTATATTATAGCCCTTAATATATTTACTAATTTCAGCCTTTTCGTCCAAACTACCACACTTTGTTTCAGTCGCAGTCTACAGTGCCATGTTTGTTGTTAAAATACGTTGTAACAACACATTCGATTAAACCTATATATACACAGACCAGCAGTCAACATATTGGAAATGTCAACATCGAGAAAAATGTCACAAACTCATCTGGTTATTGATTGTTATCCCAGGTTGTTGTCTTCTTCTCCGGGTACATGTATATCCAAAACTAAGCATAGCGTTGAAACTAAACTTTAGAACAGTACCACATAAATAAACGTATTTTTAAAAATAGATGATGTTATGTATATTTGAGTTAATTTATATTTGATTTAGTTGAATTGTTTGTAAGTTTTAAACTTTTATTTTTAATTTCATTTCATATCGAAGTAATGTAATTTTGTTTACTAGGGATTTTATATTTTCCAGAACATTCAGTTTAACCTGAATGTTTTCATAAACACATAGTAATATAAACACTGTTTCTATTTTTGATTTAGTTTCCGACCTTGATTCAGGTACCACTGAGACAAGTAAAAAAAATCTGTCTATTTTTATTTTTTTCGAAGAATAAAATGATTGGTTTTTATCAAGATCATACAGCCTCCATTTCGCAATTCTGGGTTTTCCGAAATTGCGCGTTATTTAGATTTAAAGTGATGTTTAGAGAGATATTTTTCTCAGGTTGGGCTTTTACCTTGGACACTCGAAAAGTGTTTGTTTGTGACCAGTTTGGAGTTATATTGTATTTTTTATTCAAATTATTTGAATTATAAAAGATTAATTCTTTCTTCTGGAAATATTTGAGTGCTCATACAGAATTCTTGGACAAAGACATTTCTTTAAATTTTATTCGAAAATTCAAACACCGAAATATTGTTTGTGAATCAGCAAAGAACTGTCAACACAACATCACAATATTAGTTACTATATACGTAATGGCCTTCCATTTTGGCTTTTGTTCGTTGGGAAGCGAACTTGAATTCATGAGAACATTTCATTATTAGGACTTCTAAAATTTAATTCGTGCATTATTCTTGGATTATCTTTGGATTTGATTTCTAAATCCATAAGTTCTTTTTTTGTTGCATTCTTACATTGTTTTTTTTTTCCAGGGAAATACATCATTTGTTAAATTTATCAAATCTTCTTTTCACTATTTCCTTGTTATTGTTTATCTTGTTATTGTTTATAAGAGCCTAAACACGTAACAATAAATTGTAATTTAAATACTCATAGACAGGAACCAGTGCTCTTTCGGGAAGAATACATTTAGTTTTCATAGAGAGAGTTACTAGAAAGACATACTTGTTTTCAAAGATGTTTTATTATAGGATAAATTTTCATGGCAATAGAGTAGAAGTAGATACGAACTAAAGAGACACATGGACAAAGTATGGATGCAAAATATTTTGAACCACACAACCTGCAGTTTTACATATCCGCGAAGGTCAACTGGAGAGAGAGAGAGAGAGAGAGAGAGAGAGAGAGATTTTGTTGGGTGTTATGGGTTAAAGGAGAATTACCATGGACGCATTTTGTTATTATCAATCCCTGTGTTTCAATGTTGCTCGATTATAGTCTGAAGAACCAACACAGTGAGAAAAATGGAGGGTGGGCGGCATTCGGACATTTTCATACTTAAAAATAATCGGGTTTTAGTACCTTGATATAGGTTTAAGAAACAAAAATCTGAAATAAAAAAACACACGACAAAAGGCCCAAGACTGGCTGTTGCAACATTGTACCATTGCTACTATGTACACTGTAGATAAATCCCAAATGTGTTACCACGAACAAAGTTCTTGAAGATAAATCCCAACTGTGTGACCAAGAACAAAATTATTGTATGTTACTTGATATAATTCCAAAATTTCTTTTCTCTCTCTCCCGATTTCTGCGTATTTTGTTTTTTATCATGAGGCGGGGGTGGCGAAAAAAGCAGAGGAGAAAGAATTGCTGTGAAATTGTGTCCCATGTTAAATTCATTTTGGAAACGGAGATTATTAATATTTTTATCGTTATTTTCTTACGCCACTAATTGGAATTCATGAGTGATCTATATAATCGATATCAAAGAGTTGAATCAATGTTTATATATATATATATATATATATATATATATATATATATATATATATATATATATATATATATATATATATATATATATATATATATATGGGCTGATCACAATTTGATATACTGTATCAATATTGTTGGCAAATGAATTTGTTTTATACCAATTTTTTAAAAGCCATGTTATTTTTAATCTTTTAGGCACACACACACACACACGCACGCACACACACACACACACACACACACACACACACACACACACACACACACACTTTGTAGAAATAACTTAATGCAATACAGTGAATTCTTTATTATACAATAATTTACGCACATAACGTTTGAAGTGAAACCCTAAAAGATCCCTACGTCATCTTTTATGAGAATTTAGTAGTAGTAAACGCTGAAATTTACTCTAGGTGCTAGGAAAAAAGCTGAGCATGTCAGTGTCCATGCCGAAAAATCAGCCCCTCAAACGTAATCATAGTGACTAACAGTTTAGGGGCTGACATTGCATGTTCATTAAAACATGCACAAAGTTGCATTCAATCTTGTCTGCATACATTGATGTACATTATCAGTATTTCTCGTGATTGTGGAGCTACCGTCGGCTTAAGGGTTCTTTTGATGATATGTACATTATATTTCCAGAGCAAATATTATGTTTGGTGACATGCAGATCCACAAGGAATAGCACAACCTTCCGTCCCCTGGGCATTGTGAATTTCGCGATAGGTATGGCTGTTAGCAAATACTGGTAGGTGTTTTAAAGTGTACGCAGATGTGTTAAGAAGGATTTCCATGCAGCGAAATTGTACATTTTAATGAGCAGGTGACATCATACCCACCTGTCGTCTATCAGTATCAGCACATATTTTGTGGATTTGGGGGATTGATTGATCGGACTAGTCAGTGTCTGACATACGTAATAAAGTCTCTAGTTATTTCTGTGATATTTGTTTTAAATCATAATATCTACATCATTTATTCAATTTTCTTAGTATATCAGTTTTAATTTAAGTAAAATTTAGTGTTGTCATTATTTTACATTAACATAAATTTCAGGGCAATTGTGACTTTGTATATGAATTACTAAGCATAAAACGCTTCTAGTTTAATTCATATATCGATGTCTATCTTTGCATAAGATTAACAAGAAATGTAGAGTCCGTTTTTGAGTGGTATTAAAGTACAAAAGTTCAGACATGCAATAGTTTTAAATGACAATATAACGACTGATACCTGATTATGGCTTTATGTATTTAGATGAAATAACAAATAGTCATTTGATACAAAAAAGATATTTACATACGTAAATGCTAATCAGATGATGAGTCTGGTTTCGAATGGTATTAAAGTACATACATTTAGACATGCAGTAGGTGTAAGTGACACTAAATCGACAGATACCTGATTATAGTTATATGTATTTAGGTGAAAAGACAAATAGTCATTTGATATAAAAAGATTTATTTTGCAGAAGATGATTTGTCTACTTGTGAGTAAAATTGCAATGTAACATTATATGGGCGGCGGGCTGTATGTAATATATATATATATATATATATATATATATATATATATATATATATATATATATATATATATATATATATATATATATATATATATATATATATATATATATATAACATCTTATGTAAATTAGTAGAGATACAGATTTAATTAGTGTTCTTAACGTATATATCTGTATCTCTACTACTTTACATAAGATGTTATATAGCACAAATATATATCTGTACTGTTGTACATAAATTGATCACACCAATATCAGTTCGTACGGCTACATAACGTTGATAACATCAATATCCGTCCGTACGGCTACATACTATTATAACACCAATATCAGCCTGTACGGCTACATACGTTGATACGCTGAAGTGTATAAGTTTATAACACGAATGTCAATCCACCTGTACTATTCTATATAAGTTTATAACACGAATGTCTATCTACCTTTACTGATCTGTATAAGTTTATAACACGAATGTCTATCTACCTGTACTATTCTACATAAGTTTATAAAACGAATGTCTATCTACCTGTACTATTCTTCATAAATTGGTATATAGCATCAATCTGTACTGCTCTACATAAGTAGATAACACCAGTATTTGCCTGTACTATTACAGAAGCTAACACCAATATCTACCTCTGCTACTCAAAATAAGCCGATAACACCAATTAGTGATATTGAGAGAGGCGTGTTTCTCTCGCTCATATTTGTTTAAATATATATCAATACTAACAATGTGCATAGATTCTGAAATAATGATAACACCTTGTTGATATACTTTGTTGATATACATCGCCTTCATAGACCTGATGAAGGTGTTTGACCTGGTCAGTCCGAGTGGACTCTTCAGACTCCTGCAGAAGATTGGCTGCCCCCCCCCCCCCCCCAACGACTGCTCGCTGTCGTCATGTCGTTTCACGAGAACATGCACAACACAGTATTATTCAATTGCGCAAGATCGGAGGCCTTCTCAGTCATCAACGGAGTCAAACAAGACTGCGTCCTTGCGCCGACGCTCTTCTCCATCTTCTTCTTCAAGCTTGTCCAGTACGCCTTCACGGACTGCAGAGAGGGAGTGTACATCCACACCATGGCTGACGGCTAACTGTTCAACATCGTCCGTCTCCGTTGTAAGACTAAAGTCACAGAGGTCCTTATTCGTGAATTAATCTTCGCCGACGATGCAGTCATGACATCAAACATCGAAAATTGACTTGAGCAGCTAGTATGCCGTCTCTTCCACGCCTGTAAGGTGTTTGGACTGACCATCAGTTGAAGAAAACGAACGTTATGGCGCAGGACGCAGACTCCTCTCTCTCCGTTACCATCAATGGGTACAACTTGAAAGTTGTTGAAAACTTCAAATACCTTGGGTCCACCATCTAAAGCTCACTCTCCATTTATTCGGAGGTGAACGGCAGGATTGCCAAGGCATCAGCAGTACTTGCTAGACTGAACCAGAGGGTCTGGAACACCCCCAACCTCGCTAAGAAGACCAAACTGCTCGTCTATCAGGCTTGCGTGCTCAGTACACTCCTCTACAGCAGAGAAACATGGACCAACTATGGGAGACACGAGAGGAAACTCAACAGCTTCCACCTCAGATGCTTGAGGTGCATTCTTCGCATCCAGTGGCAGGACAAAGTACCCAACACAGAGGTTCTGGAACGCACCAACATGAACAGCATGTTCTCCATTCTCAGCGAAAGGCACCTTCGCTGGCTCGGCCACGTCAAGAGAATGTACCCAGACGGCATTCCCAAGGACCTGCTATACGGGAGAGTTAGCACGAGGCGCACAAACGACTGGACGGCCACGTTTGCATTACAAAGATGTTTGCCAGAAGGACATGAAGGCGGCCAACAATAATGTCAACGACTGGGAGAGCTGTGCTAACGACCGTTCCACCTGGCGCCTAGCTGTCAGACAGGGCGTTCAAAAAGCCGAGGAAGATAGGAACATAAAACAAGCTGCAAAGAGATCCAGAAAGAAGGCGAACCAACAACTTATTCTAGAGCTACACCATCGTCTTCCGTAAACGGCCGGATGCCAAGACATATACTTTTATTAATTAGTAAAATTATCTGCTTTATTAACTTCCCTTTCCCGGTGTTCGATATAAAAGCTGTGCTTTCGCACGATAATCTTAAAACGCTTAAAAAGCTGATATGCGCTTGATTCCAACATTAAAAAGTATCCTTGCTTTCGACATGTGACCTCCATGCCAGGAGACCGATTATTCGCTACGTACCGGTAGTATTTGTTATGTTGTAAGAAGAATAGGTCTGTCAGACGGGTTTTGTATCGACGCGACAAACTGGTTCTATTTCCGGAAACTTTCATTCACATTTGTCAAGGTGAGAAGTTCAAATTTCAAATAGGTGATACCATTTATGGCCCCAGTTAAAAATAATTTATATTAGATTTTAAAACCGATAACAACTGAACCGAGTTCTTTACATTCAAATATGAATTAATTCACTGTCGATATCACACATCTATTTAGCATAGTTTTGAACTTCGAAGACCTGACATGCGCGTTCACATTTTCTGTTTCCTTTGCTGAAACCTTGCCTCTCTCACTTATGCATAAGGTAGAGTGACTTAAAGTACTTAATAATATATGAAGAAATATAAATGATGAAAGAAGAATGAAAAATGAATCAATAATTAAATCAGTAGGTTTATAAAAGCTCTAAGTTCTCACGATGACACTGGCATTTTTCGTCGATCCTGTACACAACTGCATTGAAAATTGGTATCAAAATGTGTCAAACACTATACAGATGAACATTCGTAGCGAATGTGTAAAACACTGCATATCACTTTTGCCTAGTTGCCTCAGGGTCAAGACTTATATTGGTGAAAAAATTATCAGTGAATAGAAATTTAAGAGTGTAAAAGTTTAGTTGGATTTTTTATGGTCGCATGCTTAAGGAAATATAAAAAAAAATCTTAATTAATACTCTATGGAAGAATACCTTGTTGATTTTCCCCATACAAGTGTGAGAGCATTGACTTAGTCATAGCTAACGCTACACTTATGCAACCAAACCTTTCTCTCTTCTTGTCTACTATCTTTATTAAATGAACAGTGTCTCACATGTGTGCAGAGAAAAGAGGTCTATATATTATAATTTCGTAAGTAAATGATTTGTGCGTCTTACGTTCTGTTTCCTGTATAACCTTACAATTTTTGTTGCGGACTTAGACAAAGTAATTTATAAACTTTAGAACATCGAAGAGAAATTCTTTATCCCGTTCTTGGAAACAAGAGCTAATACACGCAACAGTTCCGGAACACGTGATCTATATAGATTGTCACGACACCTTGTATGTTTAAGTCAATCACAAATGTTGACAAAAAGCCCATTAGACAATGAAAGTACTTGTCCAGTGGGGACCATTGGTGTCCGAATTGTCTAAAGCAATTGGCATTACCGACGAGTGCAATCTCACCTGTCAGAATATGATCGAGTATCAGGCATGACCATCATGTGATACGCCTTCGATCGATCGAATATTGACGTTTCAGTTGGGGTATTTGCAACCTTTAGCATGTGTCGTTATCTGTGGGCACAGTCCTAGATCTATCTATTTAGTCTGATGTTAACTTCTGTATTCTAAATTTACGGTTTCATTAGCTTGAACTTCACCGTAAAATGAGTCACCCGAGAACCTGCTGTCTAAATGAAAGAATTATCTGCTCTTATCGACAGCGGATCCTCACTTGTTGCACCATTGATGCATTTAATTCTCTGTTTTAACCCCGTGTAGCCATGTATTCCATCCGTGCAATAGCGACATTAGCGAAGTGCTGAAGTTGTCAAATGACCCGAAAATTTTGGAGTTTCTTTACAATAGACTATAATTAAAGCAGATTATTTAAAAATATATTTAATATTGAAAAGAAACCTGTATTTTTCAATGAATATTTCACAGAATGTCGTGTATTAGAAATTAGATTTTCGGGGTAAGTTGTCCTCATTTCGTACAGCCCTTAAACCGCCGTTATTCTGTGTCCTAGTGTATGATGAGTAATTATTGATCTGCCAGTGAAGATGACGTTAAGTGAAAATACCTATACTATGCTATCAAGGATGGTGATGTAGCAGGTTACCAGAAGGGAGAAGCAAGACGGGGAGAGAAAAATTGCTAGTCTTATCAGCAAATGTAAATATACATGGTAAGGTTAATGAATACTTATATCAATAATAGTAACAATTAAATTAGTTTGTGTGAGTGTCATAATGATTTTAATGAAATAACAATAAACTTGCTCAATTTAGTCACTACTGGAACATTTACAGCATTTAGCAACTCACCAGATTTCATTGTGCTTGCATTTACAAGATAGTTTTACCGGTATAAAGTTTCCTTGAGTCAGAAAAGTATTAGCAGTTTATAAATGCAATGAAATTAATCGCAAATATTTTGTGAGGCACATAATTTGAGTATATTGTACGAGAAACTCAAACATTGCGATCGATCAGCTTCAGTTGGATTTTATGGTTCAAAGTACATAATTTTGTTGAAGTTATTCTATAATTTGGAGTGATGCGTGGTAAGAAAGGATACAAATGTAAAGATTGTTTAAAGATCTGATGTGGTGTATTTGTTATGTATATTTAAATTGTGTTATTTCTTGACTTTTCTAAATATAATCATTTGTATATTGTACCTGACCTAAATCCAAAATCAAGTTCACTGTCTACATGACTAGAGACATGGATTTTGCAAACAACAGAATACATAGCTAGATATTTCTCAGTTATTGTGGGTTAGATACGAGATCATTATTAAAGTAAACACGTTTACCTTAATCTTAGTCCAGGACTAGAATTCCCCCATGAAATCACCTGATCTATATGACGTTTCCCATGTTCTTTATTATAATTTTAATAATAGACCTTGTCTCGTTGACGACTTTGATTTGATCTAGAAATGATTGTTTGACACTCATCCTGATGCTATTTTTTGTCTTAGCTTTTATATAATGTTGTTTACTTGAGAAATCACTCAGTCTTGCATTAACATCGTTAGCAGAACCAGTCTTATTGTTGTGTTCAGTTTTTGCATTTGGGTGGAATTATTTATTCAAGTTATTATTCACTTGAAATACAAAGTGCTCATCAGTAATATTCTTAGACAGAAACATTAATTTAGAATTAAAGTGAATTCAAAAAAGAACGTTTTTGGATTAAATTATTGTGATACACCAAAAGACTGTTAGTATATCACCACATTCCAGGCCATTTGATTACTACCACATTCGAGTCTCCAGGCACATAAACACATTCAATAATGGAACTTATTTGGAATACCACTTGAATTAAGTTGGAACTTTATGCATTTGAACGTGGAATAACAACTTTAGGACTAAGTTGGATTTGATTCACGATATTGTAAGTTGTTTTTAAAATTTTACTTTGTATTTTAGGGAAATACAATAATGTAAAATTCAACAAAACTTGTTAGTTTTCGGCTTTTTTCTGTTACTTAGTTTAAGCCCATATAGTGGTAAGATACTTTTAGAAAAATGAAGTCATGTGCAGTCTCAGTGTTGATTGTATTAAGCTGCATAATAACTTTATTCTTTAATTAAGCCAACGAACGGAAATGATAGAGATGTTATTCAACACCATATGACAGAAACTCTAAAAGAAGGAGATTCGTTCATTATTTCCTGTCCCAGATACATCTTCATGCATTTACGCAACATTATACAATAATTTAGATATTTTATTCGTTTTTCAATTACAAGTATAGCCCGAAACAGCGCATATGTTTAGCCCCCTAAACGACAGCTCTAATTTTCATAAATATATTATTAACTACCACCTCTAACAACACAAATATTTACAGCCAACAAAAAAAATCATGAACTTGTGCTAAATCTGATATTTATTACTTGGAAAAATTGATTCTTCTAAAAATATTTAGGTTTTATGAACATTCCAATTCTTTGATTCAAGATAAATTAATAAGGCATTTAGTTGCGTAATCGTGCTTTTATGCAGTATCTTTAAGACTAAGATATATATATCGTCATTAAAACTGTCTCCACTCTATCAATGTAGTCTTCAATACAAACCATGTGTGTGTATGTGTATGTGTGTGTGTGTGTGCGTGTGCGTGTGCGTGTGTGTGTGTGTGTAAGAAAGATATAATGTATTACCGATATTATGACTTGAAATCATTTTTTCATAACAACAAGGATGTGTCTTGTTGCGTTCGGTCCTCTGAGGGTCGACCGTTCGGATTGCATGCTCTAAAAAGACAAGTCGAGATGACACACACTAATACAGGTAGAGCGACGTACGTTGTACATGGAACATGGATTATTTTCTATAGAAAATGATCCCATTGAAGAGGTAACATGTACATATAGCTTGCCAGGGACCTGCATAAGAACAAATCAAATGTTACTTTGTCTCGAGATAGATTATGTGAGGAAGTGGCCTGCATGTGTGATCTCCACCACTCCCTGAGGGGCTTTAGTTATCGTTCTCATGGAGATGATCGACAACGGTGTTATTGCCCGGACTGATCAATTAATACCATATCATACGAAATTAAGGATGGAATAACAGAGATCTGAGCAGAGGTACAGAATAGAATAACACGAGCTCCAGTATTTAAAATATAACAAAAAATTCAGTTACATGAACACAATGAAATCGAATATGATATCCGAATGATTCATGTTCTCTCAGAGTTACAAAATCATGCGAAATTCAGTTAGCAAATCAAATTGCCGGCATGACAGCATCACCTGGTGCTTCCTGTCTTTTCCAAATCACTGCGGTGATAGGTCAACGTTTCTGTATTTCTTTTTTCTCATCCTCCTCTTCTCTCTCCTCTAACCTATTCGAGTTATTAACCTCTTGGTTGCAGACTGCGCTCGCTTCAACTGTGCAATCAAGTATAGAACTATTTTTCTTTCCATTGCCTTAATGAGCCCTCGCTCGCTATTGATTAGAGAATTCCCCCGTCTCATCTTTTGATCCGAGTCTCTCCAATTTCAAGACCCCCTTGTCCCCTGTCCGATTTATTTAACGAGAAGAGTATTTTCTACTGATCTCGGAGCCCCTCAGACCCCTTACCCCGCGGCAGAAAAATTTGGACTGACAATTATCGCGAGGGAGATTATTTTAAAACCCTGAATTTCGTCTGGGAACGCGCATACCCTCGTTTAGCATAACCAGTTAGAATTACTACTTTAACCATCAAAAGATTGAATCACTTTAATATAAGTGTAAATAATCCCATCTATTTAGCCTATATTCATAACTCTTCTGGAAAGTAAAAAATTATGACACCTGTTTCAAATGGCTTCCGACTTTCTATAATTGTCCCTGGTTAGTCTCAACTGTTGTCATTTGCGTCTATTGACCTTGCGTTAACAGTGCACTCGTATATGGCTCTTAACCGATAACTAAGTAAGACACAATTAAAATTCGTTCCATTCCCGAAGCAGATTGCATCCCTCCCAGTCAATTTATGGTGAGTCGAACCCATACGTCAAATATAATGTTTATATGGTACGCTAACCCAGACAGAATGTACCAAGAAATTGTAGCTATAACAGTTTGCACATTTACAGAACACATTGTGAGATAGTAGAGCCAAGTTGGCTTCAGCGAAGAAACCTTGTAGAGCTGGGGTATTGGTGTACCCTCATACGACCTGGGTAGTTATGGTATATCCTGTCTGCACTGTCGCCTAATGTCCTGTCAAAGGTTCCAGCTGACAACAGAGCTCTACGGATGAAGGAGGAACTCTGAAGTGCACCCACGTACATTATGTATCAAATGCTGGTCTCCCGGAGCTAGTATGGCACCTGCATACGTTTATCGAGGTCCAAATGGCGGGCAGATATTGATGTGTCATTCACATCTGTGTTGCCCTAGAGACCTGCAATAAAAAGTAGCACAAACACCAGAATGGGAATGTCAGTGCTTATGAAAGGGAATGGAAGCATTACAAAGCTGATACTCAGCTCCTTAACCTTACTTATGTCTTATATGCATCTGATTTTCAGAGGCCTACTTCCCTTGGTTGTCACTGAAACATTGACTGGTCACCTCAGTAGCAACCCCAATTCTAAAAATATGCGATGTAAAATGAGCTGATTTAAAGTCACACAACAAAGTGCTGTTCTATGTCCTGAATTAAAAACTACTCTGGATTATGTTGCCTGTTGTCTGGATTATGTTGCCTGTTTGGGTACATAACGAGTGGTCTGGATTATGTTGCCTGTTTGGGTACATAACGAGTGGTCTGGATTATGTTGCCTGTTTGGGTACATAACGAGAGGTCTGGAATATTACTTTTGACAGGTAAGTACTTTTATTAACGAGCTGTGGGATAACTACCAAAGTTCGTTTGGCTGCAAAATACAATTGATAGGGTCGTCATGAGCTGTATTTGAAGTCTATTGGTCATGAGCTGTATTTGAAGTCTATTGTAAAACATTAATGTATGACCATTTTCGGAAAAATAGATTTGAGATATATTTAACAAATTATCATTCTGTTGTGCAGGTGTACACACTCTTATGTCTCGTATTCTAAGAAAAGCATGGAAAGTCAAGATTAACATTAAGCATTTATGAATATATGTTAAGCCTGAAATGTCCTGAAGTGGTATGAACTAAGACGGTGTTTGCCAAACTTTGAACATTAACGTACCTCTTTTCGGGTATCGGTCGTATCGGCATACCCCTTGTCCCAGTGCTGTAGTGACTGTTTTGGTGTGCAAATTGTTGTGATTTAGTTTTTGCCGCTTACCCCCTGAAACTTTTCTCGTACCAGGTACGAGTATCACACTTTGGGAAACACTAGACTAAGGAAACTGGAAGTTTTCTTAGTACAGTTTTGTCCACTGGCAAGCAAAAATCTTGAAACTTGTTTTAATTAATAATTTGAATGAGTTTTTGAATACGAAACGAGGATTAAGAGTCCGCGAGGCCATTTAGTTTCCGCAAATAACCAAGTGGGTAAGAAAAGAGGAAATAGAAAATGCTGCACATTTCTTGTTGAGTACATGTGACACTGAGAGGGACAAATTGGTTATTAAAATTGGGTGAGAGAAATCAGCTAAGGTGTATATTAGCCAAGGGGTCTAAATTGAAGTCCTTATACTATGTACAGTTCCGCTTATATGTACTTTGTGCTGCTGTGTTTAGCATGTATTTTACGAAATCTTCCAATCTTCCTTCTCGCTGGACAAGTTTTGTTAAGGGTCAAATTTGCTGTGGGTGTGAGTCCGTACAGGGGTCCATCTAGTGGAAACTAGAAACATGTTAGCGAGAAAGGGCATCGTTAAGTGTGTTATGTAAACCAATTACATGTTTTGCATTGAACAAGATGGCAAGAGAGTAAAAAAAATTCAAATGTAGCAAATGATTTTTGTATCTCTGGAAGATTGATTGTTTTTGAGTTCATCTGAGGTTGGATAGTTGGTGTGGTTATAAACACATGGTTTGGTGAAGTATTGTCTCCAAACTTCAACTGCAAAATCGATGGGGTACAATCACAGAAACACAATATTTTGATATATCAAGGTCAGATCCCATAGACCACAGAAATTATATGTAGCTAGGTCCATACCGTATCCCACATGATCATATGCATCTGTTTACAAGTACAAGGACACATAAGTCATCCAGTCATCCAAGGATCAGGCAAGAACAAATATTTACCATTAATGAAAGTTAAAATGGTGCTCCAAATCATCAAGATCTATTTCACTCTCTTTCTTAATCTAGTGTGGTGACTACCGATACCATCGTAATTAACTATCGATTGCTGGGTTGGATTTCCCTCGTTAACCAAATTGTATGATGTGTAAGAAAGGGACGAATACTTATGATTGACACAAGAAGCTTTGTTTTCACTAAACCTAATGGTGAAATGTGTAATTAATTTAGGGAATGGTTTTGAATGGAGTCGCCCAATAAGCGTTCAGATATCAATTCTTTCTGTGCTTTTTCAGTAATTTCAACGTTTGTTTCACCTGATTTTATGATCTTTACAATTTGCGCTTGTAATGTTCCTTTAAACCCAACATCGAAACCATTTTGAAAACCTAGACGTAGGTATTCATTTATATTAGGATCAGGCTTGGCTGCTGTGGGAAAAGTAATAGTCCTATCAACCGGCTGGCTTCTTGCTGTTTGCGTCTTTTATTCAGAGCTGTTCAAATCGTTGAAAATCAAAACGCTTGTTTTGAAGTTGAAGGCTGTATTGTGGTAGAACCTTAAATGACTGAGTAACTAGGTTGGGACAGCGGGTAGTGAGTGCCCCTCCCTCCCAAACAAGTCAAGAAATAAACAAAACAACTGAAGGACTTTTTGCAGAAACATGGACGAAAATCCCGTAGAATCGCAGCAACAATTACGGCGAGCGAAAAAAAACTTTTGATAGTTAATGTTTTCACGGCGTGCAAGAATGTTTAGCGTCCAGTTTGTTTGACTGAACTCGAGTATAGCATTAATGTGAAATTCCAGTGGGTAGTTCCCAAATGAGCTTCACCTCCTGCGACCAACTGTCGAACGGTTTAATCATAATACCGATAATCTTCAAGTTTGATGACAGCTTCCATATGTTAGGGAAGAGAGGTACAAACCCTTGGATGTTTGTTCACATAGGATAATGGAAAACTTTTTCCAAGAGATAACCATTTGTAATATAGTGAGCCTGACGTTCCTGAGTTTAGCAACAATGCTAATTTTAGGACCAGTATTGTGTAACTGTGCGTATCGATCTGAAACTTAAAACCCACATTATGTGAGTTGCTTAGCTAAGTAGAGTTATCGATACAAACCCATCCTTTCATTTGTCTTCATTTTGTCTGGGATTCATGCAGATTGGAATACTCACGTGCTCACGAATTGTGTGTTAAATAGTAAATATGGACTTTTTAGTTAGTAGATAACTATGTGATGGTGACTTCAAAAGGATTATTTATAGTATATTGTGGGTGTGGGATAGTAGCTAACTGGGTGTTGGATAAGTTAGTGTTACAGATCACCAGAAGTTGTATCGTCTTATCAGTGATATTCTTTACAGCTAAGAAATTGGAACATGAGCTGCAGGTTTTCGTCAGTACTTGTCTCCAACAGATTTTGTGCATCATTATGCCAAATAGAATCCCAAACCAAGAGTCATGACTGAGAACACAATAGAAACCCAGATCAGTCATATTTAAGGAAGGTAAGTGGAGATGGATTAGACATAGAATGCGGAGAAACCGGTCCAACATTGCTCGCCATGCATTGGATTTGAAACCTCAAGGCCAACGCAGAAGAAGATGACCAGTCATGATTTGGCCAAGACTCCTGGACACCGAACCTAATTTCATTCGCACGCCCTGGAGGGAGAAAAAACAGATGGTCCGAGACTAATACAAATGGAGAATTGAACCGAAGGTAGCATGTTCCAGAGGGAATGACGAGGAACGATGAAGAGGTGTTGGATAACAGATACCATTGTGTTGGCTTGTATATGTTGTTTTTATATTACATTTCCTGTTTGTCCCTGTACAGGTCCATACCTGCTAAATCTACAGACAATTTTAACATTTCACACTAAGTCTGACCTATACATTTTTTAAGATGGAGACATGATTTAAATTTCCTATAGAAGCCCACTTATGTTAAACATATGGACATTTTTTATATAAAATATAATGTTTGAACCTAAATGCCTTTTAATATAAGCGTTTAATGTTAACTTTATTTTTATTTTAACATTGCATTTCCCGTTAGAGACTTTATAGCTCCAAACAACCAATCTTTGTGGCCCAATTTCTATATTCCCGTTAGCGGTCTTACAGGCTCACAATGTTAAACCGATGAATATTTTTAACATCCCACCCCCATAAATCTTCCTTAGTTTCTGTGGTAGATTCCGATTGTCCTAGGACAGTTACATAACGTTAAACGTATGGAATTTAGCAATATAGGACGTCGAGACAGCTTTCCCAAATGATGATCACTCCTAATGACACTCTGAACAGAAAGTATATTTTTAACATTACATGTCCCGTTAAATGCTACAGAGACCCTCACATGCTAAACTACAGCGTAATGGTTAAAAGTCAAATATTCCATTTGAGCCCAACCACTTATAACAATGATCTGCTCTCGACGGTATAAATGTCAAATATGCACCAATAATATTCAATATATGAACATTTTTAACATAGGGTTTTCCATATCGACCACCACGAGATGCATCATGCTTAACCTATGGACATTTTTACCACAGAATTTCGCCTTGTCCACAAAATTCAACAAGAAATGGAGGCCTAATTAGTATGATAAAAGGTCCAGTCAGTGCTAAGCTGACAAATTTGTAACGTTTATAAGAAACTGATGAATGAAAATCTGCCTGACTTAACACTGACTTTGTTCGAAATGAAATTTGCTGCCATTATTTGGATTTGGAAGTAATATTTAGCTAGACTGTTGAATTTGGATAACCAAAATGTCAAAAGCTCTTAATCGTCAGCTTCATACATACAGGATTTATAAGAGGATAAACCCATAAATATGTTTAACAAAAGATGTCAACTTGTCGCTATAACCCACAAAATTGGTGACCTACTGCAATTTATCTTATCCCTGTCATCACCCATTATGTTAAAACCTTTGGACATTTCCAACATTTTATAAAGCCAGAAAATAATGATGACCTTAAATTAATTTCTAGTTGTCACTCATGTACCACAACAAAAACGGCTTGATAATGTTAATTGCACCATGTTCTGGTAATTTACGGACCCGTTTAATCATGACTCCAAATAGTCCCACTAATCTAGTTATGTAAATGAAATACCGTTACACTGCCTAAATTAAAATACATGCTAAAATGAATTGAGTGCCATAGAAAAATAAAAATGAGATATTGTCATAAATTAAATTTTCATTTACTTTCAAAATTTAGCCCTTTTTCACTGTACAAAACTGTTGACATAAGTATTGATAGCATCGTTTCAAGGGATAAACTTCATAAGTAATGATAATTCCATGGCAAGGGGTAAACTTTGGAGAAAACATTAAGTTGTGATCAGTCATGATACAGAAGATCTTTTGAGGGTATTTTTCTAAAATGACACAAAATACCATATATACTTACATGTCCATTATGTTTTCTTAAGTGCCTCCGATATAGCTCTTTGTCTTTAATGACTGGGAATACAATGTATGTTTCACTACAATTAGAAGTTATATTATCAAGATTCCATCTCACAAAGACAATATATTTCTATGGAAGTCAGAGGGTTGACACACACTGGTATTTCATTATTCATGTCTGTCATGTACACTGAAATTAATTGCGTAACGGCCAGACAAGCTTTCGCCCTGATCGAAAACCTTTTTACAATAATAATAGTAAGTACTTGCAAAATACAAAAATAATTATGAATAGTTTATCTAACTCATAATATTAATAGTAGTACTTTTAAAAGTACGATTGAATGCTTTATATATGGTGTGGTGAACAAGCTTGAAATGTATGAGGAGCCGTAGCGGACACAAGCTGGTCCAATGAGAAAGTTGAAGTTGAAAGTTTGATGTCGTATGTCGAGAAATCCAAAGTCACGTGTTGGGTCAAATTGCTTATCCCTAAATTCCATTTTCTAGATCGATATTTTAGATTTTATACATTGAATTATACACTGGTGGTTTATAGTTCTATTTCCTAAGTCGACGTTTTACAGTGTATATTTTGAATTACGAAGCGGTGATTGAAATTTCAAATATCATATGTCGAAAATCCCTAATTCACACGTTGAACGTAAATGTGTGTGATGAAAGATCCATTTCATATGGCGAATATTTAGATTTCATCTGTTGAATTTCACAGCAGCGAGAAGCAGCCTCCTTTTTAAAAAAAAATATCGCGGTCCGTTCACGAGAGCGACATCTAAAGAAGAAATCCATAGCAATTTTCGACCTGTGAATGGTAACTTTCAAACTGTAAATGCACGAAATTCACTAGTACCTCATAACTGAATACACGAATGATGTATCTTAATACTCGATATTATTTTGAATTGTTAAAGCGGACATTGTATCATGTTACTTTTAATACCAACGCATCATTTCACCATAACAAAATAGCAATTCTGGCAAGCACAATAAAATGTCCAACCACCGCTGTGTATTTCAACAGATACAATCTAAAAACTCAACGTACGAAATGGAACTTTCAGCACAAACAATATGATTCAACATGCTAAATTGAAACACTAGACATATGACATTGAAATTTCAACTACCGCCATGTAATTCAGAAGAGACAATCTCAAAACTCGATATTATACATCGAAGTTTCAACCAATGCTGTGTAATTCAACAGATGAAATCTAAATACTCAACATATGAAATGGAACTTTGAACATAAACTCTTTGAACAAATATGTAAATTAGGAATTCTCGACGTATGACAATGAAATTTCAACCACCACCGTCTAAGTAAATCTGAATTCTTGATATAGAAAATATAAATTTCAACCGCTATTGTTGAATTCAAAAGATACAGTCTAAAACCTCGACCTAGAAAATGGAACTTTAAGGACAAGCATTTTTGATACAACACGTGAAATTTCAATTCTGGACATATGACACTAAAATTTCAACGGTAACGTTCTGATTGGACCAGCTTTTGTCCGCTACTGCGCCTCATAGAAATTAAAAGAAAGGAGAAACACAAATCCAACTCCAGACTGATTTACAGCTTTGAACAATAACAAATAGGCAATCGTATTACCTCTAAAGACAGGATACGATTACTGTGCCAAAAATAGCTTGTTATAAAAGGCGCTCAGCGACATTTTGGCTATGGCTTGTATCTAGACATGGAAACCTCAAGTACGGACCCCCCAAGTACTCGGAATAGGTAGGAGGAGGTTTGGAGTAAAAATGTGGAGGGTTATGTTACATAGTTCATTGTTAGAAAACTGTCAGACATTAACTTCCGGACTCTCATTCTTACTGAACAATTTTAAAATTTGGAGTAGAGTTCAACATGATAAATCCGGTACAATGTGTTATAGTTACATAAAATATATACATGTATTATTAACAGACATGTTCTTTAAGGTAGGATCATATATGACAATATACATGGTTAAAAGCAGTCATTAATTATTAATTATTGTTTTCTTTAGGATTGGTCTGTTATTTTACTTGAAGATGTTAAAATTATTTTGAGGATTTATATCAGTGTAGTTCAGCGTCAACGATTTCAATTGGACTATAAATCCTTGCCTTTAGCTTTTAAAAAATATATTGCTTTGATGTGTCATTGGTTAAACGTTTTGCCTAAATGATTCCTATAACATAACATTTCACGACATTCATCAAGCTATGTAAATTAGTACGATTCATTTTTTTATACTTCCTCTTTTGTCCTTTCCTAGTAAATTAATTGCCCTGAATACGAGCATTTCTGCCCTTTCCTAGTGTAATAATTGCCCTGAATACGAACGTTTGTGCCCTTTCCTAGTGTAATAATTGCCCTGAATACGAACGTTTGTGCCCTTTCCTAGTGTAATAATTGCCCTCGATGACGAGATTTAAGACAAAAATTTAATGCATTCACTGGTCGGAACATTATAAGGCTCACGCAGAAGTGTTAATACTACCGTCAGTTACTTTTTCTTAACATGACAACTTCTGACACGTATCAAACTATTTGTCTTAGTATAGTATCGAAAATCAGTGTACTATTTGTACATAAAGTAGTGTGTTCGATACGATTCTGTAAATAAATGATAGTCAGTGTTAAAGACAAAAATCACCGGCAAATCTAAAAGCGGTTGTATCAAATATTGAATGAAAATATGGTGAAATGGTCCCCAATCTTATCGGAAGTCTAAATACATTAGCCAAAACATTCTCCAAATATTCCTGAAAAGATAATTATTAAAAAGATATTTTGCAGTAACATAAACTTAAAAGAACAGATTCATTTCAATTTAAAATCTCCCAACGCTGCAGATTAAAACAATCTTCGTTCTCGGTGAATTACATGAACTTTGATTCGAGTCCATGCCACTACAGCTAGACGAGATGATTTAACTATCAACTTTTGCAATACCTACCCGATATATTTGACAGTACATCACTGAACATTTTCGACACAATTTGGGAAACTGGCGATATCCCGCATTCATGGCAAGAAACAAAGCTACACCATTACCTAAACTAGAAAAGGACCGTACTGACTCTTACAAATACCCTATCATATCATTTACAAACTGCTTTTGAAAACAAAAACATAGAACGAATGATAAATGACATACTCTTCTGGTATCTTAGGTCCAAAAAAATAGTATCAGATTTTTACCGTGATTTGAGCCGCCAAAAAAGCACAAGAGACCGTCTCGTCAGACTCGAAGCATTTATTAAAGAAGCTATCATAAAGAATGAACCTATATTTGTCACCTCTTTTCTATGTGAAGAAATCGGATGACGGCACTTGAAAATATGGCATAATCAACCTAGGTGAAAGGGGCCGCCTATCGTTCTCTATGTCCACCTTTTTGATAGAAACTTAAGAGTTAATGTAGGTTACACCTTTTCTGAAAACTATCCTTGGGGGATATTAATGTTTCGCAAGACAGCACAGTGGCAGTCATTCATTTCAGCGTCAAAATTAACAGCATACTGAAACACCGTTATCCAAGAACCAAGTAATCGTTAAAAGTCACAGGAGCCAAGTAATCAATATATGTCACAGGGACCAAGTAATCATGATATGTCACAGGAACCAAGTAATCA
Organism: Sinohyriopsis cumingii; assembly: GCA_028554795.2. Classification (NCBI taxonomy): domain Eukaryota; kingdom Metazoa; phylum Mollusca; class Bivalvia; order Unionida; family Unionidae; genus Sinohyriopsis; species Sinohyriopsis cumingii. Next base: position 115,330,701 of record CM068838.1, on the reverse strand, counting down.
TTATATGCCACATTAACCAAGTAATCAATATATGTCACAGGGACCAAGTAATCACTATATGTCACAAGGACCAAGTAATCACTATATGTCACAGGAACCAATTAATCATTATATATCACAGGAACCAAGTAATCAATCTATGTAACAGGGACCAAGTAATCACTATATGTCACAGGGACCAAGTAATCACTATATGTCACAGGAACCAAGTAATCAATATATGTCACAGGGACCGAATAATCACTATATGTCACAGGAACCAAGTAATCATTATATGTCGGTGACTTTTGATATGTTATAGATTACAGAGTATGCAAAGTGTTCAACGTTATCAAAATATATTCTTCAGTAGAGTTCAGAAAGGTTCAATTTTTTATACTGAATATTGTTTGTATGCACTCCTGTTAATTATATCAAATTCACGATGACCCCAAACTCTGTATTGACGTTTATCTTATCCCTGTGTGGAGAAAATCCAATTTGTGGTACTTAAGTCCTACCATATAATAACTTTACTTCTGCATGTTATATTCCTTATGGTCGAACGTTCAAAGGTCCCAGATTTGATAAGAGTAAATCTCACATGAAGAACGCTTGATTCGATACATATATATGGCAAAAGAACGCTTGATTCGATGTATATTTATATATATATATATATATATATATATATATATATATATATATATATATATATATATATATATATATATATATGGCAAAAGAACGCTTGATTCGATACATATATATGGCAAAAGATGTAGGATAAAAACTCAGCATGCAATCTTTGGAACGTCAAACTCTTCATTGCAAAATCTGGCATCCTCCTTACAAAGCAAATCGCAGAGATGAGGTCTATTGTGCCAATGGTGATACCTATCTAATTCATACAGCCTTCCTAAAGGGTGAATCTTGACTAGATTCTCCCAGTGTCCACTAATAGGGAACACGTTCTTGTGGAGTGTATCGACCTTCACCCTGTGGGACAGATATTGCTTGATGTGAACTTAATTAAGGAATTTTATGATCATGTACCACCAAAGAAAACTGTTAAACTTTTTGATGGAATGCAATTTATATTACGATGATGTACCATACATTCGAAGAAATGTGTATTTTTTACCTTCATAATTTATATCTTTATCGTTTACCTTGTTGCATTAAGTTTACATTTATTTGGACAGGTTGATTTTGTTTACAGTTTTTGTAAGTCTCTTCATTATGCTATGACTTTAGTTGTAATACCTGCATAGCAGTATACGTTATAGTAGATTCGTAAAGTAGATTTATCGTTTCAGTTTTTTTGTAAGCATAAAGGGGAAGAGACGTGTAGACTTTTGTTAGGTTTATAAGCATGAATCGGAGGAGACGTGTAGACTTTTCAGGTTTGTAAGCATGATGGGAAAGAGACGTGTAGACATTTCAGGTTTGTAAGCTTAATGGGGGAGAGATGTGTAGACATGTCAGGTTTGTAAGCATGATGGGGAAGAGACGTGTTGACATTTTAGGTTTGTAAGCATAAAGGGGAATATATGTGTAGGCTCCACCGTTTTGTAAGCGTAAATGGGAAAAACGTGCAGACTTTTCTGAAAAGATAAACAGAATGTTCAAGCCAGAGACATCATCCGTGTGTACATTTAATTCACATATTGCAGACATAACGCGATATATTCTGCACGCAGGAAAGTGTTGAACTCTTTGCAAATTAGATGAAATCACCTAACATTCTCTTACACTTACTTAAAGGCATATGTTAGAAATGAACAGTGTTACGTAACAAATACATAAAAGGAATATATATATATATATATATATATATATATATATATATATATATATATATATATATATATATATATATATATATCACAAAAATACGTTCTGACTGTTACGAATCGATTTTAGAACCTACCGTCTGTACTCGTTGATAAGTGCAGTTTTCAGATCCACCCGACTTATAAGAAAGTATTAATGAGCTACCATTTCTTTGTAGGCAGCTGTAGACAGAAATAATCAATAAAACAGATTGGCATCAAAAAGTTAAACTGATTCCGGCAGTGGCCCCTTCGACTGGCCTGTTTAGAAACATGCGAAATTGAAAAGTCGATTTGTGTTACAATGAATTGTAGGTGTCTGTGTTAATCATGTAAAGGAAACCACTTGCTTGACGGCTGCACAATCAGAATCGACATATCGCTCGATATAAAAAGATTAAATGAAAGTAACAGGTTTTATTTGATATAGGTGGTATTATGTGCGAACTTTGGCACAAAAAGATAGATGCGGAAATAGATGGAAAATCGATCGGTACAAATTTGAGCTTAATACCTCGTGAGAATTAGAAATCATTTGGTGACACGTTTATAGGTGATCCTGCCAAATTATAATTGCAGATCTTTTCTCATATTTTCAAAAACGAAATATGCTTGTGACTAATATATATATATATATATATATATATATATATATATATATATATATATATATATATATATATATATATATATATATATATATATATATACCTACCTACATACATACATACATACAGAAAATAGTACTTGGACATTATTATATTAGTCATGGACTCTATTAGATTAGTCATGGATCCTATTAGTTTGGTAACATTTGGTTCGATTATTACTACCAAATTTATGCTACTTTACTCTAATGTTTGGCTCAATAGAATCATCACTTCTTTAAATACTCTGTTCGTTGTGTTTTAATGTGTTATCATGGGTTGTTGACCGCTCCACCCCACCCCTTCCCCAGGAGCAGTATATGTCTCCATCACTTATAACGTGGGTCACTTGTGTGGCTCCCAAAACAGCGTTTTAAAAATATGAATATTGTATACTGTATTTGATCTCAAACATTCAGATGATTGATTTGTTTTAGGCAGAAGGATGGAAGTTCAGATATACTGGCATTTTGATAGTGATAAAACCAACAAAAGATAAAAGGCACTGCAATTTTGTTGAGATCTTTAAAGTTCTAACAACACCTGTGAAGCAAGTTTAAAATATATTGGTTTTTTTTAATGAAGGGAGAGGCAGACATTTATTCGAAATAAATTTTGCAATGTAATCATGGTATGAACGGTTATTACTAATAATTAATAAGATATGGTTTGGTAGGCAGCAACCGGCAACCATTCTTCCATACCTGCGTTGGCCGAACTGAGACTCGAACCTACACAGACATAGGTGAGATACCATTGTTTGTACAGGCGAGATCCATGGGGTTTTGGGACATCCAGTGACCCTAGTTGTTTAAGCATTGTAGATTTAGTCCCATAATGACTGTAAGAACTATTACGTTGTACTATTTTACTGTACATTAAAAATGTACAGCGTAATAAAACCTAAAGCACTGGCCCGTTATTGAATAGTTTGAGCCTTTCGAAATGATTTTCCTCGTAAACTATCGTACACTACCGTGGTCCGAAAAGTTTAAGATAAATTGTTGTTATAGTAACATTGAAACCACCAACAAATCAACTGTCTGGTCATATTCCAGCCCTGTCAGCACATGACAGAAACCATCCTATGCTCAAGCACACGTACAAGAAAAAAACTAAATATTCATAGCTGTCGCATACATATTTAAATACATACATACATACATACATGCATACATACATACATACATACATACATACATACATATCGACAAGCAGACAGACAGACATAATAAAAATTAAAATACCAACCCTTTCCAATCAAGTCAAAGTGCCATCCCTTCCCCAATCAAGTCGAAATACCTCCACCTCTCCTATCAAGTTAAAATGTTTCCCCTCTTCAATCGATTAAGCAAAGTCAGATAAACAGACGATATGCTTCGTATATAATACGAATATTAATTTAATTCGAAGTTTCCCAAAATATTTTGGACACTTGGAGATGAGGATGCTTCATTAAAAAATGACTAGTTTTTGTTGCTTGTCCTGGAAAATTACATCTATAGTCTCACTATACATCCCCGTTTGTTTATACCCCGCTACCGATTTAAAAAAGTAAATCGTTTAATGTGATAAAAAGCGCACATAACAATGTTACTTGAATCATTGATTTAGAACAGAATGGCACTAATACTGGCATCCCTTGCACATTTCATGCTTAACGGACTTTTCTATACTAACACGGCGGCATATTGCGTACACTATGGGCTAGTTTATATCCATCCGATAACATACTGATGTAGTTCATCCTATTCGGTAACTGCCGGATAATTCCGTAAATTACCAGAACGTTGAGAGTTTGGAATTATATACCTTTGCACACTTGAACATAGAAATTAAACCGCTTGTTAAATCCACGTGAAAGGCAAATTTGTTGTTGTCATTCTTTTCCTTTGCTTGATTCGACATTGTCAATATCAGAAGCAGACGACATATGTATGTATGTATGTATGTATGTATGTATGTATGTATGTATGTATGTATGTTTGTATGTATGCAGTCGTTCATACTCCCCTTTGCTGAAAATGAACTTGTCCAGGAACTGGAAATGGATTTCGAGCATGTCCGTCTATTATATTGAAAACTTCCGTTAAGCATGAAATGCGCAGATGAGGATGGTGTTAGGGCCACTCTACTCAGTCAGGTTAGAAATTATAAATCAATGAATGAATTGACTGAGTTCTTGCACCTTTTATCACATTAAAAGTTTCCATTATTGAAATCGGTGGGGTCTTTTTTTATACAAACAAACGGGGATGTATAATCACACTATAAAACGTGTGCCTTCAGCTGAGCAGGAGAAAGCGAAACTACATTTCACGCGCAGAGTGACTTCGATTATTCAATATGATATAATAATTCGATAAACAAACCGAACAAGAAAGATGATCATTATTTTGTGAAATTGTAGCACTACTCTTTACATTCATCCATCAGAACATATTCTCATCTGAACAGACAGGCAAGACTTTTATTCGCTGCTGAATAGACTTTGATAAGATGCATACCTTGTGTATGTCATTCAAGTGTCATTTTTGGCCATATAACGTGACAATTAAAAATCTTTCAGATAAGCACTTACCTAGACTTATAAGTTGCGGAAATTTTGTGACATTGAGCGCTATCTGCAGTCAATTCAAGCCCTGTACAGAAATAAAATTGACTAGTAAGTATAAAGTCAGACTTAATTATAGTTACATCAAGGAACACATTTTGCATATTAATTACGATACTATTGGCGTAGTGGTTAGAGCGTCCGCCTTGGATGACGAAGGTCACGGGTTCGAATCCCGGCTGCGTCATACCAAATAAGAGGTCAGTGTTAGGACTGGTCAGCCTGGTGTCAGGATAATGTGACTGGGTTGGACATTTTGCTACATGTCTGCTGCATGATGCCCAGACGTTACGACATCTCTATAAACTGCCACAATGCAGACATCTTAGCGATATGACTGAAGAGTTATTAAAGGTACGTTAAAAATCCAACACACACACACACACACACACACACACACACGATAGCACTGTGAGTCGCATGCAATGGAGTCTTATGTACTTTGAAAAACTATTTACTTTCCTGTGATTCAAAACGAGAAAATTTAGTTTGATACATAAACCTTGTATTATGAGTGCTCACGTGGAAGAACAATAGAGTGTACTTGTAACCTTATACCGGGGATGCTGGATGTACGGGGCCCAAGGCAGCAAGCGATGAGCGCGGGGCCCGAAGCAACAAAACTGCGTTGCGAGTTAGCGCGGGGCCAAAGGCGGTTGCCTCATTCGCTTTTCTCTAGGGCCGGGCCTGTGGCCCGTGAACAGTAATTATATTAAAGAAATTAGTGTTTGCAGTCCTCGAGTGGTCTTAGAAAATTCAGTCTGGCCCTTGGCGAAAAGAAGTTGTGCTCCCCTGCTCTATACAATGGGGAAAATATTTTCAGCGTTTCAACGCGCACCATCAGGCGGATTTCGCTCAGTGTGCAGTTTGCTGTCCGCTATCTGTTTGGAGAATATCCCAGTCTGCATCTGTCTGTTATTATCAACTGACTAAATTATTTTTCAGTGTTCTTCTTTGATAAGCTACTTACGGGTAAATTATTTGTCGGTATTTTCTTTCTTTGTTTTTTTTTTGTTTTTTTTTTTTTGATAACCTACGTAACGTATTACATAAAGTTATCAAATTGAATCTACATGGACGGCCTTGGACATATAGGCGGGCCCCGCGCTCACAAGGGCCCCGCACGTTAGTAATTTTGAAAACAATATTTATCGAGAGAAAATAATTTTAAGGCGATGTAACACAAGTTAAAGTTCAATATCATATAAAGCTTGGTTAAACGTTTATTTCTAAATGCCATGATCACAGGCGGTCCAGCGCGTAAATCCAGGTGTCCCCGCTAAAATGATCAAAATCGGGACCAGCGTATGTTAAGGCCGGTGCTGTGAGTATATGAATGTCTTCACTAGACAACAAAAATTGTACACTGTTGTTTGCTATTTGCTATATTAATCGTAGGATGGAAATTTAAGCTATATGCAAACTTTGCATTAATTTTCTTATACAGTCAGCATAAAAGCTGCAAAGATTCTACTGTGGGTTTTTTCCCCCTTCTAGTACTCAGAACTTTTTACTCTGTTCACGATTTGTTTTAATGGACAGTAGCTATGATTAATTCATTGGTAAGCTTTTTTAAAACCTATATGGGCTTGCAGACACCACAGTCCCCTCAGGAAGGCCAATAATTATACCATTTAAACGTAGGTTACTAAAGTTACATAGATACAATCTTTCAAAGCATTGGAAACGCGTGGAGGAGACGGCACTATTATAAAAATTTACACAACGTTCAATATGGTACAGTACAATAGAAAACGGCACGGGTCAGGATTTGAACAGTTGCTATTTTTAATGATTTGGAACCTCAAATCGTTTTCGCTGACTTTACTAGAAATCGATTAAATTTGTTAGGTTGAACAAAAGCATCAACCGAATTTCAATAACTAAAAGGGAGGTGAGAACGAGAAGCTGTCTTAAACCATATGAAACGGTACGGTATGTCGGATTAATTCATTCATTTGGGATTTAACGGCACACATTTTAGGTTTATAGCGCATTGGTATGACGGGACACTAAAATATGTAAATGCTAATAAAATATTGAAAGGATAAATGGGAGAAGATAAATGGCAAAAGCAGATAAATGTCAAATGTAAAACTTTAAAATAGTAAACTTATTCAGATGATATGACGGGATAAGTCTTTCACCGAATTTCAAACACAAATATATTTATATAAAAAGCCGATCTGTTTTAAATGATAGAATTAGTCCATCATATAATCGAGTGAACGATCGAAGTCATTGCCTTGTACAACTTCATAACCTGCTTATTCCGGTCCTCTCCGACTTCACAATTGTGGTTTCTCCAGGTGCTTTCGCTTTTTCCCTTTTCCTGACCTCCCTACTGTCTCGCCTTTTCTCGGCACTCAAACTGTGTGTGGGTAGGTGGATACGTAAGTAGATACTTCATTGGATACGTCTGTGGATATGCCGTTCGATACGTCAGTAGAGCAATTTCCACTTTAAAAATAGAAAGCAACCTAAATATTCTGTCAGTTTTTCTACTGGGAACAGATCACTACTACCCTCTCGTTATGTCAGTTATCGTTCTATCGGAATTCAAACAGACCAAAGGCTGTCTGGTCAAGCTAAACATTGTAGACCATAAACAAACCTAGTATCACAAGATTAATGTACTTCCTAATGGCTATTTCATTACTGATTCCCATTAACATTACACGAGACGTAACGGTTCTGTTCTCGTCTCAATTACACAAATGAATGAATGAAATTCATTACATATCTTAACTACGTCATGTTTAGCGAATAGACACATTCAAATCTTTATCATACGTGAAATCAGCTAAAACCGGAGAATTCACACGGATTCATATTAACTAATTGTAATGCATGAAATTCTTAGATTGCTATAACAATCAGGACGACAAATTCCAACAATTCGTCAAACTTATAGAAAGAAGATCATTGTACGAATTCAGATATCTGAACTCACCAGTTATACGTATATCAAGAATACTGATCTACGGATTTATACGAATAAATTCATGCAAATATAGACAAATAAATTCAAGCAAATCATTATATTGGTATCAACGAACTACATGAAATTGACGCACATACCTTGTGATTTCAAGCTTTTCTCGCTTCTACCTCCACAATTGTGTCCGTTGACTTTCCAGACAACCGGTCCCTTTGACCAATGTTTTGCGAGCGAATTTCTTCCAAATTTAGTCTCGGAGTTCCTTATATTTTTCCTCTTACAGGAAAATCACAGACTGACTAGATTTCTTTCGATGTGGGCGATTTAACCCACAAGAAAATTTTCCGTGGGAACCACGCCCCTTATTTAGCGTAAGCAATCAGGATTAACTATATTTACCGCCTTTTATAACTAGGCGCAAAAATTGCGGTAGCATGACTTATATATTTCCAAACAACAGATCTGGAAAATTTCAAATCTGACAGTTCCGATAAAAAATCGAAGTTAACCGTTCCTTTTCTAGTCGTCTAACTGCTACGTAAACGAAGGATTAATTAGGAATCGCTTCCTCTCCCGACACAGACATTATAAATCATTGCAGTATAGCGATTTAACAAGCGCCTGTCCCCATAAATCTAATTAAATGTTCTCTGGCCCAAATTAATGTGTTCTTCATAGATCGACAGAAATTTGCATTCTTACACAGACACAAACTCAGCTTCGTGTTCACTAATGCGCTATGGATATGCTTGTCTGGCCTTTTAGAAACAGTTGAAACCGGATCACTAAAATAGGCGATTGGTAAGCTCAGAAACGGTACGTATAAACGGTTGCAAAATGCGTTACCAGTACTTTGTGTGTAACTTCCTATACGTAATGCATTGAAATAGGATTTCATAATAACGACATGAACGTGACAAGGAAGATTTGTCAGATTATAGTCAAAATCAGTCACCATGAATTTTAGTCTTTGTAAGACATCTTCTTAAGCACTAGAGGATCGGAGTAAGACAAAACACAACTCTATCACTCCCTGCACGATAAATGATTTTATTATCCATGCCAATATGTATCAGTATATTGTATTGTGAACATTTTTATTGGCAATGACACTCTTATGCAGTCAAATGCCTTCGGATTAATGTTAGGGTCGTGAACTGTGGAATTATTATTCTATCCTAGTGAGAGGTACTTGTAATATTAAATTTAAAGTGTAGAATTACTATTCAATCCTACAGAGAGATAGGTGTAATATTACAGTCTCCTTGAGAAAAAATATGAAGCAGAGGTCTGAACTGTATTATTATATTACGTCCTGACCATGTACTTTTATTGGGTAAAATATACTTTCTGCCTTTTAGTACTGTCCATACCCAACAGCTGTAAAACCAAAGAAAGAAAAAAAATATCCTGAAATGCGCATTCGATGGAAACTTGCGATGTCTTATTTTCAACTCGATATTTTTTCTGTCAAATTGTACTGGTAGGATGTCAGTCTACACGTAATATTACTGTTTCTGTCAAATTGTGTTGCTATTATGTCAGTCTACAAGTAACAGTACTGATTGTCAAATAATGATGTCTCTCTGTCAGTAAACAAGTAATAGTTCTGATTTTGGCAAATGGTTTTGGTATCTATGTCAGTCTACAAGTAATAGTACTGTTACTGTCAGCTGGTGTTGGTAATTTGTCAGTCTACAACTAATAGTATTTTTTCTGTCATGTGGTGTTGGTACTCTGTCATTATACAGACAATAGGACCTGTGACATGATGAACACGCGATGGGAATCAAAAGGTGCTTGGCATACCCGAAGTTTGCCACATACGTCATGTGCTATTACCTATTTTGTAATTTCTTACACGACTTTAAATTCGTATAACAATATAGTTCTTTCCGGTTTTTGAGCTTGTCATCTTCAGCTTAAAATGTCTTTTTGAGCGTCACCATTGAATTATGTGCTGTCCATTGCTAAGCTTTTCGAATATTATAAGTATTTTCCAAATTATTTCCGTTTTAAGTCTTCGAATCATATGATTGTTTAGGTAAAACCTGCACTGTTTTCTTTAACTCAGAACTTGAACGTTTAATCTTTGTTAGTTCATGCTTCATTACAACGCATCCATATACCTGCCTATCTACAGGTGAATGGTTATTGGATACAGATGATTTCACAAACAGTCTTATTTTTATGGTATGATTTTAAGTTGAATCCCATGACATAGACATCATCAGCTCTTCGAGAAGAAATGGTTCTAAAGCTTCTTTGGAGATATTTGTGAACAAGGGAAGATGTTTTCTTTTCAGAACAACAGTCGTGGAAACGCCTCACTAACACTCGAACACAGAATATACCCGAACATAGAACATCGGAACATCGAATATATCCGAACATAGAATATCCGAACGTAGAAAATATCGTGAATGTAAGCTAAATATTTCAGTGTTACTGAAGTTGCATGCTAGCTAGCTACAAAGCTAGTCTGTGTAATACTATGTCTCCGTCTGTGAACATTACAATGAGATAATCTATACCATAACTAAAACATCTAACACCGAATATATACAAAAATTCACAAAATCACCGTAGTAAAAGTGTAAGCTATGTCTTGATATGTGTAAACCACACATGCGAGAACTAACATATTGTCTTAAATGCTATACGGAACACATATTTCAGGTTTTGTCATATAATGTAGTGTAACGCGTACTTGCAAAGTTAACTTCTACAATGGCGATAGTCATTAAAATGTTGTTCAAATACCTGTATTTATATATATATATATATATATATATATATATATATATATATATATATATATATATATATATATATATATATATATATATATATATATATATATATATATATATATATATATATATATATATATATATATATATATATATATATATATATAATTGTATCTTTTGCATGAGTTACCCGGTTAACTGACGGATGTATTCACCCATTTTGGAATGATTGACATTTAATGAAAACGCTCGAATTTGAAATGTCTTCAGATATCATTGTATTGTGGCACACTTTTGTTTATTTCACGTCAAGTGACTTGTAATTAGCAAGACGTTAACTCGATTATCAAAGTTTCCTCAGCTTGATATTCTCTATGCTTCGTGTTTCATTGTACACTTTAGTCTTTTCCACTCAATGAAGGGGATTAATCAATAAATACGTAGATGCAAAGTGCCGTTATAACTGAAAAACCCACTGCAGAAAACAAAATATTTCGTAATATCACAATCACAGTCTGAATAAAACAAAACAAACAGAAAAAGGATTCAAGAGTCCTTTAACAAAAAGTGTAACATCTCTAGGCCATTGTGTAAAAAAAAAGTCCTGGGTGGTTTCTCTAAGCCGTTAGAAAAATGAAGTCCTGGGTGGGATCTCTAGGCCGTTGTGAAAAAAAGAGTCCTGGGTGGTATCTCTAAGCCGTTAGAAAAAGATGGCCTGGGTAGGATCTCTAGGCCGCTGTGAAAAAGAATGAATCCAGTATGGTATCTCTAAGCCGTTATAAAAAGTGTCCTGGGTGAGTAGTGAATAGGGATACCCTAGCCTCAATGGGACCTAGCATTAAAAACACCCCTGGGACAATCTAGCCTCAATGGAAATTTGACATGGGGAAAAATCATGGGACACTTTAGCCTCAAGGGGGAATTTAACATGGGGAAAAAGTCTTGGGTCACTTTAGCCTCAAGGGGAATTGAACATGGGAAAAAGTCTTGGGTCACTCTAGCCTCAAGGGAATTGAACATGGGGAAAAAGTTTTGGGTCACTCTAGCCTCAAGGGAAATTGAACATGGGAAAAAAAAATCTTGGGTCTGTTGAGCGATAAGGGAAAATGGAACCTGATGGGTCTATGGAAATGGAACATACGAAAATTGAAACAGGGAGGGGTCTCTATTTTTTTCAAACAAAAAAATAATAAAAAATGGCGTAGGCAATTGAAAGTCTATCTCTTTTCGAGAAATGTGGGTGGCCCTGAAAAGGGCCTTTGGGTTTATGTTAATATGCCCTTAACATAAAGGGCATCTGCAACATCTTCTTCTTAGGCTTCGTCGAATGGTAGGTCCATAAACTAAAACTCTTTTCAGGCATCCTTGCCTCTCCACGTAAATCCTACGTATCCATAGGCTCCTGTCGATCCTATGGACAACTGCCCACTTGGATCGGACATACATGGGTATGTCCGTCCTGAACATCATCGTTGACACAAGCGTTGAAGAGCGCACATCGGTCCACATGTTGAGGCGCTGAGAACAGGTGAATCAATGCAGTGAACTGCACTTATTTATAGGGAGAGAAAGGATTGAAACGGATTGAGTTTGTTGACCAATCCAAACACGCGTTACAAAATTCAGTCAGCCCACGTCCAATCCGAAGAGAGCAGTCTGTGACGTCATTTAGTCTATATAGATTCGCTAGCGCCTGTGTGCAGTCAATTCATGCGATAGTTATTCAACATGACGCAAACTCAGAAAACGATAAAATGGGGTGCACCGATGGTGGAGACTACCCAAGGGAACCCGGACTTACTTTCAGAAGAGGTGAATTGGGATTATGTGGATTTTCTTACCTCGCAAGAATTTGTTCCGGAACCTTCGTCACCTTCTTCATTTCCGCACGTGGAGAATTTTAGACAGAGACAGAAAGAAGAATTGGAGAAATTTATACAACAGCAAAAGGAAGCGGAACAAGCTTTTCTCCTACAGCAAGAAGAAGAGGTAAGAAAAAAAAAAAACAACAACAAGAAGTAGCAGCAAAGAAACAAGGGTGTGAAAATCAAACGGTCACAGTACTGTTAGACATTTTAGCGGAGTTAAGAAGTCTGAAACAAATGTATCAGACTTCTTTATCACGACCGAAGAGAATACGACCTTCCCGAGCTAAACACTCCAACCCTGTGACTAAGCCTACCGTACCGCCCTTAGTGATTTCAACCAAATCATCATCATCAACATTACGCAGTCCAGAAGTAGGCCTCGGCCGTGGCAAAGGCTTAAGACAGTTAAAGTTGATTGCTTAAACTCACCCCTACTCCAGAAAAGGCCCTTCTCAGGGCCACCCACGTCTCTCGAAAGACTTTTAATTGCCAATAACTAAAAAAAAAAACATTTTACCCCTATAGTACGTGTCTGTGTGTGAGTGTGTGAGTGTACGTTCTAATTTTAAAATCAAAACCTAAAGACACTTACCTTTTAATACTTAATTTATTCTTTTATAAATATTAACAATCCAATTCACAATTCACAACAGAGCACTTTAAAAAGTTCATACACTTCTTCTATCTCATTGTTTAGTCTCTCTGTTTTTTCAATTTCTTCACCGTCACAGGCTTTTCCTCCTCTTCCTCCTCCTCACTTTCTTCCCTTCTTCTTTTCTTCTCCTGTTTCTTTTTCTTTGCCTCTTGTAAATAGAATTGTCTTCTTTCTTCCTCTTCTTCCTCTGAAGAATCCCTCTCTTCTTCCTCTGAAGAATCCCTCTCTTCTTCTGACTCCTTTTGTTTCTTTTTTGGGCAATCTGGAGACCAATGTCCTTTTTCTTGACAATAATAACAGGTATCTTGACTTTTGTCTTTTCTAACCCCTTTTTTTCTTTTTTGACGGTCTGGACACTCTGAAGACCAATGCCCTTTCTTCTGACAGATATAGCAAGTATCTTGACTTTTATCTCGCAAGCAAGGAGAGTAGTCCGTCGGCTGGTCTGAAGAAAATTTTCTAATGACCCCTCGCAACGCTCTGATGAAATGTTCGATTTGGGTAGTCTCTTCCATCGTTGTGCTCGGTTTGAGAGTGAAATGAATAGTGAAAGGACAAGACACACACCCTTTTATATACGCTGGTCTGCTAGGACTATAAATTAGTCCATGGTGTTTAAACTGTAGTCATTTGACGTTTTTCTATCAAGATGAAACGATCCAATTCATTTGAAAAGAAAGAAGAAGAAAGTAAGAGGCAGAAACGTGATCTATCGCCTCGTACCAGAGCTGAAGTCTTGGCAAAAATTCATGCCAGTGATTTTGAAGAGGACATGAGTGAACCAGAATCCAAACCCTCTAAACAAAGTTCACCGCCCTTAGTTAACCCTGAAAAGTACTATGACATTCGAGAGACAGAAAAGCGCTCCTCTAGAAAATTTAGAACCACGGCTTACAAATACACGGTGAAGTTTAAAGATTTCAAGTCCGAAGTACCGTTGGAGAAAGCAGAAGGGTTCATCACTGGGGTGTGGGATTCTTTACTTACCACACTCAAGCGACAATGTCAACCCAAAGAAGACGATCGCTTGAGACTTTCCATACAATACGACGGTTTGAAATCCCCTGTTTGGATCGAGTTTAGCAGCCCTGCAGAATTGACCGCTTCCAAAGTCATGGACAAGATTCAACACGTACAACAATCCAATGACCAGTTTGACATCACCGATGGAAAAGCCACACTGGACATGACCCACGTGTCTCCTCCTCAAGGGACTGGACGCAAAAAGATGTTATTGGTGGACGAGCTTCGCAGCACCAAAACAAGTCTCGTCCGAATTCACAACCCTGAAGACCAGATGTGTTTAGCCAGGGCCATTGTGGTGGGACGAACCTATGTGAACAAGAACGACACGGCAGAATGGAAAAGAGCCTGGAAAACTATTCGACAATCGGACCGAGCCAAACAACGAAACGAAGCAGAACTCCTGTTACAACAAGCCGGCTTGCCCAGAGACAAACCCTGCGGCATTCCTGAAATGCAAAAATTGCAAGATGCCCTAGCTCCATGATACACCGTGAAAGTGCACCCTCAAGAAGTGCGCGGACCTCTGTTGTTTCGAGGCCAAGATTTTAAGGATGGAAAATACATTCACCTTTATCATCACGATGACCATTTCGATACCGTTACCAGTATCACCGCATTCCTGGGATACGGTTATTACTGTGAGAAATGTGACTATGGCTATAACAATCGAGAGCACCACAAGCATTGTGGATCGAAATTCTCAGGATGTTTGGCCTCTCCACCCTGTCTGAACGAAGGACAAGAAGCAGTGCATTGTCCAGCTTGTCAGCGCACGTTTGTCAGCCCTGCCTGTTACCAACAACATCTGAAGACGCAAGGTTCACAGCAGAAATGTGCTTGTCAACTCCTGAGATTGTGCCCTACGTGTGGACAAGGCCTATGTACCAATACTGTCAAGACACACGTATGTCGAGGAAAGAAAAAATGTCACATTCGTCATCACATCGTGGACTTGGAACACCAATGCTACGTGCAAAAATACCAACCCCAACCAGAGAAAGAGGATGGACACAAGAAGAAAGGCAATTTCATCTTTTTCGATTTCGAATGCATACAAGAGACCGGTATTCACATTCCTAATTTCTGCGTGGCTCATCGTGCGTGCGAGAAGTGCATTCAAGAACCTATCTTCAGTCATTGCCCTCACTGTAGGAAGATTCCTGGAGGACGTGAAAAAATCTTTCGAGGGCCGAACCCGCTAGCCGATTTCGCCCGATGGGTCTTAGACCCCATCGACAAGACGTGGAGCCAAGAGGACATCGAACGTTACGGAGATTGTCATCGTCATGCCACGGTGATGGCTCACAAGTTATCCGGATACGATGGACAGTTTGTTTTGAGATACTATACGGAACATGGTACCGAGCGGCCTAAAGTCACTTTGAATGGAGCCAAAATCATTTTCATGCAAGTGGGACAAGTACAGTTTAAAGATTCGATGAGTTACTTGGCCATGCCTTTGAGCCGAATGCCTAAAACGTTTGGAATGACAGAAATGGCTAAAGGGGACTTACGTTCCACACTTTTTCACTACGGAAGCCAATCAACATGCCGTTCTACCCCATTTGCCTGAGGCTCACAATTACGACCCCGACAACATGCATACCCTTTCGACTTTCAGGAAGAAATGCTAAAGTATTGTCGTTCCGACATTTTACGGCGATGCTGTGGAAAATTTCGAGAACTGTTCATGGAACACGGAGGGGTCGATCCTTTGAAAGAAGCTTGCACCATTGCCAAAGCGTGTTCCTTAGTGTACCGGCAACGATTCATGCCTGAAAACAACGTGGCTGTCATCAGTAATCAAACGACCAACTATGTCAAACGTCAATGCTCGGTCAAAGCCCTACGCTGGTTACATTACTTGTGTGACAAGGAAGACAAGTGGATTGAGCATGCCCGCAACGGAGGGGGGCGAAAAGACCATCGGAACGCATTCGGTCGATGGATGTAACTTAGAAAACCCCAAGATCGTGTACGAGTTTAACGGTTGCTTATTTCACGGATGTCCCGTCTGTTACCCTGACCGTGGCACTAAAAATCAGTTTTTACAACGAACCACGGAAGACTTGTACCAGGACACTTGTCAGCGACGCCTAAAGTTAGAACAGGAAGGATACCAAGTGGTGGAAATGTGGGAACACGAATACGATCACCGTTTGAAAACCGATCCCGAATTTAAACGCCTCGTGGAAAGTTACCAGTTTATGGACCCCTGAACCCGAGGGATAGTTTGTACGGAGGAAGGACTAATGCCACCTGTTTGCTGTACCAAGCTGACGAAGAGAAAGGAGAAGAAATCAAATACTTGGACGTGTGTTCGCTGTATCCCTACGTATGCAAATATTGTCGCTTTCCTGCAGGACACCCGCAATTGCTAACGGAACACATCGACCTGAAAAACATTCGACAATGCGAAGGCTTGATCAAGTGCAAAGTTTTGCCTCCCACGAACTTGTACCATCCCGTGTTACCTCACCATTGCCAAGGCAAACTGATGTTTCCTTTGTGCCGTACTTGTGCCGAAACGTGCAACCAAGATCAACCTTGTCAGCACACCCAGGAAGAACGGGTCTTGACGGGGACGTGGGTCAGCGTAGAATTGTTCAAAGCTCTGGACATGGGGTACCAACTGTTAGAAGTGTACGAAATTTGTCACTTCCCAAGACACAACAATACCACAAGGGTGACCCCAGTCAGAAAGGCATTTTCGCAGACTACGTGGATGCCTTTTTGAAACTGAAGCAAGAAGCCAGTGGCTATCCTTCCTGGTGTCACACTCCCGAAGACCAAATAAAATTCAAAGAGAAATACCGGAAACAAGAAGGCGTCACTTTAGTACACATCGAGAAAAACGAAAGCAGGCGATCGTTTGCCAAAGTTCTGTTAAATTGCTTGTGGGGAAAAATGGCATAACGACCGTGTTTACCCAAGACGGAATATTTGACGGAAGCTTCCCGCTACTTCCAGATGATTCACGACAAAACCAAATTCGTGAAACACGTGGACGTCGTTCGCGAGAATTTGATCTTGGTCAATTATGAAGAAGACCTGGACTTTGTACAAGACGACCCCTTTGGAAATGTCATCATTGCGGCTTACGTGACAGCTCATGCTCGCTTAAAAATGTACGAAGGTTATGAACTGTTAGGGGAACGTGTCCTGTACTTTGACACGGACAGTTACATTTACATCCATCACCCGAGTCAACATCACCCTGACATCGAAGGAGACCGTTTAGCAACCTGGACAGACGAGCATCCCGACGACAAGATTCTAAGTTTCGTCAGTGGCGGTCCCAAAAATTACGGCTACGAATACCGGGACAAACAAGGAGAAGTGCACACGACGTGCAAAGTGAAAGGATTGACTCTGAATTATCGTACCAGTCGTGTGGTCAACTTTGAGGTATTGAAAGAAGCCTTTCAATCTGGAGAGGATAAACACTTTAAAGTGACCACTCACCAACCCAACAAGATTGTACGTTTACCCACTCACCACATCGTCAGTCGATCCCTGGAAAAAGTCTATCAAATCGTGTGCCAGAAGTACGACTTCCCAATCATTTCACCTTACCGTATGGACACGTCGGTATTGGTCTGTATATAAAAAGGAACCCTAGGCAAGATCGATAGTTCATTGTGACTACCAAGACCAAGCGAACAAGATGAATACTTTCAGAGAAACACAAAACAAGTTCAGAAAGGCACAATTCAAGTTTGGGGCTTCTGAAGTGGAATGCGATTGTGAGCCTTGCGGTGGGAACGATGCTGTACGCTGTGACCTTAGTGTGACGTTTGCACGTATTGGGGTGGGGTTCTTCCAATATAATTTAATTAAATTATGATGGAAGTTCCACTCTGGCTCGTGAGGATAGAAAGTTAAATTAGTGACGAGGTAGATTTACAGCTTTAAGCCCCCAGTCAGCAATGCCGACGGTTAAATTATAGAGAACACAAAGATGAAATTCAATCAATAACAATTTAATAAATTTGATAATTTAAAACGATAACTTCCAATCACTCGTCTTTCCCTCGACCAAGTGACAGCCTAATTCATCCCGTGATTTACAGTGTGAGTTCGATTTTCCCCCTGTCCTTGCATCTACTCATCTCTTTCTTTCCCGCTAATTCCTTCCTTCTTTCCGTTTCTCTAACTCCTCCTTCGTCTCCGTTTCCCTCTCTACTATCTCCTCCTCCAATTTCGCTCCCAGACTTCCTTCTCCTGACTTCTCTCCTTTCTTCTCCTTTCTTCCGTCTCTCTATCTGAGACTACGGGACCAAACTGTAACTGGTCTGTCCCTCAAAGCTTCCTGACTTCTCTCCTTTCTTCTCCTTTCTTCCGTCTCTCTATCTGAGACTACGGGACCAAACTGTAACTGGTCTGTCCCTCAAAGCTTCCTTATTTGAAGCCCTCTGTACTTAGAATTTCCTGCTCTAAGATTTTCCCGCCAATAACGAATGGCTATTCGGAGTTACGCTAACCTCAACTCTGGGTAATTTCTCTCAGCGAACTAATTCTTGCCGGAAGACGCGGAGATATCATTCTACCCAAATCAGGGTTTCGCCTCAATCTCGATTCTGATTGGGTAGCGCTGTGATCCTGTCCAATCGTCTTAGCGGCCAGTTCAACCTGTCTGTCTGTCTGGAGGGAAAAGAAGTTACGACACTCCCACTTCTTCAGGCAACTTCTTTTGATCTTGGACAAACATTTCCACACCTAGGTGATAATTGGCTTCGCAACTCCGAGGTCCGGCTCTCCACTTCTAGCTACGGCAATCTTACGTAATGGATTAGTGCTAGCCTTCGGCAATGTTTAACATCAAACAATGGCTTGTCAGAATTACCTTGATTAAACTTGTTTCCAACTGGGCTACTCTGGGCCGGGGTAAACATGACACTTACTGATGCCGTAAAGCATCATGGGAACTTTGTTCTCACTGCCCCTATCATGGAAAGTGATGCTGTGCGTGTCAAACCTGAGGGATGCGAAAGCGATGCCGCTTGTCCTCTTGGACACTTTACTGGGTTTCGTTTTAAAGGTGGATGTCCACCTTCACGTCTACGCCCAAAGGATGTCATCCAGCCCTGAGCAAACTCCTGTCCATATCACCCAGCCCTCATCGAAACGAACCTGTGAAAGGCGAATATTCGTTCCCTGTGCGTTTGTCGGAATACTGCAACTTTGAAAATCGTTTTCAATCGTTCAAAGGAAAATGGCCTAAGTATCTGGAAGGACCGACCCCAGAAGAATTAGCCAGAGCCGGATTTTACTACTTGGGCGAAGGGGATAAAGTCAAGTGCTTCAGTTGCGGTGTGTCACTTCACCACTGGGAACCGCAAGATTCAGCCTACCTGGAACATGCTCGATGGTCTCCCAGTTGTCATTACTTACCCTTAGTAGGACAATATATTTAAATGGATACTTTACAAGAGAACATTCGTGCTTTGCCTGTGGAGTTGAGAGAACGCATTTACCGAGAGCTGGTCAAAATACAAGTCAAACGTAAAGAACAATTGCATCCGTTACGTCACCAAGTTTTAAATCACTGGTACTTGAATGCTATAGAAGGACTGATTCAGTTGAAAGTGTTCCATTGGACAGACATTGATCAACGACCCCCTAGTTTTAAAAAGGCTTGGTTTGCTATTGATGATTCTATCTACTACATTGTAAACTTACTGCATTGAATTCCAGAATAAGAGTTAAAGACTTACCAACATCATTTACACAATGTCAACTTAGTGAAAGTCAAAACTTCTGAACGAATTGTAATGTGTAAATTAGTGATGAAACGATTTAAATTCGACACTGAAGTAAAACCATGTCTGTGCAAACGGTACATTTCTTGTGTCAGAAAGAGGATTTAGTATGACCTATTCATGGATACTTTGCTAGAGAACATTCGTGCTTTGCCTGTGGAGTTGAGAGAACGCATTTACCGAGAACTGATCAAAATACAAGTGAAACGCAAACGCAAAGTTATTCATCCGTTTTAAAATTATGCTCTGTTCCAAAGTATAAGAAGACTGATTATGAGTGGATATTACATCAGGCACAAAGGTAAACGAGGCTATTGGCCAAAACCCAAGGATTCCAAAAACAGTGTATATACTTATGGATACTTTACAAGAGAACATTTTGGGCTTGCCTGTGGAGTTGAGAGAACGCATTTACCGAGAGCTGGTCAAAATACAAGTCAAACGTAAAGAACAGTTGCATCCGTTACGTCACCAGATCTTTAACCACTGGTACCGGAATGGTATAAGAGGACTGATTCGTCAGAAATTGTTTCAGTGGTCAGACCTTGTTCAACACTTTCAGTTAGTAAATGAACTAAATGTTCGTAATTTTGGTTACTTCGAGATTCACCTAGAGCAACGCATTGAGGAAGACGAGTTAAAGGATTACCAACATATTTTACGTGGAATCTGTTTAGCGGAAGACGAAACATCTAAACAAACTCTGAAGTGTAGGTTACAGTATACAAGATTTAGATTCCCTACTGGAGAACGATGTCTAGTTAGAAAGTACCTTTATTGCTTCCGAAATAAAGAGACTATAAAATCAAGAATCCATGCCACGGCTTATGTCACAAGTGATTGAACAGATTCCGTAGAAGGAACTCAATGACCATATTCAAACCGTGGATCATTACCATCAAATATTACAAGAACTGTATCCAATCAATTTGGGACGACGCATAGTGTGTGTCTTAGTGACTTGTTTTCTGGGATTTCGTTTACCAGCCGATTCCTTGTGGACTCTTTACGAACAGTATTTACCACCCAATTCAACATGAAAGTGGTGCCTTTAAATGTTCACGAGAGACTCATTTTGCTCAAAGCCTTACGTTTTCATCTGGATACTTCTCGACCTCTACGGGAAAAAAAGATTCGTCAACTTTTAGCTACCCAAGACTTGTATGACGATGTGTGTGTAGCTTGTGACTTACACCCCCATTCGACAGATGTCCGTGCCTGGAAAAAATGGGATTTATAGGCTTGGACCCAAGAAGTGGCCCAGTATGCTCGAGAGCTGTGATCCTTCCTTTCAACTTCCAAAGAAAAAAGTTACTTTTCAACCTGTGTTAGTGACAGTACCAGAAGAACCCGTCACCCAGGACAGGACTGTCGTGGACATGCCTGAAAGACCCTTTCTGGAGGACACTTGTGTGACCTTACCCCCTATAGAACTGGTCAGAACATTACCCAAAACATGTTGTACAGACACTTGTTTTTATTCCACGTTGATGGTTATCATGTGCCTTTCATCGTTGTACTTAAGCCTTTGGCTTTTATGTATTTTTGTCTTTCGCGTTCATGTTTAAAACATTCAATAAACGTGTTCTGAAAAAAGTATATAAACTCTTGTCTTGTCTATTTTCGTGTCACAAGTGACATTCCCAACACTATGGCTACCTCTGCTGTCTCTGCTCCCTCGATGACTGTCAAAGTCATCGAGGAACACTTAGATCGTGCCAGTTGGGAGGCTTTGTATCTTCGCCATCCCTTTAACATGTTCATTGCTGGACCTAGCGGTTCAGGCAAAATTGAATTCGTCAAACGCTTGATCGTCCACCTCAACGCATCGTGTGGTGTTACAAAGAGTGGTAATCGGCGTACAGCATCTTGCGAGAAAGTCAAGGCGATTCCATCGTGTTTGTGGAAGGCATTCCTAAAGAAGACGACGGCATCGTCTCTGACTCCCGTCAAACCCGTTTGGTCATTTTTGACATGTTAGGAGAAGACGAAGAAGAAATTAAACTGTGGTTCACGCGCAAAGGGCATCACCGTAATGCCAGTGTCGTTTACATCACTCAAAATTTGTTTCAACAAAGTAAAGCCCATCGCACCATCAGTCTCAATGCACATTACGTGGTCTTGTTTAAAACCCTCGAGATAAATCGCAAGTGCAAGTCTTAGCCAAACAGTTAGGGACGCCTTGGCTGACTCAGGCGTACGACGATGCCACTCAAACTCCACACGCCTATTTACTCGTCGATTTGAAACCTACGACCCCCGATGATTTGCTATTTCGTACCCACTTGTTTCACCAGTGGTGCCAAGACGGAGGGCCTGTCCTGTACACGTCTCCGTCCTCGACTTAACTTCACTCAACAAAAAAATCTATAAAAACCTCAGACACTTCTCGTCTGTCTCACACACAGTTTGAACATGACGTCCCTTTAGTCGCCTCTTCCCGTCAAATTGATTCGTGCCTTGTATGGCATCAGTCGAGAAAAAATCCACAAATACGGGCTCGTGTCTTAGAAGCTAGTCTCAAAGAAGTCTTACGATGGTTCACGGTGACAGCCGTCAGTTACTACAAGGGATCATTCAGATTCCTCATCAAACCAAACGCTTTTTGGATCGAAACAAAGTCGCTTTGACCCAACTGGCCGATCCTTGCATCGACACTCAAACCAAAAAACAAATCATTTTGAAACCTGGAGGGAGCGGTACTCTAGGAGGGGTCATCATTCGCTCTCTCTTAAGATGGGATCCTAATGCCCCGAAAGTTCTCCCCAAGAAAAAAGTCAAACGAAGCTCCAAGAAGAAGAAAAAGACCAGGTCCCCAAGGAGACCCGAGTCTGCAAGAACTTCTCCAGTGGCGGGACCCTCCTCTTACCAGACACCAACCCGGAAAAAGAAAAGAAGCCCCCAGAAAAAGAAACAGAGAAAAAGTCCCCAGAAAAAGAAAAGTCCACAGAAGAAAACTAGTCGCAAGAGAGGCACTTCAGCCAGGACGCAACCTTACACTCGCAAACCACGACCTGCAACGGCGGTGACCACGTCTCCGGCAGACTCAAGTTCATCCACTTCCCCGTTGATGAACTAAGAACTGAAGAGTACTTGGAGACGTTGATTACACCAAGAACTTCTCCGTTGATGACCCCAAGAGCTTCCCCAGTGGCAGGACCCTCCAATTTAGTGCCAGTGGCTGCTGCTCACAAAGTACCTGCTACCAAAATCAAAGTTCAAGAAAGATCGGGCATGTTACAAAGTTTACTGGATTTGTCCAAGCAAGAACTGGCTCGATTTAGTCCGTTACGTACCCCTGCACGACGTGTCATGCCTGTCCTGAAGTTAATACGACGTAAAGACAATCAGTGGCGACGCGTTCCAGTATAAAAAAGACCTGTGACTAAGTAGGGGTATCAGTGTTTTTGGTGCTGAAGACTCAAAGATGTCACCCTCCAGAAAACATCCCTCTTCTAAAACCCAAGGAAAGAAAAGGAAAGGACTGCCTCCTCGTTTAGTCAAACATGGGAACATGTTATCTGTCCTGTCCAAAGCTTCTCCACCCCTACGAAAAAAACTCATTCAGTCAGCTTCCAAAGAGGTCATCGATGCCGTGTGCGAATGTTGCTTGAACGTGTTGAAAGGCACGATCCCTTTGTCCAAACACCAGAAACAATGCTTAGGCAAACATCGTCACGTTCTTCGCCAAATGGTTCAAAAGAAAATTCCCCTTCGTCAAAAGAAGAAGATGTTGGTCCAACGTGGAGGCATTTTACCCCTCTTGTTAGGCCCATTGCTGAAAGGAGGCTTGGGAACCATGTTGGGAGGACTCGTGGGAGCAAGATAAAAAGGCCCTCTGAAGTCCCAAGATCTCAGAATCGACCCTTGACAACCCCATGGAAGGACGAAAACTAGCTTTAGTGCCTTACAAACGATGGATGGAATAACATCGTTGGCAAGAACAACGCACCCCGCATTTACCTCCCAATCCCAATTTGAGCAAGATGTCCCAGTTACAACACGAACTGCAGTCCTTGATGGATCGCCAAGATTTGTCCGAAACAGAAAAATCGCAAAAGTACGGTCAACTCTTGCAACGATTGCAATTCTTTCACCAGAAAGCCTCAGACGAAACAGCTCTTCCCACTCTGGAAGATTTTAAGACCTTGATGAAAAGTTCAGCACCATCACCAGTACCACCACTACCTGTGATCAAGACAAAAAAAGGAGAAGAAGAAGAAGAAGGGTTTCAAACTGCACCAGAAAAAGTACGCAAGTTAACAACACCACCTACCTCCAGAATTGGATGGATTAAAAAGATGATGACCACGCCTTCTTCATCACAAGAGAAAAAGAAAGTGAAGACAGAAGTGAAACAAGAAAAAATATCCCCTGTTCTGACATCCTCCTCTTCGACACCTATTGCCGGTCGCACACGCAAAGCACTGCAATCCAAGAAAGTACCCCAAGAGAATAAGAGTAGCATTTTCCAAGAGTGGGTGCCGTATTAACACACAAACCAACAAATGGAAAAAGTCTTAGCCAGCATTTACTACGATCCCTCCCATCCTGCATGTTACGCAGGAGTTCAAAAATTGTATCGTGCTGCCAAAACTCGACTGAAAAGTCTCCGTTTATCTCAAGTGCAACGATGGTTACAAGAACAAGCTACCTACACTTTACACAAACCCATTCGACGCAAGTTTTCCAGAAGTCGCACCCGAGTGGAAGGCATCGATCATCAACGGCAAGCCGATTTAGCCGATGTCTCTCATTTGACCAGCTACAATCGTGGCTACAAATATTTGTTTTGTGTCATCGACGTCTTTTCCAAATTTGTCTGGGTCGTACCCTTGACTTCCAAATCGAGCAGCGAGTTAGTGCGAGCCCTGCAACGAGTGTTGAAACAAAGCGGTCGTCACCCTATTCGATGGCAAACGGACAAAGGTACCGAATTTCTGAACCAAGCTTTCCAAAAAGAATTAAAGAAACGTGACATTCATTTTTTTTACCACCGAGAATCCTGAAACCAAAGCCAGCATCGTGGAACGTTTTCAACGCACTTTGAAAGAACGCATGTGGAAATATTTTACGCATCACCACACTCTGAAGTACATCGACATCTTACTACACCTGGTGCAAGCGTACAACCAATCTTACCATCGAAGCATCGGACGTGCCCCGCAAGAAGTGACTCCGGAGAACGAATTGTTGGTGCTTGAGGGCCTGTTTGGTACGTCCCCGACGAGGGCTGTCCCCAAGAAAAGTGGAGTGTTGGCCGTAGGAGATTGGGTACGCATTGGCAAAACCAAACGCACTTTCGACAAAGGTTACTTACCTAACTGGACTACCGAATTGTTTCGTGTCACTGGACGAGTGCATGGCCGTGATCCTGCCGTCTATAAATTGGAAGATATGAACGGAGAAGTGCTCAAAGGAACGTTTTATTTGCCCGAGTTACAACGTGTCACCAAAAAAGAAGACGACGTGTATGACATCGAAAGCATTCTCGAACGCAGAACCCGTAAAGTAGGCAAACGACGTGTCAAAGAAGTCAAAGTACGTTGGAAAGGATATCCACCCAGTTTTGATTCTTGGATCGACGCTTCGCAAGTCATCGACTATAAAAAGAAGTGACCATCATGCCCTTTCACACAGACGCAGCTACTACGGCTACCAATCCTTCACCCAGTTCTTCTCTACAAGATTTGCAAAAATAACCCTTGTGGGTGTGGTGTGGAGAACGTGTGCATAAAACGCAAATCGTCTTTTTCTGCCAAATCTTCGTGGTGTATTGTGTCATCGGGGCAGCCATCGCCAATTTGAGTTTGCAACAAGGAGACAAACAATTGTGGACCATTTTATTAAGCAGTTGCATCGGTTACCTGCTTCCCAATCCCTCCCTGAAATTCTCCTCGAACGGAAACAACGGGAACCTTGTGTCCAGTGCCAGTGCCAGTCACCACTCCAATAACAACCACAACAACAACCCCATTTTAGGTGGAGACACGCCTCTGACGTCCAGTAACCCCTCGGACAGCCACAGAACTCTGGAATTATGAGTCACCAAAACCAATTTTACTTAACCTTGCCCAGTGACAGTTCCATGGAGGTGTTTCCAAAGAACACGTTGTGCTGTTACATGGCCAAATTACCTCAGACCATCCCATTAGATCACGAAGCCCATTAGGAAGTGGCTTTAGTAGAAATCATTCACCCGACCCAAGTCCTCAATGTCCTTCACAATCAAAACATTTTTGATGTGGAAGTTCATGACAAGCAAATACAACAGTACTTGGATACCCATGGCAAATATAACATAAAACCCCTGGCACACAAAAACAAAAGTACACCACCTATCACTTGTTCATTCCCCCAGGCTATTATTTTAGTGGTCAACATTTGGTGAGCACCATAGCCTCCAGGTTTAATGTCGTGTTTCTGAAAGCTTTGGAAAGTGTCAAATAAAAGTGTCACCATGGAATACCGCAAAGCAGCTCGTCGCTTCTTGATGAAATTTGACGGGAGTAAAATCGTGTCCATTTTATTTTGTCCTGAATTGTTTGACATGTTGGGCGGAGACATGGACATGAGAATGGCCATGCTCAAGAAAAACGAATTACCAATCATTTACGACAACGAGTCTTTTAGCAAGTTATTTCGTGCCCCGGTAGAACTGAACCAAGGACTGAATTTGATGTTTGTGTACTCTGATGCGGTGGAGTATAACGTGGTGGGACACACCTCTGTGCCGTTACTGCGTGTCATTCCTTTCAAAGTGGATTCTGCTGACGAGGAAGGTGGAAACACTTACCACGTCCACCGCGAATTTGTACATCCTCACTATTTGCCTGTCAGTAAGTCTTATTTGGACACGGTCAACATTGCTATAAAAGGAGATCTGGGACAAAATATATCATTCACCAAAGGAAAATTCACGGTGAAACTCCATTTTCGAAAACGGTTCTCTCACGACTCGTAAGTCATGTATCCAGTGTACCGAGGGGTTGCTCGACAGCGAGGACACGGTTTAGGAGATATGATAAAATCGGCCTTTGGTTCGGTGGCCCCGGTGTTGAAACCGATGGTGACACGCGGATTGCACGCCTTGAAAGATGCCGCACTGACACAAGGCAAAGAATTTCTCCAAAATGTCATCATCGACAAACAAAATCCTAAAGAAGCCTTCATGAGGACCGGCAAAAATGTCTTGCTGCAAACGGGCAAAGACCTTTTGGGTCGACGAGAAACACCTATAAATGTCCTGCACGCTACCGAGTCAGGCATTCAGCAAGGACAAGGCAGAAAGAGACGACGAAGAAAATACCCTTTCACCAGACATCACACTTCTAAAGCTAGAAAGGCAAAGAAAAGAAGAACCGTTCGAGACTTAGACGTTTTCGATTATTGAGAAAGAGAAAAATGATGCACCGAGAGTCTTGCGCCTGTTCCAAGTCGGAACTGGATCTGTTTGCCATGCACCCCACGATAATGACCATGCAAGAATCCCAGTGGGTGGAATTTCATCCCGTCTCCTCTTTGACGGATTCCGCTCCCAGTTTGAAATCAAAGGACAACCCGAAGATTACATCGATCTGAATAGCAGTTACCTGTATTTGAAAGTGAAAGTGATCAAAACGGACAACACCAATCCAGGAGGCGATGCTAGAGTAGCTTCTGTCAACAATTTCATGCATTCCTTGTTCAGCGAAGTGGACTTGTACTTGAATAACAAACTGGTCAGCAGCAGCATGGATACTTACCTATATCGTGCCTACCTGGAAAATCTCTTGACGTACAGGAAAGAAGCCAAGAATACTCATCTGGATGCTTGCGTGGTATGGAAACCTGACACGGCAGGTGTAGCCACGTTTAGCGACACAGTCCTGACAGAAGATGACAATCCTAACAATGTGGGGTTTAACGACCGTCGTAAGAAAATTCTGCAAGGGCGAAGTTTAGAACTGATGGATCGTTTGCATTTGGACATGTGCTTACAAGAAAAGTATTTGCTGAACGGGGTGGATATCCGTCTGAGACTGAATCGTAGCAGTGCCGCTTTCCATTTGATGGCCCATGCCAATGAATACAAAACTCTCATTCAAGAAACCCGACTTTACGTGCGTCGTGTGGAAGTGTTACCTAAAGTGGGAAACGACGTGAGTCAGACGTTGAGCAGAACGACCGCCAAAGTATCCGATACGACGCGTAGAAGTGAAAACATTCACCGTTCCCGCTGGACAGCGTTCCATGATCGAAGATCATCTGTTCCAAGGATAGTTACCCAAACGTTTGATCGTCGGTATCGTCAGGAATTCAGCCTTCAACGGAACCCACGATCAAAATCCTTTTGAGTTTCAACATTACAATGTGTCCAAGATCGAAGTCAGTCGCGACGGCAAGACCTTGTGTACCCGACCCTTTCAGCCCAACTTTGGTGTCGCGAAGAATTATTTGAGATCGTACTTGTCCCTTTACGAAGCCACGGGACAGTTAGGAACCAACACCAGTCACGGTATTTCGTACGACGATTATGCAGGAGGCTATGCTTTGTGGGGTTTTGATTTCACTCCAGGCAGCGACGAGGGACATTTCCACCCTATAAAATGGGGTCAGATTCGTGTGGAACTTCAGTTTGCAAATCCACCTCCAGATCACACAGTGAACGTCCTCCTGTATGCAGAATTTGACAATACCATAGAAATCAACAGTTTGAGAGAAGTCATTCTAGACTATTAGAAGCCATGGAAGACTGTTATCCCTCTTTGCCTAGTGGAGAAACTTTGAAGATGGAATGTGAGGAGACCGGGAAAGAAGAATCTCAAGACAAAGACGAAGAAGTTATCATGATGAAGTCAAGATGGCCAGAACAAGAAGCCCATTTAGTCTCCTGTTTTGCCAAACACTTGGTCGAAAAAATGACGGAATTGATCAAGAAAGATTGCTATGGATGTCAAAACGATCATCCCAGTCAAATTCAACACGATAAATGCCTGATGCTGAGTCAAGAAGAAAAATTGAACGAGTATCTGGGACGAAGCTTGGAGTCTCATCTCGGACGAAGTCGTGTTACAACAGTGGTATAAAGACTTGCGTGAACATTCTTGTCCACCATTAACCACTCAAGAGATCCACCGTATCGAAGCTCTCCTGAATCAGAGCGGGGAGACGAAGAGAAGAAACGGTTATTTATCAGAGATTTTCAAGCAAAAAGTCAGGATCGAATTGATCACTTATTATTAACTGTGAAGAAGAAGAAAAGAAAAACCCACACAAATCAATGGATACCTGGGAACTTTATTACCTTTTGAACCACAGTTCGTACACGGCTTCTTGGAATCCTGTCGTCTGTGCTAAAGATGAACTCCCTCATCGTAAACCTCAAGACCATATAGCTTATGTGATCAACACGGACGACAGTCATCTCCCAGGAACCCAATGAAAAGCCGCCTACTTTCCTCAAGAAGGATGTGTGGAATATTTCGATTCGTATGGATTGCCTCCTTTGGAAGACGATATCATTGACTTTATGAGAAGAAATGCTCAGACCACCCGATTCAATAATGTGAAATTACAAGGCACAGATTCCTTGGTGTGTGGACAATATTGTGTGTATTTTCTGCATCATCGCAGCCTGGGCTATTCCTTAGAACATTTAGTGACTCATTTTGATCGTCATTCTTCTAGAAACAATGTGAAAGTAGATCGATGGTTTTGTGACCATTATGCTTATCTTTTGTCTCTGGCTAGGAAACGTAGTGTCCATCAATGGCCTAATGACTTCCAACAGTGGAAATCACAATTTCATTCACAACGTTGTCAGCCTTGTCCAAAATAATGTGTTAGTTGGAAAAAAATGTTTGTCATTTAAAAAAACAGTGTTTGATGTTATATTGTTAAAAATGTTAGAGTTGTTTGTTAGTGTTAAGTGATTTTGAATAAAAAAAAATGTTGTGTTTTGAAAAAAAATGCCTTTGTATTTTGTTTGGCTATAAGAATTTTGATTCATCTCTTTGACTTCTTACTATCCCTCTCATGACACTCATTGAACGTTACGGCTCGAAAACCGTGGAGGGATGTTTTCCTTCACGTCCGCGCTTTGACTTTAAAGCCGGGGGTAGCCTCCAGTCTAACCATCCATTGTCGACTCATCCTCCTACGAAGATGTGCTCCAGACTAGCTAAGCTAAACGAAGCCTACGTGAATTTGCATAGGGTCAGACACAGTCTGATACCGAAGCCAGAAGAGATAGAGAATGTGAGAATGTTAAAAGTCACTGAAGACCTGATAGAAGAGCTTTTCAGAGAAGAAATGAACAGGGAGAAAGAAGAATGGACAGAGACGTACAGACTTCAGAAACAACAGAGAGAGCAGCAACAGCAACAACAGCAGCAGCAACCTGACAGAGGTTTTGTCGATTGTCGTATCGACACCAAAGAGTTCTTCTTCTCTTTCCGAAGAAGCAGACCTATCGACAGAAAGTCTATCGTCAGAGGACGTCTCATTCTTAGAAACTAAAAGATTGCCATAGCAAACAAAAAAAACCCCAGCCCTTTTCAGGGCTACCCAATACTCTAGAAAAGAAATAACAATTGATTTGCCAATGTGTGTATGTAGAGTAGTGTGAATATAAACACTGACTCTTTTGTGGTGTGGGTGTATGTTTTTGTGATTGCAAGAGATCAAGTACGTTTGTGTGGATAATGATAATTTTTTTTTTGCTGTTTGAGTGGAGAGTAGATTTGGGATTTGATTTCTTTGCGTATGTGGATAGTATATAATTTTTAAATTAGTAATGGATAGTATAAAAAGTGAGTGAGCGTTTCTTTTAGGTCCGCGCGTTGTTTGGTCATGATCTAGGTAATATAACTTTTGTTTTAGGGGATGTTTTCCTTCACGTCCGCGCTTTCACTATAAATTGAAAATCGCTTGGCAGTCTAGCTACCCTGTTCATTCGTTAACAAGACAATGAATACCAGAATAAGCAAACTTCTTGAACTCCAGATACATCTGGAATATGTCAGGCGCCTGTTAAATGAACTGGCAGCGGAGGCCATAGTAGAAGAGGGAAGAATAAAGAAGGAAGAGGAGGGGAGAAGACAGAGGGAAGAGGAGGAAAAGAAAATAGGAGAGAGGATGGCTTACAAGATACCAGAGACAGAGGATTGAGGTGCTGAAGCCAATCATCCTCCCTCTGCGCTCTCAAGGAAAAAAGTAAAAGGAGACTGGAGAAGAAGATGTGTGTGTGGTGCCAGGCCTGGAAGGTGCCATCATTAACCAGGTGTCACTAGAGTTGAAAAACAAACAGCCCTTTTCAGGGCTACCCAAACCTTTAGAAAAGAAATAACAATCGATTTGCCAATGTGTGTACGTAGAGTAGTGTGAATATAAACACTTACTCTTTTTTTCAGTGTGTGTGTGTGTGTGTTTGTAAGCGCTCACGTACGTTTGTGTGGATAGTAGATTATTGTGTTTCATTATAATGCTTTGCGTGTGTGGATAGTAGATTTGGGGTTTGTTAATTGCTGCTTCACTTATGTGGATAGTATATTATATGAAATGAGAAAAGTAGGGGGATGTTTTCCTTCACGTCCGCGCGTTTTAATTGATAATCTAGGTAATATCAATTTTGTTTTAGGGGGATGTTTTCCTTCACGTCCGCACTTTAACTATAAGAACCCACAAAGTTCGTCGTTCGCACCATTCTAAGGAATAAAAAACGAAGATGGAAGTGTCCCAACTGTTTAATGATTTAAGGCGTGTTTATTTTTGGATGGTGGATGGTGAATATGGAGTTGAAAGGATTGAAAGAGATTGGAGGTTAAGAACAAGTCTGCACTACGTGAACGAACTAAAATTAGCCAGGGAGATGATAGAGGGATTAATTGAAGAAGAAGTGAAGAGATTGAGAGGGCTGATAAATCCCCCTTATGTCAGAGTGGGGACAATAAAGAGGCCATGGAGAAGGTAAAAGAAGTAAGAAGGTTCTTGGAAGAGATAGAAAAAATGTCAGAGTGGCCCTTTGTCAAAAGGAGTGTTGAACAATTGAAAAAAGGGGAAGAAAAGATGAGAAAGGTGATAGATGAAGAAGTGGAGAAAATAAAGGACAGGTGGGCACAAGATAGAAAAGAAGAAGAAAATAGAAAGAAAAAGGAAGAACTAGAGAAACTAAACGCTAACTAGATGAAAATCCAAGAGAAGTTCCGAGCCATGGGTCACCCGGACTGGATACCGGAAACAGAAAAGAAGAAGAAGAAAGGAATGATGGAAAAAATAAGGGGATGGATAAAGAAGTTAAGGAGTTAGAAGAAGAAGAAAAAACCCAAAGGTCCTTTTCAGGGCCACCCACATTTCTCGAAAAGAGATAGACTTTCATTTGCCTACCCCATTTTTTTATTATTTTTTTTGTTTAAAAAAAATAGAGACCCCCTCCCTGTTTCAATTTTCGTATGTTCCATTTCCATAGACCCATCAGGTCGGGACCCTATTAAAATAGGGTCCCGACCCTGTTCCATTTTCCCTTATCGCTCAACAGACCCAAGATTATTTTTTTTCCATGTTCAATTCCCCTTGAGGCTTGAGTGACCCAAGACTTTTTCCCCATGTTCAATTCCCTTGAGGCTAGAGTGACCCAAGACTTTTTCCCATGTTCAATTCCCCTTGAGGCTAGAGTGACCCAAGACTTTTTCCCCATGTTAAATTCCCCTTGAGGCTAGAGTGTCCCATGGTTTTTCCCCATGTTAAATTTCCATTGAGGCTAGATTGTCCCAGGGGTGTTTTTAATGCTAAGTCACATTGAGGCTAGGGTATCCCTATTCACTACTTGGGTGGGATCTCTAGGCCGTTGTGAAAAATGAGTCATGGGTGGTATCTCTAGGCCGTTGGAAAAAAAGGAGTCTTGGGTGGTATTTCTATGCCGTTAGAAAAATAGAGTCCTGTGTGGGATCTCTTGGCCGTTGGGGGAAAAAATCATTAGGCCCTTAGAAAAATAGATTTCTGGGTGGGATCTCAAAGCCGTTGGGAAAAAAAGAGTCCTGGGTGGTATCTCTAGGCTGTAGGAAAAAGAGTCTTGCGTGGTATATCTAGTCCGCCGGCAAAGTGTCTTGGGTTGTATCTTGACGCCGTCGGGATAAAAGGTCTTGGATGGTATCTCTAGGCCGTTGTGGAAAAAAAATCCTGGATGGTAACTCTAAGCCGTTAGAAAAAAAGTGTCCTGGATAGAATCTCTAAGCCGTTGTGAAAAAAAGAGTCCTGGGTGGTATTTCTAAGCCGATGGAAAAATAGAGTCATGGGTGGAATATCTTGGCAGTTGGGAAAAAATAGTCTTCGGTGGTATCTCTAGGCTGTGGCTAAAAAAGAGTCTTTGGTGGTATCTCGAGGCCGTTAGAAAAATAGATTTATGGGTGGGATCTCTAAGCTGTTGGGAAGGAAAGAGTCATGGGTGGTATCTCTAGGCCATTGGAAGAGTGATGGGTGGGACCTCTAGGCTGTTGGGGAAAAAAGAATCATGTTCGGTATATCTAGGCTGTTGGAAAAAGAGTCTTCGGAGGTATCTCTAGGCCGTTGAGAAAAAAAGGTCCTGGGTGGTATATCTAGGCCGTTGGGAAGAGCGCCCTGGATGATATCTCTAGGCCGTTAAAAATATAGTCTTCTGTGGTATCTCTTGGCCGTTGGGAAAAATGTTTCGGGTGGTATCTCTATGCAGTTGGGAATATAGTCCTGGATGGTATCTCTAGGCCGTTGGGAAAAGAGTCTTGGGTGGTATCTTTAGGCCGTTGGTAAAAAAGAGTCATGGGTGGTATCTACAGGTCGTTGGGAAAAGAGTCCTGTATGATATATCTAGGCCCTTAAGAAAATAGTCTTGGGTGGTCTCTCTATGCCATTGGAAATAATGGTCCTAGGTAGATCTAGGCTGTTGTGGAAAAGAGTGCATGGTGGAATCTCTAAGCCGATTGTAAAATAATTGTGGGTGGTATCTCTAGGCAGTTGGGAAAAAGAGTCCTAGGTGGCATCTCTAGGTCGTTGGGAAAAAAAGAGTCCTCGGTGGTGTCTCTAGTCCGTTGGGAAAATAGTCTTAGGTGGTATCTGTAAGCCGTTGGGAAAAGAGTCTTGGGTGCTATCTCTAGGCCGTTGGGAAAAAAAGAGTCCTGGGTGGTGTCTCTAAGCCGTTGAAAACGAGTCTTGGGTGGTATCTCTAGGCCGTTGGGGAAAAATGGTTGTTGTTTTTGTTGTTGTTGTTGTTGTTATAGGGTTTAACGCCATTTTTCAGCACAAGATAGGTTATACATGGCGGCCAGTATCTTTAGGCCGTTGGGAAAAGAGTCCTGGGTGATATTTCTAGGCCTTTGGGAAAAGAGTCTAGGGCGGTATCTCTAGGCTGTTGGGAAAGGGATACTTTGCGGTGTCTCTGTGCCATTGGAAAAAAGGGTCATGGTGGTATCTCTAGGCCATTGAGAAAAGAGTTGTGGGTGGTATCTCTAGGCCGCCCGGAAAAGAGTCGTTTGTGGTATCTCTAGGCCGTTGGGAAAAGAGTTTTGGGGGGTATCTGTAGGCCGTTGGGAAAAGAGTCTTTGGTGGAATCTCTAGGCCGTTGGGATAAATAAAAAGAGTCCTTTCTCTGTGGTATCTCTTGGTCATCGGAAATAAAGCTAAACTTTCTCATAATGCTAAGCTGAATTGGAGTGTCATATGAATATACTGGATTTAACACAATGGTAGAAATTATAAAGATATAAAGGTAAATACTTGAAATAACATAGAACACAAATTCGAAATTTGATAACGATATTTATAGATTGCAGATGATCTCTCAGAGTTTTACAAGAAGTTAGGATTGACGTGCAACATTATAAGACATATATTAACGTGCAGCTACTCTAAGATATAATGAGAGGTACTCAATGTTTTGGCTCATAATATACACTTAAACATTTACTGATATCCTTGTCAGAAAAAAATGTTATTAAAAAATTAAAACATTTGTCATTAAGCTGCTTTTGACATTTCTTTCTTCTTTAAACACAAGTTGACAAAAGTAATGACATTACCATGGCATCGAGTAGAATGTCATATAAAAGAAACATGTTGTGATCAATCTTGATTAAAAAGTGTCAATTTTAGATGATATAGCATCTCACACACTGTTAGTGTGGAATTCTGTATTGTCAATATTGTTTAATATCTTTTATTGACAAGTAGAAATGGAATTTATCTCTATACTTTGACCAACATGAACCACCTCATGTGTATAAACTGTAGAACTGATAGAATGCTCGTGTTCTCTTGAATCTATCTGACACTGAAATAATGTCGATCTTCAAATAGTATTTTATTATTGAGGACTAACATGCATCTTCCTATTTTAAAACCTACCATGTGGCTGGAATAGTTAAATCATGTCAGAAATTTATTTACTCACAATTTTGATGTAATTATGTGCAAAACTGTAAGAACAATTATGAACATTTAAAGAAAGAAAGAAAGAAAGAAAGAAAGAAAGAAATGTCATATCGGATTAAATATCATACACTTTCGCATGTACAAAAAAATATCAAAAAGAAGATTGTTTACTTAAAAGTACCGATGATAGAAACGATTGTTCCTGCCATAGATTGATAGAAATGCGAAGCGTACTGGGACATTTTCTTCCTTGGTCGTATCAAACCTGCTTGTGCTACGGGCATGGAAGAGCCTTAGAAACAAAAATCTGATACAGCGAGATGAGTCATTTAGTTTTAATAAAATGTTATCATATATCCACTTAAGAATACTAAATTACACAGGAGTTTTTATTAAAAGTCTGTCTGTCTGTCTGTCTGCCTTTCTCTCTCTCTCTCTCTCTCTCTCTGTATATATATAGGTATATTTATATATATGGCTTAGGAGGTAGGAGAGATATATTTTTGGGAAGCTTATAGAAGGCCTAAATATTATGGATTTATTGGACTCGTAATGTTTATATTAATGTTTACAGAGGTTGCTCGTGTTGTTCGCGTATTGCTGTTGATTTGTTGAATTTTGATATGATTCCCTTTCCATAATCCTGTAATATATAAAAGGATTATCCATGTGACAGCATCAGTCGGCCAGAATTATTGCACTCTTGCTATTTCATGTTCTTGGAGGCAACTAATAACAATTTAATGACAATTCAATGGTCAAATTATTAAAATTTCCAAAGTACTCTCCTTCCGCTCAACAATGTGAAAGCCTATTGCATCATTTGATTTATAGTGTGATATACCTTTCCACCTGTCCTTGTATTCTACTCATCTGAGTATTCTTCTCTCCTATTCCTCCAATGCCTCACCTCTTCCATCTCCAATTTCCTTCTCCTCCTCGACTTCTCTATGATCCTCCTGTTTCTTCACTTTCTCCTCTTCGACTCCTTTTCTTCCTCCTCCTCTACTAGACTTGTCGACTAGAATGCTCTGTTAGTCTTACTTCCGTTACCCCTCTTAGAAAATCGGGACTCACTGGACCGCAAGTTCTGTCCCCGAGAAAAGCTTCCTGTGAAAACACAAGGACGATACAATATTTTCCTAAGCCCTCTCATCTCACACTACACCTAGCCTATCATCAGATTACAGCTATTAAATTTATTCGGTCACGCATTCATTCACATGGAAATACTCATACGTTCTTGTATGGTAAAACAACGTCGTAATAAAAGCACGGTAACAATTACTTCTCATACATACATCAATAAATTGTATCACACCAGTACATATTCCGAATCCCATTATAGTAACAATATCACAACGATCAGACGTATTTCATTACATTACAACTCATACAAAGTACACAAATATTCAAATATGCATGCTCTTATATATCCATACATCCATAATAACTAATCTTACACACTTCAACCATTTTCCAAATTCACAATTCAAGCATGTGTAAAAACTAATATATCACATGAATAAATGCACTAGTTTACTACGAATTAATCTAATAGCGAAATACAAAATTAAGTTTGACCACAAGCTTACAATCTACATAATTTTCTACATTTCTTACTTACGCATGTAAATTAGACACTACCAAGGTAATTATACTATACTAAACCATCCTAGTAATTAAGTATACATACAACACATTATTACAGTTACAATGCCGTAATAATCTGCAAAAATCGAGCAAATAACTCACTGACCTTTACGAAGCTTTGTCTTACCTTATAAACTTCTCTCTAAGTTTTCCCACCAAATTACGAATGGCTTTCTAGGAGTAATCCTATTTGCTCAGCAATCTTCCCCGGAGAACTAAAATTTCTTTTGCTAGTTAGTCGGATCGAAATTGTTATCACACCCTCCGTCTCAATTCCGGTTGGATGTCTATTTGATTTGATCCAATCAAACTTAGCGAACAATGTCCTTCTCGCTGTCTGTCCACGTGGGGACGGATTTAGAACATGCCCCGTTCCTCGCATGTTCCTCTGATCTAAGAAACACATAGGTGGGAATTCGCTCGATCTAACGCCTAACGTCTCTCTGACCACGGTAACCTTACGCAAGAGATTAACTCTAGCCTGCGGCATGTTCAGACATCAAACATAGCTTATAATAATAATACCTTAGGTTATACACGACTTAAGAACTGGCCTGAGCAAACGTGACACCTTACTTATTTGTTCAAAGGGTAGCTATGAAATCAAACATGTTAATCATAAAACCTTAGAAACGCTTTAACCAAAGCTTGCAATTGATATTGTAAATAGTTGGCATCAAAGCTTGGTAGACTGGTGTCGTTGCTCTGTTTGTGTTAAATCTAAAACAAGTTATCATAAAGATTAAGTGCCTCATGCATCGTAATATATTTCAGAATTTTGTTTTTGTTTTACGAGAAAATCCGTGCAATATGTGCTCTGCTCTTATTTGATAGATATTTCAAATTCTCTATTAACTTTTATTTGACACTGCTTATTTTTCACATTTCAGTCCTAATTGGCAACATTGTAAATTCAAAATGTGTGTGTGTGTGTGTGTGTGTGTGTGTGTGATGTGTGTGTCTGCAAATAAAAAATTCTTTTAAAGTCTGTGATATTTAATCTTACACGTTATACCACTTGACAACGAATCTCCATGAATAATCATAATTAAAATCGTGATAAAAATACATAACAATTATGTTTTAATTAATATTGTTGTAATTACTGGTTCTTCCCGAGACCATTTTTACCTTCGGGATAACATGCTAAGATTATGCACCATCTGCAACCACACTTGAATGTGGCTATAAAATTCGATTGCAAGAATAATACGTTGCATAGAGTTTACAATTAATTATTCGTTTTGTTCAGTTTCACGCTTTGCTTTGTGAAGTAGCTGTAGTAACGTGGCATTCAAACTTAAGTAGAATTACTCTTTATATGACAAATATGGTATATAGTAATTGATAGTTAAGAATGCGACAAAACAGTGCAGGAACATGACTCCAATATTCTAAAATATTTTCAGAAAGACGAAATTCAGCTGTAAACAATACACACTTTGTATAAAGAAAGAAAACCTAAAAGTCTTGTGGACGACATCACGTTAATATGATTTATGTGTTGTAATTTGTATGAATTTTGAAATGAGAGAACTTGTTTGAACTATTTATCCGTTCTTAATAAACTTAATAGCATGTAAACCTAAGCATTTTTCACTTTTTAAGGAAAAAAGTATACGTACTGTTGACTTTAACTATGTTTTTATCTCCACTCTAAAATATTCAGTAATTATCATGCTCGAAGTACGAGAGATCGTTCCTGCTGATCTTTAGAGAGTCGCATTTTCTGTACAATAATCCCGATGCGTCTGACTTAACACGATACCCATAGTCTGCAGTCGCTACGTTTTACATAGTGTTGAAACATGTTACACACCCTGTATTGATGCATTATACTAATTGATATAGGCAAAGTCTGACCAAATGAATGGAACCACATTTGGGATCTTGCACAGATACGTTACAGTACTACAATGTAGCTAGTTCTCGAAGATGTTATATAAAGTAAGCGAAATGAGAGTATTTTCAGCACATGAACGTATTTTCAGCGGTCTGTGGACCAAATGAATCACAACTTAGCGGTAAAGAATGATTGATGTAAAATTCTAATGATAGGCGGAACCGGGCGAGCTCAGTGCTGTTAAAACGAAATGGCAACTACCAATAACATGAGGCATTATAAGTACGTAGGCTATACACACGCCCAGCTTGCATCATCCAAATTCTGCCACGACCGCTATTATATAAAGGTGTGCTTTACCATCCAGATTTAGAACACAAACGGAGTACCTATAGCATACAGTTGATATACTAAAATTGTAGTTTCGGCAGAGTAGGGTGTCCGCACGAGATCTATATCCTCGATAACCAGTATCAGCTCTTGCAGGTTTAAAGATACGATTTTTTTACTTCACGGTAGAGGAGAAAAAAGAATAGTTTCGCAATGGGAGACAAGATGAAAAATGTTTATGTGAGTAAAACAGTCGTGTATGCAGTTTTCTTGGTAACTATCTTATTCAATAAAACCACTCTGTCAATGCCAAGCGCATTACTATGCGATAGAAATGCACGATGCCTAAACGGAGGACGGTTATTACTTCCAGATTCTCCTTTCGGTTACTGCCGGTGCATTTGTTCTTCAGAATATGCAGGTCCAAGGTGTCAGTTCTATCGAATAAGAAGACTTAAACGCATGGCCAGTGTAAAAAACAATGTACAAAATGTCATCAGCATGTTACAGGGAAGGTGATGGATTGAAAATGTTTTAATTGGTAAGTCCACTACTACTACTACTACTACTTCTACCACTACCACTACTACTACCACTACTACTTCTACTACTACTACTACTACAACCACTACTACTTCTGCCACTACTACTTCTACCACAATTAATACTACTGATACTACTACTACCACTAATACTACTACTACCACTACTACTACCACTACCACTACTACCACTACTACTACTACCACTACTACTACAACCACTACTACTACTACTACTACTACTACTACCACTACTACTACAACCATTACTAATACTACTATTACAACTACAGCAACTAATAATAATAATAGTAATGCTAATAATACAAGTAAAAAGATAACTTGATGATTTAATTATGTTTTATTACTTCAAACTAACAAATGTATTTAGCAATATCACTGGCTTTGCTAAACGCTTGGAATTGATTTTATTTTGATACAACTTCCGTGGAAAAACTTGTATTGTGCGTCGCTTTCTAAGACTTTTTATACATTCTGATACGGTGTAGATTTTATACATTTTGATATAGTGTAGAATTTACACATTTTTATATAGTGTGGAATTTATACAGTTTGATAACGTGCAGAATTGATACATTTTGATATATTATAGAATTTATACATTTTGATATAGTGTATAATTTATAAATTTTGATATAGTGTACAATTCATAAATATTGATATAGTGTGGAATTTATACAGTTTGATAACTTGTAGAATTTATACATTTTATATAGTGTGGAATTTATACAGTTTGATAACTTGTAGAATTTATACATTTTGATATAGTGTAGAATTTAATATTTCGTCTTATAAGACATGATTTATCTTCATATATAATTTATTTTCAAAGGTTAATGGAGTATCGGATGGGGGTGTCTGCTGCGTAGATTTATAATGCAAGTAAAGATGGATCCTACGCTGAAAAATTATTGAAGTCGTAACATAAACATCACACTAAGAGAGAAAAAAATCTATATCGGTAAGCACACTTGTTGATATATCTTTTAAACATAGTTTCCTTTTACAAATGCATGCTGCAAAATAAATCACGGTGTTATATCTCGTTAGAGTCGAGAGTGCTTTGTAATAATTTACACTTTGAGAAGAGTTGTTTGATTTGGAAGCATGCAATTTTATAGCTGATTCCCATTCTTTACCTTATATTTTAATTCGTTCTTTCTATATATTCATACGACCCAATGCAATAATTAGCATACTATGAGGCGACACAGTCAAATAAAGGTCCTTATGCATTAATGATGCGTCATCCATTTATATTCCACACGTTAAAAGACAATCGCTGATGCATATTCTGTATCCGCGTTTAGCCGTTCTTTATTAGGACCATTGGGCTCCACTGAATTGGTTTGATGAACAAGAACGTACGTGTTTGGCTGAATTTCTTTGCTAAGACAGACTTGTTTTAGAAGTATTTAAATTTCTGAAGTTTTGCAGGCTTTTAGTTTAAAAAAGAGTAAAATATGTGCAAATAATCATGTCTTGTCGATTCAAGTCTATATATCATGCTTAAACTTCACTGTTCAAAATCAGAAATGTTTGGATACTGAACTAAACTTTGTGAACATTGGTAAATGCTTATAAATCGAATACATTTATTCTTTAAGTGATACGGTATTCATAGAAGAATCATCGAGATCGTAAAGAGATATCATTGTGAAAAAGACGAATTATGTTTATCAAACATAATGTCAATTGGTCTGTTTTGTTTCTACTCAGAAAAACTACGAATATCAAGAACGAGTTGACAAGCCATTTCTGTTTATGTGAATGTCTGTAAACACTCATGAACGTTTTTGTCCCCATAGGCGTCTTCAAGAAGAGAAAGACCGACTGCAAAATATGGTTATACGGAAAATGACCCTTCTACAGCTGCTGTAAGAAGCAATGGGAACCACACAGAAGCACGTTTTGCCATATCAAAGGATCCTTCGTCGTGACTGGATTACTAAAACTCAAACTTAGGTCTCTCCTTTACAGAATGAAACCAAAGAAAACATTTGAATCTTACACGCAGGACCCCCTAACAAACATTTTACTAGATTTCTTTTATCCTCAAGATTACAGAACCTTGAAGTTCATAAAGAAATGTGTTCATAATACCTTATTCGTGCCGCACTGTAAGTCTTTTATGCCACTAAATAATACATTTAGACCTACAAAATGGTATCAAGCTGTCAGTATGCGTTAGTCATTGTCATACTTAGTGTAAAGTCCACATATATGTAGTAGTAACACAATTAGTAGCATCTGACTCGTAATCTCAAATTTGGGTCGACTGCCTCCGTGTGTCACTGGGAAAGGCACTTAGCTTCCATTTCCACGGCATGACATAGCCAACATTGTTTTCAAAGTGCTGTTGAAACCAGTTAACCAACCAGCCCCGTGTAACGGTGGTCAATTTGCAGTCATTGTTGGTGCTGATTTGCATTATTCATTCAAAGGAAAATTGCACGAAACAAATGTTATGGTATGCAAAGAAAAATAAGAAAAAATCAAGTGCTGGTATAGCTTCGATCAAATTTAAAAAAGGTCTAATTTATTTACTGAAACTTTAAAATATGTAGTTTGTATCTCAATTGATGTTGGTTTGTTTCACTTGGACTATTTAGGCAAGGATTTGCTCCCAAAAGTATTTTTTCTTGTTATTGCAATAAATTAAGGTTTTTCACTAATACTCTTATTAGCGTTTGAGTCCATCACTTTAAAAACAATTTTGCTACTCCTTTTACAAAGGATAAGAAGAACCAAACTTTTAGCAATCGAAAAGGAGTATTAATGAGTTTCATTATATAATTCAGTGTGAAATATAGAGACTTATTGGCGAAATAATTTTCATATTTTGTTTTCATTCCCATATTTTCACATGTGAAACATGTATTATTGCATTATTTAATGTGAAACATATATCCTTGTATTTTTACATGTGAAAATATAAGATTTCCAATCATGCCATGCGACGCTTGATTGTGCGTACCTACAAACGTTGCACATACAACCACAAAAGCGACTACGTTTTTACCTAGAACAACTAAATCACAACTGCCTTACATTTCAGACATGGAAAAATCTTTGACGAAGTAATTTGACTAGACGCTGTTCGCGTCTCTCAGAAGTTATCTCCGCTTACTTCCTTGTCAACAACCACAAACCCGCAGTAAGGAACTGCTGAATCGGACTTGCATTGTTTTCATTTAGGGTCAATAGATCACAAAATGACAACAACAAAAAATACTGTGACATCTATGTCAACCCAACCCAAATTCTTTCTTAAATCACATATATTTATATGATCAGCCCATGAAAATGAGGTGAATTTAGGAAAAGGGGTGGGGTGATCGTGTTGTGTCGACGATTTATTTTAATCTTTCAGACATTCATTCCAGAGCAAGTTTTGGTATACAATATACA
The DNA here is from genome assembly GCA_028554795.2 of Sinohyriopsis cumingii. NCBI lineage: Eukaryota > Metazoa > Mollusca > Bivalvia > Unionida > Unionidae > Sinohyriopsis > Sinohyriopsis cumingii. The sequence continues at coordinate 115,287,440 of CM068838.1, read as the reverse complement.
GTAAATTCTCTTTTCCTACGTTAATACCGGATATGTTTTATCTTGTGGTACAAAAACTATATATTTTAACTTGTGGCTTCGACAATCGTTAAAATATCATGTTTTGTAATACAACTAGATGAAAAATATATGGTATTGACGTAGAAACAGACGGTAGCCTCTATTTATTAAATATGGCATTATAGTTTCAAAATTATATTGATTTGTATTTATTGACTGAAATGTTTTAATTTCTTTATGTTAGTTCTGTTTATGTCATATATGTCTCATATTGCTTACAAGCAGGCCGCTGCTGCATATTTTGCAGTCATTTGTGCAATAGATACATTAATCTGTGATATATTGTTTTCTCCACGATCTTTGGACGCATGTCAGTCGCGTTTAGCGAATTGTTTTATTGAGTAAAATATAAACGAATTAATAATTATGACTAGTTCTTCAATGCTTTACTCCATTTCATAGTATAAAACTATAGTTTTAAGGTAATTGATAATGTAGTTCTGCCTTGAAGATATCAGATGCACACACTATTCATTTTCTTATAAGTCAGAAAATAACAATTTTGTTTATTTGAGGTTTCCATAATGTATGACGATATACATAGTCACACGTTCTAAGTACCATGCTCCATTGGATTTCCGTACTTTCGCTGCATTGTTGGAACTTCATGCAGACTGTTGCAAAAAGCCGTACAGAATTAATATATTTCAGACGTCATAGAGAGTGCGATTGTGTATGTATATTTTGTGATACGCTAAAGAAGCAACAGTGCGCATCTATATGATAAATAGCCCTTCTTTATAGCATCACTTTTGTTTGATGTGTGTGGGGAAATATCTCCTGGCTTTCACACTAACTCATCAGTAAAAAGGGCAATAAATTTACTGGGGTGGGTGGGAGTAGCAAACCTCGGGTAATGGAAGAACGGTTAAGACACCAAAAGGCAAAGCACAAAGTCACAATTAAACAATTGGTAAAATTACAAGAAATTGTCCTCCCTGAAACTTTGCACTAACGTATCCTTAGAGAACATAGAATTTGAAACATTAATTGATATTAAAAACTGTATTCATTAAGTTCTCAGATCAAACAAAATTGTGTTCTCTGTGTTATGACTCCTTGGTTATAAACAATAACAGAAAGAATCAAAACCAACAAGTTTTGTAAAACTTAACCAATAATATTATTATGAAATTTATAAAATCAAAATATATGAGGAATTTACAGTCCTATGATTTGAATCCAAAGTAATTCTAAATTTTCTACTAGGTCCAAAAGAAACGATTGTTCCGAATAAATTTCCGTTCTCTAACGTACGCATCCAAATGACATTGACCATAATTCCTTTGCTTGGTTCACAATAGCCCCATAATACTGGTCTAATCCAATGAATAATCGTAATAAATGTATCCTCTCAATTTATCTGTTCACAACATCAAACACATCTGCAGACAGATTTTAACATATGAAACAAGAATCAAAATAAGAATAAATCCAAATAGGAATGAATATGATTGCGCAGTTCTCTCCATATATACACCGTTAAGAGCCTGTTACAACTATATGTCGCAATATGTCCAACGTGACAGATCTTACCCCTCCATCTAATATTTCAAAATACCTATTTATGTGACTAACATATCCAATGGGAAATAACTTAATTCGTCTTAGAACCCACCTGTCCGACCTGTCCAATGAGAAACCTCCCCAAACTCATGAAAAGATCGTATTATTAATAATATTATTGCTAGCAAGTCATAAACACCTATGCTAATAACAATTATAGATCGTACGCAATCTACATTCTTAATAACTTAAAATAGGGTTTTATACCCGTGTACGAAAATTAGCTATAGCCTGACTATAGATGACTTTTATAACCTAGTCAAGAATAAAAACTTGACATAACAGAGACACAATCATGTAACAATAGTTGCCAAAAATGCAGATATATAAAATATGGATGACATTTGTAGAGGGTTGGGTACGAAAGGTCACTAATGCAAACATTCCAGTTTTCCTGTTACGCTTGTGACTCAATTTCTCTTGGATATTAAATTGTTTATCATTCTCTTCCATTATAACTAACTTTAGTTGTCAACAAATTTTAATGATTTTGTGTCAGTTCTACATGTTAATATTTTATAATAACAAAAGCCACACTGAAAGAGGCTTATTGATTTCCTGTTTCCCAATAACCCTGTTGTATGTTTCCACATATCAGTCGTAATCTCATTCGACTTAAACACTTATGGATCAAAATGCAATGTGTGTAACATGCAACATGCTGCATGTTCATCATTACAGATGTTTTATTACATTATCAAACCAAACCAAATTGAATTTATTAGTTTTGCTACAACAGTTTCCTTTGTTTAGCCAGCCAGACTGAAATTCTCAGTTATGTTCCAACAATTTCTATTGTTAAGCCAGCAAAATCAAAGTTCTCAGTTTTGTTACAAACGTTACGAATTTGCCAATCCTAAACACACACAGACTTCGGTTTACCCAAGGATACATTAGTCATACTTCATTTTATACTTTCAGTGAACACAGGTCTGCTATATGAGATATTCATCTTGGCAACAATGTCAGAAGAAATCAGAAAATGTTCTTTTTGAAGCCAAGTATTTTTCTATTTTTTTGGTGATACTGCAGCAAGTTCTTTTTTGCTAAACGTTAAGCTAGCCATACTTGGTTCTTACGTTTTGGTGACAAATATTGGAATTGTAACAACCCTAAGCACCGTTGTTTTGGTTTGGTTTGGTGGAGTAGGACGCCATTTTTCAGCACATGATAGACCAAACATGGCAGATCGATTTATGTTTATTTAGTTTACATTAGTCGTCTTACATTTCATAAGCTGAACGAAAATGTGACTGTTTGTCGTGAGCAATGTTGTTTATCTTTCGTTCAATGAAATTTGAATTGGAGTCACTAATACAAGACCTGAATTAGCTACAAAGTCAAATGAACTAAGAAATTGTATTGTTGATTCCCAGGTAGAGTTCGAGAAGATTTTGTATTTTTTGGCCAACTCATAAATTGGGGGTTTTCATCCCTTTTGTTACTAACTTTGCCAACCATAAATATTTAGCAAATGGTTTGAAAGAGAGAGAGAGGAGAAAGAATTAAAAAACGGTCCATTTTAGGACCACCCAATTCTCAGCGACATAGCTATTATTCAATCGTAGTTTCCATCTGTCTTTAAAGTCTGTATATGTCTATGTCTTCTATAAAAAGTTAACATAACTTCTTACTCTTCAATTTGGATAGTATCTAAGCATATTTGTGTGCAAAGTGTGTGTAATCCTTCATATTATTCGCCTTTTTACATGCAGCCTAAAAGTTCTTTTCCTTACAAGTACAAACACTTCAAATACAATGCATATCTTCTTTTCTCTTCGTCCATTCAATAAAGGCAAGTTACGTTGCTATATGTTTGCATCTTGCAACTTTGAAGAGAAAATTTTACTTTCACTTTCTAATATCGCTCTCTCTCTCTCTCTCTGAATCTTCGTTTGGTTTGTAATTAAAAATGAATATTCAAAGCATTGAAAACGAACATTCAGTAATAAAAATTTTAAAATTCCTTAAATGAAAAATAAAAAAATAAAATTGAAAACTTAAATATAAATTAAAAATGAAAATCTCAAAACATTTAAAAGCTGACAATTTAAAATTTAAAATAATAATATGAAAGTAAAAACAAAAAGAAAATAATTTGAAAATAAAAATTGAAATAAATCAATTAAGTGAAAATTTTGAAAAATTAAAAAGCAATCTTAAAAATGAAAACTAAAAACGAACTTTTGAGAAACCAAATCGAAAATCAAAATAGGAACTAAAATTGAATATGCAGATTGAAAATAAAAAGGAGATAACAATAAGTGAGTGCCAAAACAAACAACTGTGTTACTCAAAATTGAACATAAAATTAAAAGTTAAAAACCAAAATTGAAACATAACATTTCAAACGTTGAAAATTGAAAAAGAGCATTGAAAAATTATTAAAATTCAAAACTCAAGATAAAAAAAATTACAAAAATTAAGATAAGGATAAAAAAATGTTACAAATTGAAAGATATAATGTGAGATGTCCCTCCCACCCCTACCCATTCTACATCTTACACTTGGATGGTAGTTGCGAGCTATTGAGAACTCAAGATCGTATTCAATAGTAAGTATTGGGTGTTGGATAATATGTGGTGGAGTGTTTGTTACTCCAGTAGTATAGTCTAGAGGTTGGGTGTATTCTGTAACAGGTGTTGGATGTTCGGCAGTGGATCGATGAGTATTGATTTCTCCAAGAGTCTGCTGATGGCATAGTGCGATATTGAATAGCATATTACTGGGTATTGGTCACTCCAACAATGTGTTGATGGTATAGTTAGGGTGTTAGATAGTAAATTGATGGGAACTGGATACTAGATAGCTGTGAAATGGTCAGTAAATGGGCATTGTTATGTATATTGTATATATGTTATGTATATTGATGTTTTTAACATTTCTTTTCTTTTTCATCATATAGAATCATAATGTTAAGCCTATGGATCAAAGACCTAATATTAAATTCCCGTTATACACCATATCGTTAAAAACCTGTACCGGCTGTGAAATAATGATAATTCCAGTTAGAAGCCATATAGACCGACCTCCCTTCCCACGGACACACACATTCTCAAACATATAAATTTTAAACATAGAACTTTCTTATAAGTGGGTCATGGCCACTGCAGATAATAGATGATTGGGTGTTGGAAAGTGGATAGCTCGGTGCTGGATAGTAAAACATTGAGTGATAGTCACTCCAGATTCGAGACTTAGTAGGCAAGTGAGTGTTGAATTGTAGATCATTAGTTGTTAGATAGTAGATAAATAAGTGTTGGACAGTACATATAGTTTTAACACTACATTGCAAGTTTAACATAGACTGGTCAACACACGTTATACCTATAGACATTTTTATCATTACATTTCCCATTTGCCCCAAAACCTTTTCACATATAGGCGTGATTTTAAATATGCCTTTATCCAATACAACCACACCTATGTTACACCAATGGATACTCTAACATCACACTGGTTTAGCATTTTGCCTAAAATTATATTGAATCTGACTAGTCTGGATGTAATGAGGGCTCGGAAATTTAAGTTCATCGATCTTTTTTTAATTACGCATAGTCGAACGTGTTAGTGGATGATATCTTCGTTTTGGTAGGAATGTTGCAGTAAGTTTACTTTGACTATAACGAGATAATAGGGCTGTAAGGGAATTGGTAACTTCACTTTTTCTAAAAGGAATATAGATTATATTGTTATAATTCTTCTTTTGCATTCTACCTTATGTGATCGGTAGTAGAGTGAACGTTTGCCACTCAAAAAACGGTGTGTTGATGGTTCAATTGGAATCATTCAGTAGTGGATCATTAGCTGTTGGATATTAGATACTTGTAACATTACATTTGACGTTAAACCCTAAACAGCTATTCCCGTGTTAATTTCCTGTTAGAGTCCAGATAGCCCCCACAATATCAAATCTATGCACACGTTTGACACTTAATTTCCCATTAGAGGCCCAATAGACCTATAATATAACAAACATACCCATAAATGTTGTGATGTTACATTTCCCGTCACGTCCCATCGCGTTAATGCTATGGACATTGTTTAACATAGGATGTCCCATTTGAACACTACAAACCCATAACGTGGCGGCCAAAAGCCAGATTTAATATAAAATTTCACATCTTGAATAATAACTGATACATTGTACTACTTTTAAGTTATTTTGTCTTTCCTATTATATTTCGATTTATTGTCAGACGTAACGTCTAAGTCAGTAAACGAACATAATTGTACAGTCATTTTGTCCTGGTAAGTTAAGACTATATGATATGCTAATAATAAACATGAATCTATAAGCATATGCTTTGTGTTTGAACTGGTCTTCGTTAATAGGTGTTTTGGGTTCATGCTCCTTTCAATATTTGACCCCAACATGTTCTATCCGCAGCGTGCAAACATTATCATATTGAAAAGAATATATGTAGATGTTCCCGACTTCTTCGGAAATATTTGGAAACGTTAATCTAGTGCCACGCCATTTTATTTCCGTTTTCTGTTCACAAATTCAGATATTTCTTCAACCTTTTGGGTGGAATCTTGGGGCTATATTTACCTGTGAAATGCGAACGTGGAGAGAAAAGACACACACGAGCGACAGTTGATTCGATTTGTTGACTTATCTGTCTTGACACAAGCAGATCATTTGATATCTGTAGAAATTGTTACAAGGATCTCTTTAAGTTTTTCTGATAGCGCATGTAAAACTACTTAATATCAAGTAATATGACATTTAGCAGCTATGATGAGAAGCTAAACAGTGATAAAAATAGCACTCGAATGGGCAAGGTTCTATTTACTAGACAAGGTCGCCTTATACACGACTATTGAAGCAATCGACTTGCGATTGTAGTGGCATTTCCAGAAAAGCGAGAGTGTGGGTAGGGAGCAGCTGTAGAAGGTGTTTTAATAATTCAGATCCATTCAAAGTATACTCCTCCTTCATAATGTTTACATTAATCCTGATTAACGGTGATAATTTATGTTCCGAGGCTGGCAGATTTTCTGCAAATGGCTATATACTCGCAACATTGTAATTTCGAAGGGTTGATGGGACTTTTGCAACCTGTTTTCATTTCATTTCTGTTATAAAACAGGCGGTAAGTTCTCACCAACCTGCTAAACAGGCGAAAAAGTTAATTTCTGATTTTGGGGACTTTTATATAACCTAAAAATACCAATCTGATGTGATTTATCCAGTTCTTATTACATGCAGCATAAAATATCTAACATAAACGTAATCAGTCAGTATAAGTTGAAGTGAAGGTGAAAAAGTTGATGCCAAGCTCCAATTCAAATAATAGCTCCTTGTATATGTCAAAAGAGATATGTATGGGTGAATGGTAGTGATGATTGTATACCAGTATATAAAACGATATATGTCTGTGCGAATAGTGACGATGATTACATATGAATATATCTAAAGGGATAGATTTATCTTGGCGAATGGTTTTGTTGATAGCATTACTATATATCATAAGATATATACCTTGGCGAATTGTAGTTGTAATTACATTCGAATATATCAAATGGGATATGTCTGAGCAAATGTTGGTGATGACTGCATAAGAATATATCAAAAGGGATATGTCTAGGCGAATGGTAGTACGGATTGCATACGAAAATATCCAAAGGGAGATATCTAGGCGAATGGTAGTAATGACTGCATACGAATGGCATGTATACACCCTCCCTCATAACTCTCAAAATGAATTCACTCATAGAAATTGTATTAGGAATTAGATGTGTGGGAATCGTGTAAATATCTCAGTGGAAAAAAATGTGGATATTGCCATCTTTTCGACACAAATGCATGCGTTAATGCTGCAATGCTATAGTAGGAAAACGATTCAAATATGTTTTCCCCAAGGTTCCGCAAGAACTTTTTTAACTACAGATGATATTGTATTATTTTTATGACCATGCACAGAAAATGTGTAGTTTTAATCATATAACAATTTAGCGCAATATAAATTGCAAAGGAAATATAAATTATACTTCTAAATGAATATCAGAGTATTGACTTTTTGTTGTGTTTTTTTTGTTGGTAATTTCTACTTGTAAGTGTCATAATTTGTGATAACCTTAATGCAGGTTAAATTAGTCCCATATACAGGTCATATCGGTCCGACAATAACTCCGTATTTCTTCTACATTCTCATTATCAATTATTCGAGACGCACACATATTCAGTGGAGAGGTCTGATACATTAATATACTTTCTCTATGAACAGTCTGTGATTTAGAATTGCTTTCAGATCCGATTTGCGGTGCTGATGTAGAGAGGACATTTACGAACTGGGCTTCACATATTACATGATTCATTATGGTGTTATTATAATCCATGTTGGATAAAATTGGCACGCACAAATAAAATCATTATCTTTTGCAACAGGCACATTTTCATTTAAATAATTCTTTCAATTTGCTTTTTAGTCACCCAATAATCTATAATTAAAACAATGAAATATCCAGGATATAGTTTGCGGTTACGCAAATTTACTTCTATAAAAACTGATGGCGATATGGCTCATCTATTTTTAAGTCAATATAACATATTGCCAGCACCAACATCAAGTTGAAGCCCACTGTTGAGACATAACAGCTTAAAAGCTTTAATTTCTGTGGAAATAGTCATCTAAGATTTTGAAACCTCAACGCCTGTTTTCTCTTTGTTTTGTTTGTCTTTTGTATTTGCCTTTGAAAAATATCCATTTAGAGCCGAAAGCGCTCAAGCTAGTTAGAAACTAGTTTTGCACTGTTCTTTGTAAGTTTATGTCATAATGTTAGTTGTTGTTGTTGTTGTTGTATGGTTTAACGCCATTTTTCAGCACACGATAGGCTATACATGGCGGCCAGTATTAATGGTGGAGGAAGAACCCGGGAAAACCCCGGAGAGAACCACCGACCCACGAGAAGCTACTGGCAAGCTTTCCCGTATACCCACATTGGCTGAATCTGAGACTCGAACCCATGCAGACAGAGGTGAGATGGCTGTGATCCTTAACGGACAGCGCTTTAGACCACTCGGCCACTCGGGGCCCCCGTCGTAATGTTAGTTTATCGTACTTAATTTTTTTCTCTCTGCATTTTCGTCTGTCATTCACCGGAGCCAATGGTTACTCCACACAATAGATCAAGTTTGCACAATGAAGAATTTTAAGTCACTTGGTTATGCCTGGAACGACCTACAAATACATTCACAAGCACTCTCAACTTGCTTATAAATATCGCAAACATGTATATAACATAATAAAAATATTTACATATGATCAATATCAGGCTCGCGAAAAGACAAAATGCTGATATTAAGGTGGTACGCATTATACCTACCTTGTAATGCTTATGAGATAGTGTACTAAGCAACAAGTATTGATGCGCACAATGAAATTCATTACCGTCATACTGATGCATACTTGTTCTAGCTATTTGCTCAAGATTTTCCATGCTTAACGTAGCTTATGTTCACCGTCGAGATAAACATAATTTTAAACAGCTTTCGAAGTTAAACTCAAATTAAATTACTAGTGTCGTTATTAACAAAATGATTCCACAAAAATATTTGGCAACAAACTTATGTGAATGTCAAATATACACAAAACACACTCTACCATCAATAATATAAATGAAACGGATGCTATGGATGGTAACTAAATTTGTTTTTACATGGATAACTTCTTTTAAGAAAACATATACAATGCAATGCAATCCATTAAAACAATTAACTACGATCTGTTGAGGAATAAAGTTCTCCGCTTGACTGACTTGTATGTTATACATACCCAATCTGACTTGTATGTTATATATACTCAATCTGACCTGCATGTTATATGTACCCAATCTGACCTCTGTGTTATTTGCACCCAATCTGACCTGTATGTTATATGTACCCAATCTGACTTGTATGATATATGCACCCAATCTGACCTGTATGTTATATGTACCCAATCTGACATGTATGTTATATGTACCCAATCTGACCTGTATGTTATATGTACCCAATCTGACATGTATGATATATGCACCCAATCTGACATGTATGTTATATGTACCCAATCTGACCTGTATGTTATATGTACCCAATCTGACTTGTATGATATATGCACCCAATCTGACCTGTATGTTATATGTACCCAATCTGACATGTATGTTATATGTACGCAATCTGACCTGTATGTTATATGTACCCAATCTGACTTGTATGTTATATGTACCCAATCTGACCTGTATTTTATATGTACCCAATCTGACCTGTATGTTATATGTACCCAATCTGACCTGTTTGTTATATGTACCCAATCTGACCTGGATGTTATATGTACCCAATCTGACCTGTATGTTATATTTACCCAATCTGACCTGTATGTTATATGTACCCAGTCTGACCTGTATGTTATATGTACCCAATCTGACCTGTATGTTAAATGTACCCAATCTGACCTGTATGTTATATGTACCCAAGCCGGGCATCATCTCTCATTCTGAGATAAAGTCACATATATTACATTATTGGACAATGCAATACAGCACTAAGATATCGCATTATGTTTTTTATATTTTTTTGTGTAAATTTTAAAATGCACAGTAAGCGTTTATGTGGTGAAAACAATTAAAGTCACAATGCGATTATGGGAAGTTACAAAGCACGACATTAGCATGTAGTAGCGAGAGAAAAATGTTTCCTCCAGAGCAGATTCTTCGGAACTCTGTTACACTGTAAAAACACTCTTACGATGAGGTGTAGTACATTTTCGTACAGGAATTATACTTTTTGAAACATATGTTTTAAACATTCTGGTTATAAAGGGGTTTTTACCTGTAGACCGGATCTAATTGCCTCCTTACTCGATCGTTGAAATGAAAGAGTTTTAGTTCTTTGAAGGCACTCCCTATCAATTTATGGCAAACCCTTTGCAATATAATTGACCATAACGGCTTTAATTTATGGTAACATTAAAACCTCACTGTAACCATTTTGTGTTTCCGAAGACTGTAAGATATAGTTTATCAAAAGAGTTTGTCTTTGTTTGGTCTGATTTTTGTGGCTAAAAACGACCTCTTCGGGCAAGAATGTGGCATTATACTGTTATACACAGTAGATTAAGTAATAATGGGATAAAAAGGGAAAACGTTAATAAAGTCAACTTCAACGAAAATATAAAAACATCGTAAAACAAAATCAATTAATATAGTCTATCAAAGAAAGAAGCTAAGAGAAAAAAGTTGTATACATTTTTTCTGCTTCAGGAAATGGACATTACAGAATATTGTTGGTGACTATCTAAATTTGTCGTTAAGAATGCCTGTCCGTTAGGAAACCTGTAGCGTTACATTGCTTACATAGTCGTTACTTTCACATGTACATGAATCAAAACTCATAGCTTGTAAGCATCTGTTGCAGAACTAACTAGGAATCAGCAACATATGATGCACGTAGCTGATCAGTATTTGTTCAGTTAGTATTTGATGAAGCTGTTCCGCTTAAACTTTTGATTTGAATTGCACAAAAGTCCGTATGAGACAAGCATGTTAGAAAATGACATTTTTAATAGGACTATCATACGTCTTCCGACTTATGTTGTCTGTATAATCGATACATTATTGTCTAGAAATCTGTGTCAAGTGGCGAACGTTGTATGGTAAATTCCTCTTATGGTTACTATATATGGGAAAGAGCAATGCAATGTACTATTAGAATATTTTGGTCCTGATTAACTTGTCTAGCCTGTCATGACTGACGACCTATCTTATCTGTCTTCTTCAAATTCCTAAAAAGCGGTACGGATTGCATATTGCTTTGCACTTTTAGTGAAGAAGGTTACGAATGACAAATCTCAAATACTTCCGCATTACGTGCTTGTAATAAACGCCACGCCATCTCTACTGAAGATTCATTTTCCTAAGCTTGATAAGTATATTTGCAGTAGGAGTTACTTTACTTAATTTCACACAGGCAAAAATACACCAATTAGGTTTCCAGAGAATTCAGCTTTTATATGGAGGTAGGGTAGCAACTTTTGTTGATCTTGTTATTGCTACAACCATGAATCTAAAGCCTCCAGTGAACAATGATGGGATCATTAAACATCCAGGTAAAATATTCATATGTTCGTCCTTGACGCCATTGTTTGACAAATCTAAGGTCCATATTAATATTAATGTCAATGATATTAATGATATGACGGCTGTCACATCTGTACAATAAAGTTTCATGCTGATGACAGCTATTTCAAAATAATTATAACCCTCATTACAGTATATTTTAAAAACGTTTCACAGCAGGAATGCAAAGTAACACCTGGCCCCATTGAATTGTAATCCACTTTAAACAACTTTAATATAAATTTTAAAATGACCACTTTGCCAGGAGAAAAATAAATTGTTATGGATGTTTTTTTCCTGAACATGGTACGGTTTTATAAAACCTAATCGCAAATATAATGGTCGCACTGACATAAAGTATACATCAGTGATGTATTCATTCTTGTCCACGTCATATGATGCGACATTTGACCATCTGTGATCTGCAAATTGTACAGAAATTGGTATTTAATGAAGGTCTTTTCACTGTGAGAACTAGGTAATATATATATATATATATATATATATATATATATATATATATATATATATATATATATATATATATATATATATATATATATATATATATATATATATATATATATATATCAGTGATTAATACAACAGCATTTCGACCATTCTGTATCGTTGAATATTGTTATATTATCATCTGTGTAATGAGTGACATGGGTTTGACATAAAGTTGCATACATACGTTGAGCATTTATCACGATTACTTTAATTTCTTGAAAGTAGTATGCCATAACTCAAGTTTGAAGCCTGCCAATTAATACAACACTATTATTATACATTTCTACTAAGACTGTTTTATTTAACTTGTAAAGAAACATTTTGAGGTTAATAAGCCGGCAAGAACTGAAGTAGCATCCTATATGCTACAATAATTGTAGTAGCACAGAGAATCCGCACTGAAAAGGAACAGTTCATTAATTTCGGCGAAAAAGATATGACTTGAACCTCAAAGGAAAAATACAGGGTTATTACACTGAAAATGGCCTTTCTAAACACTTGAATTGAAAACTACTTTTTGAATCAATAATTTTCAACTTCGGGTTCGTGGGTAGTAGCGGTTTTGTCTTTAAAACTCCCCCTGAAAACACCTTTCAATAACTATAAATATAAGCAAAGAAGTCAAAGAAATTTCATTAGCATTGTATATAATTTATCATCACACTTGTGTCAATATCTGTGAAGCTTCAGTACCTACAATAACGATATGTTAATTTGTTTCCGTATCCATTAAATTCCGTTACGAGTGTGCACTTCGTGGGTCCCAACTTTGTTTTTTTCAATTATGGATCGATCAAAACAATTCCCGGATTTTACAAGTGAATTTATGTCATTGATAAATATATGTTCAATTTAATTCCTTGGAAAGTGTGTCTTCCAAACAAACAACCCTTTTGCGTTTACGGTCGTTTGAATCTGACAAGATTATTCTCGTAAAATACTATAGGTAATTTCTGATTTAAAAAATTAAATCTTAGACACAAAACGCAAAGGAAAACATAATATTCTCATGTACTTAAACTGCACATACACACATAATCATGCGCACACATACACGAAGCGTACATATCAGAGTGCATAAAATTTAGGCTAAGAGCCTTTTAGTAAAATTTTGTATAGCATGACCTTTACAAGATTAGTATGGTTCATTGCAGGGTCAAAGACAGGGTGTATGGGCCCTAGGAAAACCTCTCCAGTAGGCTTCCATGAATTAAAAGGTTTAACAGTGGTTGGCCCCCTGACCGTTGTGGGCCTCTGGAATTGTTTGTCCTAAGTGTCCTACCCTGTTCGCGGCCCTGGTTCACTGACTTTTTGACTGGTAATACGTTAGAAATGGTTCATTGACTAATTTGAATGGTAAAATTTCTATGCATCATACTAGAAAACCTCAATTTCCGTAATATTTCCTGTGGTCTTTGAAAACTAGAGTCAAATTCAGATGATAAGAAAGATACAATCTGCCCTTGATGACAGTAAGATTACTTTACACTTGATAATCCGAACTCGGCTGTGATACTAGAAAATACTCTCTGTTGTTGTATCTCCATGCGATATCATCTATTGATAAACATGTTACATTATTCAGAAGTTTTCATCACGCCTTTGCGACTTTGTGACGTCTAGTTTGATTATACTATTTTCGCCCACATCACTAATCACTCACACGTACTCAATCGAATATACAAAATGTACCGTCATTACACTGCTGGAAGCTTTCCAAGATGTCGTTTCAGAATAAAACCGGATTGACATGCTTTTAAAAAAATAAAATAACGGAAATTCATAATAACAATATATGATTAGAGAAGCAATATGTTGTGAACTAAAATTTGCATAATTGCCTATCTCTTATGTGCAAAATGATGTTTACTTAAAACTTTGAACATACAAAATGTATTAGGCCCCCAAATCATCCCGTTCAAAGCACATAAACTATACCAGTATTTTACTTGCCTTTAAGTCCATGCTTGTGCTTTTAAACGTAGAGGGTGGCTTAAACATCATTAAAACACATAAAGAAATCTTTCTCCTGAACGAAAAGTGATCGTCTCGTGTTGTATTGCATCATCTGGCCCACACATTTTACACTCTCCCTTTCACCGTTCAAGACGACTAATTATACCCTGATCGTAAACATGTTGGCACTTACATAGGTATAAGTAAAGGAAAGTGCCTTAAGGTTAGGGAATACAAATTATAAAATGATGGGAGAAGATTATGTGTTTGACACAAGCTTTTAATATGTGCATAATTAAAATTACAGATCAAACTTCTTTTGCATCTTTGAAAAGTTCAACATTAACAAACGAAACTACGTTTCTAAATTGTACAAATAATTACAGATATATTGCTGTAACAAACCGTTGCATTTTGAAGAAAAAAATAATTCAATTAACATACGTTAAGGGCCGTGGAGAGGGAAATGAAAATGTAAACATGAATGATACACTTTGCTAGTTATCACATTATTTCAGACGGCGTATCTTTGAACATGAGATTTAATTAAACATAGGATCCGACAAGGTATAGGTAAGGCTGAAATTTCCTATAGAGAGTTTGTAATTAATGAACAATTTTTTTCCTTCATGTACTAAATTCATGCCTTAATCGGGGAGGGGGAAAACAGTACAAGGGGCATATGGGGGGACGTGGAATTTGAATTTTATAAAACTGTAAGAAGACTTAGAGAATAACTTATTAAGCCCACTCTTCCTATAATGTTCTAAAGGACCACGTGACGCTGTTCTTTTTAAAATGAAAAAATGAAGTGTATTGATACACCTAAGAAGGTTTGAAGAGATTTTCTTCTTCTATAAGTCGCACAATCCTCTAATATATTTAATGAAATTGAAATGAGGTCTTTAATGACTCAGACTTAATGCTATTATAGTAAAAACTGTCCAGGCCTGTTGAAATGAGGCGTTTACGTGGTTCACCTTATGGATTTTGAAGGTGGGGGCATCTACCTGAAGATTGTGAACTGGTAAAATTATTAAAGGATATTGTATATGTATTTCTATTTGACATTTTCTTTTACATCAAGGTAAATTATTTTCAAATACATTTATTTAAATGCTTAGACGTTGTGACTCAAGGCCTTGCGTATTCGTTCGCTTCTCTCTCTCTCTCTCTCTCTCTCTCTCTCTTTGCAAATTCCATTAAAATAAATCATCACACAGCAATAATTATTATTTTTATCATATATGATCATATTTGTTAGTTCCAACCTTTTTTGTTAACAAAGCGTTGGGCTCATTTAATGATGATTGAAGGACTCCTATCTAAAATAATACTTGAAATGTCCCATTATTGCATTAAAAAAATAAAAACTGTCTTGGAGGAAACAGATGTGGATTGCAAGTTGTAAGTCAATATGGAAGTATTTGCAGACATTCTAAACAGATGTTTCATGAGTTTAGTGCCATGTACTTCTTGTTTTGAAATGTCTTGATTTTCATGCGTTCTGAGCCACGTGCTTCATGACTTCAGTGTCACATGTTTCATGCGTTGGGTGCCTAAGATATCGCTACATCTTTCTTTAAAGTTATTTATGTTGTTGTTCTCATTATATAAACTATATAATTTCTTTCCTAATCTTAATTTTATATCTGCTCAATGAATTGTAAGATAAACAGTTCACCACCTGAAAGATGTGTTTAAACATTCATTTCATTGACTTTCACAAGCACATTTTTAACTGGTCACTGAGAAAATAGGTCGTTTGCATTGAAAGGAACCTTCACTGTGCAGGTCCATGTATTCAAAATAAACTTTAACACTGTAGCACGTGCATAACTAAAATCACCCTTTTTAATAATAAGTGAATCAAAGTTGCTTTTGACCATCTCAGTGGCATGTCATTTATCGATGGAAATGATCTTTGCACGATACACGCAGAGTCTTTGTTACAATCTGTCTCCTTTGAAGATTAAGTGTCTTTATATATATTTGTATCCTTTATAAATGATACATTCATAAGATATGGATGCGTATGCACAAGATTGTATCCCCTTCAAGAAGAGGGAATGTGGTAATGTCTCTTTCTCATCTCAGAATCCTACATAGGCCAAAAAATAATAATAATTCCAATCGTCCTGAACAACTTCTTCATTATATTATTGATTAAAAATATAGGAATGGAAGTTTGAATCACTCTCATGTAAGAAAAGAAAGCCTGTTGTTTTACTGACAATGTCCAAACTGTGCCTTCTGCCTTTTCAGCTATTTTATTCTATTTTTCAACGTTGCATTCCAAATTGATACTTGAAATATTTTTGAGATAGAGATTTGGATTATAGTTATAAAACATAAATCAAAATCAAGGATAATCCTGGAAATAAGATTAGGAACATGGTTGGTGATATAGATTATGAGTTCCTGGAGATATTGAAAATCATTCCCACTCCAAGTCAACCTTAAGAGAAAATCATCAACTTTGGAATTTCAGTTTACTTTACTCATCCATTAGTAAGTAATTTCCTTGTATGAAGGTGAATTAACCAGACAAGAAACCAAGAGCTAACAGTGCATAGACTGTTCTAACTGTCGGTATTATATATAAAAACCTACCTCACACATCGAACTTAAAGATTACAAGTAAGGTAGACTTATCCAAGTCTCTTATCACCTTGACAAACCCTCAGATATCATGACTTATAAAAAGTGGCACTTATTTTGCATTTACGTTCCAGGAACTTTGTCAATGTATATGTATTAGCATATTGGTCAAGCTACTATTTCTAACTTTACAAAGCTTGCAATGATATGCTTACAGCCCATATGCCATCAAACCGACCTACATAGATCTCCTTTGCATGACTGGATCGCATTGTCAGTTGTTTAGTTATTTTTATTTTTATATATTTTATTGCTTTTTATTTATTTATTTATTTATTTATTTATCATCCATGAGCATAATACAGAAAATTGTATTTAAACCACTTCTAAATTAACATCATACTAATTTTTTATATGGTTGTAATTTTGGAATGTTGCATAATAGCAAAAACCGAATTTTGAGAAGTGAGATTTTGCTTAATTGTAGCAACAAAAGTCATCAAGAATGGAAATGAATCGCAGATAAAGACCAAATGGCGGCCATACATATGTATTTTAGATGTGTCTAACCATGTCGAGGAATCCTACAGTTTCTGTTAATAGTACAGTTTCAGGTGAAACGTAAGGCACATGCCCATTGTTTATACAGACTTTTATATGAACCTTATCAAAAGATGTCACACGGCAAGGCATTTAATTTAACACAAGTACAATGATTAGTCCATAAATAAATAATATTAGTGAGCAGAGTAATGAGTAACGTCCGCCGAGATAGTCATACCTTAGTAGGTGTAGATGTTTCAATTCGAGAGGCAGGTGTGCTTTTGAGTGGATATGATTGTATATTTGCCTAACGATATACTCATACATACCATTTTTGATTTCAGCACTTATTTGAAGTTGGGTATTGGGTTACGAACCATGTATTCAGCAAGATGCGTAGAAAATAATTGTGACTTTTCTTAACGTTGAATCTAGAGAGATATTAAATCAACTCAATATATGCGCAATACACAGGTGGGAAGTAAACAAGAGCAGAAAGGGAAATAAGGTGTGGTAGGTAAAGCATAGAATGATATATGCATATAAATCAGAAGAAAAATCATGTAAAGTCAATGAATACTTTTTACCCATTCTACCAGTGCCGTTATATCCTTTAACAAGATATATATGCGTCCATTTGAAAGCTTTTTTTTTTTTGTCAGCTCATGTAAAACATACAATTAGGCGTAACACGTAGTTTCCACAAAACAGTGCACTTTTATGGAAGTTGTTGTCAGAGAATAATTAGGCCGCTTCTGGTCTTAATGATAATAAGAATACATTCAATTCATAAGAGTGCAACGATCTTGACCATAAAACTGATTAATTAATAAAATAGTCATGTTTTTTTTAAATAGAAAATAAGCTCTAGCAGAGAATATACACATTGGCAAAGCAGGAAAATAATCATTCATTGGATTAAGAGGACGATATGTGACTGTTACGTTTTATGGTTGCCACGAATGGGGAAGATTCAGTTCAAAGATTATTTCTTTGCCCTATATATAACGAACATTGAAGAAAAAAATCGGTTATCTTCTTCATAAAGATGATGAAATAAACCGGATGGACTGTTCCAAATGATATTAATAAAGTCGGGATTTTTTATTTAAAATATGGCAAATTAATATAGTTATTAAATCTAGTTCGATGATGCGCAGAGGTTTATGTGAAACCTTTCTTTTTAGGGATTTTTAAATAAGTGGTGTGAAGTACTTTGACGTAATTTTTATTTAGATTCTTCCACATGTTAATTGTTCATGAAATAAAGAAACTCCTAACTGAAATTGTTTTATTATCTAAACATATGAAAGTAACATGTTTAAACCGCCATGATTCTTATTCTCATGTTATGAAACAAGTACATTAGATGATTAAAGAGGTGATAATCCAAGTTTAATTTTATAGAAGTCGATTAATTTGCTATGATTTCAACATTCCGCCACGAACGGCACTACCAACTACATTCTTCATACATGACTGTGCGACAATACCTTTCTGATACTTGTTATAATACCCGCTTTACGAAATGGATACATTCCATCTAGTCGGATTCTTCTTGAAGTTTCACTTAACACAATTACCAACACTAATCTAATAAAGGATACATCATTTTTAGATAGTTCTTCTGTCATGATGTATTTTAAGCTTCTAGGATCATACAGGTTGCATTCTTGCCTTGGGAAATATATTAGTAATGTGTTTCCCATATTTTCCATCTGAATTAAATTCAAGGCAAATAGTATGACTTATTTGGTGTTCAGTGGTTAATTCAAGTGTAAGTCAGGAAACCACATTATTGTCTCTAGATTCTTGAACGTATAGAAGACTTTCGGTTTTTGATAGATTAATTTTTACACAATAACATTCCCTCCATCCTGATATTCTTTGAAGAGTACTATTTAGATTATTTTTGTGCTGTCTTGACTATCTATATGACTAACATTTTTATAAGAAACATTTCAGATGTATCATTGATCCGTGAGTGGAATAAATATGGGTCTGAACTGATCCCTTGGGTACATCAGCTTGAATGGTTGTCCAGTCAGATGTATATCATTCACGTCAAGTTCAGAAGACGTGTACTCTGAAATAACTGATATATGTTGCCAAAGGTCCAACAAATCATAAACTGTCATATTATGAAATATTTATCCGAATATACCTTGCTCCAGTGAAAAACAAATTAAATTAAGTTCAATTTTTGATGAGAAAGATAAAATCTTGTCTTGACAAAGATTTAAGAGGTCTAACTTTGACGATAGTTTAAAGCCAGCTGTGATGCCTGAGAAAAGCTTTCTTACGTATGTCCTCAACGCGCTGTTTATTTGTACTATGAATGAATTTACTTCTTTACCTAGAAAACTTGTCACAGCTGGGAGCATTTGTGAGGTCTTCTTTGGTCGCACTCTTTTCACCTACATCAATGATTTGTCAGACTACCTGAATCAAACACCACACTAGATACAAGTACATACAAGGTTATTGACTTTTAATAATATTTGTACCAGAGACAACATCGTGTGTCCTTTCGATAAAAAAAAAATCAGGATTTACAAAATTTTCATGAGAATGACAAAAACTGATCATTCTATAATACACGAATGTCAATCTGGCCTGTAAATACAAAGATGCATAAGGTGATGATTAATAAAAGCTATAAAAATACTTAAATGATTAGGTACCAATGTCGTTATGGACTGACTTAAATGATTAGGTGCCAATGTTGTTATGGATTGACTTAAATGATTAGGTACCAGTGATGTTATGGATTGACTTTGATAATTAGGTACCAATGTCGTTATGTATTCACTTAAATGATTAGGTGCCAATGTTGTTATGGATTGACTTAAATCATTAGGTACCAATGTCGTTATGTATTGACTTAAATGATTAGATGCCAATGTTGTTATGGATTGACTTAAATGATTAGGTACCAATGTCGTTATGGATTGACTTAAATGATTAGGTGCCAATGTCGTTATGGATTGACTTAAATGATTACGTACCAATGTCGTTATGGATTGACTTAAATGATTAGGTGCCAATGTTGTTATGGATTGAATTAAATGATTAGGTGCCAATGTTGTTATGGATTGACTTAAATGATTAGGCACCAATGTTGTTATGGATTGATTTAAATGATTAGGCATCAATGTTGTTATGGATTGACTTAAATGATTAGGTGTCAATGTTGTTATGGATTGAGAAATGTATGGAAAAGGACAATAACACGATGGGTTATCCGCTAATATATCCGTCCTGTACTACAGGTAAGGTAATATGTACAATTTTAAAACGCTGACAAATACTTTAATGCCACTCTTTTTAAAATGTACCTGTGATTAACGCACATGCCTACATTTCATAATGTAGATTTGATTTCAACATTATTAAAATATATACAGAAAGCCTACTCCAGAATTAAATGTGATGGGCTCGTATTATATTACATCATAATTTCCCTTCACCAAGATAATGACGATTAATTAAGCCTGGTTGGAAACCCTTCGGATACATGTATTTGTAAGTAATGGATAAGTACCTTCATAAGAGGAAGAAAACAAACATTTTAAAATTATTTATTATTTATAGATTACAAAATACGAGAAAGTTCTCCACGAAACATTTACCGCTATAAGATCAAACCTTTCATGCATTTACAACAATTCACTTCACCGAATGGAAATCTATTATTGAGCTGTACAAAAACTGAATGGAAATCTGTTACTGAGCTGTACAAAAACTGAATGGAAATTGTTACTGAGCTGTACAAAAATTGAATGGAAATCTGTTTATCAGCTGTACAAAAACTGAATAGAAATCTGTTACTGAGCTGTACAAAATCTGAATGGAAATCTGTTATTGAGCTGTACAAAAATTGAATGGAAATCTGTTACTGAGCTGTACAAAATCTGAATGGAAATCTGTTACTGAGCTGTACAAAAACTGAATGGAAATCTGTTACTGAGCTGTACAAAATCTGAATGGAAATCTGTTACTGAGCTCTACAAAAATTGAATGGAAATCTGTTACTGAGCTGTACAAAATCTGAATGGAAATCTGTTACTGAGCTGTACAAAATCTGAATGGAAATCTGTTACTGAGCTGTACAAAAACTGAATGGAAATCTGTTACTGAGCTGTACAAAAACTGAATGGAAATCTGTTACTGAGCTGTACAAAAACTGAATGGAAATATCTTTATCAGCTGTACAAAAACTGAATGTGATTGTTCAAACCAAATCTTGGTGATCTGATTAAACAATTTCTAACACAAATTGAAGAAACTATGACCTATAATAAACCGTATTGTCACAAAAACACTCTTGCAGATACAGGGTAGTATTTATACGTTTATCCATATGCATTTTCACAGCAGAGATAAAACAGATTCTAACTGTACATGCAACAATGCCGGAAACAGTATTTGCTGTTGTTGTTGTTGTTGTAGGGTTTAACGCCATTTTTCAGCACACGATAGGCTATACATGGCGGCCAGTATTAATGGTGGAGGAAGAACCCGGGAAAACCCCGGAAAGAACCACCGACCCACGAGAAGCTACTGGCAAGCTTTCTCAAATACCCACACTGGCTGAATCCGCGCAGACAGAGGTGAGATGGCAGTGATCCGTAACGGACAGCGCTTTAGTCCACTCGGCCACTCGGAGCCCCCAGTATTTGCTTATATCACTCCTCATGCCATGTTCTAAAAGTTTCACATGTAACAATTCTGATTTTGTAAAATGACTTGGACTTCTGTATCTTTAAAGATGTAATATGTGATTTTCATTTTAGGTATTTCTCATAATCATGTAAAATATTATCATTTCAGAAATACTTCGTAAAATTTTGTTCTGATTTTGCACACTTGATCATTTGCGTCTCGGTCTTATTTTTTACGGTAAAGTTTTAATTTACGATGTATGTTCAGCATTCCCCATCGTCGGTATAGGTGCATGTCAAACATTGGTTCGACTGGCTTTCAGAAGTATGATTTACAGCCTATAAACAACCAAAGCTTCTCCATTTTTTATACTGGATGAAATAAGGCTTCAATTAACTTATCACACAAGATATGTACAAAGTGCGTGTTGTGTTTACTTAGATAAAGCCCCTACTAGCACACTAGAATATATCATAAAATAGTGAGTTATTTTCATCGACAATCTTTCTTTTTTTTTCTGTTTCGTCGAGTCTGATCCGTTTTACGCATTGTTTCACAAACGTACATGTTATGGAAATCAAAGACTGTTACGCTTGCTTGCCAACATGTGGGTATCAAATAACTGACAGCATATGTGCTTTAAATAGCGATGAAGGATCAAAGCATCGAAATGTCAAAGATTTGGTTAAAAAAACACATGACTTAGTTAAATAATGTAATATATCTAAATAATCTGCCTCACGTTTGCACGTTTTGGGGTTCGTTGACGTCAACTGCAATTGGAACCTTAAAAACTTATTGAATGAACTTTAATTAACATGTCTATTTATTTCTTTTTCTTGACACCTCCGTGCTATAGTCATAATTCACACACGCACACACATGCACACACACACACACACACACACACACACACGCGCATACACACGTGCACACACGCTCTACCATGTATCACAATTTAAACGATCAAAATTTAAATTCTGAATCTCATTGGAAAAGATGAGGCTGTAGGGCAGCATGAATTTGTTGCCATTATATACGCACAGCTACAATATGCTGAATCATGGATTTATTTATTACATACATACAACATTATTCGAATCAGTTGAAGAAAGTGAATGATGACGGTCATATAAATGAACCACATGACGTCCGGTATAGACAGGACAGTAGTCAAAGTCGCACTTTATATTACAGACGATCTATTTCATGAACTACAATTATCAACGGACTAGATAGTGAGCCATCGTAGATTCGGTAGTAAATCTCAATATCGTAATACCCTACCTTTTTCGAACGTAGGCGAATCATCGTATGCTAAAAGAGGATTGAGCTGTTTGCAGTAGACACGATAACAGTGCGCTCTGTCAGATCTAGATCATGCTCAGGTCATGAACAAAAAAGAGAGTTAAACCAAACGTGCAGTAAAGCTACCTCGCCATTGTGCAAGAAATACATTCTTGAAAAACAGCGTCAACCGTCGACTCCTTAAAGCTAGCATACGCTATTAACACTAGAGAGATTTTAAAGATTCGTTTCGAAACGTGAGAAAATAAAAATAACATTAAAGAAGTTTAAGAACGTCATTTTCACAATTATTTTGGCAACAATATTATTCACTGAAACTTTTCGGTCAATGTCCAGTGCAATATTATGCGACATAAATGCAGGATGCTTTAACGAAATACCGTTATTGGGTCAGATTCTCCTTTCGGCTGCTGCCGGTGCATTTGTCCAGCAGAATATGCACTTCCAAGGTACCGATTTCGTCGGACAATAAGTCTTATTGCTCTGGTCAGCATGAAGAATAATATGGGAAATGTCGTCATCAAAATGTTTTAGGAAAGGTGACGGTTACGAAAATTAGGGAAATTGATGGGTAAGCAGAATTATCATATGTATATTTGAAACGCTATTCTCAACAGAAATAATAACAAGGATGCGTAAGTTTGGATTTGAAAAAGTTAATAAGCATAGATTTTTATATGGCTTGTTCTCTCCGTTAAATATACATTGTCATAATCGTTAAGTATTTTTCTATATTGCACTCCTTCATATTGCAAGACAAGGGCGTCGAAAAAGAGTATGGTGTATGAGGAACTACTTTGATTGTAAACTAACAATGTACGTTCTTCTAGAAGATGCTTTATCTTTTGATTTATTACATTCGTTTGTGAATAAACAAAACAAACTCTTTCGGCCATTTGAACAAGAGATGATAACATTAAAGATGTGGACGGGTTCATTGAGTCACAAATGAAACTTTTGAACAAGCAAAAGAATGAACGTGATAATCACAATATCAACAGGAAACGCAAGTCACCCAGTAATTCTAAATACCAATCTGGTTATTTAAAGTTATTTAGAAGAACTATTCATAATTTTTCGCAAATATAATGCTTCAGACTATGCTTAGTGTTCTCTAGGTACATGAAAATAGCACAGAAAACCATACTGAGCCCAAGAGCTATCACATATCAAAAAGAGACATACAATTTTACAAGTAAGACAAAACATTAAATTCGAGAGAAAATGCGACTGAAGATTTTGGTAGGAAATTAGGAGCCTCAGAGCCAACATGCCAAAACGACAAAAATTATTATTTCCGCTGACTAAAAGAACTGCCAAACAACAGCTGCTTTACAATGTTCCCCGTGGAACTGTTTTGATACAATGTTAGGCTAGGGATAGAAGACAAACTCTCTATGATATAGGTCATAGCTGGCATCCCTCAAACAGCGAGCATGCAAGTGACATAAACATGTCTTTCTTTTTAGTTGGAAATAAGAATGTTTAAAAACATACTTACATTTATGAATCTTGAATTTCCTCAAAATGTACTTTCTTAGATCTGCCAATCTGAATGACGAGACCCATATCATCGAAAACAAGAAACACACCAATAGTGTACTGTTATTTCGACTACAATTCCAACATAAATTACATTCTCTTTACTGCAATGAATTGATACAATAAATCCAGTCCATATTAAGCAGAAAAGCATAATTGAGTTGGATCAACAGAAAAATAAAATTCAGCCATTCCTGACCGAACGCAAAAGTTCTATAAATGCACATTCATTAAATATGACTCCTGACCGCTCCGGTGGCCTGGTGGTTAGAGCGTCAGCCTTGGATGCGGGTGGTCGTGGATTTGCTCCCCGGCTGAGTCATACCAAAGACTTAAAAAAATGATACTAACAGCTGCCTCGCTTGGCGCTCAGCATTATCGGACTGGTGTCAGGATAATGTGACTGGGTGGGACATCATGCTACATGTCTGCAGCATGATGCCCAAGTGTTAGACATCGCTATTAACTGTCAAACTGCAGACATCGTAGCGATATGACTGAAAAAGTGTTAAAGCTACGTTAAAAATCAAAATCTCTCACACACACACAAAACATGACTCTAAATTTTAATTTTAAGTAGACCAAAGTATTTTCTTAAAAACTTTTTTCAAGCGAGCGGTGAAGTTCAAGGGTCGCTGGGCGGTGCTATGTGCTCATTAATATTGTTACTGTGTATTAAAAAAATTTACGGTTTCAGCTTATATTTTGAAATACAACATAAATTCAGTTACCTAGTTTCTTGTAGTATTTTCCTTTATTGTTAAACGTCAGGTTGAAAAACGAAATGGTTATATAATATAAAGGTTACTGCATTTGTATGGGAAATATGAATTCGTTTTTTGGGGGGAATAACATTTCACTCCCAAGGCCGTGCAATAGTACTCAGAATATCTCGTTCACATTTTCCCTTACAAATGCAGTAACCCATAATTATCAAGCGAAATAGATAATAAGAGTCTGAAGTGTTTACAATCTTATCAAATTCCAACTGATAAGCAATGTGATGGAATGTGCGATATTATGAAATTAAAACATTACAGAAAAAAGTAACCAAAGTCGAATAAATGTTACATTTCTGCGATAAATGTCTTTAAAGATATGAAAGATGATAAATGTTAAACATATTACTTTATAAAACATCAAACTTTCATTTCAAAATATAAAACTCATCATTCATAGTTTCCTTGATTTATTTATTTTGCATTGTCTATTCATGTCTGTCAAAAATGAGCGAGGCCTTTTCAGCCGTAGACAGTTTTTTTTATATGTTAATTTACTATGAAAAGAATGCTAAAATATTCTCTTCCATAAGCTAAACATCGCCAAATTATACAGTTATTTAATCAATACCTTAGTGGATCATATAAGCGATTCTCACAAGTAAACTGAGAAACATGTATATCTGCCGTAGGAGAATGAACACTTGTGGATGAATCATATCTAGTAAAACATGGTTAGGCAACATAGTTTCGCGGAAAGCAAATCGATCGTTTCGTAATTCAAGCGGCACTAAGAGGGAAACTATGGTGACTATTAAGTTTATTCTACAGATTTATGAAAATGACTGTCACGTCTGCTCAGCTATAGTTCGTAAGTCGTGTATAAGTTAAGGTATTATTACAATCCGTGGTTTGATGTCTGAACATCGCCGCAGGCTAGAGTTAATCGCTTATGAAAGGTTACTGTGACAAAAGAGAAGATCCGGCATCATGAATCCGCACAGGCGTTAGATCGAGCGACTTCCCACCTATATGTTATAGCTTAGTTCTAAGATGAGATGAACCTGCGAGGGACAGGGGCGTTTTCTAAATCCATTCCCACGTGAACAGACAGCGAGAAGGACATTGTCCGCTAAGATTGTTGGATCGAATCAAAGCGACACCCAATCAGAATTGTGATACAAATTTCGTTCAGAATTATAACTTCTAACTAGCAAGCGACAATTTAGTCTCGCCTAGAAAGATTGCTGAGCAATATAAGGTTACTCCGATGAAGCGACTCGTAACTTGGCGCTAAAACTTAGAGAGGAGATTCTAAGGAAGGACAAAGCTTCATAAAGAAGCTTTTTAGGGGACGTAACTTCCGGTTCAGTTAAGTCCCGAGTCTTTAAGAGAGGAGACGGAAGTGAGACTAGCAGAGCAGTCGGAGTCGACGAGTCTAGTTGGTGGAAAGAGTCGAGGTGGACGAAGAAATGGAGTCGAGGAGGAGAAAGTGCAGCAGAAGGAGGAGTATAGAGAAGTCAAGGAGGAGAAGGAATATGAGAGAAGAATTCACAGATGAGTAGAATAAAAGGACAGGTGGAAAGCTATCTCACACTAATAATCAAAGGATGCAATAGACTATCACAGGGTCGAGAAAAAGGAGAGTACTTGGGAAATTTGAAGCACTTGACTATTGAATTGTTAATAAATTGTTATTCGTTGAATTTCACTTTTTTTGTATATTCAGTCATTTAACCGTCGACATTGCTCGGTGCTTTAATCTATCTTTCACTAATTTAACTTCCAACCGAAATCGAGCCTGGGTGGTACTTCTCTAATAATTTAAAAAGAATATGGGGAGCAACCACCCCAACCATACACACCTACCACAGTGGCCGCATAGCAGCCCGTCACGCCATAATGACACCTGATTTTATATCCTTAATAAGTATTTTCAACGTATTTATCATCAGAAACGTTATAATAATCATGCGTTTGGTTGCTATTATTCAAAATCAGCAAATTAGTTTTTTCCAAGGTGTTCATTTTGTTATTTTTTTAAATTTATTCTCGAATGTAAACTTTAATCCAGTTTTATCGCATACAGACATTCTCGATCAGCCTATGTGCAATATACAGCTACCGATACTGAAAGTTGTACCCTCTTCTGTGAGATTAACCAACCTAAGTTGAGGAAAGCAATATGAACTTTAGGAAATCTCAGAACTTTGCATAAGCATCTTAATCCCTATATGGGTTCAAAAAGACCAAGTCGACGTGTCACAAAACTATAAATAAAAATATGTGCAGCAACTTTCGTGAATCATGAGAACAATTACTGAACCTGACAAATATGATCTCTTGTGATCTTATCAAAGAAAGACTATGATCATTTTTCAGCATTCCGGCCACTCCATGTCTTGCCCCTTCTCGAAAAGAATTCATGATGTCAAATATGTTTTTCTCGCAAATTGGGAACAATTTAAATCCAACTTATTTCCCCATACATAACACGTTTTTAACACATCAACAACTTTAGCTATACAAGTTCGTTTCAGTATCCAGTTCTATCAATTTCTTTCACAGAAAATGTTAATGATTAAAATACTTAAATAGTTCCGTCGAACCAGGTTGTTCCTGAATCGCACTCTCTCTCTCTCTCTCTCTCTCTCTCTCTCTCTCTCTCTCTCTCTCTCACACACACACTTACAGACACAGACACACACACACACACACACACACACACACACACACACACACACAATCTAGGTCTAGTTAAACGTTAGAATTTACTGATGATTAACCATATTATTCTTTTGACTCACGAAGCTATTTTTGTAATTTTTTTTTTTTTTTTTTTTGTAACAGTATGAAATATACCCGGTATTGACATTTGAAGCGAAATAGTCTCTATATATTAAACGCTGTTGACATACATGTATCAATATACTATTTTTCCTTCTTGTATTTATACTTTTACCTCAACTTTTTTGTAATGATTTGGAAATTACCTTCATTATATATATATATATATATATATATATATATATATATATATATATATATATATATATATATATATATATATATATATATATATATATATATATATATATATATATATAATTTAAGCAAATACAGATGCAAATCTGAAGTAATATTGACTCGAATTTTATATTTAAAATTAATATTATAGTTTATATGTCATCATGTGTACGTACATAACATTTATCCAGCCAGAAATGGAACTTGCACAATTAGCTTCGCTGTTTTTTGCTGTCTTACATTATTTAATTTTAGGCCTGGAGTCAAGCTCAAGACTTTTTTCAGTCTAACGTAACATGACACTAGGTATAGATTTGCAAATTCATTTTTTTTAACTTCATGCGTCGATATTGGCGTTTTGATTGAAAGTCCTTGAACATTAGGTTCTTCTCTGTCTGTCTGTCTCTTTCTCTTACTCACTCTCCGTTCACTGCGTTGAATTTAGAAAAATACCCAATTGCGCCTATTTCTTTCATCATAAGTGACCATATCGCTTAAACGCCACCTCTGTTTTGGAAAACATTCTACTTTTTAAGCAATTGTGCAACCTCTGTGCTAAAAGAAATACT
Organism: Sinohyriopsis cumingii; assembly: GCA_028554795.2. Taxonomy (NCBI): domain Eukaryota; kingdom Metazoa; phylum Mollusca; class Bivalvia; order Unionida; family Unionidae; genus Sinohyriopsis; species Sinohyriopsis cumingii. The sequence continues at coordinate 115,258,270 of CM068838.1, read as the reverse complement.
GGTAAATGTCCCAGTAGCACCTCACGAGTAGAGAAAGAAATACTGGTAAATGTCCCAGTAGCACCTCACGAGTAGAGAAAGTAATACTGGTAAATGTCCCAGTAGCACCTAAAGAGTAGAGAAAGTAATTGTTTAGACCAGATATTTTATGCATACTAATGTGCTATTGTTTTGCAGTCTCAGTTGAAATGTCAATGCACTTGAAACATATGGTCTTTTCAACTCTGTATTAAATGTTAGTACAAAATCGAAGCCATGTCTTTCACAAGTTCATTGGGTCGAACATCGCATTGGTTTAATGGCACAGATTGATGTTGCATATATTGTTGTTTTCATTTTGAAATCGTGGTACTCCTATCCAAATGATATTTGCAAACCTCAAATGTTTCCCATTAAAATGCAAGTGAAATAGTTCATCGTCTGCAGCATATACGTTTCGTATGTCCAATTCACTCACTTGAAATGTACATTTTCAACAAAGAAAGCTTCAAGAATATCCAGACTTTGATAAAACTATGCAAAACATTGTGTAATTGAAATTGATCTTAATCTGGGGCAGTTCTATTTCATCGACTAGCACAATTAAATCTCTCAGAGAAACTACAACAATACACTGAATCACTTGTATTGAGAGTCTGATGTTTCATCATTAGTATTCAACTTTATACAAGCTGATAATCATCGCTAGTTAGGTTTGAATGCCCAGATGTCATGTTCATATAGTAACATCTCTCATACAACTGTGTTATGTCAGTACGAGTTATAATAACATCTCTCATACAACTGTGTTATGTCAGTACGAGTTATAATAACATCTCTCATACAACTGTGTTATGTCAGTACGAGTTATAATAACATCTCTCATACAACTGTGTTATGTCAGTACGAGTTATAATAACATCTCTCATACAACTGTGTTATGTCAGTACGAGTTATAATAACATCTCTCATACAGCTGTGTTATGTCAGTACGAGTTATAATAACATCTCTCATACAACTGTGTTATGTCAGTACGAGTTATAATAACATCTCTCATACAACCGTGTTATGTCAGTACGAGTTATAATATTTCCACATATTGAAAAGAGAAAACGAATCTTAACCTAATTGTAAATTGTCTCGATTTGCAGATTTGTCCTAGACCCATATGTTGACACTGAGGAAAACAAACATTTTGAAAAATACTTTAAAGACGTTCTAACGTTTTCACATGGTCAGCTTCCTTGCACCTTACTTTGAAACAAGCTACATTAATTAGTTTAATAGCCTGTATTGTAGCAGCGATTCAGTAATTTAGTGTAAATATACGTCACAGCACCTTGCATCACTTTTGGTGACTCATTACAACAAACACTAAGTAATATTTTCTGTCACCTGTGTTTTGAGGTCTGCAAGAAAACCACATCATATAAATTAAACCTGGCCCCGTATTCACAAAACGCCTCCAATCCACACTTACACCCAAATTGGAGTTTTTAATCCATTTGCGTACACTTCACCATTCATGCTACACGCATTTCCGTTCTTAACCAACAGTTGTTTACAACAGATTCAAGCTGTGTGTAAGATATTTGAAACTAAAAACAAGCAGGTGAAGGGCTATTATAGAATGAAACCACACAAGCTTCCTAATATAAGATTATTGTGCGCCGAATTTAGAAGATATATAATCCGGTACATGACACATTCAACGTAACTGACAAATTTTCGAATGTTATATTATGCATTTTATTGGCATTTCTTATAATTTTATATTTGACCGACCCATAAGGAGCTATGACACACTGACCACTAGATTGAATAGCGGAAAATTGTGTGTGTGTGTGTGTGTGTGTGTGATTTGGATTTGTAACGTGCCGCTGACAATGTAGCATGCTGTCCCACCCAGTTACATTATAATGACAGCAGGCCGACCAGTCCTAACACTAACCTCGTAATGCTGAGCGCATAACGAGTCAGTTGTAAGTAACATTTTTATTAGTGTTTGGTATCACTCGGCCGCCGTTAGAACCAGGGACCTCGCACATCCAAGGCGGCCGCTCTAACCACCAGGCCAGGCCACCGGAGCGGTCGCAGAAAGTTAAATTAAATTGATAATATATGACAGCATTAAAAATAGTTGAAGTAAATCAAGCTACTTCGAATGATTAACTGTTGAAATTAAACTATTGCTGTTATACGCTCTCAACACTTCCCACAGTGCGCAAAAAAGTTCAAGAGCACTTTCGCACGAGTCAAGCACACCTATGCTAGTTAAATCTTTTTACTGCAATGAACGGAGCAGAAAGAAATGATATGATTGAAGCCTTGAAAAGTCAGCAAGCGATGTGCAACGTAGAAATATTCGATACCATCATTATGAGGACAACTTATTGAGAAAGCACCTTGAAATTCAATGTCATGTTTACTTACTTCCAGGCTTTGATGGCTGTGGTCATACATTACATATTTTCACCAGCATGCTGAAACGAAATTGCATACAAAACATGTAAAGAAGTATGAAAGACATATTCAAAGCAGGATAGAAACAAAAATGTTTGTTACAAATCGGGAGAAATACAATGTTGTCTACGATCCTATTGATTTAAGCAAATGATAACGGACCACATACTATGATACTTCAACACCACTGAAATGTTACTACAGAAAATCTGTGGTACTGCCAAGTTAGAAATGACAAAGGGATATAATTCTTATTATCATGCTTGTGTTTCCATGATTTGCATTCCTTCTTTAATTTCACCATACCTTTTTCTATTCTTTAAAAATATAAAACAAACCAATAAGAAAATTCAAAAGTTGAAAACCCCAACTAAACAGCATATGTAATGGTGTCTAGTTTGCTTTAAAAAAAACCCCGCAAAATGGCTTTTATATTTGAAAATATATTCAGCAAAAGCGCATGTATATGAATATGCACATACTGTTTGTAAATAATGCCAAAGAGCACTGCACGATAGATTTAATTTTAATCTAAAACATATGCTGAAGTTTGAAAACATCTGCTTGCCAGAATGACACTAGTGAAGAGCTGAGTTTGTGCCAAATGAATCCATTGTAAATATCGTTACACAAATGGTTATGGCTTGTGCTTTTGTGCGTTTAACGCCATCGTTCAGCACATGGCATCCAGTATATATGGTAGAGAGAAAGCCGCAGGAATTACCACTGACTGAATGGAAGCTACCGACAAGCTATCTCTCAAAACCAAGTTTGGTCAAGCTCTGACTTGACCCACGCGGACTGAGATGAGATGTCAGTGGTCTGTAAAGTCGATCGCCTTAGGTCATTTTTGACACCCTGGACCCATGACACAAGTGGTAAAAAGTAAAGAACGGCTAAATGATGCAAATGTTTTAGGGTAAGTCAGCCACAACGACGCTATTAAAGTGCTGGTCCCAGTGTATGATTTGTAGAAAAAAAGCCACGTGAAACTAGCAACACAAACAGCCGGTAGGAAAAAGACCTTCGATTTGGACTGTGACTTTTGTAGTAGTTTAGTGTTTCCTTCCAGTGGACTATCCCTTGAGTCTTATGAACTGATGTGGGCATTTTGCATACATGTATGGTAGTGAAAATAGTATAGTAAAATGGACATTACAAATTTATTGACTAAAACAAAGTGCTGTAATTTAGTTATATAACACAAAATTCAGTATCTATCAAGCTTAGTCTGTAATAGTGATGATTGGCCTTAGGGTTAGATTAATTAATAGTTCATTTCAAAACGGAGAAAAGGCTGAAAAACATACCTTTTCACTAGAATAAGATGCAAGAAGATAATAGGTCAAACATATGATATCACGGGTCGTTTTTTGAAGATTTTTCAAACCAACGTTGATCAGGAAATAGGCGAATGCGAGAGATGGTTGCTTATTAGGATTACATGTTTAACATTACCGTATTCAAACATCAGTTGATTAAAGGAATCTCCTATTGATTTATCCGAATGTTCTTTTTATATTAAACATTATAAAACTTTAAAGCGCGAAAATGAGTATGATACATGGTTTGAAAGCAACGAATCTATTCTAAATATACCGGGAACAAATGTATATAGACCATCAACACACATTATGTAGAGATATATACACTGGTTGAAAACATGCACTGATCAAAACATGAGAATATATCAACAGTTGAACTTGAATATGATATATCTGATAACGGGCATGAACTAGTTGAAAACATATAAATTACAGAAGTTAGATTGACAGAAAAAGAAATGGATAAACATGTTGACATGTTAATGATATTTAGGGTCACTGCCGCCTGTCGCAATCCACGCATATGGTGGATAATATGGGATGACAGCGGGCAGAGACGTATGTCAGTACCCTCAAGGGTCCAGTAGACGAAAAACAAAACCTGTATTCTTGCTACTGTACTTGCAATGGAAGAGTGTTGTACTCAGATAGGCAAGCCTATAGTAGAGATTAAAACGAACACTGTCAGCTAATTGATTTCGATCGATTGCCAGTTCTATACATGAAGATTTTATGTTTTGTTTTTTACTCGACTTTAATTTCGGTTATTGTCTATGATTTTCCATTACTGCCAGCAATCTTAAGCTCAGTCGCACTGATTGTTTTATCCTCGATTGCTACCGAGTACATATTTACCAATCGTAATGAGCCTGGTCTGTGCAGCTGCAATCAATTCAGAATAGACGCATACTCGATATTGCAGGCTCATCTAAGTTAATTTTCTCGCACCACAAAAGACACATGTTACTATCGACATAGCTCCGACAGAAATACTGCTTGGTGCACCTAGGACAGTTGATGTGGTCGTGATTCCAGTCACAGCAAGGCAAATAGTTGTTGCGTGAGCAAGACCACAAATAGCATCAATAACGAAATTGGCGCGTTTTTTAATACAATAAACATAAATTTATCGGTAATCTCATTTCGCAATTGTTGTTCTGCTTCTATTAATGTTTTACTTCGGGAAGACTGGGGGTCTGTTCTTATATTGCCGATACCATCGCGCATTTTGATTGTATAACAGACAGACCATGTCCGGTCTGATCACGCGCAGACGCAATGCACACGTACTTCCAACCCAATTTTTACTTTCACTGGCACAACTGTCATGCAATTATGATAAAACCCTTTCCCTCGCGAATACTTAAATCTCCGGAGATTGTGCATTCTGGTTGTTTGGTACCCTGCTCTTACAAAACCTTCCAGATTACACCAGAACCTTTGACATCTAACAATCATAACGGTTACCGAACAAAATGGTTCTCATTTAATAACAGTCAATATAGTTTTTGCCTCAGCGGAGTCAACTTTTGGCGTAAAATATTCGTTGATGAACGTGACTGGGGTAGATACATCGGTAAATGGCATTTCACAATTTTAGAAACAATCCCGGAGAGGTTTTACATTTCTTGCTAACGTTTGGGTGTTTGCCTTTGCGACGATTCCAATCTGGATTCGAGTTGGTTGTGGTACATCAGGGTGACTCCAAATGGCACTTTCTACTTGACATTCAACAACATTATGTAACACTTTGGTAACACTTCTCTGAAGTACATAATCATCGACAAGGAAATTGATATCAAGGTTAGCATCCGCTGCGACTTGGTCCAACACCCTACTGGTAAACTCCGCATCTTCATCACCGCGGTTTGAATCCATTGCTTATGGATAATGATAACATCTAATATTAAACATAAACACCAAAGACGGTCCAGTACCCGTCAGGATGAACTTTGATCGAAATGAATATAATCATCGCTAACTAACAATGCTGATAATGCAGCTGTGTACAAATCTAAATTATCACTCGTCTGCGTATCAATAAATGAGAGTATTGGTACAAAACTAAGTCCAGGATATTGCGTATCATTTATAAACATTCCTATTCGATCTATTCAAAAAGAGAACCTAAACCAAATCGTCCTTTTGTTAAGCTTTTATCTTCAGTTGCTTTTTCTCATTCTTTGACTGATATTTCCGCAATTGCGCTCCAAAAGGTTATTACGCGTGGTGGTGCAGGTCCTCTAGCGATTTGATTAATTATACAGTTTATTGTTGCAATATTGCCACTATCGACATAGTCTTTCACAAACGCATCCGACACACCGCTGTTACAGATTCCACAGTTGTCAGTGAACTCAGCCATATTCTTTACCACAAAGTCGCCTTCTAACTCGACAATAATATCTTGCGTCAGATGTTTTCAGATTGCCAATGCGATTTTTAAAAATCACAAGGTCACCTGGATCGACCCCAACAACCTTGCTGGCAAACTCATTCAAAATAAGCTTAGTGGCAAATCGGCTAAGATTTATATCAGCGCCATGACGTCGAGCTGAGTAACGTCCATAAATGTTAATAGGCATTATTGTCTAATATCACACGTACTTTAATGTAAAATCGGTAAGTGTTTTCTGAGTTGGTGAACGCTCCAGCGCACGGAACGCTTCATTGACAAGATGAGCGCAGATGGGACCATCCAACAGTGCTTTTAATGGCATAGTCGAATCAAACAACTGTAGTTTAACATACATGGATAAATAATTAACAACTTCGCCTGGCGGTGTAAGTCCATACGTGTAAAACTAGAAACTCTCTTTAAGTGTTAACACGTATGCGACCCAACGAGAGCCAGGGCCTGTTGATGAATCCAAACTGGTGATGACAGTTTCACGTGTGCGTTTCACCATCGATGCAACTTAATCTGGCATAAAACCCCACGAACATGTTTGATAGAATTTTACCATCGCGAGTATATCAAAACTGGTCAACGGACGCTTTTTACTTCCATCAACTGCGTTATCTTCTGCTACCGGGTAATCGAGGACCTCTGTCCGAGGATATTCCATGACTCGTAATCAAACATCTCTTCCATTTTTCTACGGATACTAACCGCCTTTCTCACAGTCATTCCTGCCCCAAACGCTTCAGCTTTTTCAGCCCTGGAGACGCTGCATCCAACATTGCTGGAATCGATGCAAGGAATGGAACGATTATACCGATCTTTTGCATTTGTGTCACCTCTGACTTTCATAATTTTAATGTCACTTAGGCCTTTCTTTGCTTTGCCGCATTAATTTGAACGAGCAGTGTTTGGGTCAACATGACTTGGAGAATTGCCGGAGAATGTTTCAGTGTGACCCCACACTTGATTTTTTTTGTGTATGTTATTTTCGAAAGTTAATTTTCTGCAAGGCCGATCCTGACTTCATGATGGGATATTGTTAATAAAATATGTAACACGTTCTCGTTCAAGTCTAATGATCGTATTTTGTTTAAAACTGTAAAGTCTGTCTACGCGTTCTTTTGTAAGTTCTAATGCGTAATTATCACTTTGTTTGTTGATATCTTACTTAATGTAAAATACAATACGATCGATGGAAACTAGTGAGTTGACAACAATGTAGCTTTGTTGCATCGTTTAATTTATTCATTCAATTTCAAATTATATTTGTGTTATGGTTCTGAAATGCCAAAATTGTATCAACACCATTATCTGAGTAATTGTGTTTTCTGTTCAACAGAAAGGTCTCCTGCTTTCATGAAGATATTGTTTGCGATGTGCACAGAATAGATAGTGTATCGAAACACGGGAGAGCATGGATTTGAATTAACCATGTGTATGGGTGACAGCACACGCCAAACATATCAACCAGCTTAAATGTAACTAGTTTATTCGTGCTGTCATAAACAGTCTGATCTTATTGTACTCAGAGATAGTTATATTCATATTCATCTGACAGATGGCATTTTGAAATTAAACGCTCTCTCATGTCCTGTTGCAACTAGTGTGATAAGACGGAATACATTTTGTAACTCTCCCACCCCAAAAATGAAAAACAACAGGTTGTAGAGATCTGCAGGTACTTGTATGCAAGGAGATTGCCCTTAGTTATTCATTCTTTGCAACTGAAACGTTTCCATTGAAAATAGAGGCATGGAAGTTGACATGAACCATCACAAAGCACGTCTATATATTCAGAGATTGCTTTGCACTCTAGTACTGACAGAGTTAAAACAGTCCTTGTTATCATTATTTCATGACTAATTTGACATGTAAGAGAGCAAATATACTTAAAGTCCTTGACAACATAAGCTCAATTTAACTCAACAGACGCATTCAAAGTTTAACATGCTCATATGGATCAACAATTTCATTCTCAATTTCATAAGCGGCTAATAATTTATCGTTTCAACAGTTATATATTGACTTATTCTTATTTGGACACACTGTAATAATCTCATGTGAATCTTCAAGGTAAGTTAGTATTTTGTTTTGAATTTATATGGAGCCAGGATGGACATAAGGTTTTTTTCTTTCTACATCATATATTCAAGCAAATTGGATGCATAAAACAAATCAGCCTCCCTTTCAATACTGTGAAGACATTTCATATTTTATCCCCTTCTAATAATGACATTGTCCTCACCAAAAGCAAACAATTCAAATTGTATTAAACATATAATTGCAGATTTTTGTATTAAATATACAGGAAAGAATACATTTAACCCCTTTATAAAAACTAACAATACCTATTCTTTTATTAAAAATGTTCAGCACCGGTTCTTCTTTTTTTGAGCGATATTATTCTGCCCGGCTACATTTTCTTCCAAGCTGGAGTTTCTGAGATGACAGTTGGTTTGCGCTTCTAAAACATAAACAATTTTTTAAAGCATAATCCTCTACACAAGATAGAAAATGGCTATCACTATACATAATGTACTCCTAATCATATCCAAGTTTATCCATATTTTCATTTTTCATGTAAATGGGTTGTTCGTATGGGAGTCATTGATGACTTTGAGTCTCTCTCTCTCTGTCTCTCTGTCTGTCTGTCTCTCTCTCTCTCTATCTCTCCATTCTGCCTGTTTTCAGCTGATCCATTGGAATTTGCACATGTGATAGTATTTAAGTGAAAATCAAATTAAATTTAACAAAGAATGATAAGCAAAAAAGTGAAATACAAAGAGAATATACCGCCGTTGCCAGAAACGTCTTTAAATGCACTACACTATGTGTAGGCAAGAATTTGTAAATCCATACTGAAAAATCGTACAATTTCCTTTGATGACTTAAGGCACATCTGCGTTTTTCCTTCTTAAATGTAACACATACCGTCATGTGATTGACATGAACTGTCGGTAATAGATACCCAGCTCATCATCGCTTTAAGGTAAGGCATTTAATGTAACAATGTATCGCTAAAGGCTTTATTTGAAGTCAAGCAATTTATAAAAATGTATTTATGGATTTCTTCTTTGTGTTTTATTTATTCCTTGCGATGACTAGCTTGATTTATTTATAGCTGTATGTATGTATGTATGGATGGATAGACGGATATATCGGCTAAAAGAACCAGGATGGTGAGGCTATTATCCGTAGTGTGGCAGTGTAGCCATTTCAACCGACAGTGTATCTGTTTCATGGTGGGAATTGTTAAATATAGACATATAATTCTGGAGAAGGATGAGGAATTTTGACGTAAATTCTCAACTCCTGCCTAATGACCATTACGTTGGGTATGTATACAAGGACACATGATTGTGAACCATACTTATTTTTCATTGTATCATATGTTTGTGTGAACTATACTTTTGTTCGTTGTATCATATCGTTGTGGGGACCATACTTATTTTATTTTGCATCATACCGTTCAATGAATCGATTTCATATTGATTCATTTGTATCGTATGATTCTGTAAATCATATTCTTTTCATCGCGCCTATTGTGGATGTGAGAACCATACTCATGTTTTTGTTATACCTATGTGAATCGGTAAGGTTCAGTATAGTAGTCGTAACTTATATGTAGTGGGCGGGTCTGTGAGTCAATTTGCGAATGTGTTGTAGTGGACCTTGTTTTTGTTTCATAAGCTTTCATACCATCACAGTGTGTTGCGTTATCATTCAATCCAAGCATTCATTCGGTTTCAGTCTAGTTGCAGTTAAGGCTTTCACCTCCACTCTTCCTAGAGATACCTTGCATTCGTATCGCTCAGAGTTTAATTGATGTCGTTCCCACTTTTACGTACGGCTTCTATAAGTAGCAAGTGAAGTCTAGCTTCTTCGATGCTTGGTTCGTACTTGTTAGGATTAGCCATCAAAGGAAGCACGAAACTGCTTTAATTCATTCTGCGCCGTACATCTGCTCCATTCAACATATAATTTTCTTTTAACCACATGTCCAAATCTAAAAGACTCATCTCTAAACTGCATCAGATTTCAATGCCACGGAAGCACTCACATGAGTATTTTTGGTTTCTTTTCCGTACTTCAAAAGATTTTGTAGGTAAGATTGGTAAGGCTAAGTGTCAGTTCTGCTGCTGACTGGTTCAAGTACAAATCCACGTATCTGAACAACTGTTCTTCTTTTTAATTCTTTTTTAAAATGTCTATGATGGCTGAGGTAGTTTTGACATCTCTGCCTACCTTGTCCTTGCTATGGCATAGTGGAGGAACTAGAAATGCGAAAATAATTTGCAGGTGTGTCGCGGCGAACCCAGAAGGTCTTATGCAATGAGCAGCAAAACATTTCAACATGCTTTCATGAAGGCTTCTTAGGTTTTTGTTGGTCATTTAGTATATTTTAAACACATTGTTTTCCTTGCGTCAGAACAGCATCATTGTAAGCATGCAATCGTCGAGTTACCATTGGGTTTCAAGATGGGTGATAAAAATTGATTTGACATGTCTCCTAAACCATGTCCTTGTTGTCGTTCTTGGTACCCTGGATCCTTGTTGTCGTTCTTGGTACCCTGGATCCTTGTTGTCGTTCTTGGTACCCTGGATCCTTGTTGTCGTTCTTGGTACCCTGGATACATTTGTTTTATAACTTACTTGAGAATCATCTTTTCAAACATGTAGTCTTGCAGTGACTTCTCCTTTCGAGAATAGAATATTTGCATCCAAAATCCCCTTTAATGCTAATGCTAAAACACTGTCAAAATAGGATTTATTGACAAGAAGATAATGATTATGTACCCATTCTCCATCATCACAATCAGCTATGTTGGAAGCAACTTTGAATTGACTCTCAGCAATGGAGTAACTGTGTTTAAAACGACTTTATATTTGACGACGTCGAAATATACAGACATCAAATTCAGTACTTAGTTCATATCGGTCAGGTTTCAAAATTATTATTAGAATCGATCATTCTTGTGAATTTTTTTTTATTAGAAATGATGATTCTTGTGAATTTTTTTTTTACTGCGGCGCTCTTGAAAACATAATATTCCGACAGTAGCTTCGTATTACGGTCGAAATAATACATTTTTAAACGGTGTGAAAAGTCATGGTACTGTATTTTTATATTCATCGAGTTTTGTCCAATCTTTTGCCAATCCGGTCGCTCAACATTGCTGAAATTTCTTTAACAATGTGTTGAGCATGAAAATAAAAGCCTGGGGGAATTCTCATGTAATAGAGTTCAGCTGGTGATACGCTTGTGCTAAATTAGTAAATAAAACCATCCTTTTGTCTTTGTCCAAGTACCCAAGTGTTCTTTTACTTATTCCCTGAATATTTCGACAAGGAAAGTGGTTTGACCTTCAACCGTAATCCTTAACTTGAGTTGAATGAATGATTTCTGCAAAAGAAACTTCCCAACGAGCTTCCTGTTCCTATTGAATGGACTCAGATAATTTGAAACAACATAAGGTGACTGTCAATAAGTGATGTTAAATAACATAAAACATTTATTCATAGTTAGATGGATCTAGTTAAAGGTTTTCCAAATGTTCCAGAAGAGGACAGCGCATAGCACCGCCAGAGATGTAAGGCATTGGCAGTGAATCTACCGTTGATATTACTGTGAACATTTGTTTTTGTCTTTGTTGTACATTCATACTGACAATCGCTGCTCTGATGGCACAACAAAGATTTAGCAGAAAAGGGCTATTGGTTTTAGTAAAAGAGTTCACAAAATCACACCCACAAGGAATTGTTTTTGTAGTTATTTAACTCTGATAAGTAAAGGAAGGTAGCTGCTGTGTTTAATAGCGGGAATCAAAGTGAATATCTTTTCCGATCCAACGTTCACTTATTCATGTCGACGTTGCCTTATGCATGTCGTTTGATCGGGAAAGACATCGTAAACGTCTTCTTCCATGGTCACTCGTTGTTTCTTTAAACACGTTTCCATTCATGTCTTCAAATTTATAGACAGGAGCGTCACGCACACGCACTTTCGACATGAAACAATTCTGTCGTACAGTTAGATAAATAAACATTTTTCAAAAGTGTTCTTGACGAACAATATACTAATTAATACCCTCTGTCTCTTTCTCTCTCTCTCTCTCTCTCTCTCTCTCAATATGTCTGCCTCTCTCTTTTACGTAATGTTCATTCACTGTCTCTCCTTACCTTTCAGTGCTAATCCCCCTCGCAAAATCTCACTTGTTCTCATCCTGAAATAGTACCACAACCACTACTACTTCTACTGCTATTACTACTACTACTACTAATAATAATAATAACAATATGACTTATTTTCTGTATCATTGTCTTGAGAAGATCATAAAGACGTGGATCTTCTGTTTCACACATACACGTAAACACACACAAACTTGACCTTTCTGTAGAATATATATATATATATATATATATATATATATATATATATATATATATATATATATATATATATATATATATATATATATGTGTGTGTGTGTGTGTGTGTGTGTGTGTGTGTGTGTGTGTGTGTATATATATGTGTGTGTGTGTGTGTGTGTGTGTGTGTGTGGTCTAAGGTTGACACTACCCGGGTGGGAGTGGGAGACAAGCGCCCCAATCCACCAAAAATGCCCCATACGGCTTGCGTCTCTGATTGCCTCTGTCAACTAAAATCCAGATCCTGGCCTTCGCGAGTGGCTTAGATTTGAAGTCCGGCAGACCACGTTTTCCACTAACAGGAGAAGGGGTGAAGGCGGGCCACTGACGCCTTAAAACCTGTTGCTTCGGGTAAATGGGACTCGTAAACCTTGCATGGTAGCTCCGATTCCAAACCTCTGCTGACTTGTGGCTATACCCACTCATGGGAAAGGCTAAGTGAGTAAACCCCGACAGAAAATCCGGAGATGGAGTCCCTAAGGCGGTATGACATTGACTTCAACGTCATTCCGGCAACTCCTGCGACGCCGTTGGTGCCAAGCTGTATCGGCATTCGTCGTTCCCTTGGGCACACCAGCTGCGTGGAGAGGGGGGATCTGCTGCATGGGCAACAGCTGATTCTCCATACCACCCTGCCCAGGCTTCATAGCTCCACTAGAGAGGACACTCCAGCGTCGTCGTACGGCGTCGGCACAACACGAGAAGTATCAGTTTACCGGTTCTAAGTCAAAGCTCGATTGGCGTAGAGCGTGGCGCCAGGGGTTACTTCTGATGGTGGGAGAGATCACCAGGTCTCACTGGACAGCTACCGCCCGCCTCAAGCTGGGCAGCCCCCAGTCAGTAAGGTGCTGCCCGCCATGGCCTGCCTGCTTCACTGGGTGCGTTGAGCTTAGAGAACTATCTCGACAAGTGGGCCACAAAACTCCGCTCCAGGAAAGACTAAAAGAAGAAATAAGAAGACTCCAACTCTTCGTTTTGCAACATGGAACATCAGGACTATGTGTCCTGGATTGACCGCTGTCCTACAGCAGATCGACGATACACGGAAGACTGCCGTCATTGACAGAGAACTCTCCCGACTGAACATCGACATTGCCTGCCTCCAGGAGACCCGACTGGCTGACAGCAGCACCATCAGGGAAGCCAATTACACCTTCTTTTGGCAGGGGAAGCCCTTGGATGAACCTAGGCAGCATGGTGTAGGCTTTGCCGTAAAGAACACGCTAATCGCCTTCATTGAACCTCCATCAACAGGTACTGAGAGAATCCTTGCCCTCCGGCTGTGAACATCCTTAGGCCAGGTCAACATCTTCAGCGTGTACGCCCCAACCCTCTGCTCCACCCACGAGGAGAAAGACAAGTTTTATGAGGCTCTGGATCAGGCAATATCCAGTATCCCCAACAATGAAAGCCTTTACTTACTAGGAGACTTCAATGCTAGAGTGAGAACTGACCATGAGGCCTGGTCCACCTGTCTCGGCTTTTACGGAAGGGTCAAGATCAACGAGAATGGTCAGCGACTGCTGCAGATGTGCTGCTCCCAAAGCCTATGTGTGACCAACACTTTCTTCAAATGCAAGGAGATCCACCAGATGTCGTGGAGACACCCACGTTCACGCCACTGGCACCAGCTAGACATCGTCATCACCAGGCGTGTAGAACTGGCCAGTGTTCTCCTCACCCGCAGCTACCACAGTGCCGATTGCGACACGGACCATTCCCTCGTGGCCAGCAAGGTGCGAATATTACCCAAGAAGCTGCACCACACCAAGAAGAAGGGTCACCCACGCATCAACACCTGCTGTGCAAGCAACCTAGAGAAAACACAGCAGTTCATCAGCAAACTGAAGGAAGCCCTCACCAAAGTGACACCTGATGACACCATTGACTCCAAGAGGTCCCATATCCGTGACTCTTTGTACAATTCAGCCATCACAGCTTACGGGAAGAGGGAGCGAAAGAATGTCGACTGGTATGAGGCAAACTGGGAGGAGATGGAGCCCGTGACTGAGGCAAAGAGGAAGGCCCTCCTGGCATACAAGGCTACACCTAGCCCCAGAACACTACAAGCCCTCAGGATTGCAAGGAACAACGCCAAGAAGACCGCCCGCCGATGCGCCAACACCTACTGGCTGAACCTTTGCAACAGTATACAGACAGCTGCCGACACCGGCTATACAAGAGGAATGTATGAGGGTATCAAAAAGGCGACAGGCTCCCCCAGCTACAAGACCACCTCCCTCAAGTCCAAGACGGGCGAAGTCATTACAGACCAGGGGAAACAACTGCAGCGATGGGTTGAGAACTATCTCGAGCTATATGCAACCCAAAACAATGCCACTGGAACTGCCCTGGACACCATTCCAGACCTGCCTGTCATGGAAGAGCTAAACACACAGCCCACCCTGGAAGAGCTTGGAAAAGCCATCGATTGCCTTGCCTGTGAGAAGGCTCCTGGAAGCGATGGCATTCCGTCTGAAGTCCTCAAGAGCGGAAAACCAGCACTGCTCCAGTCCCTACACATACTCCTCTGCCTTTGCTGGGAACAGGGATACATCCCACAGGACAATATCGTCACTTTGTACAAAAACAAAGGAGACCGTAGCGACTGCAACAACTATCGGGGCATCTCCCTCCTCAGCATCGTCGGAAAGGCTTTCGCCCGTGTTGCCTTGGCGCGCTTGCAGATCCTAGCCTCCCGCGTCTACTCAGAGTCCCAGTGTGGATTTCGAGCCGGCAGGTCAACTGTAGGCATGATCTTCTCACTACGTCAGCTGCAGGAGAAGTGTCGCGAGCAGCAGATGCCCCTCTACATTGCCTTCATAGACCTGACGAAGGCGTTTGACCTGGTTAGTCGGAGTGGACTCTTCAGACTCCTGCAGAAGATCGGCTGCCCCCCACGTCTGCTTGCTGTCATCATGTCGTTCCACGAAAACATGCACAGCACAGTGTGCTTCAATGGCGCAACATCTGAAGCATTCCCAGTCATCAGCGGAGTCAAACAAGGCTGTGTCCTTGCGCCGACGCTCTTTGCCATCTTCTTCTCCATGCTTCTCCAGTACGCATTCACAGACTACAGCGAGGGAGTGTACATCCATACCAGGGCTGACGGCAAGCTGTTCAACATCGCCCGTCTCCGTGCTAAGAATAAAGTCACAGAGGTACTCATCCGTGAATTGTTCTTCGCCGACGATGCAGCCTTAACATCACACACGGAAGATGGACTTCAGCAGCTGGTATGCCGCCTCTCCCATGTTTGTAAGGAATTTGGACTGACCATCAGTTTGAAGAAAACGAACGTCATGGCGCAGGACGCAGACTCCCCTCCCTCTGTCACCATCGATGGGTACAACTTGGAAGTTGTCGAGAACTTCACATACCTCGGGTCTAACATCTCCAGCTCACTCTCCATTGATTCTGAGGTAAACGGCAGGATTGCCAAGGCAGCAGCAGTGATGGCCAGACTTAACCAGAGGGTCTAGAACAACCCCAACCTCACAGAGAAGACCAAACTGCGTGTCTACCAAGCCTGCATGCTCAGCTCACTTCTCTACAGCAGAGAAACATGGACCACCTATGCAAGACAGGAGAGGAAACTCAACAGCTTCCACCTGAGATGTCTGCGGCGCATTCTGCACATCCAGTGGCAGGACAAATTACCCGACGCAGAGGTTCTAGAACGTTCCAACATGGACAGCATGTTCTCCATTCTCAGCGATAGGCGCCTTCGCTGGCTTGGCCATGTCAAGAGAATGGACCCAGGCCGCATTCCCAAGGACCTGTTATATGGGGAGTTAGCAGAAGGTGCACGACCAACTGGACGACCACATCTGCGCTACAAAGATGTCTGCAAGAAGGATATGAAGACGGCAAACATCAATGTCAACGACTGGGAGAGCTGTGCAAACAACCGTTCCAGCTGGCGTCTAGCTGTCAGGCAGGGAGTTCAAACGCAGAGGAAGAGAGAAGAATAAAACAAGCTGAAAAGAGAGCTAGAAAGAAGGATAAACAAAAGCTTACTTTGGAGCTACGCCATCGTCTCCCGTAGACGGACGGATGCCAAGAGAAGATATATATATATATGACGTAATGTTAATTCCCGTACATACCCATGTAGTTTTCAATTGAAAACGGTCAATAACTGTCCTTAATTTAACATTCCCTTACATACATATTGTGCCCCCACCTGCATTGTAAATTTATCGGCAATTTTAACCTAGGATTTCCCAAACACAAATATAATGGCGCACATTGAGGTCAGCTATAAAAATGTTGCCATGTAACCCAATTTTAGGTCAACCACTTATGTCAATGATACCATTCTGATGTTCATGTGAAACCTATGGACAATTTTAATATATCATTCTCCGTACCTACCCATAGTGCCCACTATATGCTAATCTATGATGTAATGTTAATTCCTGTACGTATCTCAATAGCCACATAAAATTACTAATATATACTAAACTAAAATATTAAAGTATATATTATTCCGACTCTATGATATTGAAATAAAGTGTAATAGAAAAGTGCAATAAGAAACAGGCTTTGTAAAATTTTACAAATAATGTATTTCCCTAGAATAAAATGAAAACATGAAAAAGGAACTTGCTTTCTAACGAATTAAATCCCAAATATTCCTAGAATTACAGACACAAGTATAAATACTTAAAATTCTATATAAACTTTAGCAGAAATCCAATTAAAGCAATGATGAAGTGTTGATGTACCTGTGTTGGTCCGTGTAGTGGTGATATGTCACCAATCTTTTGTTGGATCATAATAATAAAATCCAAGAATATATCCTTATTCAAAATTTCACTAGAAAGTCAAGTCTCAATTTCTAAGAATGTTAGTTTTGAGGAACACTTTGTACTTCCAGTTAATAACTCATTTGAATAAATAAAACTCCAGCCCAACTGAACTATTGGACACAATATAAATACAATTGATTCCAATCAGATCTTAAAGCACGCTTAAATCATTTCCAGAAAAATAAGATTATATAGTCCTCTACTTGATCTCAGGTCACAATTAGCCGTTTCTAAAAGAACATATTACCTACTGGAACAAACATTCCAGAAGGTTGCAAACGTTTGTCAGATAGGATAGTTATACTAAAGAATATGGTAAACACAATGTCCGTGAGTCAGGCAAAGATAATAATCCTAATAGTGAACACATACACACATAAAATATTTGATATGTACTTAGGGGACGTCCATTAATTATGTCAACAATTTGTAGGCAATTCCCCTCCCCCCTTGTCAACAATTGTCAAACTTTCAATGTCCCCCTAATAAAATTTTACCCCACCCCCCCACAAACTAACGATATTTTATACGGCTGGCTTTTATACTAAAAATAGAATTATGGAAATTAAAAGGTCTACAAATAAATTTTAATACATTTTTTTACTTGTTTAACAGATTTCAAATTGACTATAACACTTTGAATTCATGAAAAAATCGAGAGTTTGTATTCTAGCTTCTATCATCTTCCCATGGGGAAGCCAAATGTTCCTCAATTGTTATAATGGGCATAGTGGCTGATTCATTAATTTCTTGTGGAACCGATACACTCGACAAGTCAACATCATCTTCATCTAACCATTCTGCGCTTAACATCTCTCCATGAGCAATAATTGCATCAGCTCTCTCTGTCTTTTGGCAGCCATTCGTATTGGCCGAATTCTTTGCGGTTCAGGAGCATGTGGTAATTGCCTAGGTCCAAGATCGCGTTGTCGGTGCTGTTGAACATGCTTCTTCAACATGACTTGTGAAGCAACATAGAGGTGACAGATTTTGCAGATCCGTTCAAGCAACGACAACTGAATGGAAGGACAATATAGATCATATGGAAGAATTTTGAATGCCTTTGCCGATCGAGGTAGCATGTTATCAACTTTCAAAGACTGATTGAAGAAAAGAGATGGAAATCTGTGCAAGTCGCTCTCAGATGCATCTGGTGCTTTAAGGCCTGTCTACAGTCTACATTGAATAAAAACAAAATATGATGATGCAAGACTATGACTTCCTTGGCAAAAGTTCAACCGGTTTAGGATTAAACTGGTGAGCTGTTGACGGGCGAGCGAGTGTTTGCCATGCCAAACACCGACTAATTTCCTATTTTTTGATTTATTAAATTTAGTGTAAAAAATAACATTGTTGACGTCAATTTATCTTGAACTCCCCCCTCCCCCATGTCAACAATTGTCAAACTTCTTCAAACCCCCTCCCCCCATTTTGTTGACATAATTAATCGACGACCCCTTAGTTGTTTACAGAACAAAAAAGCAATGACTCAGGTCAAGTAGTAAATGGACTTGATTTTGAACGACGTCCATCCTTATCTCCAGGTAGAAGAGGGACAGTATTCAGTTAATTTGTACGAAAACCTACGCAAACAACTCATTTTGACAGATATTTACGTGGAAAGTGTTTAAATGAGATCTTCAATTTAAAAAATAATAAATTAAACGACTGAGGCGTAACAAAAATAAAAACGTTAAATCTAAAGACACAGACGTACACATCATTTTACATAAGCAAATTTGCGACATGGACCTGTCGTGGAGCATAGCGCGAGGAGTAAGTTAAATAGTTAAATAATTATTTATATTATTGTATTCTTACGATTTGGAGGAATTCTCGTTGTTTCCTTCAAATGTATAATGTTCGTAACTAAAGGAAGATGTACATGCATATCAGTTACAATGTATAGACACGTTCTGTTGTGTACAGGTTCTCTTGTTGAATAAAATAATGAAATATGTATCTAGAACAGTCCTAATATTGTCATAGAAAAACACATCCGTTCATGTTACGTCACCTAGCTCATTACAATGAACTTGTGCGGTAGCTTGAAGTTACTTTTCCTTCGTTGTCAAAGATGGAAAAGTTAAACATTCACATAGTGTTATAGATTGGTACAGCGTCCACAAGGGATGAGAGGATCCTTCTATTGTTTTTGATAGGTATGATATTCATCCAGGTTTGCTAGAAAGAACTGCATCCATTGGGCAAATTTTCGTTTTAATCAACAAGTTTGTACTTTTTTAATACATTTCAGAAGCATAATTATGTTCGGTAAGGCGAAGGGTATACCCTTTTATTTTTAGGAAAGGTACGAGTATGGTCATGTTTATGAAATTACTAACTTTCACGAAATATCTTGCGAATATATGATTGGGAAATTATTTCATAATACACATAGTAATTGGATGAATGCTACTCCAAATAACATAAAATTACATTATTATTATTATTATTATTATTATTATTATTTTCTCACGTCTTCTGTGTCTTTGTTTCCTCTCTTATCTCCATTTCGTTGTTTAATACATGCATTGTTTCCTATCTTACCTACATTTCATTGTTTGATAAATGCATTATTATATATCATATTTCATGTATAACGTTCGTATTATACTAATATGAAATTAAATTGAAATATTTACTTATATGTTTGTGAAACCTTTTGTGCCTTCTCCCAAAAGAATTTGAATTTAATTTCACGCTAGTTCTCGACTAAACGTATATTGCTGCATGGTAAAAATGATCAAGCTCACAAATTAACATGTGTTTAATACTATGTCTTGCTTAATGCATTCATGCGCTGTGAATGTGTATGCTGTTGTTCTTGTTGTTGTAGCGTTTAACGCCATTTTCAGCACAGGATGAGCATACATGGCGGCTAGTATAAATGGTGGAGGAAAAACCCATGAAAACCCCGGAAAAAAACCAGCGACCCACGAGAAGCTACTGGCAAGCTTTCTCACATACCCACATTGGCCAAAACCGAGACTCAAACCCACGCAGACAGAGGTGAGATGGCAATGATCCGTAACGGTGAGCGCTTTAGACCATTCAGGCACTCGGGGCTTGTATGTATACAGTGATGCATTAAACTTTGATTATATCAGATCGATTAGGTATCATTATTGTTTTGTTCTGAACACATGTATCAGATAAAGACTGCACATTCTAAATTTGATAAATGGAATCCAGGTTTTGTCCGCCTATTTTCAACTTAGAATACAACTAAGGTAATGTGTACAATTTATAAACGTTTCGTCAATCGTTTAGTGTCACTCAATTCAAACTAAAGCTGAGGCTTAAAATCTATCTTTATCTTTAAATATTTAAAGCCACATGCAATATGTCAACATGAATAAAATCATACAACTGGAGATCCTTCACCAGAATTAGAATAGACTCGTGTTCTGTTACATCATCTAGTACAAGCATATAATACAAACATATAATATCCATTTAACCAGGCAAAAGAACCATGGGTCAAAACCCTTTTCGGTACACCTTCAGGTGTAGAAAAGAGAAAAATGCATTACATTAAAGATATACAATTTAGAAGGAAAACAAATGAATCCCTGAAATTGACATGGGTATAAAATAAGCCATCTTGTAAGTTTTGACGGTTGAGCAAGTGGTTCACGAAAAGAAGAAAAAGATACAGGATTAAGTATGTCTGATATATGTAGAAAATCATATTACAGACTGGAAATTGGTTTCTAAAAAGAATGAAAGTTTACATCTGTCTAAACCAAGACATGACGAACTTATGTAGCCCTTTCTCTTACAAAAGGGGATTATTATCAACCTGTCATAAGAATCATGTTCTAATCCACTTGAACGTATTAAAAAACAAACTACTATAATATCTCTTCTTAGGCCAGTTTCATTTTCTGATCCTTGCATGTTCATGGATATGGAGGGAGTGTGGATATTTTAAAATGAATGGATACGTCTCTTGATACATTATTGAAGGTTGTTAATCTTTTCAGCATACATATCAATACTCTTATTGAGAAAGAAAACCGGCATACGTACAGTTAAAATGAAAGATTAACAGATCATTGCACGCGAAATATATCTCAGTCAAAATGTTTAAATGTTCTTGAGAAGTATGGTTTTGAGTCCGTAAAAAAAAATAAAGTTTTCATAAATGTCATTTTAATGAAACAAGGCTTTGATAAATTTGATGCAAAATTTACGAACAAAACGCCTGTAGAGTGTTCCTTCTTAATTCAGGTGCATGTGTTCTTCTATCATTAGCACACTAAAATCTTAAAAGACAATGAATATCCTTTGAACCATCTTCATTGACAGACTATTTTGTCCGTTTCGACAGATGAGCCTGCATGTTTATTAGTACATATATGAATGGACATACAATTATGTCAATTTGTATGCCAAATGTCCATATCAAGTATTATACAGTATTAACAGACGGAGAAGGGAAAACGTCTGAAAATACAGAACATTTAGTATAAAAAAATATGTATGCATTATTTCAATAATAGAACATTGTTACGTCGTTATGTTTTGTTTTGTTTAAGACTTGTTACAGTCATTAGTTTATTTTTGATCTCGACTACTATTTGAAATTTAAATAGTTGGTTAACTAACTTTCCTTGATGTTTCATCGCTTTTTTTCCTTCACATCTTTACTAGACTTTGTCCAGGAATGCTCACACACCGTCCCCAATATCTCGATATTAGTATGATCCTGATGTACAACAAGAATTACAATGGGGAACGATATATGGGGACGGGCGCTATCGATGCAGCATGTTATGTCGTACACTTAATTTACTTCATTAAAGATGCACATAATATAACAAGTGATGATTTGGGCAACGTTACAAAAACGGGTGAATAATTAACCAGAGTACTTCTAGTGCCGAGAGTGCTTGCTGTCACATACTTTATTAAAAACGATCTAAATCATGACCTGAATATTGAACGTAATAAATACTGAGATATCAATTCAATAATAACAATTTTGTAATACCACACCTTTGTGAGAACGTACGCCCGATTACACAACGGGATTGGCAGCAGTGAGTAGCTTTCGGAAATTGTCGTTTTGACACACCCAGTTTGCATCATTCGAATTACAACTATAGTCCTCTATATAAAAGCGCGCTCCGCCCCATCATGTTTAGAAAACAGTAGACGAATAGAATTGCTTGACTAAACTCGTAGTATCAGCAGAAAGTGATATCGAGAAATCAAGTGTCAACTCTTCACTGTTTAAAGCTATCGTTAAATATTACGAGAAGATAAACTTTAAAGATTCATTTTACAAAGGGGCAAAATATGAAGAACTTTAATCTGATCAAAACAATTATTTGGACAATTATTTTGTTGGTCATCTTATCCGATGAAAATGTGCTGCCAATGGCTAGAGTATTGTTATGCGACAGAAATGTACGATGCTTAAATGGAGGACGGCTACTAGTTCCTGATTCTCCTTTCGGTTACTGCCGGTGCGTTTGTCCCCCAGAATTTGTAGGTCCAAGGTGCCAGTTCTCTCGGACAAGAAGGCTTAAACGTTTGGTCAGCATAAAAAATAATATGGAAAATGTTATCAAAATCCTTAAGGAAAGATGATGGTAACGAAAATTGATGAAGTCAATGGCTTGGAAAATAGGTAAGCCCGACTATCATTACTTTATAAACTATGTACCTTTTGAAATGGTGTCATTCGCAAAAAATGATACACAAAATTATATTTGAAACAAATTTAACAGGAATATATTCTTAAGAAATCTAGATACGTATCTTCTTAATTATTACAATAAATATAACTTTGTATTGATAAATAATGTGTTAGAATGTGTGACATTAGAAATGAAACATTTTAAAGAAAATAAAAAAAAATGATATATTAATCGAAAAAATTTGGCTTGTGTCATAGACAGAGTGTGTTTTACATTACAAACATCGAGCGTCTTTTCAGTGCATCAAACTGATCATTAGTTGATTATTCATTATTATCGTTGGCAGGGTATACAATTTATAAGATAGGTGAATTCGTCCTGGAATAGCACATGACTATTCGTGTCATATAAAATTTACTCAGTTGGGCGATTAGAGTTAAATCTGTGATTATTATTAATATATTTCTCATCAGAGGAAATTGTGTGTTTAGCTGTTGTCCTGCTGCAACACAGTGGGATTATTCATATTATATACAAATTTGTTATTGTATATTCTCAACTTTCATCCATTTATTTTCACTTAGAAGACTTCGATGCATTTACGTACTCTAGGAAGACTTTCCAGATCGGCAAGCCATGCTGTCTTCTAACTGTGGGATAAACCAACATTATTTGAAGAAAGCAACATAACTTTTGGAAAGGTACTGACTTTGTTTAAGGAAATGACCCCACATGGATTCAAAACAACCAAAAATAATGTCTCAAGAGAGAAACAGATATGTGGAGAACATTTTTAGGGATCACGAGTGCAATTAGAGAAACCTGCGACAAAGATCTATCGAGACTTCATATCAGTAAACTGTTATTATATTTCCACATTCAAGTCACTACGAATTTTGCCTATTTATGTACTTTATACTTACCACAACATATTTCTATTCACACATAGGAACACTGTATATCCACTATAATTCCTTAATGTAACATTCTAAGAACACGAACACGTCTTGACCTTTTAATATTGTTTACTAACACTTTGACTTGACAGTCCCATTCTACAATTTATAATTGTTTTACTTGGTTAAATCCTCGTTGGGAATAAACATTTAAAATTAATGCACAATAATTCGAGGGAACAATGTCTCCGAACAACGTGGATTGATATTCACGTATGTCATGGGAATTCATGGCATTTATTCATTTTGCCATTTTAAATTGTTTCTTATTTTTATAATCGATCGTTAGCAATGAATGTTCGCTTGAATGTTCAAATTAATTGTGTTCATGCATAGAAAAGACTTAATGATTGAGATATTAGCAAATTATTCACCGAATAGGCTTTTTCAAGACTCGCTCTATCTCTTTCTTTTTCTATTTCTGTCAATTTATATGTAAGTCTTTTTCTTACCCACACACGCGCGCACACACACTCTGAAGGTAAATCTTATGAATAAAGTTCTAATTTCAGTGATCATTAAGGTGATTATTGGTTTGGACTCATGCAGCTGTGATAACTAACTTTAGGGATTTATAGTCTGTAGCTATATTCATTGCTTGGATTCATTTTATATAAAATATATATTGTTCTTATTCATATTTGCTGTCCACGTAACGTTTAGTTATAGATTTTATGCAACAGATGCATCGTTTCTGTGATATTATGATGTTACTTTCGCTGTGTTATAATCATTCAATATATTCAATGAAAACTATTTAATCTGAATGATGTCATTGCTTTCCATCATGTAACCTTTATTTTCATTTATTTATTAGACCATTTACACAAGTTAGCAATAGTTTCCGTTCTCGGACAAACTCTGATATTTTGCACACGGATCACATTAATGTATTAAATAGCATGTTTTATTTTTTACGTATATCTACATCAAAAGTATTTGCATGGTTTGAATAATGTCCATCTTGATATATCGTTGAAGCCAATAAAGATGCAAGTCTCAAGTAATATTGACTCGGTTTTAGTTGTTAATGGGAATTCTTTAGTTTATAAATGATTAGAAATCGTTTCTGAGAGCGCCTAATTACCAAATCCCCCCCCAAAAAAGAAACACACATAGTCAGTCTGTATGTGATTTTATCCGTCTGGCGTAGTAGGAGTGCAGGTCTGTGGAACATTTATTTATAACTTTATGGATTTTTTTTGTCGTTGTAATTGAAAGTCTAGTATTTGTCCATCCATCCTCTTGTCCTCTGTTTATTTGCATATTGCACTGAAGGTACCTAGTCACACATGTTTTTTATCCTGAGTTATCATTTTTATGATCAAATAAATACATAGTTTGCTAAACACTGCACTCATACACATTGTCATAGTTCTCAAAGCTGAAAGAATACTCGAAAACGTCGCATTATCGCATCAAAAGCAGAAAATGTTTTTGCGTGAGGTTGGAAGGGATCGTGTATTTATGTGGGATCAATTGTTAGCCTCGATTGAAACGTTTATATATTTTCTCTACAGAACTGAACCTATATAATGCCCACTATCATTGACTCAGACATCGCAGTATTGTGGGACATAGCAAACATGTTTATACAGGGAAAGGATACGTTCATTCTTTGTTTAAAGTTTGCAAAATCAATAATTTATTTCCATCTCTTATGTCTGCCGTTGAAACTTCCCATTAAAATGTAAAATAATCAGCAAGATATATCTTTCAGTCAAGGATATGAAGGATGTGCTCACTTGACCTCCAGAAGTCATCTAGAATTTCCACATTTAATGACACATGGCTGCAAAATAGAATTATTCCAAAAGTTATACAAATACTTGTAAAATAAGCTGCGTCTTAATTCCGGTATAACTCTATTTTTTTTTTACAAACATACTTCAATCTAGCAAAAATTTCTTACAATTGATTGAATCACTTTATGAAATTGTGTTTTATTATTTTTATCGATTTTGCCATGTGTATGCGTCAGTACTGAACGTTATGTGAGTTGAAAAACAAAGTTGATTATATTTGCAAGCCAAAATATCCACATCAAATAATTTACAAGCCTCGTGCTAATAACATTTTGCTACATGATATATTACTTTAAAATGTAGTACATTTAATAGAACCTTAATATATTTTCCTTTCAAACAGTTTGCAGATTTCTTCAGTGGCAAAAAAAAACAACAACACGTTTTGCAGAGCTTTGATGAATTTATTGCCTTTTGAGGTGGTCGACCGTCATAATTGCATGTAAGTATGGTACTATAAGTGAGCCAACCTCCCAATAAAAACATCCGCATCCATCGTATAATATACTGCTATGTACCAGTGACACAGTAGAGTAGTGTAATATATGTCTAGGCATGAACAAATTCTAATGGACCTAGACGCACTTTTGTCTGTATGGCACACTTTGGCAAAACTAGGTAATATTGTTTATCAACCATATTTTAAACTATCAAAAACAAGATAAAAAGACTTATATCCAAAGCTAGATATCAATACAACGCTGAAGTACAAAAGCGAGAATAATGCACACGTATCCTGGGAGCACATGTCAAATGGAATGAACACAGGACTACCAACAATCCCACTATCGAAAGACTGATATTGTAATACTGAAACACACTGTGGTACTGAAAATCACTAACGATTAATCCCCATTGTTGTTTATAAAAGAATCTTAAAAATTGTATTCATGCATAAAAACTATCCAGATAAAAATATGTCTTTAAGTATAATCATAGCGTGATCTATAACATTAAAACATTTGCAGCCATAAAGAGCTGATCATTCTCATGCATACTGCATTCTTAAAGATACGATGTTTCTCATGCACATTGCATCCTTAGAGATCTGGTCATTATCATGCATACTGCATCCTTAAAGATCTGATCTTTGTCATGCACACTGCATCCTTAAAGATCTGATCTTTCTCATGCACACTGCATCCTTAAATATCATTCTCATGCATACTGCATCCGTAAACATCTGACCATTTTCATGCATACTGCATCCTTAAAGATCTGATCATTCCCATGCATACTGCATCCTTAAAGATCTGATATTTCTCATGCATACTGCATCCTTAAACATCTGATCATTCTCGTGCATAGTGCATCCTTAAACATCTGACCATTTTGATGCATGCTGCATCCTTAAAGATCGGATCATTCTCATGCATACTGCATCCTTAGAGATCTAATCATTCTCATGCATACTGCATCCTTAGAGATCTGGTCATTCTCATGCATACTGCATCCTTAAAGATCTGACCATTCTCATGCATACTGCATCCTTAAATATCATTCTCATGCATACTGCATCCTTAAACATCTGACCATTTTCATGCATACTGCATCCTTAAAGATCTGATCATTCTCATGCATAATGCATCCTTCAAGATCTAATCATTTTCATGCATACTGCATACTTAAAGATCTGATCATTCTCATGCATGATCGTTCTCATGCATACTGCATCCTTAAACATCTGATCATTCTCATGCACACTGCATCCTTAAACATCTGGTCTTTCTCATGCTTACTGCATCCTTAAAGATCATTCTCATGCATACTGCATTCTTAAAGATCTGGTCATTATTATATGCTCATTTTTTCCCCGTTAACTTTACATTGTCAGAATCGTGTAGTATTACCCGATACTGAACCCGCGCGCCAATACAGGTATAGCATTCACGTGCATAAAGGAACTACTTTCTATTGTAAACAAACACTGGACGCAGACGCCAGCACTTTTGATTTGTAAACAAATCATGTACACTCGCGTAAGAGGCGCTTTACGTTGTGGTTGTTTAAATTTGTTTCTGAATGAACCAAAACAGATGTTTCGTGGACTGCCACATACCAGCTGCTTTGGCACATTCCGCGTTGATACAATGTTTCCGATTTAGGCTAGCTACAGTATACAACAGACGCAACAAATTGTCCTTACAAATAACATACAAGTGACAAGTCATATACTGTCTTCTCTAGCTGGTGGTAAGAATGGCCAAAAAAAAAATATATACTTACAGTTTTACATCCTGAATTTCCTCAAAATGTACTTTCTTAGTTCTGCAAATCCGAATTACATGAGCCATGTCATAGGTTCTCAATCTTGATTACACATTCGAAATTGTACTGTAACTTCGATGATAAGTGCAATTACATCCTCCTTACTGCACTCAAAATGAAATAAGCATTAAATTCCATAGCGTCTTTTTGATAATTGCAATTAAAAGACTTCATATTTTCCCCACATTATGAGTTCAAACATTCAATGACAGAAACAGAAACACATTTGCAGATGTCAACACGCTTCTCCTTAGCTTATTCAATCCAATGTATTTCATGTGGAATTGTCACATACAAATCCAGTCCATAACCATGAAATTTCGTAGAATCGAAAAAATACCAAAATCTATTCATTCCAGGTTGTTGCAACGCACATGCGTTCACAATATGACTCCGAATTTCAATTTTAACAAGATACACCATCTTCTTTTGAAAGTTATGCCGAGCGCGCGACTAAGTTCATTTTTATCTGGGCGGAAGCATGTGCTCAGTAATAATGTTGTTGTTGTGTAAAAATGAATATGAGCTTGTGTATTTAGTTTGGAATGCGGCATACATTGTTTCGTGTAGTGTATTTTGTTGATATAATAAAGCATTAGGTAGAAATAAAAAAAAGTTAGGATCTAATAAAAAGGTTACTGCATTTGTATGGGAAAATATGAACTTGTCGGATGGAATTACTGAACTCCCAAGGTCGTGAAGTATCTCCATTCGAAAAACTCGTTCATATTTTCCGATGTAAATGCAGTAACCTATAATTCTCATGCATACTGCATTCTTAACGATCTGGTCATTCTGGTGCATACTGCATCCTTAAAGGTCTGATATTATCATGCATAATGCAACTTTAAATATCTGATCGTTCTCATGCATACTGCATCCATAAGTATCATTCTCATGCATACTGCATCCGTAAAGACTGATCATTCTAATGCATACTGCATCCTTTAAGATCTGACCATTCTCATGCATACTGCATCCTTAAAGATCTGATCAATCTCATGCATAATGCATCCTTAAATATCTGACCATTCTCATGCATACTTCATACTTAAATATCCTTAAATATCATTCCCATGCACACTGCATCCTTAAAGATTTGATCATTCCCATGCATAATGCATCCTTAAAGATATGATTATCCTTATGCATACTGCATCCTTAGTGATCTGGCCATTCGCATGCAGACTGCTTCCATAAATATCTGATAATTCTCATGCATACTGCATCCTTAAGACACTGAACATTATAATGCATACTGCATCAGTAAATGTCTGGTCATTTTTATGCTTACTGCATCCTTAAATATCTGACCATTATCATCCATGCTGCTTCATTAAACATCTGATCATTTTCATGCATACTGCATCCTTAAAGATCTGGTCATTCGCATGCATACTGCATGCATAAATCTCTGATCATTCTCATGCATATTGCATCCTTAAAATTCTGAACATTTTAATCCATACTGCATCCTTAAATATCTGATCAATTTCATGCATACTGCACCCTTAGCGATATGATCATTCTCATGCATACTGCAACCTCAAAGATTTGATCATTCTCATGCATACTGCATCCTTAAAGATCTGGTCATTCTCATGCATAGTGCATCCTAAAATATCTGATCATTCTGATGCATACTGTATCTTTAAAGATCTGACCATTCCCATGTATCATTCTCATCAACACTGCATCCTTACAGATGTTGTCATTCTCATGCATACTGTATTCCTAAGGATCTGATCAATCTCATGCATATTGCATAATTAAACATCTGATCGTTCCCATGCATACTGCATCCTTTAATATCTAATCAATCTCATGCATACTGCATCCTTAAAGATCTAATCATTCTCATGCATACTGCATTTATAAATATATAATCATTCTCATGCATACTGCATCCTTAAAGATCTGGTCTTTCTCATGCATACTGCATCCTTAAAGATCTAATCATTCTCATGCATACTGCATCCTTAAAGATCTGGTCTTTCTCATGCATACTGCATCCTTAAAGATCTAATCATTCTCATGCATACTGCATCCTTAAAGATCTGATTCTTCTCATGCATACTGCATCCTTAAACATCTCATCATTTTCATGTATACTGCATCCTTAAATATCTAACCATTCTTAGGCATACTAATACCTTAAAGATCTGAGCATTCTCATGCATACAGCATCCTTAAAAACCTGATCAATTTCATGCATACTGCATCCTTAAATATCATTGTCATGCATAATGCATCCTTAAGTATCTGCTCATTGTCGTGCATACTGCATCCTTAAACATCTGACCATTCTCATGCATACTGCATCGTTAAATATCATTCTCATGAATACCGCATCCTTAAAGATCTTATCATTTTCATGAACCCATCATTCTTTAAGATCTGGTCATTCTCATGTATACTGCATCCTTAAATATCTGATCATTCCATGCATACAGCATACCTAGAGACCCGATCATTCTCATGCATACTGCATCCTTAAAGATCTGATCATTCCATTCATACAGCATACCTAGAGACCCGATCATTCTCATGCATACTGCATCCTAAAATATCTGATCATTCTTTGCATACTGCATCCTTAAATATCATTCTTATGCCTACGGCATCCTTAAAGGTCTGGTCATTCTCATGCATACTGCATCTGTAAACATCTGATCATTCTCATGAATACTGCAGCCTTTAATATCTGATCATTCTCATGTATAATGCATCCTTAAACATCTGACCATTTTCATGCATACTGCATCCTTAAAGTACTTGTCATTCTCATACATTCTACATCCTTAAATATTTGATCATCATCATGCTTACTGCATCCTTAAAGATCTGATCATTCCCATGCATACTCCATCCTTAAATATGTAATTATTCTCATGCATATTACATCTTTAAAGATCTGATCATTCACATGCATATCGCATCCTTAACTACCATTCTCATCAACACTGCATCCCTACAGATCTGGTTATTCTTATGCATAATGCGTCTGTAAAGATCTGGTCATTCTCTTGCATACTGCATCCTTAAAGATCTGATCATTATCAGGTATACTGCATCATTAATTATCTGATCGTTCTCTTGCATACTGCATCCTTAAAGATCTGATCATTTTCATGCATATTCCATCCTAAAATATCTAATCAATCTCATGCATACTGCATCCTTAAAGATCTGATCGTTCTCATGCATACTGCATCCTTAAATATCTGATCAATTTCATGCCTACTGCATCCTTAAATATCATTCCCATGCATACTGCATCCCTAAAGATCTGATCATTATCATGCATACTGAATCCTTACAGATCCGATCAATCTCATGCATACTACATCCTTAAATATAAGATCTATCTCATGTATACTGCATCTTTGACGATCTGGTCATTCCCATGCATTCTGCATCCTTAAAATACGATCGTTCTCATGATTACTACATCCTTCAACTTTTTATCATTCTCATGCATGCTGCATCCTTAAATATCTAATCATTATCATGCATAATGCATCATTAAAGATCTGATCATTTTCATGCATACTCCATCATTAAATATCTAATCATTCTCATGCATATTGCATCTTTAAAGATCTAATCATTCCCATGCATATCACATCCATAAATATCATTCTCATCAGCACTGCATCCTTACAGATCTGGTTATTCTCATGCATAATGCGTCCGTAAAGATCTGGTCATTCTCTTGTATACTGCATCCGTAAAGATCTGATCATACCCATGCATACTGCATCCTTAAATATCTGATCAGTCTCATGCATTCGTCATCTTTAAAGATCTGATCATTCTTATGCACACTGCATCCTTACAGATCTGGTAATTCTCATGCACAATGCATATTTAAAGATCTGGTCATTCTAATACATAATGCATCCTTAAATACCTGTTCAATCTCATGCATACTGCATCCTTAAATATCTGATCATTATCATGCTTTCTGCTTTCTTGAAGATCTGATTATTATCATGCATATTGCATCCTTAAAGATCTGATCGTTCTCATGCATATCGCATCTTAAAAGATCTGATCATTCGCATGCATAATGCATCCTTAGTGATCTGATCATTCTCATGCATACTGCAACGTTAAAGATCTGATCATTTTTATACATACTGCATCCTTAAAGATCTGGTCATTCTCATGTATAGTGCACTTTAAAGATTTGATCATTCTCATGCATACTGCATCCTTAGCGATCTGATCATTCTCATGCATTCTGCATCGATAGTGACCTGATCATTCTCATGCATACTGCAACCTTAAAGATCTGGTCATTGTCATGCATATTGTATCTTTAAAGATCTAATCATTCTCATGCATACTGCATCTTTAGTGATCTGATCATTCGCATGCATTCTGCGTCCATAGTGATCGAATCATTCTCATGCATACTGCAACCTTAAACGTCTGATCATTTTCATGCATATTCCATCCTTAAAGATCTTATCATTCTCATTCATACTGCAACATTACAGATCTGATCATTCGCATGCATACTAAATCCTTAGTGATCTGATCATTCTCATGCATACTGCAACCTTAAAGATCTGATCATTTTCATGCATACGGCATTCTTAAAGATCTCGTCGATCGCATGCATACTGCATGTATAAATATCTGATCATTATCATGCATATTGCATTTTTATAGATCTGATCATTCGCATGCATAATGCATCCTTGGAGATCTGATCATTCTCATGCATACTGCAACCTTAAAGATCTGATCATTTTAATGCATATTGCATCCTTAAAGATCTGGTCATTCTCATGCATACTGCATCCTTAGATATCTGATCATTCTCATGCATACTGCATCTTTAAAGATCTGACCATTTTCATGCATACTGTATCCTTAAATATCATTCTCATGCACACTGCATCCTTAAAGATCTGGTCATTCTCATGCATAATGCATCCTTAAATATCTGATCTTTCTCATGCATACTGCATCTTTAAAGATCTGACCATTCTCATGCCTACTGTATCCTTAAATATCATTTTCATGCACACTGCATCCTTAAAGGTCTGGTCATTCTCATGCATACTGCATCCTTAAATATCTGATCTTTCTCATGCATGCTGCATCCTTAAACATCTGTTCGTTCTCATGCATGCTGCATCCTTAAAGATCTGATCGTTCTGATGCATACTGCATCCTTAAATATCTGATCTATTTCATGCATGCTGCATCCTTAAACATCTGATCGTTCTCCTGCATACTGCATCCTTAAATATCTGATCTATTTCATGCATGCTGCATCCTTAAATATCTGATCGTTCTCATGCATACTGCATCCTTAAACAGCTGATCGTTTTCTTGTATACTGCATCCTTCAAGATCTGATCGTTCTCATGTATACTGCATCCTTAAACATCTGATCGTCCTCCTGCATACTGCATCCTTAAAGATCTGATCGTTCTCATGCATCCTGCATCCTTAAACAGCTGATCGTCCTCATGTATACTGCATCCTTAAAGATCTGATCGTTCTCATGCATACTGCATCCTTAGTGATCTGATCATTCTCCTGCATACTGCATCCTTAAATATCTGATCGTTCTCATGCATACTGCATTATTAAACAGCTGATCGTTGTCATGCATACTGCATCCTTAAAGATCTGATCGTTCTCATGTATACTGCATCCTTAAATATTCGATCGTTCTCATGAATACTGCATCCTTAAATATCTAACCATTCTCATGCATACTGATACCTTAAAGATCTGATCATTTTCATGCATACTTCATCCTTAAATATCATTCTCATGCATAATGCATCCTGAAAGATCTGATCACTCCATGTTGAAAGTCTTTGATATGGTACAGACGATACTGAGTATGATATATTCGAACAGAAAATGTTAATTATGCTCATATGTTGCTTATATCTGGTGGATTGAAAACATATCCAGAAGAAAGCACGTGTCTTTAAATATGAACATACCGTGTCCATAACGCGGTAAGCCTATTCGCATCCTTAAATATTTGATCATTCCATGTTGAACGTCTTTAATATGCTATCGACGATAAGAAGTATTAAATATTCGAACACAAACACCTTAAAGCTGTTTAAATGACAGCAAAAGAAAATTGTTATCATGTTCATGTGCTACTTATATCTGGTGGAATGAAAACTTTCAATTATTTTGGCATGAATCATTTATTAATATAGGTGTCATCATAAATAAACTGTGGACAGTATCCCTTGTGATAATGTTTAATAAGTTTTTCTTATAATCCTACTTGATCCCTATAATCCTACTAAGGTAAATGTGGTAAATAAGTGCATGTGTCTCCTAAACAGTTGCTTCTCATTTTGTCCTCTCATTAAAACAGGAGGACGAAAGTATTCGCACATATAACGGAAGGTGAAAATACCTCTTACTTTATCAAAAATGTTTCAAACTAGACCTTCTATTTTTATGAACCAAACTGTTGTGTTGGATATCTTTCCCTTCCAATCTAGCGTTTTTTGAAATGACAGAGTTAGTCTGTAGTTATAAACTATGAACTATATCCAGTTCAATTATAATCCTGGAGAAAAAGACTAGAAACTCTGTTACTAGTATAGATTGTGTGTCGCTATTAAAACGCATTAAAATTTCAAAAGCATATGACTCTGCTCAGTCATTACAGAGTATAGTTCTTGCATGAGGTATAATTTAAATAATATTAAACATCATTCACAGTGAGTGAGATATGTTCTAAATTGTTTCTGTATTTAAGTACATCCCTAATAAACTTAAATTACACTTTGCACCTAATGTAGACTGCTCCAAATATTCGCTGTGAGGCCTCTGACCCACCAAGATCTTAGCAAAGTGGCACTGGGTTTTGAAAGTCGGTCTAAATAAAGTCAATGTATATATAAAAATATTGTGTACAAACTACTGTGTTATATCACACAGGTAGCAAACAACAGGCCTGTGGCCTATATTACACCACGCTAGTCGTTATGGAGAACCATTATGTGACTAGTAACATAATTTATATCATAATCCTTATAAATATCATGATGATACTGGCGCCTTTCAAATACTTATAGGTTACTGTATTTGTATGGGAAAATATAAACGAATTTTTCTGCAAAACACTGGACGATCTTGCAGAGTGCAGTATTTTACAGAAAAAATGAGTTCATATTTTCCATACAAATGCGTAACCTTTTTATTACTTTCTCATATACTTTAACAACCTAATGCTTAACAATAAACTACATTACAAGAAACAGTGTAATCGATTTTATGCTTCATTCCAAAATAAATTCACGACCTTAGATTCATGAATAAATAAAAACAGAATTTATGCATACATAGCTCCGGCTTAGCGACCTTTTAAATTAGTCGCACGCTCTGCAGCAGGTTAAAAAAGAATTGTCGTTTTGATCCACTTAAAATTAAAATTTAGAATCATATCGTGAAAGAATGCGCATGGATTTTGTTTCTATGTTGCTCCAACTCAGTTATGCTTTTCTTATTATGAGAGGCTGGATTTTTGGGTCAATTCATTGAATGGATTTCAATTGGAAATATAGGCTACTCGAAATTCCAGTACAGCTTCCGTTTGTATCAAGTTTTGCAGGACGTGTCGGTAGGATTTGAAGAAATAAGAAATTACAATTTGAGGAAGTTCAAGATGCATAAATGTAAGTATATTTATGACCATTCTTATAACCAGATAAAGAAAACGTGCTTATGCCCTGTCACTTGCAAGTCGATGTTGGAGGGACAACAACTATGATCTGTATCATACAGTGTGTCATCTCTCGTTGGCCTAACATTGTATCAAAGTAGTTAAACGGAGGAACATTTAATAGCAGCTGTTGTGCGACACTCCATTTACCCAGAAGAAATAATACTTTTTTGTCGTCTTGGATTATAGGCTTTGAGACTCTTAGCTTCCTACCAAAAATCTTCAGCTGCATTTTTTTCTTCTTCTCGAATCTATTTTTTGACAGACTTGTAAAATGGTACGTATGTGATGGATATGCGATAGCCCTTGATCTCACTATGCTTTTCTATGCTATATTTTTAGACCCTAGAGAGTACTCGTCATAGTCCTAACCATTCTATTTGATATTAATATTCTCCTAAATAGCTGTTTCAATGATCAGAACGGTATTATCAATTTTTGTGTCTCTCACGTTTGTTGTGACATTGCGATTATCAGGTTCATTTGTTTGCTTGTTTGAAAGTTTCGTTTCTGACTCGGTTATCTCGTCCACATGGTTAGCATTATCATCTATACTTTTAATCGGACAAAACAAGTGATTTAGTTCCTTAACAAACAAATTTAATGAACCAAAACCTAAAACGTCTACTACACGAGTGTGCATGGCTTGCTTACAAAATAGTTCCTCATACTTCTTTAGGCGCACGTGTCGCGCACGTGCGTGCAATATGATGGTGTTCAGTATCGTAAAATAATTCACGATTCCGATAATGTTGTTGTTGTTGTTGTAGGGTTGAACGCCATTTTTCAGCACACGATATGCTATACATGACGGTCAGTATTAATGGTGGAGGAAGAACCCGGGAAAACCCCAGAAAGAACCACCGACCCACGAGAAGGTTCCGATAATGTAAAGTTCATGGAGACAAAAATGAGTATATAATAATAAAACATAACTTATTGAAGTTAGAATTAGATTAAATTTAACAATCAAAGACATTTTAAAAAATAACGAACCGCCGTTCAAAATGGAATATTTAACTAAATTGCAATAGGCGTATTTATAACTGAAAAGTCATGTTGAAAAATTGTATAGTTATTGTTAACAGTACGGTACGTGGATGCGTAAGGCACGTTCCCGTTTTCCGTCTGGTATTTTACAAGTATCCAATCACACAATGTGAGCTGCATGAGCAACATGTGTTGGATAATGATATCACGCTGTTTTTACAGTAATGCATTTAATTAAATATAAGTATGAACTTTCCTCCAAAGTAAGACAAAAACATAATCGCGGTAAGGATCAAATAGAGGATAGCGATATGTTTTCAGTAGATACACAGGAATGTTTCACGAGTGAAGTGAAAACAATTAATTATCACATGTGGCGTAGCTTTCTATCATATTGTTCAAAACAAAAACATTCGATTTGAATGAATGAATGAATAATAATAATAATAATAATAATAATAATAATAATAATAATAATAATAACAATGAGGACTTTGTATAGCCCTAATCTTTAGAAGCTCTAAGCGCTTTACAACGTTAGACAACACTTATAAGATTAAGAACATATAATGATATGATTACAAAAACAAACATCATTAAATTAAAAAACATAAAAAACATACTGAGAATATTTCAGGTAGGAAACATTATTAGGTCTTTAAGTTTGTTCTTGCAGTCGAAATAAGTGAGTTTTGAGAGCACTCTTGAATGGTATCACTGTATCTTTGTGTCTAAGTTCAGTGGGCAATTCATTCCACATTGCTGGGCCCTGGTATGCGAAAGAACGCTGTCCACATGACTTTGTTTTCATGGTGGGAATAATGAGTATACGATTGTCAGAAGAGGAGCGTAAGTATCTTGCTGGTGTATACACATGGGTGAGGTCGGAAAGGAATGTTGGACTAGAGTCCGTCAATGATGTTCTCC
Organism: Sinohyriopsis cumingii; assembly: GCA_028554795.2. Classification (NCBI taxonomy): domain Eukaryota; kingdom Metazoa; phylum Mollusca; class Bivalvia; order Unionida; family Unionidae; genus Sinohyriopsis; species Sinohyriopsis cumingii. The sequence goes on along the minus strand of CM068838.1, from coordinate 115,220,532 downwards.
GTTCTTGCCAATGCGATCGACAGCGCCTTACAACTTGGATAAACGTAAGTTCCTAAAATTTAGAACAATTTTAATGTTTGACAAATGTATCGTTTTCGTTTCATTTGTCAAATTTTGTATTTTTTCAAATAATTGTTATTCTGGTACATAAAATGATGAGATTTGTATGTTACCACATTTATTGCACGGATTAATACCGTTGGTGTGGATTAAGTCTAATGTAGAATTATTATAGGTTGCATCTAACAAAATTCAACAGCGTAATATCATTATATAACAGATTTTAATGATTATAGGTTTACTTGTACATATTTTTATTTCCTTATTTTGTTTATTTATACATTCAAACGTGAATTTTCGTGTGGTTGTGGCAAGCTTGCATTCAAGTTAGTAGTAGACGTTGTATCAATTTTCGATTGGCATTTAATTTAAGTTGACAATCAATACTGATTAACGCCCGATTTATCTGACATTTTAAAATATGATTGTCATGCGAGTTTAAATTGCTAATTAAAAATGTTAATCAGGATGGGTTTTTTGTCTTAAAAATGTGTACCGTTTGTGATAGAGTATTACATATATACAATGATGAATGGGTGACACATATCAACGGGTCAGTCACTGACAACTTCCATGAGTCTTGTAGGTAATATTTCAAGTCTGCTTGCTGCTGTTTGTAGTTCGTTTTATGCATTTTTGATGGCATCTCAGTGATTGCATAAATGGGCAATAGCAGTTCTACAGTCGACACAACAGCCTGATTGAGAGAGACAGAGAGAGAGAGAGAGACAGAGAGAGAGAGAGAGAGAGAGAGTGTGTGTGTGTGATTTGGATTTTTAACGTAGCTTTATCAATTTTTCAGTCATATCTCTACGATGTTTGCAGTGTGACAGTTTATAGTGATGTCTAGCACTGGGGCATCATGCCGCCGACATGTAGCATGATGCCCCACCCAGCACCCAGTCACAGTATCCTGACACCAGGCCGACCAGTCCTAACACTAACCTCTTAATGCTGAGCCAAAAGCGAGGCAGCTGTTAGTACCATTTTTTAAAGTCTTTGGTATAACTCGGCCGGGGATCGAACCCACGACTTCCCGCATCCGAGGCGGACGCTCTAACCACTAGGCCAACGGAGCGGTGCGAGAGAGAGGTGGAGGAAAAGGGAGCAGGAGAAATAGAAAACGAAAAATGAAATAAGCTTAGATATGGAAATAAGGTTTGAATAGGCCAGATATATTTCCTAAATGGGAAAAAAAATAGTTCAAAAATTATACCGCTGCTGTGGGGATAAAAGTGGTATCGCCTCTACGGCTTTTTCATTTTTCTTCTACTGATATATTTTAATTATCTCACTATAAAATATATCATAAATTAGTATTATCGTTTTAGCGGTCATGATGTGATTGATTATAATGGATCGGTACTGGAGATGAGTTATATCTCTGTCTTGTCGATATTCTCAAAGAAAACAATCGTTATACATTCGGGTCTAATTATAAGTTGTGTATTGGGTTGATAAATATTTATGCATCAAGATGCTTAGATAATAAATGAAATTATTACTCTTTAATAAAATTAATCAATACATATAAAATCTATTTTTAAGTGCATATAACGGAATACATAGCTGACAAACTTAAAGGCAGGAGTGGGAAAGAAGACATGATAAAGAATAATACAATTATGTATACATAAACAATGTTAATAAAAGTATTAATAATCATTAATAATCATCTAAGTATTACAGTCCTTTGCTAAAATTGCTTATCTGAAGAGTCCAAATGAATTTTTGACATCCTATCTAAAGACATTTTTAGTATTATACATGCTGCCCAAACCAACCATGCCATTTTTCTTTGGTTGCTGTAGGAGAATCATCTCCTATGTGCATTTTACTGCTGAAAATGATGTCCATATTAAGAACAGCATTCGATTCATACAGAGGCAAATATCATAATTCTGAAACTGCGCATAGTCAAAGAGAGATGTTGTAGTATTAAAGAACAAACGGCAAACCATAGGCTCAAGACAGGCACAAAAAGATAAATTAGTACAAACAAATTATCTTAAGCAGATTAAAAGCAACAGAAATTAAACTTAAAAAAAGGAGCGAATACTGATGTATGTAGACAAATAAACAAATAATTGTCAGTGAGATTGGGCACAATATAAATACCACTGAGTTGAGTTGCTCTTAGTATTAATTCAATCTTCTGGTACCATTTATGTTCTGAAGAAATGAGATGGTGTGAATTCATTGTTTTGTGGGTATCCGTTTTGGTGTGAATTCATTGTTTTGTGGGTATCCGTTTTGGTGTGAATTCATTGTTTTGTGGGTATCCGCTTTGGTGGATTTTTGGAAACGAAATTGCATTTTCCACTGCATTTACATTCTTGGATCGTGGACGGAGTATGCATGTTTCCAAATATAAAGCACTGTTCATTAGCCTATTTTTTACTACGTTAAAAGGCAGAAAAATGAAAAACTCAAGTAATTTAATAAATGTAGTGGGACATCCAGAGATAATACTGGATAATCCATAATTTATTTCCTTATATTTGTTTGTAAGCAGGAGATATTGTTTAAAACTTTCATTAAATGTCAATTATTATGCAAATAACACAATCCGTCCGTGAGAACCATTTAGTAGCTAATAGAAACCGGACTGTGATGATTTAGAAAAGCTCTCTGATGTGTGGTCACGTGATGTTTATTTTCGGCATAAATAAACCTCTCCCTTGATTCAAACACTTGTCAATAACATAAAATATTAGATCGTACTATTTTTACCTACATCACGTATGAATAAGACTTCGTCTATCATACATTCAACTACACTATAAATACACCTGTCGATTTAATGGAATACGTCAGTATGAGTATCACGCTGGCCTGAAAATGCAGCAGCTGTGCACACTGATCCTTTATTGTAATATTGATCATATAAACTGATCAAGCCCCAAAGTCATCCTTTACAAGAAAATGTGTGAAAATGAAGAATGAAAAATAAAATTTGACAATCAAATCCAGAGTTTACTGCTTAATTATTCCACTTACGACAGAAGCAATGTGATGTGTACGGTTTTTAAACGATTCCTAAGTGCATTATTATCGCTCTGTTCAAAGTATAGCTGCGGTTTAAGCCCATACTGTTCCTGAAAATGTCATAAATCGTCAAGCTACATGTAAACATAATTACAACACTTCTATACAGAGAGATCTCGCCAGATATAAACGGATTTTGTTGTTGTTGTATTGCATCATCTAGCCCCACCATGTACAATCGTCTTCTAAGTACCAACAGGGATTAGTTAGAATCTGGTTGTAAACCCTTCTGGACAAAATTACTGTCATAAGTAGTGGCAACGTGCTTCAACGTAAGGAAAAATATAATATGTTCTAAAATCCCAGCACGTGTTGAACGTAAATCATATAATTCTCTAGATAAGTTGACTGCGAAAGAATAGATCAATATAAGACTAAAGGTTTCCTTCATTTGCAAGAATTCACATTAATGATTGGAATGTTGGACTTGGTGGTTTTTAACATCATTATTTAGCACTGTAAAGGCTAAACATGGCGGCCAGTATGTTTGATGGTACAATAATAATAATAATAGTATAGCACCTAATCTTTAGAAGATCTAAGCGTTTTACAACATTAGACAACACCTATATCATAAAAACATATATCATGATATGATTACAAAGACAAACACCATGAAATTAGAAAACATAAAAAACATGCTGAAAATATTTAAAGTAGGAAATATTATTAGGTCTTTAAGTTTGTTCTTGCAGTCGAAATAAGTGCATTTTAAGAGATCTCTTGAATGGGATCACTGTGTCTTTGTGTCTAAGTTCAGTGGGCAATTCATTCCACATTGCTGGGCCCTGGTATGCAAAAGAACGCTGTCCATGTGACTTTATTTTCATAGTGGGAATACTGAGTATACGATTGTCAAAAGAGGAGCATAAGTATCTTGCTGGTGTGTACACATGGGTGAGGTCGGATAGGTTTGTTGGACTGGAGTCCGTCAGTGAAACGTAGCACAGAGAACAAATTTTGTATTTGATTCTGGATCGAATGGATAGCCAGTGTAGGGTACAGAGCAGTGGGGAGGTGTGTTCTGGTCGTGGTACTCTAAGCATGATCCGAGCAGCTGTGTTTTGAACTTTTTGAAGTATCTGGGGTAGATATTGAGATGAACCAGACAGAATTGAGTTACAATAGTCCAGTCTTGAAAGTACTAATGAACACACAAGTGTTTTAGTGGCATGAACTGAAAGATATTTGCGAATGAAGCTGATGCGTCTCAGCTGAAGATATGCAGCCTTGCATATGTTCATGACATGTTGGTGCAATGTGAGAGTACTGTCCAGAGTAACACCTAGGTTTTGTACTAATTGTGTGAATTTAATATTGGTGTTGCTGATATTTATTGTTTGAGGTAAAGGATGTGAATGAGTAAGTATTTGTGTTGTGATCAGAATGGCCTCAGTTTTATCATCATTCATCTGCAGCTTGTTATATGTCATCCATGATTTCACATCAGAAATGCACCTCTATACACCTTGGATGATAGCATCAGCTTCAGTTGGGTGGCTAGATTTGTATATTTGGGTGTCATCAGCGTACAATTGGTGAGACACTGGATGATGATCTATGACACTTGAGTGCGGCTGAGTGTATAGAATGAATAGAACATGTGCGAACACCACAACATAGATTAACTGGGCTGGAGTGTATTCTATTTGCAGACACAATCTGTATCCTGTTGACCAAGTAGGACTTGAACCACAGTAAGGCTGTATCATGAATGCCAAATACATGCTGACGGTAAAGTAATATAGCATAGTATATTGTGTCAAATGCTGCAGACAAATCAAGGAGGGTGAGGACTGTAATCTTTCCTCTATCCAAAGCAGAGAGAATGTCATTAACTACTTTTAGAAGAGTAGTTTCAGTACTGTAGCAATGGCGATATGCAGATTGTACATTGCTAAAAAGACTGTTTGAACTGAGATGAGATACAAGCTTGGATAGAACAACCTTTTCTAAGATTTTTGATATGAATGGGAGATTAGAAACTGGGCGGTAGTTCTTTAAATCGTTATGGTCTAGTGTTGGTTTCTTCAGCAGAGAATTTACAATGGCAGTTTTGAAAAATGATGGGAATTCCCCGGGTGAGAGAGGTATTAATAACATCAGTTAGTGAAGGCAATACTCAAGCAACAGTGATGTTGGAATTGGATCAAGTTTACATGACTTTGGTGCACTCTTCATCAGGTTTGTACGTACGAAATCCTGAGAGACAGGTTCAAATGCTGCTAATGGTTGGCACTCAAATTCTGTATCCCAACTGTATGATGACAACGAATCAATTGAAATTGTGGTGTCAAGTTTATTTTCTAATGGTTTGTACAATGACCCGGAAGACCCGGGGAAGCTTTTAGTAATTTTGTGTTTTACGGCATTGCAGTGTTTTACGGCATTGCAACGCATGTAGGCTATTTATTTCTAAGGCGATTTGAATAAAGTGTTACCCTACTGGCAATGACTGGTCGAATTGTAGGATTCGAATTCGTACCTTTTCCTTCGCAAGACGAGTAGGCTAACACCTCAGAAAGAATCACCGACCCATGGGAAGAAACTGGCACGTGCTCTCATATACCCAAGCTGGTCATACGGAGACTCGATCCCACGAGGACAGCGATGAGTTTTGAGTGGTATGTAAAACCGAGCGATCTTGAGCACGACGTGTCCCTGCAATTGGGTTCTAAATTCTACAGAAAAGGAAACTGATTGAAAAACATCGTCACACTTTGGATGAAAACAAATATTGCTATAAAAGGAGGCATATCTTACGTACAAAACACCTACTACTCATATTCGTACCCACAAGCATTTTAACAGTATATGATGCAATCGTTTCGTATGACCTTGTCAAATTTGCCAGAGGAGAGAAAATATCTACTAAACAACCTCAAGAACGTGGAGACGGTAGGAATATTTAACATCAGCATGATATGTTTTCTTATTTCATGTATATATAGGCTATGTCCTTTATCAACCTACCGATTAGTGATTTACTTTTTGTTCAAAAATGATACCTTTATTGGCAACGTTGAAGTATTATAAACAGAGCTTATAATTCATGTATTATTATCCTCTCGTTTGATATTAAGTTCATCCGTTGTTGAAAAGTGTTATAATTATTTCAAATTGTAAGCCATGAATCTATTTAGTTAGTTATTTATTGGCGTGGCTTTAATAAAGCATGACTGTGAATCCATGAACATCTATGCTCAATGAGACGAGGCTTTGATGACATTGTTGCATAAATTATGTACGAAATTCTTTAAAAATAATTTCCAGCTTACTAGTACATTTGAATCTGGCATTGCACCTCTGCAAATGTATTGACAAATTTGTATTGAGGTGCGTTTGGTACTGTGTTAATTTTATTAGTGTGTGTGTATATTTTGAAGTGGGTCATGTGAAGAATCATTGTAATGTATAGCAACTTATTGCCCCAGTACTAATTTATTGGGTAACACACACACACACAAACACACACACACACACACACACACAAACACACACACACATCAGAAGAAACCACATGAGGACCGTAGCATCAACAGGAGCAGTAGCCTAACATAGTTCTCGAAGTCACTTATGATACTACAGACGATATATTTAATGAACTCTACCTTTTCAATTGATATTTACTGAACCAATACCAATTCAGTAGTAAAACTGAATATCATAATACTTCACGTTTTGAGGGGAACGGAGGCGGAACCGCGTATGCAACAGTGGGATTGACAACTATGAATTGTAGTAGGTCTTTAATCCGTATAATCTAGAAACACCCAGTTTGCGTCATTCAAATTTCAGATAGGGTCGCCTATATATATATATATATATAACAAGGCACTTCGCTAGTCAGATTTAGAACACACATAGTACACGAATAGCATACATTTGTGGGGTCTACCTAAAGCAAAGATCGTCTACCGTTGTGGGAGAAACATATTCGTGATAACCAGCTCATCCGCTAGTATCAGAAGATACACATGCAAGAATAGTTTCCGACTTGGAGCAAATATGAAAAACTTTAATAGACAAAATAGAGTCTTTTTTACAGTTATTTTGGTGACTCTCTTAGTCAGTGAAATAACTCTGTCAATGCCAAGTGCATTACTATGCGATAGAAATGCACGATGCTTAAACGGAGGACGGTTATTACTTCCAGATTCTCCTTTCGGTTACTGTCGGTGCATTTGTTCTTCAGAATTTGCAGGTCCAAGGTGCCAGTTTTCTCGGACAAGAAGGCTTAAACGTCTGGCCACTATGAACAATCATGTAGAAAATGTAATCAAAATTCTTCGGGGAAGGTGATAGTTATGAAAATTAAAGCATTCGAATATCGGAAAATAGGTAAGTCCCGTTATCATCAATATTTCAAATATTTTTCTTTTCAAGCTATATCCTTCAAATGATAAAAAAGACAAGCATAATGTTGGATAGGGAACAACTTAATAGTCATGTAAACATGCAGATTCTTTAGGGATCAATGTTTCAATGAAATCTAATTAGTATTATTTACTAAAGAAGGTGTTATAATGTGCAACATTATCTAATGATAGTTTGAATGGAAACAATACCTACGTTAAAACATGGTCATGTTCTTGTTAGAAATTATGAAAATATATGAGATAATATATACAAATACCACGCTTCCAAATATCAATGGAGCATTAGAGTGAATTAGTGTGAATATACATGGTTCATTTATTTAATTTATTTTTGCAATTTCGAAACTCTTGTGAAGGAAGTATATATGTTCTCGAATGGTACATGACAAGGTGTATGCCATTTCACAATGTGTTATATTTTGCCCATATAAATTTGCCCTGCCTATTTTTTTCACTAAATACACGAACTAACACCGAGTTTTGTTTAGGTTTTTAAGATATCGCTTAGTATGGAAAGAAGACAAAACACGATTTACCACACATGGACAGAGGGCCCAGTCATATTGCCTTTTAATTAATAACTTACCGGAACTTATATGTTATTCTCACAGGTCAGCTCAGGAACCCAAATATCCACTGTAGAACAAAAAGAAACGGAATAAAGTTAATGAATCCTTTATTGTCGAGGATGGAGAAACGACGAAGACATGGAAGAGAGCGAAACTCCATCGGTAAGCACAAGTTGGCATATCACTTTGAGTCAATTCTGTTAAATTCGCGAATACAATGAAGATATTCGTTTGATGCGTGGTTTGCTACTACAAATTACTGCAAACATATTTCATTAAATACAACATTTTAATTTCAGAAACTTCGCGATATTGAGGAAAACGTAGGAGGAGGAGGAAATTTTATTTCTGAGTGTTTCAATAATTGCAATATTGAGAAAGATACTTATAAGTTAAGGACAATAACAAATGAAACTTCAAGACAGCATATGTTAATGTGTACTTTGTTTTATTAATCTCTATTTATCCACATTTTTTATGCACATGCCATATGACTAAAAAGAATTGCTACAACAAAGATACTTTAACAGCTCGTATCTGATTACGGTTAAGCTGTTTTTATTCGATAGACTAAAGAAAATGACATGGATGATTTTATATATCTGAAAAAGTATTTAAGAGGCTTTTATCATTATCAGATTATTAAATGATTTAATTTCTTTCTTGTTTTGTGGCTCAGTAGTGATACGCATATATAATGTCTATAGCCTGTTTATTTTCATTGATTGTCCTATTTTTAAACTTATAATGATTTTTTTCCATGCAGAGGACTACGATGACCTATTGTTGAACTGAATCGAGTCTTCCGAATACCCAGGAGAAAAAAACATCTCTCGTTGAAGAATGCAATATCAACTTTGGGACGGGACCAACTAGCTTGAGAATCGTTCGAAATATGAAGGTTCAAGAAAACCCAAGTGTCTCTACGATATAATTAAATCTGAAGAATGACGTTCCTGGCTCAGGAGAATAATTCAATAATCTGACGACGAAAAAATGTTGAAATCTCATGGTAGCAAAACTGTGCTTATTCTTTCGCTTGCCCATTCTCGAAATAGTTTTGCACGCAAAAGACAAGGGATAATATTTACCATATTGTTCTCTATGTAACGTTTAAAATATGTGGACACATTTTCACCCTTGTAATGATGGTCACTAACACTAAATAGCCCCATTGTACAGTTTTTACAGTTCATGCTACTTGTATAACTCTAGTTTCCCTTGTGAGGAAGTAAGACATGTATATAATTATGAGGCAAAATGATATGGAGTAACAATATGGATTGATTTTCACAAACGAGCATATTTGTATCCCTTCATTACGCTGTCTGGGGGACTATTTTCTTGAATTACTTACTTTGTCACTTGAAAATCTTTCTTATTTATCGTATACAATGCTTAGTCATACAATATGGTTTATTTTTCTTAATTAGTCGGGTCCTCGCATATAATAAAAATAATTATTAATTATTAAGATATTATGAATTTTAAGCCATACTAATTCATGTTCACTATTTCTCTCTCTCTCTCTCTCTCTCTCTCTCTCTCTGTGTGCAGATGAATTCTTTCCTTGGAATCAGTTTACGCGACTAGTGTATCATTCATCTTTATTTTTACTCATCATGTGTTTTTTTTTTGTTAAAGGGTTTATTTATGTAACCAATGCAAAGTTTTTATTATATTATGTTGTTAACTTTGATGCGTTTTGTTTCCTTAGTGTATTTCCGTGCATTCATTACATATATTTTAAAAAGCATACTATTATAAACATCTTTCATGTTAAACACTGTATACATTCATATGATAAATACTATTTAGGTTGGTACACATTTCTACCTCAATATCGTTTGAATAAAGATGCAAATCTCAAGTAATACTGGCCTCATTTTATTTTTAGCGGTAATATTTTAGGGTTTTTCTTATTCAAGATCTAGTTTGAGAGTATATGATATACCAAACTAAAATATAATTGCATAGCAGCCTTTGAGATTGCGAATTTCTTGCTGATCTTGCCTAAGAGATGTGCAAACTTAATAATTATAATACTTTTAAGACTATGTAAGAGCTTAGAGTTTGTGTCAGCCAATCAGAAAGAGCGAACGTTTTTAAACATCGCATTTGATTGGTTGTTGCTAAAAATTTAATCTCAATCTCAGTCTTAGAGTGTAATGATCTCAAGTTCTGTTCGTTATATAATAAGCTTTATCAGCTGGATATAGAGGGCACGTTGTACTGTTTACATACGGTACATAAAGACATCAAAGTTGCGTCAAATAAGAAGCATACAAGTCAGAGATTCTTTAAATTGCAAACCCTTGTGTAACGTAGGTATGTACGTTTTTTCTTTTATTTTCGTTAGGTATTTATTTAGGTAGGAAATGGTTTGGATGTTATCACATTCAGTGAGTTCTGAGCCATACATGTACATGTCTGAAGAAACAACACCCTTCTTATTAAATACAGATAATAATTTATACGAGGCTGTCAGGCACATGTTCTTTCTTTGACTGGCATTTTACGCATTCATTCTTACGATGTATGAAAAGATAATCTTATCTTACAACAATATCAGCTTGACATTTCAAGAGTCCAGACAGGAAAATAGAAGTGGCGATACACTTTTGTGTTCCGATTGGTCCCGCTTAAGTTTTTGGCTGTCCCCAAAGTTATGTCACTGAACCGTCCTCCATGACATCCATCGGCCACTCGTTTTTTTGTTTGTTTGAGTGGTTATTTGTTGTTGTGGTTTTTTTTTCTTCTTTTTCTTCTTCTTGTTGTTGTCTGTCAAACATTCCTTATGTTACAGTTCTTTTAAAACGTACTCAGGCAGTTGCAACCAAATTTGTCATAGATTATTTTGGCATTCATGTCTGTCAAGTTTGTACAAATAATGCCTAGCTGCCACCAAACTTGGCCGCTATTATTTTCTTTTAAAACATGAAATTTAAAACACATCTTTTCCAAAACCATTAAACAAACTAACCAATGTGACAAATGGCATTCTGGCAATGAAAGCGTTAGATGTGTGCAAATGATGAACTACCTTACAAATTTTCGCCGTCTCTGCAAGTAATAAGACCTTAAAGAATGTGTTTCCCAAACAGTGTAGCCCAAGTAAAAAAAAAAAAAAAAAAAAAAAAAAAAAGAACAAGGAGTACTGATAATAGAGCTTATATAGGTTCTATAATCGCCGTGGGATGATGTGGAAATCAAAATTAAGTTTATATTGGCAGTTTGATATTTAAATGTTCCAGCATCAAGATTCTCTAAAGGTTTGTATAAATAGATCTACTGATTGTAACGGAGACAACATACAAAAATGCAATGATTTTTCGTGCACGAATGCTTGACCAGGTAAGAATAAATTTGACAGAACATTCCAGTGTCAAGACTCGTCAGATTGTTTACTCTATTCGTCATCAAGTACATTCACCACTTCTGAAGTGGAACTGGCTTGACATGTTCTTCTATATAATGTAGATACAGATTTTTGGTCTACGTGGTTTTTACACAACTGTTACAACCAATTTTCCCGTTGGTGCTGCCGTTACTACAACTGGCACTACTACTAATGCAACAACTACTACTATCACCACTACTACAACTACTACTTGACCAAATTCTACTTATTATTAAAATCTGTAAATTCTCTTTTTTCTTTCCTTCTTCCTTTCCTTCTTTCCTTCCTTGCCTCTTTCTTTCCTTCCTTGCTTCTTTCTTTCCTTCTTTCCTTCCTTCCTTTCAAATCTCCGATTACTTGAAATTACAGTTATATTACTTGAATTTTAAATCAATGCAAAATTGCTGTATCAGTATTATTTACATTTTGTTGTGTCATTTTCCTAATCTATGCGAGCAATGATAATCAGGTTATATCTAGAAACTACCAACACAAAAAGATTAGGCTTATTAGGGATGATTACATTTTATAACATGGAAGTCAACACAAAAAGATTAGGCATATTAGGGATCATTACATTTTATAACATGGAAGTTATTATGAATGTTTTGTTCGTGGCAAAAGCTTTAAACACGTGTCCTAATGCAACTTGTTTCTTTCATCGCTTCATTGCTTGTGTGGCATTTGAGTCAATGGGTCACATTTTAAATGAAATGGTGCTAATGCTATGTTTGTATACCGCTGTTGTTATGCCTCACTCATTTGACTTATTATAATATTCGTCAAGACGATTTGTTTGGCAACGACCCATACATTTTTGTTTACAAGCCCAAGCTATTTAAACACAGGTATAGCTGGAAAGGAATAGAACTTAGGGTTAAATCAAATAAACTGTGTAATCCAATACAAACTAGAAAGCAAAGTATAATATACCAACATGAGCTGTGCTTATTAAGCGTGCCAGCACAAAAAAAGTATATCTATCTAAGCAAGCATAAGCAATGAATGACGTCTGAAAGTTAAAAATGTGCAAGTAAGCACGGAGCGATCTCTTCAATAATACCGATCATACAGGTCATGAAGGCGTTCAGTACTGAATATTTCAATAATAGGCGTCATATTTTAAAATTTGATTACACATACATTTAGATGGAAATTGCTATTTTTATTTGGATCCCCAAACAAAACTATATTCTTTTGGAAACTTATTATTTACAGGCGCCGAGAAATACAAAAGGTCAAATCAATCTTAAACTACGTGTGATCCAGTACAAACCAGATTGAATGTCGAGCACAGTGATGTCACAATGAAAACAGCACGCGCTGAAAACGAACTAATACTACATTGTTATTTGTTATAATAGATTCGACGTCCTCTCTTTTGACCCAGCTTAGAACCTGGCCCCCATTTTAAAAACCCTTTAAAGGCAATAATTTTCGTTTGAAATTTTTTTGAATGACGAATGACATTTATGTTGCAGAGCATTAAACAATCAGGATTGAATCGAACTTTATTAAATTTACATATATTTTCATCAATCTTGAATCACAATCTGAGGTTCGAGTCTTCAGAAAATGTTAAAGTTTTTTTTGTTGTTGTAAAATATTGAAATATACACAGTACGTAAAAGGTTAAATATGTTGTTTGTGATGTTTAGAAACAAGCATGGCAATAAAAGAATGGTTTGGTTGAACCTGATTTTTTTAATAAAAGAAATGATACAAACAATGAATATATTTCAATCAGTGGAAACAACAGCTACTCCAGTCGAGAGGAGGAAGATTAGGAGAGTGGCGGTTGCGAAAGTCAAATGTAATGTAAAGAAATTTTGCTTTATTAGTTATAACAAGCCAATATTACAGTGATGTGCACAGTGATGATTTCAATGTGAATTTAAAATAGGTATAAAATATACTTATGTGTCATGTGAGTGGGAAAGGGTACTTTATGCTTTTCATGTTAGTTGATCTCGACTTCTATTTCGAAATATTAAATAAGTAAATAAAGTTCAAATTTACGATGGGACGCTAGGAAATATGACGATGAAATAAATAAAGAATCGAACTAATGAAAGTGATTTGACTTTAGTTAATGAGTTAGAAATCTCTACCCTGGTCAGTTTGTTGTCGATGCAGGCAGAAAGATTGCCGTCCACTTGTTTATAGCCCATCTATCCCCTCATTACACTGTCTGGGGCATATTTTCTATCCCCTCATTACACTGTCTGGGGCATATTTTCTTGATTTATTAACTTGTGACCAAACAAATTCATTAAAATTGAGACGTTCAGATACCTCAATGTTTGAAAATGATACGACCTGTTTATTTGTTTATTACATGTTTAGCGACGTTAAAGTTTGATTTTTGTTCTGGTCTCAGCATCCCTAATGATAAATTGTAACTTAATGCTTCCAAAGGGAGCTATCATGTTTGCATCGATAAGTCATTCGTTAAGGGTCGTTAATTGGCACATTGATTCAAATTCAGAGGATAAATATTCAAAATAATCGACATTTTTGTGTTAATTATAGTATGACGGAGCAGTTTTACATAAAATAAGTGACGCTGTTTCACAGTAATTTTCTCCTATTGTCGGTCTATACACAAAAATAACCGTATCGTCAATGGTTTGTTGCTTTCTACGCCTGATTGCAACTATTGTTTAAATCTTGGTTTTGATTGGACGTGAGATGGAGACGAGTTTTTGACATTCACCACGCCCATTGTAAAGCAAAATACTCTTAAGTGACGGGCTGATGCAATCTTCCGCAATCCGCAGTATGTTACGGTTTTTGTTTATTTATTTACATACCTTGTTTTATGTTTCGATTCACATCGATTTTGATCTTGACAGACACTTGCTTGTGTCGCGTTCCAGCGTCAAATGTAGATTTCAATCACGTGAATGCCGAAGTGAATGTCACTGAGTTCGGGAAACCCTTTGAATTCCAAATGTTTCTCGTACTCAAAATTAATAAGGACAATACAAAATTTGCTAGAGTATTATTTAACTCGGACACCGCATGCATATTTCAATAGTTGTATGCTAATACTTTCAAGATGAAAGGTACTGGCTAGAATCGTAGGTTGCCGCAATACCAGATCCATAACAAATATCATAAGAGGTAATCCGCAAAATCAGAAAATGCCGTCTTATCATGAATCTTGCGAAAGAAACTGGAGGAAGAATATACAGAACTGTTGCTGCTGATTATGCTGATAATGCCGACAGAGGCGTCACTCGGGTTGGTGTCACCCAGTGCGGTAGCTCATGGTGTCACCCCCATGGTCCTCCTTCCGTAACAAACCATATAGAATCCTTAGTAATAGTCATTTGGCGTCACCCGGTGCAGTCCGCACCCCCGCATCCCCCTAGCGACGCCACTGCTGTGCCTGCTAGTCATGTATTTAACTATGATCGGTTATCCGCTTATGAAATCCGACTAGACCGAGCCGTGTGTGCTCTGTAAAATTTGCAATTTTTCATTTTGGTGTCACCCCTCTGAGATGGTGTCACCCGGTGCGGTCCGCACCCCCCACACCCCCCTAGCTACGCCACTGAATGCCGACGATCTACTTATCTGCTATCCCTCAACATCTCCACTCAACAAATTTCAACTTAGAATGTTTCAAAGGATAGAATCAAGGAACCAAATTTTGATTGTACCAACTGTAAACCATGATTTTCCGATTGATTTAACATAAGACATTGCTTTGAAAATTTTTTATCTTGTTTGTTTCTGTTAAAGTTTCTCCACGAATAGCATCTTGTTTATTTTTGCATGATTTATAAATATATGGATAAGTTCTTGCAAAATAAGAAATTAACTCGTACTGTTATCAAGGTCTTGAGATCGTAAAGGTCAGAATTGTAATTACACTAGTCTAAAAAGTTTTAGAAGTCGTCTGCTTCAGAGATAACATGTGCTATTTGATATGGATTGGATGTGCTGAATTCAAATATGACAATTAAGACAAATGATTGGCTACTGTTTCCAAGATATTTAAGCTTTTACATTCTACGTCTATGTATATTGTGTAGATGGTACAGTTTTAATCATAAATTGTAAACTTTGGTCTCTTTGTGTGTTTATGGTTGCTTTACATGATAATATTTCACCTGTCCTGTTTATGTAGCACTTTAAAAACAGCAAAAGAATTATATAAATAAAATGTATTATGAAACAAAAGGCAAACATCTAGTATGCATATAATGCATATGTAAGCAAATAGTTTAGTCCCTATTCAGTGTTACTCGGCACTTCTTGGTTTGTTTCTTGTATTCATTAAATGGAGCATCTCTTGTCACTGTCTAGCAATTGTCTGCAAGCATTGATGGGCTCCATTTACCCTGAAAGTGTTTCTCCATTATTGCAATGTCCTGGTGAAGTAGCTCACCGTGCTCGTTGCTCACAACTCCGCAGTTCGGTGGAAAAAATCTAGATAAGAGTGCAAAAAAAGGTATCTTAAGTGACATGTTGCAAACAAGAGTTTTGCATGCCTTGAAGAGGTTTTGCACCAACTCCATGTAGTTGTCTGCCTTGTTGTTTCCGAGAAAATTTGTTGCCACTAACTGGAAGGCTTTCAATGCCGTCTTTTCCTTGCCAAGCGGTGCACGGTCAAAAGCATCATCTCCATGAAGTTCAAGAATCTGAGGACCAGCAAGGCCACCTTCCTCTATCTTAGCTTCACTTAACCTGGGAAAGTTTCCACGGATGTACTTGAAAGCTGTATGTGTTTTGTCCATGGCCTTGACAGTTTCGATCAGACCCAGCTTGATGGGCAAGGGTGGTAATAAAATCTTCCTTGATTCAACAAGTGGTGGATGCTGAAAACGCTTCCTCCCAGGCTCCAATGACTGTCGGAGTAGCCAATCTCTCTTGATGTAGTGCGAATCTCTTGCACGACTATCCCATTCGCAGAAGAAACAGCATTACTTTGCGTATCCAGTCTTCAGACCAAGCAAGAGAGCACGTACCTTCTAATCGCCACAAAGCTGCCACTGCTGTCATTCATAGTTTATGCACCTCCGAAATCGTTTTATGTTTCCATAGGCTTCCTTCATGTGAACTGCATGACCAACTGGAATTGGTGGCGAAACATTATTATTATTATTATTATTATTATTATTATTATTATTATTACTATTATTCAGCAAAATAGATTTAAGACTCGTCTTCGATGAATCCATGAAAAGTCTCGACTCATCTGGAACATGAACGATGTTGAGGGCTGCTATCACAAGATCACCTTCCATGAAGAAGAATGGGACAAGATCCTTTTGACGGTCACGGAACATTCAAACCCTAACATCACCTGCTAGGAGATTCCACTGATCTAGTCTGGAGCCCAACATCTCTGCATTACTCTGGGCAAGTTCCAAATCCTGACAAGGTCATTTAGTTCACCTTGTTTTATGATGTGTGTTTCAGAGAAGGATTATTTGAGAAAATATGGGTCATGTGACCTTGATGTTTCAGGACTAGAAGATTCATCCTCTTGCTCTTTCTCGTCTGACTCGAGTGAGAATGATTCTGATGCATCAGAAACCGGCATTCCTTCTCCGTGGACTATAGCGGATGGAATGTTTTAGATAATGCACAGTTCACGTTTTCTACTTTGACACGTTTCCCAACTGGAGGCACAATGCAGAAGTAACAATCGCTTGTATGATCTGTTGGCTCTCTCCAAATCATTGTCACTGCAAAAGGCATAGATTTGCTTCCCCTTTTCAACCACTGGTGAAGATTTGTTGCATAAGTATTGCAGCATATGCGTGGGGCCCACCTCTTTTCCTGATCTCCAATTTTGCAGCAAAAATAAAGGTGATTTTCTTTCTCTTAACCATAGTGGTTATACTGCGCTTTTGTAATGCAAACTTCACTTCACCACAATCATAGGAAAAGTTATCTGCATTGTTCACACAAGTACGGGTCATCCTTGCGCACTTTGGTTGAACAGAAATGTATCCCTTTGCAAAATCAAACACTGACATATAAAAGAGCTCGACACTGTATGATTTCTAGAGCTGATATAGGGCAATTTGTAATCGTAGTTGTGATAGCATCATCCATGACTTCTATAAATAACATGATTCATATTATATCACATCAAGTATGATGCAATACAGCGTCAGAATGCGTCATTCATTGTATTGACAAAAAAGCAAGTACTGTCCAAACCCAGTCACATTTATTCACAGATCCAGTCAAAGATGCATTTTAGTCATTTCTGGTTTAAATTGAGATCCCTTACCTTTTTAATTATCCTCCACCATTCCCAACTCAAGGGTCGTATATACTGACCCAGTATCATATCCTTAAAACAAGAGCCAATCAACAATATTAAGCATCATTTTCGTTCCCAGTGACCCAGAATTAGTAAAGTTTGACTACATTCATTTCGGAAGCATTTTGGCTGTAGACCAGTGCTATTTATGGGAGGGTATAACCTTTCTAAAGTTAGCCATGGTTCAATCTAAGGCAGAAACACTACTCTGCTTTGAAGACTTAACTAATAAAGTGCTGTAAAAATCAGGCTCACATTATCTGGCTTGATCATGAAATACAATAAAGCAGACTTTCTACAGTAGTCTGAGTGAATGGAGCAGCCTACAATAATATTGCTTCTGGTAACACTACAGACGATTAGACAGACTTACATATACAGACGATTAGAGAGACTTACTTATACATACTATTATACAGATTTGCGTATACAGACAATTAGAAAGGCTTACATATACAGAAGATTAGACCGACTTAGATATACAAAAGATTAGACAGACGTACATAGAAGATTAGCTAGACTTATATATACAGAAGATTAGACAGACGCACATAGAAGATTAGAAAGACTTACATATACAGACGATTAGAGAAGACTTTTATATACAGAAGATTAGACAGACTAAGACATACAGAAGATTAGACATAGATATACATAAGATTAGACAGACTAAGACATACAGAAGATTAGACAGACTTAGATATACATAAGATTAGACAGACTAAGACATACAGAAGATTAGACAGACTTAGATATACATAAGATTAGACAGACTAAGAAATACAGAAGATTAGACAGACTATGATATACAGAAGATTCGACAGACTAAGACATACAGAATATTAGACAGGCGTACATAGAAGATTAGACAGACTTGGATATGCGGATGATTACATAGACTTGGATATGCTAAAGATTAGATAGACTAAGACATGCATAAGATCAGACAGACTAAGACATACTGAAGATTAGAGAGACTTAGATATACAGAAGATTAGACAGACGTACAAAGAAGATTAGACAGACTTGAATATGCAGAAGATTAGACAGACGTACATAGAAGATCAGACAGACTTGGATATGCGGATGATTAGATAGACTTGGATATGCGGATGATTACACATATTAAGACATACAAAATATTAGACAAAGACATACAGAAGATTAGACAGACTAACACATACAGAAGATTAGACAGACTAAGAAATACAGAAGATCATACACACTAAGAAATACAGAAGATTAGACAGACATGGATATGCAGAAGATTAGACAGACTAAGACATACAGAAGATTAGACAGACTAAGACATACAGAAGATTAGACAGACTAAGACAAACAGAAGATTAGACAGACGTACATAGAAGATTAGACAGACTTGGATATGCGGATGATTAGATAGACTTTGATATTCTGAAGATTAGACAGACGTACAAAGAAGATTAGACATACTTGGATATGGAGAAGATTAAACACACGTACATAGAAGATTAGACAGACTTGGATATGCGGATGATTAGACAAACTTGGATATGCGGATGATTAGACAGACTAAGACATGCAAAATATTAGACTAAGACATACATAAGATTAGACAGACTAAGAAATACAGAAGATTATACAGACTAAGAAATACAGAAGATTAGACAGACGTACAAAGAAGATTAGGCAGACTTGGATATGCAGAAGATTAGACAGACTAAGACATACAGAAGATTAGACAGACTAAGACATACAGAAGATTAGAGAGACTTAGATATACAGAAGATTAAACAGACGTACATAGAAGATTAGACAGACTTGGATATGCAGAAGATTAGACAGACTTGGAAATGCTGAAAATTAGACAGACTTGGATATGCAGAAGATTAGACAGGCTTGGACATGCAGAAGATTAGACAGATTAAGATATGCAAATGATTGAACAGACGTACATAGAAGATTAGACAGACTTTGATATGCAGAAAATTAGACTTTTATAGAACATTATACAGACTTGGATATGCAGAAGATTAGACAGACTAAGACATGCAGAAGATTAGACAAAGACATACAGAAGATCAGACAGACTTAGATATGCAGAAGATTAGACAGACGTACATAGAAGATTAGACAGATTTGTATATGCAGAATATTAGACAGACAAAGATATGCAGAAGATTAGAGTCTAAGATATACAGAAGATTAGACAGACTTGGATATACAGAAGATTAGACAGACGTACAAAGAAATTAGACAGACTTGGATATGCAGAAGATTAGACAGACTGCGACATACTGAAGATTAGACAGACTTAGATATACAGAAGATTAGACAGACGTACAAAGAAGATTAGACAGACTTTGATATGCGGATGATTAGACAAAGACAAACAAAATATTAGACAGACTAAGACATACAGAATATTAGACAGACTAAGACATACAGAAGATTAGACAGACTAAGACATACAAAATATTAGGCAGACAAAGACATACAGAAGATTAGACAGACTAAGACATACAGAAGAGTAGACTGACTAAGAAATGCAGAAGATTATACAGACTAAGAAGTACAGAAGATTTGACAAAGACATACAGAAGATTAGACAGACTTAGATATGCAGAAGATTAGACAGACGTGCATAGAAGATTAGACAAACTTGGATATGCAGAAGATTAGACAAAGACATACAGAAGATTAGACAGACTAAGACATGCAGAAGATTAGACAAAGACATATTGAAGATTAGACAGACGTGCATAGAAGATTAGACAGACTTGTATATGCAGAAGATTAGACAGACTAAGATATACAGACGATTAGACAGACTTGTATATACAGAAGATTATACCTACGTACAAAGAAATTAGACAGACTTGGATATGCAGAAGAATAGACAGACTTGGATATGCAGAAGATTAGACAGACTACGACATGCTGAAGAATAGACAGACTACATACAGAAGATTAAACAGACTAAGACATACAGAAGATTAGACAGACTAAGACATACAGAAGAGGAGACAGACTAAGAAATGCAGAAGATTATACAGACTAAGAAATACAGAAGATTAGACAAGGACATACAGAAGATTAGACAGACTTAGATATGCAGAAGATTAGACAGACGTACATAGAAGATTAGACAGGCTTGGATATGCAGAAGATTAGACAGGCTTGGATATGCAGAAGATTAGACAGACTAAGACATACAGAAGATTAGACAGACTAAGACATGCAGAAGATTAGACAAAGACATATTGAAGATTAGACAGACGTACATAGAAGATTAGACAGACTTGTATATGCAGAAGATTAGACAGACTAAGATATGCAGAAGATTAGACAGACTAAGATATACCGACGATTAGACAGACTTGTATATACTGAAGATTAGACATACATACAAATAAATTAGACAGACTTGGATATGCAGAAGATTAGACAGATTAAGACATGCAGACGATTAGACGAACTAAGACATACAGAAGATTAGACAGACTTGGATCTGCAGAAGATTAGACAGACTAAGACATGCAGAAGATTAGACGAACTAAGACATACAGAAGATTAGACAGACTTGGATATGCAGAAGATTAGACAGACGTATATAGAAGATTAGACAGACTTAAATATGCAGAAGATTGGACAGACGTTTATATACAGAAGAAACATAATCTACATATCCACTAGAATCCACTGTAATAGCAAGTCAACATAATCTGAATGTCACCTAGAGCACACTCTAATTAAAAGACAACATAATTTAATTATCAACTATAACCCACTGTAATACAAAGACAACATATCCCAAATATCCACTGGAAGCCACTGTAATACCAAGTCAACATAATCAAATATCCCTAGAACCTACTGTAGTACAAAGACAATATAACCTAAATATCCACTAGAAACCACTGTAATACCAACTCAACATGATCGAAATATCCACTAAATCCCAATGTAATACAAAGACAACATAACCTAAATATCCACTGGAAGCCACTGTAATACCAAGTCAACATAATCGAAACATCTACTTGAACCAAATGTAATACAAAGACAACATAATCTAAATATTCACTAGAAACTACTGTAATACCAAGTCAAAATAATCGAAATATCCAAATGTATTCACTGTAATTCAAAGGCAACATAATTTAAATATCAACTATAACCCACTGTAATACAAAGACAACATAACCTAAATATCCAATGGAACTTACTGTAATACCAAGTCAACATAATCGAAATATCCACTAGAACCCACTGTAGTAGTACAAAGACAATATAACCTAAAAATCCACTGGAAGCCCCTGTAATACCATGTCATCATAATCGAAATATCCACTAGAACCCACTGTAATATAAAGACAACATAACCTACATATCCACTAGAACGCACTGCAATAACAAGTGAACATAATCGAAATATCCTCTAGAACCCCCTGTAGTACAAAGACAACATAACCTACATATCCACTAGAACCCACTGTAATAACCTAACATCCACTAGAACCTAATGTAATACAAAGACAACATAATCTAAATATCCACTAGAAACCACTGTAATACCAAGACAAGTAAATTAAATGTGCAATTAATATAATATTTACTGTAACAATCGACGCAATATGTACTCAAACATGGAACTGCTGAACTGAGTGAATCATGCAGTACACATATGTTTTATTAAGTTTCTTCTCGTAATCAAACTACAGATGAAGAAAAGTAAAGGAAACGTATAATACAAATGAAGAAAACACTGATCAAATATCATTAGGAAAAAGATGATTAATTGGATTCAAAGATGCTGAAATCGCTGCTGTACGAACGAAGGCTTTAACAAAACATCTAGGTAACACTCAAAACATCTAGGTAACACTCAAAACATCTAGGTAACACTCAAAACATCTTGGTAACACTATTGGAAGAAGACTAATAACGAAATTGATGATCTAATAAAACATATTAGAACCAACCAAGACAGAGGTAAAATATCAAGGTCAGAACTAATTGGAAATATAAAAACATCCGATAATATTAACAAATTAAACATAAAATTAAGAGAATTGCGAAAAGACTAACTCTATCATTCAAATACAAAAGATGTAATACTTTCCACTGTTATCAAAGCTACAGGCATTACAATGTCTCCTAGTGCCATGACTTGAGACAAGTGCTGGTGGACAATTTTATTTCAGCCATTCTTCTTGTCTGAAGTAATCGACTTGCGAAAACAGGAAAATGATTTTTTAACGCCATTTGCTAACTAAATTTATGCAATGTTTTGATCCCTTCCTGATAGTTCTCATTTCTGGTATAATCAAATCCCTGTTAGACCTACCATCGTATAATGCGGATCAGCTTTGACCATGATGTATCCGTATCCGAGCATGTAACGGAAAGATACAACTGATACAAACTATGTTACGGTGCATTAGATCTATCATTCTATTATTTTGTGCTAATAGCTTGCTTATAAAGTAAATGCATTTCCAAATCGGATATCATTTTTCTTACTTGAATGTAGATATAAAGCCTATATACAAATATTACTAATTTTGGTTCGAGTTGATCTGTCAAATGCCAACAAAACAGTTCACATACACATGCTGCCATCCACATCTGACAAAATCTCATGTTGCAGATTTCTCTGTATCTCTAAATAGAGTCATCACTGTGAAATCTCTAAGTTTAATCATCATTATTTTAAACTGGTTTGTGTGTGAGATAATCCCTTCGGTTTGGTAGATTGTTACCCTTTAAATATTTGTGTAATGTCTTTGTTAACTGGAGCGTTCAACTGAATATCAGAAGAAACTAATATTCTATAATTGTTATTATTCTTGTTTTAAATTTATAGTCTATTATTTAAATTCACAAATCTTGCACTCGGTATTTTAATCCCATTACGAAGCACACTTTGATCGGTCGTAAATATAGAATATACGTTACTGTGTTTAATTTTCTTCATGTTACTTTTATGGTGAAAAGTGCTGTAGTTTTATATTTTTGTTTCACGTAATATTGTAATTATTTGAAAACTTTACTAGATAGGTATGATTGCCTAGATGTTCTTCTCCATGTTTTCAGGCCATCAAAAGATCATGAATTTGTAGCGTTTCGAAGTACAGTGGTAGGGCATTATTTAGTGCTAGAAGCATAGTCACATTACGTTTTTGTCTTATTTTTAAAAAGTGCTAAAAGTAATGGTGATTGGCCGGTCAACACACAACTACTATTGGCATGATTGTTTTCTTGTTTCTCCTATTTTATCTTTTATTCTAGGTGCGAATATCAGGAAAAAATGACATGAAATGCTATGAAATTCATTAGTAGATTACAAATTCCATCATCAACATCTAGATTGATTTCCCTAAGGCATGTGTGTTGGAGGAGAACTTCCATTGTAGCAGATCGTCTGACACCAGACCAAACGTTAAACAGAAATGATCAACCCACTCTATAAACACTTTTGATAATAATTCAGATGGCAGGGCGGAGTGAGAAGTGTCAGCACTGAAAAAGAAATTAATGTTTTCTTAGGAATGAGCCTGGATGTGTTGAGATGCAACTTTCCTTTCAATATATATTCATCATCCATGAACTGCAGACACTATATATTAGATGAATGGTGACTCATGACAGATCTTATGAAGGCCTTATTACATTAATGACAAAAGTCAAATAGTGATATCGCTCGGCACTGCAACATTTCTCAGTTTTATGTAACCATTTTCTATGGCAAGCTGATTATTCTCCACGTCATTCTTATCAGCAGATTTCTTATTCTTAATCTTTTCAAAAATGACAATGCATTCAAATGTAAAGACATATCCTGAAGTGTAATGAAATATTACCACCCGCCGTTAAACTTGATAAGATGCATTGTAAGTATTAAATCATCGTGTTTTTACCTAACAACACAATATTATCTACTGTAAGAGATGTTACGCCTCGTCGTTTTAGTCTTGTACTCTTGCCGCATTAGATCGGAATACAAAATTGTTTTGCACTCATCAAAACATTCTAGGTACGGTCACCAATCAATTTCATACATAATACGATGGTACTTCGACAAATCCATGAGAGGGAAATCCAAAATTATGCAAGAGATGGATCAAGAGGGGATCAAAATCAAATGGACATTTTTGTAAATTTCAATAACAGTACTTTCCATATTGCACTGCTCCTCGCTGGAGAAAGTTTAATATCATTAAATTCAAATTATCACCCACCAAGTTAAATTGCATTTTTGCACATACCCAGGACAAGAGCGATCAAAGTATTGTTAAGTGTATTTAATTTGCATTGTGTACTTGACATCTGTCCATGATTGAAGATAAAAGTTTTGTGTGTACCTGATTTTTGTCATGTTTGTAAGTTATAAATATGTTATTTACTGAAACTAAGTTTACGGTCTAGCATTATATACAAACTTAAAATGTTCAGGAAGTGAATTTGTGACCCACATCCTCGCGTTTATTTTGTCTTAGATTTTTTTACAGGTTGTGGTAACAAAAGTATTGATTCCTATTCAAACACCGGTCTGAATCACTTTTACTTTTGTTCAGATATGATGTGAGATGAATAATTTATTTAAATTATTCATTGGAATTATAAAGTACTCAAAGACATTTTTTACGAAGATACTATTTTGGAATAATTGTGAATTCGATCGAACACATTGTGGATTAAATCATTTTGATACATCAAGACGATTGATACATTAAATTAAAATCATTCAAGACTATTGATATCTCGCACATTTAAAAAATTGGAATTCATTCGAAATATTATATACTCCTTGACTTGTAATACAAAATTTGGGATGATCTGGAATTCAATAAATAATTCTATAACTTCCTTTTAAATTTTCACTTTATATTCTACAGTGATAAATTACCTGTTGAATTTTACAAAACGTGTTGGTTTTCCTTCTTTCCTTTACATAGTGTTAGACCATAGGGTAGCAGCAGCACAAGCAGACACTGTAAGGAAAGTCTGTTATAGATTCATGGCGTGCTTAATACGCGCAACAAGCCAGTACACAGAAAAAGTTTACTGAATTTAATCTGTATCCATCCATCTTTCTTGTCTTATTATTTTTACACAACCACAGAACACCGAAACGTAGCAAGATTGTAATGCACCTGCATCATTGTTCACGTGACAAATATCGGTAATGACTTCAATACAATATGAAGGATTGATTCAGCAGGAATAATAATGATGTGTCACGCGTATGTTGATGGATGAATATGATTTTCATCAAGTTTGAAGGGCATGCGTTGATTTTGGGTTTTTAGAGGATCTCTTAATCTAGGGCCGCTCTGTATTAAGGTATGACAGCAAAAACTGTCATGATATTTGAAAGAGAAAAAAAAAATGAAGTAAGACTCGAGAAAATGTTGTTGGGGATTTTGTGCCAGTACTATTTGTTCTTTCTTCTTTTTCTTTTTTCTGATCACAACAAAAAGACTTTCTCATTCACATCCTTTACCTCAAACAATAAATATCAGCAACACCAACATTAAATTCACACAGTCAGTACGGAACCTAGGTGTTACTCTGGACAGTACTCTCACATTGCACCAGCATGTCATGAACATATGCAAGGCTGCATATCTTGAGCTGAGACGCATCAGCTCAGTTCGAAAATATCTTTCAGTTGATGCCACTAAAACACTTGTGTGTTCATTAGTACTTTCAAGACTGGACTATTTTAACTCAGTTATGTCTGGTTCATCTCAATATCTGCTCCAGAAACTTCAAAAAGTTAAAAACAGCTGCTCTGATCATACTTAGAGTACCACGATCAGAGCACACCTCCCCGCTGCTCTGTACCCTACACTGGCTATCCATTCGATCCATAATCAAATGCAAAATTTGTTCTCTGTGCTACATTTCACTGTCGGACTCTAGTCCAACATACCTATCTGACCTCACCCATGTGTACACACCAGCAAGATACTTAAGCTCCTCTTCTGACAGTCGTATACTCATTATTCCAAGTATAAAAACAAAGTCATATGCACAGCGTTCTTTTGCATACCAGGGCCCAGCAACGTGGAATGAATTGCCCACTGAACTTCGACACAAAGAAACAGTGATGACATTCAAGAGGGCTCTCAAAACTCACTTATTTCAACTGCAAGAACAAACTTAAAGACCTAATAATGTGTCCTACCTTAAATATTCTCAGCATGTTTTTTAATGTTTTCTAATTTCATGGTGTTTGTTTTTGTAATCATATCATTATATGTTTTTTATCTTACAGGTGTTATCTAATGCTGTAAAGCGCTTAGAGCTTCTAAAGATTAGGTACTATACAAAGTCCTCATTATTATTATTATTATTATCATTATATCAATTTGAATGTGCCCTATTAGAGTGGTTTTTCTCACATTGAAACATCTGTTTGGTCGTGTTTTCCAATGTGGAACAACGATGATATCTATCTTTATCTTTCATCACGTGACTGTTGCCTTTCGTCACATGACTTCATACTAGCATCATTGGACACTCAAACCTAGAAATACTCGCTGATGTTAAATGCTCTTTTGAACAGTTAAGATAAACATTAATTTCAACACATTTACATCCTAAAACATGATGACTTTCTACATGTATATAATTTGTATTGTGGTTTCGATTCGAAAAGAAACCCATTGTTAAAATTGTTTAATTGTTTCTTTAAGTCATTTCCTTTTATTTACGAAATTCAATTGCACATAAAATTTCAATAATGGCGTATATCGTTCAATTTCTGACGTTATGTATACATTGCTTGAACTGTCTCAACCACTGTTTCAATACTCATTAAACGCCATTTAAAGTCTACCTTAAATTCTTCTGTTTCACCATAATATTTTACGCTCTATCATTAGCTTTAACAATACTGAACTGGTGTTTTGCTATTTTAAATTTTGCGCAAGTATTAACACTATATCTTTGTAGCGTTTATCTTCGTTTCTCGTTCAGGGATGAAATAATAATCGGTACTGGATAAAAGAAAAACTGAAACATCGCTACCAGGATTCGGCTTTCGAGATTAGACAAAACTTTTCGTCTAACGCAAAATTCTGATCCATGGGTTGAGTTTACCTATCCTACACTGATGCGTATTAGTATTGTATCATTCACATACAAACACACAAGAAATGCGGATGTACTTATCACATGCGCTAGTCGTGCAAAATGCCATTAGGGACACGATGCTGATCAGCTTACATCGTCTGATAATGCATGTCGTAGACAAAAATCCACAGATTATAGTTTCTCATTGATATCGGTTGCATAAACCTCTTAAAACTGCATCACCTGTCAGTTGCTGTCAGGTAGTTAGCAAGGCTAACGAGATAACGAAATTCAATTCAAAAGCCAATTTGTCCATGACAGCTACTTTTTAATGATGATGATGATGTTGTTTTTGTTATTTTGAGTTAACCGCCTTTTCTCAGCGTAAGATAGACTATACGTGCCAGCCAGTGAGGAAGAACCGGGGAAATCCCAATTAAGAACCACCGACCCACCGGACGATCCCGGAAAGCTTAGTCACATACCCACATTGGCCGAGCCCGATATTCGAATCCGCGCGGATAGAGGTGAGATGGCAGAGATTCGTAAAGGCGAGCGCTCTAGATCACTCGGCCATCCAGGACTCTCGGTCTTTAAATAAGACCAGACGAGATATGTTGCCCATTTATCGTATATCTCAGACTTTTCCTTTATTATAATGTAGTTTACTGTTCACGATCTACGTGCTTTTATCTATATAAAAAATACTGGATTGTTACGGGATTGTATTTTGATAAAGATTATTCGTTTGTCATTAAAAAAGCGGAAAAAAGACAAAAGAAAATCTATAAGTTTGATGTAGAAATTCTTTAAAGGAAGATCACTCTCACAACCAGTTCATTTCTTAGTGATATCATGCACGGGTTACAATTGTATTTGATACATGTATGTTCCATAGCGTGCGGATAACATTCCAATAGTAACGTTTACATAGACGTGTCGAATCCTGACACCATGCAGGCCCGGCATGACTAGCATTAGAAAGCATTCCAAGATAAATTGGCAATATTTGCGAAACCATAACCGTATATTCTGACAACGATTATGATAGTTATATAATTCTCTTTGGAACAGTTAATCTCATCAAAATTACAATCTATAAAAGAAAAATCACATAATATTCTTATCACGAAAGTACAAGGAATACAACTTGTTTGCAGTACAAGTCACATGCAAGAGAGTTTAAAGAGAGGAAGAGAGACAGAGACAGAGAGAAAGAGGTGGGGGGAGGGAAAGAGAAGAGTTTAAACACGTTAATGCAACAAAACCGTACAGCATTAAGTTATGCATTTTTAGCAAAAACGTAACAGTTATGTTCGTCTCTGAACGAAATACACCTTAATACAGCATGAACCTTTTAATATCTTTGGCTTGATGCTATCAGCTGGATGGTGTTTTTTAGATAGGATAGTGAAATGCGGAGGAGTTTACGTGATACGGATGTAATGTTTACGCTTTAAAATTACTTTTCTGATTTATTTATGCATCAACATTTAATGTTCTAGTGTTATGTGTTTGCCTGATACAAAATGTTAAAATTACCCGAGACTTTCAGTAGCTTTGGAAAATGAATAAAATAGATGCAGGACAGAGAAAACTCACATACTGTCATTCGTGCGTGAGATATACTTTGTTCCCATAATTCAACTTAAAGTAATATACGCTAAATAGTGGATTGCTTTTAAATATCAAATTTCATCGATGTCCCCTGTGTAAAATTATTAAATCGTTATATTGTTTACATACATAACAAAAATGGATTGTCTAGATTGATTGAATATGTATTAGTTTTAGATTACTAGATGACTTATGGAAATATGACATTGCATATATGGTATCACGGTACCAATTGTTTTTCCATATACCTCAATGCTAATGTTTTGTGAAATAAATATACTTTCTGTCCTACTTGGGCATGCATGTCACACGCTGTCATATAGAACAATGCTAGATTGTCAATTTGACAATGACATAACCAGGTACTCCATTGCATTTAAGAGAGATAACTCTACTGGAACTAGACAGGGGTAAGAGTTATCTAGTCACAACAAGCACATTTTCAGTCATGTGTACCATATTTTAAAAAAATCATAAAAAATACAAAATATGATCTAAATAGAAATTAACACAAACTCACATGTTGCCAAGAGGCTCAACTTTTTTTTAAGCCAAACAGAAAGTACAAGTCTTACATAATGCACCAATCACAGCTAGTTTTGTTCTTTAATTCTGAATACAATGTTCCATACACCTTAAGCTCCGCCCACCTGGACTTGCGCAATTGGTACCGTTATACCTATAGCAAACCTTAATTTTTCCAATAATCTGTGAAATAGTTCGGGACTGTATAAGTAACAAATATACTTAGTCTCACTTGTGAAAAACAATTTGATGAGGTACTAACCTATGTCTTATGTGAATGTGTATAGAAATGTCATTGAGCTGTTTGAACTATTGTTTTCATACTTTTGCTTCACCATCAAAATCATCTTTTGAAATAAAATGAATTCTTTCAACTATGAGTTGTATCTTATTCATATCAGCAATTATTGAACTTCACATAGGTGATATGGGATAAATCACATTATATCATATTATGTAATAACTAGGTCAAAGGTCAATGTACCAAATAGTATGCACCTGTCCTACTTCAAAATGTACAATTCACCTAAAAGAAAGGAATTTATATTTGTTTGGTAGGTGCAGAACTTAACATCAGAGACAGGTGGACATGACCCAATCTTATTATAAAGTATAAGCTTTGACCACTTTACACTATCTACAGATACAAGAGGTCACTAACCACCAGTCCTCACACAAAGGTCCACCTACCCATCCTCTTTGTAACACAAATAGTAAGCTTTCCTCCTTTGTAATGTGAATAAAATTGTTTCAATAAGCCAGTCAGTCACCAAATATAGTAAATCGCAGCTTCTAAGTGGTTATGTTTGGATTGGGAGGTGAAATTAGGGGAATAAAATACAGAAAAATGCCAAATATAAACACTAAGTATAGCACATCAAATGGAGTTAAAAACAGGAGGAAAGTGTTTATCTAAAAGGGAGAGGTAGCTTATGATAAAGGAATTAAAGGTGGCAAAATCAGCAATGCGAAAAATTAGAAGTGAAAGTTTGATGACCTTACCTTGGACAAATATATGGGGCAGGGCCCAACAGGTCCAAGGACAGCCCAAAGGCAACTGTGCTATAACATCCCTTACAGGACCCAAATTTCAAGTGAAGTTGTGTTCATTTCCATCTAATATAAAAGGGTGAATAATTTAGATAATATAGATACATATAAAGTATATTTCTTCTACATAAGAATTTAATAATAATTGGCATAAGATAGAGAGAAACTTATTTCAGAGCCAAGCAGAACATACCTTATCAGTTTTTAAACTTGTAAACTTTACTGTGAGAAATTATCAAATTGCTTCTACTTACATTTGCATCAAGATTGAGGGCTAATATAATACTTCACAAATCTTCTCTTTATTTTCATAATCAGTCACTGAAAATGTGAGATTTTATTTCCTTGAAATGTTATGACTGTTGTAAGGGAGATAACTGAATGATATACATAAGGTGTGGTAACCTTGAATACATTATCCATGTAATATAGATGAGTTCATCAACAACCTGTATTAACTTCATTGCAATTAAATTATCTCAAAATACATTACTGACAAAGTGAGAACCTAACATTTAGACTCCTATGTTTAGTGGAGACCTCAAGAGTCATGTAATTTTAATTTCTAAGATGACGCAGCTCTTTCATATCACATAGTTCATATTTTCTACAATGCCAGCATGTAGAGTGCAGCCTTCCATAACCATGCAGATATCATCTCATGCCAATTTGGATTCTTGCGATGGGATTCAAAGTTTCAAGAACAGTGTGGATTTGAATGGAATGAATACGCACTGTGTGACTAAAATGGTTATCATTCTGTAATGTTGGACCAAACATGGAAATTCCACAGGAGCAGCTTGACAGAAAGAAATAGGATTAATTGAAAGTCAATAGTAGATTATAATTGGGCTTATACAAGTGCCAATGGGAAATGCTGACTTAAGGAAACTGGTCTTGTTTGTTGGTATTCACTGCTACTTCAACAAAAGGGAATGCAAGAGAACTGAACTAACTACATGAACAATTTCAAAGCAGGAGAGTGTAAAAAAAAAAGGGACAATTAGAGCAGGACAATTCAAATCAAAATGGGAAGGAATACCAAATCCTTAATAAATTACCTAAAAATTACTCATGCCAGAACATCCCACATGGTACAAGTGATCTATCTACAAGTGTACTTAGAGTGTTCTCTATCCTGGTTTATGGCATGCCTTACAAGAACAAGATAGTTGTTTATGTACACATGATTTTTCATCTTTTGCCGGTACAATAGCCAATATTTGACCAAAATCAACTATATTATGTTTACATAACTTATTTTGTTGCATGCATTCCAATCTAGGAGGTAACAGCACATACATAAAGGCATCAGGTAACACAAGTCTATATCTATCATAGCTATAGTTATCAAAAGTCCCCATCCAAAGCCATCTTGTGCTATTTTCTGAAGATTTCATACATTTTATTCTTAAAGAACTTTCAATATTTGACCAAAAGTGTTCAGCATACATTTGTTTTCCTACATCAAACTAGTATAGTTCATAAATGCCGCCCACATGCATGCGTTTCTATGGAAACACTGTGAGGCTATTCTTTCCTTTAGGTATCACGGTACCAATTGTTTTTCCATATACCTCAATGCTAATGTTTTGTGAAATAAATATACTTTCTGTCCTACTTGGGCATGCATGTCACACGCTGTCATATAGAACAATGCTAGATTGTCAATTTGACAATGACATAACCAGGTACTCCATTGCATTTAAGAGAGATAACTCTACTGGAACTAGACAGGGGTAAGAGTTATCTAGTCACAACAAGCACATTTTCAGTCATGTGTACCATATTTTAAAAAAATCATAAAAAATACAAAATATGATCTAGATAGAAATTAACACAAACTCACATGTTGCCAAGAGGCTCAACTTTTTTTTAAGCCAAACAGAAAGTACAAGTCTTACATAATGCACCAATCACAGCTAGTTTTGTTCTTTAATTCTGAATACAATGTTCCATACACCTTAAGCTCCGCCCACCTGGACTTGCGCAATTGGTACCGTTATACCATATGCCAGAATGATGATAGAATCTGACCAACGCTGTTCCTTATTGTCTGAAAAATAGCCTCTTGCAACAATACGACAATATGTTTGGCCACAGGTACCGCTAACAAAGAGGTGTCTGTTTACTAAAATAACATTTTGAAAACGATACATGAAATATAACCGCAATGTCTTTTTCTTCCCCTTTTGCGTTCAGTCGTTGTCATTATGCACGCGTGTAATGACAGTGCTTCATTAAAGAAACGTTCGTGTGGATATCTTCAATAACAATGAAATGAAGTTGCTTGTTTTTCTTTTGATTTTTGTGGGTGTTTTAATACATAAACATTTTCATCACCGCTTGTGGTGGCACAGCTACTGACCCTTACATTTTAAGTTTTTGGGATATGGTTTCCAAATGACTGTTCGGGGTGATGGGGTTAAGGTTCAATTAAAGTGCGCAGCAAATTGCCATTGAAAGCAATGCAAATAACTCATGATCTGTTTCCGATCTTGGCAAGTAAACATAACAAATGTATACACTTACCTTGCATAAATGTTAAAGTACATAAAAAAAAGAAACTCATAAACTGATTTGTTCATCAGACTCACGCCTACTCGAAACTTGACAACGCAACAGCCTTGCACCTCTGTGGCTCGGAATTCGTTCCCACGTTGATATTTTTTGCGTTCTCTTTTCCTACTACATCATGTACAAGTGGCATATAAGCATACTCCTAGGTCATTAGTATTTATATTTAAATTTATTTTAAAACTTTTACCAAAACATTTGATATAAAATATATATGTTTTACAAAAGCAAAACAAAACACGTGTTCATCGTTCGTCGATAGTGAAAATTATTGTATTACAATTTTTAGTTTCCCATATATTAAAGACTAGTTTAAGATGTCTAATCAGTAGGAATCCGCTACCGTGTCATTTTATGTTTGATTTGTTTGATAACACTAATTTATCGCTTAGTTAAATTGAAATTACCAGATAACCAAAAAAGCACGATAAAATTGAGTTTGAAAGTACCAAGGGTAACACGTTAAAGAAATATCATGGTGAATCGCAGCAGCTAAAAAGAAAATTTGATGAATCACGGCAGTATCAAGGAACATCCTGTTAAGGTCATAGATGAGATTCATAACGTTTAACTATAATCAGCAGCCATAACAAACAAGTCTTTAAAAAAATCAGTATGTATTGACCTTACATAATTGTAATGTTATCTGTTATCGTTATAACCATCACATCTTTGAACATAATCGAAAGATTTTCTTTAAAACCGAACCAGTATATACAATTTTGACGGTAAGTTAGGAATTGTATGAAATATTGTGGCGGTATTTGCGACTCCGTTTTTCTTGAGTTTCAGGTCGCGGAGGGTGGTGATGAGGATGGGCTTGGGGGCTCGAGTTCACATGGGGTGAGGGATTTCAAAACCATGATATTTGAATTCAACATCAGATATTATAGAGTACTGCATGCTGCAAAGAATATTCAGCAGCATGAACAAGTAACCTACAACATGAACACGTAATCTACAACATGAACAAGTAACCTCCAACATAAACACGTTTCATATAACATGAACACGTAACCTACAACATAAACACGTAACCTCCAACATGAAGACGTAATCTACAATATAAACACGTAGTCTACAACATAAACACGTAACTTACAACATGAACACGTATCATATAACATGAACACGTAACCTACAACATGAACAAGTAATCTACAACATAAACACGTAACCTACAACATAACACGTATCCTATAACATTAACACGTAACGTATAACATGAACACGTATCCTATAACATGAACACGTAATATACAGCATAAACAAGTAACCTACAACATGAACACGTATCCTATGAAACGAACACGTAACCTACAATATAACACGTATCCTATAATATGAACACGTAATCTACAACATAAACACGTAACCTACAACATGAACACGTATCCTAAAACAGGAACACGTGTCCTACAACATAACACGTATCATATAGCATGAGCACGTAACCTACAACATGAACACGTAACCTACAACAAGAACACATAACCTTCAACATGAACACGTATCCTATATAATGAACACGTATCATATAACATGAACACATATCCTATCACATGGACACGTAACCTACGACATAAAAACATTTACTTACTACATTAGCACGTAAGCAGAGAGGGTGAACAGACCATAGAATTCCGACAAAACAAATAAAACAAACAAATAAATCATCTCGTAGAAAGGTCAAGATTTTACAAATGAACTTTTCCTTGAGATGTTTTATTTCTGTAATGACCGATTGTACTAATAAAACCTCAGTTCGAAATAGTATCTGAAAAAATAAAGTACTCTACGTGTTTATTTATTTCTTGTTTATTTTTTTGACGACCAACGTTGGTAGGTACCCTCTCTGCTGCTCCCCCTGTTACCCAAATATTTTATCAATACCCACACGATATCTTGTTCTTGGATCATGTAAATTTATTGTTATAAATCCATGCGGGGTAGCTTGCGCTCGTGAGAAGAAATTTTTGAATTTAATTATATCCATGTCACCACCACACCAAGTTTGATGAATATTTCGCAACGTGTGTGTGTCTACGCCATTAAACACAACTAAAATGTTGCAGTTGTCTCTGATCACCTTCGGAATTTGTGTATATCGTTGAGTAACATAGATCACGTCTGTATTTTTGTGTCTACCTCGGGAAAATATTCTGGCTGGATTTGATTGTTTATCTAGCATCACATCGTCGTATACAACTAAATTATTAATAAATCCGTCTATGGAATCTACGGATGGTGCTTCATCAATATCGGTTATAAACTCTATAACATCATTATCTTCATCCAGTAATCGTGCGTTTTCATTGAAATCTTTAAGTACATGATAACATCGTTGATCATCAACGGATGGTGCTACTAAATACAACTTATCCCATTTCAACCATCTCATTATCAGATTAAGTAATAATTGCGTCTTACCCGATCCAGATGGTCCTATGATAATCATTCTGATGGAGTTCGGTAGCGCAGGATGATGCTTAACTGGCTCTCGCTGCCGAGTTGCTGAGAAATCAATTATATCCATATATGTTATAACATGAATCTATATTGTTTACGCTGTAAAGTTAAAACTCCAACCACTGATTTAGCCACAGTTACAACAAAAAATAAAAAAATAGCGTACGGTGGAAAATGTTCTATATGCGGTAGAAAGAAATTTTCGTTTTTACCTAATAAGCGCGGTGGTGATATTGCTAATTTGATGTCAAAGTTTCCAAGTGCTCCATGGGCTAAATATAGTGGGGAAAAACATCTACCAGGATATAATTATTGCGGTCCTGGTACCAGACTTGATATCAGGCTCGATGATCAAGATCAACCAAAACCAGGCGAGGAACCAATAAACGCTATTGATCGAGCTTGTCATGCTCATGATGTAGCTTATAAAAGTCAAAATCTACAAGATAGGCATATTGCAGATGTAAAATTAATTCATTCATTAAATTCTATAAAAAATAAAAATATTAGAGAATCATTAGCTAATTGGTTAGTAAGATCCTCGATGAAAGGTAAATTAGCGATTGGGGCTGGTAATTAATAATGGAATCAATTTATTATTCACCGAGAGGATACTGGAGAGGCAAAGCAACAATTGGTAAACTCGCTGATGCAGCGGCTGTTAAACATTCTACTGCTAAAACGTGGTTATCTAAACAAGCAATATGGCAAATTTATCTACCACGTCCTAAACAAATTCAGTACGCGTATTTCGATGTCAGTGTTCCTAATGAAGTTCATCAAGCTGATATTCTGTTTTTACCGCATGATACTGTGCGTGGAAAAACGTACAAGTACGCGCTAACCGTAGTTGATGTTGCAAGTAGATATAAAGAAGCAGAGCCGCTATCAGCGAAAACATCATCTGAAGTAGCCGATGCGTTTGAACGAATTTATCAACGAGGTGGTGGACCACGAGGTGGTCTACGATGGCCACAGCTACTACAGGTTGATCCTGGTAAGGAATTTCTTGGTCCAGTATCATCGCTGATGAAACAACATAATACCAAAATACGACGAGGTCATACTGCAATTCACCGTGATCAAGCAATTGTTGAGCGATTTAATCGAACACTTGCTGAACGGTTATTTGGATATCAATACGCGAGGGAATTTATTCAGGATAAAAGATCTCGCGAATGGGTGGCAAGATTACCAGGCGTGATAGCTGCATTAAATAATGAGATCACACGAACAACCAACATGAAACCCATTAGCGCGGTCACAAAAATAAATATACCAACACAACGAAAAGATGCTGGAAAACAAAAAATATTAGGTGATGTCACAGTCAGATATTTATATGAGCCTGGTGAACTTGAAGGTGGTAGCGCGAGAGCAACTGATCCTATTTGGAGTGTTACCACACACAAAATATCTACCGTGACAAGATCCACTGGAAGAAATGTAGGCGTTTCCAGACCCGCAATCTACAGATTAGATTCGGCCGCTCCTCAACGTGGATTTACACGTGAACAACTACAAATAATTTCCGCGGATACACAACTACCACCGCGATCACTCCGGTGATTTCGATCACTTAACTAGCACTAGTGCCAGCGCCAAGGGTGCCTGCACTCAAGGCGCTAGCGCCAGGGGTGCCTGCACCAGGACGTCGATTACACTCGAGACAGGTTAACATGGTATTTTCTCGTGTATGACCGCGACTATTATCTTTTCTATCTACGGTAAATTGTCTTGAATCATTACTCGAATACCGCCATAACATTATACAATTACAACTGGTGCAATGATTGTTCTGCTGCTGTTTTAACTCAATAATAAATTCAACATCAAGATCAAAGTCACGTTTATTTTTTTTTTGTCAGATTGTTTGTATCCGATTAATTTTTTTCTTATTATATCATCATCGATGATGTTAAATTTATCAACGATTTCAGGAATTATGATTCTACGTAATTGAGATATATTTCTGACCCTCGATACCGCTAAATAAACTAAATTTGACCACTCGATGCGATCGTCTACAATCCAGACTCGTGTATCAGAAATAGTTAATCCCTGAGACGAGTGGATTGTCATAGCGTATCCCAACACCCATGGAGATTTGTCAGCGTGTAATGCATCTTCGACTACACTGATATCAACGGCGACAATATCATTTAATACGAGATTCTGTTTCCTTGACTCTGTCAAGGGTCCTGGAATATCAACATTAATATTCTGTTTTCGTGTATCTGATGGTCTATAACACAACGGTACGGGTAGTTCTGAGTGTTTTTCTTTATGTAGTTGAAATAACTGTTGTTGTAAATCGTCTCTGATTATTTTTCTACTTGCTACGATCAAATCGTTGGGTCTCCATAAATTTAAAAAATCACTCATTGAGGTCTCTGAGGTCACTCCACGTATTATTTCACACTGAATTTTGTTTGATTGTAATCTGATTAATTTTTTAAACTCCTTCAAATTTGCATCAAGAGCTCTATGATCATCATCTATTTCTTCGTAATAATCAACGAAATTTTTTAACCAATCATGTGGAGATGGTCCAACAAAGGGCGGCGGTTGACCATGATCGCCACACATTATTATAGCGGTATTTTTCGTCAACAACCAATCAAGAAACATTTTTAATGTATCCAATGACACCGTACATATCTCATCCCAAATAATTATTTTAGGTATATATTTTTCTCCCATCCGTTCAGGAGTCCATGTATCTCCGCGCCACCGAAAGAAACTATGATACGTACACGATTGTACTTGCCGCTGTTTCATCTCTCGTGCAAGTCTATGTGTGGGTGTCAGCACGATTATATCTGAATTTCTAAAAACATTAATCGTTCGAGTTGTTTTGCCGCATCCACCAGGTCCATTGAGATATACTGTCTTATATCTGGTTATTGGATCACTCAATGATAGTGCTTTCGACATTTCTGATATTTTATTACCCTCACGATAAAAATCTCTCATTGGAACATCTGCTGATTCTGTATAATTGTGTAATAGTTCCTTTTTTATTCTCCACGAACCCCATCGTTCATCATTACTTGTAAATTTCATAACAGGTTCTAAATATTTACTTGAAATATAAAATGAGTCTGTTGCGACTCTGACTGCGGTCTCAGGAAATCTATTAATCATCGATAATAAATTTATAGAAACATAAGCCAACATGGAAGATCTTAGATGAGTATATTGCGGGGATACGTCATTTATGTAACTAACGATCGTACCTAATTTTGTTCCGTCGGATAAATAAACACTCTCTCGATTTACAAATATATTTTTCGCCGTTGTATCAGCGATTATAAAATCGTACTCGGCATCATCTAGAATTAATCGTGCGTGATGTCTTTTATAATCATATGCACCACCTTGAGTAAATTTTCCTATAATTTTTCTACCGAGATCTTTTGCGGTTTTGAGTTTATTAGGAATATCATCTTCGGAAACATCAGGATATTTTTCCTTAAACTCGCTAATAACTTCAGAATCTGACATGGGCAACCAAACTTTGGTCTGTGCATGATATGATATAATTGCCTCACTGACCACCAACGATGTCAGTATCATACAATCTAGCATATATCGCAACAAAACTATAGGTGCCCAACGTTTTTCACAAAAATGTCTGCCAAACCAAACATAACAAATCTTGTGAAGATTTTCGTTAAACTCGAATGATTCAATACAGGCGAATCCAGTCAGATCAAAATCAGGTAATGGTCCATTAATTGCCACTCGCGTCATCTCGTTTGTAGGGTGACCAAATCTTTCAAAGTACGTAGAACAATCTCCGTATCCCAGAAAACTTCCTGGATAACATGCAACCATATCAACCGAAATAACATCATTGTAATTGTATTTGGTATTCCATAATCCGCCATGTCCATATTCGACGCAACTTGCGCGTACGTCCTCGAGTAAATCAAATCGTGTTGGTTTCCATGAATTTCGTTCTCTGGCGAAATGAGCCGCAACAGATAGAACGGTAAAACAATTAGTTAGTAATTTGTCAGTATTTTCCGCGTGCTTGCACTGTAAAAACGTCGCAAGATTTTTCATCTCGTCATGGAGGGATTCTGTGCGATATATTTCACCGTTCGGTTTGACAAACTGATCAAATTCACCCTCCTCATTACTTTTAAATAACCATACCGATACAGGATCGGTTTTACTTATTTCGTTGATAAAATCAAACATACTATCTGCCCCAGAATTATCTGCACCAGAATTATCTGCCACAGAATTATCTGCCACAGAATTATCTGTGGGGTAAAATCTAACAGTTCGATCACGTGGAAATATTGTTACCGCGTTAGTCCATGCGTGCGCGTTATGATCGATAATATTTATTGGAGCTCCTTTCGATTTATATTTCGACTGATACAGTACTTCTCCCGTTATTGTCGCTACGGTTATTGGAAATTTTAATATTTTTCCTAACTCAGCAACATCTTTTATTGTAGCACCGGTATCCTTAACTGAATCAGCCCACGAGTTTATTTTTTCACGCCTTAAATC
The DNA here is from genome assembly GCA_028554795.2 of Sinohyriopsis cumingii. Lineage (NCBI taxonomy): Eukaryota > Metazoa > Mollusca > Bivalvia > Unionida > Unionidae > Sinohyriopsis > Sinohyriopsis cumingii. The sequence goes on along the minus strand of CM068838.1, from coordinate 115,179,954 downwards.
AGTTAATCCATTTCCACGCATCGCGTTTGTAAAGTGTTCTATTACTCGCTCGGCTACACAATTTAACCTTGAAAATTTCATCGGCGCTAGTTTATCAACGTTGGGTTTTTTATTTATCTCATAGATTCCATAAATAACCGCCGTTACAGGGTACGCTCGCTCATAATACGGTTTGTCAATACCCGTCAATAGACCCGGTCTGGAATTTTTACTTAATATGATAGTTTTATTATTACCAAGGACAGGATCATATTTGTCACGGATAATCCAACTACCTGTTTCTGTTAATACAATAAATTTTACTCTGAAGAAATATTTTTGATTGCCCTCGTATTCAGCGATGTAGTTAATGATAGTTGCCGCTCGCTTGTCGTTCATTGTAGCGTCCGTGACTTTGTCGACACTGACTTTGTCAGCTTTCTTGACTCCGTCAGTGCGTATAATCTTGAACGTTGACCATGTATGAGATGCACCATCCGTGTAAAATTCTTTCTTGGCGTCGTGAATTTTCGAGATCAAACTTTTATTTTTCGGATCAACCAGATCTCGCACTGGCAAGTCAGAAGATAATCTGTCAAGGTTGAATTTATATTTAACAGGCCTAGTTTGGGATAATCTCTCAAACTCGTTCATATAATTAAAACAAATATTTAAATAAAGAAAATTATATATATATATATATATATATATATATATATATATATATATATATATATATATATATATATATATATATATATATATATATATATATATATATACAATGTCCCAATGCAGATGGTTGATGATCGGCTCGGTAAATCGATGCAACAAATCCTGTAGAAAGGAATTTTGTTGGATACACTCACAAAACATACCACGAGGAAGTCTAGGACCAATACCATGTCTACGGTGTGGTATTGGAGTGCGAGGAAAGCCAGAATTATGTGGGAAGTGCGGCGGGAAACGGTTCAGAGAGCTTAAAAGATATTATGACAAAAAAAATAATAGCGGTGAAAACGCTATAAAATCCGTGAGGGATTATATATCAAGATTTCAGACAAACAATGATTTAAACGTATAATATTATTATAATGGAGCAAAATATATTTGTCCCACATCCTGTCATAACAAACTATGAATCAAATATTAATGGTATCATCAGACACTGCAAGTTGAAGAGACAAGTTGGTTATATTACTAATGTTGGTTATCTAATGTTCACATGCGGGGGGGAAAAGAAACATTATCTATGTCATAAATATACGTATGAATGTTTCTTCGGAGTGATCAAAGACGGTCTTGTTATTGATCATATTGACGGGGACACTCAAAACAATAATTTATCCAATTTACAAGCTATCTCTCACAGCGAGAATAATACACGTGGTAATACAGGAAGATGTAAGACAATCGGAAAGAGGGCGGTAATTTCCACAAACATAGAAACTGGCGAAAAAGTTATATCGCGTTCAATATCTTCTGCTGCGAAATATTTTGATATTCACCCGCAATCAGTACAAAGGGTGGCAGAAAATATAATAAGATCTGCTTTCTCGAAAAAATATAAACAGAAAATTATCTTTAAGTATCAATAACTATCATCACCACATTATTAACTATCATCACCACATTATTAACTATCATCACCACATTGAATTATTTTTTTAATTTATGTCACAGTAGGTCCTCCATACACTACTGAATTTTGATTATATAAAAGGGAGATTACTTTGTAATATATAGTTTTCTTCGTAGATTTTTGATTTTTTTATGATCGTAATTAGTCAGTTTAACTAATTACTCGTAGAAGTATTATTTATGTTTTTTAAATATTTCCCCATCATACAACATTACGAGAGATCATGATAATGTTATTGATCCGTAGGAAGCTGTGTGTGGAACAGAAACCGTTGTCATGGTAATCGACCTGCAGGTGTGTGTTCATGCCACTGTTATTATTGATTCTCAGTCTGCTTAGGAAAACCGCTGTTATAAATACAGAAACTGTTGTTATTGATTCTCAGTCTGCTTAGGAAAACCGCTGTTATAAATACAGAAACTATTATTTAGAAACTGTTATAAATACAGAATCTGTTATTATTCAGAAACCGCTGTTATAAATACAGAAACTGTTATTATTCAGAAACCGCTGTTATAAATACAGAAACTGTTATTATTCAGAAACCGCTGTTTAGTGTAAATATTGGTTCCTTAGCTATATAGCTAGCTATATAGCTAACTATATATTAACTTCCAAAACATATGTTCGTAACAAGGTTTGATAGCTCGATCAGTATGGTATTGGACTGTGACGCTCGCGGTCCAGGATCAAACCCCCATGGCTGACAATTTGTCGGTGGTGTACGCATAATTGCGATTTTTATAATAGTGGGGGGAACCGAAACCCCCCCCCCCTCAGCAAAATTCCCACCCACAACATTGACTTGTGGGTGATACATATTTTCGTATCACCCACTGGATTAATTATTGTGGGTGGGATTTTGCTGAGCGTACATGTTTGTACTGTCCTTAGTTAAGTTATATGTTTGTACTTTTCATAATCTGAGCTCGCTAATACACTCGATAGGGGCTCTTCATTCATTGTATATATCCATTTCATTGTATATATGTTATGTGTATATCCTCTAAACTTGGTAGATTGCGGTGGCAAGCTACGAGTTTAATGAGGATTGTGCTGTCCTTGTGCCGTCCTTAGTTAGTTATATGTTATGTGTATATCCTCTAAACTTGGTAGATTGCGGTGGCAAGCTACGAGTTTAATGAGGATTGTGCTGTCCTTAGTTAGTTATGTGTATATCCTCTAAACTTGGTAGATTGCGGTGGCAAGCTACGAGTTTAATGAGGATTGTGCTGTCCTTAGTTATATGTTATATGTATATCCTCTAAACTTGGTAGATTGCGGTGGCAAGCTACGAGTTTAATGAGGATTGTGCTGTCCTTGTGCCGTCCTTAGTTAGTTATATGTTATGTGTATATCCTCTAAACTTGGTAGATTGCGGTGGCAAGCTACGAGTTTAATGAGGATTGTGCTGTCCTTGTGCCGTCCTTAGTTAGTTATATGTTATGTGTATATCCTCTAAACTTGGTAGATTGCGGTGGCAAGCTACGAGTTTAATGAGGATAGTGCTGTCCTCCCTCTTGGGCCTCTAGACCGTTGTTTGGCGGGTTAGGGGCTCTCGTAGAGGGAATATTTGCCTAATGAACTTGGTAGATTGCGGTGGCAAGCTACGAGTTCTTGGTTGTGCTGTCCCTGAAACATCACGACGAACTCGCTAATACACTCGATAGGTGTTCTGGGATATTTTTTTTTTATTTTAAAGATTCATATATTATATAATGAACCATGAAAATATCAATGATGTAATTGTCGCTATTAAAAAATTGAAAAAAGATGGAATCAATATATCTGATGAACTTAATCCTGAAAAAATAGTTTCTGATTTTGAGATTTTACAAGAACGTAAAACCATGGGGACACACACACTATCATCTGAATACAGGCTCATGAAACGGATTCAATCGGCAATGTTTCAGTCGCTAGCTACCGTAGAAGATGATCATGTGAAGGAATTCGTTCCTCTTTCTACCGCCGTAGAAAGAATTAAATCGTTATTATCCCACGAGTATGAGGCAAAGAAAACGATTAGTACTCGCATAAGACTATTAAGAAAAATAATGTTAGATCGTGAAACGATCCAGAGTAACCTCGTTACTGGTGAAACGGTCCAGAGTAACCTCGTTACTGGTGATAATGAAAATGAAAGTTTTGGTAACTGGGGTCCATGTCAACGCTGACCACGTGTATTGGTAGTCAAAATCAAGAAAGTTCTAACCTTGTCAAATTGTTCCTAATAAATTTTATTTATTATAAATTTTATTTATTATAAATTTTATTTATTATAAATTTTATTTATTATAAATTAATTTTATTTATTAATAATATTATTTTACTGAGGATTTATTTTTTTTTTTACTAAAATCAAGAAAAATGCACGAATTACTTGATTCTGACGGGGTAGTTGGTAGTCAAAATCAAAGAAAAATGCACGAATTACTTGATTTCTGACGGGGTAGTTGGTAGTCAAAATCAGGAAAATTGAGCAATTTCGTTGTATTTTAGTAAAAAAAAAAAATCTCAGTAAAAATAATATTATTAATAAATAAAATTAATTTATAATAAATAAAATTTATAATAAATAAAATTTATTAGGAACAATTTGACAAGGTTAGAATTTCTTATTTCTGACGGGGTAGTTGGTAGTCAAAATCAAGTAATTCGTGCATTTTTATGTTTCTGACGGGGTAGTTGGTAGTCAAAATCAAGTAATTCGTGCATTTTTATGTTTCTGACGGGGTAGTTGGTAGTCAAAATCAAGTAATTTGTACAATTTCAGTAAAAATCGGGAAAATTAATAAATCCTATTTTTTTTGTGATAGAAATTTTAATTTTACTTTTATCGACCAGCTTTTTTAGTTGCCCGGGCCGATTAATTTGTACCAAACACAAATTTGTGCCAGTAATAATAAAATATTTTTTTATTTATTTTTTTAAGTTGATCGAATTTGATTCTGATCTCTGTTACAAATGTTCTTCTAACTGTTAAGAAATCCTCGCGTGTAAAAACCCTCCATTACATGAAGATCTACGACAAAAGTCCTTAGACAGAAATCCTTAGGACAGAAATCCTTAAGATTTCACATACAGATTTATTACAAGCTCTTCTTCACGTATGTCAATTAAGCGATTAAGGTGGTCTGTGAGTTTAAAATTGATTCGCGTTAACATATTATTGTGACACCGCAGATACACAGGATTAGTTGGTTCTTGCACGATTAAACTTCCAGGGGGAACTTGTGGTGTGAACGTGTACAGGATGTATCCTTGTTGAGCCTGATTTGATCTTCCGAGATCTATTTGATAGCTGCCATCGATTACGTCACAAACCAGATTGACCGCGACCGTCGGTGTTATATTAACGATCCCCGGGGATACGTGTCTTCCGCCGCCATGTGGATCATTATCATATCTGAGAACGGTTGGATATGGTGCTAGTTTTTTCCACGCATCGAGTATTTTAGGAAAAAACTCATCAATGACATCATTGACAGATTTTCTTAACTCGGTTACACTATACCCGGGAAATTTAAAATTTGGTACATCTGCTTCTGTTAATTTATATTTTTCTAACCATTTATATGCATCAAATTGTTTAAATGATTTTAAACTAACCATCGCTTGAACTATTCGGTTATTAAAATATTCCATGTCTGATATAAGCTGATTTAATATTTCCACACGCGTGATGATTTTTTCACGCGATGACGCTGATATGTCAAAAATATGTTCGTTAAAATATTGATTTAATTGATCTAGTTGTTTTTTACATTCTTGATTGATTTCCTGAAAATATTTCATAATATCACTCCGATTAAAACCCAAAACATGTCCTGTTTCCCCCTGATTTATAAAAGTCCATGCCTCAATATCATCGTGAAAGATAAAATGGCCAAGCATTGATTTACTTTTTAAAATACGTAGTTTTTCCCCGTATGATGGATTAATTTCATGATATGATTGCCTGTCCGTGACATAATCAGACTTTTTCGGTTCTAGTGGTCCATGATACACCGGGGGAATTTCAGGCCATCCTAGCACGGATCTGATTGAAGATTTATAAATATCAACTGCATAATCAGGCGAGTTTATTTCAATCGTCGAGGACAGGGTGGGTTCATGAACATTAATTGATATTTTTGATTCTTTTCCTGTTATTGATTTTATTCTACGCGCAAATTCCTCACTGATCTCTTCAATCTCGTAACTGCCAGTTGGTATTCCAACAACAACCCAGTCAGGTGTTCCATCGGGTTTGTTCTTGTTAGCAAATACGAGCGAATTATTTGCTGGTGTACCATTAAATGATTTTGATCTGATATTTGGCCAGCTGTAATATACTCGTAATTGTGCTAGTGCTATTTCTTTTACCGGAAATGCAGTGGGAAAATTAACACTAAATTCAGGATTAATTGAACTTACCGAGATCATCGTTATCTTTGGCGGAGTTGTGTTGGTCACGATCTGCTGGAGTAATTCTGTCATTATTGATACTTGTATCTTTAATACCTTCGTCGTATATTTTGGTTATCATTGAAAATTCGAAATCAGATATAATTCCATCACTGAGACTTGCTGATAACAACGAGGATAATTTCGAGTATGCTACCGTCGCTGTATGTAATTTTATTGTGTAATCGGATAATTTTTCGTTCGTACAAGTACATATTTTTTTTGTGATGATACCAAGCACACCTGCAATCGTTGTTGCTGCTGAAATACAGATAGTTACAGCTACTGGTGCCATCGTTGTCAACGCTGATAATATTACACCGGTTCCAGCAACAACAGCGGATACTGAATAAACAATCACATCAACGATAACCAATCGTCGTCGATATTTTTTTACTTTTACTGTATATTGATCGACTTGATCTTTTAGCGCAGCCTGCCATTCACGCGCTTGATTGTATCTGTATTGTGCACCGTCCATATATATTTTTATACAGTAACCAATTGAGGTGTTTCAGCTACAAATTCCAAACACCACCAGAAGGATGTTGCGGTTAATTTCTTATCAGCTGCTTCCAGAATAAATATTTCTTCGGTTCCGCTATTTAATACAACAGATACAACCCCGGAAAACCTGTCTGTGGAATGACGCCATGGAAACGTTGTAAATATTTCAAATTTTGCAGCACTGAACACGGACAGCCTGTACACGCCAGTGACTGTTGCGGTATATTTGATAGTATTATTTTGCTGCGACCATGTTGCAAATCCCGATGATGCCGTGCATACGATGTTTGTAATATGCCCGGGAGTTATTCCAGCTGGAATTTTAATCAAATTGGTTTTGCTGACAATCTCAGGAATTCCCGCTACGATGTTTTGCTGTTTTTGTTTGATCGTGTCTAGGTCAGTTTTGATATCAACGAGTTTCATGTCAATGGCGCGTGGAGTACCGAAGAATTTATCTACGGCATCATCGATTTTTTGAAAATTTCTTCGAAATCTTCCAAAAGCTCCTGCGTGAACGTCATACTCAGCCCGTAACGTGGATAATTTACCGTCTACGGTGCCATAGTTGACATCGACGTATTTTTTTGTTGCTGCGTCTTCGTCAGATGTTGGATCTTTTAAAACTACTATTTTGTTCCCGTTCATGCTAAGTTCACCTTTCATTGTGTCACCGGTGTTTCTCACGCGATTAGCAACACTTTTTGCAATTTCATCTCTGATGGTTTTAAGTGACATACTTGAATCTCTGATTCTACCACCGTCAGTAAACACGGGAATATTATCTGTAACTGCACCAAGTATTCGCCGGACTATATCATTCCATTTGATATTGCTAGTTTTTAGTTTACCATATCGATCTTGAAAAATAACAACCTCATCTGGGTCAACTCCAGCCAGGTTCATAATATCAGCGAGGTCATCTTTAGTCGCATACTTTGACAAATCAACGTCGGATTTTATTTTCTTACTAGTAGAAGATCTTCCGTAAATGTCAACCATTATAATAAGATCCGTTGTTTAAAATGCTTTACGCGCAACAAATCGGTTGCTTGTATAATCGTGCACGACTTTATGTGGCGGCCTGGATGATTTTGATATAGCGTCGAGTACATTAATTACTTCACGGCCGCATATTGGCGGATCTGTCATTGTTTGTGTGGGTAGCGTTGAATACCAAACTTTACAACCAGAGGTTGTTGCGTGGAGTGGTGCAACATACTTGATAAATTCAACAGGTGGAGCTAACCCGTACGAATCAAAATAAACAATTCCACGCGGATCAACCGCGTATGATACCCAATGAGTACCGGGTCCGGAACGTTTGTCAAGATTAATAATACCTGTTTCAAGTTTGTTTGGTTGTTTCGGTAATTGATCTCGCATAAAAACACCTCTAAAGGCGGATATTTTTAATTTTTTAGCAGCATCAAGTAAATCAAAATTTGATGCTGGAACGTCTAACGAAGTGACCCTGGAAGCCTTAGGCCTCTCCCCCAACGAGATCCCGGTAATCTTAGACCGCGTCCCTTTTTTTTTTGTTATATCGTCCACCAGTAACTTTTTCGAAATTTTTTTTACCCGCCGCTCCAGCAACACCTAACGCGGCCGCTTTTGCTACGGCTGGAGCAGCTGCAGCTAGTAATGCCGGAATGGCAGCGAGAAATGGGAATATACCACCCGTTTTAACCATGTCTTTGATGGCGCTCGGGGAGAGATGGAATTGAACTCCAGTTTTTGATTCTAGGGCTTTATTGAAATGTTTAATCTGATTATTTGTCAGCGATAATTTGTTTGGACCACCACCAATCTGATCTCGTTTTAGTGATATTTTAGTTCCGCATTTGTTGGCGGTTTTTGATTGAAGCTTTTTTACCTGACCAGGAGTCAGAGTAACATTAACATGACCATACGACATTTTTATATAAATAATATTTTTCTAAATAACACGATGAAATATTTTCCACCGGTGCATCAACGACCCTCATTCGACCACTGCCACCTTCAAGTAACATGGCCTTGTCGCTAAGTATGACCGCGATCGCTCTGTAAAAGGCACCACCAGCTGGTGGGCTAGTAACATGAGCTCGAAAGTGTATATCAACAACAGATTGTTTGGATAAATCAAGATGTTCTAGTGAAAAATAATAAATCGGGTACAATTTTTTAAAATCTAGTTGTGATATTTGCAAACCAGTATCTATATTTTGATCACGTCGCATGAATGACATTAAACGATGATATGCGCGCGCTACATGATTTTGTGCATAATTTAACAATATATCCTCGGATGGTTCTTGATGTCCATTTATCCGTAAGGATACTTCACTAACTCCAAGGTTATCAAATATCATATGTGATTGTTCTTGATCATTTATCCGGTTAATATTTTGCAATGCAATAAAAATATGTCGTGGTGCAGAAACACCCTGTTGTGATGCTATATGCCATGTAAATAAACCATTAATATTGCTTTGAGCAGCATCTGTGGTTACTGTTAACCATGATAGCAATGATTTACCTCCTTGATCCATAAAAGATAGTAATTTTTGTTCCTCAGTAATAGATGGAGTCATTACTGGCATCCACAATGAAAGTTTTGATATATTTACTTTACCAGCATCAGCAACACCAGCACCTCGCCAGATTGCATCATTATCATCACCTTTTCTTACGAGCACAATTGTGTGTTTAGCTCCAAAGATGACTTTTCTAACATTTCTGCAAAATCCAAAGATGTGAGATAATGGAATTGCACACGAAAAATTTCTATCATCTCCCGACAGCGCTGCTTGGCGTGTTGCAAATCCTAAGTTGAAAGTCGGGGTAATATCTTTTATGATTTCAAATTCAGCAGCTGGTCTAGCTTCACGATCGGGGTTGGCAGCTTCTGCCTGTGGATCAACAGCAGAAGCCCTCGGCGTGAGTACCTTGGTATACTGATTATGGTTAGCGTTGTCAGTAATATCCTTGGCAAACATCATTGTTGGACCAGCTGATCTTGTAAAGTCGTCAGAATATCTCGCCAGACCAATTATTGTTGTAGCAACATCAACATCCTTCTGAATTGATTCAATATTTTTTCCATCAATCATGTATGTGGCGCTATCAAACAGTGCCATAATTCCGTTGTTGACAAAACCAACACGCAAATTGGCACCATATGCCGTATCAGCTACAACATTCGTCACAAGTTTACCTTCTACTTCAATAAAGGTGGCGCTCACCAGATAATATGTACTTTTGAGAGAGTGACGTATGTAAGGTGAAGTAGTTCGCATTTAAAACATGCACAGTGGAGAGAATGTTTGCATACCTCTATGCTACATTAATGTAATGTGGATGATATTTCTTTTGGATATTGTACTTTTGGAAATTTTACATGATTTAAGCACACTGCTAACTAAAATGACTGCTCCCTTGTGTTAAAAAATCAGTCTGAATTAGTCTAAAGTACACTATACATAGCAGCTATTAAAATAGGGAAAATGAATTTTGCCAGACTAGACAATACCAGCTTCTGAAAGTGCAATGAATGAATTACCAAATATATAAAATGTAAAAAAAGTTATCGGCTCTTTTTTATACAATTGACCTCTGAAGTTCAGGAAGTGAAAATGACCAAGTAGAGCTAGCACTTTTTTTGAAAGGTGCACATTTGAAGTAAGGCCAAGCTGTATACTCTATAACCCATAGTACACCCATCAATCATACACCAAAATAAAGGGAATTAAAGGTTCTTTGCATTATACCTAAGATATACAAGGTCTTTTTTAAATAGCCAGTATAACCAGTGAGGAAAGCCGGGGACATTCTTTTTCTTTAAATTCCTAACCCTATGCAAAATGCGAAACTGTATAGCGCCACCTTAAAGAAAATAAAAAAATGTTTGCAATTATTTTTTTTTATTTTCATATAATTATGTATGATGTTCTGAATAAAATGGTACATTCATATTGCATTTAAGCATGAAAATAAGCTAATTATGATCATTTTTCTCTTGCTTACATAATTTGCCATGAGGTATGTTTGTGTGAGTAGTGACCTTAATTATGGGGAAATTAGAAGACTTAGAATATATAAATAGAGTCAACTTAAATTTAAAACTGTTGCAATAAGTGACAGAAATATATGGTGAAAATGTTTCTTTTCATTTATTTGCAATGAAATAAAAAAATAAATGATGAGAAAGTGAATTCGCTTCTTCCATATTAAACAATAGGCAAATATTTTACACTTTGACCTTTGACCTTTATGAAGCTGATGAGTTACCTCCCTTTTCTAATTGTAAAATTCATTGTTGATATCTCAGAAATAATTGTGGCTAGTTTCATGTTCCTATCATTCAGCATAACATTGGTTGCTATGTTTACAAAATGTAATGTGCATTCTTAAAATAGCTCACTTTTATCATGGGGGGGGGTAGGCTGGACTTGTTAGAGACTCTGACACTCATAAATACTGTTCTGTGGGGAAAAAGGCAGGAGAATTATTCATAAGGATTGTTTTGATGCTTGTGACTTAAATGTTTCAGCCATATAAACATAATTAAATCATAAAAAAATAATACCTACATCTTCTTTATGGTGGCGCTCACCAGATAATATGTACTTTTGAGAGAGTGACGTATGTAAGGTGAAGTAGTTCGCATTTAAAACATGCACAGTGGAGAGAATGTTTGCATACCTCTATGCTACATTAATGTAATGTGGATGATATTTCTTTTGGATATTGTACTTTTGGAAATTTTACATGATTTAAGCACACTGCTAACTAAAATGACTGCTCCCTTGTGTTAAAAAATCAGTCTGAATTAGTCTAAAGTACACTATACATAGCAGCTATTAAAATAGGGAAAATGAATTTTGCCAGACTAGACAATACCAGCTTCTGAAAGTGCAATGAATGAATTACCAAATATATAAAATGTAAAAAAAGTTATCGGCTCTTTTTTATACAATTGACCTCTGAAGTTCAGGAAGTGAAAATGACCAAGTAGAGCTAGCACTTTTTTGAAAGGTGCACATTTGAAGTAAGGCCAAGCTGTATACTCTATAACCCATAGTACACCCATCAATCATACACCAAAATAAAGGGAATTAAAGGTTCTTTGCATTATACCTAAGATATACAAGGTCTTTTTTAAATAGCCAGTATAACCAGTGAGGAAAGCCGGGGACATTCTTTTTCTTTAAATTCCTAACCCTATGCAAAATGCGAAACTGTATAGCGCCACCAAACGCTTCAGCGGGCAAGAAATATCTACTTGTATCATGAACCTGTAATTCGATTCTCCCCCGCTGATTTGGTAGTCTTGCGTCATAGGAATAAAATTGATAATCACGTACCGACTCGTACTTAAGGACAGGTGCCTCCATATCAAATGCTGGGTCTGATTCGCGCCTGAACATTTTTATTATAGTTACCATTTTTCCAAATGATGATCATCGTCGACGAAGACCACTTCCTGCTATTAAATATGCTGTTATATTTTTTTCCGCTTCTTCAGATATCGCCGCTAGTTTTTGATTTGCAGCCTGATTTATTATTTTACTTACGTCTGCGGGCATCACCTCAGTACTTGCCAGTTTCACCGGTGGTTGTTGTTTTCGTCGCAATAATCGTGCTAGTCTTTCTTTGATCGCCGAGAACGCCTTACCAGCAACATTGACAATTGCACCAGGAGCTTTATCACGAACAATATCAATAGCCTTCATCGATAATTGTTTTGCTACAGGTGCTACTTTTGGAGCTATCCTCGTGAATAATCCCCGAATGACATCACCAAGTCCATTTCCGTAAATAACACTATAGATTGGTAATCGTGAGTTTACCGCTCTAACCTGTGTGGGTTTACGATGATTATCATGCACAATCATCTTATTTTATTTACCATTTATCTAACAACTAGTCATCAACGAGCTCAAAAATAAGTTCTCGGTAAACGCCGATATCCATGATATCACCTTGAAATAGTCGCCGACAAATATCAGCTGCTTCATTGGTTATTTCTGGTGAATTATTTCCAGCTCGTTTTCCTCCTATGAGAACTTCTAACCGTGATACGTCATTGATGATATTATCAGGACATAAACCATGTCCTGTTTTAGGTTCATCTTGAGGTGTTTTAAATACTGGTGGTTGCATTACCGGAGTAAGTACTTCAGCGGTGGCCGGGGGTGAGTCACTTTCTCGAAATCCATGTGGTGAACCTGTCGGTGTAAATGTTACAACCGGTGCAGAAATTTTATGTAAAGGTGAAGAAATTTTCTTCGAGGAGTATGATTTAAGTGACTCTTTAGCCTTTTTAATTTCCGACCTCAACCTTTGCTGTGGCGAAGAAGATTGCTGTTGTTCTATTTGTTGCAGAGGTGGAGGAAGCTGATACTGGGAGAACTCTCCTTGTTCTGGTTGTTCCCGTCCCCCTCTAAGTCTATTTACTTCTTCATTAAGTCTTTCAAATTCTGGACCTCTAGCTTGGTTTTTATTGTAATATACGCGATATATCCATTTAATGAAATTATCATTACTTGTTTTTTCATGAAAGGGTTTTAAAAAATTAGATTTATTAGATATATTTTTTGATATCATCTCAGGTAATCTCTTTCTTTCAATATTTCTAATTTCCTCAACAACTCCTTCGTTAAATCTTGCAATTAATTTTAAGCTCTCTCCTCCTGATTTGGATTTAGATGCAAGTTTTTTTCTCACATCGGCGACTTCAGTACGAAGTTCTCCAATACCTTCAAGTATTTCCTCACCAACAGGTGGAGGTTGAGCTGCAGCTATGTCAGTTGGAAGGTCTCGTAAAATCTTCTTTGCCTGTTTAGTTCTTCTTGCTATTTTTTCTGATACCGGAAGAAGATCTTCTTTGATGACAGTTGCAACTTTCTCAGTAGCTGCAGTGACGGGCTTAAACAGTTTTTTAGTGTCCTCTTCATACTCAACTTTTGCTTCTTGCTGCGCTTGTAAATTTTTTCTAAATGAGTCTTTGACAGGAAGAAATTTTTTAATTGCTTCTAATCGTTCTCGAGCTGTTCTTGCAGTATGAGATTCTGGATGTATCATTTTATTATAACATAATAATTTAATTAATATCAGCAGAAGGGGGGCAGCAGAGAGGGTACCTACCAACGTTGGTCGTCAAAAAAATAAACAAGAAATAAATAAACACGTAGAGTACTTTATTTTTTCAGATACTATTTCAAACTGAGGTTTTATTAGTACAATCGTCCATTACAGAAATAAAACATCTCAAGGAAAAGTTCATTTGTAAAATCTTGACCTTTCTACGAGATGATTTATTTGTTTGTTTTATTTGTTTTGTCGGAATTCTATGGTCTGTTCACCCTCTCTGCTGCTACGTATCATATAACATGAACACGTAACATACAATATGAACACGTATCTTTACCCTGAACACGTAACCTACAACATGAACATGTAACCTATAATATTAACACATAACCTACAACATGAACATATATCCTATAACATGCACACGTAACCTACAACATGAACATGTAACCTACAACATGAACACGTATCATATGACATGAACACGTAATCTACGACATAAACGAGTTTCCCTTCACATGAACACTTAACCTACGACATAAACACGTAACCTACACCATGTACACGTTATCTCCTACATGAAAATGTAATCTACTACAACATGAACACTTAACCTACAACATGAACACGTAACAAGTTTACTCTAATTCATGGTTCTTTGATAATAAATTAATTAGGACTTTCTAATGACATTCCTCCTTTGTATCAAAAGTTTAATTTCGATAGAAATTGTGCAAAAGGTCAAGACCGCACACTGGTCCATTAATTTAATTCGACGGCACATCAAATCAAATTCTTGTTTACATTTCGAATGCTTAGCAAAGCTGAATTAACCAGACGACTGCCGACTTAGTTGGACAAGAAAGATGAAATGGTGATTGCTACGGCGTTCGTCAGGTCCCATTTAATGAATACCGTTATTGTTGACTGACTTGCTCAGCAGATCCAACTTAAGACTGAGCGTAACAGCGTCTTCTTTTGTCACAAAATAAAATGACAGCCGCACGTAAAACTAACATAGCGAGTATCAGAGATAGAGAGATTAACCCTTAAAGCCAACAACTCATGAATTTAAATCGTGCATGCATAGTCCACTCCGGCTATGTAAGACAGGAAGTGATAATTTGCAGGTATTTATATGGGCTGTGTAAAAGAACACTACACGGCAAATACGGTCTGACTCATTGTAATTTAGTGAGCAGCAGTAGAACTGTTCCGGCAATTTCAGTCGGCTGTCGGTGGTGTTAAATTTAATTTCCGGAAGGAATAAAGTGTATAACAGATGGTTGTAAACACAAATAGTTCTTCTTTTTTTTTTTTTCGCTTGGAAATTTAGTACATAGTGTGGTCATTATGGGAAGACTGACATTTAGATAAATTACTAAGTTCACTCGATTTAGTAAGATTATTGTACGTTTTTGACTTCTTGCATATGTAACAGAACATGGAATTTTCTAGCAGTGTTGTAGCTGATTGTTGAGAAATTTGGTACATATTTTGGACATGAACAGAAGATGCCATGTTGACGAGACATTTCACTGACAGTATCTTTGGGACCTCTGTTGTACGTTTGTATGTATATATATCTTATTAGGCTTGAGACTGCAAATAACAGCAAGCTACGTCCTGACAATTATTTAAACTATTGTCAAGATGACCTTGAACAAAACTTATCTTTTAGAAACAACTGATTGTATAATTTTATAACACCCATAAAATGTTATGGCATCAGTGAAGTAAGGTAAAACAAGTAATACTAATTAGCTAACACAGGTAAAAACAGATGCAAATGTATCGTCTGTCAACGTGCCTGTAGTGGATTATTTCGATGTGCTACTGTTGTTTCCTTGTTTAAGAGATTTATGCAGAATGATTGTTTCATTTGGATCGGATATATTTAAATTTAATGGTTTATCAATGATACCTTTTGAAATGTTTTATCCGTCCAGCTGAGGATACATCTTAGCGCGGCGTAGAGAACGTAACTCATACATTTCTATCACTCATGCAACTTTGTATAAATTGTGTATTTATTTATTTTAGCTTTAATATTTTTCCCAAGCAAAATACTATTATTATATGACAATTATACATGTACGACAAAAATGTATGGATGCTAATGCCTAACAAGTTTTATTTGATCTTGTTTTTAAATCGAAGCCATACTAGAAATTCTGATAACTAATAATTATGCCTAACTTTGCAAAAATAAAAGATTTTGTTATTTTGTTATTTGTCCTCTCATAGGAAAATGTCCTATTTTAAATTTGCCAGGCTATTCATTCAACTTCATCGATCGTCAGCAACGTGCTGCAACATTGACCTCAGTTTCGCCATCGGAAGACCAAATTTCATTAATAGGCCCTTGTGTTTATAGTTCAAGCCTTTGTTGAACATAACGATCTGAAACAACCTTGCAATCAGGCAGGAAAGTTTCAGAAAGTTTTAGAAATATTATAGAGAATATTTTCCGGTGAATCTGTTGCTGATGCTACTAGATCAGCCGCAGCAACAGTAACTAAATGGGCGGATCTCATCGTTAGGTAAAGAGACTATCTATCTACTGACCAATCTCTCTCAACTTGCACTATTGTTATAAGAGTTACTGCCCTTTTTGAATAAAATAAGGTTGAAATATATGAAAGTAATTTTTCACGGCATTTAGTATTATAGTTATTTATTGATTTCATTGATTCATGGTTGATATTATGCTTATCATATAAAGATATACGTATCGCTGTGCTTTCGTTACTATTGTAAGGGTTATTGACTTTAATGACTTGCAGCTATAATAATTAATAACTATAATACTAAATGCCGTGAAAAATCATTAAAATTGCACCATTATTTTAATGGAAACTCAATTCCGGCTGATCTGTACGTAAGACAGGGATGCGAATAAGACGAAGGGATATTTAAATGAGCACATTGCTTAACGTATATGTACTATCGAATTCACTATGTATGCTATTAAATTCGGATCAGTCAGCAATACATTTTATCACTCTTAATAATGGGTTGTAAAAAACTTAGGCAGTTTATTTGCCCCGCTCCCCGTCAAAAATAAATAAATAAATAAATATAAATGGGCGGAGACGTGTTCCTTTTCCGTCCATGATTGTAGAAATCGACCTAATTGTACACAGTCGTTTCAGAAAACTACAGTGTGAAACAATTGTATCATTATGTGTGATTCTTTCTTAAACATAACATTAATCCCAGCACAAGCTGTCATCCTCTCCACTTCTCCGAACACCTTTCCATGACATATCTACAAGAGGTAAAAATGCCGTCAGACGTCTGTTTCAGTACGCGCAGGTATAACATCCATGGTCAGGTATAACATCCTTGAGCAGGTATAACATCCATGAGCAGGTATAACATCCATGAGCAGGTATAATATCCATAAGCAGGTATAACATCCAAGAGCGTGTATAACATCCATGAGCAGATATAACATCCATGAGCAGGTATAACATCCAAGACCGTGTATAACATCAATGAGCAGGCATAAAATCCAAGAGCAGGTATAACATCCATGAGCAGGTATAACATCCAAGACCAGGTATAACATCTATGAGCAGGTATAACATTCATGAGCAGGTATAACATTCAATATCAGGTATAACATCCATGAGAAGGTATAACATCCAAGAGCAGGTATAACATCCATGAGCAGGTATAACATCCCTGAGCAGGTATAATATCCATGCGCAGGTATAATATCCAAGAGCAGGTATAACATCCATGAGCAGATATAACATCCATGAGCAGGTATAACATCAAAGAGCGTGTATAACATCCATGAGCAGGCATAACATCCAAGAGCAGGTATAACATCCATGATCAGGTATAATATCCAAGATCAGGTATAACATCCATGAGCATGTATAACATCCATGAGCAGGTATAACATCAAAGAGCGTGTATAACATCCATGAGCAGGCATAACATCCAAGAGCAGGTATAACATCCATGATCAGGCATAATATCCAAGATCAGGTATAACATCCATGAGCAGGTATAACATCCATGAACAGGTATAACATCCATGATCAGGTATAATATCCAAGATCAGGTATAACATCCATGATCAGGTATAATATCCAAGATCAGGTATAACATCCATGAGCAGGTATAACATCCATGATCAGGTATAACATCCATGATCAGGTATAACATCCAAGAGCAGGTATAACATCCATGAGCAGGTATAACATCCATGAGCAGGTATAACATCCATGCGCAGGTATAATATCCAAGAGCAGGTATAACATCCATGAGCAGGTATAACATCCATGAGCACGTATAACATCAAAGAGCGTGTATAACATCCATGAGCAGGCATAACATCCAAGAGCAGGTATAACATCCATGAGCAGGTATAACATCCATGATCAGGTATAATATCCAAGATCAGGTATAATATCCATGATCAGGTATAATATCCAAGATCAGGTATAACATCCATGAGCAGGTATAACATCCATGAGCAGGTATAACATCCATGATCAGGTATAACATCCATGAGCAGGTATAACATCCACGAGCAGGTATTACATCCATGAGCAGGTATAACGTCCATGAGCAGGTATAATATCCATGAGCAGAAGAAGATGATGAAAAGACCTACATTACTTTCATTGATAAAGTTGAAGTCACTTGATCAGGAGTAAAAGATGACCGATGCGATGACAATGATGAGGAAATATCTTGATCTTCATCGACGCTTAGATGATGAGTTTCAAACTGTATCGTAAGTTATGTGCTGCAGATGGTAGTCGTTGATATTTAGATAAGGGATCATCTTCATATTTATTGTTTGGAAAGATGCGAACGTCTGTATCTGTGTCTTATTTTGATTGTTTTCTTGTCTCTTGGTAGACTGAGATATCGAGCTAGATATATTCTGAAATTTATAACATCATTTGCACGCAATTCATACAAAAAATAATGTCGTTCATTTGTCTCGATATTACAATTTGGCGTCCGGCATTGATTGTTCGCCACTGACTTTACTACTTGAAGTAATTTTACTTGTGTACGCTATCATTTTAAGTCATGATGATGTCTGAAATTAAAGAAAAAGACCTTCTATGAGCATTCTCACTGTACTGTAAGCAATCTGGATCACTGTAATATAATACAAAGACTATATGGTACAAGCATGTTCACTCAGAGATTCGTGTAATTTGCACCCACCTGTTTGATACAGGTTCTTCATGGTCATTCTATAGTTTCTTGGTCAGATACCATCACATATATATGAAGTTTCTCTAGGAACAGTTAAGTACATCGATTTTTTAAGTAACTGAAATTCATAAAGTCATTGATATTCAACCTTAGTGCAAGGGGATAAAATCGTGATCAGATTGCACCCAGCAAGTCATGTTATAGGGGAGGTAAAACGTAATTCCTGAGAAACGAGTTTGAAAGATTATCTTCCCTTTGCATATTGTTAAGGCATTTCCTTACTTATATTTCAACAATCGGTAACATTTTTTAAAATAATAATAATAATAATAATAATAATAATAATAATAATTATTATTATTATTATTATTATTATTATTATTAGAACAACCAACATAGACCCTGATCTAAAGATTTATCATGCTACGGCAGATCAGGATCTTTGTTTATTGCAGTTTGACGTATAGTATAAGCTAGTAAAGATGGTAAAGCCCAAAGTCTGCTTAGAGAAGATAAAGTTATTGCTTCTTGAAAAGTTTTAGATTTTAATGTTTTAAGAAAACATGGAGTAACATTCAGACATTCGGATCAATTGTTTCCAGGGGATGGACGAAACATGATGGGTACATATCTGTTATGACAAATGCAATCATATTTTAAAAGGCGATATACTGCATCCAACTCACTTGTGCGCATGGAAATAAACAACAAAATAAAAAGACAGTCTTCAGATTTAATAAGCTTCTCTTTTTCTATGATTATAGTACATCGCAGAATTTCTCTCAGTTTTCCTTAAGGATAAAAGGGTTGGCACCTTGAAAAAAGAAAAACAAAATACTGTCACGTTTCCTTTTATAAATCAGATTTATTTTTAAAATAATTTTAAAGCCGATTTTGGTGAGTAAACTATTTTAAATTCCTAAATCAAACCAGGCTAATCACAATATTTTAAACAAACAATGCATCATAAAAATGAAACAGCTTGAAACTGCATGAATGTAGCTAAACACACACACACACACACACTCACTCTCTCTCTCTCTCTCTCTCTCTCTCTCTTGATGTTTAGAATGCGAGGCATGTGAGATCATAAGAAGGATGTCTGCAATGTGACAGTTTACAGTGATGTCTAGCACTGGGACATCATGCCGCAGAATGTAGCTTGATGTCCCACCCATTCACATTATCCTGACACCAGGCCGACCAGTGCTAACACTAACCTCTTAATGCTGAGCGCCAAGCGAGGCAGCTGTTTATACCATTTTTGTAAGTCTTTGGTATGTCTCGGTCGGGGATTGAACCCACGACCTTCCGCATCCAAGGCGGACGCTCAGCAGCAGGGAGGGCGAGCCCACCTAATATAATAGGTACCCTTTTGAGACACACCTCTTCACCGTAGGAAAAAATAAATAAAATCATAGATAAACCCACAGTCATTAACCAAATTGGGTCTCATCGAGAGATTCTCTTAAATGACCCCAATTTGGGTAATTTTACTTCGTTACCTTACTATTTTTTTGTTTTTTCTGTGTGAAATTTTATCTATGAGGATGAACACAACAAGGGTGGGCTCGCCCTCCCTGCTGCTGGTAATCACAATTATTTTTTGTATTTTTGGTAAAATTCTTTCTCAGTAAGCGGTTCTACGTTGTGTGATTTATAAATCCTATAATCGTTACGTCCGCAAGTAAAACAAAGTTGAATGTTCCCGTATACATTTTTTAGCGCATCCAACACAACGTCTAGGTTTTGGTAGGATTTTTCGTTTCGAAGATAAGTATTCAACCTCCGTGGGAGGGTTTTCATTTCTGGTATTTTCGTGATGTTCATGTCTGTGTTTGTAATAGTCCATTAAAGCACGATATTCGTTTCCTCCGCATCTAGTACAAATCTGATATTTTCCTCTGACTCCATTACCACATCCAACACAAGGACGAGGACCTGAACCGGGTTTCTTTAGCGTATAATTATGTTTTTTTACAGTATCGACCGCGACATTTTCAATTGCACTTGTTAATTGTCATTTGAAGCAGCCAATCACAATTGTTCATTATAGTATCCGTTTACTTAAATTATTTAACTGTTATTAGAGCCAAAGGAGGTCTTCAGTTAATGGTTATGGAGCAAAAAGCTACTTGTCTGTTTCCTGACGTTGTTTTAAAAACTCTTCGACGGTTGGTCGAGCTTAAGTTGCTTTCGTTCGAGATATTCCTTGGCTGTTGGATGATTTTCTTTTGCGATAAAATGCTTCGTAGATCTTTTTTTGTAATAAATCAATAACGATCTGTAGGCTCCGCATCTTCTGCAGATTTCAACATCACCTCGTAGTCCGCGATTGCAACCTAAACACGGTTTGGGACCTGATGATCCTTTTTTAATACTTTGTATATGGTTTGCACAATATTTCCCGTAACATCTTTTGTTGCAAAGTTCTGTAGATCCCGCTGGAAGCCACTTACAGTTGTTTGTTCCGATTTCGAATGGCATTATATAATACTATATTAAATTTTTTAATTAAATACTTAACTTGGCTATAGAGTTATATGATGAGTAAAAAAAATAACGAGACAAACCAGGGCGAAGATCTACTATATTCTTTAGGCAAAAATCTAGTTAAAAAATATACCGACGATGATTTCATTGACGACTTAGGACCAGGGCGATCTTACATTAAATCCCTTCCAGATAGTTTTTTTTGTACCACCGGAATCTTGGCACGGACTTCGCGAGTATTATTCGAGACAATTAGGTCCTGTTGTGCATGTTGCGAGTAAACAAGGCGCCATTGACCTGTTAATAATTTCTTCATGCAGGGAATTATAATTCAGCGATTTGGTGAGTTTAACGTGTTTGTGTCCGACGAGGATTTTAATCAAAACGCATTTCAGTTTCAAGGTGGTTGTTCGGTCACTGAAATTATTCCCCGAACCCGATTAAAATACCCGGTATTTGATCTCGATACAAAACCCGCCGTGGGTGTATCTGAAATTATAGATTATTTTTCGATGCTGTGTGACAGTCCAAACGTGTACATGTTTACGACTAATAGTGGTTATCACGTTCTTGTCAAATCCGACCCGGTGACGTTTGACGAGCATAAATCACTGTTGAAAAAAGCTGCTGAGGAAATACCAGAATACACCGTGGATACTCAAGCTGGTCTTTATTCGATTAAACTTCCTTTGACACGATCTTACAAACCCGGCCGAAACACGGAATACAAAACATTGATTTCAGGTCAGGCTAAAAAAACATCTAAACTGCTTGTTTGTCCAGTATCGATACAACCTAAATATGAGCGTGTTGAGGAAAAAACTATAAACAATCCTGTAACAGTGACTGATACTGATCTTCCGCTGGAGGAAATCTCAATCGCGCTGACTGGTCAACTTGGTCAGATCACTGGTATTGTTGGAACACACGATTGTATTGTGACGTTATCTAGAGCGCCAGGACATTTTTGCAACATTTGTCAGCGCAGACACGGTTATGATAGTTTCAATGATGTTGTTGCATCAGAATGCATCGACGCGTATGTGACTGCGTACCCGGATACGTTTATGATCGGTTGTTTTCGATGTCTAGGTAGTAAAATTTCAATTCCGCGGGATTCTAGTTTGACACCTAACCGGGAGTATCTCAAGTATTTAGCGAGATCGAAATTCTGTAAAATCTCGCACACGCGAAGAAACCCTGATTACAACTACACTGCAGCGCCAACATATAAATCCGGTCCGGGCTGTAAGATTATCTCTGACGGTGATTATATTGATGGATCAGATTGCGGTACGGGAAAATCAGAATCGGCTTGGAAATCGATCAAACCAGGCCAGTCTGTGTTGTATATCTCGTATCGAAAAACTTCGGATTGGAAGATCCAATCCGATTACAACATTGAATCCTACCTTGATATCACCGGAGGTATTGTTTTTAAACCAGGATGCAGCAAAAGAGTTATTGTACAAGTAGAATCACTTTATCGCGTCAAGGGAATTCCGGATGTTGTTGTCGTGGACAAGTGGCACGGGATTCGCAGACAAATCTTTTCTACGGTGGGCTATTCAAAATCACGCTGGATCAAGTTTGTTGGATTGGTTAGATCAACGTATCGAGCTATTGTTATAGATGCGGATGCCGACAACGATGATCTAATACTGTTCCGTGATATTCTCAAACGAGTCAGTATGAAATTTATTATTAACGATTACAAGATCGATCACGGTAACAAATTCACGGTGAAAAACTCTCATCGGGATAATTATGAGGACTTATTAAAATCCCTCTCAGCGGCAAATCGTGTTGCAGTGTTCACGCACAATAAAATACAAACAAAATACTCTGTCGAGGGTTTAGCTAAGCAACTTCAACACGCTGGATATGAAAATGGTACTATCACGCCAATCGAAAATGGTGATCGTAAGTATTATCTGTTGCCGTTGGATCTCATGATGACCTTTAAATACCAGCACGGTCGGATTATTCCGATCATCGGTGCGGATTCACCTGGTTTGACTTATTATTCACTGATTCCGATCGTGGTAGAATTTCGCAGGGAATTTCAACGCAGAATTACTAAATGGGGAAATATTTCTGATGCGGCAAATCATATCAGTTGTGCATTTAAGATATTTGATGATCTTCATCGGGAAAATTTCTACGCGAACGATAACAGCAGTGCGCGATGGTTAAAGATACTTATCGAATTCGGATATATCAATTGCGCTCACGACCTTCAGTCGGGATTTCTGACAGTCTCGGATTGATAATCTAAGATTTGTAAGTCCCAGAATAGCAATCTGAGAGAAACTGTCATAAACTTTAGTCTTAGGCTTCTATGAAGCTTCAGAATAACAATCTGAGAGAAAAAATGTGGAAAATATCAAATTAATTCTGATACTTTCCCCAAATTTTACCCTCAGATTGATAATCTAAAGCTTGTATTATTGTCATTGTAGGAACCTTCAGAATAACAATCTGAGACTAAAGTTTGGGGAAACTATCGTAATTGTAAATATTTATTAACAATTCTGATACTTTCCCCAAATTTTACCCTCGGATTGATAATCTAAAGCTTGTATTAATCATCTCGACTAAACCAATTATTGATGCTCCATATGTGAAATTTTAATAATTTGTTGTGATCGCTAATTCCTAATTGTGTTAGATCTACATCATTACCACCGTGAAATCCTTGATCGGGAATAAAAGTATTCAACCATTTCTCTTTGTTAATAAAATCCGACTTGGGCCATTTAGGATAATATAACGTGTAATCGCTTCGGTCGGTATGTTTGCTATCATTTGATTTTAACTCTGCACCGAATCCTTTATAGATTAATTTGATTTTTCGATGATACTCTTCACAGTTAGTTTTTTTGATTGTAATCTTGTTTCAGGAAAGATTTCACTGAAATGTTTCGTTAGCAGGTTATATTTTTTCATCTAATCAGGGTTTTGCATCATTGATTCGATGTTCACCACGAGCTCGTCACGGATTATTTTTATTGTTATGCTACCTAAATCATCCGGAACAATATCCGGTAGTTTTAACATTTCGAGGACATCTCTGACGATTTTTAGTGCTTGTTCGGGAGAAATGTTATCGGATCTAAACACTACCGCAGCTACAGCTTTACCGTTATTAAATTTATCTCCGGTAACTTGTTGAGATCGTGTCATCTGCGATGATTTTTTGTACAATCGTTCAATATCATCTTCGTCGAGTTTACTTACATCACATTGAAACACACTATTGAGATATTTTAGTTTTTTATAATACGGTTCTAGTTGCTCGGCCGGATCGTATTTGTAACACTGAGGAATTTCATCTCTGGGAAATTTATCAGGAAAAACTGTTTTGAGAAATTCCTTGAGAGATTCATCTTTGGAGATTTTATCTCCATCTGCGGAATTTTTTTTAGATTGTTTTACTCGATTACCGACGCTCGACCGCAAGAAATCATCGATGACAGGACTATCTTTCAAGGTTGGTTTTTTTGTTTGTTTGGACAGTCAAGTTGGATAATCATCTGGTGGTGTTTGAATTATCTCATAACCGGTATCCGCGAGAGATGAGATTAATCGTTGAGTAAACATCACACGTGAACTGTTTTCTTCGATGATGTTGCTGATGAACGCAAACCCGTAATCGGAATCGATCTCACCAACATTGGGAGCTCTAAACGGTAATACTTCCTTGGATAAATTTCTTTCATGATTTATTATCGCGGCTATTATTTCATCACGAGTCCGTGGAAGATCCTCGCGAAGATGCGACGATGCAGAATAACTGATCTCACTAACACATCTAAAACGGCGCAGCGCTTGTTTGGTTGCCTCAACAGATCCTAATTCAACCGAGAACACAAAAAGATGTTTGAAGCGCTCATCAACAATACTAACACCAGCCTCCAGAGTAAGGTTAAAGATCACAACATCAACATGGTCGTACGCGGTTTCGATATTTGAAAAATCATGAACTCGTTGTTGTGGATTCGTATCGGCGTGATAGTACCATTTTCATATCCAGCGTGTTGAAGTTGCTTAGCTAAACCCTCGACAGAGTATTTTGTTTGTATTTTATTGTGCGTGAACACTGCAACACGATTTGCCGCTGAGAGGGATTTTAATAAGTCCTCATAATTATCCCGATGAGAGTTTTTCACCGTGAATTTGTTACCGTGATCGATCTTGTAATCGTTAATAATAAATTTCATACTGACTCGTTTGAGAATATCACGGAACAGTATTAGATCATCGTTGTCGGCATCCGCATCAAGAACAATAGCTCGATACGTTGATCTAACCAATCCAACAAACTTGATCCAGCGTGATTTTGAATAGCCCACCGTAGAAAAGATTTGTCTGCGAATCCCGTGCCACTCGTCCACGACAACAACATCCGGAATTCCCTTGACGCGATAAAGTGATTCTACTTGTACAATAACTCTTTTGCTGCATCCTGGTTTAAAAACAATATCTCCGGTGATATCAAGGTAGGATTCAATGTTGTAATCGGATTGGATCTTCCAATCCGAAGTTTTTTGATACGAGATATACAACACAGATTGGCCTGGTTTGATCGATTTCCAAGCCGATTCTGATTTTCCCGTACCGCAATCTGATCCATCAATATAATCACCGTCAGAGATAATCTTACAGCCCGGACCGGATTTATATGTTGGCGCTGCAGTGTAGTTGTAATCAGGGTTTCTTCGCGTGTGCGTGATTTTACAGAATTTCGATCGCGCTAAATATCTGAGATACTCCCGGTTAGGCTCAGGTGTCAAACTAGAATCCCGCGGAATTGAAATTTTACTACCTAGACATCGAAAACAACCGATCATAAACGTATCCGGGTACGCAGTCACATACACGTCGATGCATTCTGATGCAACAACATCATTGAAACTATCATAACCGTGTCTGCGCTGACAAATGTTGCAAAAATGTCCTGGCGCTCTAGATAACGTCACAATACAATCGTGTGTTCCAACAATACCAGTGATCTGACCAAGTTGACCAGTCAGCGCGACTCAGATTTCCTCCAGCGGAAGATCAGTATCAGTCACTGTTACAGGATTGTTTATAGTTTTTTCCTCAACACGCGCATATTTAGGTTGTATCGATACTGGACAAACAAGCAGTTTAGA
Source organism: Sinohyriopsis cumingii (assembly GCA_028554795.2). Classification (NCBI taxonomy): domain Eukaryota; kingdom Metazoa; phylum Mollusca; class Bivalvia; order Unionida; family Unionidae; genus Sinohyriopsis; species Sinohyriopsis cumingii. The sequence goes on along the minus strand of CM068838.1, from coordinate 115,153,455 downwards.
TGTTTTTTTAGCCTGACCTGAAATCAGTGTTTTGTATTCCGTGTTTCGGCCGGGTTTGTAAGATCGTGTCAAAGGAAGTTTAATCGAATAAAGACCAGCTTGAGTATCCACGGTGTATTATGGTTTTTCCTCAGCAGCTTTTTTCAACAGTGATTTATGCTCGTCAAACGTCACCGGGTCGGATTTGACAAGAACGTGATAACCACTATTAGTCGTAAACATGTACACGTTTGGACTGTCGCACAGCATCGAAAAATAATCTATAATTTCAGATACACCCACGGCGGGTTTTGTATCGAGATCAAATACCGGGTATTTTAATCGGGTTCGGGGAATAATTTCAGTGACCGAACAACCACCTTGAAACTGAAATGCGTTTTGATTAAAATCCTCGTCGGACACAAACACATTAAACTCACCAAATCGCTGAATTATAATTCCCTGCATGAAGAAATTATTAACAGGTCAATGGCGCCTTGTTTGCTCGCAACATGCACAACAGGACCTAATTTTCTCGAATAATACTCGCGAAGTCCGTGCCAAGATTCCGGTGGTACAAAAAAAACTATCTGGAAGGGATTTAATGTAAGATCGCCCTGGTCCTAAGTCGTCAATGAAATCATCGTCGGTATATTTTTTAACTAGATTTTTGCCTAAAGAATATAATAGATCTTCGCCCTGGTTTGTCTCGTTATTTTTTTTACTCATCATATAACTCTATAGCCAAGTTAAGTATTTAATTAAAAAATTTAATATAGTATTATATAATGCCATTCGAAATCGGAACAAACAACTGTAAGTGGCTTCCAGCGGGATCCACAGAACTTTGCAACAAAAGATGTTACGGGAAATATTGTGCAAACCATATACAAAGTATTAAAAAAGGATCATCAGGTCCCAAACCGTGTTTAGGTTGCAAGCGCGGACTACGAGGTGATATTGAAATCTGCAGACGATGCGGAGGAAACGCCTACAGATCGTTATTGATTTATTACAAAAAAAGATCTACGAAGCATTTTATCGCAAAAGAAAATCATCCAACAGCCAAGGAATATCTCGAACGAAAGCAACTTAAGCTCGACCAACCGTCGAAGAGTTTTTAAAACAACGTCAGGAAACAGACAAGTAGCTTTTTGCTCCATAACCATTAACTGAAGACCTCCTTTGGCTCTAATAACAGTTAAATAATTTAAGTAAACGGATACTATAATGAACAATTGTGATTGGCTGCTTCAAGGGACAATTAACAAGTGCAATTGAAAATGTCGCGGTCGATACTGTAAAAAACATAATTATACGCTAAAGAAACCCGGTTCAGGTCCTCGTCCTTGTGTCGGATGTGGTAATGGAGTCAGAGGAAAATATCAGATTTGTACTAGATGCGGAGGAAACGAATATCGTGCTTTAATGGACTATTACAAACACAGACATGAACATCACGAAAATACCAGAAATGAAAACCCTGCCACGGAGGTTGAATACTTATCTTCGAAACGAAAAATCCTACCAAAACCTAGACGTTGTGTTGGATGCGCTAAAAAATGTATACGGGAACATTCAACTTTGTTTTACTTGCGGACGTAACGATTATAGGATTTATAAATCACACAACGTAGAACCGCTTACTGAGAAAGAATTTTACCAAAAATACAAAAAATAATTGTGATTACCAGCAGCAGGGAGGGCAAGCCCACCCTTGTTGTGGTCATCCTCATAGACAAAATTTCACACAGAAAAAACAAAAAAAATAGTAAGGTAACGAAGTAAAATTACCCAAATTGGGGTCATTTAAGAGAATCTCTCGATGAGACCCAATTTGGTTAATGACTGTGGGTTTATCTATGATTTTATTTATTTTTTCCTACCGTGAAGAGGTGTGTCTCAAAAGGGTACCTATTATATTAGGTGGGCTCGCCCTCCTTGCTGCTCGCTCTAACCACTACTGATCTATTACACATAAGGTGAAACACACTTGATAGTATACACTCTGGTGTTTCTGGGATTTTAGGTTTTTGAACTAATTGTGAAAATTAATGACAATTTTAGATAAATTTCAGACTCGTCGTTCATCTCAAGATAACAAACCACGCAGGAACATGAAAATACCATAACTTTATTGATCAATCAAGCTCCCAAAGAGAAAGAATTAAACAATAGAATTTTTGGCCGACGTTAACCCCTAAATGTGTGGAAGTTTGGTGATAGTTCTTTTGTTTCCTGATACAAAATACAGTTTGGTACCTTTTACGCTCTTGGATATTTCGAATGTACATGCAAATGTCATGGAACCCGATCTGTTGTTGTGCAATGCGCCTTCGCATCAGGGATTTAGTTGTTCTTTTGTAATCATAGGTCTTACGAAAAATGTAGACCATTACTCGCTGGCCTCTATGCGGTTGAATATTGAGCCTCCGCTGTCTGTGATTCGGCGAGAATTTAACATGTCATGTACGGTATAGTCGTGCTTCATTCGTTGTCAAAAATGTACGAGTCTCCCTATACCTCAATCTCTATGGTGGCGCTTTACAGTTTCGTATTTGCTTAGAGCATGTACAATATACACAAGCACAATATCCGAATACATTTCAGCCCGAGTGAATGAAAACAACATAGAGGTATGCCAACATTTTCTCCATGGTACATGTTGCAAATGCAAACAACATCACCTTCCATCTGTCAGTCTTTTAGAAGTTTATAATATCTGTAGAGCGTCCCCCATACAGGCCACATATGTATCACTATTGTATGATTTAATTTTTGTTGTATAGTTGAAACATTTAAATCTCAAGCATCAAAACAGTCTTTTTGAAAAACTGCAACGTTTTCAACAAAGAACAATATTCGTTTGTAGCAGAGTCACACACAAAGCTAGCATAACCACCACTGCCACCAAACACCCATCCCACCCCGTCCTATGATGAAAAGTGAGCTATTTAAAAAATGCACATTGCATATTCTCAGCATAGAAAACAATATTATGCTCAAAGACAGGAACATGAAACTCGCCACTGTTATTGATAGGATGTCACTAGTAAATTTTAGTTGATGGAACAGATCAGGTTCGGACCGTTCCGGTGGCCTAGTGGTTAGGGCGTCCGCCTCAGAAGAGGGAGGTCGGGGGTTCGATCCCCTGCACATTCAAACGAAAGACTTATAAAAATGGTACTAACAGCTGCCTCGCTAGATTAAGAAGTTAGTGTTACGACTGGTCGGTCTGGTGTCAGGATAATGTGACTGGGTTGGACATCATGTTACGTGTCTGCGACATGATGCCCCAGTGCTAGATATTACTATAAACTGTCACACTGAAGACATTGTAGCAATATGACTGAAGTTTCTTAAATCTACGTTAAAAATCCAAACACACACACACAGACAGACAGATCCGGTTCATGGAGGTCAGTGGTCAAATGGTTAATTGTTTGCGCATTCTTCTAACACCAGTATACGGAATAAGCGAATCTGCTTTGTCATTATTTATTTCTTAATTTTATTCAGCATCGTCATCATCATCATCATCATCATCATCAGTCCCGTAGTCTTGTAGTCTTGTAGACCGTTGGAGCACCTCACAAGACAGAACAGCCAGCTTCCTCCATTCCTCTCGATTTTCCGTCTTTCTCAGTGAGTCGCTCAATCTCAAGCTTGCCTACTCTATCTTCCCACCTCTTTCTTTGTCTGCCTCTCTTTCTTCTTCCTTATATAGTACCTTGCAGGAGTGTCTTGGCAAACCCTGATGACCGTGATCATTGCCCATACCACTGCAGTTTACTTTTTTCACTGTGATCATGACGTCATCGTGAGGTCTAATGGCTTGTCTTATCCTTTGTAGTATTTCTTCATTGGTGACGTGGTCTTTCATTTTCTCTGAGTCAGCTGTTATGGTCCATGATTCGCAAACGTAAAGAAATATGGAGATCACCAGTGAGAAAATCAATCTGGCCTTAGAACTGAGTGCACCGTTCTTGTTGTTCGAGATGGGCTTCAGTTTTGTCAGCGCTACTGTTGTCTACGCAATCCTGTCGAGTACTTCAGGCTTCGATTCTTTGTCTGTTACAGTAGCCCCCAAATACTTGAAGCTGTGGAATGTTTCTAGCTTTGTACCTTGGACCATGAAGTCAGTGCTGATGTACTTAGTATTGTTGGTCATCATTTTGGTCTTCTCCGCATTCATTTCCATAACATAGGTGGCAGAGGTTTTGTCGAAGCTCTCTATTAAGCTAATTATTGCTCATTTCCTGCTAGTTCGTCAATGTCGTCGGCAAAACGTAAGTTGGTGATTGTTCTGCCTCCTATGCTGAGAGTCCTTTCAAGCTTTTCAAGAGCGTCTACCATGATTCTCTTCAGAAAGATGTTGAATAGTGTAGGAGAGAGCCGACAGCCTTGTCTGACTCTGACTGTCTTTCTGAACCAGCATCTTATGCTGCCGTTGAAGTATACTGCACTGGTGGCCTTGTCATAGAGGTGCTCTATTACTGTGATGAGGTTAGCATTAATGTTGTGCAGTCTCATGGTCGCCCACAAGGCTGCATACCCTACCCTGTCAAAAGCCTTCCTCAAATCCAGGAAGACGTGTTACTGATTTTGCTGGTATTGGAGGTACTTCTCACACAATATCGTGAGGTTGAAGATATGCTCTGTTGTGATGCTCCCTGTTCTGAACCCTGCCTACTCCTCAGCAAGGATTTTTTTCAGCCTGTGGATTTAATCTGTTCAGCAGTATCCTTAACATGACTTTGCTTGGATGGCCTATAAGACTGATTGTACGGTGGTTTTGACACTGTTGAAAGTTGCCGTTCTTGAGGAGGGTGGTGAACAATGATTGGGTCCACGGAGATGGCCATACTCCTGTTTGCCAGATCCTTTTTGCAGATGTTTGTGAGGGCGCTAATCATTGCTTGTCCCCCAGCTTGGATCAGTTCTGCTGTGATGTTGTCCACTCGTGCTTGCATACTCTTTTTCAGCGATCTCACTGCGGCTTCTACCTCTTCACGTAGGATAGGGTGGTTGTCTTTGTTAGTTGCTTAAGGGACGTTCAGTACCTCTGGATGTATTGTGGCTCAGTGGTTGTAATGTTCTGCGCAGTACTCTGTCCATCTTTCCAGAATATCTTTGTCTTCTGTGAGGCAGTTTCAGGCTTTGTCCTGTAAGGAGGTAACCCGTCGTTGTTTTGTGTTTGTTAGAACTTGGACCAATTGATATGTTTTCCTGCTGTTTTTCCTTTTCAAGTTTCCCTCACTGTCTTTTGCTTATTCTTCTATCCAGTTCTCTTTTGCTTTATTTTCATGCTTTTCCTAATTTCCCGGTTGACTGCCTTGTACTGCCCTGCCCCTTATTTGTCTACTTCAGTTTCCTCCTCTTGTTCAGGTTCAGGACCTCAGCTGTGACTCAGGGCTTATTGACTGTGCGATGTCTACCTAGAATCTCGATGGCTGTTTCGGTCGTTGCTGTATTGAAGGTGGTGATCAACGTGTCCATGTTGGTATTTTCAGCATCGAAAATAGTGAGCGGTTCAAATTTCCCACCAATCAAGGCTTTTGCTACTTTGGGATCCATCAATTTCTCGAGATCAAATTTTATTCTTGTGTGGCTGTCTTTCTTGATCTTCTTTAGATGTAGCCTGAAGGTCATCATCACCAGATTCGTGGTCACTTCCTATGTCCGCTCAGGGAAAGCTTCTAGTCTTGGCAATGTTTACATTTGACTGTACGCGCCACTTCATCACGATGTAGTCGATCTGACTGTGATGGTCTACGCTTGGATTGTGCCATGTCCATCTTCTGGATACTTTGTGATGGCCAAAGGTGTTTGCCAGCATAAGGTCGTTGTAACTAGCGAATTCCAGGAGCATCAGTCCTCTTTCGTTTGTCTGTGCATTGCAGCAACGCACACATGTTCCTTTCCAGTTCATGCAAGCGTCATCGCCTATCTTGTAATTCCAATTGCTTTCCACAACCAGAATGTCTTTCTTCGGTGTTTTATTCACAACGTCTTGTAGCTGGTCGTAGAAGTCTTCCACATCCGCGTCATCATAGTCTGATATTGGGGCGTATGCATGTATTATGGTGATGATGAATGGAGTTGCCCTGAGGTGTATGGGGATGAGCCAGCTGGAGACTTGCCGACATCCCATGACATGCTGTCATTGTGTACAAGGAGCCCAACTCCCTGCTCGTCTTTGTCTTCTCTGTCACTTAAGTACAGTTTGTGGCCTTCCAAAGTAGTTGTTTCTCCAATGTTCTTTTATCGTATCTAACAGAGTCCTAGGATGTTTCAGTGATATCTGTTCATTTTATATGTAAGCTCCTCAAGCTTTCCTGTTGTTCTCAGTGTTATCAAATTCCAGGTGCCAATAATGATGTTGTTTCTGTCACGAATCTTGCTGCTCTGAGAACCAGTCATATACTTTCCACCTCCGCCCTGGTGCAAGACGGAAGGCGCGGCCCTTGTTAAACCGGGCGACAACCAAGCCGGTATGGGATGGGTAATAGTTGTCATTGTTTGTGTGGTGTGTCTATGGTAGCTGCTGCCTGGAGGAGCCCAATCCTCTCCAGGCCTGACCACAGCCTATTTCCTCCAAATTGGTGGCTCGCCTTGGTCACGAACACGTAGCCGTTGAATTGTTTGGCAGTCTTTCCGCTTGGCCGTTGACATCGTCTCGGAAGTTCTTCCGCCCAGTGATACCATGTTAACATCACACTATTTATCCATAGCTGGAAGACTCGTGGAGGGCGGGATCGTTTACCTTCCCGTGCAAGTCTAGATGACTTACCCATTACTTTTATTACAAGTACATAAAAATAATCATTTTCACTATGTATTTCCTCCGCTTCGTACATCAGTTTAAATTTCAGTTGATTTCATTACTGTGTTCTAGAACTTCTAATTGCCTCCACAGTGCAAGAGCAAAATAAGCCTAATTAACTTATTTCCATGCATAACATCAATGTTAGTGTACCATTTTGTTTAGAACATCATACATGATATGAAAATTTAAAATAAAACAAAATTGCAGATTTTCATGTTCATTTTAAGGTGGCGCTAAACAGTTTTGTAGTTTGCATTAGGTTATATTTTTAAAGAAAAGGAATTTGCCAGGTTTTCCTCACTGATTATATAGGCTATATGAAAAATCATGGGCCCTACTACAAATGTGCACTGATCCAAAACCTGCCTGCTCTGCATGGTCATTTTTGCATCTTGTATTTCACAATAAAATGGGAAAAAAGGACCAATAATCTTTCTACGTTTTATGAATTTGAAGATTCATTCATTGCACTTTCAGAAGCTGATATTGTCTTATCTGACAAAATTCGTTTTCCCTATTTTAATAGCTGCCAGAAATAATGTAATTTAGACTAATTCAGGCTGATTGTTTATGTATATGAAGCAGTCATTTTAGTTAGCCGTGTACTTAGATCATGTACAGTTTCCACAATATCGAAATAAATTTCAACCCTAGTGCATGAAAGAAATATAGAGATATGCAAATATTCTCACCACTGTGCATATTGCAACTGCGAATAACTTTACCTTACACCGTCACTCTCTTAGAAGTTCATATTATGTGTAGAGCGCCCCCTATATAAAAGTAAAACTTTAACATTGGAACAGCGTTAGCAATTACAGTAACCGTCTCGGTGATTTCATAGCTCAAACGTAAGTCTATGTAAGTCTTTAATCACTGTTTTGTATATGTATAAGTCATCTCATTTTCTAATTAGGGATTGTCTCCCCTTGGTAGGTTTTGATTATACAGGTATAGGTGAACGAGCATTTCTAAGACTATAAACTGATTGCGAGAAATAGTTTTCATGGGGGGGGGTCCAAATATTTTATTTTTTATGTTATGATTTGTTTTATTTAGCCGTAACTGAGTTCATATGTAACTTTTATAGGAAGCCCTTGGTAGCCTAATGGTCTACGACGCTCGCCTTTACAAAAATCGCTCTAAAAATTATGTTTAGATCAAAGGAAAATGTGTTTAGCACTTTTTCTTTCAATTGATAAATAAAAAATAAATAACTATCGTCGATATTATTCACAATTTTTTTTAAAAACTCATAAACATGTAAAAACAGTACTGTATAAATTATGACTAAATCTTGAAACAAGGACAACATATGGCCAAACTGATTCATCTTTTTTTTAAAATTTCACATAACATTCACCTTTAATAGAGTAATGTCGGTAAAGTAGTCACATAATATAAATATAGTTTTTCACAATGTGCAATAATAACCTAGCAACGTAATATAACATTATAGAAATATCATGGGGCCATGTTTATTCCATAAACAATTATTTGAAACGGGCACTCTTTGGATATGAAATTTATCATACAAAATTAATAATACAATATGCATATTGCTGATGTTGTCAACTCATGATATCTAACGTTATTCAACCTCATTAAAATGAAGCGTGCAATAAAGACTCTAATGCACAACCAAAAATACAGAGGAAATAATAACATAATATCTGAATCACTGTCTACCAAAAAGATTGCGAAGAATATGCTAGTAAAATAGTGGATATGACGCAATTTATACTCATTATCACGTTGTTTCAAAACGTGCAAATATAATATAGCAATATATTTGGAATGCATAGAATCTACATCATTATAGCAGATATCACTTTCATAAGAACACAAAAGATTACTAGAAAGAATGGTAATAATTTTTTCCAGGTCCTTTAGTTGCTGCGCAATGACTGTATAACCATGGCCCAGCGTCTTTCTCAAGACTTTGAAATCCTTTTCAGATAAATCCTACGAATACGATATTCAAATATTGGATCCTTAGTTATTTCCTGGTAGCTATATTCCTCGTAACTAGTTTTATTAAAAGCATGATCAAAATCTCTACCACCATTTGCCATTTTATATGGATTTAAATGGATCAAAAACAACTTGTAAAAGAATTGTGGTTCACAGAAAGTTCAAATAACTGAAGCATTATTTCTCTGAAATTGAAGAATGCGAGTGGAATATAAAAAATCTTAGAAAAGGTTTGCTATCCCAGCTTGTATCTCATCCGAATTCAAACAGTCTTTTTAGCAATGTACCATCTGCATATCGCCCTTGCCACTGTACTGAAACTACTCTTCTAAAAGTAGTTAACGACATTCTCTCTGCGTTGGATATCGGAAAGATTACAGTCCTCACCCTCCTTGATTTGTCTGCAGCATTTGACACAATAGACCATGATATATTGCTTCACCGTCTCCAGTATGTATTTGGCATTCATGATACAGCCTTACTGTGGTTCAAGTCCTACTTGGTCAACAGGACACAAATTTTATCAGCAAATGGAATACACTCCAGCCCAGTTGATCTATGTTGTGGTATTCCACAGGGGTCTGTTCTTGGACATGTTCTCTTCATTATATACACTCAGTCGCTCTCAAGTGTCATAGATCATTATCCAGTGTCTCACCAATTGTACGCTGACGACACTCAAATATACAAATCTAGCCACCCAACTGAAGTTGATGCTACCATCCAAGGTGTAGAGAGGTGCATTTCTGATGTGAAATCATGGATGACATGTAACAAGCTGCAGATGAATGATGACGAAATTGAGGCCATTCTGTTCACAACAAAAAGACTTTCTCATTCACATCCTTTACCTCAAACAATAAATATCAGCAACACCAATATTAAATTTACACAATCAGTACGAAACCTAGGTGTTACTCTGGACAGTACTCTCACATTGCACCAACATGTCATGAACATATGCAAGGCTGCATATCTTCAGCTGAGACGCATCAGCTCAGTTCGCAAATATCTTTCAGTTGATGCCACTAAAACACTTGTGTGTTTATTAGTACTTTCAAGACTGGACTATTGTAACTCAATTCTGTCTGGCTCATTTCAATATCTACTCCAGAAATTTCAAAACGTTCAAAACACAGGTACTCGGATCATGCTTAGAGTACCACGACCAGAGCACACCTCCCCGCTGCTCTGTACCCTACACTGGCTATCCATTCGATCCAGAATCAAACACAAAATTTGTTCTCTGTACTACGTTTCATTGACGGACTCCAGTCCAACATACCTATCCGACCTCACCCATGTGTACACACCAGCAAGATAATTACGCTCCTTTTCTGACAATCGTCTACTCATTATTCCCACTATGAAAACAAAGTCATATGGACAGCGTTCGTTTGCACACCAGGGTCCAGAATTGTGGAATAAATTGTCCACTAAACTTAGACACAAAGACACAGTGATCCCATTCAAGGGTGCTCTCAAAACTCATTTATTTCGACTGCAAGAACAAACTTAAATACCTAATAATGTTTCCTACCTTAAATATCCTCAGCGTGTTTTTTTAATGTTTTCTAATTTCATGATGTTTGTTTTTGTAATAATATCATTATGTTTTTTAATTTTATAGGTGTTGTCTAATGTTGTATAGCGCTTAGGGCTTCTAAAGATTAGGCACCATACAAAGTCCTCATTATTAATATTATTTATTATTATTATTATTATTATTATTATTATTATTATTATTATTATTATATAAAGAACATGTAAAGAGATAGAACGTAAACCCTTTACTGACAAGGAACTGGAACAAAATAACTGAAATGGATATCAAGATTAAATACGAGATCTTGATGAATGCGACATCAACAATGATAAACAAGCTATTGAAATGTGTTATCATCCTCATCTTTGAGGATTGAACTTCTACCCACTGAAGATTGTCACGAAATTAAATTATTTTATTTATTGAATACATGTACTTGGGTTTCGTTTCTTTTCGTGTACAACGATGCCCGAGGGTGATTTATGTATATTGTGTCGTATTTCAAAGAGTTCGGTTCATCCCATGAAATATACTACACGAAAAAAAAAGATAAACAATTGAGTAACGGATGCTCGTTTGCCACACTAGTAACAGTTGCCGTTATTTCTGGTACACACACACACACACACACACACATATATATATATATATGAATGAACAATAACAAAATGGGTGGAAACAATTACTGATATGTTTTATGTTGCAGCAAGCACCATGAATACAATTAAAAGAAAGCAAAACCTAGCTGTGACATCTCAAAGAAGAATTATTAAATGTCAGCCTTGGTTTGACACATAGTGCATAACCGGCGAAAGCAAAGCCTAAAATATCTAAGACAGTTCAGATTAAAAGGCACACGTGAATCACTTGAAGATTATAAATTGTACAGAAATTTGCACAAAAAAATCTCTTACAGAAGCAAGCAAAAGCAATGTCAATTAAAACAAAAAAAGTAACATTTCATCTACATTATATTCGAGAAATACACAACTTTTCTGGCGCCTTGTAAAGAACCTAAGTACTGGTATGCAATGTAGTATCACTTCTGCAACTTAGTACGACTGATTGAATACCAGTAGTGTCTCGAATGAATTTTAATCTTGAAATTGATGACATACCAATAGCCTTAAATATTATCGATGTGTAAATAAGCTTGATGTATCACAACGATATAAACCAAAGTGTGATTTTGTTATAAATATTCCCGAGTACTTTGTAACTCCAGTGAATAGTTTAAATAACTAAATCAACTCAAACTAAAACTGAAAATAATTCAAAGACTGAATCTGCTATGCAGATGTTAAAGTAGGAATGAGTAATTCTAAAATAAACAACTCTAATATAAAAAGTCCAAGTCACAACATAAGGGGTAGCATGAAGTCCATCGTATTGGAACTTTCCATCACACTGTAAACAATATTCTTTTCTGGAATCTTCAAGAGTCAGAATTAAGTCAGAATCAAACCAGATGAACACGTTTTTACTCATGTAGGCCAAACCAAAATCCTACCTCGAATTATTGACAAAGGTCAATCTCATATATATATATATATATATATATATATATATATATATATATATATATATATATATATATATATATATATATATATATATATATATATATATATATATATATATATATATATATAGGGGCCCCGAGTGGCCGAGTGGTCTAAAGCGCTCTCCGTTACGGATCACTGCCATCGCACCTCTGTCTGCGGCGGTTCGAGTCTAGGATTCAGCCAATGTGGGTATGTGAGAAAGCTTGCCAGTAGCTTCTCGTGGGTCGGTGGTTCTTACTGGGGTTTTCCCGGGTTCTTCCTCCACCATTAATACTGGCCGCCATGTATAGCCTATCGTGTGCTGAAAAATGGCGTTAAGCCCCAAAACAACAACAACAACTATATATATATATATCTTTATCTTAAATAAAGATATTTAAGTTGCTGATAGGTACACCAACAAACACAGATTTGATAATTTAACAGGATCATAACGTCATAACGTTGATTATTCCAGTTTCGTTAATTCGGATTTCAATTCATTAGTTGATAGCAAACGGAATCCTAATTGACGAAATAACAAACTACTGAAATAGTTCAAAATATGAGGATTAATGTCTATCGCATCATAGACAAAGTCAAAATACATTGCCGTACTAAAAAGCAATTGGAAGAAATCAAATTAATTTTTAATAAAGCCTAGATTTAAGCTTAAAAGCTGTCAATTCCACTTATATAAATGAGGGAGCAAATACTAGGTATCCAACACAACTAACATAAAACAATTTGAATGGAAAACATGAACGAAATTAAGAATGATTTGGTTGAAGAGATCGAACATGACAGTGGAGTTAGTAATAAATTCATGCAGCATATGCCCTTCATAAATGGCTAGACGTTTGCATGGCTGAGGATGTAGTTGGGGTGACTTGCACTGCTGCTGTACGAGTTGCAGGATTAGCAACATCACTTATTATCCTTCAGGTGTTTACCGGAGTTTGGTCCAAATTTAATGGAATTTTTCGCCGGAATCGTGCAATGAAGAGTTTGCTGGCACGAACATGTCGAACTATTTCTGATAAGAATGATAATAAATGATAAGGAGATCAATCATGAAAACTTTAATATGACAGTTTCCGCATGCGATTTGATACAAAGGAATAATAAATGATACAAGGTAACAATAAATGACAGCAGGGAAAATATTTCAAGATGATGAAACTCTTAACCACCACTTACAGAGGAGGGAAATAGATTAAACTAAAATGTATTATGGAATACTACAGGAAACCTCTTACAGAGGAGGGAAATAAATTAAAAGAAAAAAGTATTATAGAAGACTACAGAAAACAGGAATTCTAATCTATAATTACGCAGGGTATGACAAAAATGTACAAACTGGACATACATTTTTTATACCCTGCTGTATAAACTTATAATATACAAATGTTAAGTTATATTACAATCTAGTGATTCCCTGATAATGCAGGCATATAACCAATAAGTCAGTCTATTTCAAAACATGGATGGTAATCAACCCCTTTTTTCGTAGTTGATTGATACAATATTCCAAATGATCTGAAACACAATATATTACACCAGTGACAAGAATTAGTCAAGTACTATTTTAATTGCAAACGGTTTTACAGACACAATAACTTACTGGTTCACCGAACAACAAAAACGCATGAAATTTATTAAAGTGAATGCTTACAGTTTTGACACAGACCACCATTTCATCTGGCTTGACATGATAGAATCTGGACACAATAGTTCCTGTTCAGTACCCACGAATGTAGTCCCAATCTAATTTTAGAGCATTGTTTCCAGTCTCCTTTTGGTGGTGATACAAGAGATAGATGTAGGCATTCTTGGTATGGATTTAAAGGCATTCTTGGTATGGATTTAAAGGCAATTGTTTATTCTTTAGAAAATGAGCTTACGGTGTGGTTGCCTGTGTGTGTTTTGGCGACAGTGTACAGTGAATAATATGGTATTGGTGATGATCTGGAAGTGAAATCTGTGTTCTATTAGATACTGGATTGTTTACAGTCTAGCCTTTCAAACAAATGCCAGTGAACCTTTGACAGGAATTTCACCGTGAAATCATCTTTGAAGGTATTTCAGATTAACATATGATTTGTATTCATTGTCACACAGTGGAAAGTTCAGTACTGAGAAATAAATGTAGAGAATATATAGTAAAATTACTTGTGTTCTACGTTCATGATACGTAAACACGATAACATATCACTTTTCTGTATTTTTAAATAACCTAAAGTTCAGACGAGGTTTAATCATGCAGACAAAAAAGAAACTAACGTAGATTCTTACAAAGTGTGTGGGTGGAGGGTGGGGGTGGGACGTGTGTTGTTCAGGTGCATATTTAGAACAACAAATTAAATACTCCGTACACCTATTTAATGTAAAAGGATGAATTACATTTGGAGATTTAAGACGGTGAAATCGTTTTGAGCGTGTTAGATATAACATGACTATTGCAGTTAAGCAAAAAAATATAAATCCATGCGTGATTGTTGATTTGATATCATTAAAAAAACCCGAAGGAAACCGAAAGATGCAAGACAAAATACAAGTCAAAAAAATCTGATCCATCTCAGATTTGTTATGAGACTTGTTAGCTAAGCAATCACAGATTGAAATAATAGAGAATTTAACAGATGTTGCGAAAAGGGATAGCATAACAGAATCAGATGTTAACTTCAAAAACAGCTACTAAAACATTAAAAGAAACCAATTTCATAAAGGACGAAAATTGCTGTAGAAGACACTAATCAGGTAAAAAGATAATAAAAACAAGTTGACAAAAATCTTGGCCTGATACTCGGGGTATTTACATTTGTTGCTATTTTCTTTTAGAAATCAAATACAGTGATCAAACCATAAACTATATTTACATTTGGAAAGATATATGTGATGCTGGAACATAAATAAAACATCCAGTCATATATAACCATCATTAATTAATATTTAGCCAACTAGAACGATGGAAGGCTCCGGTGACCTAAGTGGTTAGATAGTTCGCCTTGTATGTGGGAGGTCGCAGGTTCGAATATCGGTCGAGTCATACGAAAGACTTATAAAATGGAACTAGTAGCTGCCTCTCTAGGTCCTCAACATGAAGATGTTAGTGTTAGGACTGGTCGGCCTGGTGTCAGGATAATGTGACTGGGTGGGACATCATGCTACATGTCTGTGGCATGATGCCCCAGTGCTCGACATCACTTTAAATTGTCACATTGCGCACATGGTAACGACGTGACTGAAAATGTATTATATCTACGTTAAAAATCAAGATCACACACACACACACACACACACACACACACACACAAAATGGAACGTTGTAAGAATGACTAAGTAGTGTTTCCTAGGATAGTGATATATATATATATATATATATATATATATATATATATATATATATATATATATATATATATATATATATATATATATATATATCTGCTTCGCGATTGTGCCAATGCAATGAATGCAAAGAGAGAAAGCGGCCAACCAAACCAAGTTAGCATTTACTTTTTGTTATGTATATTTAAATTACATTGTTTGTTAGTTATTGTTTTAATTATTTTTATTTCATTACATGCTTTTGCAATGTAACATTTTATGTTGGATTTGACTGAGTATATTTCTGCTTGACTTTGGTTTCAATTTTATTCTGTGTAAACAACTAATACATAGGTAAATTATTATATATGTGCATTGGTTTAAATCTTAATTATTATTAATAGAAGTAAATATGTTTAATTTCGTCTAGGTTTAGGTTTTGGAATTTCCTTAGTGTATTTTACATAATCCAGGTTATATTTTTATTTTGTAAATATAAGGATCATTATAAAAGGTTATTTTTTTATTAGGTAATGTGTTTTGTTTTTATAGAAAATGTTAATTGTAACCTGTTCATGTAGAGAACTATATAACCTTGTAACTGAGAGGATTGTTCCAGTCGTGCTTTAAGCATTATATGTTGTGTCCAGTATTTAATTTTTGAGCTGGAAACTTTATTTCTTCAAATTATTTATTTCAAGTGATTTTTTTCTTCTGGAAGCACAAAAGTGCTCTGATAAAATTCATGGACAAAGAGATTCACTGGAGTTTATAGTGAATGCAATCGTATAATTATATTAATGTGATTCAACAAAACAACTGTTGATACATGGACACTCTATAAGCTACCAAAGACACGTCATCTCCTTTAGTTTTGGGATTTATTCTGGACTTCGACTAAAAAATTTTCAGGACTTAAAATTATTGGGACTTGTGTCTGTAATTCTTGGATTATTTTGGGACTTAATTCACAATTCCTTAAGTACTTTTTTCTCATTTTCACTTTGTGTTCTTGGAAAATAAACTTTCTGTTTAATTTTTATATATCAAAGTTTGTTGCCTTTCACTCTTTTCTGTTACTTTTTTAAGAGCATAGACTCTTAATAACTGGAAGACATATGCGTGAATGATAGCACATAAATTAAAAGATTCTGTCATAAAGGATCTGTTTTGTTATGGTGTTTTCCTCCAAAGATAAATATTCCTTTGAGAGTGTTAAGGAATAGCAATATAGTACCCATATTTATGAGATAAAAGATAGTTAACAAGTTGAAACAAAAGGATAGAATTTTTTAATGAAGTTGAAATATCCGTTTGATTGCAAGATGTTTGCTCTCATCGGCGCACAATTTACCCGTCATTCTCGTGCGCAACTATTCCATATGTTTACCGAACACAGATTTTTTTACGACTTTGAAAACAAAATTCTTTTTATAGTCATGGGTTGGTTTTGATATCAGAGTGGTATTCAATTCAATGTAAAATTTAACCACAGTGAACTGATGATACGACTTCAAATTACGATAATGGATAAATTATCTATCGCTACTTTTTAAGGAGCACAATAATAAAGGTACTTAAAACTGTGTAACATTTTGTCCTATAAAAGTTTCTCTGTAATGTTAATGAATCACATTCTTGTTAAATAAGTGTTCTGGCTCAGACGGGTAGTCATTGAACTAATTGTATTGGTACCACTAATCAACTTCTAGATCTTCACCGACACTTTTATGAAACCAAGATATTATATTGCATTTTTGTTCGGTTCCCCGTCATTGTCAGGCATTAATGTGTACATGTCCCAAGGAAAACAATTTTTATTATCTGGTATATAAATGTATAATTAATGACAATGACGTGTCATATTCTCCAGAATCTCTTGTTATACTTCAGCAACGTACACAGTGTTTGTGAATTTGTTTTAGATGATCCATTGGCACTTTTAGTTCTCAGTGCTTCCATGAACACCATGTCTCAGTCTGTAATTCGAATTTTACTTTGGATATTTTTATTATAGTATCAGCATAGGCAAATTTTAGCACAGATATTTCTAAACTCTGAAAACTATGACCTGAACATTAACTGATCTTTCTAGACGTAGAAATAATGCAGTTCATCAAGAAATTGTAATTTTAAATCTTCCATTACATTTTTACATTCTTGTAACCATCGCATGTTATATCGAATCCTTATAGACTGAAATGCAATTTCTTGGTTGGTGGTAATTAAGTTTCCTTCAACTGTTTAAACTTGTGCCTAAAATAGGTGTGATCTCTTTTTTTTAAAATCTATCCTAGTTTCCGGTAGCGTTTAGTCGTTGTTGTTGGTCTTTTGTTTGTTTGTTGCAAGTTGTTCTAAATATCTTCTCTTAAGCCAAAAGCTATCAAGAAATATGTCATCACTATAACAAATTCCTTTACAAGTATATTGAGGTGGAAACGAAATGTACATTTCATCATGATATGATTTTTATAACATGTGGCATATAAATGTGATGCTCATAATTTAAATTATAGTCGTTTGTGCAGAACCTCTGTAATTACTACATAAACAACCATGATATATGTCATTGTTTAAAATTCCTTGTCACAAATATAACGTCTACTGGTGGAATTAAAATGCTTCCTGTCCTTTTTGTGAATATTGTTTAATTTTTGTTTTGCTCCTTTTACGTAGTTTCTATATGTTTGTGCAAATACTCTTAAATGATTGTATGTGTAGTCTCGTCCTCAGTATACAAGAGACTCGTAAATGATTGTATGTGTAGTCTCGTCCTCAGTATACAAGAGACTCGTAAATGATTGTATGTGTAGTCTCGTCCTCAGTATACAAGAGACTCGTAAATGATTGTATGTGCAGTCTCGTCCTCAGTATACAAGAGACTCGTAAATGATTGTATGTGCAGTCTCGTCCTCAGTATACAAGAGACTCGTAAATGATTGTATGTGCAGTCTCGTCCTCAGTATACAAGAGACTCGTAAATGATTGTATGTGCAGTCTCGTCCTCAGTATACAAGAGACTCGTAAATGATTGTATGTGCAGTCTCGTCCTCAGTATACAAGAGACTCGTAAATGATTGTATGTGTAGTCTCGTCCTCAGTATACAAGAGACTCGTAAATGATTGTATGTGCAGTCTCGTCCTCAGTATACAAGAGACTCGTAAATGATTGTATGTGTAGTCTCGTCCTCAGTATACAAGAGACTCGTAAATGATTGTATGTGCAGTCTCGTCCTCAGTATACAAGAGACTCGTAAATGATTGTATGTGTAGTCTCGTCCTCAGTATACAAGAGACTCGCAAATGATTGTATGTGTAGTCTCGTCCTCAGTATACAAGAGACTCGCAAATGATTGTATGTGTAGTCTCGTCCTCAGTATACAAGAGACTCGTGGTCTTTACTATAAGTCCATAGTCTTTCAATTTCTTTTATACTCACAACTATGTTGAATTCGTGTTAAAATTTATCAGTGTCGTCTTTTCGATTCGGACAGCTCCCGTGGCTTAGTGGTTAGAGCGTCCACCTCGGAAGCGGGAGGTCGTGGGTTTGAGTCATACCAAGACTTACAAAAATGGTACTAACAGGTTCTTCGCTTGGCGCTCAGCATTAAGAGGTTAGTGTTAGGACTGGTGGGCCTGGTGTCAGGATAATGTGACTGGGTGGTACGTCATGCTACATGTCTGCGGCATAATGACCCAGTGCTAGACATCACTAAAACTGTCACGCTGCAGACATCGCAGCAATTTGACTGGAAAATTCTTAAAACTACGTTAAAAATCTAAATCACACACAACCACACACACACACACACACACACACACACACACACACACTTCTCGAAGTATTTCATGTCAACAGTGTCTGCTTGAAAATGATCCTCTGCGTGAATGTCGAATCCATTTGTACTGAAACTTTTATATAGCTTATTTGTGCAAGCCATCTTGTTCATTAAAAATATTGCATTTTTATTATACTGTTGAATTTTGTTAGTACAACTGAGTGACGTGTGTCAGCCACCTGGCTTCCAAATACTGTCCTTACGTGTCATATATTTTAAAACTATTGTCGTACTTTATGAGCTGCATTGTTATCAAGTGTAATATATTTGACGAATCAGCATGTAGTTTACGTTTTTCTTAGCTAGTAACACCGATGTCTATATATGAAGGCAATGTTTAATTACTTACAAGGTTTGGTGGCATAACTGTGTCGTCTAGCATAGCAATTTTGCAAAATAACGTGAAAAAAGCACAAACCTAATCAGCTATGGTATCAAAAACGGTTTTATTTTTCTCTATTAAAATAGTGAAGAAATAGAGACAATCTTGTATAATAATGACATGGAAATATTCAGAGTTTTATTATACTCAGTAGACAAAGCAAAACATCCAGGAAATCATTACGTGTGATACTAGTATTATTTTCACATTCGATGCTGTTTATATTTTCTTCACACACACACACACACACACACACACACACACACTTATATTTTCTTAGCTGTCTTTATAATAAAGCTTCAAGACCTTTTTACTTTTTACAACGTCAAAACAAAAACAGAAATTACAGTTAGGTTTAATAGATATTTTTGAACTCTAATTTTTGAACTTCATGCAATAAATTATCATTTCTTTCAAAAAGCAATATTTTGATTTTAATAAATTCGTGTTTTATAAAATGATGAATAAACAGACGATGTAAGCTACAAATGTTAAAGTTCCAGTTTCATAAAGCTTATCTCTTTGGGTTTGCACCTCAAAATGGTTTGCCAATTGTTAAAGTTCCAGTTTCATAAAGCTTATCTCTTTGGGTTTGCACCTCAAGATGGTTTGCCAAATGTTAAAGTTCCAGTTTCATAAAGCTTATCTCTTTGGTTTTGCACCTCAAGATGGTTTGCCAAATGTTAAAGTTCCAGTTTCATAAAGCTTATCTCTTTGGGTTTGCACCTCAAGATGGTTTGCCAAATGTTGAATTTTCTTTTCATGCATTTATTTAGTTTAGTTAACAACGTTTCCACATTCATACCTGCCATAATTATATTCCTTAATATTTTAACTATTGTCTTTCAAGTTCCTAAGGAGCTTAAGAAAAACACTTTATCCGTTCTGTCATCTTGGAATGTCCGCAGCGAATCGGAGGATTATGGCATAATTTTGCGCATCGAACAGCACATGGTGGAACCCGATGATAAATTATTGGTGTCCACCTATGATGGAGGTGGAACATACACTACTAGAATAATTGGAATCGACCTTCAAGTCAGTCGGTCTTTAACTGCAAAATATCACATTCTATTCCCATCTATTTAATTTAAAGCATTGTTCAAATATGATACATACAAGTGTCATATAATTACTAATTTTGTTTGTGTCATTTTAAAAATGTAAACATCTAATCTGATCTATATTTACCCAGTCGCTTATAATAGTCTGTGACACCGTAATTGTACGAACGCGGGTGTAATACATTTCTGGATCTTTAATCTAGTAATTAATAATTTATATCACTTTTACCCTATTCTTTATTTTATTATTTTCATTGCATGCATAATTCCTCTACCTTATTTATATCTGAGATGTATGAATTCATTTTCTTTTGATTATCATTTTCTTTATTGATGTTCTCTTAGTTCTTTTGCACATGATACTGATGCACTCTTGTTCTGCAGTGTTTGTTAAATGATATACTCATTATCGTCCCGCAAAACGTATATTTATAACTATCATCATCAATGATTTTTAATATGGAATAGTATGTCACTGAATATCCACCATCACCCTTATGTTGACGCTGACCTCGCTGATACAGTGTTTCTCGTATTACCACATCATGAATTTTCTTCTTTTCCAGCACCTGTGACATTTTTAGAGTTTTCAAGTTATTGCCGGACTACATTTACTATAAAATAAAGGCTGAAGCAGCCGGAAAGGGTAGTTGTTGACAAAGTATAAAGTTTGGTGACGATTTATCAGTCGCCTTCTCTGTGCTTAAATACTTTGTATTTATCGACGACAACGCCGTAGTTTTGAAATTCGTTGGGCAGCAGCTGCATACATTGGGTGGCATGCGCTTAAGATTACATGTTAGTACATAATATGCGCTCAAGGTCCAAACAAAAAAATACGTACTTTTAATGTTAAAAATATTTTATTAACTTTAAAGAAATACATACCATTTATATTTGGAAATGTGGTACACTAACATGGAACGTAACATTTGTTGCAATAACAGGGTCACATTTTAATGATTTACAGCACATCGTGATGGTCCGCCAAACATATTAATCTACTGACGCAAACACTGGCAACACCAATGTTGTTTGAAGTATTTTATATCTACTGGGAAAAATGTCTCATAAAAACTGCTTCTCTAACGTTTAAACGAACTGTGCCCAAGATCAACAGTTCCTTGCCAGTAAACTGAGTCAAGCTAAAAGGTCCCTCTTTATTTTCAGTTGAAGGAACTCTAAAAATTACATGGTAACATCGAAGACACAGTTCTAGGTTTTTTATGGCAGCTTTCTGTAGATCATGGCAGTCAAACATAATTTGTCGCACTATTCTCAGATCTGACTTAAAAATGGAATAAATAACTTTGTGTCCGGTGAAGAATTGTGCCGCTCAGATACAAATCAACTGATAACATCTGAGGTTGTGATGGTATCGTATAGGTTCTGAACATAGTTTCTGGCTGAAACCGTATTATGACATGACGAATTAGCGTAACAAGCTAGTTGACCTTGTTTGCATTAGAATCACTGGTATTCTCACCCTTGAAACCTTTAACATTGTTATTTTTCAACCGTAAATTCTAAGAATAAAACATTTTGACATCAAACTTTAAATATCGATTGAACCATTTAATGGCTACCAGTGTTATTTCACTTCTTGTCGTATCTGCCGATGCATAATTTCTCTAAGTTACACTGTTTAACACTAAGATCTCTTATCTTATTCTTATGACCTGAAAAGAAAGAGCTAGGGGTCAGTAAAAATAATGATCAATCGCCAGTTTTCGGTAACCTTTTCACAACGTCAAAATACATAGATGATAAGATAGTTAATACTACACTGGTCCTGAGCAAACACAGATATATTATATATGATGTTGTTTCTTGATTGCTTGTTTATTCTTGGCTATTCCTCTACTGTTCATCATAACATGCAACATAGTTTAAAGCAATCAGCTCCAAATTATATTTATAAGCATGACTAAAATATTTTCACAATACCAGTGACTGTCAGGATGAAATATTTCATGTAAAGAATATTCGCATTCTGAGAATATGCTGATGCAAGACGTCCTCTTTTACACAAATCAGTTGTATAAACTGGGCGTTATTAACTCATTTTTGGATTATCAATTAGTTGTTTTAACCAGAAATGTTATCCTCACTTCAGATCAGATGGAACTGTTGGGCGCATTCTCTTTGTCCGATTCTTCAACTGTTTTCATGAACGCGTTTGATTCTTCTTCATACATAATCCTGTCATGACATGACCCTATAACGGGTTTCTTTGTACCCCCTTCTGAATACATGTCCTCGCGAATGGTCAAAACATGTTTCCCTATGCTGGCAATAGCTTCTTGCACAGCTTGATGGGCCTTTTCTCCATTGGACAAATGATTGAGCATCTCATACCGAAAACTAGAAATATCCTGTTTTATTTCCTCGAAATCGTCTGTAAAGTGAGAAAAAAAATGAAGAACAATATGTCAAACTGTATAAATTTGAATTATAGAAGTATTGGCCTGCAGTTGTTTCGTAAATATATTCCAAATTATTGAAATGTGTCAGCTGAGAGGGATTTGAGTGATAAATATAATGTTTTACAAAGATTTCCCCTTCCTACCAGTCAGACGGGTACTGAATTATATTCCTAGTTTCACATTCACACAGTCTGAAATGCACTGAATCACATTCCCTGTATAACACTGACGTATCAAACGGGGACTGAATTACATTCCTACTTTCCCAGTGACATGACCAGTTGACATGTACTGAATGGCAGCCAAAGTGTTACACTGACCAATCATATATATACTGAATTATGTTCCTGGTTTTACTTTCACGAAAAAGACATGTACTGAATTACATTCCTAAATTTACATTGACAGCTGAATGATAACACACATCTGATGAATCTTTTCAACCTATATTTTGATAAAGCTTTGGGTCGGTTGGATTTATATAACACAATTCGTCAGAATCCAATATAAAAAATGAAATTATTGTTGATCCTACATAAGTAAACTCACCTTCTGTGACTTCTTCTTCTCTTTGAATATCGAAGATATATCTTTGTATGATACGTTCCATTACTTTCTGAAAATATCAATAATGAATATCATACTGAGATTACAGAATTATTCAGTTGTGTTGTACGAAAATTTAAAGAAAAACTAACCAGTGTCAAGATCTCACCAGAAGATATATATAACAATGAAGAGATGTAATTTATATTTCCTTAGAAAAGAAAAAGAAAACATTCTAGTCCTTAACTTCAGTTTATACCCTTTTTGTACATTTACTAACACATATTTGTAAGACCTACCAAATGGAAACTTTTAGCGTGCTTCATTTATTGGTGGATTTGTTTGTTTCTTTGTTGTTGTCATTGTTTCGTAGCTTTTGCATGCAAACGAACAAGAGCATTGTTTGGTACTTTAAGTAATATTTGACCTATTGTCTCAATCATCTCTTAACGTAACGTATTCTAACGCACACGCTCACTAAGACGCACACAAACAAATACACGGAAAAACTAGTGTAACATATTTTCTCGCTAGAAATTCTCTTGTAGCCTTCCTTCTCAGACTGCTTTCGGGATCCTATTACCATGCACCAGTTTAATATTGCAGTTGTTTCGTTGTTTTTAGAAAAGGATAGTAGAAAGGGAGAAGTTGGAGAAAGAGAAGAAGACGAATTTCATTGTAATTATTATATTGATCTTCGTCCTTGTCTTCATCCTCATCCTCATTATCATAATAGGCTAAGTATCGTGATTATTAGCATGATGTCAACCTCCCATATGCTGATTTAAAAAAATCTAAATATGCATAAAACGTACGATATATAATCTCAAACGACACATGAATGTATGCTCACCGGATAAGTTTTATTCTCTTCAATATTTAATGTTTCAATATTTAATGATGTTTCATTGTCTCTGTTGGAAGGGGATTCGTCCACCAAGTTGGCTTCATATGCTTCCACCGCAGAAGCCCCATTTGTAGATCCGAAAGCCTGTAAATACCGAGTTGTCGATATTAAGAAGAAAGTACATAGGCGCTTCCATGACAGGACACTTATAGGAAAACATATATTGTCCTTGTATAAGAATTGCAGTCATACAGAGTTTCTATTAGTACTTGAGTTGCCCTATTCGGACTGAAATATGCATCCATCTTACAAAGGGTCTATATTACTGAGGGTACGGTTTAGGAAAGTTTCAAAGTTATTACCTCTTAAATGAATTATTGATAACATATTGAGACAAATTTGAACGGTTGCATAAGATCAGTATAAATTAGATGTGAGCGTGCAAAGATACTTATACTGATAACGGCTCAAGTTCAAAACGGTTTCCTGACGTTTATGGCTAATCAAGCTCTTCGTCATGGTAGGTAAGAACTTTAAACACAAAATCTACGAACCATTCTGGACTCTATATCGTACCGTACTTATATTTGAACCCGGGTCTGTCGGTAACCGTACCCATCGCCTTGCCAGTGCCAACCTTTCTACCCTCCCATCAAAGCGACTATCACGAAAAGAGGATGGAACCGAGTTGTAAATATAGGCGTTTGTGTGTATCAGGCACACTGTCATGTCGGCCCAGTCATCAAAACTGATCAAAATAAAATTCCTGTAGATTACACGGACAGAAATAAAGGCATTTAAAAGTGTATATCTATAATAATAAAATAAAATGCAGTCAAACATATATGTGGATGATGTTCCATTTCGATGATCTCTCATGACATTTATTGCTTGAATAACTTTTGAATAATATAAAATTAGGGTCTGCAGAGTTGGTGTACAAGGATAACCCGTTTCAAACTGAGACGTATAAGTGTTCTTTTATGTCTCTGTGTGGATCAAGCAAGACATATGAATGCATCCGACTTATTTAATTCTCATTAGAGAGTAAAGGCGACAGCGGTCGATCTGTTATATGGCGATAAGATCGCAGGAGTTACATGTTAGAAATACTCACATGTATTCCATTTTGATGAGCTCTGATTCTTTCCCTGTGCACAGCTTCATCTTCTATGCTGTCATCATTGGAGTCCTTGGTACAACATAGCTCCTTGAAAACCATTATTAATCCCCTCGGCGCCTCCAGTAAATTAAGTGGCACAGGTAGCGATGTACTTGAACCTATGTAATCCATGTACAGCTGGCTTCGGGAAAACTTCCACTCTCTGTCCGAATCTTCCTATAATATTTAGAAAATGTTGATCGTCCACTTTTTAAAAGTAGTTTTCGTTTTCTTCTGGAGATAATGACAAAATGTATACGAATTGTTTTTACACATGACTGTAACGCTTGTTGGAATATATGCAACCGTATAATATATAGAACACTGATGAAGGTATCAGCTGGTCTGACCTGTCATATTTTTAAACGAATACTCTTCGCATAGTTAGACTTGATTTGGAAAAATCATCTTTTTTATCTGCTGGTACATTTATCAATGTGTTCGCACGTTGTAATAACGCGTTATGACACAAACAGAAATAACGCAGAAAATACTCTCTACTTACGAAGTAATGGGCATTCAGTTACCATATCATCGTTGTAAATGATGGTACATGATGTATTCAGGATACAAGAGTGTGACTACACATCAAATTACTTTTATCTTTACAAAAATAATAAAACTAGACAAGAGTTGACTTTACTTCGTAAAAACTTTTTTGAGACGTAATGTTGTCCTAAAAATCCAACGTAACATCATCTTCAGAATAAATACGTACTGTTATCGCCTGAAATGACTGTGCCATCATGGCAATTAACATGTTGAGAAGGACGATAACCATGGCAATATTGTATGCTCCAAACAAATTGTATCCGATGTCCTCAGTCACGTGGTTGTTGTATCCTCCCAGTCGCACGATATCAGGTTCACCACGGCCAAACAAGGACCAAAACATGGTACGGAATGTCTCTATAAAGCTGAAACGGATGGAAATGTAGGCATTAGATAGTTGACAGTTAGCTCCTTTTGCAAATATCTAGGTGTAATATGTCTTGGATATACAAAAAGGTATCCTTTGTTAGCATTTAACAAAATAAATTTACCACAATCATGCAATTTTAATACTTAAAAGACGTTCAAATGTTATTGTGCTTCTAAGCAGGATTCTGACCATCAAAGGTGGGCTCCAATATTTCGTAAAAGGCCACCTTCGTCATAAATTAACATCTGAAAAACATCAATCATGACATACTGTAAAAACAGAATAACAAATCCAGCGAAATCAGTTATTTTTATATGCTCACCAGAATCACCATCGTCAATATCAAATTCATCTTTTAAAAGTATACAAACACACATACACACAGACACACACACACACACACACACACACAAAAGAAAGTCAGAATCAGATTAATGCGTTCCTAAACAGAACTAATTTCCGACGAAGGTGGACATTATAAAGGGATTGAATTATTTAGTTAATATATGATCTAGAAAAACAAAGCTTGACAAAGGTACAGATAGTATGACAAGGGAGGCAACTACTACTCTGAATTATAACATTGCGCATTTCGCTTCGATTGTCTACCTTTATTCATGTATGACTGATGGTGCTTTTCTAAAATCATCATCATCAACATTATTATTATTATTATTATTATTATTATTATTATTATTTATAGTAGTATTATTACTATTATCTATTCTTACAGGGTGACATAATTAGATACAAGCAAATTTACATTAAGACCATGCAATTAATATAAATATGCATGTAATTAGTCACCAGAAGTCTCTAAGATTTACATCTACTGCATAGAAGGACACAAGTGTAACAAAAGTTAATATACATAATACAAGATTACCATACTGTGATTACATACATATATTACAGGTAAAAATGGCATGCACTAATTAATAACATCAGTAATGTTCATTAAATATTTGCTGAAGTATAATTTCTGAAGAGATCAAACATCAGGTTCTTCTCCAAACTGTTTTATTGACTGCGGCATCTGTATAATATTTCTTACAATAATATATCCCAATAGTTGGCATATATCAATCAGTGTTTCACTTGACCATGTACTTCTTGCGCTTATGTATGTTGACTACACCTGTGATGAGTGTTAGTATGTATCTTGCTCACACGTTGTGATGAGTGTTATTCTGTATGTCCATTACCCGTTTCGGTAAAAGTCAGGTTGTTTAAGTACTGAGTAATGAAACCTATGTGCAAGTTAAAGACTTTCAGGTTGAATGAGAACAGTGTTTTGGTGACAGTCATGGTTTCCTATTTGTGCTAGGGCAACAGGAGTAAATAAAAGTGTATCGAGTACCAAATTTAGAAAGACGATAACGGGACAGCCAATGTGCAAATTGATGGCACAACAGTTGTACAGTCTGTGGTTCTTGGAAAGACATTTAGAATACCTTTTGACTTCCAGATACTAAGGGATCATTACCCATTATTGTCTTGTGTTCTTCCTAATAATATCAGATTAGCAACACCATTCAAAACAAGGTATGATGTGATAGAAGGTGAAAATCAAACACACAAACTTTAACAGATTTGAGTAAAGTACAATACTGTTACCTCTGAATCAACTGAATCACAATTGGACAATGACGAGTACAGAAATGGAAACGATTGCTAAATATGACTACATCGTGATGGAAATAATCATCGACATATAAAAAATACAACCTTAACCAAAATCATACCAAGTTATCTTATGATATTGTTCATACGGTGCTTTAAGACTGCGAGAAAAAATTATTCTGAAAAGATCTACTACTCAATAATATAAAACGAATCGTTGACTGTGGGTCTGTCTGCCACAGATTATTCACTGTTTCTAATTGAGGCAACTTTTCATTGAATCCATTCAATATAATTTCGAGGAACCGAAAGAAATTGAAAGAACTGTTAGTGTGAACAAAAATTTGTACACCTACAATCATTCCGTTTGGCTAGATTTGAGAGGTGCATACGATAAATATTACATTTAGTGATGTTAAAGTAAACCAAAGTATAAACATAAACAAAACTCAATATGCACACTAAATATATATTTCATATATGGTGCTTAGGTTAATATCTAACACAATTTGTGAAAATTAATTATGTTTTAGACACTAATACATCCAAAACGTGTCAAACCTACTAACATTGTATCCAGTAAAACTGATTGAGAAATTTCTTATCTCATCGTTATTATCTGTCCAAGTTTTATGAAGAACAAGGATTAAGAAAGAAAATCTTGATTTAAAGATGAACAGATGATTACGAAACATCATGAACATAAATTAACAAATGATTAAAATTACTGCTTGATATATACCCAGGAACCAATGCCTTTTTTTCCTAATTGGCGATTGGGGGAATTTAGTTCAAGTTAAAAAGAAGGAAACTAGCTTAAATATACAAGCTTTTGTTTCTACATTTTTAAATATATGCGAATGTAGTTGTGAAAAACTATCGTCACTGAAAATGATCCATAGGGTAAAGTATTTATGCTGTTAACCAAGAAATACTAATTTTATCATCTTAAAAATTCAATGTTATGTTGCATATTTTGACGCTAAATATCTCGCGACTGCAAAATCTGAATAAGTCCATCTTGTGATCATTTTCTCTAGGATTAAAAAGGCAGTGTCATTAAATCTCGAAATTTAGATTCTTTTAATCACGCATAGTTTTATTCCGGTGAAAACGTTTTAATCTTTTTCAGTCTTGAGCAAAGTTTTGACGTTGTCTTACAAGTTTGATCGTTGCAGCAGTTGTAATTCATCTTTGAAAAGTCCAGTAAATTTCTTATTCATGTGTGATATAATAAACATCCTGTCCTTTAGATAGTCACTAGTGCAAACTAGACATTTATTAGTCATGACGCTGAAAAATAAAAAGTTCACATATATACACGATGAATCCGTACCGGTCATACGTATTCACATTTTATTACCTTATCTGTTTGTCATCTTGTAGGAGTAAAATTCATATATCAGTATTGTTAATATTTCTATCACAAAGAAACAACCATATATTCGTTTGGTTAATCTGATTTGATTGTGTCAGACTAACACCAAGTCATAGTCAATAACTATTGTCCGTGCGAATGATATATATTTTTGCATTTCAAAAATGTATCTCATCAACACATATTTTAATAGTTTTCTTTTATTCGGATGTTCCATCTGTTTTCTGAATACGGTATTGTACACTAACTTAAGGAATTCATTCTCGAGAACAAAATACTTTTATGTCCGCAACTCGTATTCAGTTCAAAATATGGTTTAAGTGATAGATATTGGTCAAAGAGGAGATAACTATGTACATCATTTTCAGTATCATTCCCATGAGCATGCGAAACTTTGTATTGTGAAAGAGAGTTCCCATTATTTCTGAATGCTAAGACGCAGGGGCGGGGTGAACAAACCAGAATTTCAGACCGAAATAAAGCTTCCTACGGAGGGTAATATAATACAAGCATCAATAATGCTCAAGGTGGGAGGATAAATAGACCAGAATTTCAGACCGAAATAAATTTTCCTACGACGGGTGAGAAAATACAGGCGTCACTGATGCCTCTAACCGGATTATTATTTTTGTGTCAAATATATTTACCTGGGGAGCACCCACACCCACTGTGTGCGTGAATTAGCATAGCAAAGGGTGTATAAAAAAGTGACAGGTCTCTCAACCAAACATTTTATTGAAACCTACACGATATCGCGACCTACAATCTATATATTGATTACTGGCAATAATGAAAGTAAACATATTTCAAGACCGGTTATATCTATGAATGAAGAGACACGGGAAGAAATAGAATGTTCATCTTATATGCAGCTGCCAAATATTTTAATATATTCCCATCCTTGGTACAACATATCGCTGATAATGTAACCAGATCAGCATTTTCAAAGAAATACAAACAGCAAATAATATTTAAGTATCTCACTTCTGAAATAGAACAAGAGAATACGGAATAAAAAATATTGTTCTGTTTATGTTTAAGACACACAAAAAACCACTTTTGAATGGTGTAGTAGTTGTCATGCAGAATCATTCATGACAAAGGCGGATAAATATTTAAAGGATACGTAGAGCGATTAGAGAGTAACCTCGCTTGTATTTAAGATAATATTTGCTTAAATAATTTTTCTGGTTCTTTTCTTTTTCTTCTTCTTCTTCTTCTCCAACATCAGTATAACACGTCCCAAATAATCAAATCAGCATTAGAAACAACGAATAATATTTCAATATTGTACGACAGAAAATACTCATTTCGTTACGATAGAGTAATTCAACGTCCAATGACTTCATCATCGACAAAATCCCTGATAAAATCATGGGAAATATTAAAAAAGTGTGTTTTACAATAATGAAAGAATTATTTTTGCGATTGTTTTTTTAAAAAAAGGCATTATTCTTTCTGACTTTACCAGGTTTTTACTTCTGTCAGATTTTATCAAGGATAGTTATCGATGTTATTTGCACTCATGCGTAGCAGATACACTCGTATGACGATCTAGTAATTAATTTTCATGTATCTACACAATCATTCTGGATCATACATCTATGCTTGAGTGTTATCGTGTTGGGGGATGGAAAATCAACGAATTCATGGTCGCCAACAATCGTTGCTTCAATGATAATTATATTGATATACCTGAGGCTTGATGCAACCTAGTTTAGATGTATCGTTTCAATGATTATTTGTTTGGTTTATAGCATCGTTTTAATATTTTGCCACACTGGAAAATATTTTTTGTAGTTTGCTGCTCACTTGTTGGTGTTCAGACCTATGTTGAAAAATGGATTCAAATCAATTTCGTTGAAGATCGGATTGTTATTATCAAATATAACTATGAAGCTCTGTACCACCAGACGCATTGAATGTAGATACGTCATCAATGAATATATAAATATCCCTACTCACCCCCAACCTCCATGGATATTCTTTTCGATATTCTGGAAGTTTTAAAAATAGTTTCTCGGCTGAAAGATAACCACGGCCTTGAGGCTGTGGCCATCCTAACACAGTTCGGATCGACGTCTGATATATATATCGATGCCATAATCAAGCGAACTTATTTCTATTGCGGCTGATAATGTTGGTTCTTGAACCGTGAACGCAATTTTTGATTCTTTCACAACAATAGATTTGTTTTTGTGCTGGAATTCATCGTTAATTCGTTCAATCTGATAACTGCCCGTAGGTATACTCACAACTTGCCAACCGTGGGTTTCATCGGGTTTATATTTATACGCAAATACCAGTGAATTATTTTTTGCAACCCACCGAATGAATGACTTTGATCTAATATTTGACCAGCGATGACATACTTGTAATTGTGCTAGTGCTATTTCTTTAGCCGAAATCGCCGTATGAAAGCTAAAGTTGAACTCAGGAGTGGTTGAGATCTCTGATATCATCGTAGTTTTTGACTGCGTTGTATTAGCGACGATCTGTTGTAGTAATTCTTGTGACATTATTAGTTTTTAAACCGGAGGTCCAATATCATTTGTCGTAGGCAATGTCTGTGTCAAGGACGTAGATTATACCTTGTCTCCTTACATTGCCTTAATCTTAATCATTTCTGTGAATTCCTGACCTGATATTATTCCATGTTTGAGAACTGATGGTATCAACGAAGAACATTTGGCGAATGCGTATGTTGCCGTGTGCAACTTTATTGTATATTGATGTAATTTATCAGCCGCCCACGTGGATATTGTTTTGCGACGATTTTAGAATGATAGCGATTCCTGTTGCAAATGAAACAGCAATTCCTAGCACATGCTATCACGTATGACGCTGACAATGCGACAATGGCCGTCAATGTTCTAGCGATGACCGCAGCTGCAGAGTACACAATTATATCAGTAACAACGACACGTCTACTGTATTTTATTTATTGTATACTCATCGATATTTTTTCAGTTGGTATGCCACGAACATATATGATCGTATCTGTGATGTTGCACTGCAACATCGCGTTGAAAATCGATTGGGATGTTCATTAAACAAAATGCTAAATTTTAAGTAGGTGACAGGTAGGCAACGATTTCAAGACACCAACAGTACAACACGGGAGTGCCCTTTTCTTTGGGTTTCACCACAACTGTTTCCTTGTCGCTTTGATCCTGTACAACTAACGTAGATACAGAAGATCTGCCTGATGGAGTCAGAACTGGATAATGCAGTGAAATTGTGGTATATTGTAAATGTTGTAACGCCGATTACTGAGAACCTGTATATGCCGGTAACCTCAGCGCAATGTTTGATGGATCCAGACGTTATGTACTACACCATCAGTAATCTTTTTTTATTTCAGAAAGCTTAATGTCAATGACTGCTGCATTTCCAAAAATTTCATTAATGGTTCTATTTGTGTTTCTACGAAATTCCAGCATTAATTTTCATTAACGAATTCATCAGCGGTATGATGCTATTGTCGACCTATTTCTTCCTTATGGCGTTATCATTTGATTATGGTTATCCAAGACCGGTAATTTTATTATCAGCCATGTTGAGAGAACCAGTCATTGTATCACCGGCGAATAGTAAACGATCATCGGTCTCAGTTCTGATTGTGTTGTTGTTACTGTCTACGTATCTTTTTTTGCCACATCATCGTCTGATTTTGATCCTCTCACATTAATAATTGTATTCTACTAATGTTGAGATCGCCATACATATTATCTCCTCTTCTTCTGATGCGTCCAGTAATCTCTCCCATGAGTGTTAAAATTGATTCCTCCGGGTTTTTAATTTTACCGTTTTTAGTAAATACGGTTAAGTTTTCTTCGGTCGCATCTGGATCCCGCAGAATGATATATGTCAAAGGGATATTGCTCGTCTTTAATCGTTCTTGTTTATCCTGAAAAACAAGAACTTCATTTTGATCCACATTTTCCAGAATCAAAAGATTAGATAACTCATCCTTGAGCTTGTCAAGGGTTGCATATTTGGATAAGTCACCTTGAGGTTTTCCCTGAGTCTAACTCAGAGCAGATCCTCTGTAAATATCTAGCATTGCATATTTATAAGACCCGTTTAAAACATTGGACGACGTTGTATACTCATGAACGACTTTTTGAGGTGATGTCTGCACATTTGACACAGCGTCGAGTACATCAAATACTTCATGGCCACATATTGGCGGATCGGTTATTGTCTGTGTTGGTAATGTTGAATACCAGATTGGAGTGTTTTGAAACGGAGTGCTTTGCACTCTGCTAACATATTTTAAAACTTCGGTTGGTGGCGCCAACCCATACAAATCGAAATGAACAACTCCACGTAGGTCAGTCACGTATGCAACCCAATCAATACCTGGACCAGAACTGCCATCGAGAACATTGATACCGGTTTCAACACGGTTTGGTTTTGTTGGTAATTGATCATGCATGTAAACACATCTGAAGTTTTTGATGTTTAATTTATAGCATCATCAAGTAAATCAAAATTGGACATAGGAAGCATAAGTGAAGTGTCATGGGGAGTCCTAGATCTCGACCGTACCACGAATGGGGAGTTCATGACAGTCTTAGACCTTTCCCTTTGTTTGGAAAGCCTTGATTCCGTGACCTGTTGCTTCTTTAATCCCATCTTAGCAGCAGATCCAACAGCACCATGTGCACTGCTTTTGCATCAGCTGCGGATGTATCGGCTATCAACGCTGGTATCGCTACAAGAAGGGAAAACAGACCACCCGTCTTTAATAGCACACTCAGAAAGATCAAATCTAACGCCGGTCCTTCATTTTTTGGATTCATTAAAGTGCCTGAGTTGACGTTTTGTCAGTGATAGTTTATTTCGACCACATGCGATCTGTTCTGATTTTAGCAATATTTTTATTCCACAATTCCTTTTTAATACTGATTGTAGCTTTTTAATCTGACCAGGAGTGAGAATATAATATTATAATATCATGAGTGATTTAATTACATGTTTTCCACTGGGTCGTCAATAACTCTCATTCGTCCACCAACACCTTTAAGTAGCATTGTATTGTCTGAAGGTATAACAGCGATTGCTCGGTAATTAACTATAGCTTCTCTTTCCACACAAGCTCGAAAGTGTTTATCAACAACAGGTTGCCTAAATAAATCTATGTGTTTCAGAGAAAAGTAATAGATCGGATACAGCGTTGTAAAATCTAGTTGTGATATTTGCAGGTCAGAATCAACATTTTGATCACGTTCCATGAATGTCATCAAACGATGATATGCACGTGCAACATGATTATTTTCAAAGTTCAGTAGTATGTCCTCAGCTGCCTCTTGATGCCCGTTTGTCCTTAATGAAACTTCACAAACTCCAAGTTTGTCAAATATCATTGCGCTGTGTGTTTATGGGTTTACTCGTTCAGAATTTTGGAAAACAGCGAATATATGCCTCGGTGCAGAGAAACCATGTTGCCATGCTATCTGCCATGTGAATAAACCATTAATGTTACTTTGAACGCTATCTGTGGTCATCGTCAACCATGATAATGTTGATTTACCACCTGAATCAATAAAAGTGAGCAACGATTGTTCTTCGGTCAATGATGGTATCATTGCTGGCATCCACGATGAAAGTTTTGTCAGCATTACGTTGCCTGCATCACCGATAGGGCGCCTGATTGCATCATCGTCGGTATAATTTCTTTCAAGTACAAATGTGTGCTCAGCTAAATAAAAATAACCTTTCTGACATTTCTGCAAAATCCAAATATGTGTGCCAGTGGAATTGCACATAAAAATCTTCTGATTTCATCAGAGGTGTGAGCATTGTTTCTTGGTCGTCGTATACTGCCTGTTGTCAGTGTCTTTAGTAATCATCATTGGCGGAACAGATGTTCTTGAATAATCATCAGAATATCTTGCTAGACCCAATATCTTCCTGGAAACGTCAACGCCGTTCGTGCATATTTCAATGTTTCTTCTGTCATTCATGTATGGAGCACTATTGAATAACGCTATAACGCCATTAATGCGTTATATTCACTATCATCTGTTTTTAAAAGTTCACCTTCTACTTCAATAGAAGCATCAGCGGGTAAGAAATATCTACTTGTATCCTGAATTGTCAGTTCGATTCGTTCACAGTGTTTTGGCTCTCGTGCGTCATAAGAATAATATTGATAATCGTGCACATATTCATCCCTGAGAACTGGCGCATCCGTGTCAAATGCTGGATCAGATAGATGTTTAAACATTATTTATATTTGTTATCGTCTATCACGAAGACTATTTCCTGCCATTAGACTAGCAGCTATTTT
Source organism: Sinohyriopsis cumingii (assembly GCA_028554795.2). Lineage (NCBI taxonomy): Eukaryota > Metazoa > Mollusca > Bivalvia > Unionida > Unionidae > Sinohyriopsis > Sinohyriopsis cumingii. Next base: position 115,117,766 of record CM068838.1, on the reverse strand, counting down.
TTATCACCGTGACCATTACAGGTCCACGTTGAGAATTATGGATGATCATTATGTGTGATCATCTTATTTTCTTGTCACGGATCTAATTGCATACCCACAATCACTGCTATAATCATCAACGAGTTCATCAAGGAGGGACCGATAAACATTAATGTCCATGATACCTCCTGTAAATAATCTCTGACAAATATTTGCTGCTTCACCCACACACACCTGCTGCTTGCTCAGAATAGTTATTGTGTTGGCTATGCACTACTGTTATCATTTTTCAATTTATTTTGCAAAGGAGATAAATTAGTTTTATTCTGGCATTATATGTCTCTGTAGTACGGCGGTATCTTTTTACCGGAGGTGTTGATATAATGCAGTCTCTAAGTGAACTTTTAAAATACAAGGAGTACCATTATTGTGAGGTACCATCTAATTTTGTGCTCATAATTTGTGCATCTAAACATTTTTACGGGAAAGTGTGGAGACAGAGCACAACCCTTATAAGTTATCAACGCCATGTTACATGATGCATGACCTTGACCTTTATTACTAACCATCATTTATTTGATTTCTTATTCGTGATCCACATAAATTCATTATCTAATTGTTATCATGTGACTTCTAGCCTTATTCCATTCTCTATCGTCAAAAATAACTCGCAGTCCATAAAATGTTCTGGTAGTACACCAGATATATTTAAAATTGTATCATTAGCCAGACGTCCTGTAATAGCGACATTTACTTTTACATGTGTAAATCATTAATTCTTTGAAGATAGTACCGTGCATAAGGGGCCCCGGGTGGACGAGTGGTCTAAAGCGCTCTCCGTTACGTATCACTGATCTAATTGTTATCATGTGACTTCTAGCCTTATTCCATTCTCTATCGTCAAAAATAACTCGCAGCCCATAAAATGTTTTGGTAGTACACCAGATATATTTAAAATTGTATCGTTAGCCAGACGTAATGTAAAAGCGACATTTACTTCTACATACGTAAATCCTTAATTCTTTGAAGATAGTACCTAGCATAAGGGGCCCCAGGTGGGCGAGTGGTCTAAAGCGCTCTCCGTTACGGATTACTGCACCTCACCTCTGTCTGCGTGAGTTCGAGTCTCGGAATCGGCAAATGTGGTTATGAGAGAAAGCTTGCCAGTAGCTTCTCGAGGGTCGGTGGTTCTTTCAGGGTCTTTCCAGGGTTCATCCTCCACCATTAATACTGGCCGCCATGTCTAGCCTATCGTGTGCTGAAAAATGGCGTTAAACCCTACAACAACAACAACAACAACCTAGCATAAATTAAAATTTTCGCGCAATAACTGTAAACCTCAGGTGGCAATGTGACATCACATAATGTAGATAGTTTCAGATATATCAGATATACCTACAATTGAATCATTAGTTGTGAAATAATAAAAATGAATTTGCTAAAGAAAACAATCCTACGTAAAGTCTTGAAATATACCGGATATTTTCTTTACCAAAACGTATGCTTAATTACAATAGCTATTTGACATGGGGATCGATTAGAAGACATGCAAGACTGCAGCCATGTTTAGATCACTTTGCTTCTTGCTAATTAAAATTTTAAAACGTATTGTGTGAAGTTTAGATATCGCGGTGGTAAAGCTATCGCTTTTCGCCACTTAGGTTCAGAGTTTTTTCCGAGTCCCTGCAAGTGCAAGGATTGATTGATTGATTCAATCATATATCAAGTGACTGGTATTTAAACGAGGCATAGACAGGTTACTATTAAATATTGGGACACTGGGGGTAATTTATCATGCCTAGAGATACACCAAAAATTCCTACCTGGTTTGGACAGACGAGATGATAAAAAAAAAAATTGGGTGTGGGTTGTTAACACTGAGCCACTAAACTCTTTAATCCGTCAAATCACTAATTTACATATAAACTAAAATGCAGTTGGTTTGTAGTATGTGCCATATTTATTTATTTGACGATACCATACAGAAGGGGTTATTACAAGAGTGTGTTAAGGCGATCCAACCCCATAATTGCAACTATACTAACTGATGTTTTAGTACCAGATGTGCTGAAACATCGCTTTCTGTTTATGCATGGTGTTAGAATTTTAGAACCAATTTTAGATTTGAAATAAATTTGTAAACATATGGTATAATTTTGATATCTCAGATTTACTTACTCTCCAAAACTATCAGCTGCTGGGAAAGTCAGGTTTCTGTCTTCCAGCTCGATGCTTGTTCTGATGTTGTAATACCAGTATAGGTTCTGTAAGCCGATCATGAAAGCCATGAATATCAGCATGAAGAGGGCCAGGAACTTGAGAATGTCCTGTAAAAGGGAACATTGAGAATGTCCTGTAAAAGGGAAGATTGAGGATGTCCTGTAAAAAGGAAGATTTATATGGAAGAACATTATTCTATTAAACGAACAGGCTTGTGCCTACATATCAAACCTAGCCGAAAACACTTTAAACCATACTTTACAAACTGCGGACGAAAATGGGAATGTTATTTCTTACCCATGCGACAGAGAAATTTTTCTGTTTTGTTAATATTATTTGTTCTATGTCAGATCTGTTGTCTCCGTCATTGTGACCACGCGCTAGGAAATACTTTTAAAAAGAAACCCTAGCAGCAGAGGGGGCGAACAGACCAAAACTATTTTCATGACAAACCCTTCCAGGAAACTATTCCTCGATAGAGGGCTTATTTCGACGAAATAAACCCTTCTATTCAGAATACAGGACAAAAAAAAAATGTCCCCGACGATGCTAGTATCGCTCGCGGGGTCATTATTGAAAAATCCATGGGTCGGGTCCAGCCCCCCGAGAAATGCTTCGACGCCAAGGAAACATTTTTATGTTAGCGGAATTAAATCATTGACAAATAAATAATGGCAAATATCGGAGAAGCACTTACTACTAGATTAGCTCGAGAACGTCTCGAAGCAATTCAGAAATTTCTTCCTGTCCGTGATAGTGTCAGACAAAAATTACAACTAAGACAGCAAGCGCGGGAAGTCTTTGCAGAATCCGCGGAGGAATTATTTAAACCCGTGACCAAAGCTACTGAGAAAGTTACAACTGTCATCAAAGAAGATCTTCTTCCGGTATCAAAACAAACTGCGACGCAGGCTGAAAAAATAGCAAGAAGAACTAAACAGACAAAGAAGATTTTACGAGATCTTCCAACTGATATCGCTGCGGCTCAACCTCCACCTGTCGGTGAAGAAATACTTGAAGGTACTGACGTCGCCGCCGGGAAAGAAAAACCAAAATCAGTAAAGGAAACCGCAGAATTGATTAAAAGATTTAAGGAAGATTTTATCGAAGACATTAAAAATACTAAAAGGGAAGAATTACCTAAAAAAGTATTACACGGTTTATATAATAAAACTAAAATTTTAACCCCCACCCATGAAAAAGCAGTTGATGCTAATATTATCAAATGGATATATCGAATATATACAAACAAAAAGCAAGCTAGAGATGATGATCCAGATTTTATAAATTTTCATGAAGATTTAACAACCCTTCATAAGATACTAGTAAAACAAGCAAAAGAAGAACAAGCAAAACAAAAACAAATAGAACAAAAACAACCCGCCGGGTATCAACTTCCTCCACCTCTGCAACAACAGCAACAACAGCAACCTTCTTCTCGGCAGCAGAAACAAACTCGGCAGCAGAAAAAACAACCTTCATCATCTCAGCCACAACTTCGGCCGCAATCTCCAGAGGGGGAATTTCACGACGCACCAGCCGCTACTGGTAGTGGTCTTGGTGGTCACATTATTTGTCCTGATAATATCATCAATGACGTATCACGGTTGGAAGTTCTCATCGGAGGAAGACGTGCCGGAAACAACTCTCCGGAAATTATAAATGAAGCCGCAGATATCTGTCAGAGACTATTTCAGCGTGGCATTATGGATATCGGCGTTTACCGGGGGCTCATTGATGAACTCGCGGATGGTTACTACAGCGACTAGTAAATTTAGTTAGAGAAACAATAATTAAATAAAATGATACTACACGATTCTTTTCGCAGACCAAGAAGTGTCAGAGTAGTAAACTCACGATTACCAGTATACGAGGTTGTTTACGGAGATGGAGTCGGTGATGTTATTAGGGATTTAGTCACAAGAATCGCTCCGAAAGCTGGACCGTTAGCAAAACAATTCGCGATGAAAGCCGCTGATGTTGTCAAGGATAAAGCCATTGGCACTGTTGGTAGTCTTGCCGGAAAAGCATTTCAATCAATCAAGGATCGACTAGCACAGCTAATACAAAAAAAAAACCCAGTCAAGAGGTTGGCGCCAGTAAAACTACCATCCACTGAAGTTATGCCGGCAAATGTTAGTAGCGTAGTAAATAAGGCCGTAAATCAGAAATTAGCTGAGATCGCAACAGCGGGAATTACCTCCAAAGCGTTGCAAGATAGTGTAACTGCTAATTTGATAGCTGGTAGTGGTTTCCGGTGATGATAACATTTTAATTAGACCATCACGAATAATAATAATGTTTGCACAAAAATCCAATGACGCGTTTGATATGTCCAAACCAGTACTTAAAGATGATTCTGTACGTGATTTTCAATATTATTCTTATGAAGCACGTAATCCTAACCAACGGGGGAGAATTGAACTACAGGTCCAGGATACAAGTAGATACTTCTTGCCCGCTGAGGCCTTCATCGAAGTTGAAGGTAGGTTTTTAAAGAATGATAACACTAACTACGGAATCGGCGACCGAGTTGGATTTGTTAACAACGGCATCATGGCGTTATTTAAATCCGCTATTTACATGATAGATGGAAAAGAAATTGAAACAATTCATGATAACGTCGACGTTGCCACAACAATTCTCGGGTTGGCGAGATACTCGGATGATTACACCAGATCAGCCGGACCATCAATGATGTTTGCAAAGGATGTAACCGACAGCCCCGAGAACAGGAATGTTATCACGGGTGATGTAAGAGCTGCAGGAGGAGCAGCAGATGCACCCGCAGTGTTATCAATGAACGAAAATTTTAATCTGGGTTTTGCAACACGTAGATCGATGTTAAGTGGAGATGAAGAGTTCTCAGGTGTGATTCCATTGTCTCACATCTTTGGATTTTGCAGAGATGTCCACAAGGTCATATTCGGTGCCAAACACACAGTTGTACTTGTGCGAAAACCTGATGATAATGACGCTATCTGGCGAGATGCTGCTGTTGCCCCTGGTCAGGTAATACTAACTAAACTGTGGTTGTGGATGCCAGTGTTGTCTCCGTCAATCACCGAAGAACAACGACTGTTGTCTTTTATGGACACGGGCGGTAAATCACTGCTATCCTGGAAAACAACAACCACGGACGTTATTCAGGGTGATCATGGCGGGTTGTTTACATGGCATATATCATCGCAACAAGGAGTATCAGCACCACGAAATATTTTCATTGCATTTCAACTCCGTGCTAGAATAGGTAGCCAGGAAAGAAATCCAATGGTATTTGATACACTTGGAGTTTCTGAAGTTTCGTTGAGAATAAATGGGCATCAGGAGCCATCTGAGGATATATTAATAGATTTCGAACATCATCGTGTCGCACGCGCGTATCATCGTCTGATGTCATTTATGGGGCGCGACCTTAATGTAGACACTGGCCTGCAAATATCACAGCGAGACTTTATGAGTTTATATCCGATTTATTACTTTTCGCTGGAACATCTTGATCTGGTTAAACAATCTGTTGTCGACCTACATTTCCGAGCTCGTGTAGGTGCTCCTGCTGGTGGTTACAGAGCGATTGCTGTCATACTCTCCGATAAAGCAATGCTGCTTGAAGGTGTTGGCGGACGAATGAGAGTCATTGACGCTCCAGTCGAGAATATGTAACCTAATTAAATTCAGTCTTTGAAATATAATGTCATACAGTCACGTTAATGTCACCTTGACTTCCGGTCAGACAAAGAAATTGCAATCGAAGAACGCAAGCGTGTGCGGGACATCAATAACGTTAAAACGAGATCAACTTGTTGGTGGTTCAAACAAGCTGTCGTTGACTAATACTCAGCTTAAACATTTTAATAAGGCGTTAACAGCAAAAACCGGTGTCCGACTTGATTTTTCTGCTGCAGCTATCAAAGATATGACCAAAACCGGTGGAATATTTCCGCTCATCCCAATACTAGCTGCTGCAATTCCAGGATTACTTGGCGCAGCGGCAAAAGCTGCAGCGTTAGGTGCAGTTGGAACCGCAGCTGGAATGGCACTAAAGAAAGCAACCGGAAATGGATACAAAAAAAAGGGACGCGGTCTAAGACTACCAGGAACTCCGGCATCATGGTACCCAAAACGGGTTTAAAAACGCTTCGTCAGTCTCCAATGTTGAAGCTTCCAGCGTCTAATTTTGATTTATTAGATGCTGTTAAAAAATTGCGTATAAAACATTTCAGAGGAGTATTTATGCGAGATCAATTACCGCAACAACCGAATAATCCAGAAACTGGCATTATCAATCTCGACAACAAAGACGGTCCTGGAACTCACTGGGTTGCTTACGCGATCGATCCACGTGGAATTATTTATTTTGATTCGTACGGTTTAGCACCGCCAGTTGAGTTTCTCAGGTATGTCCGCGGAGTGCCTCGCACTCTCAACAGCAGATTTTCTAAGAAATCCAAAGGATTTTCAATTCCAGTGTGGCAGTCGACGCTACCAACACAAACATTAGTTGATCCGCCCATTTGTGGGAACGAGGTTTTAAATGTTCTTGATGCAATCTCAAGAAATCCAGCAACGTCTCCGCATCGAGTAGTGCATGAATATACCGCATCGAGAAACGCTAGCGTTTCCAATGCTTAGCATTTCTGGAAGTCCAAAGGACTTCTCACGCATTTGAAAAACAGCAATAAGAATAATGGTGGATATTTACGGAAGACCTTTCACAAGAAAAGTCAAACCTGGCACGGATGTTGATCTCTCAAAATATGCGACCCGAGATGAAGTCGATAATCTTTTGAATATAGCTGGAGTTGACCCAGATGAAGTTGCTATTTTCCAAGACAAGCAAGGAAAACTAAGAACGAGCAACATTAAGTGGAATGATATAATTCGCAGAGTTCTTGGAGCTACCAAGGATAACTTCGTTGCATTTAGTGATGGCGGCCGGATCAAGGACTCGAATATATCAATCGCAAGCATCAAAGACAGTATTGATAAAGGTGTTGACAAGTGCGTGAAAAAAGCCGGCGACACAATGACCGGCGAACTCAGCATGAGCGGCAACAAAATAACCGTTCTAAAAAATCCGGAAGGTCTCGAAGATGCCGCAAATAAACAATACGTCGACACGCAGTACCAACACGTTGCTGGCCTAATCAGCGATAAAGTAACAAAAGCCGGCGACGTAATGACCGGAGAACTCAGCATGAGCGGCAACAAAATAACCGCGTTAGCGAATCCCGAATCCGACCAGGATGCGTCAAACAAACAATATGTGGACATCATCAACGGTAAACTAAATACGCTGCGGTCAGAGTATGATGTTCACGTGAGCGGGTTTAAAAGACTCCAAAGAAACTTCGCAAAAACTGATGAGGTCGTGGATAAGTTCTTTGGGACTCCTCCAGTCGTCGACACGAAACTTTCTGAAATCATACCAAATCTTACTAATAACGCCAACGATATCAACAAAATTAATACCCGGTTAGGTGTAGTCAGAACGGAAAAAAGTTTTTCAGATCAAGTTCAGATAATAGAAAATAACATTAACACGATCAAACAAACACAGCAGAATATCGTATCGGGTATTCCTGAGATCGTTAACAAAACCAGTCTGATTAAAGTTCCCACTGGAGTTACTCCCGGGCATATCACCAACATCGTATTCACGGTATCATCGGGATTCGCAACATGGTCACAACAAAATAGCACTATCAAATATACAGCAACAGTCACCGGTGTTTACAGGTTGTCTGTGTTTTCAGCCGCTAAATTTGAAATCTTCACAACATATCCTTGGAGATATTCCACCGATAGGTATTCGGGGGTTGTAACTATAATACTAAACAGCAACGCCGAGGAAACATTTATGCTTGTAGCCGACGACAAGGAATTAACATCAACATCTTACTGGTGGTGTTTGGAATTCGTCGCTGCAACGCCTCAATTGGTTACGTAATTGAAAATTACCAGTAATTTTAAATAATGTCAACGACGCCAGATGCTCAACAATATCGATATAATCAAGTCCGTGAGTGGCAATCTGAGTTAAAAACTGTCATCGACGCGACGTCCCAAAAAGTAAAAAAATACCGCAGACGCATAACAGTGTTAGACGTTATGGTTTATTCAGTATCTGCCGTTGTTGCATCCGCGGGAGTAATACTATCAGCGGTCACTCCGGTAACTGCAGCAGTCGCTGCCACGATCTGTGTTTGTACGACCACTACCGCGGCAGGAGTTTTCGGCATCATAGCAAAAAAAATATCCTCGTGTGCTAACACAAAATTACACGATTACACGACAAAATTAAATACAGCCACGACCGCATATCAGAAATTATCATCGCTGATATCATCATCGTTAGACGTGCAATCCAGCGACGCTACGTCGATATCAGATTCTGAATTTAAACTAATGTCAGATGCGTACAATGACTATTTGAAAACTAAACAAATAAATAATGTCACTGATGGCAACGCCACAGGAACTGCTTCAGCAAATAGTCACAAACACAACACCGGTAAGGACCACAATGATCTCAGTGTCCTCGACGACACCACAATTCGGTATTAATTTTCGAACTCCAATTCGTGTGAGTGAAATCGCGTTAGCAAAGCTCAGTGTGTATCACAGCTGGCCCAATATCAGGTCGGCATCATTTGGTGGTCTGCAGCCAAATAATTCATTTGTGTTCTCGTGGAAAACCCAAGTGGACTCGGCTGAACTTGAATGGGATACAATTACGCTACCCACTGGGAGTTATCAGATCGAAGAAATCAACGCGGAGATACAACGCCAAATAAAACGAATCACCGGCAAGGAAGCCAAAATATCTGTGACCGCGCACGAACCAACGCTGTCTGCGGTCATTGAAATCTCAACACCGGGATACGCCGTGGATATATACAATAGCTCAATCCGAACAGTATTAGGATGGCCACGAGAACGACCCGAGGTTGAACCGGGTCCACCAAAACCTGAAAAATCGGATTTCGAGACCACGAAGGAAGAACTACACGACCTCGTGTACGGCGAGCATTTATTATTTCCAGATCAATTACGATCAGGCCAAGCCCGGTTTTCAACATCAGATAGACACCCCTTGGATATAATATATGTAATTTTCGAAGACGGGAGATTCCGTGAATACCTTCCAGAAGACATAGAAGCTCATTTTTTTAATCCGATCAAACAAGCACATAAACAACAGCTAGACCTGTTGCGAGTATATTTTCAAGATTATATCTCTGATATAACAAAACCACGCACGAACATTATCACCACCATAGAAAAACTAAACAAACTCGCATCCGCGATGGAAATTATGAATCAAAAAGTAATTCAGAATCTACTGGATCACAAAGGCGATTATGGAACCCAAAAAAGATCGAATTTTGCATCCCGATTTGGTATTCCCGTGAAGGATATTTCAGATTTTAAACTTCCTGGATATAACGCGCACACGCTACGAAAATCAGTCCAGGATCTCATCGCGGAATCTTTCGAAGATATTTCCGACGCGTACGCGCGAACAAAACCGCAGCCGATTATTCTCAAGCACGACAACAGCACTACCGCGGACGGCAGACACATCTCCGTCGGGATCGTTTCGATCACAGATGTGGTCGCGGTCAATCTTGTATGTGACGTCATCGATGGCAGTTACAGCGCAGGCAGCGCTAGCGCTGCCCAACAGGGGTTTATCCTATATACGTTCACACCAAAAGACCCCCCTGGTTTTCTGATTGTGCAAGAACCAATCAATCCTGTCTATCTACGGTGCAATAATCCGTGATTGTCAACGATAAATTTCAAACTCGTCGACCAACGGGGGAATTTGTTGGACCTGCGTGGCGAGACTGTGAGTATAAACCTGTTGGTGAAATCCTGAATGGATTTTCGTCTTAGGACTTCTCTGTGGCGATGCTAGCATCGCTCATGCAAAGCATTTCTCACGCTAGCATCGCTCATGCAAAGCATTTCTCACGCTAGCATCGCTCATGCAAAGCATTTCTCTGGCGATGCTAGCATCGCTCACGCTAGCATTTTCACATTTAAAAAATTACAGTTGTGTATAATGCACGAGTATATCCATGTCCGAGTTGGCGTACATGACAAACAAATTCTCAACGCGGCAATCAGGACCGCATTTGGAAATGCAAGCATTTCTCACGCTGGCGTTTCTGGAAACTCAAAGAGTTTCTCGGGACAGTATTCGGAACTTGACACTGTCGCGAGAAATGCTTTGCATTTCCCCGTCGGAATAGTCGTTGACGAGTACGGCAACGAAGACTTCTTGTTGACACGGCCACAACAAGAACAGTTACAGAAGTATCACACGATCACAGTTTTTTGTGACCAAGAACACATCATGAACTATTCTCATTCGTGTATTGATGCTGAAACACTCAAGCAAATCCTGGAACTCAAAGAGTTCTGAGAAATCTAAGGACAATCTCAGAAATCAGAGATTTCCACGATTGCTCAGAAATGTTTCACATTTCCACAGTAGAATTTCAAAGACAAAAAAAAATAATACTTTTTATTTACCCTTGGAAACTCACAATGGGGGGATCAAAGCATTTCTGGAAACGCGAGCGTTTCTAAGTCTCTTGGACTTCCAACGCTAGCGTTTTTACGTTAGACTTGAGAAATGCTTTGCATTTCCTGAGAAGTCTCTTGGACTTCTGGAAACACTAGCGTGGATGAGAAGTCAGAGACTTCCAGAGAAGCCCCTTTGACTTCTGCGTCGGAATTCTTTATTTGACTTTTTAACAATCTCACTCGGGAGTTAATTAATTTTCGAGTCTCATACTCGTGTGATAGTGTAAGACGAATACTTTCAACTGCACGCGTCAACGGAATAAATTCAGATACCTGTTCGTGGGTAACTGTGGCAAGTGATCTATAAATGCAATTTTGCAGCATTTTAATGAACCTGTATCTCGCAGGAAGAGTATTCTTCTTCGTTGATAGCTCATTCAAGGATTCAAAATCTGACATAATTGTTTCAGCGTCTGTTAAAATATTAAAACCCCGCTGCTTCAATTTTTGAATTTCATCAATTACGATATTTATATTTTCGTAATTCATATATTATAACCATTTTTTTTATCTAACTGAGAAGTCCCTTGGACTTCCAGAGAAGTCATTGACTTCCATGGCAATCTCAGAAATCAGAGATTTCCATGATTGCTCAGAAATGTGAAACATTTCTCATGTGAAACATTTCTCATGTGAAACATTTCTCATGTGAAACATTTCTCATGTTTGCATTTCTGCGTCTTTGGAAACGCTAGCGTGGACTTCCAAGTTGTCGACGTAACAAAATGAGATTTTTTGTTTTAGTCGTTTTGAAAATGCTGTTTTGCGGATCCCAGCTGCGACATTCTGTACAGAAGGTGGACAAATATCGAAATACCTACTGGCGGCGTTTATTGATGGAAATACTATTTCGTCGCCGGTAGTTACGTTCATGGATTTGATAGCTCTTACAGTTTTTTTACCACGTCCTGTTTTACCCGACCGGCAGTTCTTACTCTGAGTGACCACGCGAAGATTATCTATAGAGTTATCAAGTATGTTACCATTAATGTGATCAACAACAAAACCTTTCTTGATCAGTCCATGATGACATTCATAGACGAAACGATGGCATAAATATCTTTTTCCACCCATGGCAGTAAATCGTGAATAACCACTATTATCAACTACACCAACTGGTCGTCTTCGCGTGCAGTGTCTTACTACTCCGTCGTGGTTTGCTTCATAATTGGGAATAGTTGGATGTGGAACAAATTCTTGTTCGGAAACAAATTCTTGTTCGGGGACGAATTCTTGATTCATTATATTATAAGCAAAATCATTTGTCTAATTCATAATTTGTCTGAAAACTTATTTATGTAATCACGCTCCGAGAGAGTGTTATCACAGTTTTTTTTATCATAATACCGTTTTAGTTCTCGATAGCGTTTTCCACCACACGCTGAACATAATTGCGTTTTTCCTCGTACTCCAATGCCGCATCTGATACACGGTATCGGTCCTAAACTACCGCCGCGGACCTGTTGAGCATGTTGTCCACAGTATTCGTGTCTGCATGGTTTGCTACACGGCGCTGATGAATTTAGTTTGATCCACTTGCATTGGTGCATATAATATATTTGTCTATTTAAATACTTGTCTTAATTATAATAATGAGTTTCTCAAGACTATCCAGAATAAAACCTGGAAATCTCCAATTTCCCCGAGGTCGATTTGATCTTGACCGATTAACCCCTGATCGACGACGACGAGAACTCGCAGCGGTAATTGGTGTTATCAAGAACGCCAAAGAAGAGTTTCGTCGTGATGGTGCCGCACATGTGTGGTCTTCGTATAAAATCATTTCTGAAAACGCCGACGTTTCTGAAAACACGATCATTGATGGTACCATCAACGATACAATCGCGCGTAACATAATTGGGTATCTCGATGATAAAAAATATTTCATTCAGATAAAATTTATCGTTGGCGTCGACGACACGGAAACAGGTGAAACAACATGGATTATCAGAGACAAACTAGACCCTGTTCTTGATGCCCGACGGGGAAAAACCGTCGTCGTAACCAAAGACTCAAACCCGGGAGTACTTGTTGGGATTGATACACCGTATTATGCCAGAGCGTATCCTGTGACCGCAGTCATTTATGGAATTTATCCGATGAAGAAACCACGCGTTGATAAACTCGCCCCGATGAAGATGTCGGAGTCGTTGACAGAGTCAACAGGGATAAAATCCCCAGAGAAGTCTCTGACTTCCAGGATGAATTGTGTAGCCGAGCGAATAATGGAACATTTTAAAAATGCCGCGCGAGGAAACGGCCTAACACCGCTAAGACAGACTAAAATAACAGCGTGGGCGGCACGAGTAGCGGATGAAGGAGCGTCAATAAATGATGTTGCCGAGCTCGAACGATTACTAAAATTTCCTATAACGGTTTCATCGTTGACCGGTGAGGTATTGTACAAGAGTAAATATGATTCCCGTGGAGCGCCAATAACTATTATCGATCATAACAGTCACGCCTGGACTGACTCGGTTAGGATATTTCCTCGAGACCGTGTTGTAAAGTATTATCCGGAATTGGAAAATGCTAGCGGGGGAACCACTAGTGGTTCTGGAAATGCTAGCATTTCTATGTTTGATTTTATTTATCAGATAAGTAAAACCGATCCCGTGTCTGTGTGGTTATTCAGAAGTAGCGAAGATGGAGAATATGATCAGTTTGTGAGACCCAGCGGGGAAATATACAGAACAATGGAGTTACAGCACGAAATGAAAAAACTCGCAGAGAAGTATGTGAGAAATGCTGGCATTTCCAGCACGAACACTGATACATTACTGACACAGTGTTTTACTGTCCCGGGTGTTGTCGCACATGTAGCCCGAGAACGAAATTCATGGAGACCAACCCCGAAGAGTTTTTTCGAGGATATTCAGCAGAGCTGTGTCGAATACGGACACGGTGGTTTGTGGAATACCCAGTATGATCACCGCGATATGATATCCGTCGACATGACGGCGTGTTATCCAGGAAGTTTCCTTGGGCGTGGAGAATGTAGTGAGTATTTTAAACGGTTTGGTCACATTACAAACTCGATGACAAGAGTAGCTGTTGACGGACCATTGCCTGATTTTGACCTGACCGGGGTTGCTTGTGTGTCGTCGTTTAAATTCGCTACGGGTTTACATCCTGTGTGTTATGCTTGGTTTGGCAGACATTTCGTTGAGAAGCGATGGGCCCCAATAGTGTTATTGCGATACATGCTTGACAGTCGAATACTGCTGTCGCTGACGGTCAGTGAAGCGATTATATGTTATTGTCGTCAAACCGAAGTTTGGTTGCCAACTCCGCAAGTCACCGTAGAAATTGAAAATTTCCGAGAATATCCAGAATCGTTTATCGACACTATCATCGAAAGAGCTCCCCGAACTGATGAAAGCACCGCAAAAGATCTAGGACGAAGAATAATAGGAAAATTTACTCAAGGTGGAGCGTATGATCATAAATTACATCATAGTCGATTAATCATGGACGAGGCCGAATTGGATCTTATTGTCGCTGATGCCGCCACGAATAATACGTTTTGTACCCGCGAAGATGTGTTTCTGTCAAACGGGGAAAAACTAGGGACTGTTGTTAGTTATATCGACGGAGAATCATCTCAGTACACACATTTGAGATCTTCGATGCTAGCTTATGTATCAATAAACCTATTGTCGATGATTAATAGGTTTCCCGTTGACGCAGTGAGAGTTGCAACGGATTCATTCTATATCGATAAAAAACACTTAGCGGCGTTAAATAAGGTTATACCGAATGATCCATCGTGGGGTTCATGGAGAATAAAAAATGAAATGTTGCATGGATATTGTGAATCGGCTGATGTTGAAATCGAGGATGAATATCGCGGCGCAGAAATATCTGGGAAATTTTCAATTTCTACGACAACTTCGCTGCCGCCGGTGCACGATCCTGTTGTGAGACACAAAACAGTTTATCTGAACGGTCCTGGTGGTTCCGGTAAGACAACTCGAGCGATAGAATTATTTAGAAACTCTGACATGATTGTGCTAACACCCACACATAGACTTGCCAGGGAGATGAGACAACGGGATGTTAACGCGTGTACGTATCACAGTTTTTTCAAATACAGCGGCGGCACGTGGACACCTACGCGAATGGGAACGAAGTATATCCCTGGAATAATCATCTGGGATGAGATAGACACTGTCCCGTTGGATACATTAAAACAGTTTCTGGATTGGCTGCTAAAGAAAAATACCGCAGTGGTGATGTGCGGCGATCATGGTCAACCACCGCCATTTACAGGTGAATCTCCACACACGTGGCTGAAAACTTTTGTAGATTATTATGAGGAAATAACTAATGATGTTAGATCACTCGATGAAACGCTGAAAGAGTTTAAGGCGTTGATCAGGCTACAACCTGATAAAGTCCAGTGTGAGATAATGCGTGAAATAATTCCACAGACGGAGCTGAGCGACTTTTGGGAAACGTGGAAACCAAGTGATCTTATAGTGGCAAGTAGAAAGATAGTCAGGGACACACTTCAGCAGCGGTTATTTCAGTTACATCAGAAGAAATTTCCAATGCTGGTAGTGCCATTGTGTTATAGACCAGCTGATACGCGATTGCAGAATACCGATGTTGATATACCTGGGAGATCGGAAAAACAGAATTTAGTATTAAATGATATTGTCACAGTTGATATTGATGTTGTTGAACAGGCACTAAAAATGAGCAAATCCCCGTGGACGCTAGGATACGCTATGACCATCCACAGTTCGCAGGGACTAACTATTTCAGATACAACAGTTTGGATTGTTGATGATCGCATCGAGTGGTCAAATTTAGTTTATTTAGCCGTGTCAAGAGTAAGAAGGATAGGTCAGTTACGAAGAATTGTATTAGATGATGTTATCAACGACAGCATCAACAGCTCAATCGCTGATGATACAATAAGAAAGAAATTAGCCGGTTACAAACAGAGCGACAAAAAAAATGGTAACGAGTTTGATCCAAGTTTGGATGTTGAATTTGTAATACAATTACAACAACAGCAGAATAATCACTGTGCGAGTTGTAATTGTTTATTGCTGTGGCAGTATTCGAAAAACGACCCAAGACAATTTACCGTAGATAGAATAGATAGCAGTCGCGGTCATACACGTGAAAATGTGATGTTGACCTGTCTTGAGTGTAACCGACGCAGAGGGTGCTGCCTACCGAAGTGCGGATCACTTTAGTGCGAATCACTTTAGTGATCGGGGTGGTAATTGTGTATCCGTGGGAATCACCTGAAGTTGCTCGCGTTTAAATCCGCGTTGAGGAGCAGTCGAATCTAATCTGTAGATGGGAGGTCTGCCGGTTGATCTGGTTATGCTGGATATCTTATGTGTAGTAACACTCCATGTGGGATCGGTTGCTCTTTTTTTTCCTCCTTCTAGTTCGCCTGGTTCGTATAAATACCTAACGGTGACATTACCCGCTAGCGTCGTTGGCTGCGTTGAAACATGTCCGTGAATCACTTTAGTGATCGGGGGTATATATTTTTTTGTGATTGCATTTATTGGCCTCATATTTGTTGTTCTGGTAATTTCATTATTCAGTGCGGCTATCACGTTTGGCAGTCTTGTAACCCATTCACGAGATCTCGTATCGTAAATGAATTCCCTCGCGTACTGGTATCCGAATAATCTCTCAGCGAGTGTTCTATTAAATCGCTCAACAATTGCCTGATCGTGATGAATTTCAGTATGTCCTCGTCGTATAACAACGTTATGCTGCTTTGTCAACGATGACACCGCGCCCTGAAATTCCTTGCCAGGATCAACTTGTAATAATCGTGGCCAGTTTAGAGGTCCTCGCTGATAAATTCGCGAAAACGCAGAGGCGACTTCGGACGCTGTTTTTTGTCATTAATGGTTCTGCTTCTTTGTATCTACTAGCAACATCAACTACTGTTAACGCGTATTTGTATATTTTTCTACGGACAGTATCATGAGGCAGAAATAGTATGTCAGCCTGATGAACTTCATTGGGGACACTAACATCAAAATGTGCAAAGTTGATTTGTCGAGGTGGTGGTAAGTAGATTTGCCATATTGCCTGTTTTGACAGCCATTTTTTGGCAACCTCGCGTGTTACTGATGCCGCGTTGGCGAGTTTATTAATTGCTGAGTTACCTCTCCAATATCCGATTGGGGAATAATAAATCGCTTGCATGGAAACACTAGCGTTGGAAGTCCTTGGACTTGTCTGCATCGTTATTAATTATCCAGCGCCTAATGCTAATTTAGATTTCATCGCTGATCTTACTAACCAATTAGCGAGTGACTCCCTAAATGATTTATTTTTTATGGCGCTTAGTGCATGAATTAATTTCACATCCGCGATATGCCTGTCTTGTAGATCTTTACTTCGATAAGCAATATCATGTATGTGACACGCTGCGTCGATAGCGTTTATCGGATACTCGCCGGGTTTGGGCTGATCGTTGCTGTCAAGCCTGATATCTAGTCGTGTTCCCGGACCGCAGTAATTGTATCCTGGGAGATGTTTTTCTCCGGGATACTTTCCCCAAGGGGTACCTGGAAGTCGTCCGAGGGCGGCTGCAATGTCACCACCTCGTTTTTTTTTTAAATTTAAATTTTTTTGTGCCACATCGCGTACACGTACCTGAAGTTGCTAGTCTGTTATTTTTTGTTGTAACCGTTGTTAGATCATTCGTAGGGGTTCGTGCCCGACACTTCACACAATATAGATCCATAATTATTATTCTTTGTATACAAATGGAAATTACAGACTTTTCTGCGACGCGGCGAAGGGAGCCAATCAAGCATAATTCGGTGTTGCCAAATTCTATCAGAATGATTATCATTGGACCGTCAGGATCGGGTAAAACGCAGTTGTTGCTGAACCTGATTATGAAGTGGATGAAGTGGGATAAGCTGTATTTGGTAGCACCATCTGTAGACGATCAGCGATGCTATAATGTTATAAAAGATTTTAATGAGAGTGCAAGCGCGCTGAGTGAAGACGGTGAGGAAGTAGCTGAATTTATCACTGATATCGAAGAAGCTCCCAGCGTTGAAGACCTCGACGGTGAAATAAATAACCTAGTAGTGTACGATGATGTGATGCTGGACAAGCAAAAAAATCCTGCAAGAATATTTTCCCGGGGTCGTCATAAAAACACTGATGTCATTTATGTTACTCAACGTTACACACAAATACCAAAAGTAATCAGGGATAACTGTAATCTTCTTGCGATATTCAATGGAGTTGATGTTCATACGCTGAGAAATATTCATCAAACCTGGTGTGGTGGCGATATGGATTTAAATAAATTTAAAAATTTCTTCAGTCATGCTCAAAGAAAACCTCACGGATTTGTAACAATAAATTTACACGACCCGCGGACACGATACCGTATTGGACTTGATACACTATTTGCAACATAAAAATGTTTTTCCTTGGAAACTCATTTCGTAGAGCAGCAGAGGGGCTGGACCCGACCCATGGATTTTTCAATAATGACCCCGCGAGCGATACTAGCATCGTCGGGGACATTTTTTTTTTGTCCTGTATTCTGAATAGAAGGGTTTATTTCGTCGAAATAAGCCCTCTATCGAGGAATAGTTTCCTGGAAGGGTTTGTCATGAAAATAGTTTTGGTCTGTTCGCCCCCTCTGCTGCTACCCTTGATATCTTCTGCTTTGCCTTACGGAAATGTTATAAAATCCAACAAGTACAACAACAACAGCTATATAACAAAAATAAGCAGTAACTTAAGGTCTCTCTAACTTTGATAACACCATACAAAACATTCACGCACACACACACACACACACACAAGTCGAGCTATCTAATACTCCAGACGCACAGGCAATACTCATTACTGGCCACGCAAAACCAAACTCTCTCCAGTGCAACTGCAAAGCCGACACAACCCGGAAATGAGTTATGTGAAACGGGTTTCTTCTAACTTTGTCGAACAACCACAACCCTCTCCAGTTGAACCAAAAATAATAATGCGATTGCAAATGTAAACTCCTGTTCTTACTAACCAGAGTGGTTCATTGATCAGTGAACAGGGTATTCCACAAATAGTCCCATGTAGCGTATCATTGCACTAGTGATAGCCAAAACTTACCATATTTCCAGAACAGAAAATGTATTTCCAAGAAAGTCATAAATTAGAAATTTCCTGATGTCACCCCGCACTTCGTTAGAACTGTACACAGTAGCCTTATTGTACTGCACATCATCGTACCGTTGTCTACCATAGAACGTTTTCCAAATTAAAACTAATGAAAGTTCAAATTTAACCGTATCAAAGATATTAATATCATTATCGTCAGTTTTATGTAATACACATCGATTAAATGTGATAATACAGTCAAAATATCATATGATTTTATGTTTCTATTTTCTCAAACATAGAATTTTGAGTACTTAGGGTCGACAGGTCACTTAATTGCCCTCATTAACATATTCGTCTAAATCAGCAGTACATGTATATTGAAACACAAACGCACGTGGCTCCAGACGCTTATTGCACGATACCTCCAACACATAGCAATTAGTTTTATTCCATTTCTAATCGCGGCATACATAGCTAGATTTTACTGAAACTATTATTCAGATTTTTATAAAAGTACAAATCCTGATGACCTTCATCTAGAGTGAGAAGCAGTATTTGATGAATAATGTGTTTTTTTTTAATCTGCTACATAAATAGCAAGGGCTCAGGGTTTTTGGGGAAAACTGGGTGAGAAAAATTATCTATGTTGGAGTTCGTACCAAGAAGAGGAAATCCCAGTTGCGGGGTTACATTACTTGTGTAACCACGAGGCTAAGATTAGTGCCGGATTAGGGTCTTCCAGGGCCCTAAGCACTGAAAATAGTATGGTGCCCCCACCCCCAACTCCACAACTAAATGTCAAATAAAACAAAACAAAAAACAGTAATAATATCTAAAAAGGTGGGAAAATACTAGTGTTGCTATCATTCCAAATCAAAATACTGGTACACGCAGATCGAAAAGGTCATATATAATTCATTCAATTTTATCCTCAACAATTAATTTGAATTTTTTTCTGGTTCCCCTGTTGAGCTGGTGCCCAAAGCACGTGTTTAGTGAGCTTAATGGGCAACCACGCCCTAGCTGGTTTGATGATATCTTAACTATGAAGGAAACCGAAGAACCTGGACAAACCATCAACCCTCGACGGGACTGTTGAACTAAGAGAAAAACACTGACTTTTGGTGGACAAGCACCTAACTTGAACATATCGAAACCTGTGATCTAAGTCAGTACCACAAATATGCAAGTCAATGGCTTATCATTACACTATCCAGAACCAAACCAAGTATCATTCACTGTCATTCCTTGCTTCGTACCTTTAACATCCTGCCGAGAGATATCTGTAGTGGTCCTAATGCTTCATTGGCTGGGAGGAGATACGATACTCTAGCGAAACTAAGGATGTTTCCAATGGCAAAAAGACCTTCTGATATGTTTATAGGGTCCCAGGGACTCCAGTAGAAACGATCTGAAAGTATATAGCTTGAATGAAAAACCATAACGATCTAGCCAAAAGTGTCAAACCTTTAAGATCTTTCATTCGGAAAACAGTTCAGTAATTATCTGAATATATTTATTAAAAAATTGAAGTGCTGAAAACACACCTGTTAGTTCTTTGACAGAATAAAGTACACATTTAGACGATGACCTAACTTTTTTTAATTCACTTTCCTCCATTAGATGAGCATGTACTAATTTCAAATCGTGGCATACTAGCAATGAAACATAGATTTATGTAATCCATTTAATTTCAAATTAACAAATTAACAAATGTTAAGTGTTCCTTAAATGCCACAGCAAGCTTCTTATTTATCACAGATAATATTATTGATATTATTTATGTGTATTTTATGGTACTGAATCGCCAGGTAAGTACGTCATGGCAATTGTATGCATTAACTGGCGGATACTTTCAGAAGAAAAGAAAATCAATTACAGAGAATAATGTAATTATACCCCCGCCAAAAAATTTATTAATAAAAACTAATGCTTAAATAGTTTTCTTTTGTAATAGTAATTACCTGCCGTCAGCCAGTACAGGTAGTATTTCGTTAACTCGGGATTTTCTAAAATTTGTTCTATTGAGTTTTTCTGCAAGTATTCGATGGCAATATCAACCTGTGAAAAAGAGAATAGTTGTCAATCGAAGGGAAATAAAGTAAACATTATCTTCAGCGGTGCACATCACATTGATGATGATGATGATGATGATGATGATGATGATTATTACAACTAACGACATCTACAAGCGAAAACAGTATTTGATCTTTATTTTGAAAATAGTATAGCATACCGACTAACAAATAAGACACAGGGATGAAAGTGTATGTTATAAATTGGAAAGTAAGCTTAACAGCAACCCAGG
Source organism: Sinohyriopsis cumingii (assembly GCA_028554795.2). NCBI lineage: Eukaryota > Metazoa > Mollusca > Bivalvia > Unionida > Unionidae > Sinohyriopsis > Sinohyriopsis cumingii. The sequence continues at coordinate 115,096,552 of CM068838.1, read as the reverse complement.
CAATATCTGCATCACTTCATTTTTGCCGTATACGTCTTCAAACACTATGAGGACTACTCTAACTTTACCATCATTGTGAAGACATCATTGTGAGGAATAATTACACACAATCAAAGACTACCATCAACCTGAGAACCACCGATCCTGTGGCCTAGTTTTTAGAGCGTCCGCCTCGGATGCGGGACGTCGTGGGTTCGATCCCCGGCTGAGTCATACCAAAGACTTACAAAAATGGTACTAACAGCTGCCTCGCTTATCGCTCGGCATTAGGATGTTAATGTTAAGACTGGTCGGCCTGGTGTCAGGATAATGTGACTGGGTGGTATATCGTGCTGCATGTCTGCGGCATGATGCCCCAGTGTTGGACATCACTATAAAAGTGTCACACAGTGGACATCGTAACGATATAACCGAAAAATTGTTAAAGCTAATCACACACACACACACACACACACACACACACACACACACACACACACCTGAGAACCTGAATATTTTTTTCTCTTATTGCGCCTGTCCTGCAAAAATATGAGAAGATATTTATTTAAAAGTTTAGGAACTACTTTATCTGCAATTAAAGCTATAGACAGACAAATACACGAGCTTAAATGTTCAAATCTTATTTATTTTAAATATACGTTTAAGTTATTTTGCCGAAAACAACACATCAGGCATTGTTTTGCAACTTTGTGATCTTTTTTACTGACACACTCAAAACTTACCATCCAGTTGGGAAATGAGAAATATCATTATAGCAAAACAACTTAAGAATATAAAACATATCTAAATAGTCAATTCATCTGTTAAAATAATAAATGAGATTTCTAAAAATTTAGATTGACACCAAAGCAACTCAAATGTCGTAACTTTTAGCCCGTGGCACATTCACTGAAACTGAAGTTGCCTTTAAACATTAGGCAGAATAAAACGGGAAGTTCAGGAAATTGTGTTACACTCATTTTTACAGTTAAAAGTTTTTTCCCTTTTTCTTTGTTTTAAAATCATATGCACATAATTCAATTTATCAAAAAGATGTGTGTAAATAGTGAATGAAGATAAAAATGTACGCGAGAATGAAAGGATTGGTTAGAATGCTGATATATGAATGTGTATATGCATGGATAAATATATTATGGTTTTGAAATAGGTAGAATTGAGAAAGAGAGTATAGAGAGAAAGGTGGAGTAGGTAAAATACATTGAACGGAAACATTAAATATTTTTCTTCGAAAGAGTTCATTTGCTTTTGGAAGTCTTGTTAAATTCACTTTTTACACCTAAATATGCTACCAGATCAATATGTACAGCAATGAAAGCTGGACTGTATTGAAAAAAAAAAATTCTCCCTTAAAACTAAATGATTTGAGAACACTGGCTTATCCATTTGCTTAACAATAATCATTTAGTCACCATGAATTCGGCGACATGCATTTAAACTCTCTCTGACGAGCTGAGTTTTGAGAAGGAGTTAATATTTGTTTACTTCCAAACAATAAATAATTATCAGTCTTCTGTAATTTTCATGTAAACGATCAGACAATAGATGATAAACACCGACTGGGTTGCTAGTGTTGAGTTTGATTGATTAGGCATTTAAAGAAATAGAAATTGCTATAATCATTATGGATAAGTGCTTTATTAAGCATGCTTGTAAATTTCATCTCACACGAGTTACAGCATTAACATGTACATGTATTACCAAATTACTTTCAAATGAGCGACAAGCATCAAAAAATAATCTTTGAGAAGCCGATTGTTCAGTCTGAAATCTTGACATATAATGCAGGCAGCAAACTTTCCATGCCTGCGTTAGGGCTTGAAACCCGCGTATCCCATGTATATATATGTGTGTGTGTGTGTGTGTGTGTGTTGTGTGTGTGTTATATAACACGAGATGTATACATTTTTCATTAAAACAAAAACAGGCTTGCTGAATATCATTATATCCTTTTAATGAATAATTAATACGAGTGGTTTATAATTGATACATCGTACATACTATACATATATTTTATTTATATCACATGCAAATACATGTATTTGCACTTTGAACGGAGATTGACTTCTAGCAACTGTGTATTGACTGAGTGAATGAACTACTCACATCCCTATAGAGTGTATCCGCTACAAAAAGTAGTATGTGCCTTTTGTTGCTATTTATAATCACCTTTGCAATTTGGTAAGTTGATTGTTTTCTTTTTGAGCTTCCACTTTTTATAGTGATTAAATCAACATAAGATACATGTTTGATTTAAATATAAAAGATGGTTATAATGAAAGAAGTAGAGCAATACAAGCACATGATTAGCTCAATCATTGACATGAATGCTCATCCATTCACGTACCAGCGCGTGGAAATTAGTGTGGAATAGAAACCAAGCAAAATGATGAACAAACAAGAGGTAATTAAAATATTTTAATATAATTACAGTTGATATAAATAATTATTATGTTTAATAACAGTACTACCGATCATAAACTCTCTCTCTCACCCTTTGGTCGGTTGGAATTAACTTTTACCGTCGTTCATACGTCCAGAGGCATTGTGGGATGACATAAACGAAAATCCTCATATACGCTCGTCATTTCATAGATTTTCGGCTGTATCATGCTACTATGATCGGGGTGGGGGTGGGGCTTTGGATATATTCATATTTAATTAATAATATTCGATTTTAGAACGTAATAGTAGGTTTAAGAAACAACAGCTAAACATTAAATAGATCACAGTATGGACCGCTCAGGTGGTCTAGTGGTTAAAGTTTCCGCGTCGGATGCTGGGGATTGCGGGTTCGAACCATAGCCGAGTCATACCAAAGACTTACAAAAATGGTACTGCTGCCTCGCTAGGCGCTCATCATTAAGAGGTTAGTGTTAGGACTGGTCGGCCTGGTGTCATTATAATATGATTGGAGGGTGACATCATGCTACATGTCTGCGGTATGGTGCCCCGGTGCAAGACATCACTATAAACTGCCACACTGCAAATATCGTAGAATATGACTGAAAAATTGCTAAAGCTATGTTAAAATTTCAGATCACACATACACACATCATGTGCACCATGTAACCGAGAAATTTACCGTATAATGTCGACAGGGTTTGCAACTTTAAATTTTTGATTAAATAAATATCAAGGCAAGTGCACACATACCCTTACAACGAGCCATATTCTTGTATGTTAACTGGTCAATGTTCAATTCCTAAGTTTTAATCCTGCCCAAAGTCTTTATCTCTCTCACTCCAGATTTCTGAGTCTTTTGTCCCTTATACATTAGAGGGGAGGGGAAACGGAAAGCAGAAAGGATTTCGATGAAACTGTGTACCATAATAAATTCATTTAGAAAACGGTGATTATTAATACTTTTTGTCGTTATTTTCATACATCACTAGTGATTAACAAGTGGACAGCAAACAGTTGCAAGAATGTTTATTTATGAGTATTATTGCGTCATGGGCGGATCACAATTTGATATGTCAACAGTATTGGTATATCAAATTGCTTTATACCAACAATATAAAAGCCATGTTATTTTTAACTGTAACTGACAAGTTAAAATATAAGTATATAGTACCTACTGCCAAAACTTGCTTCAAATATTCATGTTATGTCACGGATTACAAAATTGAAATTATGCATTCAATATTTGGGATCAACTGGTTACAGAAACTGTGGACCATTATGTAAAAGAAGATTACGTTATATGTAATCATACATAAAGGTGATGATATTGTACTTTGGGGAGATCGCAAATTATGAAAATAACAAAACATAAAGAATTACTAACTGTACCCGACCTCCCTTAATTTGTTTGCCTTTAATGCCTGAGACTAACATGAACTTCTTCTTGGCATCAGGCAAGTAGATTCTGAAAGCCCTAATAACAATAATACGAGTGTCTATGATATTCTGTATCAAACTGATGGTGACCCGTGCTAGTGACTGTTGACGAGATTTATAACTATTACAATTGTACGAGATGAGTGAGAAAGAGAGAGCATAAAATAAGATTCAGTTATTTTTTATTCCTACTTTTTGAACATCTGACATCATCAGTATTCAATTGTTTACGTGTAATATATTGCATTGAAACAGGTTCAGATCACATATCATAGCAAGCGCATGATCCCTCCTCCAAGAAGATCAAACTAATATGACCAAAGCAGCACTGTTGTGTCCATAAGAGACATCCGATCAGCGCCATTTTTGTTTAGAACAGACTAAACATCATATGTTTTTCTGTGAAGACCTGATGGCAATATGACTTTCTATAATGGGAGCAAAACGATTTTCAAGATGCCTACCATGGTGGCCTTCTTAACATCATATTTCCACCAATTTAATTTAGGACCAAGACTTTACAAAATGACAAACTCATATTGTGCGAATATCCACTCGGGAGTAGCGAGAACAATATTGTCAAGATGGATGCTGTGTCGGAAATGTTGAATGTTTGAGTGGCATCATTTTCATTTAGAATCAATTAGACTACGCGTGGTAAACTTTCATGGCAATCCTCGAAGTGGAGTCGTACCAGCAGATAATGCTTCTTTACATGTTGTGATCTTCATATTTTTGTACGATAAATCCAATGAGCCTAGTTCACTTAAAGTGATCGTGCATGTGTATATCTGAACAATTTCATAGGATTTTATTGCAAAATACCACCGTGGAAACAAGGCATTATCTGAGAAGAATACGACATGTGCTAGGTATTCCCCTCCTCATTGCTCTAAATTATGCACCAATAATATTTGGAGGAAAGGATGGGGGCGGAGTTCTGCACAGTTGTAAATTCCCATTCACTTTCTCCGCTCTCCTTGATCAAAGACATACTCTATTTCAGTTTTAAATACATTTTTAGACCAATGGTAGCAGGAGACCCCATATAGCCGTAAGCTTCAGATTCCTTTCACTGTTTTGCAATAAAAGTAAAACTGGTGGTGGTTTGTCCGTGTACATATTATACAGGTGGTACAATGCAAGGAATGTTTTCTCTTACTATAAATGTGGGAAGTAGCAAAAACTCTATATACCATCATCACCATCATCAGAAGACCGCTGGGGCACCGCACAAGACCTAACCAGCTTCCTCATTCCTTTCGATTTTCCGTCTTTCTCAGTGAGTCGCTCAGAGTCAGGCCTGTCCACTCTCGAATGTTACATTACCACCTCTTTCTTTGCCTGCCTCTCTTTCTTCTTTCTTGTTCAGTGCCTTGTAGGATTGTCTTGGCAAGTCCTGATGATCGTGAGACATGCCCATACCACTGCAGTTTCCGTTTTTTCACTATGATCAGGAGGTCATCGTGAGGCCCAATGGCTTGTCTTATCCTTTGCAATATTTCTTCATTGGTGAGTTGGTCTTTGTATGTGACTCGGAGGATCTTTCGGAAACATCTCATCTCTGTAGCCTGCATCCTTTTCTCCAAGTCCGCTGTTATGGTCCATGATTAGCAGGCATATATAAATATGGAGATCACCAGTGAGTGCATCAGTCTGACTTTTGAGCTGAGATGTTCTTGTCCTTCCAGATAGGATTCGGGTCTTTGCAGCGCTGATGTTGTCTGTGCAATCCTGGAGAGTATTTCAGGATTCGATCCATCATCTGTTACAGTTGCCCCTAAATCCTTGAAGCTGTAGACTGTTTCTAGCTTTGTGCCTCGGACTCTAATGTCAGTGCTGATGCCCTTGATGTTGTTGGTCATCATGTTGGTCTTCTCTGAACTAATTTCCATGTCATAGACTGCAGCGGTTTTGTCAAGGCTCTCTACTAAGCTAGCTAATGCTTGCTCATTTCCTGCTAGTCAATCAATGTCATCAGCAAAACATAAGCTGGTGATTGTTCTGCCTCCGATGCTGACTGTCCCTGTATGATTATCAAGCGCTACTGCCACGGTTCTCTCCAGAAAGATGTTGAATAGTGTGGGAGAGAGCAGACAGCCTTGTCTAACTCCGACTGTAGTTATGAACCAGTATCTTATGCTGCCGTTTAAGTATATTACACTGATTGCCTTGTCATAGAGGTGCTCTATTACTGTGATAAGGTTAGCATTAATGTTGTACAGTATCATGGTCGCCCACAAGGCTGCATACACTACCCTGTCAAATGCCGTTTTCAAATCCAGGAAGACGTGTTACTGATCTTGCTGGTATTGGAGATACTTCTCACACAATATGGTGTGGTTGAAGATCTGCTCTGTTGTGATGCGCCCTGCTCTGAACCCTGTCTGCTTCTCGGCAATGATCTTTTCAGCCTGTGGTTTTAGTCTGTTCAGCAGTATCCTTAACATGACTTTACTTGGATGGCTTATAAGACTAATTGTACGGTGGTTTTGACACTGTTGCACGTTGCCTTTCTTGGGGAGGGTGATGATCAGTGAATAGGTCCATGGCGATGGCCATACCCCTGTTTGCCATATCTTTCTGCAGATGTTTGTGAGGGCGCTAATCATTGCTTCTCCTCCAGCTTGGATTAGATCTGCTGGTATGTTGTCCACGCCTGCTGACTTACACTTTTCAGCGATCTCACTGCGGCTTCATCTTCTTCGCGTATGATAGGGTGGTTGTCGTTGTTAGTTGCTGGAGGGATATTCAGTACCTCTGGATCTATTGTGGCTCAGTGGTTGCAAAGTTCTGCCCAGTACTCTGTCCATCTATTCAGAATATCTTTTTCTTCTGTTAGGCAGTTTCCGGCTTTGTCCGGTAAGAAGGTAACCCGTCGTTGATTTGTGCTTGTTAGAACATGGACCGGTTGGTATGCTTTCCTTTTGTTGTTCCTTTTCAAGGTTTCCTCCATGTCTTTGGACATTTCTTCTATCCAGTTCTCTTTTGCTTTGTTCAAGCTTTTCTTGACTTCATGGCTGACTGCCTTGTACTGCTCTGTCCCTTTTGTATCGTCCTTTTTCTTCTCCAGTTACCTCCTCTTGTCACACGAGTTCAGAACCTCAGCTATGACCCAGGGTGTCTTTACTGGGCGATGTCTACCAAGGTCGCTGACATATAAAAGCGCAACTTTAAAAAACATGTCACAACGCTTGTGATATATATTTAATTTGTATTAGTTAGACTTTATCCATGATTATTTGTTATGTATATTTAAATTGTGATTGATATTGACCTTGGTCAGTAATTGAGTTGTGTGTGTGTGTGTGTGTGTGTGTGTGATTTTAATTTTTAACGTAGCTTTAACACTTTTTCAGTCATATCGCTACGATGTCTGCAGTGTGGAAGTTTATAGTAATGTCTACCACTGGGGCATCATGCCACAAACATGTAGCATGATGGCCCACCCCGTCCATTATCTTAGCACCAGACAGACAAGTCCTAACACTAACCTCATAATGTTGAAAGATTAGCAATGCAGCTGTTAGTACGATTTTTATAAGACTTTGATATAACTCGGCCGGGGATCTAACCCACGACATACGGCATCCAGTAATTGAGTTTAATGCCTACCTGACAAAAATCATATTGTTGTGTAACAATACAATACATAGCTAATATTTATCTATGATTTTAGATTATATATTAAAATCATTATTACTGGAGATAGACGTTGACTTGAGTTTAAATTTAGGACACTGGTGTTCCTCTTGGGAATTCCTAGTGTACCCGCTGCATTACATGTTCATAACTGAAGTTTTAGTAAGAGACCTGACGTTGTATAAAACTTAAAAATATTCTCAAAATAACCTTCAACCTGGTTCTGTTATTAAACTTTGGGTTTCTTTTACAATGGGAAACGTAAACAGAACTTCTTTATTGCATGTCTTAACATCAGTTTTTGCGGACTCTATCTAGATTGCTTTTCAGTTTTCAGGGGATTAATTTCTTGACATTATTCACTGGAATTTCAAGGTGCTCATTATTACTTCTTGGACTTAATCACTATTTTGGAATTGTACTGAATTGATTTTTTTAGACTTTTGGACTATATCATCCTGATACATGAACACTGTTGGCACATTAGCACATTCGAGGCTACTGACATATATCAAGTTCTATATTGGAATTTGTTTGGATCAATACACTACTGGAAATCATTTGAAGAAGAAAAGATGTGTGTGCGATTTGTATATTTATCGTAGCCTTAACAATTTTTTTAATCATATCGCAACGTTGTCTGCTGCGTGGCAGTATATAGTGATATCTAGCACTGGGGCATCATGCTGCTGTCCCACACAGACACACTATCCTAACACCAGGATAACCAGTTCCATACTAAACGCTTATCGCTGGGCACCTAGCGCGGAAGCTGTTAGTACCATTGTCATGTATTTGGTATGAATCGGCCGGGGTTCCAACCAGCTACTTTCCCCATCCGGGATGGATGCTCTAACCGCTAGGCCACCGGTGTGATCGATAGGCAAATGGAAATAAGAAAGAAGAGATGGAAATACAGAGAGAAAAATGGGGAAATGAAATTTAGATTAAAATATTAGAACTGAAAACTGAAAAACAACCTTTTCTCTTTACACACACAGTCCTGTTTTGATGCTATCAAAATAATAGTCTAGTACCAGCTGTTAGAAAAGAGGAAGTAGATCAATATAGCCATGAGAGATTTGAAATACATTTGAGCAAAATATACGTATTGGCAAAGCTTAAAAAGATCCAGACTTCACGGTCATTACGAGAAAGTGCTAATTATGATGTGGTTAAGGAATATATATTGAGGGGTTATGAGTTGGTACCTAATGTATATTAATCAATACAGGTTAGAAATTTCAAAATGGAAACTGGATAGACCCATAGAGCAACAAGACAGTGCATGCTATTTCTGATTGCTACCAATTGAAAAATAAATAACATAATAAAGACAAACTTTCCAAATGCTCTTTATTTTAAGAGGACAAGTTTACAGTCCTGTACTGAAAGCAATAAATTTGTTGGATCAAACAAATCAGTCTGATTTTATTATTGCAAATTATAAACCATTCATGTTGAGAGAATCCATTTAGGTCTAATCCCAAATATGACCATTGAATCATACTGTGTAATTTTCTTTCTATGTACAATGGCCTCTCCATTTCCCAACAAATAAGAGTAAGAACATATACAATTCCTGTGGTTATGTGGCATGTGGTTTTCATCTTTTCTCAGGCTAGTTGTTAGTCTGAATGATATTTATGTCAGACAGTACAAAATGTGTTACTTGGTACTGTATTCATAATACCCTATGGGTAGTCTCATTTCCCGAATTGACAAAGTCAGCCGAACATTGACCTCAAACAGGATTTAACTGGAATGACTTGACTCAAGCATTAGTGTATTTAATTAACATATAAATAGCACAGCAAATCTGTTTTGTTCTTGAGACAATGGATATCATAATTGAAACTAGAAGGAATTGTTGACACAGTGATATCTATTGATAATGGAACATAGCATTGCCTTTGTACAGGAGTATGATCACTATTGTCAACTAACTTAACAATACAATTGTCCACGAACCTCTCTCTCATATCAGGACATATTTTATTTGATCACAAGTTACAAGAAGAAAAGTGCAATGGAATATTCTGTCTTTGTCATGGTTAGTCATTTTTAATGCACTTATATGTAATCAAAATAAAACAACATAAATTACTAGTACATACTGTGTTAGCGCATTTACATCTGATGACCATGAATTTAATATAGAAATCATGTAGATATTTTTAAATCCTTCTCAATGTCGGGTGCTAATTTTTTAGTATGCTATCTCTTTCAAAAATGATAATTATTTTAAGCATTATTTTCCATACTTTTGGAGAAAAATATATATTTTTACATAACAAAAAATTACACGATGAACGATAACACGATTTGAATTTCATAATCCATATACATGCCGATTTGGAGTATAAGACAAAGCCCAGACTCTTTAATCCAAAAGTATCCACTTATACGCCAGCAAATATGTATCATCTGTTTCAATTTTGTTGGTAAATGTTCTAGTTTTTTTAAGCTATAACATAGCTTTAGATTTTGAATTTTTAATAGACTTTAATCTGGCTCCATGGACACCTTGCCATAATCCGTTCCTTCCTCTTTGCCTCTTCACATGATGCTTTTCTTGGTAATGAAGCAGTTCTTATAAATTGCCCCAGTTATCTTTCTAGAGCTGTGTTCTCCTCCTTAGACCATGGTATTCTAGTATTTTTCTTCTTTTTTGCTTTCTCCCTTGATTTGCAGTTTTTACCTAAAACAAAATATTCTCTTTTACTTTCAGATCTTACACTCGTCAAACACTGATACCATTTGAAACAGGAATTGTTCAACTGTTTACCATGTAATGGCTGTTCCATTCAAAAAATACATGGGACCTACGGAAAGCACTTTTAACGTTGTTATTCACCCAGAGATGCAAATTAGAATTTTCTTATGATTTTAATATGAATTATGTGAAATCTAAGTACTATGGCATAGATTTTTAAAACAATGCCTTCCTTGGGTACCATTTATGTTTAAACGGAACAGCTCTAATCAATGTAAAGAAACCAATACTGAAAATAGGAAACATTCAAATTAAGATCTTGAGTTCACAATTACAAATATATTATTGTGTTATGTATATTTTGGATTTAATTATATCTGATTTAATATATATTTATTTCAATTTAACTGTTTGTCAGCTTTTTAAAAAAAAAATATTTTTCATTACATGACATTGTAATGTAAATTTATTCACTTGAAATGATACTTTTTGCAGAAATAGTTTTACCTAGACATTTAGTTAATGAACACCAGGTGTTGATCTGAATCCTGACCTTGTTTCCAAATGTGTAGCTTCCACGTAAACAAGTTCTATTTTATGTTAAAATGATTATTTGTTGTCTAGGTCATGATGGGACTTCGTGTCTCAGATGTAAACAATTTTTTCTTCTTAGAGTAAAATGATTGGTTTTCGTCAGGGCCACACTGTGTATACGTGACCTTTAACAAGTACTTAAATTTATATAAGCTTCCAGAAGATGATCACGCGACCCTTTGTTTAAGTTTTAGGATACGATATAACCTCTGTTTTGGAGAGTTATTTTCAGTAGACGCTGGGCTGTTAAACTCAAAGTTGTATGTGGTGCTGTTCTAAGTTATTTCAAATTACTTGGATTGAAAGGCTATATTCTGTTATTTTTCTGGAATATACATGTGCTCATGTCAGAATCTTAATCAACGACAGTTCGTATAAGAAATTTATTTAAATTTCCAAAACCGAAGTGATAATTCTAGCTTATACAAGGAACTGTAGAATTCAACACTACATATTTCAGCATACGTCATCGTCTTCCATCTTGGATCCTTCGTCGGGATTTGAACTGTACATCAGTAGAACATTTTGCTATTAGGACTTCAAAATTTTTATTGGTGGATTATTCTTGGATTATTTTGGATTTGATTCTGTAAAACTGTAAGTTCATATTTTTTCCTTTTTACAAAACTTTTCCAGGGAAATAAATTATTGTATTTTTCAAAGCTTGTTCTTTTCACTCTTTCTTGTGTTACTGTTTATTCGAGCCTAAACACGTTACATAAGAATTGTAATACACTATTAATTTGTTTTCAAAGCAACAGCTACCAGTGAATATCATCTACAAACATAGTAAGTGCAAAATCTTTAACCCCGGCATCACGGCCATATAGTATAAGAGCTGTAGAAAGCAAAAGAGAGTAAACAAGTTTAATTGTTAACATCTCTAGGAACACATCAAATCAAAAATGGAATAATGTGCCATTAACTAAATATGATTTAGATATACTAGAAAAATGAGTTCTGAAATAAAATAATCTCAGTTTAATACTGTGGGATAAAGTTCACCAATATTTGTTAAACAATCTTAAAAGTACAGATGTTAGCATTAACAGTGATTTTTTTTATCTTCATGTGAAAATATTGTGGTTTGTAAAATATATTTCCGATGGCTCTCTAATGTTCTGAAATATAATTATTTTGATACAACAAAAGGGCCAAGCAATCTAGTATGATACATTTAAATAACATGTTATAATCATATGAATTCAACTTGTAGATATTACAAAGTGGACATCTTTATTACGTGAGTTCGTTTTCTAATACAGATTACCATGGGATCTTGCAATTTTTTGTTTGTGGTAACCATCAAGATAGGAATTCACAGCCTTAGTGTTTTTGTGATCACATCTGGTTGGTTTTAAAGCATTGCACATCAATTTATTTCAAGCGCTAAACTCCAGGGGCATCAAGTTTGATATATTACCTTCACAGCATTCTGATATCATGTAAATTTAATTTGCACTTTTTGTTAGTTGCTTTTTTATAATTTTGTATTTCATTACATGCTGTTGTAATGTAACATTGTTTGTTGGACTTGGCCTTGAGTTCATCTTCTGCTTGACCTTAATTGACATTTTTTAAATTTTATTTTGTAAACAAATAATACATAGCTAAAATATTCTCTATGTGTATGAGATTAATAGCATGATCATTATTAACAGAAATATGTTTGTTTGGGTCTGGTGTACGTTTTGAAATTCCATTAGTGTAATTCACATAGTCCAGGTTCTGCTTTTTAATGATAACTAACATTTTTATCTTGTAAACATAGGATTATTTTAGAAGGTTATTGTCCATTTGGTATTAGGCTTTGTTTTAGAAAGTGCTAATAGTGCCCTAATGTCATGTAGAGAACTATATAATCTTAAAACAGGATTTTACAGTCATGCTTTAAGATCTAGCACTTTCAAGTTGAATTATAAGTTGTGTTCCGTATTTGTTTTCGGGCTGGAATCTTTCTCTTTAAATTATTCAATTCAAGTGATTCTTTTCTCTGCAAATAAAAAAGTACTCTGATAAAATTCTTGGATAGAGACATTCACTTGAATATATAGTGAAATCAAACCTGGAATTATATTACTGTGATTCAACAAAAGACTGTTGGAACATTAACACCCTACAAGCTACTACAGACACATCAACACCCTCACCTTTGGATTGAACTTATTCAGGACTTTAAATTATTAGGACTTGTGTCTGTAATTCTAGGATTATTTTGGGATTTAAATCATAATACCATAGTTCATTTTAATTACATTTTCACTTTGCATTCTAGGGAAATAAATTATTTGTTGAATTTTACAAAGCTTATTGCTTTTATTTTTCTTCTGTTACTTATCTTAAGAGCATAGACTTGTAACAGAGCTCTTTCTTCTTCTTCTTCTCCCTCTTCTGAACCATCAACAGGAAGGTCTTCAGTAATGTCTGTAAGAATAAATATATCTTATATTAAATACAATGTAAGAACTGTATACTTGCAAATTGTTTTCATTATCACAAAAGTTATTACAAAGTAGGCAAACATGGTATGTGTATTATATCTTGCTATAATCTGACCTTTAAAATTGGGGCCTATCAAATATGTGAAAATGGTGAGCTATAATGTATATTTGCATATAGTGTTATCATCATATTTTGAGAAGATAAGAAAACTACATATCAGAAACATAAAACACATTAGACAGAAAATGTTTCGCTGTACATTACACTCTGTCTAGCTATGATGCATATCTGGGTTTCATATCAGCAAGAGGACATATTGATGGACAAAACAAAGCTGCAGAATAATCAGACTGACTTTGGATAGCACAATGACACCATCATCCTTCCAGCTGTTTCTAATAATAATGAGAAATATTGGATGGGAAGAACAAATCATTAATACGTAAAATGAGGTTATTAAAATCAAAGTGATTATATTTAAACCAATTAACTGGAATGCCATTTTTTAAAGCTGAATGTCATTTATACCTACACTTTGTGCTTTCCATCATTTCATTATTTGAAGGACCATTTATCAAGGCTAATGTTGATATCTTCCAAAGAGGCAGGATAATCAGTCTTTGGTTGTATCAACAACACATTCACGGTTTTACTATGCAACAGAAGTTAGAAACATTTTAAGAAACTGCTAATAGGGTACCAGTAAGTCATACCATGTAAGGCATTACCCCTGATATATACTGGTGGAGGGTCTATGTACTGCCTGAGCAATTAGTGATCTATAGCCTAACCTACTGGCAGTCAAAAACAAGAACAAGTTTTCAAGACTATCTATCATACTAGGAACCCATATTGCTAAAAATGATCAGGTCTGATTCTAAAATAATAGCATTAATGATACAACATTTACTAGGATGACATTATCCTTATATAAGTATGTACAGATAAAATCAGGTATTTTTTAAAATGTGTTGACCATCATTTCAGTAGATTTAAGAGTTATGGAAGCGGAGCTATGAACCTCTCAATGACAAAAATGTTATTTGCCATACAAAAATCCAATGCACTAATTATCCTATTTTGAAAGTTCTCATCAAGGTACTTAGTAACGTTTTCGATGAGGCAAACCAACCTCTGCCTAAAACAGTCAGCTACTAAACATGTGATGGCAATGTGACAGCCTGTGGACACGTACCTCAGTAACACTGTTCAGACTACTGTAATGAAATCTCGTGTTCTATGAGGAGCTGTTGTAACCGATTATTTTAGTTTGTTTTTTGTTGCTGTAATGTGCGCATATTTAAAAGAAACAAATACTGGTATGATACATTTCACAGCTGTATCAGCGTCCTTTTTCATTTGTTTTAGAAGCCCCGAATGGCCAAGGGCCTAAAGCACTCACCGTTCCTATCACTGCCGTCTCACCTCTGTCTGCGTGGGTTTGAGTCTCAGGCTCGGCTAACGTGGGTACATGAGATAGCTTGTCAGTAGCTTCTTGTGGGTCGGTGGCTCTTCCCCGGGATTTCCAGGGTACTTCCTCCATCAGTTTAACTGGCTGCCATGTATAACATATCTTGTGTTGAAAATGGCGTTAAAGCCAGTAACAACAACAACACTTGTAATGTATGAAAGTAATATGATCTTAAATCTGATGATAAAAGCAATTTTACTTTATGAGTAAATTTTCCATAATCCTTTAACAGAATCTTGATATTTAACTTGATCTGACCTATATGATTTGGTTCCTTTGAAGATAAAGGTAAGAATGATAAAATATTAAAATTAAAATCTTCTCCTGTAACTATGTCTTTTGTCTATGATTATCTGCACTTCTCGCGAAATTAGTTATGATGGATACATATGCACATTACCCATTATATTTTTATAAAAATGGGTCGTACACTAAAACTGATACCAGGCTATTTTTTATACTATCAAGTAAGCAACTGTATTATAATACCATCATGATTTACCATCAAATGTTTATAATTTTGCTTTCGAGACAAAATCTCTCCTCAATCAAAATGATAATAAATATAAGAAAACCTTTAGGAATGTTGAACTGAGTTTTTTGGTCTCATTGATTTGGTAAATATGAGTTTTCTATGTGCTATTTATATTACTCTAAAACACTGTTTTCTACTGGAGCATATATTACAACGGTGGCACGAGAAGTAACAGACTTGTGTGAAGGTGCGAAGTGCGACAAATCTTAACTCAGGTAGTTTAGAGGCCATATATGTATGGATGATGTCACCAAGATTTGTATATAGGAGCTATATATTTATGGTGAAACGTCACATAGCTCTGTGTACAGATAATATGTATTATGGCATAGGACAGTGACATCTTCTGATGTCCAATTTAAGCCTCCTACTAATCGTGTGCTAATAATAGCAGGGAGATAGCACATGTAATAGTCCATAGCTCTGTATAACTGTAACAGAACATCATTAAAACAAATATTACAACAGACTTAGTGGTGTAAGGGGTGCTCATGGAGGGGTAGTACCTATGGTGGGGTAGAAGCCGCACTCCCTTGGGGGTAGCTAGGGGGTAGCAAGTCCACCTCTGGCGCTCTGCTCTCACCTGTGGCTCCAGGAAGATGTAGCCTGCGCTGCGGCCACACCACGGGCAACGGCTTCGACTGGCTGAGCAAACTAGGTTGAAGGTAACCGACGGGTTTCAAACCCCCGGTTCGCCAGGGATTGTCACCCATTGTATGTGAAGACTGGGCCCGGCAGACTGCTCAGAGGAACCACTAGCTGGTCAATCGGCAGGAAGGCTGACCCAACAAAGCGATGTGGAGCGCTTAGAGCACAGCAAGACACGTAGAATGCCTTTGTCATCCATTGCATCAGTCTTCATTTCAGCCGTCCAGACTACGTCTTGCAACTGGTCAAAGTGGAGCCTGGACGAGAGTGTCAAGATGACGCAGCGCAACTCTTCCTCACTTTAATCCAACTCACGTGCATGTTATTTATGTCATCACCCGTGCCCAAGTCCTGCGGCGATGGGCGAGATGCGACGCGGCTGATGTATATGCACTGGCAGCCTTTATGCGGACCTGCACGCATGCGGCTTAGGCTATATGGTCGTCTTCCGTTTATCTGAAGCAGAAATGGATGTTGGCAGCCGTCTGAGCGACTAAGCAGACTTCTTCAGGATAGCGCTGCTTACCTCCATTGCCTGAGAAAGGGGATAGAAAAGGTGCCCTAAAAAAAGCCTGCTTCATCTACCCCGACCAGCTTACCACGACTGGAGGAAATCTCATTCTTCCGGTCGAAACACAAAGAAAACCCGAAAGGTTCCACTCACCAAGAGTGCGTGAAACATACGCACTCTATTGAATCGTGCAGAGGCTGACAGACCAGAGAGAAGAACTGTTCTGATTGCAAGAGAACATGCTCGCTACAAGATAGAGATAGCAGCCCTGAGTGAAACTCGCTTCGCCGACGAGGGTTCCCTTACTGAAGTTGAAGCTGGTTACATCTTTTTCATGGCACTGATGAAAGTCGTGAGTCTGGAGTTAGATTCGCTGTCAAGTCGACTTTGGCGAATAAGCTCTCCATCTTGTCAAAGGGAATTAATGACCAGCTTATAATGCTCAAGCAACCCTTACATGGAAAAAAGCAAGCCACACTGATTAGTGCTTATGCACCAACCATGACCTACTCGGAGGAAGCCAAAGACACGTTCTACCAGGATATGGAAGCTCTGATTGCTTCGGTACCAAAATCTGACAAGCTGATCATTCTTAGTTATTTAACGCCAGAGTTGACGCGGACCACATCTCGTGGAAGGGAGTTATTGGCTGACATGGAATTGCCAGCTGCAACAGTAATGGACATATTCTCTTGGAGATGTGGACAACATATGATCTCCTGATCACAAACACCATCTTCCGTCTGCCTAACTGTAATAAAACAATTTGGATGCACCCACGGTCTAAGCCATGGCATCAGTTTGACTACATCTTAGTCCGTATGAATGACAGGAAGGATGTCCGTGTGAATAAGGCCATGTGTGGTGCTGACTACACACAGATACAACTGACGTAGAGAAATGCTGGGCGGCCTTCAAACATCTGGTGTACTCTACTGCATCTGAAACCTTTGGAGTCACTGCGCGAAAACACCAAGACTGGTTTGACGAGAACTGTGAAGAAATACAGTTCCTGCTAGAGGAGAAACATCGTCTCCATCGTGCATACAACATCTACACAAGTCCGCTGAAAACAAAGATGCCTTCAGCAAAGTCCGCCAAGCTGTTCAGATGAAACTGCGCGAGATGCAGGACACATGGCTGAGCCGAACGGCTGATGATATCCAGTCGTTTGATGACAGATATGACATGAAGAATTTATATAGTGCTCTTCGTGATGTTTATGGCTCAGTAACATCAGGTACAGCCTCACTTTTAAGCTCCGATGACAGCACTGAGAATGAGAAGATACTGGATCGCTGGGAACACTTTGACGGTATCCTCAATAGATCTTCTTCCATCAACGATGAAGCGATCAACCGTCTTTCCCAGGTGGAGATCACCGATAGATTGGCTGACCCTCCAACAGTGCTGGAAAATCATAAGGCCATTGACCTCCTGTCTAATGGGAAAGCTTCAGGAGCAGACTCCATCCAGCTGAGATCCACAAGTCTGGTGGGTCTAAGCTAGTGGGAAGACTGACATAGATGTTCTGTGTGATGCAGAAGATGAAACGCATACCCTAGGAATTAAAAGATGCATCCATCATCCATATTTACACATTTAAAGGCAATCGCCTGTCCTGCGACAACCATGGTGGAATCTGTCTACTCTTCATCGCTGGCAAGGTCATCGCCAGGCTACTGCTGAACAGACTCACATAACACCTTGATCACGGCCTACTGACAGAAAGTCAGCGTGGCTTCAGAAAGTATAGATGAACCATCGACATGAACTTTGCTGCCAGGCAGATGCAAGAAACGTGTCTTGAACAAAATGTCCAGCTATACACCACCTTCGTGGACCTGACTAAAGCATTCGACACTGTCAGCCGGGAAGGCCTTTGGAAGATCATGCCCAAATTTTGAAGTCCAGAAGTCTTCATTGAAATGGTGAGGCAGTTTCAGTTTACCGTCTGGATGAAAAGTTGTTCAACCTGAGGAGGCTTCAAGCCAAAACCAAAGTCCAAGTTGAGAACATTCGCGACCAGCTATTTTCATATGACTATGCCTTCAACTCCAGCACGGAGGCAGGCATGCAGCAGAGCATGGGCCTTTTACCCACAGCGTGCACCAACTTCGGACTCAGTATCTCTACCAGCAAGACCGAGGTTCTGTATAGGCCAGCTCCAGTAGAAGATTACATGGAACCATCCATCACTGTCAATGGCCAAAAGCTCACAAATGTAGACAGGTTCACATACCTTGGCAGTACCGTCTCACAAGCAGTCCACACAGTGAGGTCAACACCAGGATTGCCAACGCCAGCATAGCTTTTGGCAGACTCCGCTCAAATGTCTGGGATTGAAGAGGCATCAAGCTTGCTAGTAAACTCAAAGTATGCGCTTACAATGTGTATAGCCGCCATATTAATAACTTGAACCACTTCCATATGAGTTCCCTTAGAAAACTACTGAAAATCAGATGGCAGGATAAGGTACCGAACACAGAGGTGCTCACTAAGGCCGGCATGACAAGCATCCACACCATGCTGTGCATGATACAACTCCGATGGGCTGGCCATGTTGTCCGCATGCCGTTAAACGCTTACCCAAGAAGGTTTTCTATGGCGAGCTACACCAAGAAAAGAGATCTCACGGTGGTCAACAAAGAGGTACAAGGACACCCTCAAGGCTTCGCTGAAGAACATAAGCATTGATCCTGACAGCTGGGAGAGTGTCGCTACTAACCGATCTGCTTAACGCAGTCAAGTCAATGCTGGTGGGGCAGCCTTTGAGCAGAAAAGACTGGTGGATGCAGCTGAAAAACGTGTTCTGCGCAAATCCAGGAACATCAGTTCTGCAACTCCAGGTCAGCAACCTGTACATCCATGCCCCCACTGCAACAGACTCTTCCGCGCCCGGATCGGACTGATCAGCCATATCCAGACCCACCCCAAGTAAATCAATGACATTAAATGGTCCTCATAGACACTGATGGACGAACATCATCAAAACATATTTATTTGACCAAGGAAACTGTTGTCAACACTGTACGTTGATGTAAGCAATATGGTGGCCGTAAATTATAGTTGCAGTCTCACATCTGACTCATAGCCAGTTGCTGCTGACTACCGTATCTATGTATGGGATAGTCCTAAGTAGAATAAAGTTCGTTAGGGCTTTTTGTAGACGTAAGGAAGTATAAAGAGCATTATGCAGAGTTGTCCAAATTTGAGATTTAATTTTCTGCAGTAATATACGTGTTGTTGTAAAAGTGCTCTTACATATCAAATGTTGACATGGCGTTCCCATTAAGTAACAACATCAATTTCCACTAAATCGAGCTTGAATTATAGTCTGAATATACCTCGACGTTTGTTTGTAATCCACCTTCCAATTTAAAAAGCAAAAGGCACAAATGAGATCAAAGATCAAAGATGCTCAGAACTTAATCAGTTCATTTATTGATTTATAATTTCAAACCTGATTATGCCCAGGGGTCCCTAATACAGTTATCATCTGCGCGTTTCACTTAAAACGAAGTTTACAGTTTTAAAGATGGCCATGCTTGTCAGTCATTCCCAGTTCCTGGACAATTCCATTTTCAATGAAGTGGTATATGCAGGACTACACATGCATGTACATAGAAGGAAAATACTATGTTGTCTGCTTCGGATATTTACAATGCCGAAGGAGGTAAGCAAGACAAATAATGACAAATACAAATTTGTATTTCCCGTGGATTTAACAAGCAGTGTAATTTCTATATTCATGAGTGGAAAGAGATATAAAACTAAACTCTCAGCATTATGGTAATTTAAGGAATTATCAGGCAGTTACCGAATATGATGAACTACATCACAATGCTGTCTGAGGAAAAGAGACTCACCCATAGTCTATGTAGTATGCCGCCGTGATAGTATTGAAAGACCGTTAAGCTTGAAAGGTGTTCATGATGCTAGTGCTATTGCCACTCCGGTCACAGTCAGGTTAGAAAGTTAGAAATTCAATGAATGAAATGACTAGGTTTTGTGCACTTTTTATCACATTAAAGATTTCTGTTATTGAAATTGGTGGCGATGTACAAACAAACGGGGAGCAATATCTATAAATACGATGACACAGTCACACTTGATTATAAAAGCATGGGGGGGGGGGTGGTGGTCAGAGGTAAAGTAAAGACTGAAGTGACTGGACAGTCAGAAGAGTAAAGATGGGAAAGGCAAAAATAAGTAAACGAGTGTCAGTGTACATTTTCATCCCTTCATACTCAGACCAATCCGGCGACCACAGCGGCAATGAGATAAGGGACCTCAACCGGCATAGCCCTGAGAATCACTAGGTCTTACTTGTAGCTGACTAGTTCATTAGAACTTGATTTTGGAACGTTCCTGTTCGTGAGATACCAAGTCAGTATTCAAACTATAGTAAGCAAGTGTGTTTATCAACGATTCTGTCATGTACAGAGTCTTATCTTCTGTTGGGGGATATATTGCATCATCAAGAGTGAGAACTGTACTAGCCTGAAAGGGACGAGGCCGATAAATCAGCCCTTCACCCGTGATGATATTGATTTTCGGGTGAGGGGCTGATATCACCTATTCATTAAAAGCTGCAATTATCCGCATCAAAATTTGACTGCACACATCGGTGTACATGTTATACACTTACCGGTATTTCTCGTGGTTGTGCAGCTACCGTCGGTTGAAGGGTTCTTTTGGTGACATGTAGATTATATTTCCTGAGCAAAGCATGATTGGTCACTTGTAAATCCACCTGGAATAGCACAATCATCTGTCCTGTGGCCATTTTGAATTTCGCAATTTATATGACTGTTACCAATTACCGGTATGTGTCTAACGTGTACGCGGGTTTGCTCTGGAATGATTTGCATTGCAGCAAAATTGCACATTTTATAGAACAGGTGACATCAGACCCACATCGTCCATCAGTATCAACACAAATTTATGGAGTTTATTTATCGGACTAGAAAGAGACCAACAATTTACTTTTCGAGGGTATTAGGTACTGGCACCGATGTATTCCATTGTCCTTTGCTTGCCTGTCTGACCTTTTTTTAAACTCTTTTTCTTTTCGTTCTCTTTTTGGAATAATAAACAAAACAATAAAAAGCACAAAATACTTCTTGTACTATAAAGTTCATCTTACTCTTCTTCTCTCTCAACAGTGTAGTTGTTGAAAAAGAAATGGACAAGAGAGAGAGAGAGAGAGAGAGAGAGAGAGAGAGAGAGAAGTGAGTGATCCACTTCTTCGTTAACCCACTCTTTTATGACATCATTGTGAACTGTTAGTGACATGGGAATATAATAATCAAGACCGTCGCACAGGGGCTCGTATCTTGCTTACAATTAAACTGTCAGTCATGATATTATTTTATACTATGTGTATGACTGATAATCATACGAGGCCCAGTGCATCAAGTTCATTGGTGGAACGGAACACAAGCAAGTTGTCACAGTTGATTAAGAATGAAAGAACGAAAAGCTGTTTTGAACAAATATAATTTTTTTTAAAAAAACTTTATAACGAATCTTTTTGTTTCTTACCAGTTTCATTGAGTACATCCTGCAATCTTCCAAGAGTTAGCTCACATATGCATTTGGTCTCGAAGCAATAAAATCCAGATACAAACAAAATCGCGCGCCGAATCACCGCACTATATCAGTCGCACCGGGCTTAAAATATCGCATTTATGCTGGCATCACCAGCTTACCATTACTATAAAACTATTATTTTAAAAATCACTAATAATAACAGTAATTATTTGTATAAATCGTATTTATATGTATATGAAATTTACTGTGACACTTCGCAGAAGCGATGTTCCCATTGGATCAGAAGGCACGCACCTTTTGATTGGCTAAGCGTTTGCACACCAGTCTATAACCCAAGGAAGGCTGCAAATTGAGTGTACTACAGAAACGGAGTGTAACTGTCTGTCAGAAATTACCGACTTTGTGAAGACTTTCACAATGACACGTAATTCATCTCTTATGATCATTCTCAACCATTTGCCGACAAAACATTTCGAGGACTGGTGTGTAAGTCTTCACAATGTAGTCCAGTCCTCAAGCTGTTGTTGTGCATTCAAACTCAGGTCTTCGCAAGTATACCAAAACACACACACACACACACACACACACACACACACACACAGACAGACAGACAGACAGACATGCATGCATGCATGCATACATACATACATACATACATACATACATATATATATATATATATATATATATATATATATATATATATATATATATATATATATATATATATATATATATATATATATATATATATATATATATATATCACAAAGTATTAGTGGGTATCGAAACCTTTCAGTTAAAATGTCCTTGAAGCTGACAAATCGTAAAATATTTGCAATTTATTATTTTTATATGTAGGGTACATGTCTAGACAGAGCTTAGTCATATACATGCAGTAGTTTCAATATGTTAATTATTATTTATGCATAACTGTCCATGCCTTCAATGTGCAGCTATAGCTCAATAATGTTCTTCTTTAGTATTATCATTGTACTGAAGTATAAACTTCAATGCCCTAATACGTTTTTTTTAGGTCAAATTTTATATATGCGTGACTATCATTTACGTCATTATTCCTTGCTTCTCGTTTCGACTTTTCTAGAAAAGAAAAACAGTTTTCGATATTTCAAAAAACAGTATCACTAAAAAAAATATCATTGTTTGCCATGAAAAGGACATCGATACTATAAAGGCCAAATTAAAGTCACAAGGGATCAAAGGCTAACAAGAGGAGATAGTCGCTGATCTATTGCTTCTATATGGAGTGGAGGGACTAAACAAAGGATTACCAAATATA
Source organism: Sinohyriopsis cumingii (assembly GCA_028554795.2). Lineage (NCBI taxonomy): Eukaryota > Metazoa > Mollusca > Bivalvia > Unionida > Unionidae > Sinohyriopsis > Sinohyriopsis cumingii. The sequence goes on along the minus strand of CM068838.1, from coordinate 115,073,297 downwards.
ACCAAAACATGTGGGTCTAAAACTACATCCCTATTAGCCTATTGGATAACCCGGCCCCGAAATCTAAATAACGAGGCTGTCTCTTCAATCCTTGAGACTTACTTTGAACATGACCAGAAATTTCAGTGTAAAGCTGGAGATGTAGACAAATAGAAGGCCAACGTCCATAATGTTGTAGTAGTCGCTGCAATGACTCTTCAAACCGTGCCGATAAAGCTGACAGCACTCTTGTACAATAAGGCCTGAACCAAAAATATTTAAACATTTATAATCAATTTCATATAGGAGTTCAGAAGAAGAAGAAAAATCTCTGAAACAGGTGAATACAATAGACAACAAACAGTTGTAACTTAAATACGTCTAGAATATATAAAATTTCCTGACTTGGTAAGGTTATAATGTCTTAATGCATTATTCATTACAAATATATACCATTATAAAATCAGAGAAGCTGAAAAATGTAAAGGTGCATTTCATGTTGACATAGCCATTTTAACTAATTAATTATGCACTTTGCAGTGCCTTACAATGTAAACCGGTAGTTTTAACACCGATATCGCCCACTTTGGCCTGTTTTAAATATTGGGATACCCGTGTGCTGTGGTAAAAAAAAAAACAAAAAAAAAACGATCCCGTTTCCACCTACTGACGCAGGAAGTTTTATTACCAGATCGACTTTCCCTAGGTTGTAAACATTATACTTGCATTTATATATAGTACACACTTTGGGGGCAACAACTCGCCTGTACATGAACTATTGATATCAAGGTCATTTCTCATTTTTCTAGATTAAATTGAACATTCCAACAAGATAACTTTGAGTGTATTTTTTATACGAAATTTTGAATAAATAAAGACAAATAGTTATATTAATATTTTTATTAAGTATAATGCACATTTATAAAAGATATAAAAAATAAATAAATGTGAAAACTTTTAAAATGTAAAAATAAAATCAATAATATATTATATCTTGATATATTATTTATAAATGTTCAATATCTCATTAGAATTCAATTTATATAATAAAAAAATGTGGTGTGCAATTTCGTTTTTAACCCATTGATATAGCTGATACTGGTATGGAACGTCTGCTAAATAAAACCTATTGGATTCACCGTCTTAATACGGTATATCCAAAAGGCCTAAAGGTCTAAATTCTAAAATACTACGACAGTCGTTATTTTCTATAAAAATTATGTCCCCTATTTACAATAATTTAAGAATATTTTTATATTATTCTAATTTACAGAAGAACTTAACTAGTGAAAGTATAAACTAATTACATACAAATAAGTTTACTAATTCTTTAAAAATCAAAGTGTATTTTTTTATTAATTCTCAGTTTATTATGATTAATTATTTATAAAATACTTGACTATAAGTATTATGCACACGATAATTTTTATTATATAGAGTTCTGGTGAAATATTGAACATTTGTCAATAATATAGGAAGAGATAACATGTTATTATTTTTTCATTTTGATTTTTTTTAATTTTCAGATTTTTTTTAAATTTATTTATTTGCTTTTTATATATTTTTTAAATGTGCATTATACATAATAAAACTTTATTTATTCATAAATTTTAGAGATAGTTATCAATAGAGATACGTGGTTCTTTAAAAGCGATTTGTATGCATTAAAATATCATTAATCTGTGTTATATATGCATATATCCATGTCAACTTTGGTCACACATTCTACGTGTTGGTGTTGGTGTTGTTGTTTTTATGATGTATTATGATACGAAATGCTACTGTAACTTCTTTTATAATATATTCCTATATTATTTTGTCTTTAATGAATTTGTCTAGCACTACGCTAAGAAAAACTTCACATAAAAAATATCGGCTTAATTAGAGAAATGTCATACCATGAATCTAATGTGAAGTTGAAAATACGTTTCGTAATGCAGTTACTGATTTTAAACACAGTATGTTACGCATAAAGCTTTCTGTCAAAGGAATATCGTTAATGAATATTTAAAATAAGCCTATAAACAAGTTCCTACCGGATCGTTTTAAAAACTTTTCAAGCTTTTCCTTAAACATTCTTAATTAAACTAATCTATTAAACCGCATGTTAAAAACCATGTTTAACACAATGAATATCAAGTAGAGAGTTTCAGGGTCATCGTGAAAAATATTTTTTGTTTTTTTAGTAAATTTAGTTGGACCATAAGCTGCTATATAAATATATTTTATTGCAACGATTCAGTGTTGAATAAAACTGAGATGGAGATTAAGACACTCTCTATGCTTCTAATATAGAACATGTTATCATTGGGCAGTGACATATAATTACTGCATTTGTATGGGAAAATATGAACGAGATTTTCGGATGGAATACTGCACGAACTTGGGAGTACAGTATATCAATCCGACAAAACGAGTTCATATTTTCCCATACAAATGCAGTAACCAAAGTAACTGAATGTATGCCGTATTCCAAACTAAATACACAAGCGCAGATTCATCATTACACAACAACAATATTATTACTGCGCACATAATTCCGCCCACATAAATTTGAACTTAGTCGCGCTCTCGACATAACTTTCGAAAGAAAATGACGTTTCTGTTAAAATTGAAATTTGGAGTCATATTTGGAGTCACAACAAGTTTTCCATTTGATCTGGAATTAATAGATTTGGGGGAGGGGGTTTCTGTCGATTCTACAAAATTTCGTGATTATGGACTGGGTTTATATGTGACAATTCCACATGAAGTACATCGGATTGAAGAAGCGATGGGGAAGCGTAATGACATTGCAAATGTGTTTCTGTTTCTGTCATTGAATGTTTCAAATCATAGTGTGGGGAAAATATGAAATTTTTCAATTGCAATTATCAAAAAGACACTATGGAATTTAATGCTTATTTCATTTTGAGTGTCGTAAGGTGGATGTAATTGCACTTATATTCGAAATTACAGTACAATTTCGAAATGTGCAATCAAGATTGAGAACCTATGACATGGCTCATGTATATCGGATTTGCAGAATAAACTACATTTTGAGGAAATTCAGGATGTAAAATTGTAAGTATATTTTTTTGCCATTCTTATCATCAGCTAAAGAAGACAGTAGATTCCTTGTCATTTGTATGTTATTTGCAAGGACCCTTTCTTGCGTATGTTGTCAAGCTAGCCTAAATCCCAAACAATGTATCAAAAAAGTTAACGCGGAATCTGCCAAAGAAGCTGGCATGTGGCAGTTGACGAAACATCTGCTTTACTTCATTCAGAAACAAATTTAGCATACAACGTTTTTGAAAAACTCAGCCAGCAGTTGCTCATAAGGCTATTTTAAATGTTCATTAATGTTAGTTCTTTCACATAATCTTTATGTAATATATATAATCTGCATAAACATAGTTATGTATACATCTTATGGTGACTTTAAGTATTCATAAAAATAAAAAATAAACTTGAAATACAGCACGTATTGAACATACAAGAGATTGTGTTTTGAATCAGAGTAACTTCATTATGAAACGTATTGTGTGTGTTTGCCTCAAATTTATGCCATGCCTTTCCTTTAATAAAGCAGGCATCTACTTGTAGTAGTCGTTAGTTAAGTAAGAGTAATACGTACATGTGTACGTTTTGATAAAATGTGCAGATCTACATGCTCAAACTTGCATTACGCTGTAGCTGTAAACAGTTAGGAACACATTTTAGAAAAAGGTACATAAACAAATTTTAGTTACTTTGCATTATCTCAACATTTCTCGTTGTCACCCCTCAGTTTAATTATGGATTGTCTGTGCACAGCAGGGTAAATAACCTAAGAAGCACCCCATCTTATTTCAATGTTAAATCGTCGGCAGCCCTTAGATTCCACTCTTTGCTCTAAGTAATATATTTTAACGGTCATGAATTTATCACATTTTTTTCTCCAAAGAATGTAACTTTTAATATTTTTATTCAATTTCTATTTCAGATTAACAAACAATGACATTATTTCCATAATTGCATACCTGAAAGTGCAAAGTATCACAACAACAATTTAAGTGATTGAAATGTGATATGTTAATTGGTCACGTTTGTGCATGGATTTGGATTTGATTTTTTTTGTAAATTGGCTTTAACAGTTTTTAGTCATATTACTAAGAGGTCTGCAATGTAGTTTATAGTTATGTCTTCTAGAACTGGACCATCAAGCAGCAGACATGTGGCACCATGTCCCACCCAGTCACACAATCCTGACACCAGACCGACCACTCCTAACAATAATCTCTTAATGCTGAGCGCCGAGAGAAGAAGCTGCCAGTACCATGTTTTATAAGTCTTTGATATGACTCGGCTGGGGTTCGAACCCGCGACCTCAAGCATCATAGGCGGACGCTATAATCGCTTCGGCCACCGGAGCAGTCGTTTGTGCGTGACGTCAACAACAACATTCAACAAAAACACAATCGACCATAGAGTTGCATTACCCTTAAGAAACAAAAAATTAAATGTAACATATGATCTCAACTTCCGGCACTCTCCTCATTAATCAAACAGATTCGGTTTTAAATTAACGACCAAGCATTCAAACAAAAATTATTCTTTTTAATTTCTGTCAAGCCTGGAGAGCACAATTTTCAGGCGTCAAAAGCTATTTCATTTCAGAAGTGTAATAAAAAGATGCAAGAAAAAAGTATATACCTAGTACCCAAATGGACATAAGAAGTGCAGTTGTTTCTGGAAAGATTTGTCTCAATGGGATGTCTTCGCCTTTGAGATTTTCTCCCGTGCTATTACGGAAGATGGAATACTTTTCGTACTCCTTCGGATACTTCTGGCTCAATCGGTCAGCATCGGAAACCTTGATTGATGACTCCACCGTAGAAACAACGATCATTACCAGGAAAGCGATGAAAGACAATGAGTTTAGAGCGAATTTCACGCAAGGGTAACTCACAACACGGATGTACTGTAAAGAAATGAAGAAAACGTGGTATAACTATAGCAACATACCTTGTAAAGGTTGGATTGTAAGATGTTAGAATATTTCTGTGTATACTGACTTTTTGGCAGATCAATCTGTCTGGACCTTTTATTAATTACTAAAGAATAGGTCTAGTAAATGGTGCATGGCAATCCCTCAAGAAGCCTTGTATAAATCTTGTGTATGGGTGGCGTTGCTGAATAGTTTAAGTCCAAAGTAACTCAGACTTTGCTTATTTCAACAGGGTTTATACTTCCATGTTTATTGTGTAATTATTATGTTGTCCTACCTTTGCGTTCGGCGCTATGACTTGACATATTGCAATGAAAGGGTAGACAAGAATGAAGATAAGTATCATCACAATCCTGCGAGCCCAGTTGGCCTTTTGAAACGGTTCCATCCCATAATACCAACTTCTAATAAGACGCTGTTGACAACTTGGGGAAGCCACAAACTGAATAATAATAATAATAATAATAATAATAATAATAATAATAATAATAATAATAATAAAATATTTTTAAAAATAATAATAATAATAATAATAATAATAATAATAAGTACTTGTAGTAGAAGCTGTAATAGTAGTAGTAGTAGTAGTAGTAGTAGTAGGAGTAGTAGTAACAGTAGCAGTAATAATAGTGGTAGTTGTAATGGTAGTAGTAGTATCAGTAGCATAGTAGTAGCAGCAGCAGTATTAATAGTAGAAGTTGTAGTGCTAGTAATTATAGTATTAGTAGGTGAAGTAGTTGTAATAGCAGTAGTAGTAATAGTAGTAGTAGTAGCAGCAGTAGTTTTAGTAGTATATAAGTAATAGTGATCAGCATCAGCAACAGCGGTAGCCACATAACTATCATTTGAATGATACTACACAAAATAAAATTGGAAAGATTAATGATAAGAACCTATGTATATGCTGAGAAAGTTTTCGATGCAACAATAATAATAATAATAATAATAATAATAATAACAATAACATTAATAACAATTTTACGTTCCCTTTTTTTAGCTTTGTTCCATGTAAATTTTTGTAGAAGAAACAAAAATGTTTGAAATAATCTGCGGTAAATAAAGTCAGACCATATAAAATTTCATTTACAAAAATTCTATCTCAAACAAAGTGAAACGGACTATACTAGCACATTTGAAAATTTATTATAAATTAAATATTTCTCTGTATACATTTTCAGTTACATGGAATGTCATTTCCTACCTTCTTTTCCTCGTACTTGAGAGCCAGTTTGAATCGTGCCAGTGGCTTGTATTTCTCTTTGTTGGAACTTCCGGTTTTGTTAAGAACCATTTCCAACTCCTCTTGTGTCCGAATACGATCTAAAAGCTTGACTACATACTCACTCAGATTGTCACACAGCTCTTGATATTCTCTCTGCAAAAGAAAATCAATAATAATAATAATAATAATAATATCAAAAACAGCAGCAATAACAACAACAACCACAGAATATAAAACCAGAATCTTCATCAACTTTTTCTAAGCTATTCCCAAGCTGTCACCCACATATCTCTAACTACACTTGCCCAACATTTAATCCCATTCCCGGGGGACAGATTTATATTCTAAATAGTTCTGGTTCAAATCTGCACGTTTAGTTCATCTAAAAGTCAGCAAAACACAACGAAGAACATGTTAACGGACATTTATCTTCAAGAATGGAATGCAAACCAAAGTTTATCTGGCAAGGACAATAGGTATAGGATTTTTTAAACAAAACTTTTGTTTCAAGATTGTTTAATTTCTTTACCCAAAAGCTTTTTCATTTTTTTACTTTAAATTTAGAATCTCAAACCACCTTTACTAGTTGAAACTGGTAGAAAATCGAATACTCAGAAGAACGAAAGATTGTGTACATTATGCAATGAAAATGATTTAGGTCATGAATTTATTTGCATATTTGACTGGGTTTTTTTTCAAGACTGAAATAAACTTCGACTTAAAAAAAGTTAGATAGAGCGCCAGTTATATTACTTTTTACCAATTGTGTTTATTTATAAGTTATTGAACTTTTAATGCAATGTAAATTTATAAGAGTGATCATTCATCATCATCATTTAAATTATTGACGTTTAAATAAGAGTGATCATTTGCAAATTCAATTAATATGGACTATATATGTATGTGTAAATTGAATTCTTCCTGTACAATTTATATCTCATGAAATGAAAATGTTTGTTAAACGAATTTTTTGGAATGGCAATGTACGTAATATCATATATTTGATTTGAGTGTATCGGTTTTATGTAAACAGTTAAATATCAAATACTAGACTAGTGTGATTCATATGCAAACTATGAATATTTTTGCATGATGTTCAAAGCTGTTATTATTAGCTCAACAATCCTGTAACGAAGGGAGATAATTGCATTGTTGGCATTAGGTATATGACGCTGGATCAACGCTCGACCACTATCTAACGGCCGACTTAATTGTTCTGTGTTCAATTCTGGGCCACGTTCTTTCATATTCATTATTTCCACCTATAATATTGACGCCCCTCGATACAAAATCTGTACAAGCCGTACGTGAAGTGGAATACTCGTTTAAACAGTTAAGTACGTGATCGTTTAGAAGCATCATTGGGATTCTCTCTCTCTCTCTCTCTCTCTCTCTCTCTCTCTCTCTCTGTATATTTACATGTATTTGAGAGTCATATTCGGCACAGAAATTACAAAACATTTTCATGGAAACCAGATAGCATGCTTCTAATCAACCATGGCATGGTTAATATGACCATGGACATAATAGTTTTATAATTAGATTTGATTTCTGTAATTAGAACATCAGACACATTGATTTATATAAAATGTCGTGTGACATCACACTAGAATCCAAACATCATCTTGATCATTATCCGTCTACTAGGCCAACGTTGGCCCAGTATATACAACTTGTCTCCAAAGTCGGCTCAGTTTGACTAAATGATGTCGGCCCATCGTCATTTTGTTCATTACGCCACTGTCTGGGCCATCATGTCGGACTAACGTTGGTTCGAATCATCATCGAATTGTTACGTTAGATCAAGGGTGGTTCAACAATACTCATCGTTGGATCGGCGTTGGTATGACATGATGGCTTCATGTAGGGCCACCAAGCAATATGGTCGAGGTTGGAGATTATTTTTGTATAACGTTGTAAAATGTGATAAAATATTACGCTATTGTTTATCATCTTTTAATTCACTTTCGTTCTCCTCATCTGTCACATTTGTAATCTAAGCGGAAAAAGATTTGTTGTATACAAGTCAACTTTTGCGAGGTCTAGTGAACAATGACATGTTAGGTCTCAAGGCTGTATTCATTGTTTGCGACATGAATACAGATGTTCTCACCGAAAAGCTTTCTTAGAACGGCAACGTCTGAACTGTCTTGAAGCTTGTTTCATTGACCATATTATTTGGTGGTACTTTGGATGAGATCTGTTATGTAATAAAGGTATTATATTTACATGTGTAAACAAGCGCAAAACTCCGGTACAAGATAGCATTGCTATGTCTTTTGTTTCCTAAATTTGCGATTATTAAAGAGCGTATCATTTTTGACATGATTAATTGATACTCCTGGTAACATCCTGTACATTCAACACAACTTGCAACATATCAGCTTCCATCTCGATCAACATCGATGATCTCTCTCTACTTTGAAATGAATGAGCGTTGATGCTTTTATAAGAGGAGTAAGAGAAACATGAAGAGGATGAGCACAGGAAGAATAATACAATAAAAATATTCACATATCTTACCATAAAATATTTCTCAAGCGATGACAGTTGCTTTAATTCTCTTCCTAGTTGAAATGCTGTAAGAATTGGATCTTTGCTGGACAAAGAAATATACGCCTCGCTTGCAAGTCCGCGGTAAGCATTTAACCTGTGCTTGGCGGATCGCAGTTCGTCGAACTTCATTTTGTTAACACAGTCCTGACACATACAATTGAATTTGTGCGGTTTAGCTATAGTTTCGCCTCGCATTAGCAAAAGCTGTACAATTTCATACTGATTTTTCTGAGAAGCAAGAATTAAAGGTGTGATGTCAGGGGAGAATTGAGATTCCTCGAATTGTGTCTTGAAAAAGTGCTCATCATCTCCTAAACGTCGCCTTTCTTTCCAAAGTTCAAGATAGCGTTTGTGCTTGAGAATACATTCGGCGATTTGGATATGGCCGGCACTGATGGCTTGTAGCACTGCCTCGTAAATGTGGCGACTACTCGATTTGTCCAAGAGTAACTCGACCACCTTAAATAAATGAATATAAAAAGAAAATATACTAAAGGGAGAATCAGTCTAGATGAAGAGTTGTATTGAAGGAAAAATTTAAAACTTTGGATGATTGTTATTGGTGAATAATGTGATGAAAGTTACAGTGGGTCACATTTCGTAATGATGAAATCAGAATGAGTCTAATGAAAAGTATAAAGCTAATTATTTAATTAGGATCATTGCTTTTAGTTTTAACCAGAATTAAACCATTTCATAGAACATTTAAAAACAGTTAATTACCGTGTCTGAAAAACTAACCGTGTGGCAGTATAACACCGATTACTTTCTTTTTAAAAAGAAATCGGTGCAGTAATTTATTCTTGATGGTTTAAAAGGGTGAGTCAATGCTGGTTGTATCAAAGTTTCTATGCAAAATGTATCCGATTTAACATTTTAATTATTCATTTTAAGAAACTAATAAGTTGTGGTTTATGGTGCAATAACACTTCAGTCTGTGCGAAAGGGATTAGGTACTCGTGACCATTCGAGGGATGCATTTCACACACACACACACACACACACACACACATTTATCAGAGTACAGAATAATCAAAAGACAAATATTCATACACAAGATTTATTTAGTTCTTCGCAGGAATTTTGAACTTTGTTCAGGAAATCCACTATCTTAGGTTTTTAATAAAATGATAACTGAGATCTGCTGAAGTACTTAAAAGAAATATTAACCATCTGAGCATATTAAATTGGGCACATAAGATCATGGCTGGCTTTTGACTGAGATGTATTATGCAGTTAATATATATATATATATATATATATATATATATATATATATATATATATATATATATATATATATATACCACGTACATTTAGAATAACATGGCTTTTAAAGTGTTGGTATAAAGCAATTTGATATACCAATAATATTGGTATATCAAATTGTAATCCTCCCATGGCATAATAATACGCATACATAAACAATTTTGCAACTTTGTGCTGTTGATTCTAGATCAATTATGCATTTCCACTCATAATCACTTGTGACGTATGAAAATAGCGATAAAAAATGTAGTAATAATCCCCATTTTTCTAAAGAAATTTAATATGGTTCACAGCTTCATCGCAATATTTTCTACTTTCTGTCCCCCCTCCCCTTGCATAAGAGACAAAATACATAGAAATCTGGAGTGAGAGAGAAAAAGAAAAATTGGGCAAGACGAAAACCTTGAAACTGAACTTACACCAAGTAAGCTACAAGAATGTGGTTCGTCAGAACGGTATGTGTACACCTTCCTTGGGATTTATCTACAGTATTTATATAATCAATGATACAAAGATGCGATAGCCTGTAGACAATATACGGTAAATTTCTTGGTTTCAAGGCACACATACTGTAATGTATTTAATACTTTATTGTTGTTGTCGTTGTCATATATATAAAATACGTGAGTTATTCCTAATACATAGTTACGGTATTATTAGTAGCACTGTGAGTATGGTATATTGAGCTATAATGCTCGAAGGAAACAAACAAAAAAATGTTATATTCGATTTTATTGAAACATAGACTAAAGGCATATACAGTAAAAAGCAAAGCTTATGAATGGACAGATGGATCAACAGAATGGGTGCGATTTGGTTTTTAGCGTATCGTTAATAAGGCTACGATGTATGCAGTATTGCAGTTTATACTGATGTCTAGTGTGATGTCCCACCCAGTCAGATTATCCTGACACCAACTCAGCCAGTCCTAACACTAACCTCTTAATACTGAGCGCCAAGCTATGTTAATAGAATTTGTATACGTCTTTGGTTTGACACGGCCAGTATTCAAACCCGCGATCTCCCGTATCCGAGGCGGACGCTTTAAACATTTAGGCCACCGGAGCGGTCAAGTCAGTAATCTCACACAATTTTAAAACATTGATGGATAAATAAAATTCGCTATGGAATTCAAAATAACGTGCCTAATATCTTGCTTAATATAAGTCCATAAAAATTGACTGGAATCAAATATCGCACAGTTGTCGGAGTGCAATAATTACAGTTTCTTTTGACCTTTTTGTTCTCGAGATGTATCTTATGATTTATATACCAGTCTGCATTACAGTGTTTCAGCATACTGAAGTTGCAGTTCATAATGTCCATGTCTTATCAAAGATATAAATAGAAAATATATGTTTATGGATTTAACCCTAACAAAACCAATCATATATTTATATTATTATTAGCCAATGCTACATATTGTGCGTTTCTTTATCTTCAAACAATGATTATATTCATTTTTGGCAAATATTTCTTCAGGGTTTATTTATTTATTTATTTATTTAATTTTTTTAATTTTATTTTTATTTTGTTTGTTTGTTTGTTTGTTTGTTCTTTTGTATTGTGGAGGTGGATGGATTAGTTCACACGGACATGTTACACGAAAGAAGAATACTAAATAAAGATGATGTACGTAATGTGTTCATGTCAGATCTAACGAATAGGTAGGTGGCCCTTGTATCTAAGTTATGGATATAAATAATAGGTAGGCGGCCCTTGTATCGAGGAAATGGATCAAAGGAATAGGTAGGCGGCCCTTGGCCTTGTATCTAGGTTATGGATCTAAGGAATAGGTAGGCGGCCCTTGGCCTTGTATCTAGGTTATGGATCTAAGGAATTGGTAGGCGGCCCTTGTATCTAGGTTATGGATCTAAGGAATAGGTAGGCTGCCCTTGTATCTAGGTTATGTATCTAAAGAATATATAGGCGGCCCCTGTACCTAAGTTATGGATATATGGATTAGGTAGGTGGAGATGGCATCTACACCTAGGGTATGAATATAAAGAATAGGTACGCGGCTTTTGTACCTAGGTGATGGATATATGAAGAGTGAAGCAACCTTTTTACCACCAAGGTTATTCTGAATAGGGCATTATTGTCTTTGCCGCATTTGTACTTGTTGTCATAAGCAATCTAAGTGATAACCAATGCTCTCTAACGAATGTTTTAATTCTGACAAGATGGTCAATCGTGAGTATGAGGCGTCTGAACCCATATTAATAGTTTTATACTAGTTAACTGGATTTAATACATCCATCACTTATTACTTATGTATTTGACAGTCTAACCTGTTAGAATTATGCGAATATTGCATGGACCGTACGGTCCTTTACCGTTTGAGGTTCCCTTTTCAACTTTGATTCTCGCCATGACTGTGTGAAGTCGCCATTGTCTCAAGTCGTATTGAAAAGGTTTAGTTGTGCATTAAGGGCCCTATCAAATTAGTGTTTCAAAAGTTAATATTTGCCACAATCAATATGATCTTGTAAGCTCTTTGAGAGCGAACCTTTACTTGAAATCTTCCGGAGTTAACATGATTGAAATTTAAAGGAACAAATTCTTTCATATATTTTAATTTGTTGAAGTTTCCAAAATTGTTCGGCTTTGTTAAAAACAATGTTCTTTCTAAAATATGTCTTGTAGGTTTATACAGCTGCTCTTAGCTTCGCAAATGATTTTCAGCACTATATTCCACGCACTTATGAAAGTGGAGTAAGTGTTCAATCTAGAGATTTAGGAACTGTATGTTCTCCTCTTGCGTCTCTAATGGTCCGAAGTGGTCGGTATATATGATAATATTAAGACTTTTATGTTGGTATATATCATAATATTAAGACTTTTCTTTGGTATCGATGTTAATATTAAGACTTTTCTGTTGGTATAGATGATAATATTAAGACTTTTCTGTCGGTATATATGTTAATATTAAGACTTTTCTGTCGGTATATATGATAATATTAAGACTTTTCTGTTGGTATAGATGATAATATTAAGACTTTTCTGTCGGTATATATGTTAATATTAAGACTTTTCTGTCGGTATATATGATAATATTAAGACTTTTCTGTCGGTATATATGATAATATTAAGACTTTTCTGTTGGTATATATGATAATATTAAGACTTTTCTGTTGGTATATATGATAATATTAAGACTTTTCTGTTGGTATATATGATAATATTAAGACTTTTCTGTTGGTATATATGATAATATTAAGACTTTTCTGTTGGTATATATGATAATATTAAGGCTTTTCTGTTGGTATATATGATAATATTAAGACTTTTCTGTTGGTATATATGATAATATTAAGACTTTTCTGTTGGTATATATGATAATATTAAGACTTTTCTTTGGTATCGATGTTAATATTAAGACTTTTCTGTTGGTATATATGATAATATTAAGACTTTTCTGTCGGTATATATGATAATATTAAGACTTTTCTGTTGGTATATATGATAATATTAAGACTTTTCTGTTGGTATATATGATAATATTAAGACTTTTCTGTTGGTATATATGATAATATTAAGACTTTTCTGTTGGTATATATGATAATATTAAGACTTTTCTGTTGGTATATATGATAATATCAAGACTTTTCTTTGGTATCGATGTTAATATTCAGACTTTTCTGTTGGTATAGATGATAATATTAAGACTTTTCTGTCAGTATATATAATAATATTAAGACTTTTCTGTTGGTATAGATGATAATATTAAGACTTTTCTGTCAGTATATATAATAATATTAAGACTTTTCTGTCAGTATATATAATAATATTAAGACTTTTCTGTCAGTATATATAATAATATTAAGACTTTTCTGTTGGTATATATAATAATATTAAGACTTTTCTGTCGGTATATATGATAATATTAAGACTTTCTGTCGGTATATATGATAATATTAAGACTTTTCTGTTGGTATAGATGATAATATTAAGACTTTTCTGTTGGTATATATGATAATATTAAGACTTTTCTGTTGGTATATATGATAATATTAAGACTTTTCTGTTGGTATAGATGATAATATTAAGACTTTTCTGTTGGTATAGATGATAATATTAAGACTTTTCTGTTGGTATAGATGATAATATTAAGACTTTTCTGTTGGTATAGATGATAATATTAAGACTTTTCTGTCGGTATATATGATAATATTAAGACTTTTCTGTCGGTATATATGATAATATTAAGACTTTTCTGTTGGTATAGATGATAATATTAAGACTTTTCTGTTGGTATAGATGATAATATTAAGACTTTTCTGTTGGTATATATGATAATATTAAGACTTTTCTGTTGGTATATATGATAATATTAAGACTTTTCTTTCGGTATATATGATAATATTAAGACTTTTCTGTTGGTATAGATGATAATATTAAGACTTTTCTGTTGGTATATATAATAATATTAAGACTTTTCTGTTGGTATATATGATAATATTAAGACTTTTCTGTCGGTATATATGATAATATTAAGACTTTTCTGTTGGTATAGATGATAATATTAAGACTTTTCTGTTGGGATAGATGATAATATTAAGACTTTCTGTTGGTATATATGATAATATTAAGACTTTTCTGTCGGTATATATGATAATATTAAGACTTTTCTGTTGGTATAGATGATAATATTAAGACTTTTCTGTTGGTATAGATGATAATATTAAGACTTTTCTGTTGGTATAGATGATAATATTAAGACTTTTCTGTTGGTATATATAATAATATTAAGACTTTTCTGTTGGTATATATGATAATATTAAGACTTTTCTGTCGGTATATATAATAATATTAAGACTTTTCTGTCGGTATATATGATAATATTAAGACTTTTCTGTTGGTATATATGATAATATTAAGACTTTTCTGTCGGTATATATGATAATATTAAGACTTTTCTGTTGGTATATATAATAATATTAAGACTTTTCTGTTGGTATATATGATAATATTAAGACTTTTCTGTCGGTATATATGATAATATTAAGACTTTTTCTGTTGGTATAGATGATAATATTAAGACTTTTCTGTTGGTATAGATGATAATATTAAGACTTTTCTGTTGGTATATATGATAATATTAAGACTTTTCTGTCGGTATATATGATAATATTAAGACTTTTCTGTTGGTATAGATGATAATATTAAGACTTTTCTGTTGGTATATATAATAATATTAAGACTTTTCTGTTGGTATATATGATAATATTAAGACTTTTCTGTCGGTATATATAATAATATTAAGACTTTTCTGTCGGTATATATGATAATATTAAGACTTTTCTGTCGGTATATATGATAATATTAAGACTTTTCTGTCGGTATATATGATAATATTAAGACTTTTCTGTTGGTATAGATGATAATATTAAGACTTTTCTGTTGGTATATATAATAATATTAAGACTTTTCTGTTGGTATATATGATAATATTAAGACTTTTCTGTCGGTATATATGATAATATTAAGACTTTTCTGTTGGTATAGATGATAATATTAAGACTTTTCTGTTGGTATAGATGATAATATTAAGACTTTTCTGTTGGTATATATGATAATATTAAGACTTTTCTGTCGGTATATATGATAATATTAAGACTTTTCTGTTGGTATAGATGATAATATTAAGACTTTTCTGTTGGTATATATAATAATATTAAGACTTTTCTGTTGGTATATATGATAATATTAAGACTTTTCTGTCGGTATATATGATAATATTAAGACTTTTCTGTTGGTATAGATGATAATATTAAGACTTTTCTGTTGGTATATATAATAATATTAAGACTTTTCTGTTGGTATATATGATAATATTAAGACTTTTCTGTCGGTATATATGATAATATTAAGACTTTTCTATTGGTATAGATGATAATATTAAGACTTTTCTGTTGGTATAGATGATAATATTAAGACTTTTCTGTCGGTATATATGATAATATTAAGACTTTTCTGTCGGTATATATGATAATATTAAGACTTTTCTGTTGGTATATATGATAATATTAAGACTTTTCTGTTGGTATATATGATAATATTAAGACTTTTCTGTTGGTATATATGATAATATTAAGACTTTTCTGTTGGTATATATGATAATATTAAGACTTTTCTGTTGGTATATATGATAATATCAAGACTTTTCTTTGGTATCGATGTTAATATTAAGACTTTTCTGTTGGTATAGATGATAATATTAAGACTTTTCTGTCAGTATATATAATAATATTAAGACTTTTCTGTTGGTATAGATGATAATATTAAGACTTTTCTGTCAGTATATATGATAATATTAAGACTTTTCTGTCAGTATATATAATAATATTAAGACTTTTCTGTTGGTATATATGATAATATTAAGACTTTTCTGTCAGTATATATAATAATATTAAGACTTTTCTGTTGGTATATATAATAATATTAAGACTTTTCTGTCGGTATATATGATAATATTAAGACTTTCTGTCGGTATATATGATAATATTAAGACTTTTCTGTTGGTATAGATGATAATATTAAGACTTTTCTGTTGGTATATATGATAATATTAAGACTTTTCTGTTGGTATATATGATAATATTAAGACTTTTCTGTTGGTATATATGATAATATTAAGACTTTTCTGTTGGTATAGATGATAATATTAAGACTTTTCTGTTGGTATAGATGATAATATTAAGACTTTTCTGTTGGTATAGATGATAATATTAAGACTTTTCTGTCGGTATATATGATAATATTAAGACTTTTCTGTCGGTATATATGATAATATTAAGACTTTTCTGTTGGTATATATGATAATATTAAGACTTTTCTGTTGGTATATATGATAATATTAAGACTTTTCTGTTGGTATATATGATAATATCAAGACTTTTCTTTGGTATCGATGTTAATATTAAGACTTTTCTGTTGGTATAGATGATAATATTAAGACTTTTCTGTCAGTATATATAATAATATTAAGACTTTTCTGTTGGTATAGATGATAATATTAAGACTTTTCTGTCAGTATATATGATAATATTAAGACTTTTCTGTCAGTATATATAATAATATTAAGACTTTTCTGTTGGTATATATGATAATATTAAGACTTTTCTGTTGGTATATATAATAATATTAAGACTTTTCTGTTGGTATATATAATAATATTAAGACTTTTCTGTCGGTATATATGATAATATTAAGACTTTCTGTCGGTATATATGATAATATTAAGACTTTTCTGTTAGTATAGATGATAATATTAAGACTTTTCTGTTGGTATATATGATAATATTAAGACTTTTCTGTTGGTATATATGATAATATTAAGACTTTTCTGTTGGTATATATGATAATATTAAGACTTTTCTGTTGGTATAGATGATAATATTAAGACTTTTCTGTTGGTATAGATGATAATATTAAGACTTTTCTGTTGGTATAGATGATAATATTAAGACTTTTCTGTCGGTATAGATGATAATATTAAGACTTTTCTGTCGGTATATATGATAATATTAAGACTTTTCTGTCGGTATATATGATAATATTAAGACTTTTCTGTCGGTATATATGATAATATTAAGACTTTTCTGTCGGTATATATGATAATATTAAGACTTTTCTGTCGGTATATATGATAATATTAAGACTTTTCTGTCGGTATATATGATAATATTAAGACTTTTCTGTCGGTATATATGATAATATTAAGACTTTTCTGTCGGTATATATGATAATATTAAGACTTTTCTGTCGGTATATATGATAATATTAAGACTTTTCTGTTGGTATATATGATAATATTAAGACTTTTCTGTTGGTATAGTGTCATGTAAATTTATAAGGACTTTTTCTTATTCCCTGATGACTTTTTCGCTAGATTCATGAAACCACGGTTTGGTTATCTGTACAAGAATCTCCCGAAGTTGTTAGAATTGTGTCCAAAACAACATACTGGAGTATGTAATTAAGTAAGAGTATCAGATCCGGTTCATTTTGAACGGGATCGTCTCTCACATGTGATTCGCATATGTTCTGAAACGTTTCCAAACATGCTTGTATTTCCATTTCGCGCTTGCTTCTTGGGAGTATTTCTTTCTAACCCTTGGGTTTGGGGAATATTACTCCTAAGTGTACTAGACTGTGATCACTTCCATAGAGGTCGTAATCATCTTCAGAAAAGAAGTAAAATTTAAAAAAAGGATGGATCACGTATGGTCAGGTCTAATGACGAGTACAATCGTGGTAGGAAGAAAGAATAAGACTAGTCAATACAAATGGAAAGATCGTGTTTTGAAAGAACGGCTTCTATTTCCTTTTCTTCAACGCAGATATCGTTAGAACCCCAAAGTGTATGGTGGCTCTTTAAGTCAAGAAATAGAAACAAGTGCTGACAACAGTCGAATGAGATCGTAAACGGATTCTGGAGTGGACCGATCCAGTGGCCTAAGTGGTTCCAGCGTCCGTCTCGGATACTGGAGGGGACGGGTTTGAACCCCGGCCGAGTCATGCCAAAGACTTATAACAAACGGTACTAGAAGCTGTCTCGCTTAACGCTGAGCGTTTTGTATTACCTGTACGATGATTTATTCAGCAAAGCATAAAAGAGGTTTGTATTGGCCGTGATGTAGTATTGATATTAGTCTGGCTATGAGGACTTCAGTTTTTATGATAATGGATACTCCTTCAGCAGTCATGTCAGTAATTCTTGAACAGTTGTTGTATGTTGTGGAATAGTTTAAATTAATTATATCGTTTTCTTTTAAAGGCACATGAATGCAGGTACAGGTTCTTTAATTAGAAGACACAATTCACCCGTATGCTCCTTTAGACCCTGACTTTTCCATTATATTATCCTGTCAGATATATTTACAAAACTGGTGGAAGTATGAGACTTTGTGTCTCTGGTGCGGTATCAAGAACACCAAATTGTTTTGAAGAGCTTCACAGGTCAAACCGAACGTCTTGTAGGTTCTTTTTAATATGTTCTTAAATAGGATTTGAGCAGGCATCGTCATTGAAACCGATGGTCTGTTGCTCTTTATGTGTACAGAACATAACCTGTTTTTGCTAGTAGTTTTCAGTGTTTTACTTGTCACTACTATATTGACCACTGGAGCTATCGGTGGGTCGCTCTCTTGTGGGTCGGATCAAAGTGATTTCTTGTTTGTAGTATTTAATTTTTTGCATGTGTTATAAGTATATGCTCTTTAAAAAGGTAATAATAAAGAGTGAAAGACAACAAGCTTTGAAAAATTTAACAAATCTATTTATTCTTCTAGAATATAAAGTGCAAATGAGATAAAACAACTAACGGCATTGCGAATAAAATTCCAACATAAACTAAGAATTACAGACAATAAGTCCTAGTAATTTAAAGTCCTGAATAAAATTCAGCAAAATTCTAGAACGAAATCCCACAACGGACGTCGATGACGTGCTTGTGGTAGTTATTAAAGTGTTGATGTGTCCACAGTCTTTTGTTGAATCATATATATAATTCCAGGTTTGAATATACTATAAATTCGAGCGAATGTCTTTATCCAAGAATTTTATCAGAGCACGTTTGGTAATTCCAGAGAAAATAATCACTTTCATTCAATAATTTAAACAAAATGAAACTCAGCACAACTAACTGGTCACAACATAATACAACTTGAAAGCGCTAGATGTTAAAGCACGAATGACAAAGACCTAAAAACTAAAAAGTTATATAGTTCTCTACTTGACCACAGGTCACAATTATCATTTTCTTTAAAAAGAAAAAACATTTCCTAATGGAAAAAAACCTTCTAGAATGATCTCGATGTTTACAAAA
This sequence comes from Sinohyriopsis cumingii, assembly GCA_028554795.2. Lineage (NCBI taxonomy): Eukaryota > Metazoa > Mollusca > Bivalvia > Unionida > Unionidae > Sinohyriopsis > Sinohyriopsis cumingii. The sequence continues at coordinate 115,053,467 of CM068838.1, read as the reverse complement.
CAGTAACCTGGATTACGTAGGAAACTCCAACTTTTTGACCCAAATTAACATATTTACCTCTTCTATTAATGCTAATTCTAACAGGAAGCTCATAAACAGAATAATGAAGCTATGTATTAGCTTTTTACATAATATGAAAGAAAGAAAAAGTCAATCAGGTCAAGCAGAAATTAACTCAGTTTTAAACAAGGTCATGTCTAGCATACAATGTTACATTACAATAGCATGTAATGAAATAATAATAAAAATTTAACAAGCAAACAATTAAATGAAATCTACATAACATTTGTCACACTCTCTCATTGATTACTTGATATATCTACTTCAAGGTTTTTGTGGCTGCTTCCACGGGTTTCGGAGGCGTCACAGCACTGTATGCGAGGTCTAGTGCTGTCGCCAGGAAATGTCTTTTCGAGTAGAGACATAATTTTCTACTCAAGTCGACGGCAATCTTTACATGGAGTTGTGGTTTCCACAGTTTCTTTTTTCTCAAAGCAACTCAGACGCTTCTCTTGTTTTGCCTTTTATTTCTTAAGGCAGATTATGTAGTAAGAGAACGGCCCTTAACAATCATCCATGAGAATATCTCTTTGCATGATGATATATCGTCTTGCATACTGGTTTTTCTTTCAGTCTTGTTTGGATCATCACATGTCTACCAGTTAAGGCACGGAAAGAGTCCAGAAATTAAGTTGTTTACTGCCTTTTATCGATGCAACCAATGTGGCGCAGTTTAAGGTCAACACGAATGTAGTGGTGGAAATCGAATGATCGTTTCCGCAAATGTTGATTAGTTTCACATGGGATAGATTCTGAGATCTTTGATTTTCTACTCAGACTTACAACAGTCATCAAAGTCACTAGATCTTATGACAGCTCTACATAAGTTCGGGGATTTATTCGTTAATACATTAATGGGTATCTTCACAGAACATACTGATTGAAGATTATCTGCTGCAACCTGCTTCTACACGTAACTGGTCTGAGAAAACGGCACCCAGTTCGTTTTCCAGTATATGATGCGAGCGGAGGAGTGGGTGCATCGAGCCTATTATGCATTCCAAATCACGGAAAGGGACAAAAACATTAATTGTTCCCAGATTTTCGTTAGTGATGCAAGTGATTGATATTTCAGGTATCGAAATTTCAGTGGTAGAATTCGCATCAATTACAAGTGAAACAGTATAAGACTGGGCATCACATTAACGGCTGCTATTAAAGACACACTACTTTTAAAATCATAGCGAGATAAAAATTTAATGGAAAAGATAAGGCCTAACAACAGTCACGATTTAAAACATTTTGGTGTGTTAATTATTTTTTCAATACTGTTATTGATTAACAATGTATCGAATCTAATTAATTCGTTTTGTTTAAGTCCATCGTCACTAGCTTTATTTTGAACACATGCTGAAATCTACGCATTTCTTCACTCATTGTTTAGGAATTGTATGCATCATTTACAATTTAAAACGTTGCGTTGCAGAAACAAAACAAATTTAAACTTAACATCTCCGTTGGATCTCTTTTAACTGATAATAATCACTTTGCATATTTAAGTAAATTAGCAATATTTAAGTTCGCTGACACATTAGCCCACACTGCAAATTTAAATTCCATATATTAATGATCGAACAATTGTTAGTATTTTTCTAGAAGTAGCGGCAACAACAGCAACAGGTGAAGAAGACAGAATGCTAGAGGCAAGAAGATGTAGACGATTATCATCGTAAATGTCATCATCATCACCATCATCAATATTAGCAGCATGATGAAGGATAAGAAAAGCAGGTAGGTAATGGGAAACTCGACAGCGAAAGAAAAAACAGTGAATCGATATACAAGAAAAAAAAATGATCTTACCTCAAGATGTTCATTTTTAACTGCTAGCCGCAAAGCTGTCCTCCCGAGTGCGTCACTACAGTCGATGTTAAGGTCTACATTTTCACTCAGAAGTCTTTTAACCGTGGGAATGTCACCAAACTCCGCCGCATGTAAAAATTCTTCTTCTACATCCACAATCTGTTCATTAGAATGAGAAAGAAAACTCTTCTTGAGTTCGAAGGACCTGGTAATCTTTGCTATTCCCATAAACCTTCCACGCTTTCGTTTAATCCGCGGCATGTGCAAACAAACAGACACTGTCCTTTCCAAAAATTATTCAACTAGATCGTGTCACTTTCCATTTACCCCACTATATGAAAATACTTGAAGCTGTTCATTCTGCAAACGTTCATCGACTTCAAACAGTGCTTCAGGAAGCACCTTTATGGACCAAAACACCGGATCAATAATATCATATTCTAGCGTTAGCTCGTTGTCTCCTATTCCCTACTAGTCATGACCCACTGTGTTTTAAATGTTAACTTATGTAATTGAAAATATTAGATTATAGCCGTACATTATACTTCAGTGGCTTTAACAAGTATACAGTCCAAGGCAATTATAACCTTTTTCCATCCATAAGTTGAATAAACGCTGCTATCACAGAGATACAGTGTGCCTAAGCTCCTCGGAAGGCAATCATCATTTACAACAGTTGAAAATAATATGGACATAATTCAATCCAGCAGTTAATTTCGTCTTAGTTCACGCATGGTGCTAAGAGATACTTCGTGCATGTGACTTCTCTCGGATATGATTACATACTGCTTGTGCCTGACGTCATTTTGATGGCAATTCTAACTTTTAACTACGTACTAAAACAAATAACAGTTTAATAACTTCTATTCTAAAGAGCTTGATCCAGTAAACCTCTGACGGTGCATACATTATTACAGATCCTGGCCCCATTGAATATCACCTACACAGAACTTCATACATATGTGTTCTAGATACATTTTGAGTGACTGTTTTAGAAAGTTTAGTTACGAACAGCGCATTACTAAACAGAAAACCAGGAGTTTTTTTTGTTGTCTTTTTCCAGTTGAAGTTTTCGTAGTATTTTCACTTCGCCTTATTGTAACGGGGGCACGTCTTCAAAAACGTATATTTAGGCGGGAGATGGACAACTGTCATATTGCTTTCGGGCACTCTGTAAGGCTGCCAATGAATGTAGGGTAATTGCAAACATACGATACATCCTACTACTGACCTAATATTAGTTACTTTTAAATATGTGATACATTCTAATATTGACAAAATATGGGGTCCTTATATACGTTTTAATATTGAACTAATATAGGGTGCTTTTAAGAAGATACGGATTGTGAGCGAAATATTTTACTACAGATTGTGTGATATTGTTGTCCTCAAAACTTACTGTTAATTAGAGACCAATTAAATATTCTTTCAAACATACGAATACTGGAGGTTAAATGTAGCACACCAGTTTCATAAATTGGACTCGGTCAATTTTTTTTTAAATACATCAGTATGCATGTACATACAATCAAGTAAAATAATATTTATGTGGACGATAGTTGGCATATATACAACTTTTGAAGTTATGATGGGTAGTTTATGGTTCACTAAAGAAAGGAAACTAAAATCAAACGTGGACACAAAACTACGGCTGAAACGCAAGCGGATGTGGACACCAAACTACGGCGGAAATTGAAGCGGATGTGGACACCAAACTACGGCGGAAATTCAAGAAAATGTGAACACAGAACTACTGCTACAATGCAAAAGGTGCTTAAGGCTAAGGCTGAAACAGTAGTTTTGTAACGTGTACGATTGTACAAGAATCGAACTGGATGCCATGCATTCAGTTCTTACTAAAAAGGAAAACATATATGGGTCAAGTTGCTTAAATTTTCTGTTGACAGATAACAATTAATTCCTGCATGATTCGCTTGTTAATGAAATGCCATGGATAAGAGAGTAACTTCAAACCTTTTAGCAAATTTGTCTAAATTCAGTTTTGTTGGATATTTCTTAATATGTGTTTATTCTTTTTATAGGAAAAACTGCGTTCTTGTACCTTAACTGCAGAAGGATAATGATGTTGCACGGGAAACTGAAAATAGTTTAGTGCCAGTTCAATAATTTTAAATTACTAAAGCACTATTTCGAAAGAACAATAACAATATTAAAATAACATGTCCAGCGTATTATTGAAAATAATGGAATTAATGTATGTATTGGACTGATGAGATGTGAGACTTCGTTTCAATTCAAGCACAGTCAACCCTTCCCGGTTTTGGCTTTCACCATTTTTTTAATTTTTTTTTTTTTTTTTGCTGTTGAAATGCATCAAACAAATAAACTGTTATAAAGCTTCATTTAGAGAACTATAATGCATATATACAAAACAAAAAATACTCTCAAAACGTCATAATAACCAGTTAACTAATATAACATTCATTAGAAAGACATATCAATTTATAATGAAATATGCATTAGATGGTAACATAGTTATGTCACATTTTCACGAAATGATAATTTACGGAATAAAATTATCTGCTTTAAACAATAAATATGTATTTTTCTGCATGTTTCTGCTCATTATTTTAAACATTTTCGGTGCATTAGTTCCATTTCAACTTTAATAACAAGAATGCTCGTTTTATTGAGTTTTAAAATCTAGCTTCATCGTAACGACATAACAAAAGGCACCAGTTTAGCAAAATTGTTCCTTTTTAATACTATATAAAAATTTGATCTGCACACCCAACAAATGTTACGCACATGCTGTTATTATCAAAGTGAGATTACATCATATAGAAATGGGACTATTTCGATAATACCTTAGACTGGTCCATAATTTTGTAATTTACTGAAAATAAACCATACCAAGGTTATCAGACTGATCCATATTTGTGTAATTTACTGAAAATAAACCATACCGAAGATCATGGTTGTAGGCTAGCATTATTCATTTACTACTTATATGATCTCGTACGTTTACTTTTCTTTTAGCTCACGGCCACCTAATTGGCTAATTGATTGACAATTTCAGGTTCAAATATTAAAACAGAACAATATTGTTGTAGAGAATTTATTTGTCCTCTACTCATTGACAGTGATACTTGTTGTAATCACGCCTCATTAGGTCCTTTACTTTGTATATCAGATAGAATATCAATAAAGGTTATTTTGGTGTTTTGCAAATCAATTCAAGGATTTAGGCTTCCAGCAATATTAGTAACTTTGAAATGGTGACTTTAACCGTACCATTCGGCAAAGTGACTGGGGGTTCTGTTGTAATTACATGTAAACACACTGGTAATTATCCCTTTCAAATTGAATGTAAACACCGTCATCATGTCATCCGGTTGACATCCGTTCTATTGATGCACAACTATCGATTGTGTCTATAAGCGTCGTATTAACTTTGACGAAAATTGTAGCGTTTGCTTTTCAAGTATCACGATAGGAAGCTATTATACAGATTGTACCTCTCCACCTCAGAAGCTTCGTATTACAAATTCGTTAGCGTGAGCAACACACGCCTTGTTAAAAGAAAAAAGTATATGCATGGAAGCTGGATTATGGAGCAGCCCAATTTAACGTTTTAGCTACATGTACATGACACATATATCTCTGCTTGAAGCAAGAGTGTAAGATAAGGCTTGGAGATGTTCAAACGGCCATTTTCTCCTCTGATTTCATTAATGATTTCGAGCATCAATTTAATGTCATGCAACCAGGTAATTAAACTGTATTCAGTTGAGTGCCTGCAGATTAAAGCCAGTTTTAGGCTTTTATTTAAAAATGTTTTAGATTCTATATTTGTTACAAAAATAAGATTTTCATCTTCATACGAAATCCTTAATTTTAAATAAAAGTGTCAATTACCCTGCAGATATTACGTTCTATGGACGGCCCCGTGGTCAACCGCTTGAACTAACGGAGACTTTTTGCAAATATATATTATGTTATGTATATTTAATCTGCATTGTGTGTTAGTGTTTCTAATTCATTATGCAGTGGACATTGTATTTTGGACCTGACTTTGTCCAAAATCAAGTTCATGTTCTTCTTGACTAGAGAAACTAATGTTTCTATTTTGGTAAAACAAATAATATATAGTTAATATTTTATAAGATTGTTGGTAAAATATTTGAATATTATCCTGGTGTAAGTAAAGGAAATTATATTTACCATGTTCTTTATTACAATTATAGTAACAGACGTTGTATAATTGTAGCGTTGATTGATCTGTAAATTATTATTTGTTTGTTGTCCTGCATCCTTACTTTTCTATTGTGAATTAGTTTTTATAAAGTCTTGATAACTTCAGAAATTATTAATTCTTGCTGTACGATCTTAATGCAGAACCATTGTGTATTGCTGTGTTCAGTATTTTTGGGGGGTTGGAACCATTTATTGACAGTATTATTCTCTGAAATTACAAAGTGTTCAATAATAGTCTTGGACAGACACATTAACTTGGAATTATAGTGAATTCAAACACGGATATATTGGAGTATACTTTTATGATTCATCAAAAGACTGTTGTTACATCATCACACTTCAGGCCTTTGATACATTAGTACATTCGAGACTACAAACACATCAACACTTTCAGTGTTTGATATTTTTGAAATGCCACTGCAATTTAATTAAAACTTTATTCATTAGGACTGGTGATAAATGTTTTGGATTATTTGGGATTTAGTTTGTAATACTGTAAGATTTTTATCTTTTTATTTTAGAGAAATCATTTATTTGTTGAATTTTATAAAACGTCCTGGTTTTCGCTTTTAACTGTTACTTTGTTTAAGACCACAGAGTTGTAATAATTAAAGATACCGTTCAGAGAAGTTCAATATGTTTAAAAGAAAAATGTAAAATTAAAGAAATATTGAAATTGCGTGACAATGATAGCGAAAGTAATTTAATGATTTAATGTGTGAAAATCTGGACTTCACTTTGATAAACTAAAACTTAATTTAACAGTGCTCAATATTATTGTCCTGTAACTCAGTTTAACGATCCGGTAAAGCGATATATCACACAAACAATTAAGGAGATTACATCTACTGCACAGGAAAAAACCGACAAACAGTCTTGACAGCTGCTCTTTAAAAGTTGTCGGTTATCACTTTGTTAACAGATGCAGAGCTCGGTGTGAAATACGTTTGTCGTTTGAATTATGATAGACTTAACATCATGAAAGGTAACTAAATGAACAAGAATAATGTTGCTCTGTTTGTGAAGGTATACACGCTATTTGGAAATTGTATGAAAATTTGATACAGTGGTTAGACCATTAAGTATCTCTTCTTTTTAGACTAGATATATCTTTTATGATTTCGGTACATTTTTAAAGTGTTCGAGCACCAAAACGAAACGATATATACTTCACCAGAACCAGCTACAATGGGATGATTTTTTTAATAACTACGAGATGAATTATAATGTTTTCTTAATCACTGGGAAACGTACCTTTTACCTGATATAGAAATGACGTATCTTCAAAGAATTTATTTGGTTGTACAAAAGGGCAGGAGGACACAGACTGCATAATCTAGAGGCCGAATATAGGCACTTCATTTACTATGTTGTCCTTGTCACTATCTATCTATTTTTAATGTACATTATTTGTTTTGAATAACACCAGAAAATGCGTTGTAGAGAAGCCATTGTATTTGTAAACGACTTTGGTCATAAATAAGACAAATAGTTAGAAGGACTCGTTTAACGGGTCACTAATGCCCTGTTGTTAACTAACATTTCTGCCAGCTTACAGGATGCAAAGAAGAAGGCAAACTAACCAGCAGCAGAGGGGGTGAACAGACCGAATTTTGGAGCGTCCAAAAACTGAAATAAAGCCTTCCTAAAAAAAAGGGATTAATAACCTTAAAAATCAAAATAACTAACTACGGAGGCTCTCTCAAAGAGATCCTTAAGTCCCTAGAGTCCCTAGGTTAGTAAACGTTATTTCTCCAACTAAAAACTTGTCGATGGCGAGTACATTACAAAAAAATGAACCATCTTGAGGTCCTGCCCACCTCTGCTGCTATTAATTTATCCAAATATTTTATCAAGTCCAATACGATATCTTGTTCTAGGATCGTACAAATGTATTGTTATAAATCCATGCGGAGTAGCTTGCGCTCGTGAAAAGAAGTTTTTAAATTTAATTATATCCATGTCACTGCTGCACCAGGTTTGATGAATATTTCTCATCGTGTGTGTAACAACTCCATTAAACACAACTAAAATATTACAGTTATCTCTGATCCCTTTTGGTGTTTGTGTGTATTGTTGAGTAACATAAATAACATCGCCGTTTTTATGTCTACCTCGAGAAAAAATCCTAGCTGGATTTGATTGTTTGTCCAGCATCACATCATCATATACACCTAAATTATTAATAAATCCGTCTATGGAATCTACTGATGGTGCTTCATCAATATCGGTTATAAACTCGATAACATCGTTATCTTTATCTATTCGCGCGTTTTCATTAAAATCCTTAAGTACATCATAACATCATTGATCATCAACTGACGGGGCTACCAAATACAATTTATCCCACTTTAACCATCTCATTATAAGATTAAGTAACAACTGCGTCTTTCCACTTCCAGATGGTCCTATTATTATCATTCTGACGGAATTCGGTAACGCAGGGTGGTGCTTGACAGGTTCTCGTTTTTTTGTCGCTGAGAAATCAATTATATCCATGCTGTATAAAATATCCATGGATTTATATTGTGTGAAGTGCAGGACGCGTACCCCGACTGATACACTAACAACTATTACCACAAAAAATAACAGATCAGCGGTTATTGGTAAGTGTACGCGGTGTGGTACGAAGAAATTTAAATTTATTCCCGGTGATAATTCAGATACAAAGTCAGCGTTAAAAAAAAGCAACGAGGAGGTGATATTGTAGCAAAATTAGGAAAATTACCGGGAACTCCGTGGGCTAAATACCCAGGAGAAAAACATCTACCAGGATATAATTTTATTGCGGTCCTGTTACTCGACTCGATATCAGGCTCGATAATCAGGATCAACCAAAACCAGGCGAGGAACCAATAAATGCTGTTGATAAAGCATGCCATACTCATGACGTTGCGTATAAAAGCAATGATCTACAACATAGGCATATTGCAGATGTGAAATTAATTCATGCGCTAAATTCTATAAAAATAAAAATATCAAAGAAAAATTAGCTAATTGGTCAGTAAGATCCGCGATGAAAGGTAAATTAGCGCTAGGGGCTGGTAATATATAAAATGGAATCGATTTATTATTCACCAAGAGGATACTGGAAAGGTAAAGCAGCAATTAGTAAACTCGCTGATGCAGCAGCGGTTAAACATCCTACTGCTAAAGCGTGGTTATCCAAACAAGCAATATGGCAAATTTATTTACCACCACCTAAGCAAATTTGATTTGCACATTTTGATGTTAGTGTTCCTAATGAAGTTCATCAAGCTGATATATTATTTCTACCACATGATACCGTTAAAATTGGTCGACGTCAAATAACATATAAATACGCGCTAACTGTTGTTGATGTTGCAAGTAGATACACAGATGCAGAACCGCTATCAACGAAAACAGCATCTGAGGTAGCTTCTGCGTTTGAACGAATTTATCAACGAGGTGGTTTACGATGGCCACAACTGCTACAGGTTGATCCTGGTAAGGAATTTCTTGGTCCAGTATCATCGTCGATGAAGCAACATAATGTCACTATCAGACGAGGACACACTGCAATTCATCGTGATCAGGAAATTGTTGAACGATTTAATCTAACACTTGCTGAGCGGTTATTTGGATATCAATACGCGAAGGAATTTATTCAGGATACGAGATCTCGTGAATGGGTTGCAAGATTACCAAGTGTGATAGCCGCGTTAAATAATGAAGTAACTCGAACGACCAACATGAAACCTATTAGAGCAGTCACAAAAAAGTATAACTACACAACGATGTGGTCTTTCAGCGCAACCAGTATTAGGAAATACTACTGTGAGGCATTTATATGAACCCGGTGAACTCGAAGGTGGTAAAAAAATGAGCGACTGATCCTATTTGGAGTGTTACCACACATAAGATATCCACCGTGACAAGATCCTCAGGTAGACCCGGAATCTACAGATTAGATTCAACTGCTCCTCAACGTGGATTTGTACGTGAACAATTACAAGTAATTCCCGAGGACACACAATTACCACCGCGATCGCTTAACTAGCTCCTCTACGTCGATTACACTCAAGACAGGTCAACATGATATTTTCGCGTGTATGACCGCGACTGTTATCTTTTCTATGTACGGCAAATTGTCTTGGATTATTACTCGAATATATCCATAACATCACACAATTACAACTTGCACAGTGATTATTCTGTTGTTGTTTCAGAGCGTTGATAAATTCAACATCAAGATCAAATTCTCTTCTTTTTTTATCGCTTTGTTTATAACCAGGTAATTTTTTTCTTATTATATCATTGTCAATATCATCACTAGTCACTGACTCGTCCAAGACAATTCGTCTCAACTGAGATATTTTTCTGACTCTAGACACTGCGAGATAAACTAAGTTTGACCACTCGATACGATCATCTATAATCCAAACAACTGTATAGGTAATAGTTAATCCCTGAGATTAAATATTTAATACTAAATTATGTTTCTCGGTCTGTCCTGGTATATCAAAGTCAATATTTTGCCGCCGAGTATCAGCTGGTCGATAACACAAAGGCACTGGCAGCGTCGGAAACTGTTCTCGTTGTAACTGAAACAACTCTCGTTGAAGTGTATCACGAACTATTTTTCTACTTGCAACTATCAGATCATTTGGTCGCCACGTTTTTAGAAAGTCGTTCATGGGTGTTTCTGGAATTATTCCACGCATTACTTCACACTGAATTTTATTCGGTTCTAGTCTGATTAATTTTTTAAATTCCTTTAATTCTCCATCAAGCGCTCTATGATCATCAGTTATTTCTTCATAGTAATCAACAAAGTTCTTTAGCCAATCATGTGGAGATAGTCCAACAAACGGTGGTGGTTGACCATGATCACCGCACATTATTACAGCAGTATTTCTTGTTAACAACCAGTCAAGAAATGTTTTTAATGTTTCTAACGGCACCATGCATATTTCATCCCATATTATAATCCTCGGAATATATTTTTCTCCCATCCTTAAAGATGTCCATGCATCACCCTTCCATCGGAAGAAGCTATGATAAGTACATGATTGTACTCCTCGTTGTTTCATCTCTCGCGCGAGTCTGTGTGTAGGTATCAGCACGATCATATCCGAGGTCTGAAATAGTTCGATCGCTCGAGTGGTTTTGCCAGAACCACCAGGTCCGTTTAGATAAACCTTTTTATTTCTGGTTATTGGATCGTATACCGATGGTGCAGAAGATATCTGATTATTTCTGCCTGATTTTATTAGGTAAATATCTTTAACCGCAACATCAGCGGATTCGGAATAATCGAGTATATATTCCTTTTTTATTCTCCACGAACCCCACGATGCACAAGTGCCCATGCTTAATTTTTCTAACAGTATTGAATATTTTTTACTTATATAAAACGAATCAGTAGCAACTCTGACAGCGAGTGTAGAAACTTTATTTATCATCGAGCTATTTCTCGACTTTTAAACGTATTTCTGTTCGTTGTATCAGCGATTATAAAATCTAACTCAGCATCATCCATAATCAGTCTTGTACAATGTCGTCTGTGATCATATGCTCCTCCTTGGGTAAACTTGCCGATTATTTTTCTACCAAGATCTTTTGTAATTTTATTTTCGTAATAGGTTATATCGGGATTTTCATCCGAATACTCCTTTTGTTGTGGTAAGCAAACTTCGGTTTGTTTCCGGTATGATATAATTGCTTCACTTACAATCAACCGTGTTAACATCGCACAATCGAGCATATACCGTAACAGTACTATTGGTGCCCACATTTTTTTCTGAAAAATGTTTTCCAAACCAGGTATAACAAATCGCATGGAGCTCTTTAGACATTTCAAATGACTCGATACAAGCAAATCCAGTTAGGTCAAAATCCGGTAATGGTCCATTTATCGATCCTCGTGCCATCTCGTGCGACGGATGACCGAATCGCTCAAAGTACACAGAACAATCTCTGTATCCAAGAAAACGTCCCGGATAACATGCAACCATATCAACTGAAATAACATCTTTATGATAATATTTAGTATTCCATAGTCCGCCGTGTCGGTATTCGACACAACCCAGTATTATGTCATTGAGAAAATCAGACCGAGTTGGCTTCCACGAATTTTTCTTTCTAGCAAAATGAGCCGCAACTGACGGAACAGTAAAACAGTTGCTCAATAGTTCGTCAGTGTCATCAATATATTGCAGTACAAGATTTTTCATTTTTTCGTGGAGAAGATCTGTTCGATAAGTAACACCATTTGGTCTTACAAACTGATCAAATTTATTCTTTTCTTCCATGCATGATTCGTCGCTAAAACTCTGAAATAACCATACTGACACAGGATCGATTTTACTTATTTCGTTAATAAAATCAAACATATCTCCATCAGAATTGTCTATGGGATAACATTTAACAGTTCGATCTCGTGGAAACACTGTTACTGCGTTAGTCCACGCGTGTGCGTTATGATCAATAATTTCGATCGAAGCTCCTTTTGATTTATATTTTGATTCATACAAAATCTCTTCTGTTATTGTCGCTACGGTTATTGGAAATTTTAATCTTTTTCCTAACTCAGCGACATCTTTGATAGACGCCCCGGTATCTTTAACCATCTCGCCCCACTCGTTTATTATTTTACGTCTTTTATCTGTTAAACCGTTTCCACGGGCCGCGTTTGTAAAATGTTCTGTTACTCGTTCAGCTACACAGTTTATTTTTGAAAATTTCATCGGCGCCAGTTTATCAACGCTGGGATTTTCATTTATCACATAGATTCCATAAATAACCGCGGTCACAGGATACGCTCGTTCATAATACGGTTTGTCAATACCGGTCAATAGACCTGGTTTGGAATCTCTACTTAGTATGACAGTTTTTTTATCACCGTGGACAGGATCATATTTATCACGGATAATCCAATTATCTGTTTCTGTCAACACGACAAATTTTATTCTAAAAAGATATTTGCGATTATCAAGATAGTTAATGATAATTGCTGCTCGTTTGTCATTCATCGTAGCGTCGATGATATCTTTGTCGCGTATAATCTTGAACGTTGACCAGACATGAGATGCACCATCTGCGTAAAATTCTTTCTTGGCGTCGTGAATTTTATTGATCAAACTTCTATTTTTCTTGTCAACTAGATGTTTTATTGGTAAATCAGGAGATATTCTGTCGAGATTAAATGTATCTGCGCTCCAAGGCTTGATTCGGGATAATCTATCGAATTCGTTCATATTATATTTCAAACAAGTATTTAAATTAAAATATTATGTATATAATGTCTCGATGCAAATGGCTCATGGTGGGTTCATTGACTCACTGCAATAAATCCTGTAAAAGGGAATTTTGCGGACAACACATGCAAAACGTTCACCGTGGAAGCTTAGGACCAATACCATGTCTGCGATGTGGTATTGGAGTACGAGGTAAAACAGAGTTGTGTGCGTGTTGTGGTGGTAAATAATATAGCGAACTTAAGAGATATTATGATTAAAAAAAATGATGTCAGTGACGGAGCTATAAAATCCGTGGAGGATTATCTAAGTTTTCAGACAAATTATGATTTAAACAAATAATATTATTATAATGAACCACGAGTTTATAAAGCATCCCATAATAACAAACTACGACTCAAATCGCGATTGTTTGATTAGAAAATGCAGGTTGAAGAGACCAGTTGGTACTGTTATTAATACCGGCTATCTAATGTTTGGTGCTGGGAAGAAAAGGTATTACTGTCATCGTTTCATATACGAGTGTCACAAGGGGTTGATCAAAGATGGTCTTGTGATCGATCACATCAACGGTGTGAAAACCGACAATAATTTATTAAAATCTTCAGGCTATTACACAAAGCGAGAACTCTGCACGGGGAAGTACTGGTAAATATGAAAAAACAGTTGCAAGGAGGGTAGTTAAATCCCTCAACGCAGAGACCGGTGAAGAGAATACGTTTCAATCAATGTATTCTGCTGGGAAATACTTTGATATTAACTCGCGTGTGGTAAACACGTCGCAGAAAATATAACCAAGCCCACTCTTTCCAAGAAATATAAGCAAAACATTATTTTCCAATATCATTAGAGAGATAAACTATCATCTTTTGCAAACAATTACCTCAAAATATATTTATTGACTATTTTTTATTTTTTTTGGTCAGAAATTCCCACTTTTATACTACTTATTTTTTGACTTATGCGAAATGGAGATTTCTTCTGTAATATAGCTTTCTTCGTAGATTTCTGACTTTCATGGTCGTAATTAGTCAATTAACCATCTACGTCGTAATTAATATCAATAATTATACCAAAGAAAGATATTTATGGTTTCTAACTTACAAAATAGAAAAATAAACGCATTTCCCATCGTACAATATAGCGAGCTATTTTGAAATCTGTTACGAGAAATCGAGGCAAAGCACGCTGTTTTAATGCAGATATTTACATTCTGTTCAGAAATACAGAAATATTTAAACCGATCTGCAGGTGGTAAAACGTTTGATGGTGCAGTGGTAGTATGTAAATATATTTTATCAAGGCAGAACACGCTGTTAGTGCAATATATTTACAATCTGTTACGAGAAATCAAGGCAGAACACGCTGCTCATTTACATATTTACAATATATTCAGAAACCGCTGTTTTATTATATCTATACAGAAATATTTACAATATATTCAGAAACCGCTGTTTTATTATATCTATACTGAAATATACAGAATCTATTCAGAAACCGATCTGTAGATATATAATAACTTCTGAAACGTATATTGTTAGATGGTTCGATAGCTCAGTTGATAACGTATCTGACCGTGATACTCACGGTCCCAGGATTGAATCCCATGACTGACAACTGTCGGTGGTTTACGCTTATTAGCGATTTTCATAATTAATTGGGGCCCCGCCAGCCCCTCTCCGCACAACAGAACCCCTCCAACCATGTCACTGGTGGTAGATACATGTTTTGTATCACCCACGGGCTGATTATTGGGGGGTGTTCTTTTCTGGCCCCATATATGTTTGTGCCGTTCTTAATTATTTCATTCATTGTATATATTTCGTGTCATTCATATATGTTTGTGCCGTCCTCAATATCGTCATTCATTCATTGTATATATTTCATGTACCTACTGAACTTGCTAAAACACTCGAATAGAGATTCAGGGAATCATCATTCATTGTATATATTTCATAAATGTTTGTGCCGTCATTCATTCATTGTATATATGTCATGTACCTACTGAACTTGCTAAAACACTCGATTGAGGTTCATGTGGGGATTATCATTCATCATACATGTTGTGCTGTCCTTGAAACATCCTCGTGAGCTGGCTAAAACACTCGATTAGGGGTTCACATGAGGATATATTTTTTTTATTTAAATAAATATATACCGTATAATAATGAACTACGAAAATATTAATGATGTAATTGTTGCTATTAAAAAATTGGAAAAAGATGGAATTAATATATGTGATGAACTAAATCCTGAAAAAATAATTTCTGGTTTTGAAATTTTACAAGAACGTAAGAACCAAGGAATACACACACTATCATCTGAATACAAGTTTATAAAACAGATTCAGGCGGTGATGTTTCAGTCGCTAGCTACTGTAGAAGAAGATCAAGTGAAAGAACTCGTCCCTCTCTCTGCCGCAGTAGAAAAAGTTAGATTTGAGTTATCCCACGAATACGAGGCAAAAAAATAATTAGTACTCGTATAAGACAATAAGAAAAATTATGTTAGATTGTGAAACGATCCAAAGTAACTTCGTTAGTGAAACGACCGAGCACGTGTAATATTTTATTTTATCAGAAACATTTTTATTTTATCATAGATCTTTGATCTTAATATTTTATTTTATCAGAAATATTTTATTTTATCAGAAATATTTTATTTTTTCTGAAATATTCTGAAATATTTTATTTTTTTCTGAAATATTCCAACATTTTTAGTCAAATTTGTTATTTTTTTTAGCTATTTTAGTCGATTCGTCGAGGAAAATTGATGAATTTTCCAATATCATTCGGGTCAAACCTCAAGCGGTTCTCTAATTGATTTATCGATAAATCGCCAAAAATCAGTAAAATTGGCTCAAAAAATGAGATTTTTCATGCGATTTTGTTAATTTTTCTGGTAATTTGCGAAAAAAATGAGGATTTTTAACGATTTATCGATAAATCAATTAGAGAACCGCTTGAGGTTTGCCCTGACGAAAAACTGTAATTTGAAGAATTTTCCTCGACGAATCGACTAAAATAGGTCAGAAAAAATAAAATATTTTTGATAAAATAAAACATTTCTGATAAAATAAATATTAAAATCAAAGATCTATGATAAAATAAAATGTTTCTGATCAAAGATCTATGATCAAAAATCATTACGATAAAAGTCTTTAAGACAGAAATCTTACGATAAAAGTCTTTAAGACGAAGATCTACGATAAAAGTCTTTAAGACGAAGATCTACGATAAAGGTCTTTAAGACGAAGATCTACGATCTTACACGTAGATTCACAATAAATTCCTCCTCACACAGATCTATTAATCGTCCTATGTGGTCTGTGAGTTTGAAATTTATTCGTGACAAATACTGATTATGTGTACGCAGATAAACAGGATTGGTTGGCTCTTGCACGATCAAATCCCCAGGGGGAACTTGTGGTGTGAACGTGCATAAGATGTATTCTTGTTGAGCCTGATTTGATTTTCCGAGATCTATTTGATAGCTGCCATCGATATCGTCACAAACAAGATTGACTGCGATCGTTGCTGTTATATGATTTCTGGTGAATTATGATTACCACCTCCTTGTGGGTCGTTATTATATCTAAGAATAGTTGCTGGTAGGGCTATTTTTCTCCACACAGCTAGTATTTCAGGAAAGTTTTTCGCGATAAGATCGTTGAGTGATCTTATTAATTCGCCGGTTTCAAATCCTGGAAGTGTACAATTTAATAAATCTGCTTCAGTTATTTTATAATGATCAATATATGCTTGTTTGATACTTTTTCTTCCTGAATCTATATAATTATTAGCATTTATTACTTCAATAATAGTCTGATTAGCGTATTTAAGATCTAATACAATTTGATTTAAATGTTGTATCGTTGCAATGATCTGATGTTTTAGATTGATATTGGGATACTCCAGGATATAGTTTTTAAATAAATGTGCTAATGTCGTTAATGTAGTTGTGTATTCGGTTTTAATTCTATCAGCTGATGATTTGAAATCTCTTCCATAAACAATATTATTTGAAGTTTTTATATCAAAATCAATGATAGAAAACGGTACCATAGGATATAATTTTCCATTACGAATAACACGAGTATCCCTACAAGTCCATGATACAAATTTCGGTATTCTGGAGTTATTATAAACTTGGCATCGTCAGTGAGAAATTCATTTAACTTCGGTTCTGGTGGTCCATGCTATTCTGGCACAATATCAGGCCAACCTAGTACGGATCTTATCGTGGACTGATAAATATCAACGGCATAATCAGGAGAATTTATTTCAACTGTAGAAGATAGCGTCGGCTCATGAACGTTAATCGATATTTTTGATTCTTTTACTGTTATTGATTTTATTATACGCGCAAATTCCTCATTGATTTGTTCGATCTCATAACTGCCAGTTGGTATTCCAGCAACGACCCACTCAGGTGTTCCATCTGGTTTGTTTTTATTAGCAAATACAAGTGAATTATTTGCTGGTGTACCATCAAATGATTTCGATCTGATGTTTGGCCAGCTGTAATATACTCGTAATTGTACTAACACGATTTCATTCGAGCGAATCGCAGTTGGAAAATTAACAATAAATTCGGGATTAGTCGAGCTTACCGAGCTCATCGTGGTCTTGTGCGGGGTTGTGTTTGTCACGATCTGCTGGCGTAGCTCCTGTGATGTCATTATTAATACTCGTACCTTTAAAAGCACTGTTATATATTTTAATCATTTCTGAAAATTCAAAATCAGAAATCATTCCATCACTGAGGCTTGCTGATAACAATGAAGATAACTTCGAATATGCGACCGTCGCTGTGTGTAATTGTATCATGTAATCGGATAATTTTTCATTCATGCAGGTGCATATTTTTTTTTGCGATGATATTGAGCACACCTGCAATAGTTGTTGCTGCTGAAATACAAATAGTTACGGCTACTGGTGCCATCATTGTCACCGCTGATAATATCACACCGGTTCCAGCACCAACAGCGGATACTGAATAAACGATCACGTCGACGATAACTAGTCCTCATCGATATTTCTTTACTTCTACCGTATATTGTTCGACTCGATCTTTCAACGTTGCCTGCCATTCACGTTCTCGAATTTTAATCAAACTGGTTTTATTAACGATCTCAGGAATCCCCGCTACGATGTTTTGCTGTGTTTGTTTGATCGTGTCAATGTTCGTCTTGATATCAACGAGTTTTACGTCAACGGTCAACGGATTACCAAAAAATTCCTCTGCGGTTTCATTAAATTTTCTAAAGTTTCTGCGAAGATTTGTGAATGCGTTTGTGTGAACGTCATACTCGGCCCGCAACGTGGATAATTTACCATCTACGGTGTTGTAGTCAACGTCAACGTATTTGTTTGTTGCTGCGTCATCGTCGAATGTTGGATCTCTTAAAACTACTATCTTATTCCCGTTCATGTTGAGTTCTTCCGTCATTGTGTCACCGGTATTTTTCACGCGATTAGCAACACTTGCTGTAATTTGATCTCTGATGGTTGTAAACGATACACTCGAATCCCTGCTTTTTCCGCTGCCAGTAAACACAGGGATATTATCCGTGACCGCACCGAGTACTCGTCGAATTATATCATTCCATTTGATATTGCTGGTTTTTAGTTTACCATGTCGATCCTGAAAAATAACAACCTCATCTGGGTCAACTCCAGCCAGGTTCATAATACCAGCGAGTTCATCTTTAGTCGCGTACTTCGACAGATCAATGTCATCGGACTTTTTCTTAACGCGGAAAGATCGTCTTCCGTAAATATCAACCATTATATAAGATCTAAGATCTAAGATCTGTTTAAAACAAAGCGGTTGCTTGTATAATCATGCACGATTTTATGTGGTGGTTTGGACGATTTTGATATAGCGTTAAGTACATTAATTACTTCACGGCCGCATATTGGCGGATCTGTCATTGTTTTTGTGGGTAGCGTTGAATACCAAACTTGCGCGTGAAGTGGTACAACATACTTGATAAACTCACGAGGTGGAGCTAACCCATATGAATCAAAATAAACGATTCCACGTGGATCAACCGCGTATGATACCCAATGGGTACCGGGTCCTGAATTTGAGTCAAGATTAATAATACCTGTTTCGAATTCATTCGGTTGTTTCGGTAATTGATCTCGCATAAAAACACCTCTAAAGGCAGATATTTTTAGTTGTTTAGCAGCATTAAGTAAATCAAAATTTGATGCTGGAACATCTAACGTGTTCCTGGAAGCCTCAGACCTCTTCCCCAACGAGATCCTGGCAATCTTAGGCCGCGCCCTTTTTTTGTATCCCTTTCCTGTTGCTTTCTTTAGAGCTATTCCAGCAGCTGTTCCAACAGCACCTAACGCGGCTGCTTTTGCTACGGCTGGAGCAGCAGCAGCTATTAATGCCGGAATGGCCGCTAGAAGTGGAAAAATACCACCTGTTTTAACTGAGTCCTTAATTGCACCCGCAGAGAGATTAAGTTTGACTCCTGTTTTTGATTGTTTTGCGCCGTTGAAATGTTTAAGTTGACGTTCTGATAATGATAGTTTATTTTGACCACCCGTGATCTGATCTCGCTTTAGTGATATTTTCATTCCGCAGTTTTTTGCTGAATTTGATTGAAGGTTTTTAATCTGACCAGGAGTCAGACTGACACTAACGTGATGATATGGCATTTTATGATAAAATTCGTGTTTTTAAATAACATGATTAAAGATTTTCCACTGGTGCATCAATGACTCTCATTCGACCACTACCACCTTCAAGTAACATTGCTTTATCACTGAGTATAACCGCGATTGCTCTATAATCAACAACACCTGTATTTAACGTTGCTTTAAGATGTATATCAACGACAGATTGTTTTGATAGATCAAGATGCTCTAGTGAAAAATAATAAATCGGATACAAAGTTCTGAAATCATGTTGTGATATTTGCAACCCAGTATCTACATTTTGATCACGTCCCATGAATGACATCAAACGATGATATACACGTCCTATATGATTTTGTTCATAATTTAGTTGTAAATTTTCTGTTGGTTCTTGTTGTCCGTTTATCCGTAAAGAAATATCTGTGATACCTAGTTTATCAAATATCATATGAGTACGTTCTTGACTATTTAAACGATCATGGTTCTGAAACGCAATAAAAATATGCCGTGGTGCAGAAACACCTTGTTGTGATGCTATGTGCCATGTAAACTGACCGTTAATATCAGTTTGTATACTACCTGTGCTTGTTGTTAACCATGACAACAAGGATTTACCACCTGTGTCCATGAAAGAAAGTAATCGCTGTTCTTCTGCGATCGTTGGAGTCATTACCGGCATCCACAATGAAAGTTTCGATATATTTACTTTACTAGCATCACCAGCAGGTCTCCACTGAGCATCGTTATCATCACCCTTTCTTGCAAAAACAACCGTGTGTCTAGCTCCAAAAATAACCTTTCTAACATTTCTACAAAATCCAAAAATATGCGATGGTGGAATTGTACATGAAAAACTTCTATTGGCTCCTAGCAACATATTTTTACGCGTTGAAAATCCCAAGTTGAAATTTAGGTTAGCACCATGAACCACTGGCCACACATCAGCATCATTGTTATCGGCATTGTTTCTTGGTCGTCTTATATTATACTGATCGCTTTCAGGGTGACCAGAATTATCTTTCACAAACATCATCGTGGGACCTGCTGATCTTGTATAATCATCAGAATATCTTGTTAATCCTATTATTGTTGTAGCAACGTCGACATCTTTCTGAATCGATTCGATATTTTTTCCATCAATCATATAAGTGGCGCTATCAAACAGTGCCATAATACCATTGTTGACAAAACCAACTTTTACTGCATCTGCGTAATTAGGATTAGTTTTTCTTACAATTGTACCTTCTACCTCAATAAAAGCCTCAGCGGGTAGAAAATATCTACTTGTGTCATGAACTTGTAGTTCATTTCTTCCACGTTGATCTGGTATTCGTGCGTCATAAGAATAAAACTGATAATCACGTACCGATTCATCTTTAATGACAAGAAGATTGTTGTTGTTCTATTTTTTGCAAAGGTGGAGGAAGTTGATATGAAGGTTCCTGTTGGAGAGTTGTTCTTGTTCTAGTTGTTTTATTCTCTCTCTATAAAGTCTTTTTACTTCTTTATCAAGATTTTTATATTCTGGATATTTGGCTTGTTTTTTTTTTTCGTTTCTATATACGCGATATATCCATTTAATAAGATTATCATCACTTGCTTTTTCATGACGGGGTTTTAAAATATCAGATTTATTAAATATACCAAATAATATTGTTTCGGGTAATTTTTCTATTTTAGTATTTCTAATATCTTTAATAAACCCTTTCGTTAAATTTTGCAACCAATTCTACGTTTTTTTCTACTGGTTTGGGTTCAGATGCAAATTCTTTTCTCACGTCGGCGACTTCAGTACGAAGTTTTCCAATACCCTTAAGTATTTCTTCATCGACGGATGGAGGCCGAGCCGCAGCTATATCAGTTGGAAGATCTCGTAAAATCTTCTTTGTCTGTTTAGTTCTCGCTGCTATTTTTTCAGTCTGCGCTGCAGTTTGTTCTAATACTGGAAAAATACCCTTTTTCCTCTTCTCATCATCCTCAATATCTCCCCATATAGTTTTTTCAGCAGCCGCTGCAGCTATTTCAGTAGCTGTAGTGACGGGTTTAAATAACCTTTTAGTCTCTTCTTCGTACTCAGCTTGTGATTGTTGCTGCGCTTGTAGGTTTTCTCTAAATGAATCTCTAACAGGAAGAAATTTTTTGATTGCTTCTAATCGTTCTCGTGCTATTATTGCAGTATGAGATTCCGGATGTACCATTTTATTATAACATAATGATTTAATTAATAGCAGCAGAGGGGGACGGGACCTCAAGGTGGTTCAGTTTTTGTAATGTACTCGCCATCGACAAGTGTTTAGTTGGAGAAATAACGTGGACTAACCTAGGGACTCTAGGGACTTGAGGATCTCTTTGAGAGAGCCTCCGTAGTTAGTTATTTTGATTTTTAAGGTTATTAATCCCATTTTTTAGGAAGGCTTTATTTCAGTTTTTGGACGCTGCAAAATTCGGTCTGTTCACCCCTCTGCTGCTTAACCCATCCAAGTTAGCATTCGGGGGTAACTATTGCAAAATATGTTTTTATATAGAACTAAAATACAATTCTATCCTATTCATAGTATCACCTTTATAATTTGCTTACCATATTGTAGTAAATGTCGTATATCAACTATTTTGCTAACTCCTTAGATTCTCTGAGACTAGGATATAGTTCTTAATTGGTGGTCAGTTAGTGTCATGAGACTTAAAATAAGCTTTGTACTTCTTCTGATAAATTACATTTCGCAAATATTTTGGTTCAATTTATGCAAAATACTTCACGGTTTGCGTGTAATTGTCATGACTGAGATTCACTGAAAATTGTTCTAACAATAATTGAACAAGCCGGCAGTTGTCTACAAGTCAAGCTTTTCTTCCTCACTCCTATTCCTGATTATCCTTGTGATATATATATATATATATATATATATATATATATATATATATATATATATATATATATATATATATATATATATATATATATATATATATATATATAATTATTGTATAACTTTTAGTTTGGAATTAATGTCACTTCAAGATCTGAATCGGTTTTAGCCACATCCAAATAAACAGGTGCGAATCATTACCAGACAAATTATGATAAAGAATGATATACATGGTTACTGTATATAATGAAGTCACACTTGTTATGTACATGACTTGTGTACTTAGTACTTAAATAATCGCTATCTCTTACCTTGTTGCATTGATGTTTTTCCTGTTTGCAAAATATGATAAAGAAGTGGAATTAAAATGTTTATCTTCCTTTATTGTACAGCGTTTTAGGTCGCATCTCTACCTAAACAACCTCTTTGATATTTTCAATAAATGTCCTCAGGTCATATCAGTGCATTTCGCTTTCTGATTAGTACACAGATGTGATTTGCAAACGTACTTCTGACGGTTAATTTATGGCTGTAGGTAAATTATAGTTTCAATATTTTTTTTAGAGGTTTCATAACATTTTCGACACAACAATATAGATCATTGCATCTGATGATAGTAAGTTTTTAATTTCACAGCAGGTTCATGTTCAGTTATTATGACTATTCAGTTATATATTTGGATGCATAAATGTTATTGCTTGCGTCAGTCTTGGCAAATACTTCGTTCCAAAATTATTATTATATTTCTTCGTTTAAATGAAATTAGCAATCTAAGTTTTCTGTCACTCGAACTTATTTTATAAATATGATTATGATTCCTTTAACATGCACATGTATATCAAATTCATTGTTGGTTTTTTTTTTCTCTTCAATTTATCAATGTAGTATATTTTGAATGGGCATGTATGAGGCCAATATTCATACTTGTAAAGGTTACATTTGGACGGTGTGCATGCATAATTTCTTCGTGGGTTTAGTATACGATAGCAATGATGAAACGTCAATTATTTGGAACGTTAAAATATGCATTAGTGTTCTTTGCCCATTTTGGCAATTTTATGGGTGACCTTACTCTCACTGACTGGTATCAACATACATGCAATGTGAAATAGTAAATTCAACCAAGCGTTCAGTTTGACTTATAACCTGCCAACATTTTTTGTGTGTAGCATTTCAAATAGTCAATCGGTTTCCGTATATATATTGTTACGTATATCTGATTTAATTCATATTTATTTTAATTTTATTGTTTGTTCGTCAGCTTAAACAAGTTATTTTTTATTGTACATGCCATTATTATAACATGTTTACGTGAGTTGGAAATTTTTTCAGAAAATCTGTTTCACCGAACTCTAATTGTAAACACCTAAGGCTGACCTGGATGCCGACCTTAATTCAAAATTAGTAATAGTCACATGAACAAGTTCATTTTTTTGTTTGTTTTATTGTTGGAATAACAAGGGTGAGATCGAGGCTGTGTCGCATAGGTGACCCTCGACTTGTAAATAGTTTTTAGTGAAGTAAACAACTTTCTGTAATTTATTCTCGAAGTAAAATTGCTGGTTTTTATCAAGATCGTACTGGGGCTACATGATTTTGTATAGGTAGATATAATCACGTGACCTCTATTTTGCAATTCAGGCATTTCTTAGTTTTGATAGTGATGCTTAGAGAGAGATCTCTCAGTCAGAGATTAAAACACTTGATTTCAAGTCGTTTCCTTCTGTTGTGTCAGTTTGTAGTTATTTTAATGTTTATTCGAATTATCTGGATTCAAAAGGATTAATTATTTTGTCCTGGAAATATATGTGTGCTCATACAGAATTAATGAACAAATACATTTCTCAAAAATTTTATTCGGATTTCCAACCGGAGTGTTATTTCTTATGTTTTTACAAGGAACTGTAGACAACACACGCTGTACAGGATACACATGTCATCGCCTTCCATCTTGGATTCTTCGTTGGTACTTGAACTTGAATTCATTAGAACATTTCATTATTAGGACTTCTAAAATTTTATTTGTGGATTATTCTTGCATTATTTTTGGACTTGATTCTTAAAACCGTAATTTCTTATTTTTTTATTTTTTTAGTATTTTTCCAGGGAAATAAATTATTTGTTATATTTTTCAGAGCTTGTTGTTTTCACTCTTTTTTTGTTACTGTTTATTCGAGCCTAACCACGTAACATAAGAAAAAAATTATATATATATATGTATATATGTATATATATATATATATATATATATATATATATATATATATATATATATATATATATATATATATATATATATATATATATATATATATATATATATGTGTGTGTGTGTGTGTGTGTGTGTGTGTGTGTGTTGTAGATACGAACATCTATGTCAATTGTATATTTTAACATGAATAAAGATTTTATGAAAAAGAAAAAAAGGAAATAAAAATGGTCCCTCACTCGTGGAAACCTGCTCCCGCTGTTGAAGGCGTTCCCGTGGGGATCCATTTTTAATGTGTTAGTGACTTTAAAACTTCTACCCGTTTAGAAAGGTAATTGGGCTTTCGTCTTTAGATTAGGGTTATAATTATCTTGTACCATTTAAACACTCACACATTAAATTGTGTGCATTAAGGCCCACTCAGTGATGACCGGACTATCTGACTTTGACACACTTTCATACTTAAAAGGCAATATAGCATTTGCATTAGTTATGACACTTTATAGAGGTACTGAATAATGTCAGTATCAACCATATTTATGGTATGCTGGCAGTTATGCTATTAATTTTATATGGTATTCGGAAGTTGAAATAAATTCATTTAATGTCAAAAAACTGCTACAAAATATATATAAATAGCACTCAAATCAGGTCTGCTGTTAGTATCTATATTTGTAAATTTTAAGTTGGTTTTGCCTCTGTGTGCCTTGTTAAAAATGGCCAGTGTTGGTTGTCACACATAAGATTAACTGCCAGGTTCCCCATCAAATAGGTAAATTGTGAAATCGTCTGCTACTAACATTATATGGAAGCATCTCTTTTGTATTCAAATTTGTATTCAAGATTCAAATTTCAAGATTCGAATTTGATTTAATAGTACACACACGCACACACATAGATACAAAGACATAACTATTCATGAGAGTTTCCTTCCTTTCAAGAACTTGACAACTTCATCTATGTGAGAGACATTCTAGGTGTTCAATCAACAGTATTAAAACCTTTAATTAAATATTTAATTATTTAAAAACGCTTATGTAGCTATGCAAGGCACGTGTATTGTGGGATTTGTGTGTAAGAACTTAGAAGAGTCGATCCTGATCACATTGATCAAAACACCTTCGTTACACTTTTGTTATATGAATTTTAAAATGTGGTTAAAACTGTCATTTGAACTATTGTTACGACTCTATGGTCACAAACTAATTACCAGATAAAAGCAAAACGATCAAGGTTTGTGAAACTTAGCAAACAATTTAATTATCAAAGTTACAGGTGAGTGGGTGTGGGTGTGTGTGGGTGTGTGATTATGGATTTTTAACGTAGCTTTAACAGTTTGTCAGTCATATCGCTGCGATGTCTGCAGTGTGGCAGTTTATAATGATGTCTAGCACTGGGGCATCATGTCGCAGACATGTAGCCCAATGCCCAACCCAGTCACATTATCCTGACATTAGGCCGACCAGACCTAACATTATCTTTTTAATGCTGAGTGCCTAACGAGGCAACTGTTAGTACCATTATTATAAGTCTTTGGTATGTCTCGACCGGGGTTCGTACCCGCGATCTCCCGCATCCGAGGCGGACGCTTCAAAGTTACAGATCCTATGTAATACTGAATTCTTAGGATACTCGGGTCACGTATGCAAGATTTAAGTAAAGCTATTTGGTAGAATTTACAGCCATGAATAAAATTAATTTTAAATAATAGATAAAATCATGTACGATGAGTTACAATAATATAGATATACATAATACTATGAAATGCTTTTTCATGTGTAAAAAATTAATTCATTAGTAATGTGTATTTTATTATTGTCATTTTTATATGAGTTTTACTCTTTATCTAGCAAATATTCAAAATCCCAGAGAGTTAATGAAAACGTAGATTGGCGCAATGAGTTTGGCAATGATAGTATTTACTTCGTCAAACAGTCGTGCGGTACTGTTTGAGAGTAAACCTATTCAGTTATGTTGCTGTGACTTTTTCATCACTTGGGCACACTCAGGGAAGTGTGTCCTTACATTTAAATTCTCGCAACTGTTCAGGTAGAAAATAATGAAAAGAAAATAAAACTATATTTTTTTTATAAAATAGCCAGATGAATATTAAATTACATATGCGGTGCTGTACTTTCTATCCTTGTGATCCAATGGTACGTTAAGATTACCAACCTCGAAATTACTGATAAAGCTGAAACAACAACTATCGGGGCAATCATGATCAAGGCCCAACTTTGCTGGTCAGGCCAGTTAGTGTGAAACTGTTGGTTTTGCTTCATTCGTTACCCTATGGCAGGCAACAACACAAACAAGGGCAGGCAAAGACACCAGAAACATCAGACAAAGACACAAACTACAGCAAACAACGGCAGACAAAGTACAGTCAACGGCAGACAAACAACAGCAGACAAACAAAGGCAGACAGAGACACAAGCAACAAAAGGCAAAGACACGAGCAACAGCAGACAAACAACGTTGTTTGTCTGCCATCACCATTTCATCCGCCTTCACCCGCATCTATGTCTGCTGTTATTTGTCTGCAGTTGTTTGTTTGCCGTGTCTTTCATTGCCACTATTTGCATTTTGCCTGTTGTTGCCAGTGTAGTGCTTTATGGCCTTGCCAGCCGTTGTTTGTTGCTTGTTTGTCGCTGCTAGTGTAATGCATTGTGTCTTTGCCTGCCGCTGATTTTGTCTTTTTCCGTTGTTGTTTGTTCTCTGCTGTTGTTTATCTGTCGATGTTGGTCTGGCATTGCTCGTATCTTTGCCTGCCGTTCCTTTGTCTTCGCCTGCTGTTGTTTGTCTGCCGTTGTTTGTGTCTTTGCCTGCCATCGTTTACTGCAATGTGTGTCTTTGCCTGCCGTTGTTCGTCTCTTTGAATGCCGTTAAAGTATATTTGCCTGCTGTTGCTCGTGCCGTTGTGTGTCTGCCATTTTTTATACCTTTGGCTGCTCTTGCCAGTGTATTGTCTTTCCAACAGTTGTTTATCTGCTGCTGTTTGTCTGTTGCTGCTTGTGTATTTGTCCGCCCTTGCTTGTGTTTTGTCTGTCGTTTCTCGTGTATTGCCGTTGAGTCTTTCCCCACCGTTGTTCCGCCTTTGCCTGCCGTTGCCAGTTTATTGCTTTGTGTCTTTGCCTGCCATTCTAGTCTTTTTCATTGTATCTTTGCCCGTCTTGTAATGATTTTGTTTGCCGCTGTTAGTGTAGTGCATTGTGCCTTTGCTTACCGTCGCTAGTGTTTTCTCTGCCGTTGTATGTGTATTGCTTTTTGTCTTTGTCCCCCATTACTCGTGTTTTGTTTGCCGCTTGTAGTGTTTTGCTTCGTGTCTTAGATTGCGGTTGCTCGCGTTTTGTTTGACGTTGCCAGTGTATTGCTTTGTGCGTTCATTTGCCGTTGCTCGTGATTTGTTTGATGTTGCCAATGTATTGCTCCGTGTCTTTGTACGCCATTGCTTCTACTCTGTTTGATGTTGCCAGTCTTCTGCATCGTGTTCTTGCTTGCCGTTGCTCGTGTTTTGTCTACCGTTGCTAGTGTGTTGCATCGTGTACTGTATTATGTATTTGCTTCCCTTTGCTAGTGCATTGATTTGTGTCTTTGTCTGTCGCTGGTAATGTCATTGCCTGCCCATGTTAGTTTGTTTCTTTGTGCACATTGTTTTTCGGATCTGGTTTGTGTTTTGGTTTTTGGTGTTTCTGGGGATCTGGAGTTTGTTTGGTTTTTGGTTTCCGAGATTTATTTTGTAGGTGGTGTTTAGTTTCTGTTTGTGGCAGGTGTTTGCTTTTCTAGTTTTGTATTTTTACGTGCAACCAATGCTTCCCAATATAATTAAGTACTAGACAAAAATGAAAAAACAAATACAATGCCATATGGATGGGTTTTAGAGATACTCATTTTGCTAAACATGGCATGCATTAAGGGATATAGGGCAGCGAATAATGCAAAATCGGCAGATTCACACAGCTGGCCATGTCATCAAACTGAGTGGCAATCGCTTGCCGAAACATTTCTTTGGGGAACCTGCACATGACAGAAGAAATAATGAACAACCACAATAGCGCTACAAATAAACCCTGAAAGAGAGCCTAAAGTGATGCGGCCTCAAACCATCTGAGCTAGAAAGACCAGCACAAGACAGAATCCGCCGGCATGCCCTTACCGACGAAATTTCAACTGCCTTGAAAATCAACGGAGCGTCGCCACAGGTCAGCGACCGCCCCAGTAACTACAATGGATTTCCAATGTCCCATCTGTCATGGATTAATACAAGTCAAGACTGGGCCACTGAGCCATCACCACAGATGGTTACACAGAGCAAGTCCTCGGATTCGTGTGCAGTTTTTGTATATTTATGAAATATGATAGATTTAGCATAATTGGAAGACTAATCGAAAGCCCAATTAGGAGGAGCACAAAATAAATTATTGGAATTAAACGTGGGAAATGCCGTTGACTATCAGATGTTACGGTTACAGCTGGATGAGATTAATCTGTGATTATGTTATTATCACATTAATACAGTTACAAGACAATAAATATTCTTTTCATGTTTTATTCTATGTAATAAAAAAATCTAATTTTTAGATATCCAATTTATAATTACCACTGTTTGTTTGACCATGGACATTTTAAACTTTTACATGTATTATAAATGTTTGCAAAAGCCCATCTGTTTTATATAATGTTAGTACAAAGGGAAAGTAATATATAAAGATTTGGTGTACCTGATCATCTGCAGTGACATGATTAATTGCTTTTTAATTTAGAACTATGTTGCTGTTAGTTTTCTTAAGTCAGATCAGCCGGTATGTCACTTCGATCGTTCGAATAGCAAACATGCATATAACCCCATTTAATCTTCTGCGCTAAACTAAAGGCTAGGAGCTCCAGTAGTAATTCAAGCATTAGAAATAGAGAAACTATCACTCAGAGTAATATTGGAAAAAGATAGTTTCGCATGACTTGCAATCTGAAGCAATTATTACACAAGCCACCTTGCATCACTCTGGTGTCACAGTAGCTAAAATTTCATACAAATATAAAAGAAACTGCACCGTCAAGCAAAGGACAAGATCGAGGAAACTGAACAAAATTGCACTGTTAATTAAAGAGAGTTTCTATGCCCAAGAT
The DNA here is from genome assembly GCA_028554795.2 of Sinohyriopsis cumingii. Lineage (NCBI taxonomy): Eukaryota > Metazoa > Mollusca > Bivalvia > Unionida > Unionidae > Sinohyriopsis > Sinohyriopsis cumingii. Next base: position 115,023,307 of record CM068838.1, on the reverse strand, counting down.
GTTAGTCTTACCAAAGCTGTTAGAGTTGTTAAGATCTCAATTCAAAGCGTTTTATTCGTTGAACACTTATGCAGTTCTAAGTAATTACTATATTTAAAGAATTGAGCATTTTATTCGAAATTTGTTAACTGAGTTAAACTTATTTGTCTTAGAAACATATTAATGCCATGTCATGTGATGACTTAAAATGTTTATTTAACCTCAGTCAAGAAAATGTTTGCAAACGTAACATAGCAGGTGTTCATTATTTACTTGTTTCACGTTCTCATCCAGACGAAATGGGTAATACCAAAATCAATCACTGATTGTCGGTTATTTTGATAACTATCCATCAACCATAAAGTAGTGATCACCTTTCCTGAACGACTGCAATATAAGCATTATTCTCAATTTGTATATTCTTTATCAAATACACAGCTGACAATGATTTCATATATTCCTTGTAAATGGAAAAATAGTATATGGAAATACTTGCATTCTTCATTACCATAACTGTTTAAATAATCTCCCCTATACTAGTGAAATACAAAATGAAACATACATTGACACAATAGTTCAAGCCAAAAATGGCATTGCCTCATGCCATTCGAAAGGGAAAGACTAATATTGTTCTACTGTATCCTTTGTCTAACATCTGTATTTTAATTTCTGATACCGTACCTTTTCCAGATAATAACATAAATTGTTATGCCTTATAAGCAGCTTCTAAAGATAACATTTACGTGGCAGAATAGGTTTCCATTAGGACAACTTACATTTACTTACCAGAGAAGGATGAAAGTATTACGATAGATGATGAGTAAAGACAATGCACCTCTAATTTAGTGATTTGGATTTTTCTTGATGACACAGGAAATAAAATGGTATTATAGCAGTTCCGCTGTTTAAGGAGTTAGCTGGTCATTGTTTGATTTACTACCTCTGTCAGTTTAGAGTCGAAATTCTTTATAAATTTAACAATAGCTTAGCAGCGTTTGCTTGCAAGAAAAATGCACAACTTACTGGTATCGTATTTACTGTTTTGTCCTGAAGAAGAAAATGATTTCGGGGATAAATTATTCCTTATATTTTAGATCAATGAGCTTTCATAAACATGCAATCTTCTAAACTCATGTCTGAAAACATGAGTAGGCACTCCGGTTTACGCACAAGTTGCGTATTAATTATGGCAATCAATGTGTACCTGGATAAAACTGAAAGCGTAATTGGATCTATGCAGACGTTCACGATTACTAGATTAATAATTTGGCCGCTGGCAAGTTACAAAACTGAAAGACCTATAAAAGTAATATATCATACACACGTGTCTTTTTATTAGGTAGTGATAGATAACTACTTATCTAAACCACCCAACGTATATATCTGCCTACATACATGTATACACGATCGCTCCGGTGGCCTAGTGGTTAGAGCGTCCGCCTCGGATGCAGTAGGTCGCGGGTTTGAACACCTGCTGAATCATACCAAGGACTTATAAAAATGGTACTAAAAGCTACCTAGCTAAGAGCTCGGTATTAAGAGTTTAGTGTTAGGACAGGTTGGCCTGGTTTCAGAATAATGTGACCGGGTAGGACATGATGTGTTAGAAGTCCAAATCATACGCACGCATACATACATACATACATACATACATACATACATACATACATACATAAAACAGAGGGGCCTCGAGTGGCCGAGTGGTCTAAAGCGCTCACCGTTCCGGATCACTGCCACCTCACCTCTGTCTGTGTGGGTTCGAGTCCAAGGCTCGGCTAACGTGAGTACGTGGGAAAGCCTGCCAGTAGCTTCTCGTGGGTCGGTGGTTCTTCCCTGGGATTTCCAGGGTTCTTCCTCCACCAGTTACACTGGCCGCCATGTATAGCCTATCTTGTGCTGAAAAATGGCGTTAAACCCTAGAACAACAGCAACATACATACATACATAGTTCGAAATTATTCTCTCGAAAAATAAATGATTTCTTGCATATAATGTCATAGTGTTACCTAGTTTTCAACCATTTGGTCCCAATAATGTATTAAATGCATTGAAGATAGTTCTGAGAAGCAATTAAACGCAAAGAACGTGTTAGACCACTTATTGTATTCAAATGCTGTCGACTAGACTTCAACACACAATTGAATGACCGTTCACAAACCAATGACACAAAGATGCTCAATGTCTGCCAACAAAAACGCACGGATGCAACGAAACGGAAGTTGCGAATACAATAGGAATTTGCAAATACAACGGACGTTTCAATGGCGGAGTTTTTCATGGAAGCACAAAACAAAACGTTAATAACTGAATTATTTTAAATAGAAAACTGATAAGTTACTATAACGTTGGCTATAACTCTTATTAAAATAAAGGTTTGGGATTCTGACAGATTTTAACGAACGATTGAATGTATGATTTTCAAAATTATCAAAAATATTTCCATTATCAAGTAATGCAGTCATTCATAGCCACACCCTGTCGTGACAAATCACTACAGTGTTCGCTGCAGGAACTGTTCAACGGTAGATCTGGATTAATCTAGCTTTACAACCTGTCACGTCTTGAATGCAACGGTATCATAGTGCGATCTGAAACACTTACCCATGAAACTCATTAATAATTTGTGCTTTATATTATTCCAGTCTAACTCTGTCCATATTAGATTACATATTTATAAATTGTTTCTTCTGTCGGCGTTTGTTTTTTTATTTGGTTTTGTGTGTGTGTGTGTGTGTGTGTGTGTGTGTGTGTGTTTTGTGGGGTATTTTTGGCTTTTTGAAGCAACTTTGTACCGCTGTGAAATCAGGACAGGATTAGGAGGGGGAGGCACACGTGAAATACTCGTGATTGGTCAGGAACGGTAAAATTGTTTATTTGTTTGTTTGTTGAAGGGGTTGGGTGTGTTGTTGTTATTTAAACAATATTTGTATTTATTTATTTATTGATGTTTCAAGCGGTGGGATACGGCACATTAGCATATGACTGTTGTAAAGGAGTCAGAGTAAAGTGCCTGACCCAGGGACGCAATTCTGTAGCCTAAGACGGATGATCTGTTGGTGTGATTTCTAACCCACACCCTTCCAGTCAAGAGTCAAGCAAACAATGAGCAATTAAGACTCTTAAGAACAAGACGAAGCTTCATATTAAGAAGTTAATGTCAGGACTGGTCTGCCTGGTGTAAAGATAATGTGAAAAGGTGGGACATGATTACTACATGTCTGCTGCATGATGTCCTGTGTTAGACAAAAGTATGAACTGCCACACTGCAGGCATCGTAGCGATAAGACTGAAACATTGTTAAAGCTACGTTAAAAGTCCAAAATCATTTTCTCTCTCTCTCTCTCTCTCTCACACACACACACACACACACACACACACACACACTCACGACCGCCACCTCCCCCTTTCTCTTCGTTTACGCACTGTAAGTACAGTAAAACAGCAGCTGCCGATAGCTGTATCATATATTCTCTTCGTCTACGCACTGTAATTACACCAGGATCTACCTATGGCAGAAATACGAGTCCACATCATTACATCTTTGTCAGTCTTAATAATGAATACAAAGATAAATCAGTTGACAAATTGTCACGATTTTCACATTGACTTTTAATTACGGTTTTCATTTTACATCATCTCTAATTAAGGTTCTCTTTTCACATCATCTCCTTGACATATAAGTATGATAAGTGATGTCAAGTCGTACATTCAAATACTATACTTGCAATAATTATTTGGATGGAAAATGTATCCCACTTAGATGTAATTGAACAATGTGTCCACGCTTTATGACCTAGCCTATGTGGGCTGAAAAGTCGAACAAGATATATTGTGCTTAATTCTGTACAACAGTATGATAGTTTTAGGTTATTTAAACTTTATAAAAACTAATTAAATCGAGTTTGACTGCATTACATTGCAAAGTCTTAATAATTAATTAATAATTATTTTGCAATTGTCTTACAAAACTAAGAATAAATCAGGTTGAATAGTTCATTACTGCTTTAGCTGTACATGATTTGTCCGACGTGCATTCTCCAATTAAATAGTATTATATTTGACTGAAACAATCTTAAGCATTGTAAACGTAATGTAACGACGATAACAATAATGTTATTATGTATATCTATAATGTGTGCTTAACTTTTGTCTGTGATTGAAATTCATGGAGTTTATGCCTACCTGAATTTTGGCATAATTGTATGTAGTAAACAAGATATTTACTAAATTATGAGATCGAGTTCAGTTAGTTAAACTATATTTATTTTCAGCTGTAAAACTATTGAGCGTCGTAGTCCAGGTATGTATAGAGAGAGAGAGAGAGAGAGAGAGAGAGAGAGAGAGAGAGAGAGAGAGAGTTTTGGTAAATATTTATTCATTCCTGTTTCACGGCAGTCTTTGGGATTCTATATTAATAGTGTTGTAGTTGTATTCAGATGTAATTCTGGACGGATTATTATATTTAAATTATTACTATGTGCTCATCTACTTTTTGGACTAAAACACTACTGTGGAAATATTCAGAACACATTTAAAGATATTCTTGATTGTATCATATGGTACATCAGGACATTCGAAACTATTGAAATTGATTCAGAACATTCCATATTTTGGACTTCTGATAGGATATTAGGGATTGTGAGCGATTGAATTCACAATACTCGAACTTTCTATTAAATTTTGACATAGTAAGGTAGATAAATAAATTGTGTTGACTTTACTAAATTTGTTGGTTTCTCTTCTTTCTTTTGCCTAGTTTAATAGTACAGAGTCGCAACAATCTTACCAAAGGTAACCCTAACGTAACCAATGATAACCATAAAGAAACGAAATAACCAACTCAAAGGTTGCTGACAAGTTTTGATATCAATCCATTGTTGATATTATTAATTATTGACAGGATATGAATACAAGTAGTTTATTACTCTCATTTGTGACAGCATACATTATGTATTCCAGATAAGTTTGTCTGTTTCAAAGCATATACTATAGCTCTAAATCATTTTATATCACATTGCAAAATGGAGCATTGTACATTTTCTTATAAATGCTCTGATATAGGAATATTGGATTGATAAGGAACTTCTAGAAAATGTGTTCGAATTATAATTGATTAATAAGGAACTTCTACACAATGTGTTCGAATTATAATTGATAATCTGTAACTCCTGAAAAAGATATTCCATTACATTTATATATTATTGTGTAGCGACCATCTTAGGTTTTATGAAATAGCAATGTGTCACATTTGTGTTATGAGCGTAAATCAATTTTATTATGTTCTTCTATACTCAGTGATTGTTTGGTATCTTGTTACAATTGTAATTTATTGTAACGTATAGTTCGACAAACCATTTGCTCAGCATCGAAAATCATTGATTGATTCGACTTAATCACCAAAAAGTCCGATTACATGCAAGCAATGGGTGATTAAATTATTTTTCATATTATTCATTTTCTCCGATTCAAGATGATTTGTCAAATTAGTACCCCGCTTATTTGTAACAGAAAAAATGAATAATCTGTTTCGCAGACTAGCATCTGTGTCGGATACTGTGACTACATAATTGGGTTTTTAAGTAGACTTGAATCTGATAATGGCACGAAAAAGACTACACCTTGCTCTAGTTAGATCCTAATTAAGAACGAGTTAGCAAGCATTCCGTTTACAGTCACGATTTTCTGATTGATTTTGTATTTTTTGTCTGATCATTTCGTTTAATAAATATCAGGTAACACAAAGAACTTGCAAATACGATCAAGGATTTAAAAGATTTCTTCTTTTTGCTATTTTATATGCTTAAATATGTGTAGAAAATTTGTTGCTTACGGCTGAATCCAAACGTACTAAATAATTTGACTGAAACCTTAGCGCTCTATTTTATCTTTTCATCTGAGCTACCTTATTGTTGCAGAGAAGATATAATTTGTTAACCTCTATCAAGGTTATTCGGCAATAGGTTTCATTTCCTCGAGTTAAAGAAAACATATATTAAATATCTTTAGTTATTCAAATTCTGCAGACAATAACATATTTCTCAGAAAACATAAAATAATCAAAAATAGTTATTATATGACTACAGAACTTCATGCAAGATCCATTAAATTATATTTATAGAAACATACAAAAATTGTAACAACCCAATAAGATAGGATTCCTTGTGTTCATCATGCAGTAACTGTACGTTGGGGCGGGCGGGGGGGGGGGGGGGGTGTTTGCATGGTGTACTGGTTTCTTATAAACGTAAATGAAAGTTGGTTTGTCTTCAACATTTTATTGTTTCTAAATATGTAAAAATGTGTTTACTGGTAATATACTGCTCCTAAAAGTGAATGTTACTAAAGTTAGAGCATGAACACCTTTATCATCGCTAAGAATTGACTTAGAAGAAAAATACTTTAAACATAAGCTTCATTATTCTAAAATTGTTTTAGTGAAGTTTGGTATCGAAATGAATTATAAGAATTATTATATAATATTTCTTATCATGAGTGCAAGCCTATGCTGAGTGATAAATAATGAAACTGACGTTTGATTCAAACATCTAGACAAAATTCTGTCATCATAGTTTTAACATTAATGAGATTAAAATTGAGACCTCCAACATGGATACCGATACGAGGCCATACTAGAACAATCTTTCGATTTACCCATCAAATTAAGTTTTAAAATATTTCATTCGGAGTATATCGTTTCCAACAATAACTCATCCTAACAGGAAATGCAAAGTTTATTCCGAAACGTTAGTAAACATAATTCCACCGGGAATTTCAAGATCGGCAGAGTACGAACCTTTATCGGTGACTGTCTGGCGTTCTTATTATAAGCAGCTCTCGATATTTTAATCATGGTTTTACCCTGCAATAAAGACAATGCGCGACGATCATATATAAAGTGCGCAAACTCCATGTGGAATCCGATTTAATGAAAAGAGTTACTTGGCGTACGAAATTCAACCTTTCCTTCCAGGTGACATCGTACGCTGCCGCTTGTTGCGTAGTAACAACCCACTGAGGGCTCGACGATGCATCCAGCTGCGTGTTGTAAAAGCGAGCGAACAGAAACAGAAGCCGCGGTAACCTCTCGTTATCACTCCACGATCGTAGCTGAAGTTCTTACGTCCATGATAACGGCACTTCCCTCGGCACCAAATACAAAATATTCATGTTACTGTGCGTTAAAAAATAATCCCCACCAAAGTAAATCTGTAACAACATTGATAATAGTCCTCCGAAATCTTACTTATTAATTTTCACGGAATGAAATAGAGTAACACTTTAGAAACCTACATTCACACAATTAAGGACATCGCTTCTAATTAAAATGTATGTATCAAATGTGGCAAAGATGAATATGTGGGTTTTATTTCAGTCATTTGCATTATTTTTTCTTCAGAATGCACGCAATGACTAAACTAAACTATTTTCCACTGCTTCTTCTGTACTACTACAGATAATTTGTAAAGAGACTCCTGGAAATATTGGATAGGTACACTCTCAAGCAAGTTTGATCATTTGAAGTGTTACAGGTACATTAGCAAGCAAGTTTGATCATGTGAAATGTAACAGGTACATTGACAAGCAAGTCTGATCATTTGAAATGTAACAGGTACATTGACAAGTAGTTTGGTCATGTGAAATGTTATTTGTACATTAGCAAGCAGTTTGGTCATGTGAAATGTTATTTGTACATTAGCAAGCAGTTTGGTCATGTGAAATGTTATTTGTACATTAGCAAGTAGTTTGGTCATGTGAAATGTTATTTGTACATTAGCAAGCAATTTGGTCATGTGAAATGTTATTTGTACATTAGCAAGCAGTTTGGTCATGTGAAATGTTATTTGTACATTAGCAAGCAGTTTGGTCATGTGAAATGTTAAAATTACGTCGCTGATCAAGATTTATCATGTAAAATGTTACATTCAAACGCACATTGCATATGTTTGGATTGGTACATTGGCAAGCAAAACTGATCACGTGAAATGTTACAAATATATTGGCAAGGAAATTTGATCATGTAAAATATTACAGGACACAAGGTACTATGATACGGAAAAATGGGAACTAGCCTGGAAATGGGTGAACATAAAAGTTTAGTATATATGGGTTTGGCTGAATATGATTGGTTAATAATGTATGTTATGTTTTAGGAAAAATAATCTTTTGAGAGCTTATCCTAGTTGTAAGTGAAAAAAATAGAGACAATGTTTCGAACACATGCATGTCCAGAAAATGCCACGTTTCATATCCTTTTCTCCACACAGAAGCTGACATCCAGGGTTCATCTATACTGATAAATATAGGTTCGATCATGAGCACTCTAAAATTTAATGTTATTGAATTTTTAATACCATGGTGTTTGCATAGTGGAGTGTTTTGCAATTTGGTTTATATCGAAGCAATACATATATAAAATTAATACAATTTACCATTTATAGAGCAATTACAGTAAGCAATATGATACTTCCTAGTTGTGTTTTGAAACATAATGCTTCAAACATGATCACTTAGGTCTCTTCCACCATGCTTAATGGTGATGACCTCTCATGACCTTGCATCCCATTAATTTCTTTCAGTGAATGTTTTGAAGGTTAATATTTTGCATTTAAATGGACTTATGTGTACCTTACTTTAGTTTTAAATTATTTGTCTTCTGGGAGCAATTTTAGGTAATATTTGTCATTTAAATCTCTTTTTCTGTAATAATACATGTACATATAGATGGTCACCTTGACCTTTTACTCATTAATTACATAAAATGACAAGGTTGGTAACATATTTCAACATTAAATTGGAGAGCGATAAATGGTGATATTAAGAATGGAGACAGCTTTATTTTAGTATTTCTTTATGATGTTTTTAAATAAAGCTCAAATATATAAATGTTGCCTGAAATGCATCATTGGTCTTTAGGTGAACATGAACTTGCAATATAATTTAATATTCACTAATGTAATCTTTGACAATCACAACTATGCATATTGCTTACTTATGTATTGAATAATTATTCATAGGGCTGTCAAGAAAATCAAGGGTGGATATAGTACACACGGTACTAATAATTTTGAAAAATGGGAACCAGCCCGGAAATAGATGAACATAAAATAGAGTATATATGGGTTTGGCTGACCAGGATTGATTAATAATGTAAGTTTTTAGGAAAAATAATCTTTTGAGAGCTTATCCTAGTTGTTAATGAAAAAATAGAGACATTGTTTTATTGATGGAATTTCAGTCCTTTAATTGTCTTGAGTTTGGAACGCTCATTACTAAAATTAGCACCTGACAATATGGTGCGGAATTGAAAGCACACGTTTCAAACACATGCAAACACATGCATGTCCATAAAATGCCGGGCTCATATTCTTTCCTCTACACAGAAGCTGACATCCAAGTTTCACCTATACTGATAAATATAGGTTTGAGCAAAAAATTAAAGTTACTGAATTTTTAATACCATGGTGTTTGCATAGGTTTACTATGGGAACTGAATTAGTACCGTGAGTCCTACAGATACATTTGCAAGCAGTATGGACATGTGAAATGTTAAAATAATACACAAGCTGCGTGTCCTGATAAGTATATTATTGACAAGTAAGTTCGATCATGTGAAATGTTACAAGTATACTGGAAAGTAAGTTTGATCATGTAAAGTGTTACAAGCACATTGGTATAATGTAAAGTGTTACAAGCACATTGGTATCATGTGAAATGTTACAAGCACATTGGCATCATGTAAAGTGTTACAAGCACATTTGTATCATGTGAAATGTTACAAGCACATTGGTATCATGTAAAGTCTTACAAGCACATTGATATCATGTAAAGTCTTACAAGCACATCGGTATTGTGTAAAGTCTTACAAGCACATTGGTATTGTGTAAAGTCTTACAAGCACATCGGTATCATGTAAAGTCTTACAAGCACATCGGTATCATGTAAAGTCTTACAAGCACATCGGTATCATGTAAAGTCTTACAAGCACATTTGTATCATGTAAAGTGTTACAAGCACATCGGTATCATGTAAAGTGTTACAAGCACATTTGTATCATGTAAAGTGTTACAAGCACATCGGTATCATGTAAAGTGTTACAAACACATTGGTGTCATGTAAAGTGTTACAAGCACATTTGTATCATGCTAAATGTTACAAGCACATTGGTATCATGTGAAATGTTACAATGATACGCACATTCGGTTTGCTTGGATAGATACATTGGCAAACACATTTGAAGACGTGAAATGGAACAAGTATATTGGCAAGCAAGTTTGATCCTGTGATATGCTGCAATCGTACAGAATGCATATGTTTGGATAGGTACGTTGGCAGGCAGGTTTGATAGTGTTAAATGTTTCTAGTGCTTTGGCAAGCAAGTTTGATTATGTGAAATGTTGCAGTCGTTGTCATATTGCATAAGTCATTCCACCCAAGCGACAAAAAATCTAGCTGATTTGCTATAAGTTTAGTTTACTTTCCTTATCTGAGTCAGGTTGTCTCAGTTCAGTTGTTTTGGTCATTGTATCCTCGCGCTATGAACTACTTTTTCAAGGGAAGCAACCCATTCTGTCTACTGCTGTCTATGACCGGGTTCTTTTAAAGTCAAACAACATCCACAAAAGACAAAACTTCAACAGCAGCAACTGAGAAATAACAACAAAACCTTCACGCATAAAGCAACTTAGATACACACATCTTGCAAAACATTTTCAGAGCGACAGATACACATATAAAATCAAGGTATTTATTCGCTGATCATAAATGATTGTGTATCTTATGACTGACCAAATTTTGATACTTTTCTTCATAAAATTACCTCTAGCTATACAGTTTGTCCATGCTATTTTCAAACGGTATGACGGAAAGCTTTTATCGGTATCTGAGGTGACACAGACCGAAATACAGCTTGGTCTGTGTCCCTGATTTTACCAACCAAGAGAGGTCCTAAAATTGTAACATAAATAACAGAAGAAGAGAGGGAAATGAAACAACCCCAAAACTGCCGAGGCAATCAGTGATGCTGACATCAATAAATTGTTTAATTCCTCGCTGTTGGGCCCAAACATACCATCAAGTTTATTAAACACTTTAGCCTACGGTGAACAATACGTTGCAGTTGGTAGCACGAGGGAAGTGGTGAAGACCAGAGAAACATCAAATGGGCAAATATCCCTCTAAAGTAAAACTGTGAACTCGGCTGCGAATATTTGGAGTTGATCGAGAGACGGACGAAGACAAGGATAGCAGAGGACATTATAAACACAAGAAATGAAAATCAAAGGATGTACGCTAACCCTAATATTCCAGATAGGTGTCTTATAACTGTCTACAAATGTCACAAGAACAAAAGTCGCAGTGAATTTTGTGACCCTCACCATCCGTTCTACATAGCCCCTTCAATTCATGTGGATGTATTCTGGGCCAAATGAACAATGGTTTAACTCCCTCAATAATTACCACCGACTTAGTAGCAACTAGAAAATGTGCTATTTCAAAACTGGTTTCTTCAAACTTTGTCAAAGATCCCCGATCCGCCCCAGCTGAAACAAACATGAGTATGCAATGAATCACAAATGAAAAATCCTGTCCTTACCAATCAGAGAGGATAATTCATCCGTCCAAATGCTATTTCACAAGAGAAGATTTCCCTGTAACGTATCCTTGCGCTCGTAATAGCAATGCTTGTTTTATTTCTAGAACAGAAAATATAATTTTGCAACAAAATCATGATGTAGAAAGCCCGTCGTATGGTTTTCATCTGGATACTATGCTTGAAGAGTCTTTTTTTTACAATTAATATCATTAACAACACCAGTACTACACGGTCAGTTCCAGCTTTTCCAAAGAAGTGGAGAGTTATATATAACAGTGACACAGATATGTAATTATCCATGAACTGTCAATCCAACACGTATAAATTATACTACAATGTACTTTTCGCTCGATTTGTGTACCTGGTAATGTATCATAAACTACCGTAAAACTTTTGCAAAACAAGAACTGATGAAAGTTGAGGTTGTGCTTATACAAAATAATGACTTTTCATATAACATTCTTCAATTTAATGTGATAATACAACAATGCTATCAAATGTTTTATGTTGTTATTTCACTGATTTCTAGCTGGATTCTACTTAGATAATTGTTTGGAGTTTCATATTATTATAAGACCTAATAACCTGCATAAAAGATATGAGGAAATAATAGTACCTGATAAATATTGTATGAGATCTATATGCTAACTACATTGCAAAAGTAAATGTGTTTTTTAATTTTAATGGAATAAACTTGGGTGAGAGAAATAATATATGTCGGGATTTGTACTGACACGAGGAAAGCCACTGGTAAGACAAATAATGTAACCCCTCGACTGCAATTTACTTGTCTTCGTGCAAACCCCAACATAGATTCTATTAATCTATACAAATCATAAATTATGAATAAAAATTCTGTTTATATATAACTTCATTAAAATCATTATCTACATTTGTAGCATACATGCTAAGAATGGTTTTCCAAATATCAAATAAGCTAGAATGCAAAGTTTTGATATATTTATATGTCAGCCAATCAGCAGAGAGGAATGGCAAAGACAGCTATTAATTAATCCGTCCTAAATCACACAATTTCTTTGATAACCGAAACATATTAAAACTTGCATAGACAGCCTAATAGACAACCCAATAGACAGCCTAATCGATAACCTAATATCATGCAATATTTTTACACCGTACTCAATTTGTCAGATATACGTCTACTCCAAAACATAACAGTTTTAAATTTTCATATAAATTGCTCTTGGAAACCCTACCAACATATTTTCTTAAAATAAAACTTCTCTTGGAAAATCAATGTGTACATTTCCGATAACTTAATTGTTACCAAAACTTCAGACCCCACATGAATGCATCAATAACAAAAAAGCAATGTTTTATACGTTTACATTTTGAAACTTAAAGATAAATAAAATTTGCTTTTTCATTTCTGCAGGCTAAACAAATGTTCATTAGACTCTTCAACGAGTCTCTTTTTAACCGAATAGAATGAACCAATATATTTAAAACAAGCAACTCTAAATATAAAAACTAATCAACTTTTTCCCAATCAAGAACATTTCAGATTGACTTGATAATAAATAAAACTATTATTTTAAATATTGACTTTTACTCACCATGTTGTGCAGTACATACAGAATTCATTTAATGTTTACAGATCTTTTTCATTAACTGTAAGAAACAACATTACTGTCAGACTTGTTAGGAAACATAATGACCTTCATTCTGCCTTTAGAATTATAGCCAATCAAATCAATTTACCATTGATAACAAATTTTGCAACGATTATCATGAAGACAATAATGCCGTTGTTGTTCTAAATACTCTTCTCTCTCTCTCTCTCTCTCTCTCTCTCTCTGTTCCGTTAGATTAGACTGAACTACCACTGTCATACGTCTATACAGTCAAGCTGCATCAGTTTCTGTTATCATCACCTTGTCAAATAGATTACACAGTTCTGCTAATTTAAATTTTTTACTATAACAGTACTGTAACGAGATCTATCCACACGTGAGGATAGAAAATACATGCATCTTAACATTTATCAGGCATTCGAAAACAGAGAAATGAAAGTTATCATGATGGCGGTATTGTCCTCCTCATAAGTTTTATTAAAAGCTAAATGCGATATTACTAGGCCAGTACGACAAGGGATGTTATATTTTGAAAACAAAAATAAAGAGTCACTTGATTAATGATTTTATATTTTGGGGGTGGGGGTCACAACGCGTATAGGAATGAGAAAACATAAAAAGAAATTACTTGGATAACAAGACCCAATCATATTGCTTAGAAACAATTGTAACGTGCAAACAAGATCGTACTGTATTAATTTATAATTTAAACTATTTTCGCTAGCGCAAGGATATTTGTGATGAGGGGTAAATGGGTCTTGTTGGGCACTGGAAACGAAGCAATATCGACCATCGGTGGCCATCATAACCCAGTAATGGGGTCACGTGACTCGTTCAGCCAATGGAAGATAGTTTTAAGTTGTACGAATATAGTGCACGAATATATGGATCAGCTTTCCTTAGCGTCACTTGCAAAAGGATTCTTGGAAATAAGTGTAGTATATTTAGCGAGCATAATTTTTATATTTTTCTTCTTTTTTCCTTCCGATCCTTTTAATTGTTCCTGTTTCTTTGCACTATAAATCCTCATAATTGTAAGGACCATTTTCTTGCTCGCACTCTGGAAAGGAAAAGGTGAGTTGATTTTTCTTTTGTACATTACGATCGTCTAAATTTGGAAAGACAATGACAAAAGCACTTATTATGGGTCATTCCCTTTGTAAATGGTTTGATAGGTATTTGAGGTTCGGGACGGATCTTAGACTAGTTCCGTCTTTTAACGTAACGGAAGTTTGTAATGTAAACATGAAAGGTATCAGAGGGCGCACAATCGACAAGTTTCTGCGCGATGACATGAAATAAATGCACTTATGAAGCCCCGATATTGTAATTCTCCTGATTGCGGACAACGATGTAAACGCCGACACATCGCCAGAGGTAAATGCACATAAGATGGTCGCATTGGCTACGCTTTTATATAAGAAATATGATGTTAAACAGATCGTTCTGTGTCAGCTTATGCCTAGATTCCCGGCAACGTTACACCAAGCTGGGGTCGCGGGAATACTAAACCATAACAATGAAGCAGCCGATAAACCTATAAGGATATGTAGTCACTAAGCAAAGGAGGTCAATGATATTGTATGATCTGAAGTGTCTGCTTATCCTTATTTAACATTCTGGGATCATAATAGAAATTTGCCTTCGATTGGCCTCAGGTCAGGGAGAAATTTCGCTTAGATGGCATTCATTTGTCCCCGAAAGGACAGTGGCACCTTTATAAGTCATTTCGGTGAGCTCTTCTCAAAGCATGTTATAAAAATAAAGCATAAACATTCAACGATAACTAGGCTAGGCTAGCTCTTGTACTAATTCCGCTTTTGAATGTCATTTGTATCTGCCCACAAAGGGAGATACCAGGCCAGGTCCCGTACCTGTTCCTTTGTTTTTCGTAAACAGCCTTAATGTCTGCCATTGTGGAGGCACTGGGTTAGGTCCCGTACCTGATCATTTTGGGACCTGTTCCTGGCAAGCCACTCTGGTCTACATAATTCGGGGTTCCCCGTAATATTTTGGTGCCCCTCCCCCCCCCCCAACAACAACAACTTAAATGATCACATACCAAGGTATCCTTGTTCTTAATTATTAATTATTTCACAAGGGGCGTTTTATGAGTGGCTTCCCAAAACATCTTCCAGTGTCTTTAGTTATCTGCTCACTTTGGGAGATAACAGGTCAGGTCCCGTACCTGTCATATTTTTCTTTTGCACTTTTGTATCAGCCTGTTGGCCTGATAATGGGTCAGGTTGCATATATATACATATATCTATATATAAAGAAATTATATCGGGTAACCATACATGCATCGGTTTGCCAATGACAATTTGTTTGTGCATTTTCCATTAAATAATAAGATGCCTTGTGCATAGGACACATACAAGGTAGTCCATCATACCTGTTTCTTACTATTTACTATTATGTTCAATACATTATTTTTTCTAACTTTACCAGATCATGCCCCCCAAGCGCAAAGCATCAGCAGGGGTTAAACGGGCTGTAAAGAGGGTTCAGTTCACCAGTTCACGGATTAGGTAAGTTGATCACCAACAAACCAGCATGGAGCTGGAGCAACACGTGTAGATACAGTTGACCAAGCTACCGTTGACCGGATAACACGGCAGGTGGTACAGCAGATTACACCAGTGATCACCGCTCAAGTGGACAGAAAGTTGGACCACATCTTGGAGTTGCTGCATGGAACCACTCGTCCGCAACAAACTGCCATGTTGTCGCAGGAAACGGAGCAAGGGCCATCTGCCTCCTCCAGCGCCCAAACAGAAACCAATGTTGAACAGTCAGTCGGGGGAAGCATTGCACAGGCTACCTCACCCTTAACAGGACTCTCTCATACAGGTATATGTACTTCGAGTCAGTTCTTAACACCTATTACTACTTTAGATACACACAGACAATCCAACTTTGTAAGCACGTCAGTCGATATAGCTACCTCTATAACTGATAATATTAAGCAGCAGATTTGGGCTGAGACATACATAGATTTTCAAACTCCCATTTCAACATCAACGGACAATACATATAGATTACAGTTCAATATCACATCAAACACAACTGAACTGATCCTAGTCCCCATGGCCAAGAAGTCCCTGCTCTCAGTCAATCAGTGATTGACAGCATGGAACAGATTTGCTACAAAAATATGCAAGTCCCCCAGACTGAGCACAGTGCTATCTCACCACATGGAAATCGTCATGAAGTTGTCTGAGCGCAGGGCTCATTGGAGATACTACGATGAGCAGTTTCGTTGCATGTTAGAGAGGGGAGAGACAAAGTGGGGTTACACCCACCTTGAACTTCACATGCGATCTGTTCTTGACAGCATTGGTGACAGGACAGTTGGCTATGGCGGTGTACTAGGCGGCAAAGGGTTCTATGGCACATTGAATAAAGAATGGCGAGAGCTATGGTCCTTGACCATTCCATCACTCTAAGATTTAACACCTTCAAACATAGCCTTGGCCAGAAGTTCAGCTTAAAAATTAATAAAAACAATAATGCTGAAGTTTGTCCTGTCTCAAATCTTCAGCGCTACATCCAAAGGCGAGGTACGGGTCCAGGCCCAATATTTATGTATCTTTCAAACACACCTATAACAATGCACAACTCAAACTTGCTCTGCAGTTCTGCAGATTTGATCCAAAATGCTTCGAGAGTCATAGCTTTAGAATCTGAGCAACAACAACTGCGGATGCGCAGGGCTTGTCTGATAGTCAGATTCGTCAGTTAGGACGATGGAAATCGGATGCTTTCAAACGATATATTAGTTAGATGTTCTGAATGTCATTCCAACCTATAATTTATTTCGGTTTTCAATTAAGTAAGAACACAGAGGGATATCGGGGTTCTTAGTTGCACTTTTTAAAATCCACCTTCAAGTCCATTTTCCATCATAATGATAATCTGGTTAAATATCAGCATCACCATTTATCCCTCCATTACAGATATTGTATGTCATATTATTTTCATGTCACATAAATACTCGCGCAAACGCTACTTTCTATTTCAGGTCTAGTGGGTTCGCAGACCTGAACACACTGTATAATCTCATCAGAATTTCAAGTGGGTTCGCTGCGGATGAATATAACAGGAAAAGTACACACGAGGAACCTCGGCTGATCAATTACAACAACCACGAATCTCTGAATAACGTTAATTGGCGTATGTCAAGAACCATATAACTCTAACGTGGATATAACAACATTGATATTTGTTCACTATGTGCAATCTTCACAGTTGACACTTCTATCCTTCTCACTTGGGAGCCACAAATGTCGGTGAGCAGAATGATAAAGGCAGGGTTGATGCGGGCCACGGGCCATTTTGGGGCTGCATAGGCCCCGTGCAAAGTGGGTGACTTGCATGGTTCCTGTGTTATGGCTGTCTCAGCTCCCAAATGGATTTTTCTTTGTTTGATAGTTACGAATTTACATCCAAGTGTGAATTTAAACTAAGTAGTTTATCACATACTATGTTAAAGTAATTTTGTAAACAACCTTATGCATGTTAGATCATATGAACATATTATTATTTTCAATACAATTGTCACTTATGTGGCCTGCATCAACAAATCGTTTTCCAGTGTTATTCGTTAGGCTCAAATTCTTACTTTCCTCCTTACAGTTGTTATCCTCTCACACGCGCTTCATCACAAAACTATTTGCGCTAGCGCAAGGATAATTGTGATGAGGGGTGAATGGGTCTTGTTGGGCATTGGAAACAAAACCCAGGAATGGGGTCACGTGACTCGTTCAACCAATGGAAGATAGATATAAGGTTTGCGAACATATGGGTCAGCATCCGTAGCGTCACTTGCAAAATAATTCTTGGAGATACGGATAGTATATTTAGCGAGCATAATTTTTACATTTTCCACCACCAACACACCAATCGCCTTGGTGTATAGGTTCCTGTTGTAGTTTTTTTTTGTAAATAACTGTGGGCATGTTATATCATTTGAACATAATTTGTTTTAGCTTCGTATACATTTTTCAGCAGCAACATTGTTTGATGAAGGTGTTCACACCTGTACTATACAAATTATTCAAGTGTCGCATATCTTTCATGTCGTTGTATCCTTTGTTATGTGTATACATTTGAAAACATTTTTTTAAAAAGAAATATCATGGTTCTTTCGGTTACATGTACATTATGGCGGTCTCAGCTCCTAAATGGATTGTTTTTTGGTTTGATGTTTACAAAGTAGTTTATCACATACTATGTTAACGTAATTTTATAAATAACTTTATCCATGTTAGATCATATAAACATATTGTTATTTTCAATACAATTGTCACTTATGTGGCAAGCAGTACTGGTAAAGTCAGATTATGAAAGTAATTATGGAACATGATTTTCATTTCTTTTTATCTTAAGTGATTTTGCCGGACAGCAAAGTTCTCTGTTTGATCTGCACACTCTGGCGCTTAAGTTTGCATCTCACTGTGCGCATTATCAGTTGGACAGGCTTAAATTGTGTAAATAGAAAATCATAAAGGTCTAAGTGACGGATCGTTATTTATGCATGTTAATAGCCGTTGTGGCTAAAACCATGGTACTGATATGGTGTCTAGACCTTTTAAATAATTTGCTTGTCCTGGAAGTTCTAAACCGAAGTCTAGCAATAGAAAAGACTTTCAATGCATGCCGCCATGAAGTCCGGATTCGATAATGTAATTTGATATAAGAACTTCAAAGAACAGCCATTACCTGTCATCCTCAGTTTCCTTTAAATTCACGGTAGAACTTTCGAAAGAAAAGGAAAACCATTTTAGATATATTGTTGCTGTAAGACTCCGATATAAGACAATGATGAAAATAACGAAGTAGACATTTTAACTACGATGGAAATTTAAGGATTATCAGTTTCCTTACGGACGCTTTGGCTTTCACATTGCAGAATAAAAAAACAACCCAAAAGATACAATGCAAATTCATACTAGTTCTTTCATACAAATTTGTTGATAAGCATATATGTTACTTTGCATATACTATTAATCTTTCTTTCATATTGAATATTTTGGATCAATGTTTTCTTACTAAGTTTAATAGATGATTTCCTTTCAAATTGAATACTCTACCCACATAAGTACACTCTATCTCGATGACCATAGATGCTTCTATAAATCAATAGGAAACTCTTTACATAGAAAAAAAGGCCGGATGTTACCTGATTTGATGGAAATATGATCAGTCAGCTTTCTGTAAGCAATTACTAAGTTCAGGGTTTCTTCACAAAGAATATGTTTAACGTGGAAAATTAATGGTTTTAGATCACCACCTAGATATTTTATCAAAATGCCGACAATGTCGTTCACCCAAACACTTACACCCCATATGGGGAATTTGTACTGTACACCTTTTATTTCCTTGTTTCAGCAGTTTTGCTCATCTATATAATATTTGGTAATGAAAACGCCAGCCATGGCTTGTACTTTGTAAGCTTAGTATATTTATATATTAGTATGTTAATAGATTGGTATATTAATAGATTTATTATATTAATAGATTAGTATATTAATAGATTGGTATATTAATAGATTGGTATATTAATAGATTAGTATATTAATAAATTAGTATATTAATATATTAGTATACTGATTGATTATTATATTAATAGATTGGTATATTAATAGATTAGTATATTGATAGATTATTATATTAATAGATTGGTATATTAATAGTTTGGTATATTAACAGATTGGTATATTGATAGATTATTATATTAATAGATTGGTATATTAATAGTTTGTTATATTAATAGATTGGTATGTTAATAGATTGGTATATTAATAGATTGGTATATTAATAGTTTGGTATATTAATAGATTGGTATATTAATAGTTTGGTATATTAATAGATTGGTATATTAATAGGTTGGTATATTAATAGTTTGGTATATTAATAGATTGGTATATTAACAGATTGGTATATTGATAGATTATTATATTAATAGATTGGTATGTTAATAGATTGGTATATTAATAGATTGGTATATTAATAGTTTGGTATATTAATAGATTGGTATATTGATAGATTATTATATTAATAGATTGGTATATTAATAGTTTGGTATATTAATAGATTGATATGTTAATAGATTGTTATATTAATAGATTGGTATGTTAATAGATTGGTATATTAATAGATTGGTATATTAATAGATCAGGATATTAATAGAGTACACTGTTACAATACATCAGTTGTTTTAATAGCAAACTCCAGCACGTGAGACGCAAAACAGCGAATTTGGTACAAGTAATTAGAATCTAATTATTTAAAAATGTTGAATCAGATCACTAACATGATTCAAGATGAGACGATAAATAACACGCAAGTCAGGTTTCTTTAGCATGGCTTATATACACGAGCACTATGTACATTGTATTAATTCTCGTGCAACTTACATGGTGAAATATAAGAAAAGAAGACATGCAATTGTTCCTCTATGAATGTAAAGTACTTAAACAATCGCTCCCTTAAAACGGTATCTAATATTTATTTTGTTTAAATTGAAAACACCCTGTACAAAATGAGAGTTTAAGATTACAAAGGAAGCCATCTATTTGTACGGTCCTACAGTTTCAACACATAAACAATGGAAATATGGAAGCAGACTTATTTCATCGTCAACTGAAGTTTTGAAAACTGTCCATGTAAAAACTTTCAGCGAGTTAATTAAAACAATACTTGTATATTTCAAGAAAAGTATAGAACATGAAGAAAGAAAAATAACCGTAAAGAGAGAGAGAGAGAGAGAGAGAGAGAGAGAGAGAGAGAGAGAGAGAAGAGAGAGAAAGAAAGAGATTAGAAAACAAAATCGAGAATACGTCATTCTGTCAGGTGGTGCAGTTAATTTTTATCGTACGTTGTTTTTAAGTGTTTTTCTCTATTCGGTGTTAACAACATCTCGCATGTTTAACAGCGCTTTTAAGAAGAACACGAACTTTGTTGCCTATAACCATATATTTTGACCTGCAAAAAAGGGACTTATTTCCTGAAATGGTGAAGACAAAACTTCGATCATATGTGTCAGAATCTACATGAAAAGTGACCAATTGTAACGAAGACACTTAGGCTAATCATTATGTTTTCTTCTGTTTACTTTAATGTAAAATTTCTACATGAAAATAATGTTCACACTTACACAAATTCAGCTGTAAATGTTTTCTGTACAGAAAATAACACCGTTGTAGTTCAGCTTCAACACTGTTAATTAGCGATCAATGTGTAGTGCGGCTGACACTTAAGGAGCAAGGTAAGTCCGATATTAATCTGCCAGGTTTCTAAGTATGGGTAGGGTAGGTCAATTCGATAATTTCAGGAAATTATGTTTAGATATGACTAGACATTCACTGATTTTTCTTTTAGTATTAGACTGCGCATTCTGATACTCGTACATTTAGCAAACAAATAAAACTGACAATAATATTTATTTTTAAAAAAAAGAAACAAAAGAACTAGTATATCGAGTCATTTTTTTAAAACAATATGATGACAACTGTACTGTTTTCAGGTTACTAATGTATTCCCGTGGTTCTATTATTCATAATTTAGCTTCATTGGTGAAGAGTGATCGGAAATAGCGACAATACAACTTTCAATATTCCTCATTTACGCTTCCTCGAGAAAGCTAAATTTACGACAATATAAGTAGCGATATACGTCGGTAAACATCAATACAAACTATAGTAGTTATAATAAATAACAATGACGACAATTTTCAGCGTACAGTCCATAATATTATCGTATGTAAAATCAGTTCAATCAAAAAGCTATGACATGGCTATGGCGTTCAAGTATTACAAATAGATTGGACTTTACAGCCATACACTAGAGGTTCAATCTATCAGAAAGAGCTTTAATATTTTATGAACATTCTTTTACCGGACACAATTTGTCTCCTGAGCGTAAGTAAGGATTTCTTCTCTGCTTCGTATTTCTTGACAGCGCTCATTCGTAAGTAATTGACCTAACTTCAAGATTTCACCTTTACAGTTACCATACTAGCTGACATGCCCTTCATATTCTAACCTTCATGTTAAGTGTGTGTGCGTAACAAACAAAAAGCCTCAGCAATGATATGTGCATCTTGCGTAGGAAACGGTAAATAGTAACATAATGGCTCATCGTCACGATCTTTGCATAGATTTTTCATTTCGATTTATGTATGCATCTTCTAAAGCAAGGTGAATACGTTTATTTAAATTGAGTCAGTATCTCAAATTAAAAGCAACTAAAAATAAATTTGATCATCATATTTCTTTCTGTTATAATTGATCATACGACTTTTCCAGTTCTTGAACATATTTTTAATTCTACAGCTGACTATTTCTTACATAGTCTTCTACTCTAAAAGTGTTGACACAATTATATGTAATTATATCTCCGGTTCTGCGATTGCACGATGACGTAAAGAAATAATTTATTTCAGAAATGTGCCTCAAATTGTAGGTTTTTACCAATTGCAGCTCCAAAATAAACCTTAAACTCTTTCTAAACTTTCATTACACGCCAGTTTGATCTCACATGGTTAATCTGGTGTACACTACAAACATTTAAACCGCCATTCCATAGTTCACACGTAGAATGAAACTATTTACGTGTTTTCATTGCCATCAGCACATTGATATTTTCGGATGCACATAAACGAATATAGATCCCAACTGTTGTGAATATCAATATATATGCATACATAAATATATCTAGAACAAAGACTTGTGTAATAAATACAAAACTGAATTCGTGTTTTGTTTCGAGTTGAGGTAAATTTCACGTTTGAAATGACGTATGAACACCTCTAAACCTTGTACTTTGTCCTGCGAATTCGAAGATAACCATGACATCACTGATTTGGTTTCTGTGAGTACGTGAGTGGCACATCAGACCACGTTGTGTCCTAAACTGTGGCATACTGGACAGAATATGCCGCTTTGGGTTGCTTGATCAAACGAAGTCAAAGATTTACGTAGATCATTTTCCCGTCTTCAGTATAAGATATTCGCTATTCTGACATCCCTGTGATAATGGACTGTCCATTTCATCAACAGATTATAAATGCTTCGAATTTCTTCCCGTCTGAGAACCTCGCTGTCTATGAATCTGTCCTACCATCTTATATATATTAATCTCCCCAGGCATCCCATTTGATCTGTCCTACCATATTATATGCATTAGTCTCCCCAGGCAGCCCATTTGATCTGTCCTACCATCTTATATGCATTAGTCTCCCCAGGCAGCCCATTTGATATGTCCTACCATCTTATGTACATTAATCTCCCCAGGCATCCCATTTGATCTGTCTTACCATCGTATATACATTAGTCTCCCCAGGCAGCCCATTTGATATGTCCTACCATCTTCTATACATTCGTCTCCCCAGGCAGCCCATTTGATCTGTCCTACCATCTTATATACATTAGTCTCCCCAGGCAACCCATTTGATCTGTCTTACCATCGTATATACATTAGTCTCCCCAGGCAGCCCATTTGATATGTCCTACCATCTTCTATACATTCGTCTCCCCAGGCAGCCCATTTGATCTGTCCTACCATCTTATATACATTAGCCTCCCCAGCTCAGCGGAATCACCGTCCAGGTTTCGCGTGTACTGCAGGCGGGTCGGTAGCACGATCGACTTGTACAAGCTCAGTTTTGTTGGAAGACTAATGCTTCACCGCTCCCACACTAGTTTGGTAGTTCGAGCTTTGGTTTTATTATGGATTTCTCCCGAACCCATCCCCTAATTTTCCTAAAATCGCTATAATAATGTTAAAGTCTTCAAGAAAATGAAGTAGCATGTGAATATCACCATAAAATTTCATATATTCAAATATTCTTTTATCGACAAAACGTAATGGACACTTTAAACACGTTTGATAAAAATTTATGTTTATTTATTCCATACAGGTGAATATGTTTTTGTGAATAAATTGTCTTTCGGATCTGTATGGACACCTAGTTTTCATAAAAGGAGACATTCGGTTTGAAAACTCAAGCCATCCGATTTCATACCTGACATTTCAGTCTTTGGAATGTTTGCTCAAACTTGAACTACCTTTGTCATCTGGAACTTTAGGTTATTTTAGGAATCTCACAACATAACAATTTCTTTCCTATCCATACTGCCAAAAACTTTAAAGCCTATAGCCTTTGTGTCAAGAAAGAATCTACTTGTGTGTCATTTAAGATATGGAATTATAACAAGGTGGCCTTGTCATTTTACAAATTCTCCGATCCAATGCAAGGCTGAGTTGTACAACAGGCAACACAAGCGTTTAAAAACAATAACAGAAGAGGTTCCATGTTCGTGGTAACAGTAGAGTAAAGCATACTATGATTTCATTTCTAAATACAAAAATAGTGCTCCCAAGAAAAAATAAGTAAATTCAGATTTACATCAAAGGTATGAGATTTTAAATAATCTTCCCCAAATGGAAGTTGTGTCGAGGACAACTGCAGCAAGAAACAACAGCTGCAACGATGTATTACTTGAAAATAGTAAACTCAGGAAAAAAAACACTTCACAGGCTACTGGTTTGAAAACTAAAACTGCTGCACTTTGCACAGTTTTGCGCATGAAAATAAACAGTTGAGAAATTTTGTGAACGAGGAAAACAGGCAGCTGAAAATGATTTGACCAGAATAAAAGAGTACAAAAAACGAAGTTTGCAAACTCAGGGCAAGGAACAAACTTTTAACACAGAAAACAATGGTGCCCAGGGACTTACAAATCCAGCAAAATAAAATGTACGCTGTAAATGCCGAAATATAAAGATTAACAAGGGTCGCTTATGTTGCTTCAGGGAGCCTTGATGAGAGATTGAAAATAAAAAAGAAGTTGAGTCATGTACAAAAAAAGTTCTTAATAACACAAACAAGAAAGGTCAGAGACGCAATAGAAATATTTGTGAGCTGCATGAAAAATTGAAGCTGCAAGAAATAAGCTTGAAACTGACAAGAAATCAATTGAAATGTATTATACTGGAATTGATGGCAGTCTATAAAATTAACATAAACTCTCAGTTGACAGTGTCAGTCAAATATTAGGGGAAAGGAAGCAATTAGAGACAAAAAGGGAGGGAAGTAGAAGATAGAAGTAGGTCTTTGTATTACGATTTATTAATAAAAGGCGCATCTGCAAATACGGTGCAGTGTGTTGCAAAAGCAGTTTAGAAAATATGACACATTATGACACCTTCAACACGATACTGCCAAGTAGAATTACGGCCCAAAGAATGGTGTCAGCTACTGGAGGCATTAGTAAAAACTTAGAGCAGCATCCTAACTGAGCCGTGAAATGTCGAAATTGTGTCACCAGCTCCATGGAACAACCAAGCATCAAATTCACTCGGGTGCACGTGCTATTAAACTCTTACCAAATGATGATCCACATAATCCAAAATTATTTATGCTAACTGTTAGTCCAGTAGCTTCAGAAAGGCAGATGACACAGTTGAACAGCTGTGAGAACAGTTCACAGAATTCAATAACATTACTGATGAACTACTTGGATCATACACACACGCAACACACGCACACACACACACACACACACACACACACACTATATATATATATATATATATATATATATATATATATATATATATATATATATATATATATATATATATATATATATAGCCTATTCATTTGTAGGAATCAATGGCAGAATCTCAGACCGAGCTGCAAGGAGAGAAAAGTACCACGATTGATTCAGGAAAAGAAGGAGGCGTTGAAAGCAGAGAATGAAGATGCATCGGTTATGAAATCAATGTGATTGCTTTTACTTATGCAGTCAGCAAAGTAAACAAAATAGCCAGTGCTATGACTGATCGAAGTGCAAAGTATATGTATCTGTGTGAGAGAAACACCAATTGAAGAAGTATGGTTGGTGCAAAATAAAACACATTTATGAATGAAACAAGCTTCTCTTTTTAGCACATTATAAAATATCAAGGACCAGGAAATGAGCATATTTTTTTTGCAGTGAACAAGATATTACATCGGAACTGTTCATATTAATAGTACAGAACCGTTCTTTTATATTTCTGCAGGATGCGGTTCCAATACTTGCAGCACATAACAAGGCTCTAATGTTTCTCGAGGACATATAGGGTATTAAAGACATGTTCAACAAGGCTATTTAAACCACAATGTTCAAGCTGAGGAAATTGCCTCTAGCCTATTGTACTTGTACCTTTACGCTCCATTACTTCAGAAAGTAAATTCAGTGAAATCTCCTTTAGAGATGAATTAGTAGCATGCTTCAGCTGTTGAAACGTTAGGACAGTGCTGTAGACATCCATCTGGGCTTGTTGCTGGAAACGATCTGCTTTTGGAAGGAGCTATGGATCAACCCTATATGACAATCATCCACCACAGTGGGCGTAGTTCTGATCTGGTACTGGATATAATATAAGGTGTGTCTTTCCGATTCATTTAATTGTTCATAATTAAATAGTTGCATAAATGCCATTTATTTTCATGGTACGGAATGATTTGCATAAATAGCCAATCACCGCTATGCATTTTACAGTAAAAACTTAAATTTAAGGGACATCTTGTCAATTTTGAAAAAGAATATATTTTTTGTGTTGCCAAAATGCTGTTAGATGAAAATACAAGCTAACGGCAAGTCTTTCAATAAGTAAATTAGTATAGTTTTGTTCTTGTACAAGTTTCTATTTCGTTTTCAGTTATGACAAACGTTGGACAGGAAAAAATAAGAAGTCTTGATGGTGATACGTGTGCAGTACCCGCTCCTGTTATGGTGAAAACTGCCAGCACCATTGGAGATGCAATAAATGACAGGACTGAGAGCATGCTTGGAATAATAGATAGGAAATTCTTTCCAAGTCTTACATTTAACCTTTTCAGTTTGCTAGTCAAGTACAAATCTACTTCACTGAAACATGTCCACTTTTCTGCCAGTTATTCTTCTTTTCCTAATCTGTTCATGGCCGGCTGCTTGTATATGAGGTCTGAAGAGCTTTTGCGTATCTTTCTGATTTGTGCATACTTTTAAGCACAGAAGGACTTATTACTTTTGCAAGAAGCGCGAGAAGCGTGAAGCAAATTTATTGATGTGTTTTGGCGACCTGTGAGTATCTTCCTGCCTCAGTCAACATATTCGTTCTATTTTATCAAGGCGTCATGAGAACTTTGCTGGTCAGTGTTTATGTTTTGGAGAAATTCTTTCCAGCATCGTTTAGACTCTAGAGCATTAAAGTCTCTAGTGACAATAGGTTTCATGATAGTGTTACCTTACGAATCATTTATTTTAGCATATCTCCTAAACCATGTCTTCGTTGCCGAGCTACTCCTTCATACACGATATACATATTTTACAATTTACTGAAGAATTGTTTTCAAAAATGTAGTTTCACGGCGAACTTTCCTTTGGATAATACAATATTTTGTCCAAGACCTTCTTTTAGATTAATATTGCCAAATATGATTCGCTGACAGGACCATAATGACTTTTCAAATGGTCCGTAAGAAAGAACTGCTTATGATTGAAAGAGTTGTTGTTTCGACTGGCGTTGGCGATATTACATGTGCTGCTGTTACTGTCTGGATATGTAAGCGAAGGACTGGGCAGAATATAGCAAATAACAATGTTGAGTAAGATAGTGCACGCTTGTGCTATCTCCTTCTAGAAAACTTCATTTTTCAATGGATACTCGGATACACCACATAGATCTGACAGAAAAAGACAATTCAATTGTTGATAATTTTATAGCTATTGCAAAGACGAACTCTGAGAAAGCTGTGTATAAGATCATGGTGAACACTAATACTTTTTGTTATAGTTGATGACATGTGAAACATCAGTTCAAGAACTGAAACGGACTGGATATCAGGTCCAACGAACTTTCACTTCTTGGAGTCGACGTTTTCCCACTTTAAGTTGTTTTTGAGAACACTTTTGATATCGTGCACGTCGTCCTCGTTTTTAGGCACTCAAGATTCATTTGCCACTTCTCTTTTTCATATGTTTCAATTGATAGTTTTGTATTTATTTATGCTTATATGTTTCTTCAATGATGCCTCAGACGTTCAAAACAATCGAATCGCTTGAACAGAAAAGCATACTTATGTACTATCACACAATATAAATAATTATTATGAAGGTGTTAGATTTTTATTTCATTTGGCCATCATTTCTGTATCGTCTCTTTTTTAAGAGATATAGAGGTTGCTGAAAAAGGTTGTATATGAAAAGAACTTGAAACTTAAACCCTAAGTATGATTCTCGGTATAGTGTGTAAAGCACAATTATCCATTGCATCGTGAAATAGAGCTTGACATTATTTTCTCTAACACTCAATAAATGATGCATAATTTTCTTCCGCTGCAGTTTTTAAATGTCTATAGAACGTATGTTACTTTGATTTTACCGTTCCTCGAACAGAAAAGTATACTTTCTGTATTTCAATCTTTCGTTTGGCACAACAAAAAATTATATCCAAAGTCATATCACTACTTTTACGACTCTATGGTCATAAACTAAGTAACAGTAACAAGGAAGACAAAAACGTATTGTAAACTTAGCAAATAATTCAATTATCTAAGTTCTAAAATTAACATTTAGAAGGAAGTTATAACATTATGAACCTAATCCAAAATATGTTCTATCCAAATTTCCAAAGAGGGTTCCGAATGAATGAATTAATTCAAGATCCTGTATGTGATGAATGTACCGATATAACTGAATGTGTTGAAGAGCCAAGTCTTTAATGTGCTGAAGTGCCAACAATTCTGATGTGTCATACTGCCATAATCAATAATGTATTTAAATGAATTCACTATAATTCCAACATGGTTCTTTAGTCAATTGTCATATAAGCAATTTTTAATTCCAATAAATAATTTAAATAAATGATTCTCCTTGAATCATATTTAAACACAACATGAAATACATATCCAGACTGATACTAAAGCAAGACCAATGCTTGAAATAATAATAATAATAAAATTAAAGCAAGACCAATGCTTGAAATAATAATAATAATAATAATAATAATAATAATAATATTTTGTCACTTCGATCCTTATATCCATCGTATCGACTGTAAGTCTCAATCCATCCTTACGTAACATATTTCATAATATGTCTTAAAGTGAAATATTTCGCAGTCACTTTAATCTAATCAGACAATTACTCCAAATGTTAAACATGTTCATTATTAGCTGATTTTAATACTATCAAACAACTCATCTATAGCTATAACTAATACTGAAATCAAAATTAAAAATGAAAATGAAAATAAAGAAACAAAATGAAAATAAATATAATTTGAAACGAATTTTAAAATTGATCAAGATGAAAACAGAAAATAGATTAAATTTTTTAATTTGGAAATGAAATTTAAAATGATAGATCCAAACTGAAATTGAAAACCTTAATTTCAGAATGAAAATTAAAACTAAAAATTCCAAAACCAAAATTGTCAACGAAAATTGGAAAATTAGCATTGAAAATGAAATTGACAGGGAAACTTTAAAAGAATAAATTTAAAAATTAATTATGAAAACAATGAAAATGTCAACTGAAGAACTAATACTGGGAATAAAATAAAAATTATACATTCAAAATGAAAATCAAGAATAAAATTTGAAAAAATATAAAAATTGAAAACCCAAAGTTGCTAACTGCATATTGATCACTATACAGGGTATTGATGTTATAGTGTGGAGTGTTTGAGTGTAAATAACAGTGTGTTACTCGCTACACACCGCGTGCTGGATAGTGTATAAAGGGGTAAGGGTCACAACAAACGGCGTTTGATTGTTTTTTGTGAGGTAATGGATTTGAGATGACGGAGTATTGGTCACTACACATAGCATTTTGATGGTTTATATTGGGGTTTTGGATATCTTTATAACAGCAGTTTAGTTACTATACACCGTCTGCTGGGTTGTAGATGAGGGGTATTAGTCACTACATACGGTGTGTTGATTATATAATGTTGGACAGGAAATGAGTGGGATGCACATGACGTGTTGATTGTATTTGTCGGATGTTTGATAGTAGATGATGGCGTATTGGAGTGTTATATAACAGGCTTAGGTCACTACACATCGTGTTGACTGCATATTGTGTGAAGTTAAATAGTATCTAAAGGAGTGTTAGTCACTACATAGGACTTCCTGGATAGTAGACGACGGGGTACTGATAACTTCACACGGCGAGTTAACAGTATAGTGTGGGTGTTGGATAGTAAATGGCCCAGTTTTCGTGGCTTATATATCGCGTGTTGATGGCATATTGTGGGGTTTGAATAGTGACGAGGGATGTTGGTCACTACACAGAGAATGCTGATGGCATAGAGTAGGGTGTTGGATAGAAGAGAACACCTTTAACATTACCATTCTCGTTTGTATACCACTTTGGACCCTTGACTCCATAAACACTTTTGACACTTTAAAACACTATTGATCCAAGAAAATGACCCTATACTGCCATCCTAAACTTAGACGTATGGGCAATTTTATCACCAGATTTACCCTTGACTCCCAAGTAGTACAACCATGTAAACCTTATGTACATATTAATTTCCGTATGACGCACAAGTGTAACATACAGCTGAACTCGTGTTATTATAGTGACCCACCTGGTTATTAGTTCTCTTCCTCAGATCCAAACACGGATACAAGCTGTAAACTGATAGTTATGTGAAAGCCGATTGTTGAATTTAACAGAGTTTTAATTCATTATTGATATCTACTTTACAAAGAATCTGAATTAGTATTCCCGCTAGTGAACAATATCGAATAAAATACTTATATCTATGAGATGGAAAAACAAGACTCTAACATTCTGTGGCAGACATTGTGTGCCACAAAAACAAAACGTTTCAGCTAAACGAAATAGGCGTTCTGAGCCAATAATATTAAATGTTTTGATACGTGAAAACTATTTCACTTGACATATGAGGGAACTTCTAAATTTTGTGCACGGACACTCACATATATGTGCGTGTGTGTGTGCGTGTGTGTGTGTGTGTAAAACGTTAGACAGCAAATTCGTTTACTTCATTTAGTATTTTGGCCTTGGTCTTTTGGCGACAGTCTGGCTGCCAGTTAGTTTTCCTATAATTAAAAATCTATTATTTTGTTTACTTTTGATGGGACAAAAATGAGAGCCACCGTATTTCTGGTACGTGGATAATGGTCAATAAAACATACTTATTAAAAGAGTTCAGTTGTTTTGGTTCCAGCATACGATCATATGTTTAGGAAAAGATGATACGAGAAATACAATTTCTATTATATTTAACAATATGAAATATCAACGTAGCTTATGGAATATTTGCGGAACACAATACTCAATAAAAAATTGAAAATAACATCGATCCACAAAATTTGTTGTTTTTTTTTAAAAAGTACCTTGCATTGAAACAAAGTTTACAGTCCGCATGGAAGCTCTTTTGACAGAAACATTTTAAAATAATTCTTTCATCAAGAACACAGCGGACGAATGCATTCAAATTATAAACGCAGAACAACGATTTAGTAGAAGATGTAAACAATCAAATTCCGAATAGAACGTTTTGCAATGCACAAAAATATATGCCCACGAAACTGCGTTAACTGTCGCTATGTTGCAAATACTACAGTACATGGAAAAAATTTCCTCTAACTTTACCCATATTCAACATTTTTATAAATATACACGTCCATTGTTTGCGGTTAAGTAACTTGCAATTGTTGTTTTCAAAGTTTGCTGTTTCTGACCAATTGTAAAAGTCGCTATAATTTAATCCAGCAAAATGTTTCTCATATTCTGAATTCGGTGGATACGCATACTTTCAAACTGTAAATACCCTGCAAATAATGTCTAAATTACATAAAAGAATGATCAAGAACAAGTTATGCTGCAGATTATCTGATTTAAATAGTCCCAATCGTAAAATGAAACTACTCACCTGCGTCAGTCCCGCAGACGAATTAGACATAAGGCTCATCCGGCTGGACCCTCCCCGACGCCTCCAGAATCTCCCCTTCGTACTCTGCATGTTCTGAAATTTAATTTTGGACACATAATAAATAATTTGTGATGAAGAGTTTTGTTTCTCTATTGTTTTCATGCGATATTATCTTTAAAGACATGAAGTTCTTCATACGTTATTACATAACGTTTTTACATGGAATAAACATATGGAAACCATTTCGTCTGTATTCACGACTTAATTGGATGGATAAGTTTTCATCTTTAGTCCCTTGCATGACGCATAAGAAGGATTAAAGTTAAATTGATAATCTAATGATTTTATTATTCCAACGAGATGATGTGCTCTTCAGTAGTGCAGTACTGTATATCGCATCCAATCACGATTTATTATTTTTGTCACCAAGATGGATGCAGCTCCTTTTATGGGATAGGACAAAAATTGATGTCGATTATCAAGCTCGTGCCGGTCTCAATTTGACGATGCAAAATAAAGAAGACCTTTGTTTAGATGCTGTTATAGAGCAAGTTCTAAGAAAACACTTTCGAAACCAAGACTAATGCCTAGAGAGCGTGTCTTAGAAACGAATATGAGCAATATGCGTTACGGTTGAATTGTCAATGGATTTTTATAAAATGTAATTTTTATTGGTACAACGTAAATATTTATTCTCCATAAAATTAAACTGAGTTTTATTCTTAGTAAATCCTGCCTGTGATTCACAATTTAGACAAATATTAAGGTTCCCAGCTGTATAACACGCTAGGTAGGCAACACTTCAAACCGCACTTTATCATCAGTTATATTCATGCAATACGTGGATAATAACATAATAACATAC
Source organism: Sinohyriopsis cumingii (assembly GCA_028554795.2). NCBI lineage: Eukaryota > Metazoa > Mollusca > Bivalvia > Unionida > Unionidae > Sinohyriopsis > Sinohyriopsis cumingii. Next base: position 114,990,324 of record CM068838.1, on the reverse strand, counting down.
ATCATTATCATAAAATTGAACATGCTTTCCCTTTATGTGTAGACTGTTGATGTAAACCAAAATGCGAGAGGCCAAAAAAGGTCGGGAGGCAGGTGGCGTGATGTTTATTGAATTGACTAACCAGCTGTGAGAATTAAAGGCCTATGTAACTATCTTTGTCCTTTACGGACACAGGTGTGCGGCCAAAAATTGAATATATATGCACTAAGCATAACACCGCTACAGACTCAGACCTTATCTTACAGGTAAGAACAATACATTGTATTATAGTATAAAGTATCTATTAGGATCTCAATGCATTTACTTTTGTTTTAAGAACAAGATGGAAAGTGACAGTTTTGTCTTGCAAAATGCAGTTTTCTGTTTTGTTCTTTGTTCTGTTATTCTATAATATTAATTATGAATTATACTTATGGATTGTTTGAATTTACAGTGAATTATATGTATTGTAATTGTCTTAATTTACTATGAAATACGTATCGTAATTGTCTTAATTTACTATGAATTATGTATTGTAATTGCCTTAATTTACTATGAATTATGTATTGTAATTGTCTTAATTTACTATGAATTAGGTATTCTAATTGTCTGAATTTACTATGAATTATGTATTGTAACGGTAGCTTGAATTATTGTGATAATGACCTGTTACAACTTCTTGCTCAATAGTAGTTTATGTAGTAATGATATATCTTAGAAGACACAATATATGATATTTTGGTATTTAAGACCCAACATTTAATAAATTACACTGGTCAACAGTGAAATCATTACTGACTTGAAAAGGCCCTAATCTGTAGTATTTTGGTGTGCCGAACACGAATATAACCGTGAAAAATTTGTATTGGCTCTCGTTTTGAAGATATTCATATACCTCATTTTCTATGTTTCACTGTGTAAATTTCTCCAGTAGGACTGCAGCAACATCCGGAATAATGATGTAACATTGCATAATACCATCATGCTCACATCATCCACAGCTGATTGCACCATTTTCTGATGCAATGCAATACTAATGCCATGCGGCTGCTGAAGTAAGTTGACGTCAGCAGTGTACTATACATGTGTAGGCCTATTATACTAATGCCAGGCGGCTGCTGAAGCTGACGTAAGCAGTGTACTATATAAAGCCCAATCAGATAGGTTCAGCATTTAAAATATTTTAGACGTTGTGCGAGACAGTTCAAGCTACTGTTACATAAAACTTATTATTTTATCCATTTACGTACAATAAAGAACAGTAATGCCTCGAAAGTGTGTTAATACCGCGGACAATTTTTGCTATATTTGTGGGGAAGTGACATTTGCCAACCAGAAGAAAAGTATCAATTCTCAAGTGAAGAAGGCATATCATCTTTACTTCGGATGCAAGGTTGGTGACCAAGACAAGCCTTGGGCTCCGCATATATGCTGTGCTACATGTACAACACAGCTTTCACAGTGGTTGAATTGCAAAAGGTCACCAATGCCGTTTGCAGTCCCAGTGGTGTGGAGAGAGCCAAGCAACCACCTAAATGACTGTTACTTCTGCTTGGTTCCCCCTCTTTCCGGCGGAATAACGAAGCGAAAGAAGTCGAGAATAGTCTACCCAAACATTCCGTCTGCATTGAGACCAGTTCCACATGGTGAGGGACTTCCTATTCCAGAACCTCCAGCAGAATATTCTCTTGATTCATCTGACGAAGACAAAGGTGAGTCGACCTGTTCTTCTCCTGGTCCATCAGCATGCAGTGATCCAGATTTTCACTGTGGTGCATCATCAACCCCACACAGAATAACACAGGAAGAACTAAATGACCTGATTCGTGATTTGGACTTATCAAAGAACAAGGCAGAATTGCTAGGATCAAGACTCCAACAATGGAATCTTCTAGAAGAAGATGTCACAATTACTGCATATCGAAAGCGCCACCAGCAATTGGAGCCTTTCTTCAGAAAGGAAAGTAATCTGATATTCTGTTCCGATATTGAGGGCCTCATGAATGCTTTAAAAATCACTCATGACCCACAAGAATGGAGACTATTTGTGGACTCTTCGAAACTGAGTCTCAAGGCTGTGCTTTTGCACAATGGAAACATTCTTCCATCTATTCCAGTAGCGTATGCTGTCCACATGAAAGAGACATACGATAACTTAAGGCAGCTACTGAATTCCATTGAGTATAACAAGTACAGCTGGCACCTCTGTGGTGATTTGAAGGTAGTTGCCCTTTTAATGGGACTGCAGCAAGGATATACAAAATACATGTGTTTCTTATGCGAGTGGGATAGCCGAGCAAGGGAAATGCACTACATGAGGAAGGAATGGACTCACAGGCAGAATGTAGCCATTGGAGAGAAGAATATCCAACACCCAGCTCTGGTTGAGGCTCAGAAAATCTTGCTACCACCCCTTCACATCAAACTAGGTTTGATGAAGAACTTCGTGAAAGCCATTGACCGGACTTTGCCAGCATTCCGATACCTGCATGAACAATTCCCTCGACTCAGCGAAGCAAAGATTAAAGAGGGAGTTTTTGTGGGTCCTCAGATTCGAGAGCTTTTCAAAGATGACCGGTTCAACAACTTGCTGGAAGGTGACGCGAAACAAGCATGGAATGCTTTTCGCCTAGTTTCTACAAACTTCCTCGGAAATGTTAGGGCAGAAAACTATAAGGAACTAGTAGAAGACATGTTGATGAAGTATAAGAAACTTGGCTGCAATATGTCTCTAAAGATTCACTTCCTTCATTCCCATTTGGATTTCTTTCCTAGCAACTGTGGTATTGTTAGTGATGAACACGGCGAACGTTTTCATCAAGATATCGCAACAATGGAACAAAGATACCAGGGAAAATGGTCCACTACAATGCTGGCTGACTACTGCTGGACACTCCTCAGAGATGCTCCCGAACAGCTGTACAAGAGACAGGCGAAGAAATCTAAGATGTAGTCAATGACTTGATTTTTTATAGGTAGGCTATTACAGTTGACCTTTTACTATTGGAATGCATTTCGTTATGTAAACATTAATTTCTTGCAGATTACAAAATAACTAGAGCCAATTTTGCAATTTGACTGTCATATTCGTGTTCAGCACATAAAAATTGATAAGAATTGACTAATTTTATTTCAGTAACATGACTTTTGTAAAAATTTGTTGTCCAGTGTTATCCATACGACAAACTGATTTAGGTATTAGTCGGAAATATTGAATTCTTGCTATAGTTTAGTATATGTTGTCTGTCTGTTTTTATTTTTCATTTGATATTCATGTATCTACATCAAGCAGAAAAAGAAAGAGTTTATAATCATATGAAGTTGTTAGACTGTTAATAAAGAAAAATAAATGTATTATTTATGTGTAATTCTAATGTGTAATTCTAATCATTTTATGTGTTTTGTTTAAGCTCTGGCCTCTTCTTGCACTTCGAACCCAGTACCTATCTGTTCTCCAGCGATGTAATAACACCCTCATCGCCAGAGTGTCAATTCCTCAGAAGGAGGCCAGAATGCCTCCTGTATTTCTCTCTCTCTTTCGATCTGAGAGTGATTATCAATAAATACAATCCCTCAAGTAACAAGAACATAACAACAACAATAATTTTACATAAAACGTGGCGAATTGCATCACAATATCCATTATTTTTTGACGAAGCAAATACTTAGCGTTCCCAATATACCATACAAGGCAATATATTAGTAACTGTCATGATGATAATATAGATACGTGTCAAGTTCAATCCAGCTTGTATATGTGCTATGCTAAATACTTGCCAAGTTCAACTGTATGTGTGCTATGCTAAATACGTTCCATGTTCAGTCCAACATCTACGAGTGCTATATATAATACGTGCCAAGTTCAATCCAGCTTGTATATGTGCTATGCTAAATACTTGCCAAGTTCAACAAGTGCTATGCTAAATACGTGTCAAGATAAATCAACTTGTATATGAGTTATGCTAAATACGTGTCAAGTTCAATCCAACTTGTACATGAGCTATACTAAATACTTGCCAAGTTCAACAATTTCTATGCTAATTACGTGTCAAGATCAATCCAATTTATATGTGTGTTATGCTAAATACGTGCCAAGTTCAGTCCAACTTCTACGTGTGCTATATATAATATGTGACAAGTTCAATCCAACTTGATTATGTGATATGCTAAAAAATGACAGCTTCTGCGCAAGATTCTGATAAAATTAAGAATAGGGCTTAATTTCCATGTGAAAAATCATCTTTATACAAAGTCAAAATGCACTGTAGCAATTTTTATTATTATTATTATTATTGCTGCTGCTGCTGCTGTTTTGTTGTTTGCATTTTTGCTTTTATTTGTATTGAGAGTCTTTTTTGTTTCGGTTTTCATTTTCTCCTAAGTCATTTATTCGTATTTTTCGAGGGTGGGGGTTGGTTGGTACCTCTTACAATATCAACTGCTTTTTAAATACTGCAAGCACTTATGATGCTTTTTTAACAACTATTATGCATGTCATTAACCAGTTCTATGTCAATTTTATATTTGAAAAATGGCATGAGATGAAACTAAAGTCTAAAAGTGACACAAAAGTAGTCTGCACAGATGTTAAATATAGATATAAAATTTACTTTATGATTTTTATTGTTTATAAGTAACGGCCAATTTTATCAGTGACAGGCAAACTGAAGAAAATAAATATGATTTATGTGATTAATAAACACCTGAACTTTGTCAGGCTAGTTGTTTTCTTTTTCAACTCTAAATCATATATAATACCTTTCAGTCCTCTTTTGTTGTAAATAACCCTTTCCGTGCAGCTTGGTGCTCATTATGTTCAATGTTTTTTTTTATCGAATTCGTTATGCATAAACTATGCTTATCTTACCCGTTGATCAGATCTATATGTGCAAGTTCATATTCAAAATACGCTAAAGTTTGGAAGATAATATTTCAAGGATATTAAATTGCCGAAATGACACTGTAACAAGAAATGAACAGCTGCTGAACAGAGTGACAATGAAAGAGCTAACAAAATGGCAGACCTACAGGAATAAAAACTACCACTCTGGTGGCCTACGTGCATAGAGCGTCCGCCTCAGATGCGGGAGGTTCGAACCCGCAGCAGTCATACCAAACACTTATAAAAATGGTACTAGCAGGTGCCCTATTGTTAAGACTAGCCGGCCTGGATGGAACATGATGCTACATGTCTGATGCATGATACAGTAGTTCTAGACATCACTATAAACTGCCACACTGCAGGCATCGTAGTGAAATGACTCAAATTGTTAAAGCTACGTTAAATATCTAAAACTTACACACAGAAACATGCATGAGATCCCTAACCTAAGTTACCACCATGTAAATATTGAAAATATAAAGAGAACAAACAGACATACAAGAGTGGGTGTAAAATGTTCAGTAATCTACGCAGCCAGTCGATCAGAATATAACAGTGAGACAGATGCTTTGGAGACTGACATGGAGAAGGAAATGAAATCTTTGGATGGCTATATAGTACTCTGCAATCACAGTTAGAATATAGCGAGATTTTAATTAGGAAATGATAGAAAACTATCAACAAATAATACATAAAAATGATTTAGCGCACGAATTGTAAGCTTGAACAAAAAGATAAATGATACCACTAATATCATAGAGCTGCATACGTTCAATGATTTAACTGATATATCTAAATTCATAGTTGGAGATCAGTAACGAAATATGTATATGAACGCATGATACATGTTACAATTTACAATTTATCTGCTAATGACTTGAATGATACAATCGAACTTTTCAAAGATTTTATTTTCACTGAATTTTACAACGCATTTTATACTTGGATTAAACAATGAAAAAGAGATACAAAGGAGAGTGCTGATGGAGAAATGGGTTATAAGACTTGGTGTGGTACAAGGTAGTAATGACAAAATAGACCTTGAAAAAGAATCACTTGCATAACTAACTGAAGGATAACACTATTTTAACTGGATCGAAAGACTCAGATGAACCTCCTGGATGTAAAATAAAAACTGACATCAGTATCAAACGTTCTTGCTCATACATAGAATGCTTTCAGAAGCAAGCTGGTTATTATTCATCACTAAATAATTCCAATTTTTATAAATTGACTGCGTTTTCTATGCTTTGGTTGGATGTAAACGGTCACGTGATACTGATGTAGAATTTTTTACACATCGATAAATTATGCGGACTACTTTTGGTTCCCTGTGACCAGATCATTGGATGTGAAGTTTTTCTATATCAACGCCTTACACCCTTGCCACCCACCCACTCCTGTGATTTCTGATCAAAAAATGACAAGCCACAGCGTAAATATGACCATTAGAAGTTAAAACAATGTCATTGCACAGACCTTCCTATACTCCAACACTCACCCTTTTTGCCGAAGAAGGTATAGGGAAGGCTTTAGAAGCCAATCTTCGGACATTATTACATTTCACCTCCAGAACATGTTACAGCAGCGGTTATTAAAGGTCAGGGTCATATGTCAACCAAGAGATGACACTAAAAATGGACACGACTTTGCTTTTGAAAGATCGAAATGAGTAGAAAGTAACAACGACATTGCTATAACAACACGTGTCTTATGCAAGCTTAATTTTCAAAAAAAAAAAGGAATATTCCTAGTTTAACCGCAACAACCATTTTTTATATATCTTAAAATAATGATCCTAACAGTATATCTCTGGCATGACACATTATGACATTCTACCCCGTATCACTATATAAAGAATAGATGAATCATGGCTAGCGAAGTTAGGGCTATGTATTATATCGCAGTTAAGAGGCTAATGAAAGAAAACTTCGATGTACATACTAAATAATGTTTTGCTGGTTAAATCTGCTGATCTGTTGTTAGAAAGTAAGAAATTTGGAATTATAAGGATTAAATGATTATGGTTGGGTATTTATCGATGTGTAAATTTGACCTAATCACTCACAAAGTTTATATAAGTCATTCGTACTTTATTTACTTGTGAGTGATTAGGTAACATTTACACATCGATAAATACCCAACCATGATCATTTAAACCTATAAATACATACTACAATGGTTGCAGCAGGATCAATTATTGAGGGAAATATTGTCTGCAGTATAGCAGTTACATGTAGCAACTGCCTTTTCAAGTTATTTCATGCTAATGGAGCTGACACATACAGACGAATACAGAATGTAACATTGCCAAGCCGTGAAATAATTGCAAACAACATTAGAGGTCTGCCACTGGAATGTTTGACCAATGGACTGTGGTAACAAGATTTGTTAATTCAGAAGTGCACAACCTGAACGATGATTTTGATTTGCATACATATACCAACTGTGAGTAGTAAATGGGGGCACCCTAGCGTCAAGGGGAATTAGCATTACAAGACCCCTTGGGCAACTCTAGCGTCAAGGGAAAATTAACATGGAGAAAAATCGTGGGTCAGATTAGCGTCAAGGGAAATTAACATGGAGAAAAATCGTGGGTCACTCTAGCGACAAGGGGAATTTAACATGGAACTATAGTGTGGGTCTGTCTAGCGACAAGGGGAAATTAACATGGGAATAGAGTTTGGGTTTGTCTAGGGACAAGGGGAATTGAATATGGGATTTTTTTTTAAATTTAAATTTAAATTTAAATTTAAAAAAAGGGGTAGGCAATGGAAAGGCTATCTCTTTTCGAGAAATATGGCTGGCCCTGAAAAGGGCCTTTGGGTTTTCTTCTTCTTCTGCTTCTAATTTCTTCTTTTTCTCCACCAAGTTCTTATTTTATCTCCAACACTCTTTCTCTTCTTCTCTTTCTTTTTCTCCTGCTCTTCTTTCTTCTTCTCTTCCTCCTCTTATTTCTTCCTCTTCTCATTTTCTTCTTCTTTTTCAATCTTTTCGTTCCATTTGCTTATTCTTATTCTTTCCTCTTCATCCTCCTTCTCCTCCTTTATCTCTTTCATGACACCACTAATCTTGTCCTTTACCTTTTTTAAGTTATTAATTTCCATCTTTACACGATGGGGACTATAGGAATAATGGTCTTCAACCAGTCTTATTAACATCTGCTCCATCATTCCTATGTTGTCTAAAACGTCTTGTAATGTTTGTATTTTGTCCATTTGGTTAGAAGCCATCTTCTTTTTTTATTCTTTGCAGAATGGTTTGAACGACGAATACTATGGGTTCTTATACTTAAAGCGCGTACGTGAAGGAAAACATCCCCCTAAAACGTAAAATTGATCTTACCTAGATCATGACCAAACAACGCGCGAACGTGAAGGAAAACATCCCCCTACTTTTTCATTTAATATAATAAAACCCAAACTATACTTTCTCATTTCATATAATAAAAACCCAAACTATACTCTCCACATACGCTAAGAAACAATAAACAAAATCCATAATCTACTATCCACACAATCTTACGTGAGCGCTTACAAAACCCAAACTATACTCTTCACATACGCTAAGAACAATAAACAAATCCATAATCTACTATTCACACAATCGTACGTGAGCGGGTACAAACACAAACACAAACACACAAACACAAACACACAAACACAAACACACAAACACATACGCTAAGAACAATAAACTAATCCATAATCTACTATCCACACAATCGTACGTGAGCGCTTACAGAACCCTAACTATACTCTTCACTACGCTAAGAAACAATAAAGAAACCCATAATCTACTATTCCCACAAACATACCTGGGCTCTTACAAGCACCAACACACAAACACATACCCTCACAATATCTTAAAAAAGAGTTAGTGTTTATAATCACACTACTCTACCTACACACATTGGCAAATCGATCGTTATTTCTTTTCTAGAGTATTGGGTAGCCCTGAAAAGGGCTGTATTTTGTTTTTTTTTGGAACTTCATGGACACCTGGTTAATGGTGGCACCTTCCAGGCCTAGGGCCACATACACATCTTGTCCCCCAGTTACTTTTTACCTTTTTGGGGGAGAGAGCAGAGGCAGGATATGTCGCTTCAGAATCCCAATTTTCGCTCTCTGGGATTCTGAAATTTCTTCTTCTTCTCTCCTTTTCCTCCTCCTCCTCTTCTTTGTATCTTCTCTCCTCCTCTTTGTATCTTCTTTCCTCTTCTTCTTTATATCTTCTCTCCTCCTCTTCTTTGTTTCTTCTTTCCTCCTTCTCTCTTATCCTTCCCTCCTCCACAATGGCTTCCGCGGCCAGTTCATTTAATATGCGCCTGGCATATTCCAGATGCACATGAAGTTCCAACAGTTTCTCCAGTCTCGTGTTCATTTTTGGTGTTGATCAATCAACAAGGGTAGCTGGACTGCCGAACGAGTTTCAATTTATAGTGAAAGCGCGGACGTGAACGAAAACATCCCCTAAAAACATAAAATTGATCTTACCTAGATCATGACCATAAAACAACGCGCCGACCTAAAAGAAACACTCACTCACTTTTTATGCTACCCATCACTATTTTAAAATTTTTTATAAATCACTTCAATAGACTATCCACATACGCAAAGCAATCCAATCTAACCCCAAATTTACACCTCAAACACCAAAAAAAAAGACATCATTTTAATCTACTATCCATACCAACTTACTTAACCACTTACAAACACAAACACACAAACACATACCCTCACATTTTTTTAAAAAAGAGTTAGTGTTTATTTTCACACTACTCTACCTACACACATTGGCAAATCGATTGTTATTTCTTTTCTAGAGTATTGGGTAGCCCTGAAAAGGGCTGTTTCTTTTTGTTTGCTATGGCATTCTTTTTTAGCTTCTAAGAATGCGATGTCCTCTGAGGATAGACTTTCTGGCGATAGGTCTGCTTCTTCGGAAAGAGAAGAAGAACTCTTTGGTGTCGATACGACAATCGACAAAGCTTCTGTCAGCTTCAGGCTGCTGCTGTTGCTCTTGTTGTTGTTGTTGCTGCTGTCTCTGAAGTCTGTACTTCTCTGTCCATTCTTCTTTTTCCCTGTTCATTTCTTCTCTGAAGAGCTCTTCTATCAGGTCTTCAGTGATTTTTAACATTCTCACATTCTCTATTTCTTCTGGCTTCGGTATCAGACTGTGTCTGACCCTATGCAAATTCACGTAGGCTTCGTTGAGTTTAGCTAGTTTGGAGCACATCCTCTTAGGAGGATGAGTCGACAATGGATGGTTAGACTGGAAACAACCCGGTTCTTAAAGTCAAAGCGCGGACGTGAAGGAAAACATCCCCCACACGGTTTTTGAGTCGCAACGTTTAGTGAGTGTCATGAGAGGGATAGTAAGAAATGAAAGAGCATCAATCCAACATTCTTACAGCTAAACAAAAGACAAAGGCATTTTTTTTAAAACACAACATTTTTTATTCAAAAATCACTTAACACTAAACAACAACTCTAACATTTTTAACAATAATCCAACAATATAACATCAAAAAATTTTTCAAAACACAACATTTTTTATTCAAAAATCACTTAACACTAAACAACAACTCTAACATTTTTTAACAACAATGCAACACTAAAAGTTTCTCCACTAGGTAAAGAGGGATTACAGTCTTCCATGGTTTCTAGTAATCTAGGATGACTTCTCTCAAACTGTTGATTTCTATGGTATTATCGAATTCTGCATACAGGATGACGTTCACCGTTTCATCAGGGTCTCGGTCTTTAAACTGAATTTCCACACGAATCTGGCCGGATTTTATAGGGTGGAAATGTCCCTCGTCGCTGCCTTGGTCTGGAGTGAAATCGAAAGCCCACAAAGCGTAGCCTCCTGCATAATCCTCGTACGTAATACCGTGACTGGTATTGGTTCCTAACTGTCCGGTGGCTTCGTACAGGGACAAGTACGATCTCAAGTAATTCTTCTTGGTAAAGTCAGGTTCGAAAGGTCGGGTACACAAGGTCATGCCATTGCGACTGACTTCGATTTTGGACACACCAAAGTGTTGAAAGTAGAAAGGATTTTTTTCGGCAGCTCCGTTGAAGGCTGTATTCTCGACGATACCAACGATCAAACATTTGGGTAACTGTCCTTGGAACAGATGATCTTCGATCATGGATCGCTGTCCCTTGGGAATGGTGAAGGTTTTCACTTCCACGCGTCGTATGGGATACTTGGCAGTCGTTCTGCTCAACGTCTGACTGATGTCGTTTCCCACTTTAGGTAACACTTCCACACGGCGTACGTAGAGTCTGGCTTCTAGGATTTTGGTTTTGTAACCGTCACTATCAGCCATCAAATGGAAAGCGGCACTGCTACGATTCAGTCTCAGGCGGACATCCACCCCGTTCAGCAAATACTTTTCTTGCAACCACATGTCCAAATGCAAACGATCCATCAGTTCTAAACTTGTGTCGGCTCCCGTGATTCTCTTTCTTCGTTCTACAAATCCATCATTGTTGTCTTTCTTTTCATCAGTTTCCAATATTTCAAACTTGGTAGGTTCGTCAGCTTCCCATACCACACAGGCATTGAGATGAGTGTTCTTGGCATCTATTCCGTACGTCAAGAGATTTTCCAGGTAGGCACGATAAGGGTAAGTATCCATGCTGCTACTGACCAGTTTGTTATTCAAGTACAAGTCCACTCCACTGAACAAGGAATGCATGAAATTGTTGACGGGAGCTACTGCTTCATCGTCTATAGCACCTCCAGTCTTATCTAGAATTTTGACTTTCAGGTACAAGTAACTGCTATTCAGATCGATGTAATCTTCGGGCTGTCCTTTGATTTCAAACTCGATGGGAGCGGAATCGGTCAGTGAGGAGACGGGGTGAAATTCCACCCACTGGGATTCTTGCATCGTCATCATCGTGGGGGGCATGGCAAACAGATCCAGTTCCGTCTTGGAACAAGCGCAAGATTCTCGGTGCATCATTTTTTTGTCTCTTTTCTCAATAATCGAAAACGTCTAAGTCTCGAACGGTTCTTCTTTTCTTGGCCTTTCTAGCTTGAAGTCTGGTGAAAGGGTGTTTTCTTCGTCGTCTCTTTCTGCCTTGTCCTTGCTGAATGCCTGACTCGGTAGCGTGCAGGGCATTTATAGGTGTTTCTCGGTGACCCAAAATGTCTTTGCCCGTTTGCAGCAAGACATTTTTGCCTGCCCTCATGAAGGCTTCTTTAGGGTTTTGTTTGTCGATGATGACATTTTGGAGAAATTCTTTGCCTTGCGTCAGTGCCGCATCTTTCAAGGCGTGCAATCCGCGTGTCACCATCGGTTTCAACACCGGGGCCACCAAACGAAAGGCCGATTTGAACATATCTCCTAAACCGTGTCCTCGCTGTCGAGCAACCCCTCGGTACACTGGATACATGACTTACGAATCGTGAGAAAACCGTTTTCGAAAATGGAGTTTCACCGTGACTTTTCCTTTGGTGAATGGAATATTTTGTCCCAAATCTCCTTTTATAGTAATGTTGACCGTGTCCAAATACGACTTACTGACAGGCAAATAGTGAGGATGTACAAATTCGCGGTGGACGTGGTAAGTGTTTCCACCTTCCTCGTCAGTGTTCGTGGCAGAATCCACTTTGAAAGGAATGACACGCAGTAACGGTACGGAGGTGTGTCCCACCACGTTATACTCCACCACATCGGAGTACACAAACATCAAATTCAGTCCTTGGTTCAGTTCTACCGGAGCACGAAATAACTTGCTAAAAGACTCGTTGTCGTAAACGATGGGTAATTCGCTTTTCTTCATCATGCTCATTCTCAGGTTCATGTCTCCGCCCAACATGTCATACAATTCAGGACAAAATAAAATGGACAGGATTTTACTCCGTTCAAATTTCATCAAGAAGCGGCGAGCTGCTTTGTGGTACTCCATGGTGACACTTTTGTTAACATGCTCCAAAGCTTTCAGAAACACGGCATTAAAACTGGAGGCTATGGTGCTGACCAAATGTTGACCACTAAAATAATAGCCTGGGGAAATGAACAAGTGATAGGTGGTGTACTTTTGTGTCCGGGTTTTCTTGTCATATTTGACATTGCTATCCATCCACTGTTGCAATTGTTCGTCATGAACTTCCACATCAAAAAAATTTTGATTGGGAAGGACATTGAGGACTTGGGTCGGGTGAATCATTTCTACTAAAGCCACTTCCCAATGGGTTTCGTGATCTAAGGGGATGGCTTGAGGTAATTTGGCCGTGTAACAGCACAACGTGTTCTTGGGAAACACCTCCATGGAACTGTCACTGGGTAAGGTTAAGTAAAATTGGTTTTGGTGACTCATAATTCCAGAGTTCTGTGGCTGTCCGAGGGGTTACTGGACGTCAGAGGCGTGTCTCCGCCCAAAATGGGGTTCTGGTTGTGGTTGGAGTGGTGACTTGCACTGGCACTGGACACAAGGTTCCCGTGGTTCCCGTTCGAGGTGAATTTCAGGGAGGGATTAGGAAGCAGGTAACCGATGCAACTGCTCAATAAAATGGTCCACAATTGTTTGTCTCCTTGTTGCAAACTCAAATTGGCGATGGCTGCCCCGATGACACAATACACCACGAAGATTTGGCAGAAAAAGACGATTTGCGTTTTAGGCACACGTTCTCCACACCACACCCACAAGGGTTGTTTTTGTAAATCTTGCACAGAAGAACTGGGTGAAGGAGGTGTGGTCGACGTAGCTGCGTCTGTGTGAAAAGGCATGATGGTCACTTCTTTTTATAGTCGATGACTTGCGAAGCGTCGATCCAAGAATCAAAACTGGGCGGATATCCTTTCCAACGTACTTTGACTTCTTTGACACGTCGTTTGCCCACTTTACGGGTTCTGCGTTCGAGAATGCTTTCGATGTCGTACACGTCGTCTTCTTTTTTGGTGGCACGTTGTAACTCGGGCAAATAAAACGTTCCTTTGAGCACTTCTCCGTTCATGTCTTCCAATTTATAGACGGCAGGATGACGGCCATGCACTCGTCCAGTGACGCGAAACAATTCGGTCGTCCAGTTAGGTAAGTAACCTTTGTCGAAAGTGCGTTTGGTTTTGCCAATGCGCACCCAATCTCCTACGGCCAACTCTCCACTTTTCTTGGGGACAGCCCTCGTCGGGGACGTACCAAACAGGCGCTCAAACACCAACACTTCGTTGTCGGGAGTCACGTCTTGCGGGGCACGTCCGATGCTTCGATGGTAAGATTGGTTGTACGCTTGCACCAGGTTCGGTAAGATGTCGATGTACTTCAGAGTGTGGTGATGCGTAAAATATTTCCACATGCGTTCTTTCAAAGTGCGTTGAAAACGTTCCACGATGCTGGCTTTGGTTTCGGGATTCTCGGTGGTAAAAAAATGAATGTCACGTTTCTTTAATTCTTTTTGGAAAGCTTGGTTCAGAAATTCGGTGCCTTTGTCCGTTTGCCATCGAAGAGGGTGACGACCGCTTTGTTTCAACACCCGTTGCAGGGCTCGCACTAACTCGCTGCTCGATTTGGAAGTCAAGGGCACGACCCAGGCAAATTTGGAAAAGACGTTGATGACACAAAACAAATATTTGTAGCCACGATTGTAGCTGGCCAAATGAGAGACATCGGCTAAATCGGCTTGCCATTGATGATCGATGCCTTCCACTCGGGTGCGACTTCTGGCAAACTTGCGTCGAATGGGTTTGTGTAAAGTGTAGGTAGCTTGTTCTTGTAACCATCGTTGCACTTGAGGTAAACGGAGACTTTTCAGTCGCGTTTTGGCAGCACGATACAATTTTTGAACTCCTGCGTAACCTCCAGGATGGGAGGGATCGTAGTAAATGCTGGCTAAGACTTTTTCCATTTTTTTGTGTTGGTTTGTGTGTTAATAAGACACCCACTCTTGGAAGATGCTACTCTTTTTCTCTTGGGGTATTTTCTTGGATTGCAATGCTTTGCGTGTGCGGCCAGCAATAGGTGTCGAAGAGGAGAAGGATGTCTGAGCGGGGGATATCGGTTCTTGTTTCACTTCTGTCTTCACTTCTATCTTCACTTTCTTTTTCTCTTGTGAGGAAGAAGGGGTGGCCACCATCTTTTTAATCCATCCAATTCTGGAGGTAGGTGGTGTTGTTAACTTGCGTACTTTTTCTGGTGGAGTTTGAAACCCTTCCTCTTCTTCTCCTTTTTCTGTCTTGGTCACGGGTACTGGTGGTACTGGTACTGGTACTGGTGATGGTGCTGGACTTTTCATCAAGGTCTTAAAATCTTTCAGAGTGGGTAGAGCTGTTTCGTCTAAAGCTTTCTGGTGAAAGAGTTGCAGTCGTTGCAAGAGTTGACCGTACTTTTGCGATTTTTCTGTTTCGGACAAATCTTGGCGATCCATCAAGGACTGCAATTCGTGTTGTAACTGGGACATCTCGCTCAAATGGGGATTGGGAGGTAAATGCGGGGTGTGTTGTTCTTGCCACCGATGGTATTCCATCCATCGTTTGTAAGGCACTAAAGCTAGTTTTCGTCCTTCCATGGGGTTCTCAGGGGTCGATTCTGAGATCTTGGAACTTCCAAGGCCTTTTTATCTTGCTCCCACCAGTCCTCCCAACATGGTTCCCAAGACTCCTTTCAGTATGGGGCCTAACAAGAGAGGTAAAATACCTCCACGTTGCACTAACATCTTCTTTTTTTGACGAATGGGAATTTTCTTTTGAACCATTTGGCGAAGAACGTGACGATGTTTGCCTAAGCATTGTTTCTGGTGTTTGGACAAAGGGATCGTGCCTTTCAAAACGTTCAAACAACATTCGCACACGGTATCGATGACCTCTTTGGAGGCTGTTTGAATGAGTTTTTTTCGTAGGGGTGGAGAAGCTTTGGACAGGACAGATAACATGTCCCCATGTTTGGCTAAACGTGGTGGCAGTCCTTTCCTTTTCTTTCGTTGGGGTTTTCTGGAGGGTGACATCTTTGAGTCTTCAGGAGCACCAAAAAACACTGATACCCGACTTGGTCACAGGCCTTTTTTATACTGGAACGCGTCGCCACTGATTGTCTTTACGTCGTATTAGTTTGAGGACAGGCATGACACGTCGTGCAGGGGTACGTAACGGACTAAATCGAGCCAGTTCTTGCTTGGACAAATCCAGTAAACTTTGTAACATGCCCGATCTTTCTTGAACTTTGATTTTGGGAGAAGGTACTTTGTGAGCAGCAGCCACAGCCACTAAATTGGAAGGTCCTGCCACTGGGGAAGTTCTTTTGGGGGTCATCAACGGAGAAGTTCTTGGTGTGATCAACGTCTCCAAGTACTCTTCAGTTCTGGGTGTCATTAACGGAGAAGTGGACAAACGTGAAGCTGCCGGAGACGCAGTCACCGCCGTGGCAGGTCGTGGTTTGCGAGTGTAAGGTTGCGTCCTGGCCGAAGTGCCTCTCTTGGGACTAGTTTTCTGTGGACTTTTCTTTTTCTGGGGGCTTCTTTTCTTTTTCCGGGGTGGTGGTGGTGTCTGGTCAGAGGAGGGTCCTGCCACTGGAGAAGTTCTCCTTGGGGACCTGGTCTTTTTCTTCTTGGGGCTTCGTTGGACTTTTGTCTTGGGTATAACTTTGGGGGTATTAGGATCCCATCTTAAGAGTGAGCGAATGATGACCCCTCCTAGAGTACCGCTCCCTCCAGGTTTCAAAATGATTTGTTTTTTGGTTTGAGTGTCGATGCGGGGATCGGCCAGTTGGACCAAAGCGACTTTGTTTCGATCAAAAAAGCGTTTGGTTTGATGAGGAATCTGAATGATTCCTTGGAGTAATTGACGTGCCGTCACCGTGAACCATCGTAAGACTTCTTTGAGACTAGCTTCTAAGACACGAGCTCGTGTTTGTGGATTTTTTTCTCGACTGATGCCATACAAGGCACGAATCAATTTGACGGGAAGATGCGACTGAAGGGACGTCATGTTCGCACTGTGTGAGACAGACGAAAAAGGGTCTGAGGTTTTTATAGATTTTTTTATGGGGAGTGAAATGAAGTCGAGGACGGAGACGTGTACAGGACAGGCCCTCCGTCTTGGCACCAGTGGTGAAACAAGTGGGTACGAAATCGCAAATCCTCGGGGGTCGTAGGTTTCAAGTGGCATCGTCGTACGCCTGAGTCAGCCAAGGTGTCCCTAACTGTTTGGCTAAGACTTGCACTTGCGATTTATCTCGAGGGCTTTTAAACAAGACCACGTAATGCGCATTGAGACTGATGGTGCGATGGGCTTTACTTTGTTGAAACAAATTTTGGGTGCTGTAAACGACACTGGCATTACGGTGATGCCCTTTGCGCGTGAACCACAGTTTAATTTCTTCTTCGTCTTCTCCTAACATGTCGTCGAAAATGACCAAATGGGTTTGACGGGAGTCAGAGACGATGCCGTCGTCTTCTTTAGGAATGCCTTCCACAAACACGATGGAATCGCCTTGACTTTCTCGCAAGAGGCTGTACGCCGATTGCCACTCTTTGTAACACCACACGATCCGTTGAGGGGGTCGATCGATCAAATGATGTTTATGTTCGATCAAACGTTTGACGAATTCGGTTTTGCCAGAACCGCTAGGTCCAGCAATGAGCATGTTAAAGGGATGGCGAAGATACAAAGCCTCCCAACTGGCACGATCTAAGTGTTCGTCGATGACTTTGACAGTAGAGGAAGAGGGAGCAGAGACAGCAGAGGTAGCCATGGTGTGAGGAATTTCACTTGTGACACGAAAAAACAAACAAGACAAGAGTTTATATACTTTTTCAGAACACGTTTATTGAATGTTTTTTTCAAACATGAATACGAAAGACAAAAATACATAAAAGCCAAAGGCTTAAGTACAAGAATAAAAGGCACATGAACGCGGAATAAAAAACAAGTGTCTGTACAACAACCACATGTTTTGGGTAAAGTTCTAACCAGTTCTATAGTAGGGGTAAGGTCACACAAGTGTCCTCCCGAAAGGGTCTTTCAGGCCTGTCCACGACAGTCCCGTCCTGGGTGACGGGTTATTCTGGCACCGTCACTAACACAGGTTGAAAAGTAACTTTTTTCCTTGAATAACTCTCGTGCATACTGGGCCACCTCTTGTGTCCAAGCCTCAAAACCCTGGTCTCGGTGATGTCCAACATTTGACTCCTAACCAATCTGGTTTCTTCTTCGTCAACGACATGGTAAGTTACTTCAATGAACAATGAACTATTGGTCTTGGACGTTGTCCCTTTTTATATGCTGGCCAATATCGATGTGACCGTACGGCAACGTAAAGTGATTGGGAAGTCTCACTCGCTTCTGGTACACGATTTGATAGATTTTTTCCAGGGGCCGACTGACGATGTGGTGAGTGGGTAAACGTACAATCTTGTTCGGTTGATAAGTGGTCACTTTAAAGTTTCCATCCTCTCCCGATTGCAAGGCTTCTTTCAATACCCCAAAGTTGACCACTCGACTTGTACGATGATTCAGAGTCAGTCCTTTCACTTTGCACGTCGTGTGCACTTCTCCTTGTTTGTCCCGGTATTCGTAGCCGTAATTTTTGGGACCACCACTGACGAAACTTAGAATCTTGTCGTCGGGATGCTCGTCTGTCCAGGCTCCTAAACGGTCTCCTTCGATGTCAGGGTGCTGTTGAATCGGGTGATGGATGTAAATGCAACTGTCCGTGTCAAAGTACAGGACGCGTTCTTCTAACAGTTCTAAAGCTTCGTACAATTTTAAGCGAGCATGAGCTGTCACGTAAGCCGCAATGATGACATTTCCAAAAGGGTCGTCTTGTACAAAGTCCAGATCTTCTTCGTAATTGACCAAGATCAAATCCTCTCGAACGACGTCCACGTGTTTCATGTATTTGGTTTTGTCGTGAATCATCTGGAAGTAGCGGGAAGGTTCTGTCAAATATTCCGTCTTGGGTAAACACGGTCGTTGTGCCATTTTACCCCACAAGCAATTTAACATCACTTTGGCAAACGATCGCCTGCCTTCGTTTTTCTCGATGTGGTCTAAAGAGACGCCTTCTTGTGCGTAGTATTTCTCTTTGAATTGTATTTGGTCTTCGGGAGTGTGACACCAGGAAGGATAGCCGCTGGCTTCTTGTTTCAGTTTCAAAATGGCATCCACGTAGTCGGCGAAAATGCCTTTCTGAGTAGGGTCACCCTTGTGGTACTGTTGTGTCTTGGGAAAGTGGCAAATTTCGTACACTTCTAACAGTTGGTATCCCATGTCCAGAGCTTTGAACAATTCCACTCTGACCCAGGTTCCCGTCAAGGCACGTTCTTCCTGGCTGTAATGGCAAGGTTGGTCCTGGTTGCACGTTTCGGCACAAGTACGGCACAAGGGAAACATCAGTTTGCCTTGACAATGGTGAGGTAAGACGGGATGGTATAGGTTCGTGGGAGGCAAAACTTTACACTTGATCAAGCCTTCGTATTGTCGAATGTTTTTCAGGTCGATGTGTTCCGTGAACAATTGCGGGTGCCCTACAGGAAAGCGACAATATTTGCACACGTAGGGATACAGCGAACACACGTCCAAGAATTTGATTTCTTCTCCTTTCTCTTCGTCGGCTTGGTACAGCAAACAGGTGGCATTGGTCCTTCCTCCGTACAAACTATCCCTCGGATTCAGCGGGTCCATGAACTGGTAACTTTCCACGAGGCGTTTAAACTCGGGATCGGTTTTCAAACGGTGATCGTACTCGTGTTCCCACATTTCCACCACTTGGTATCCTTCCTGTTCTAACTTTAGGTGTCGCTGACAAGTGTCCTGGTACAAGTCTTCCATGGTTCGTTGCAAAAACTGATTTTTAGTGTCACGGTCAGGGTAACAGATGGGACATCCGTGAAATAAGCAACCGTTAAACTCGTACACGATCTTGGGGTTTTCTAAGTCCCAGCCATCTACCGAATACGTTCCGATGGTCTTTTCGCCTCCTCCGTTGCGGGCATGCTGAATCCATTTGTCTTCCTTGTCGCACAAGTAATGTAACCAACGTAGGGCTTTGACCGAGTATTGACGCTTGACATAGTGGGTCGTTTGAGGACTGATGACAGGCACGGTGTTTTCAGGCATGAATCGTTGGCGGTACACTAAGGAACACGCTTTGGCAATGGTGCAAGCTTCTTTCAAAGGATCGACCCCTCCGTGTTCCATGAACAGTTCTCGAAATTTTCCACAGCAACGTCGTAAAATGTCCACGTCGGAACGACAATACTTTAACATTTCTTCCTGAAAGTCGAAGGGGTCAGAGGCATGAGCCTGGTACCAAGCGTAGAAAGCTTCTCGTTGTTCGGTACGCATGTTGTCGGGGTCGTAATAGTGAGCCTCAGGTAAATGGGGTAGAACGGCATGTTGATTGGCTTCCGTATTGAAAAAGTGTGGAAAGTACCCTTTAGCCATTTCTGTCATTCCAAACGTTTTAGGCATTCGACTCAAAGGCATGGCCAAGTAACTCATCGAATCTTTAAACTGTACTTGTCCCACTTGCATGAAAATGATTTTGGCTCCGTTCAAAGTGACTTTAGGACGCTCGGTGCCTTGTTCCGTATAGTATCTGAGAAGAAACTGTCCATCGTATCCGGAGAAATTGTGAGCCATCACCGTGGCATGACGATGACAATCTCCGTAACGTTCGATGTCCTGTTTGCTCCATGTCTTGTCGATGGGGTCTAAGACCCATTGGGCAAAATCGGCTAACGTGTTTGGTCCTCGAAAGATTTTTTCACGTCCTCCAGGAATCTTGCTGCAGTGAGGGCAATGACTGAAGATAGGTTCTTGAATGCACTTCTCGCACGCTCGATGAGCCACGCAGAAATTAGGAATGTGAATGCCGGTCTCTTGCATGCATTCGAAATCGAAAAAGATGAAATTGCCTTTCTTCTTGTGACCGTCCTCTTCCTCTGGTGGGGGTTGGTATTTTTGCACGTAACATTCGTGTTCCAAGTCCACGATGTGGTGACAAATGTGACATTTTTTCTTTAATACGACATACGTGTGCCTTGGTACTATTGGTACGTATGCCTTGTCCACACGTAGGGCACAATCTCAGGAGTTGACAAGCACATTTCTTCTGTGAACCTTGTGTTTTCAAATGTTGCTGGTAACAGGTAGGGCTGACAAACGTGCGCAGACAAGTTGAACAAGGCACTGGTTCTTCGCTCAGACAGGGTGGAGAGGCCAAACATCCTGGGCATTTCCATCCACAAGACTTGTGTTGCTCTCGATTGTTATAACCATAATCACATTTCTCACAATAATAACTGTATCCCAGGAATCCAGTGATACTGGTAATGGTATCGAAATGTTCATCGTGATAATAGACATGAATGTATTTTCCGTCCTTAAAATATTGGCCTCGAAACAACAGAGTTCCACGCATTTCTTGAGGGTGCACTTTCAAGGTGTAGCGTGGAGCTAGGGCATCTTGCAATTTTTGCATCTCAGGAATGCCACAGGGTGTGTCTTTGGACAGTCCGGCTTGTTGTAACAGGAGTTCTGCTTCATTTCGTTGTTTGGCTCGATCGGATTGTTGAATAGTTTTCCAGGTTCTTTTCCATTCTACCGTGTCGTTCTTGTTGGCATAGGTTCGTCCCACCACGATGGCACGGGCTAAACACATCTGGTCTTGAGGGTTGTGAATTCGGACGAGACTTGTTTTGGTGTTGCGAAGGTTGTCCACCAATAACATCTTTTTGCGTCCTGTCCCTTGAGGAAGAGAGACGTGGGCCATTTTCAGTATGGCTTTACCATCGGTGATGTCAAACTGGTCATTAGATTGTTGTACGTGTTGAATCTTGTCCATGATTTTGGAAGGGGTTAGTTCTGCGGGTCTGCTAAACTCGATCCAAACAGGGGATTTCAAACCGTCGTGATCTATGGATAGTGTCAAGCGATCGTCTTCTTTGGGTTGACATTGTCGCTTGAGTGCGGTGAGCAAAGAATCCCACATCTCGGTGATAAACCCTTCTGCTTTCTCCAAGGGTACGTCGGCCTTGAAATCTTTAAACTTCACCGTGTAGGTGTAAGCCGTGGTTCTAAATTTTCTAGAGGAGCGCTTTTCCGTCTCTCGAATGGAATAGTACTTTTCAGGGTTGACTAAGGGTGGTGAACTTGGTTTAGAGGGTTCGGATTCTGGTTCACTCATGTCCTCTTCAAAATCACTGGCATGAATTTGTGCCAAGATTTCAGCCCTGGTACGAGGCGATAGATCACGTTTCTGCCTCTTACTTTCTTCTTCTTCTTTCTTCTCGAATGAATAGGATCGTTTCATCTTGAGTGCAAAACGTCAAATGACTCAAGTTCAAACACCATAGACTAATTTATAGTCATGGCAAACCAGCGTATATAAAAAGGGTGTGTCTTGTCCTTTCACTATTCATTTCACACTCAAACCGAGGAGAACAATGGAAGAGACTAGCCAAATCGAACGTTTCGTCAGAGCTTTGCGAGGGGTCATTAGAAAATTCTCTTCAGACCAGCCGACAGACTACTCTCCTTCCTTTCGAGATAAGAGTCAGGATACTTGCTATATCTGTCAGAAGAAAGGGCATTGGTCTTCAGAGCGTCCAGACCGTCAAAAAAGAAAAAAAAACAGGGGTTAAAAAAGACAAAAGTCAAGATACCTGTTATTATTGTAAAGAAAAAGGACATTGGTCTCCAGATTGCCCAAAAAAGAAACAAGAGGAGTCAGAAGAAAAGAAGGATTCTTCAGAAGAAGAGAGGGATTCTTCGGAAGAAGAGAGGGATTCTTCGAAAGAAGAGAGTGATTCTTCAGAGGAAGAAAGAAGACAATTCTATTTAAAAGAAGCAAAGAAACAGGAGAAGAAAAGAAGAAGGGAAGAAAATGAGGAAAAAACAGTGAAGAAATTCAAAAAACAGAGAGACTAAACAAGGAGAAAGAAGAAGTCAATGAACTTTTAATTAAAGTGTTGCGCTGTGAATTGGATTGTAAAAAATGGATAAAAGAATACATGAATGATATAAGGTAAGTGTCTTTGAGTTTTGATTTTAAAATAAGAAGCTACACTCACGCACTCATACACAGACACGTACTATAAGGGTAAAATGGGTGGGGTTTATTTTTGAGTTATTGGCAAATTGAAATTGTATTTCTTTTCGAGAAATGTGGGTGGCCCTGAAAAGGGCCTTTTAATTTTGGTGTAGGGGTGAGTTTAACCAATCAACTTTAACTGCCTTAAGCCTTTGCCACGGCCAAGGCCTACTTCTGATGATTGGGTTGAAATCACTAGGCTTAGTCACAGGGTTGGCGTGTTTAGCTCGGGAAGGTCGTATTCTCTTCGGTAGTGATAAAGAAGTCTGATACATTTGTTTCAGACTTCTTAACTCCGCTAAAATGTCCAACAGTACCGTAGCCGTTTGATTTTCACCCTCTTGTTTCTTTGCTGCTACTTCTTCTTGCTGTTGTTGCTGTTGTTTTTTTCTTACCTCTTCTTGTTGCTGTTGCTGTTGCTGTAGGAGAAAAGCTTGTTCCGCTTCCTTTTGTCGTTGCATAAATTTCTCCAATTCTTCTTTCTGTCTCTGTCTAAAATTCTCCACTTGCGGTAATGAAGAAGGTAACGAAGGTTCCGGAACAAATTCTTGCGAGGTAAGAAAATCCACAAAATCCCAATGTACCTCTTCTGAAAGTAAGTCCGGGTTCCCTTGGGCAGTCTCCCCTGCTGGTGCACCCCAATGGATCGTTTTCTGAGTTTCCGTCATGTTGAATCACTGTCGCATAGATTGACTGCACACAAGCGCTAACGAATCTATATAGACCACGTGACGTCACAGACTGCTCTCTTCGGATTGGATGCGAGCTGACTGAATTTTGTAACGCGTGTTCGGATTGGTGAATGAATTCAATCCGTTTCAATCCTTCCTGTACCTATAAATAAGCGCAGTTCACTGCATTGATTCACCTATTCTCGTCGCTTCAAGATGTGGACCACAGTTGAGTCATCCACCCTTGTGTCTTCCATGATGTTTAGGACGGACATGCTCATGTATGTCAGGTCCAAGTGGACTGTTGTTGATAGGACAGATACTAGTCAATGGATGAGGAGAGTTTACATAGAAAGACAAGGATGTCTCAAGAGGGTACTTGTGTATGGACAGGCAGTTAGAAGGAGTTTAAGAAGAAGAAGAAGAAGATGTGACAGATGCCATCTATGTTAATATTAATATTAACATAAACCCAAAGGCCCTTTTCATGGCCAGCCATATTTCTCGAAAAGAGATAGCCTTTCCATTGCCTACCCCTTTTTTTAAATTTAAATTTAAATTTAAAAAAAAAATAATCCCATATTCAATTCCCCTTGTCCCTAGACAAACCCAAACTCTATTCCCATGTTAATTTCCCCTTGTCGCTAGACAGACCCACACTATAGTTCCATGTTAAATTCCCCTTGTCGCTAGAGTGACCCACGATTTTTCTCCATGTTAATTTCCCTTGACGCTAATCTGACCCACGATTTTTCTCCATGTTAATTTTCCCTTGACGCTAGAGTTGCCCAAGGGGTCTTGTAATGCTAATTCCCCTTGACGCTAGGGTGCCCCCATTTACTGCTACTGTGCTCATTGTAGACCTGATTTAAACGACTCCTGGGGTAAATCAAAACTTGTTAAACCACACCAAAGAAATGATTTTTAACAGCCTTCTAATGACCAAGTAAACTACAAACATATATTCATTGCACTTGTGTCGTGTGTAAGAGTGCAGGCTACTTACAAGCTTTTATAACGGTCTTCGACACTTTTGTAGGTAATCGTGATAAAGAAAAAGTGTTTCTTAAACACGGTAGATAGCAAAGATGAGCATGTATCCAAGTAACTAGGCAAATATACTACAAGGAGTTTATACCGCAGTCGAACACATATTTATATAAGATAAACAGCAAACAAAACGTAAAATCTGCGAAATCTTTACAAATAGCAACTTTAAAGCTATTTCTAAACACGTGTAAAGTTATTTGTACCAGATTGTTTTGTCCTTCGTTTGCCATGAACATGAAAAGATATGTTAACAATGCAGTGGTAAAAAAAAAAAAATTGAAGCATGCGTGTGAATGACATCACTCAAATATCAGTGGCCAATGTAGGTTTGACTTGCAGTGTTTCCGACTTAGGCAATAGTATACAGAATACCTTGATGAATAACAAAAGAACAGTTGTGCTAGTGTGAATCTTGACTCAAGTAACTCCGTTTGAGAAGTAGATTGCGTGATACTGGCAATCAACAAACCAATGAAGGCTGAAGCTTTCATCTACATGAATTTGTCCCATTCTAACTGTGTCAGTGTGATTAATACATTAACTGAGTATGCAGTAGTATTTGTACTGTGTCGATAAGGGATGCTATGAAATTTACGATAATTTAGGACTGCAACTTTTTCAAATATTACTTGTACATCTAACTCTTTAAATAATGTCATTTTTATTTCATGACTGCTCCTACATATGATGCTGTGAATAATGTTTTTTTTTCTTCATGCTTTTTTATTACACCATTCTTATGTGGTGGATATTGATTGAGTAGGTTGACAATCACAGAGGGTTCAAAGAATACAGTCTTCAGAGCTTAACATATTTAAACTAAAGATTATAATATTTTCTTGTTTACTTGTGGTTTTCATTTTAATATTGTTAATTTCGCATTTAAACTTCAACTATACAGCATCGACACGTTTACTGATCCACTAATAGTAGTTTTTTTATATTTTGTAGACAGATTTTCACCCATTCCTATCTCAATTGTTTACAATGATAGGTTTGTGTATAACGAAAAGGTTACGCTCGTTTGTTTGCGTAAGTAATATTATTATATTTCAGTGAAAACGTTGTGTCTTAATTTGTTTCCCTTGCATAATTCATGAGGAATTTTGACAGTAGGTGACACTGAAAATCGAAAAGGAACAGACCATGGTTAGGGTTATTGTTAGGGTCACGGTCAGGGCAGGTTCAGTCAGGGAAAATTCGCATGGTGAAATGATTAATTTGCTTCCTCTGAGATGCAAACTACTGAACCTATGCTACTTACATGATTATAACAGACAATATATAACTAAACTGAAAACGACATGGTCACATACGTTGTTGTCAGATAGAGTGGTAACAGATACAACATTTATATTAATTCCATATTTTCGTAGGCTAACAAATTCTCTCTCTCTCCCCTCCCCCCCCCCCCCCCCCATGTTCGGCTAGAAAATAACATTCAGGAGAATACAAATGTTTTGTATCTTGATCTGAATTACCAACAGAGATATCCTTCAATGGTTCAGAAATAAACAGATTTTATGATACAATGGAAATAACCAGGTTCAACAATAATATTAAAGTGACCATAATAGTACGGCATGAGAAAGGAGTAAAAGCGTCTTTCAACGTTCAAATAATGAAATCTACAATAATTTGACAAAACGGAGTTAAAATTTATAAACAGCAAAAGTTTAGATTAGTACATCACATGGTAGAGACAGAAACTTGACTTGCACAATAGGACCTCCAAATCTGAAATCACTGACACGTTTGAAAGACTTGAATTAACAATACCAATTGCTGTAGATAGCAATTCCATGATGGTGTTTTGAAAGCGGAAAAAACCAGTGCATTATGTTCAATATATTCTCTAGATTATGTTATGCCCATATAAATGATTTTTAAGAACAGCTTTTAGTATCTTTTCCCCGAACCTGAGTCCAGTTGCTCCAGTGACAATTAACTGTAGGACCAAATTAAACTATATAAAAAGAAACTAAAATGCACTAAATTGAAACAATGATTAACAGTACATTAAACATTACGCAAGCATGCAGTCACGGTGATGACAAATGCCAGGCAGACATTTTTGGCATGCACGCATATGAAAACACACAAATGAAGAATATAATGATAAATCAATGACAGTTTGATATACTTTCCCCAAAAATGCTTTGGGATGAGAAAGTAAAATGAAAACATGAAGATGTACAGGATACGTCTAGAGAAATCTCTTAGAGTGAATGCCTAATAGTGACAACGTATTCTCACAAGAAGAAAAAAAAGTATATCACAACGAGCTAAATAACTCCAACACATCATAATATTATCACCGTCAATACAATGACAATAATTGCATCTTCCGTGTTTGGTCTGTTTTAGTACCGTCGGGGATATGATAATTCTGATTGGCAAATAACTAATCTTTTAAAACTTAAGAATGTTTAAGTTTGAGTTTTCACAGAACTAAATATCATTTTTAAAATATCCAGTAAAGAGACAATAAACGGGAATATGTATCATATTTATAAAGATTCCATTTAGATACATTTATGATTATACTATTACAGACCCTAGTACAGGTGAATATATAAAAAACAACATTATGTGTGCTTTGTTAGTTATTGCTGCTTTGGTTATCTAGCAGGTGTTTGTACAATATCTTTTCATTTTCATTTATTTCACGATTTTATGCTCTGAAGATTGTTTACTTCGACAAATGTGTAGAGCTGAAAATCCATGTTTGCCTAAGACGAAAGAATGTTATTGCTTATGTCGGAAGTCACTTATTAATGGCGGTAGTCATTTTAGTTTGATAGATATTAAAAATGTTTAGAGCAAATGATGCATGTCTATTGACTTACGTTGTTTGTATCTCTAGAAAGATCAATATTTTATATCTCGAATATAAGTTAAGGAAGAGGTTCCCATTGCTTTAAAAGCAGGTATGATAGAATATGACAGCAGTATGAAACTTTAGTTATTCATAATAAAACTGCCGTGGTTATTATTACAGGAGCAATAGATAACAGGCAATTAATCTGTTCAAGTCATATCATTTACTGGAAGCATTAATCTCTTCAAGTCATATCATTTACTGGAAGCATTAATCTGTTCAAGTCATATCATTTACTGGAAGCATTAATCTGTTCAAGTCATATCATTTACTGGAAGCATTAATCTGTTCAAGTCATATCATCAACATAAATCTGAAAGCAAAGAAATTGTCACAATACATAGTACCAGAAATAAAAATAGGAGATTTAAATGAATACATGCAAATGACACTTGAACCTGACTACTTGAAAGAAAACTTTAAAGAACTATGTTTCTTTAAACAAGCTAGACGAAGCTTTATATACATTTACATATTGTGATGATGGCAGACAGGATCTAAAATATTATGATGATAGGGCAAAACGTAAATAAACTATGACATCGAAAAATAAATGACCAGCCTTTTGATGTTCGAGTAAAGTAGAATATGCATTGCCATTGTGATCAATGTCAGTATGTATATTGCTTACCAGTTGTTGGTGATTTATTTTTGTTTTTGATTTGTTGGGGGGGGGGGGGGCTTTTTGTGACCGACGTTTCTTTAAATAGAAAAACCATATTCACGGTCGTTTTAAGAAACAAAAAGAAAGTAAATGCTCTTGTGACCTCCGCACATTTTTTCGTTATTGTTTTATCTAGATAAATAATAAAATCTCGACGTATGGTAAATACATAGCTCCCTACGGCACATGGAGTTCAGTAGTCTAACACATCATATAATACGCGAATAGCAATAAAACACGAACAAACTTTGCGTGTAGTTATCTCAACTCTAACTCCAAATAATGTTTGTGTTGTTTAATACGAGCAACAGAGAGGATGTAATTGAGTGGTAAACAATTTGCATATAATGGTTACGAAAGACATTACGGTATCATAATGAAGCTTCGATCTTTACAAATTGAATGATTTAAACATTTTCATGACATACAAAGGTCTGTAGTTAATTGTTTGATTAGTACAAATAGGGTTGAACAAGATGCAAAGAATTATAAATTGTTAAATTTACGATCAGAGGCAGTGAATGTCCTAAGTACTGTTGATGAATCTCAATAGTTTTTGTGTAAGGAAAGAAGTTTAGAATACGACTGGACTTGTAGATTCTTGCATACATACCTTACGTGAACTTTCAGAAAGCAATAACGGGTACTTTAAATAAGCCAGGTATTTTGTGTGTTCGTTGTTCTAGAGGTATATGTTAGAGTGTTTGCAGGAACGATAGAGAAGATAGATATAGATAGAGCCAGAACCAGAATTTCTCACTGTGTTCATTTTTATTTAATCCGAAACAAAAATATTTACTAATTTTGAAAGTCACCTGGGTGACACATCAGCAGCCGGTATAGACTGTAGGGATATATACTGAGCTGAAAGAAGATGTTATCAATATGATCAGTTATTGGTGTTGGGAAAAGATCGTGCCAGTTTGAATTTCTCATTATGATAGCTCAATGCTAGTCATATACAGAGATGTGTAATAGTTTGATTTTTTTTACTGATTGTGTCTGGGCAACGCCCACGAAAAAGATCTCGCTTATTTACAATTTTACAGGTGCGCTAGCTCTCGGTTTCTGTTACATACATACATACATACATACATACATACATACATACATACATACATACATGTTTAAATATTGGTTTGAAATGTCATAACCATAAATATATTCAAAAACAATGTCGAAATCAGGCATTGAATAGTGTCGAATGCAAATCAAATTTAAGTGACAATTGAAATATGTGAGCAGCATCTGATAACGAAATGGACTGCATGCTTGCCGAAACACACAGATATCACTTCTGAGTGCAGAAATTTTAAAGAAATATAAATCGAAATTCTTACGAGTAAACTACTAATTAATTTAACTCAATTTTTTAATGATGTGGACTGACTTGTGTTCTAAAGCGCCTGTCTTTACCGATCACTTGTATTTCATCTTTGTCTGTGTGGGTTCTAGTCTCAGACTCGACCAATATGGGTGTGTGAGAAAGCTCTTACCAGTGTAACAGGCACTAGTATACCCCCAGTCCGGAGTATACCTGGGGTTAAAGCGGACTAGGCTAGATTATACCCAGGTATATTATGGCTTGGGCCAATTTATACCCCTGGGGTATATTATGGCCTACACCAATTCATACCCTTCAGGCCAAATTATACCCCCATGATATCAATAGTGTTGAGGGATATACACAAGAATTACTTAATTTTTCAACATTTTATTGAGGATTCAGCTTTGTCAGGTAAGTTAAGTGACATGTTTCAGTCGTACTCGTAGTCTGTCAAGGTATATGCATACAAGATACATATATATATAATCTTATCTTGTATGTATATACCTTCACAAACTATACCCGGATTTAATCTGGGCAGGGGTTAATTTGGCCTACTACACCGGATCCTACCGGGGTTCTTCCTCCACCAAACGTACAGGTAAAATTTGTGCTGTTCTAAAATGATTGAAAACGTCTGAACACACATACATACATACATACATACATACATACATACAATAGAGCAAATATACGTTTCTTGAGCAGATATAAGGAAATATTTCGACACTATTGATAATATGTTCCCACTTCACATGTGAAATCTCTCCTTTTATTGTATACCTGTCAATATTCAGCCCCAAAAAGAGACATAATGTTACAGTCTTTTCCTACAAGTAGGAAAATGATACTAATGTTTTATGATTTCGTATTACATACTCTCAAACGAGGCTGGAGCTACTATATCTTCGAGGTGTCCTGGTTGCAATAGCAGCTATCATAGCCATGGAATGCCAATACTAGCAGTAAACGATGCTATCACAGCGACGTTAGTTAAAACACTTTGCAATATGTGCAAAATATGTGAAAGGTCCAAACCATGATTTTGTCAGTACAATAAAAATACATATATTAATTTTAAGTAGATAATATAGTCAAAACTTTCGTATAAAAGAAGATCGCGTTTGGATATCGTGTATTTACAACACTGTTTTACAGTACAACCCATTTACGTAAGTACATAATTGGTAAGGTCAGTGAGCCATCCACACAATAAATTTTGAAATCATAAATATTATAATTATCTGAAAATTATTGACAGAAAATATAACAAACATGTACAGTCACTGTAATGCGATTTGATTGCTAGATCACATTTCGTTCTTAGCATCAGTACTACTGGGTTTTCTGATGTGGGAACTCGGCGTGATCCAGCAATCAAGGTCGCGAAACTGATAATAATGTATATTTATCCTCTCAAAAAGTGTACATAAGCTCTATCTGTTTAAGGGTTTAATGACCTAATTGGTGGTTTTACTGTCAGGAACTGAGTTTTATCTGTGACGTATCTGCGGAACGAATTTTTGTCACAGTGGTACCACTATTAACATCCTCAAACGGTCAAAGCAAAACACCAGTCCACATTCTGAACCACATGTGTAAATTTCGTCAGAAAGGTTGAAAATGTAATTTTCCTTGAGACTACGACACGGGGAGAGAACGACGTCATGATAGTGTTAACATGTCTGAAAGCTTAGCGTCGATTTTACCTCTGCTAAAGTTGGTGTTCAACCAATCAGCCTTAGTGGCGTTCAACCAATCAGACTTACTAACTGGCGTTGAACCAGTCAGACTTACTAAATGGCGTTCAACCAATCAGACTTACTAAATGGCGTTCAACCAATCAGACTTACTAAATGGCGTTCAACCAATCAGACTTACAAAATGGCGTTTAACCAATCAGACTTACTAAATGGCGTTCAACCAATCAGACTTACTAAATGGCGTTCAACCAATTAGACGTACTAATCAAACGATAAATATTTTATCTTTAATATAAACGCATACGTTACTGCCGTTGTGGAGAAAAAAAATAAAGAAAATTTACTGATGCGCTCAGACAGAAAACAAAATTTATGTTTGCAACAAATGTTGGCTGTTAAAGTATTCACAACTATTGCATTAAAAGTCAGAATAATATGAGATCAAATTGCCTACACAGATGTAGCATTCATTTCAATAATTTTCTATAATCTCTATCGAAAATGAATGAAAATAATTTGATAGAACAAATATACAAACAAAACTTTACAAAGTCGTGATCTGAATAAAAATGTTGCGAAGAAAAAAGGTATTCTTTAGCCCTGTTAGTTTTGAATGTTACAAATTTTTCATTAGTTAATTTTGAAGGTCTTGAGTTTCTTTTATGGTATCTCAGAATTATTTCAGTGAGGAAACTTGTATGCATATCTCTGAATTTAACAGCAAAACTTCCGTTTCATGAAATTAAATATTTTTGTCAACCCAGGTTCGCATTTTACATGTTATAAATGCTTACATAGAACATTTTATCTTTTTGCATCAAAAGTTACATTAGGCTTACCTTGCCTCTTGTTTTATGACGCTTCCAACTGTACTGTTTCGTATCCATCATTATTGCATAAAAATTAAAGCACGGAAATCACGTTACATCTTAATTTTGACTAATCGTGATTTTGCATCCACACATTTGCGCCAAACTATTCTTCGACGTGTTGAAAGGTCACATTACTTTAGAATGTGCCGTGTAAATGTTTCTTAATCTACCTTATTTTACCTTACATATATTTATGAAACAGCAGTCTGTAAATCATCATCATGAAATTTAAGAAATTTCTTCGAAACAAATCACTTGCAAATAATGGGTATGCTTTAAATTTGAAGTTAACATCTTCTGAGTACGTGAATATTTCACCTGCTTAATTATATCCATATATTCCTCAAATGAATTACTGCATTTGTTCGATATCTGAATTTCTTTCCCTGCATTATAATCCTTTGATATATCTACAAGTTAATATAGGACATATGATAAATCCAGTGTATAATATCGCCCATTGTACATGTCACACTGTTATATAATACGTACCTCAACATGTGGTTGATTAAAAGCATATATACAATCCCTTCAAATAATGACTGTCGTTGTTTCCATGACAAAAGCTAATAGCCTTATTAGATATCCTCTTTTATGTAATGGAGGTTCATGTCTCCAGCGTGCAAATCAGGTATATTGATTTTAATCGGAACAATCTGGCAAAGTTATGCAAAGATTATTATACAAAATGGCTTATCGCACTTTGTTCGTTAGACTGGTGGGTAAAAACCGAGAAGTGCAAGTTTGAGGAATCAGTTTATCCTTTAAAAGGAAAGGATGTACGTTAATCTACTGCCGATACAGGTTGACCATAGTCCTAATGCATAAATGCAGTTGGTTCAGTTATTTGAACATACATAGGTTCGTAGAAATTTTATCGCTTTGAAACGCGCAGATAAACTCAATAGGTGAGGATCACCTAGAGTTGTAAAGTTCACGTCTGAAATAATCATCCGCTACTTCGCTTTATCTGAAACTTCATACAATCGATAGGCATTTTAATAAACTCCTATTGTAATGGTCTATATGTGTTGTTGATGGTCAGGATTGATATCTAAAAAGAGCCTCTGCACCTTTGCTAACTTTGAAGCCAACTGTATCCTATGTGATCCAAGTCTTTTCTTTCAGAGTATGGTTTGTAACCCACTTAGTCAATAGATAATGTTGGATCAAACAAAAAGAAGAGCCAATTATATTAGTAAAACAACCTAGTATGGCATTAAGGAGCATTCCTTTTGGGAACACTTACTTTTTTACAAGTTACTTTGTTCTTGTATTTCTAACAGCTTGAAGAGACCCCGCTTATTATTAAGATAACACAATGCAACTAATAAGGCAATTCAAATTAAAAACAGTCTAAAATCGTCAGAAAGAAAGCCACACAATAACGCATACGTCTATCATTGATGTATTTAGTTTCGTATGAATAAGGAATTAGGCGTCATGGATATGTAAAGGTAAAATGCAATTACAGCAGAAAATATAGTATTACTTTTCAGAGTAATATTCGCACGGGTATATATATATATATATATATATATATATATATATATATATATATATATATATATATAACATTTTAGTATACAAAAGCAAAGCTAGCGGGCAATTCGACTATAGGGTGTAATCGCGGGACTTTTTTCTACACAGTATAGTCTGCTATAGACGGTTGTAACTATATCATTTTTATGGTGAGATTCATCACCTTGATATATTTATAATCTTATTTGCAATGCATTGAAAAACAATATACGTGTTTGATATTTAAAATAAATTACTCTGCATCATTTTACCTGTTATTAATTGTCTTAGGCATATAAGACACTTAAAGTGTCAACGTATTCTTCGCCAGTGTAGACACTTTATGGCTCATTCCCTTCTTAGTGTTAAGGTAAATGGGTTCAACGTTAAATGTGTAAAGGTAAATACTTTTGCCAGACTCAGAAAAGTTTCCAGACTATGAAGAACAATGGATTTCTTAATATGCGTCAGTGTAAATTAGGAACACTCCACCTTCGGGATCAAATTGTTCGTGAGACACGGTGTCGAATCTAACCCAAAACTATTATCCCCGCGGTGGAATTTTTCTATCCAGCACCTACTCATAACAAACTCTGTAGATTCCTATGGTTTGTAGTATGGTAAATTCATTCATATTTCCAAAATCGTTAAGAGTCTAACCTATTTAAGATAAGGCGTATGTCGTATACTTCGCCTGTATGCCATGCAGTGTTGTTTTCTACGTTATCAAGAGCTGGTTCAGAAGCTCGTCATCATCGACGACAACACCACACGTTGAAAGATTTGATTCTAAAACTTTTACGATCTCACTCAGTGGCTTTGAAACGTGTCTGCATCATTTTCCTACGTTTAAATTGTTATTACACGGCTTTTAAATGTATATGCATCATTTTCATACTCTTCAGAGTCCTTTGGCCTTGGCTGCTAAGTCATGTGATTGCAACACTGAATGCACTAACAATTGAATACGTTAATGTGTATGATGGCGGCAACGAAGTGGGAATGGTCCATTCTTCTGTAAGGAGGGACAGACTAGTAATAAAGACAGATTTAGTTATTAGAGAGCAGTCGTTATGATTTATCAGTAGCATAATTACAATGATGTAGGTTAAATCAAATATACCTGTATCTGTCTGGCTGTAGCGAGAAAAAAATGGAGTATTGTTATTTACCGTGGTATGAGACTATTCCCACCGTTGCTTGTGTGTGTGTGTGTGTGTGTGTCTGTGTGTATGTCTGTGTGTATGTGTCTGTGTTTTTGTGTATGTCTCTATATGTGTGTATGTGTGTGTCTGTGTCTCTGTGTGTGTCTGTCTGTGCGTGTGTGTGTATACGTGCGTGTGTGTGTGTACATGTGTGTGTGTGTGTGTGTGTATGTGTGTGTGATTTGGATTTGTAACGTAACATTAACAATTTGCCAGTCAGATTGCAAAGATGTATGCAGAGATGTATGCAGTGTGGCATTTATTGTGATGTCTAGCACTGGGGCATCATACCGCAGACAGTAGCATCATGTCCCACACATTATTCTTACACCAGGTCGACCAGTCCTAACACCAGCCTCTTAATGCTGAGCGCTAAGTGAGGCAGCTGCTAGTACCAATTTTATAAATTTTTGATATGACTCGGCCGGGGTGTGAACCCGCGACTTCTAGCATCCGAGGCGGACGCTCTAAGCACTTAGGCCACTGGAGCGGCCTAATACCACTGTGCATTTGCAAAACAGTACAATTATTACCTCATACAGCGGTAAACATATGTACAGATATGTTTTCTGTTACATAACGATTTAAAGCTAATGCAAAGGCTTGTGGTAGGATGAAACGACGATTTGCGTTCTACATTCGCGGTTCTCCACGAACAGGAGAAATTCAGGAACATAAAGGCACAATGTTGCATGATGCTATGGAAATAGTCGCATAATGGCACGTGGGAAGTATCGGTCTTACAAAGGTATGTGCATTTGCATTACGTAGATTATAACATCGTATGATAATTATTTAAATTATATTTATGAATAGCAGAAACGAACTTTTTTCTGTTTTATTTCAATGTTCTAAAATTAGTGTTTTCGAGCGAAGTAAAGTATGAAAAACCTAAACTTGAAGACCAGAAACTAATGTTGTATCAGCTGGTTCATCTGGTCCATTAAATATATCAGCTGGTCCATTAAATATATCATCTGGTCCATTAAATATATCAACTGGTCC
The DNA here is from genome assembly GCA_028554795.2 of Sinohyriopsis cumingii. Lineage (NCBI taxonomy): Eukaryota > Metazoa > Mollusca > Bivalvia > Unionida > Unionidae > Sinohyriopsis > Sinohyriopsis cumingii. Next base: position 114,954,517 of record CM068838.1, on the reverse strand, counting down.
ATTTAATATATCATCTGGTCCATTTAATATATCAGCTGGTCCATTAAATATATCAGCTGGTCCAATTAATATATCATCTGGTCCATTAAATATATCAGCTGGTCCATTAAATATATCAGCTGGTCCATTAAATATATCAGCCGGTCCATTAAATCTGACACCTCAAGGCTCTGATATTTAAAAATTCTTCTCTGAAATTCTTCAACGGAGTCATAAGGCGTAAAAGAGGGAAATCGATGAAAAATGGCGGGAAACCCGGTAAAATGCTGAAGAGCATGAAATAAAACAGTGCCATACTAAAGCATTTCAGTGATTTTACACAAACATTTGCACAATTTACATAAATATTCTCACATTTATTTTAAATAAACACAAGAAATGTATGCAAAGTCATGATAACATCAGACCTGAAGAAGAAAAAAATCAGTTATAGTTTCGTTCAAGTAAATGTGTATGCGTGTATAAGTGAATGTTGGCACCGCTGAAAAACAATGATTATGGTGCCAGTAATTTGGCTAGCGACCTATGCAGATTGTCCGTTACTACCAGAGTTCACTTCGCAAACATCGCTTCTCATCGCCCGACCCGCGCTCGCTCAAACTGGAAGTATAATCAGATGACATTAAAACAACATCCTCGAGTTTCAAACCTCGCTTTTCAATCTATTTTAGGATTAACTTTCAATATTGTAAGACAAAACCTAATAAGACACCTCTTTCTAAACGTGATTGGTTAAGGAATACTCTCAAATATTTGTTAAATTATGAAAACACGTATGTTACGGTCATCATATACACAAAGTGTTGATTAACCATGTCTATCAGAGTTAGTGAGCTGTTGTTTTAAAATTCAAATTTTGCATCAGTACATCGTTTGCATCCAGAATATGACGTCAATTTAGCCAATTAATTATAATTTTGCCCCCAAAAAATGTCTGCATTATTACCTCTATACCAAAACTTTCTTCCAGTCAGTATGTCAGATAAGCTCCAAATCAGCTAATGAGAATGAATTCAATAGTCAGGTGGTCCGAAAAGTGGTCTATCCGTTGTAATACAAAGCAAGCTACTTCATTCGAGTAACTCGATGATGACAGTGGTATCAGACACTGTATATATTGAAGAATCAGGTCTGTCTGAAGTCAAAATAAATTCACATCGATGAGTTGAACTCCCGTTTAACCGAATTTGAAAATGAAAATGCCCCCAAAGCAATCCCATGTGTTTTGGGAAACCAGTATTACATAAATGTTGGAAACTTTCAATTGACTTTTGCTCCAAACAAGATGGAAGTATAGACTCTTCATTAACCTTTATACAAGAGTCATTAAACAGATAGATGCTAATTGTCCACCCCATGTGCAAAGACCCAAAGATTAACTATATCGCATGCAGACGACGCCTACATTAAAATCCATTGCAATATGGGTACTTACCACTATCGCTACTTTTCCGAGAATCTGTATGAATGAACTAACCTTTTCATTTAACCCGACTTATATAATTATAAAACTAAATTGCGGAAGTCTGTGCAAGATGCATTTAGGCTGGTTACAATGGCATCATATGAAGCAGAAAAGCCAGAAGCTAATAATTTGTAATTATAAAATGTGCCTTGCGACGCAGTCAGTCGTGCAGTATGTAATCAATTTTCAAGTTTCATGACTCCATGAATCCTGTAAAATACCAGGTTCAGTTAATAAATTATTAACTAACAGACACGGAAGGCTTCAAAGAAATCCTGATATCTTACTTACGTTAAGGTACTTATATGTGGACTACATACAACATTTAAGATTTTTGACCATTTTAACGCTACTGGTGTTACATGAATATAGTGCCATAGTGGTTACGTACTTCCGTGCTGGATCGACGAAGACAAGTCAATTCAAATCTTGATACAGATTGTAGCATTTCGGTTTGAACACAAAATAAATTGATGACAGACGAACTGGGTAAGGTGTGGCGACCTATTATATAATTTCCTTGTCTCATATTCTTGTTTATGCCACTTATACAGAGTGAATTACCAATAAAAAATGTATTCGTCCGCTGATTTACCACTCAGGAGAATTTAAATAATCCTCACATAAACGTCTTCTCAAACACGAACAGTAATTACAAAGTATAACAAATGATGCAAATAAAGTTATCATTATGAGATTCAATGATTCCGATTAAAATTTATAACACATATGTTGATTTATATTGCGAAATTGACTCTAATATGATTGGTTAGATCAAGCAATACATACTACATACATCAATCTAAAGATTCACTTACCATTAGCATCTTAACGCAGCACCGTCTTATTCAAAGAACAATCAGGAAATGTCAGCAATCAGGTATGTGCATATAAATAATAAGCCACTACAGATTACCCTATTGGGTGCTGAAGCACAAATCTCTGTTTCATCATTTTCGACTTTACTTGCACGCATTGTTATTTCGACGTCATCTTTAACGTACAGTACGTATGAAACTTTCTGATTCACCGGCATATAATCTTTATCAATAAAACTTGCAAACATGTACATACATGTTGAGAAATATTTTTCAGGAATCGATCAAAGTTAATTATTGCTTGCGGCTGAGAAGATTAAACGAAGTAATATATCATTTGTTCCACCCATATTATAATTTAGAGAATAAAAACGTAACTATTGATGTATGCATACCATGATTCTAAAGGAGCTAATGATGAAAATATCAACGCAGAAGGTGAAATGGTACCTGATAAACTTTGATCCATGCCTAGGGAAGAAGAAATACAAGACATTCATAAATGCAAAATAAACTATTTATTTTGTGGTAGGATTGCTTTTATATATATATATATATATATATATATATATATATATATATATATATATATATATATATATATATACATACATACATATATACATACATACATACATATATATATATATATATATATATATATATATATATATATATATATATATATATATATATATATATATATATATGTATATATATATATATATGTATATATATATATGTATATATATATATATATATATATATATATATATATATATATATATATATATATATATATATATATATATATATATATATATATATATGTGTGTGTGTGTGTGTGTGTGTGTGCGTGTGAGGATACAAATTTCTGTCGATCTTTGAAGAACACATTAATTTGGGCCAGAGAACAATTAATTAGATTATGTTAATTAGATAGATGGGGACAGGTGCTTGTTAAATCGCTATACTGCAAGGATTTATAATGTCTGTGTCGGGAGAGGAAGTGATTCTTAATTAAGCCTTCGTTTACTTAACCGTTAGACGACTAGAAAGGGAAGGTTAACTTCGATTTTTATCGGAACTGCAGAAGCTGAGTTTTTCCAGATATGTTGTTTGGAATTCTATAAGTCATGCTGGCCACAATTTTGGCGCCTAGCTATTAAAGGCGGTAAATATATTTAATCCTGATTGGTTACGCTAACTAAGGGGCGTGGTTCCCACACAAAAATTATTGGGGTTAAATTGCCCTCATCGAAAAAATCTAGTCAGTCTGCAATTTTTCTGCAAGGGTGGAAATATAAGGGACTCCGAGAGTAAGTTTGAAAAAAATTCTCGTAAAATATTGGTCAAAGGGACTGGATGTCTGGAAAGTCAATTTGGCGGTAGAAGCGAACAAAGCTTTAAAGCACATGGGGAAATAGCTCAACGGACGCATCCACGGACGTATCCACTGAAGTATCCACTGACGTATCCATTTACGTATCCAGGTACCTACTTATCCAAGTATCTACGTACTTATGTATCCGCCTACCCACACAAAGTTTGAAGGCCGAAAAAGAGGCTAGGCAGTAGGCAGGTAGGAAAAGGAAAAAAGCGAAAGGACATAGAAGAACCACCATAGTTAAGTCAGAGTGGAAATAAGCAGGTTATGAAGTTGTACAAGGCAATGACTTCGATCGTTCACTCGATTATATGATAAACTAATTCTATCATTTAAAACAGACTGACTATTTAAATAAATATATTTGTGTTTGAAATTTGGTGAAAGATTTATTTCAAAAAGAAGTGTATCTTCCTAATGTAATGTATTGTCTCAGTTGTTTATGTAATCGATTAAATTCTGTTGTTTTTCCATAAATGGGGCTCGTGTCATTCTGCTCTATATATCTGCTTAGATCTCTTTTTATTCCATTTATGATTTCACACTTTATTTTAATATTTACTCGATCCAGGCAACAATACCGAGGGCGATAACCCCTAGATGGCGATAGCCAAATAAAGCGAACACCTGATAAGAAGGTACAACTATAATACCACACCACCAGTAGCAGCCGCTACAATATATAGCATAATATCATCTTCTAGAAGAAGGAATTAGGAATTGTATCATATACACGATAAAGACTTATTTCACTTATATGATGTAAACTTAAAAACTGTACAAAGCTACTACGGATATTCATATATTAGTGTGTTACTGTAACTGTTGTGACTTTTTCGATTTTTTATTGTTTTCCTTTTTTTCTTCAACATATTTTCGGATTTAACATAAAACAATCTGTGACATAAATGGTAAATTATTGATACATTAATCCTAATAAATAGTTTGTATACATCAAGTACAACTTTGGAAGGTTTATAATGTTCATGAATTTCATACCTGTATTTCGTTTACATGTAAACTGTGTCATTTAAACTTCTACACTTGTTATATGTACCCTCACGTACTTTGTATCAGTGCGCGCAAAGAACTCAAAGCATCAATGTTGGCACTGTTTTGTTGCTGGTTACAATAATAATAATAATAATAATAATAATAACAATAATAATAATAATAATAATAATAATAATAATTATTATTATTATTATTATTATTATTATTATTATTAAACATTTAATTGCTTTCATCTCCTTGTGTTTTAACCAGTTTAAAACTCGTTGAACAGGTGAGGGTTTCGAAGATGTCATTGGTAAAAATACAGGTAAAGGTTATTCTGTATCATCCAACTATATGCAGCTAATATTATAGAATGACCTCCAACTGATCCAAGGCAATTCATACTGATATCAAGGAATACTTTCAGGTGGAACGACTTTTTGCGTTCTTAATGTGTGCTCTTACTTGTCATCTATAGCTGTAGAATTTAAATACTTAAACCATTCATGTATGATAGCATGGAAGGTTGAATGGATAGTTAGTTGCATTACCGTTCAACGGAAGATGACCAAGACTTATCTGCTGATTGCAGACAAATTGAATCGATGGGCATGGTGATTGTTAAATACCTTCCGAACTCATCAATTACAAAACTCCGATAGTGTGTGCATGCGTGCGTGCGTGCGTGTGTGTGTGTGTGTGTGTGTGTGTGTGATTAGGATTTTTAACGTAGCTTTTATCAATTTTTCAGTCATATCGTTAAGATGTCTACAGTGTGGCCGTTCATAGTGATGTCTAGCACCAGGGCATCATAACGGCCGACACAAATCATCATGTCCCACCCAGTCACATTATCCTGACACCAGACCGTCCTATCCTAACACTAACCTCTTAATGCTGAATGGCATGCGAGGCAGTTTTTAGTACCATTTTGTTAGTGATTGATCTGAAACGGCCGGGGTTCGAACCCGCAACCGATGCGGACTCTCTAACCACTAGGCCACCGGAGTGGCACTCTGATAATGTTTATGTTAATCTGCATACGTGTTACACGTGCTTTATATGTGGAATTATGTTTAACTTCGATTCACTTCCCACCGACTTCACATTGAAATTGACGGACCGGTTAAAGCACAAGCCGCTTCCATTATGAGAAAGAAAATCCACTCCGTGAAACATTTTGGAAAGTGGGTTCCACCTTTAATGAAATCAGGGCTAAATACAAGATCTTCCGGTATTTTCTCCACCTGGACCTTCACCAGGGGTTCCATCCTACAGATATCTTGCCTTCTTTTTTTACTTTCCACCTGAATTATATTCTTGGATCAGCCCCTGTGAATGTTCTCTATACACTGACATTAGCATAGAGTGTATAGCGAAATCCGTTTTAAATAACCCAAATATGTCTAAATTAATTTAACTATAGTTGTCTTTGGATAATGAGATATCACTGATAAAATTGAATAGCTGCATTAATAAAGTTTATTACATTAAAAATAATTTCTTACACCATTTGTAAATGAAATGTCAATAACGTATTCTCTAAATCTGCATTCATCATTATTATAGTTGATCACAGCTTCATATATTAGTGCATGAAACTTAAAATTTGTGGAGCTCGCTGTTGTTATAAATTTGAATATACCAGATCAAGACGTCTATATGCGTGGCTTTTTCTGGATTATTTATTGTGTTTTTCTTAATATGTTTGCACTCCAGGACGAGTGGGACGAAAGCGAAATAAAACAATTATATTTGTGATTTGTAAAGCATAAAAAGCTGTCCGTTGAATGAACACGAGAATGAATCCATATATATATATATATATATATATATATATATATATATATATATATATATATATATATATATATATATTGTAGTGTGGGAATGCGATAGAAATGTTTTCAATAAACAAAGGATGTATAATCAGTTGAAGAATAAAGCTAGAGTCTATAAGGACATCTAAAATCTGGCGAAAAGGGATTCAAATTTAGTCTCCATCAAATAGATGCTTTTACATGTATACACCCCATTAGTCTGGTATGTAAAGTTACGCATAAACGTTATTAAAAATCAATCTTTGTAAAATGTAGACTTGTAACCTCTTTTAAAAGAAAGACCGACAGCGTTTATCCATCCTAAGCCAAATAAACAATACCCATCTTAAGCCGAATAATTAATATACATCTTAAGCCAAATAACCTATACCCATCTTAAGCCAAATAATCCATACCCATCTTAAGCCAAATAATCAATATCCATCCTAAGCCAAATAATCAATATCCATTCTAAGCAAAATAATCAATATCCATCTTAAGCCAAATAATCCATACCCATCTTAAGCCAAATAATCAATATCCATCCTAAGCCAAATAATCAATATCCATCCTAAGCCAAATAATCAATATCCATTCTAAGCAAAATAATCAATATCCATCCTAAGCCAAATAATCAATATCCATCCTAGGCCAAATAATCAATATCCATTCTAAGCAAAATAATCAATATCCATCCTAAGCCAAATAATCAATATCCATCTTACGCCAAATAATCCATACCCATCTTAAGCCAAATAATCATATCCATTCTAAGCAAAATAATCAATATACATCCTAACCCAAATAATCAATATCCATCTTACGCCAAATAATCAATATCCATCTTAAGCCAAATAATCCATACCCATCTTAAGCCAAATAATCAATATCCATCCTAAGCCAAATAATCAATATCCATCCTAACCCAAATAATCAATATCCATCCTAAGCCAAATAATCGATATCCATTCTAAGCAAAATAATCAATATCCATCCTAAGCCAAATAATCAGTATCCATCCTAGGCCAAATAATCAATATCCATTCTAAGCAAAATAATCAATATCCATCCTAAGCCAAATAATCAATATCCATCTTACGCCAAATAATCCATACCCATCTTAAGCCAAATAATCATATCCATTCTAAGCAAAATAATCAATATACATCCTAACCCAAATAATCAATATCCATCTTACGCCAAATAATCAATATCCATCTTAAGCCAAATAATCCATACCCATCTTAAGCCAAATAATCAATATCCATCCTAAGCCAAATAATCAATATCCATCCTAAGCAAAATAATCAATATCCATTCTAAGCAAAATAATCAATATCCATCTTAAGCCAAATAATCAATACCCATTCTAAGCAAAATAATCAATATCCATCCTAAGCCAAATAATCAATATTCATCTTACGCCAAATAACCAATATAGATCTTATCCAAAAAATCAATATCCATTCTAAGCAAAATAATCAATATCCATCCTAAGCCAAATAATCAATATCCATCTTACGCCAAATAATCAATATCGATCTTATCCAAATAATCAATATCCATTCTAAGCAAAATAATCAACATTCATCCTAAGCCAAATAATCAATATCCATCTTAAGCCAAATAACCAATATCCATCCTAAGCCAAATAATCAATATCCATCTTACGCCAAATAATCAATATCCATCTTAAGCCAAATAAACAATACCATCTTAAACCAAATAATCAATATCCATCTTAAGCCAAGAAATCAATATCCATCCTAAGCCAAATAATCAATACCCATCGTACGAAAATAATCAATCAAAGCCATTTCATATCAGATTACTTTAATTTTATATTAGCATTTTTTTAGAACTTCTGCATTTCAGGATGTCAAATTAGAGAAGAAATGTAGATATTTACCCTTGAAAAGTCTATCTTCTTGTCAGCCGTTTGACATTTTCTAAGTTATCTCTACAAATATATACAACAGTTTATGTCTTTATTTTATTATAAATAAGTTACTCCTGATCAAAATTTTCTTAAGAAATTTATAGTATACGCCTTTTTCTTCTAATTTAACTATACATTGTTAGAATCGTACATTATTTTTCGATACTGAGCACCTTGATATCGCACGCACGTGCATGACACGTGTGCCTAGAAATAGTATAGTGTATTAGGAACTACTTTGTAAACAATCTATGTATACTCATGTAGGAGGCAATTTTGGTTTTAGTTGTTTAGATTTGTTTGTGGATGAACTAAAGCGGCTGTTTTGTCTATTGGAAAGTAGATATGATAAAGCGAACAATATGGGCGAGTTGACTGAGACACATATGAAACTTTCTAACAAGCATATGAATTAGCATGATATTCGCAACAAACGTGATCATTTAAACAGTAATTTAGGAGAAATGTTCGCAACTTTTTGTTAATAAAATGGTTCAGACTATGACCAGCACTCTCTGTGGCATATACAAATAGCATAGAAATGCATATTGAGGGCAAAGGCTGTCGCACATCTACGAGAGACGTACCATTTTAAAAGTGAAAGTATTAAATTCGTGGGGAAAAATGCAACTGAAGGTTTTGGTCGAAAGGTAAGGACCTCAGAGCAAATAAGCTAAGACGACGAAGAATTTATATTTCCGTTGGCAGAATGGACTCTCACACACTACCTGCTTTGAAATTTTTTTATATTCTATAGCGTCTTTTTGATAAGTACAACTGAAAGAGTTCATATTTTTCCCACATTATGATTCCAAACATTCAATAACAGAACAGAAACACATATGAACCTGAGTCAATATGCGTCCCTCCCTGCTCAAATCACAGACACGAATACTTTGTGTGTAACTGACGCATCTAATAAATCCAGTCCATAATCAGAGGAACTGAGTAGAATCAACAACAAAAAACAACAAAAAAAAAACAAGCTCCAATCATTCCAGTCAAACTGGAAAAGCTGTTGCAATGCGCATTCGTTCACAATATGACTCAAAATTTCAATTTTAAATACAATAATTTACTTCTTCAGCTGCTGATTTCTTAATTATAATATTCATGCATGCTGAATATATGCGATAAAGTAATTCAGTAACCGTACAGAATATAAAATGCACAACTGGACCGGAATTTAAGATAAGATCACTAAAACACACCATTATCGATAGGTCTGTGTCTCGGCTGCTTACTCCGAAATCTTCGACAAGCATGTCATTTGCTAAACACGGTCATACTCAAGTGGATACGTATATTGCGTGATTTTTTTAAAAGCTAATTTAATTTTCATTTGACGTGTTACTATATTTTCTATGCCTCATGTAGGGTCATCAAATGTGGGTTTGTGGCTGTTCAGCATAAATATACAATATGAATTTATATAAAATATAAGGCATAGAACCATTTAAATTAACTTACATTTCCGGAATGATTCACGTGGTAAGGTCTAAACAATCAAGTGTTAAACAAATTAGATGTTGTTCAACAAATCATTAATAGTGGACTGGTCATTGCTAGGTATATTGTCTGATGAAGATAATATGGGACTTGGATCATGTCATGTGTTCTGTTCGCTAATTGCTGGAATTGATAGAACATGATTTAAAAGATATTTTTGCAAACAAAACACGACACATAATCAATACTATTTCAGTACGAAGGTAAAATTGAAAACATCACACCAATTATTGATCTAAATCTTATTCTTACGTCATGATGCAGATTTTGTAAGCTATTTCAGTGGTAGAAGAAAAGTAGGCCTATATAGTGCGGAACATTTACTTACCACAAGACAATGCATTTTACAAATCCAACTATCGGCAACATTTGTTTTTAAAAGAAGCTTTGAAATAAATTTACGAACGAAATAAAGTACAAATAATGGCATTAAAAAACGTCACCTTTATCCGTTTTGAAACAAATGCAGTTACGTTTCTCACTAATATCTACTATTTTTCCAGATACAGGCGATAAAAAAGCAGCGCTTTTCAAATAGAAATAACCTGTACTCAATTATCATGTGTAATACAGATTAATGAGTACGCATAACGTAACAAAAACGGCAAAAAGTCACAAGCCACCTAAACCTTACCCAGTTATATAAAAATTGATTTAAGTGCACATATATTATGCATAAACATGCAAATAAAAGAGCAAAAAGACTACATGAACTGTTTGGTTTGCTGTTTTACGGCACAGCAGCACAAGTAGGTTATTTAGATTCGAGGCAATTGAAGTAAAGGACCTTGCTCATGGGTGCGCTTCAGTAACCGACCTGATCTGGTCACGAGTCCGGCACGCTAACCACTGAGCCACATCGGCTCCCTGTTGCTATGTCCCTAGATAGTTATTGTGATAGTTTATTATTTTCACCTTGTGTCTGTTCTTGTGTCTGTTCATATTCAATTGGCAACTTGCCAATATGAAATAAATTAAAACACTATAAAGACAACGAAGAAACTGGAGACGGTCTGTACATCATGCTCTCCTGAATGTAAGTTTCTGCATCCGTTTTTTTAAATAAATATCTAAATATAGTATCGAATTGTAAATGCACCTAGTCAAGAGACACGTGTCTTAAAACAGCAATGATTTAGCATAGTTCTGAAATGTGTATCCTCTATTTTTTTACATAATATGTAAGTATATAAAGTGTTTATAGGTACGTAAATATGGGTAAGTATAACAGATTTCTGCAAGAAAATAACAGCACTACCAAAATGCTTTTAATTTTGACCTTTTTGTTTTCTTAAGCAATTGTCCATAATAAAAATCACTTTTTCACTAGTTGATCGTCTCATTGTTGATAAAGGTAATTTGCATTAGGACTGCGTGAGAGAAGCAGCTAACGATCTCAGATTCATAATTTGTGCGAAACGTTGGGAGGCCATAGTCGTCCATGTTGCCTAGTTTCAATGCTATCAAAATATAGGGGCATTTTGTCTTGTTAGTTTAAAACCTTGAGTGAAATAATGTCAACATTTTTAAACTTATATTATGTTTGGGATGATGACATCAAACGGGTTTGATATCGCTCTTGTTTTATATCAGATATGAATCATAAGATTCATGTCACGAGAATTGGAATTGATTTTTCATTGTTAACAGATGGTTTATTAAATACTCATTATGTGCAAGAGCCTTAAAGCGTGCTTTTTGATGAGGTTTATTTCCTGGAATAGCAACTTAATCAAGTGTCATGCATGAAAATCTTCCCAGTGAAAACACGTATAAGCAAAATCGATGCTATCCATCTTTAAGGTCACGATGATCACGATATTTTAACATACTCATACTAATGTTGTAACTTCGATTGCAGGTTAATTTAATCAAATTCGTAATTCTCATACAAATGCAAGGTTTTTTATTATTTGTTTAAGTATATTTTTGTGAAATAATCTTGGGTAACATTTATACTTAACATTGTTTTCAAAACTGCACTACCCCCCCCACTGTATGTGTATTGATTAAAACATGCAATCCTGTTATTGTTCAACCATCAAAATGCATGTAAGAATGATGCAGAAAGTATATATATATATATATATATATATATATATATATATATATATATATATATATATATATATATAGAGAGAGAGAGAGAGAGAGAGAGAGAGAGAGAGAGAGAGAGAGAGAGAGATAGATAGATATGGCATCATTTATGCTTTTATAGCACACTAAGGAAAAAAAGAAAGTAACAAAAATAAAATACAAAGAAACTTGGTACTATTGTATGTTGCTTATGTTGCGTTACACAAAATGTGTGTGACTAAAGTGAGGCTTTGTTTTCTTTAAATATTTTCTTTGAACCTTATCCCAGTCTGTGTACTGATTATTTACGACATAAATTTCCTCAGCCTTAGAATTGGAATTAAGGTTAGCAATGACAAGACCCAAATAATTATACTACTACAAAACAACAGTCAACCGCTCTGGTGGCTTAGTGGTTAGAGCGTCCGACAGGAATGCGGGAGGTCGTGGGTTCATTCCCCTGCCGAATCATACCAAAAACTTACAAAAATCATACTAACAGCTGCATGACCTGGTGTCAGGATAATGTGACTGGGTGGAGCACCATGCTACATGTCTGCAGCATGATGTCCCAGTGCTAAACATCACTATAAACTGACACACTGCAGACATCGAAGCGATACGACTAATAATTGTTAAAGCTACATCCAAAAATCCAACACACACACACACACACGAGCGCACAAAACAATAGTCAAAAATACCGATGCATTTCTATGTTACGTGTTTAGGCTCTAAAAAACAGTATCACAGAAAGAGTGAAAACAACAAGCTTTTTAAAATTTAACAAATAATTTATTTTCCTGGAAAATTCTGTAAAAATTTTTAAAAAGTGTTTACTTCTTAACCCACGTAGTTTCATCATGACATTGATAACAACCAATAATTTTAAAATAAAATAGAACTTTGTTTACTAATTCTGGACCCAAGTCAGAATTTAGATCAACGTCTGTTTATAAACTAACAGTCATGGTCAAACCATTTCCTGAAAAAAGTATCATCTATAGTGAACAAATTTACATTATTATATCATATAATATAATAAAAACTGACAAACTAAATTAAATATATATATATATATATATATATATATATATATATATATATATATATATATATATATATATATATATATATATATATATATATATATATATATATATATATATAATCAGATATACGTAACAATCATAATGGCAGATATGGAAGTATACGCGTTTTGTGGGGTCACGTGAAAACAAGATACAATTACTATTGGGGAAAGGACTGGGGAAATACATATGTATACAGCAACGCAATGAAGAAAATCTATCTATCTATCTATCTATCGATCGATCGATCGATCGAGAGAATTATAAACATTCACCAGACAGAACGGAAAGTGTTATCCCTGGATTCCTATAGAAGAATGCTTGATAATAGTAGGCATAATTAATATTTTAAAACAAATAATACTATCATATACGTAGTTAATTAAGAAAAGATATTCATAAAGTGCACAAAACTATCACACATTTCGACTCGAAATAATGCATATGAAAATGTGTTTTCTAAATGTCAACATGAAGACCCACTCCATGACCTTCTTGAACCTATAATCCTAATTTACTATGTATATTTTAGAATCATACAAATAAATCCATGATATAAACGATAGAAATTTATACCTTACAAAAGTTCTGCATTTAATCCAAGTTTCCAATTTCGCAAGAAGTTGTCCCACACGTACAAATATGTCTGCTACCCAACATGTGAAGTTGCCGCTAGAAAGAGATTCTCAAGAAATTCCCCGGCGTTTAGTCAATATCTAAATTCTTTAGTAATTTTTCTCCATAAACAAGACGTTGTAAACACATTGTATCATATCCATTGTTGATTCTTTTTCACATAATAACTTTTTTTTTCTAAAATGTTGAATTCTACAAAAAAAATATTTTTACAAGATCGGTTTAGTTTGCTTAATATATCTTGCCATTTATTGGCATTGTTACGTTGAATGTTGGAAAACTAGCTAGAAACCTGACCTAATTACTCGACTAACTGCTGACAAAAACAGTCAAAAGTAATATATTTCGTTTTATAGCCCGATGGATAAACATTACATCTTTTCCAAATGTGCGCAGAATATGCCGACATATCGGGTGTCATGAAAACACGGGAGTGGTATCCCTTGTATCCAAAATTAATATTATTTTGAATAGAATATTCTGGTGACAATTGTTCTTTTCAGATGGCATACACTGCATTATTTTATTTTCCTCAATCGGTCGAATTCGTTATGCGTTATATTGGAGATGGAAACCTTACGTGTCGATGAAGAAAAACATTTTAGGCATAGATGATAAAAACGTTTTTTTTTTTCGTTTTTATTTTACCTCGAGAAACGCGTTTTTTACGTTTTTTATTTTTTGCGTTTTTTATATTTGGTACTTCCATTTTTTTTTAATCATCGGCCATACAGGCGGTCCTCTGTCATACTCTAGATAACAAATATCGATCAATAATGAATCTATGATGCTAGCCTACGATACTTTACGTAAACATGCTACAACATAGTGCTGATATCTGGTAGTGTAGGCCAGGCGTGTATACATTGGAAGATGACGCTGTGTTTAACCTTTTGCAGTCCCTTTGGAACGTTTCGCATGCTTTAAAGTCCAATTTTTGAAGTTTTTTTTAGGTATTTTCTAGTCTTCAGATCAGGATAAATATCTTTCACAAAATAGCAATTATAGAATGAAATTGACTGTAAGCTATGCCTAAACAATTTTCATATACTTTTATAGGTCTAGTTGACTACGGAAACATCTTTTAGAAACTTTTCAGTCGATATTCCACATAATAGTCGTAGTGTTTCGTGGGAAAATCGATTTTCCCACTGCGACAGCTCGGTGCGTAGGCCGAGCTGCCTGGGCTACAGAAAGATACTGGCTCGTGCTGAAGCCTTACATACACAACTAACGGACCAGTAGAGGTTAAGATTGTCTGATAGCAAATTACGAAATTAAAATAAATACCTCTTGTGTATAGCCGTTAAAATGCCGAAAGAAAAAAGTGAAGAATGGAAACATGTTTTAGTACTAGATGAAAAAGATAACGTCACTTTGATCAAAGTTAGTTGCATTTGCTGTAATAAAGAATTTCACGGTGGTGTTGTACGTATAAGAGGTCACCTACTTGGAGATCCAAAGTGTTGCATCAGGAAATGTTCAAAAGTTCCATGTGAAGTGCAGCAGGCCTTACAGAAGCAGCAGTCAGTGAGACTAGAAGCGGAAGCGAAAAAACGGAAACTCGACGCACTGGATAAATCCACAAAAGCCGCTAGTAGTGAGGCGAGTGAGAAGCAGATGTCGTTACCCTCTATGTTCGCGAGTGCTACGAAAAAGGATGCAGACAAAGCTGTCGCTCGTTTGTTTTATACCAGCGGCATATCTTTAGCTATTGCCGACAGTACTTATTTTAAGGCTGCAATAGCTACCGTGGCAAAATGTGGTCCTCACTATAAAGCACCAAGCAGAATCAAAATTTCAACTGAAGTGCTAGCTGAGGAAATACATCAAGTGGAACAATCTATGGCCTCTTTTAAGGAAGAGGCCGTCAAGCACGGAGTTAAGCTTATGTCTGATGGTTGGACAAATGTGCAGAACAAGCCCGTTGTTAACTTTCTTGCAGCTACTGGTGACGGCTGTATTTTTCTCAATGCTTTGGATACTTCCGGCGAAATCAATGATGGATCGTTTATTGCTGGTGAGATATCAAAGTGCATTGTATCGTATGGCATGGAAAGTGTTGTACAAGTTATTACGGAAAGTGCATCAAATTGTGTTGCAGCTCGTACTATGTTACAGCAGCAATATCCTAATATAGTTTTCTAGCCATGCGCGACTCACTGTCTGGATCTTTTACTTGAAGACATAGGGAAGCTGCCATGGATAGATAGTGTAATTACTGATTCTAAAGATATCGTTAAATTCATCACGAATCACCAGTATTCCCAGGCATGTTTTCGCAATCATTCTCATCTAGAGCTTCTAAAGCCCGGCGAAACGAGATTTGCTACTCACTTTATTATGCTCCAACGCTTGAGTACAGTTAAGGATGCTCTGCAGGAAACTGTGATAAGTCGTGAGTACAAAAAAGGCTAAATGATACAGTTTATAAAGAGAAAGGCGAGGCAGTCACAAGCATGATTTTGAATGGAACGTTTTGGAGCTCGGTGGAAACAATGACTAAAGTGTGTGAGCCGATTGTTGAGCTACTGCGACTGGCTGACGGAGAAGTACCTTGTACAGGAAAAGTATATTGGAAAATGTTCCAGATCCATCAATCTGTGGAAGCTGCTGATTTACCACCAGCACGAAAAAAACAAATTCGCCAGTTCGTTATGGACAGATGGAAAATGTTGCATACAGATCTACATGCAGCCGGCTTTGTGCTCGATCATGAGTATTCTCATTTTTTGCAACATCAAAACGAAGAAGTCGTCTCAGGCTTTCACGCGATGATAGGAAGAATATACCGTGACGACGTTCAGTCGCAGGTGAAAGCCGTGCAACAGCACGCCGTGTATCGTGCAGGACAAGGATTATTTGCTCGACCGATGGCGGTTGCAGCTGCTAAAGAAATGCCAGCATACAGGTGGTGGATGTCATTCGGAGCTCACGTTCCGGAGCTGCAACAAGTTGCGGTTAGGGTCTTAGCACAGGTGACGTCCGCCTCCGCCTGCGAGAGAAACTGGTCAACATTTGGTTTCATTCACACGAAAAAGCGAAACCGTATGCAGTGCAAGAGAGTGCGAGATATAGTGTTTGTGCATGCAAATCTTCGCCTAAAGGAAAAGCTGGACAATAAAAATTATATGGAAGAAACCATAGAGTGGTTAGATCAGTCAGATGGTGATAACGACATTGACTGAAAAAAATTTCAATGTTATCTGGACTACGGTTTAAAACTTTTGTCATTTTTTCATATTTGTATCACTGAAACTTTAAAACTGGTATGTAGAGTGTAAATAAGTAAAATATTGATTTTTGTGTTGCCTAAAATCTACTGGAACTTTTTTTTTTGTTTTTTATTTATTGAGAAGAAAATGCGTTTTTTTACGTTTTTTATTTTAATTTTAACGTTTTTAACATCTATGATTTTAGGTTATGTGTGTGGGATATTTGGATGTTTGGCCTTTGTTTCACGAAACAACACAAAATTTCTTCCTGAATGTAAATTTTTTATTGTCTCTATTACTATTAGCAAGATAACGCAAAACCTCTGTTTGATGAAAAGTTTAAAAATTTGGTGCCCAGGTTATAACAATCTGAGGATTGGAGATATTAATGGTGGTTTTACTATCGCAAAGGGCGTTTACGAGCACCATTAATATTCTCGTATTCTCAAACAGACGATTCTTCTCCTTAGCCTATCGTTCCAATGAACATTTTCCTTATATTAGCGGATAGCTAAATCTCTCTGGCCCTATGATACAAGGATAGTTTTGACGCAACCGTCTCATCACTTTTGTCTGAAATTATATCGTTCGTCTATATATAGACTTTTCATGTTCAGCATGGATCTACATTGAGAGTTTGGATTGGATTTCCATTTCACAGCAGGGGGCGCCAAGCTAGTCTGTAAACTTACAAATGGGTAAACACAGTACGTCAAACCGTTGCTCTGATTGGATGTATGCAAAGCGTTTCAAATGTGACGTCATAATGTTTGCTAAATGTTTTACACCGAGATTTAAATAGAAAGGAAAACAATCAGCACAGAGCAGCAGGAATCGAGGTAGAATATATTTAAAGGAAATAAATTAAACCACTATATTAAAAGTTTTCAAAATAAGAATTAAAAATTCATTTAACAGCCATTAAAAACTTTTTTCTTCAAATAGTGTCTTCAGAAAAATAACTAAGTTACTTGAATTCGCATGAGTGTACGTAAAAGAAATTTTTAGATAAAATAAGGACAAAATAAAACTACCAAATTTCGCTTTTTATCAGAATGTTCGCTACTTTAAAAGCGGTATTTATGCGGGTGTAAAATAAGTCCGATTAAAAATAAGATAAAATAACCAGCTAGACTGATATATAAATTGTTTGGAATCGTATGAGATAGAAAGAAACGTCCCATTTCTTTTGTCAGATTTCGCCTGTAAGATTTAACCTCAAACAGACGAAACACCTGACAGAAAGCTAAATTGTGTCAAAACTGCTATACCATAAGGACCCTAAACATACGGACATACATACATTGTATTTACGTGTCTAGTATCAACAATCTGTTAATCCATAGTCAGTGGTAATGGGGACTTTCTATATCCAACAACGTGACATTCGAAATTCCCACCCGTGAATACTCCGACTTAAAATTATGGAAAATTAACCCAAACTCTGACCATGGAACCCAACATCTGACCATGGAACCCAAAATCAAACCATGCAACGCAGACTCTGACCATGGAACCCAGCGTCTGACCATGGAACTCAAAATCTGACCATTCCGTGAATCTCTTTGGGAACGTAGGATGAAGCAATAACGCCCGTGTAGTGTGAAACTATCTGAAACAATTACCAAAAACACACGACATTTTGTATATACCTTTAATGCTTTTGCAAGGTACAACAAAAATATTTACATATCAAAGAATAGAGTTCATGTTTTCTTTATGGTACGAATAATTTACATTATGAAAGACAGTCCATGTTTTATTTTCTTTCATGGTACAGCAAAATGTATTAACATTGCAGCAAACAAAGTTCATGTTTTTTTCTGTGAAATAAAGAATATTCACATTACAAAGTTCGTATTATTTTCTTTCATGGTGCAACGAAAACAAATATTTAATTTTTTTAATTGATGTTTAATTTTTTCATCAGTCACAAACAAGACGTCCTTGGCGTAAGCAGTCATCTCTTGTTTCTAAGTGTTAAAACCAAGATTTCCCGGTGACGTAAATCTGTTGGTGTATCCAACTTGTATTATGCACTTCTTGGTAAGTATAAAAAGCAGATAAAGTTGGTCGTATTCGTTACTAAAAGTAGCACGTTCAGCACGTTGAGTTTTTCTTGGGCACATATACATTTTGGCTGTCATGTCTTTGCATGTACTGTTCATAATTTCGCCACAGTGCGTCTGCCAGTAAACCAAATCCAAGAAATGCAGTCACAAGCATCTCCATATGACACGTCGTCCAAACAAAATCAAAGGAATAGTTTCGACTTGCTGAACCAGTTCTTGCTAATCTATAAAATCTTGAATGCTTTCACGGAATTCGGTGCAAAACTGATGAAAGAGGTCGTGACATGACAGGACCCATGCTGGCAATGTAACGTGTTGTGATCAGGAAGTTGCACTCGTTTCTTGTAGACGATCCTAGGGTTGGCTGACGATTTGATGATCTTACAAACGTACAATCTTGCCAGAAGCCACCATTTTGACAGGTAGCTCTTGATCTTCGCTTGACGTTAAGGCTTCCTCAAAAACGTCAAATATTTTCATTCGAGTCAGATGATAGTTCAGTGTCAGGTCTTTTTATTTTCATTTGGTATGAAATGTTGAGCCACGACAGTAGCGTATTTATGAGTTTTGGATGCTCCTAGCCATAAGTGTCGTCGGTAGAGTCTATAATCCACTCAGCTAATTCAGAACGAATTACTCTAGAATTATAAGTGTGATAAAATAAAGGTTCTTGAATGCAGTCATTGCAAGCGCGATGAGTCACAGAAAATCAAGGATGTGATTGGTAATGTACATTCAGTCTCTTGAGAACATTCAACGAAAAATATAAGATCCACCAGTTTCTTTTTCTTTTTGTAATCGTTATTCAATAATTTCTTTCAAATCGTTGAATATAACATTGACTATCCAACGCAATGACTTTGTCGAGAAAGCGACATTATTTCTTTCTGGTAGAAACAATAACCATAAATTCGTTAAAAAAGAACCTAACCAATTATATTGACATTGGTTACTTCTACAAAAACAACGCTGTACTAGTGTGTAATGAGAGAATTACAACAATGAATACAGTATTGCAGACTCTAAACAACACTTGGTCACATACAACATTGATAATGGATATATTGTAAAGCACTTGTTGGAGTCTAACATAATCTGATGCCTGTTCTTAAGTGTGTGTTTGTTTTTCTCTCCATCTTGTTTGATGTTTATCGAAGGCTATATTTGTGCATGTATGTTAACACTCCTACTGTTTTCGCTTCTTTCTCTGTCTTTACGATAGTGTATAATTATGTTTGTGTCTGTGTGAGCACTACTACATATCAGTAAATAGATGAGTGGGTGTTGGTCACTTAAAGCAAAGTGTTACATAGTAGATGTGGGGTGCTCGATATGAGATGGTTGCGTTTTGGTCTCTTTAAACTGCCAGGCGATGATATAATGCATGAGTATGTGTTGGATAGTATTACGTATTGATCACTCGAAACTGAACTCAACCCCTTCCACTATAAATCTCGCAGCACCGAGTAGCAAACCCAGCATGGTACACGGTTACTCATACTTTATATGTAAACACTATGATGCTACCGTGCTTTTGCCTTACAGGTCTTACCGTATTGACAAATCTATACCCGATTTGCTACTTTTATCAAGATATTGACCCAGTACTGCGAGTCCTGTCATAATGACACGACAATTGTACTGTATATTATGTACGTCTACAATGTTATCTCCTAAATGTAGCTGATTAAAAAATTAATCAACGAGATTCCAATTGATCGAATCGTGAGAAAGTAATTAAATAACAAAACTGTACTATATGGTATGTACTTGGCGATAGTGAACTCTTCAATATAGCAAAGAAATTAATCGGCTGTAAATCACTTCCACCAAATTAAATCACCAGAAAGCAATCTTCAATAGGAAATACAGCATTGGACTGAACGTAGCGACTTTTTCCCTCTGGGAAGAAAGAAAAGGGGTGAGGGTGCAAAGCAAATCACGTAACCTTCTCGTCACGATGTCAGCTGCATAGGGTTGAAAAGCAAATTATGTTACCTTATTGTCATGATGTCAACTCATGAGAAAGTAATCTTGAACAACAAATACAGCCTTGGAATGAACTAAGCGACTTTGTTCCACTGGGAAGAAAGAAAAGGGGTGAGGGTGCAAAGCAAATCACGTAACCTTCTCGTCACGATGTCAGCTGCATAGACTAGAATAAATCCGACGAGTGAATCAAGGTTTCAGCTTTATGTATAAGGTTGATTTATCTAGATCGCTAACCTTTAAAGCTATACTAACTTTTTTTAAAAATATTTGAATATTAGACATGTCAAATTTTTTTATTTTTCTCAGATTGCAAAGTCAATGCTGCTTAAAATAAGGAGATCATATGCGTATGAACAAGTATAAACAACATTAGCTGTATATGCTCTTCACAGAAATGCAGATAACAAAATCGGATAACAATACAAAATGAATAATATATTCACCTTACCATAAATTTTCTTCTCTGTGCCTGACCAAAAACAGTGACGACGGCTATTTTCCGAATGTCCCCCATTTTTAGGAAATTTTATAACCTTTCAAGCATGTGTCAGTTTAACTTTTCTATATCGGTTTGATACAGTGAACTTCTGATCAAGTGTATATGTAGCATTGGGCCATGGTCATATTTAAATACATTAATTATATATACGATAGATGCGAATTTAAAGGCGACTTCGTTGATCGATAGCTCATTACTCTCTTCTTTCCTCATAGTTAATGTTTCTCCGGGAAAACAAGGATATATTTAACGTAAAAAAATACATTCTGTGCGTAGAGTATATACATTGTAATTAGCGCACGCAGTAAACACCTGGGTTTCAATTAGGCCATTATGTGACCAATGAAATACCGACATGGTAAGTACTGAGAAAATATAAGAAACGATAAATAACTACCATTACTCTCCCTGGTGTTCACGACATTATAACTTAACGAAAAATTTGCGGCAGAATTGTTTTCGAAATTAATAGAATCAGTATACCAGTATCACCTACTTAATTACTTGAGTACATAAGTACCTAGCCTGACAAATAATGTACAATGACATTGAAAATTAACACTTTATTGATAGAAAGAACAAATACGAACAAAGAAAAAGATTTTCTTTTTCAGAATCGGGCACATAGTGTTAAAGTCATAAATATTTAAATATAGCAAAGTAATTATCCTATCGGTGGTGATGAGGCCACGTTGTATTAATATAAAACAAGCATTCTACATAAACATTCACATCTTTGTAAGCATTTATAACGTTTGAAGACATAAACAAGATTGAAAGATTTTAATTTCCTAGATAGTGAACAGGGTAAATTTTATCATTTGATTAAATTTAAATTGCTTTAGTAGTGTCCAGTGACATTATCAATTTATAATTAGAATGTAACGATGTAACGAATTTTAAATTTATCAAATAATTTAAATAGTACTGGTGATGCTATACCGATTGAAATATGCATTTGTGCGTTGGCATTTTACATGTGTCTTTACTTGTAACTTAGTTTAAGATTTCCATTGGTGTTATTAAAGATCGAAATCTTATAGAAAGAATATAATATCAGAACCCACGAATGTTAATGAATGTGCGAGAAGTTACCTCCCTTGAACTGTTAGCAAAAACAAAATTGTCTTTCGAATTGGCGGCTTTCTGAGAAATATGAGCGTTAATATGGTAGGAGCAAACTTGTTGAAACAGTGTCATTTTGTAAATATATGGGGTTGCTTTTCACATCGAAGTTGAGCTGGACTAAGGCAAAAACATGTTGGCATCAGAAGCGTTGAAAACAGTATCTAGAACTCTCAGGTATCAACAAATATATGTAAAATGTGTGACACTTTGGTAAAACTAATGTTGTGTTATAATTCAGAAAGTGGGGGGGGGGCATGAATATTCTCCAGAAATAAAAGCAATTCAACACAGATTTTGTAAAAGATATCCTAACGTACCAAATGCTGTGAATAAGTATATTAATAACTAACATGAATACAAAACGATACCCTTTGAGTACCTGACGACAATTATTAAACACATGCCGAGAACCATATATCCTTTCCAACATGATATTATGTTTTAAAAAATTGGATGATGCCTGCAAAAACACATGGGCCAGTAAAGTTTAATATGTTTTATTCCATCGTTGTTTTCGGTTATGCATGGCTAATGTCATCTTCGCTAGTCAAAGTTCCGATAACCCTATCTACACCTTGGGAGATCGAAAAGTTATGTCGGTGCTTTATCCGAGCGACATATATTGGATTTCATGTGTTGTCTCCCTTAGTTAATGCCAACTAACCAATCACGTAGTACATTTTACATCCACCAAAAACGGTGGTTGCAATTCACCTAAAAAGGATACTTTGTAAGTTTAACATCAAAAAGTATTATTCTTTCCCAGAGGGAAGCCATTACAGGTGTACTTGAGCGAAAGGCATTTGTGCAAACACGGACCGACACTGGAAAATTGTTTATTTTTATCAGTCAATTCAAGTTGTGTGCTCCCCTTGTCTCATCACGTAGGAACAGAGTTTACATTTGAACAACTTAATTTTGATTGGATACGGTGGCTTGCAGCCGCATCCAATGAAATTCACAGACCAGAAGCCCAGAACTATCTGCTCGAAATGCCAAGGTGTAGATAGGGTTATCGGAACCTTGGTTAGATGGGCTCATGTAACAAATGGATGACATAAGCAGCTTTCTAGCTATGTTCAGTCAATGTCGATTTGATTCCTCATTACAGATCTAGTCAGGTAAAATAGGCGGTTGTACAAAATATGTTTATTATAGTCAATACAATTCGTTATTGGATATTGAGAAATACTTATCATTAGATCTACCTTTCATGTTCAGAGAAACCTTTGCATCTTTTCATGACAAGTTCTTTTTTTTCATGATTGAACGAGGAAGAGACAATGCAATTGAAAGATATAAAAAGTTTGCAAATTATGTCTTAAAGACAAGTGTGTAGAAGATGAGTATCATGTTGTATGTATATGTACTTCTTATACCAATTTAAGACGAAAATATCTCGACTAGATGTATCATATTAAATGTTCAGTAGACACATTTATAAATTTAATGTCGACTCAGAAAAAAAGCTTTATTACAAATGTTTCAAACGTTTGTACTTTGCTTTAAATTAAAAAATTATCCGTTAAAAATAAACAATAGCAACACCTAATTGTCGTGTTTTTATGCTTAAATTTTCTTTTTCTTACTGACATATTTCAATCTAAACTTCAGTATCGATATAAACAAAATCTTCAAACAGACACACACACACACAGCAGCAGGGAGGGCGAACAGACCAAATTTTAGAAGGTTCCAAACACCGAAATAAGCCCTCCATAAAATGGATTTAAATGACATCAAACGACCTTGAATTCAAAACATCTAACCGCGTTATTTTTAATTCGTGTTTTTCCCCGTTGGAAATACATCAAATGAAATAAATATTTATTACATTTGAACCAACTCGAGGTCACACCCTCCCTGCTGCTATCCAAAAATTGTATCAAGTCCGATTCGATATCTTGTTCTGGGATCATGTAAATTTATTGTTATAAATCCGTGTGGAGTATCTTGCGCTCGTGAAAAAAAATTTCTAAATTTATTTATATCCATGTTATCGCCACACCAGGTTTGATGAATATTTCGCAACGTATGAGTATCGACTCCATTAAACATAACAAAAATATTACAGTTATCTCTGATCACCTTTGGTAGTTGTGTGTATCGCTGAGTAACATAAATCACATCAGTGGTTTTATGTCTACCTCGAGAAAAGATCCTAGGTGGATTTGATTGTTTGTCCAGCATCACATCATCATATACAACCAAATTATTATAAAATCCGTCTAAATCATCAACATTCGGCGCTTCATCAATATCGGTTATAAATTCATTGACGTCGTCATCCAAGAATCTTGCGTTTTCATTAAAATCCTTGAGTACATCATAACATCGTTGATCATCAACTGATGGTGCTACTAAATACAACTTATCCCATTTTCACCATCTAATTATCAAATTAAGTAACAGTTGCGTCTTACCACTTCCAGATGGGCCTATGATAATCTTTTGGATATAATTTGGTAGCGCTGCATGGTGTTTGACCGGCTCTTGTTTTCTTGTCGCTGAGAAATCAATTATATCCGTGTTATGTATAAAATAATTATGGATTTATATTGTGTGAAACGCAGGGCGCGTACACCAACAAGTGATCTAACAACTATTACAACAAAAAATAACAGATCAGCCGTTACGGGTAAGTGTGAACGATGCGGTACAAAGAAATTTAAATTTATTCCCTCACAGTCAAAGCCAAATAATATTATTTTAAAAAAACGAGGAGGTGATATTGCAGCAAAATTAACAAAGTTACCAGGGACTCCGTGGGCTAAATACCCAGGAGAAAAACATCTCCCAGAATATAATTACTGTGGTCCTGGAACCCGACTTGATATCAGACTTGACAAACAAGACTAACCAAAACCAAGTGAGTATCCAATAAACGCTATTGATAAAGCGTGTCATGCTAATGATGTAGCTTATAAAAGTAAAGATCTGCAGCACAGACACATAGCAGATGTGAAATTAATTCACGCGCTAAATTCAATTACATATAAATCTTTCAAAGAATCACTGGCTAATTGGTTAGTAAGATCTTCAATGAAAGGTAAATTAGCGATAGGTGCTGGTAATCAATTATAAATGGAATCGATTTATTATTCCCCAAGAGGATACTGGAAACGTAGATCAGCGATTAGTAAACTCGCCGAAGCAGCAAAAGTTACACGTGTTACTGCTGAAAAATGGTTATCCAAACAGGCAATATGGCAAATTTAGCTACCACCACCTAAACAAATTCACTTTGCACATTTTGATGTTGGTGTTCCTAAAGAAGTTCATCAGGCTGATATTTTATTTCTACCACATGATACTATTAAAATTGATAGACGTCAATCGCGTACATAAAAATATGCGTTAACTGTCGTTGATGTTGCAAGTAGATATAAAGAAGCAGAGACGTTATTAACAAAGACAGCAACTGAAGTAGCTTCTGCGTTTAAACGAATTTATCAACGTGAACCCTTGCAATGGCCACAGCTGTTACAAGTTGATCCTGGCAAAGAATTATTTCAGGATGCAGTAACATCGCTGATGAAGCAACATAACGTCACCATCAGACGAGGACATACTGCAATTCACCGCGATCAGGCAATTGTTGAACGATTTAATCGAACACTTGCTGAGCGGTTATTTGGATATCAGTACGCGAATGTATTCATTCAGGACAAGAGATCTCGCCAATGGGTTGCAAGATTACCATATTTGATAACCACGTTAAATAATGAGATAACTCGAACAACCAACATGAAACCCATTAGCGCGGTCACAAAAAAAAAACATATACCCGTACAACGACGTGATTTTTCAACACAGCCAGTGCTTGGCAATGTGACTAAGATATTTATATGAGCCCGGTGAACTTGA
The DNA here is from genome assembly GCA_028554795.2 of Sinohyriopsis cumingii. Taxonomy (NCBI): domain Eukaryota; kingdom Metazoa; phylum Mollusca; class Bivalvia; order Unionida; family Unionidae; genus Sinohyriopsis; species Sinohyriopsis cumingii. Next base: position 114,928,007 of record CM068838.1, on the reverse strand, counting down.
AGGCGGTAAAAAATAGAGCGACTGATCCTATTTGGAGCATCTCGACACACAATATATCTAACATAACAAGATCCACGGGTAGACCCGCAATCTACAGACTGGATTCAACTGCTCCTCAGCGCGGATTTACACGTGATCAATTACAAGTCATTCTCGAAGATACTCAATTACCACCCCGATCACTTAACTAGCGCCGTTACTCGATTACACTCAAGACAAGTCAACATCGTATTTTCTCGTGTATGACCGCGACTACTATCGTTTCTGTCCACTGTAAATTGTCTTGGATTATTACTCGAGTACTGCCATAACATTATACAATTACAGCTCGCACAATGATTTTTCTGCTGCTGGTTTTGCGCTATGATAAATTCAACGTAGAGATCAAAGTGGCGGTTTTTTGTCACTTTGTTTATAACTAGCTAATGTTTTTCTTATTATATCCTTGTCAATATCATCACTGATGGTTTCTGACGCGTCCATGACAATTCTCCGCAACTGAGATATTCTTCTGACTCTAGACACTGCGAGATAAACCAGGTTTGAACATTCGATATGATCATCAACAATCCAAACAACTGTATCAGTAATAGTTATTCCTTGATATGAGTGAATCGTCATTATGTATCCTAGCGTCCACAGTGATTTATTAGCGTGTATCGCATCCTTAACAACACTGACATCTAATGCGACATCATTTAATACGAGATTCTGTTTCCTTGACTCTGTCAAGGGTCCTGGTATAGTAACGTCGATATTATGTCGTCGCGTACCAGCTGGTCTATAACACAACGGTACACGTAACGCTGTTATTTTTTCCTTGCGTAACTGAAATAACCGCTGTTGAAGTGTGTCTCTGACTATTTTTCTACTTGCCACTATCAAATCGTTTGATCTCCACGTATCCCAAAAGTCGTTCAAGGAAGTTTCTGGAATTATTTTACGCGCTATTTCACATTGAAATTTGTTAGGTTGCAGTTTGATTAATTTTTTTAATTCTCTTAATTTTGCATCAAGAGATCTATGATCATCAGTTATTTCTTCAACGTAGTCTACAAAATTCTTGAACCAATCGTGTGGAGATGGTCCAACAAACGGAGGTGGTTGACCGTGATCGCCACACATTATCACAGCTGTTTTTCAATAACAACCACTAGACAAATATTTTTATTATTTTCAACGACACTGTGCACACTTCATCCCAAATGATGATCTTTGGAATATATTTCTCTCCCATTCGATAGGGAGTCCATGTGCCACCGCTGTATTTGAAAAAACTATGATAAGTACAAGAATTGACTCCTCGTTGTTTCATCTCCCTGGAAAGTCTGTGTTGGTGTTAGCACAATCATTTCATCATGTTTCTGTCAAAATAATTCGATTACCCGAGTTGTCTTGCCAGAACCCTCTGGTCCGTTCAAATAAACCGTTTTTTGTCTGGATACTGGATCATACACGGATGGCTCCGACGATAATTCTGATATCTGATCGCTGCGATAACTATCTTTAACCGCAATTTCCGCGGATTTACAATAGCAATGTAATATTTATTGTTTCATTCTCCACGAACCCCACAATACATTAGTGTTTGTAAAGCGAGCCAATAATTCTGAATATTTTTTATCGATATAAAATGAATCCGTTGCAACTCTAACATCAGTGTCAGGAAATCTATTTATCATCGATAGCAAATTTATAGAAACATAAGCAAGCACTGAAGATCTTAGATGTGTATACTGAGGAGATTTACCTTCAGTGTAACTTACAATTGTGCCCAACTTTTTCCCGTCAGACAAGTAAACGTTTCTCAGGTCACAAAATATATTTCTCGCAGCGGCATCAGCAATTATAAAATCTAATTCAACATCATCAATAATCAATCTTGCACAATGCCGTTTGTGATCATATGCTCCACTTTGAGTAAATTTACCGATTATTCTTCTACCGAGATCTTTTGCGGTTTTTTCGCTGTTGCTGAGTTTCATCTTGAGAATATTAGAAGCATCATCGACGATGACATAAACATGAGTATTTGGACATTCCCGCTTATATTCTCCGATGACCTCATCTACACTGATACGCTCCGGTGTTGGTAACCAAACCGAAGTCTGCTTCCGATATAATATAATTGCTTCACTGACAACCAACGATATCAATATTTTATTGTCGATCATATATCGTAATAAAACTATTGGTGCCCAAAGTTTTTCTAAAAAGTGTCTACCAAACCAAACATAACAACAAGGATGAAGATTTTTAGTGAATTCAAACGACACTACACGAGCAAATCCTGTCAGCTCAAAATCGGGTAATGGGCCATTAATCGCCACTCGTGTCATCTCCTTTGTAGGATGTCCAAATCTTTTAAAATATCCAGCACACTCACCCATCCCGAGAAAACTTCCCGGATAACACGCGACCATATCCACCGAAATAACATCCTTGTGGTTATATTCGGTATTCCACAAACCGCCATGTCCATATTCGATACAACTTAACTGAACATCTTCGAGGAACTTAGTGCGTGTTGGTCTCCATGAATTTCTCTCTCTCACGGTGTGGGCAGCAACTGACGGAACTGTAAAACAATTAGTTAATAATTGCTCAGTATTTTCTAAATATCTCTGTGCGAGTTTTCTCATCGCGCCATGGAGAGATTCTTTACGATATAAATCGCCGTGAGGTCTTACAAATTGATCATATTCTCCATCTTCGGAACTCTTAAACAACCATATTTATAGAGGATCGTTTTTACTTAACGCGTGAATAAAAGCAAACATGTTTTCCGACGGGTAGAATCTTACTGTTCGATCTCGTGGAAATATTGTTACTGCGCTGGTCCACGCGTGCGCATTATGATCAATAATTTCAATAGGAGCTCCTCTCGATTTATACGGCGATTTATATAAAACTCTCCGGTTAACGTTTTTACTACCATAGGAAATTTTAATTTACCTGATAACTCAGTGACATCGTTTATTGACGCTCCTGTATCTTTGACCTGCTCAGCCGACTTTGCTATTTTTTCATGTCGCAGATCAGTTAAACTGTTTCCACGCTTCGCATTTTTAAAATGTTCTGTTACTCGCTCGGCTACACAATTCAGCGATGAAAATCTCATCGGGGCAAGATCATTAATGTTAGGTCTATCATTTAGCTGATAAATTCCATAAATAAACGCGGTCACAGGATAATATATTCTGTCAATCCCAGTCAACATTCCTGGTTTGGAATCTTTACTTAATACAGCGTTTTTTTCATTAGCAAGGACAAGCTCATGTTTGTCACGGATAATCCACGTTGCGGAATTTTCTGCTAGCAGAATAAATTTTATTCGGAAAAGATATTTCTGATTAAGGTAATCGATAATCGTTTTCGCTCGTTATCGTTCATTGTAGCATCAGTGATAGAGTCCTTGGCAGAGTCGAAGACGTCGTCGACACATTTGGTGTCACGTACAATTTTAAATGTAGACCACGTGTGAGATGCTCCATCATCACGAAATTCTTTTTTGGCATCCCTGATAATATTAATCAGATCAGTCAGAGCTCGTCTCCGCGAGTCAGGGGTTAGTCTGTCAAGATCAAATCTAGAAGCTTTCCAAGGCTTGATTCTGGATAATCTCTCGAATTCGTTCATATTATAATTAAGACAAGTATTTAAATAAAAATATTATATATATGAATCATTGTAAATGGCTTATGGTAGGATCTGTAACTCCAAGTGGCAAATCATGTGTAAATGAATTCTGCGGACAACATTCGCAAAGTGTGAGGAAAGGCAGTCTTGGTCCACAACCGTGTTTAAGATGTGGTGTCGGAGTTAGAAGTAAAACACAGTTATGTGCGCATTGTGGTGGTAATAGGTATAGAGAGTTAAAACGTTATTATGACAAGAAAAATAACAACTCTGTCAAGGACAAAGTTATAAGAACTCCTGAGGATTATATGGCAAGATTTATATAAATCCGCATTCTCAAAAAAATATAAACAAAACATTATTTTCGAATATCATTAAGAGAGATAACTGTTAAGCTAAGATGTAGTTACTTTATTATATTTACTAACTACTCATTTATTTTTTGATCAAAAATTCCCATTTATATACTACTTCTTTTTCGACTTAAAAGAAGTGAGAGAATTCTGTAACATAGCTTTCTCCGTAGATGTAGTCGTAATCAACTATCTAACTATAACTATATACGTCGTAATTATTTAATTAACTATCAACGTCGTAATTAATAACATAGAAGGATATTTATGGTTTCTAACTTACAGACAAAATAACTGCGGTTACATTGCACAATATAATACAGTGAGTTATTTTTAGATCCGTTGCAGAAATATACAGTATATTTTTCGGTTATTTGATGAAACAGTCGGAGGTATATATTTATGGACTAATGTAACTGTTTATCAGTGCAGAAATTAGTGATTTTACTCAGTACTGTCTGTATTACACTTCCCATAAAGGTAACTGCATAATAATTTTTAAATCATATACCAAATTAGAACACAACGGCATTAATATATCTGATGAATTATCACAATTATCTATCTCGTGAATATGAAGCAAAGAAGATAATTAATTCTCGTGTGAGGCAACTAAGAAAAATTATGTCAGAATTATGAAACGATCGAAAACGAAAGTTAGACTCGTTGATTTTATCAAGGATGATCGAGTACGTTGAAATGAAAGTGAAAGTAGTATGTCAGTCCACAAAGACAAGGGTGGAGAATTATTTTTTGGTGCTATTATCAGTAAAAAAATATTTTAAAAATCTTCTAAAATACGACGATTTGCACAATTTTGACTACATATTACCCCTTCAGAATTAACAAATCAGTAGATTTACACGATTTTGACTACAAATTACCCCTTCAGAATTAACAAACCCGACGATTTGCACGATTTTGACTACCTAAGTACTTTTAGAATTGAGAAATCAGCCTGATTTTCAGTATATAAAAAAATTTTCTTGCGAAATCTGAAGAATATTTGTCTATCCGCTTGTTAACTTTATGCTTGATTTTATCTACGAGGACGGAGAATAATTTTTTTACGATTGAAAATCCTTGAAAATCGTAGACTTTTACGATTTCACAAGTAAATTAATATTTGCAGTTTCATTTCTCAAATCCAGCAAGTGGCCGGACTGGTCAGTTAGTTTGAAATTTATTCTTGATAACAAACGATTATGACATGGTAGATAGACGGATTGATCGGTTCTTGTACAATCAGAAATCCGGGTGGTTCTTTCTGGGTGAATGAATAAAGAATAAATCCTTGCTGCGCTTGATTTGACATTGTTGTGTCCGTGCTGTAACTTCCATCAATTACATCACACACAAGATTGATCGCGGCCACCTGGGTTATATTTACGATTTCAGGGATACAGTCGTCCTTGCCCCTGTGGATCATTGTTGTGCCGGAGAATAGTTGCCGGTGATGTTATCTTTCTCCATGCAGCGATCATGTTAGGAAAAAACTCATCAATGATATCATTAACCGATTTTTTTTAGTTTGTCAATTTTAAAGTCGGGTATTTTAAATGTTGGTAAATCCACCTCAGTTATTTTATACTGATCGAGAAATAATTGTTTAAGTGTCATTGCTGTTCTGGGTTTTGTATGATGGTCAACGAAATCATTACCCCGGTCATTTATGTTCAAAATAATAACATAATTGATGTATTCAAGATCCGATATAACACGATTGAAATGATGTATTATTTCAATGATTTGTTGCTTTGTATCATCGCTGTAGTATTGTGAAGCACTGGAAAATAAATTTTGTAGTTTGCTGATTGATTGTTTTGGATTCAGCGGTAGTAGGATCGGCAAATGATTGGATAATTTTTTCATCGATGACGGGATCTAATTTATCGTCATGGGTATACAATTGTCCAACTATTTTGGGATAACGACTAGCAAAACAATCGTCGTCAGGGTTATACCATCGTCCCACTACTGGGGGATACCTAGCAAAATAATCTTTACCTCTCTCTTTCCACGGATATTTATTTCGATATACTGGAATTGTTGTAAAATTCTGATCAGTAGTCTCAAATTTATCCAAGGTTGGTTCTGGTGATCCTTGATATTCCGGGGCTATTTCAGGCCATCCTAACACTGTTCTGATCGAAGATTGATACATGTCCACGGTGTAGTCGGGAGAGTTTATCTCGATTGCAGATGACAGCGTTGGTTCGTGAGCTGTTATTGCTATTTTGGATTCCTTCCCGATGATATTTTTTATTCTACGCGATAATTCTTCATTGATTTCTTCGATTTGATAGCTCCCGGTTGGTAATCCAATAACATTCCAGTCAGTTGTACCATCTTGTTTATTTTTATTTGCAAACACAAACGAATTATTTGCTGGTAATCCACCAACTGATTTTGATCTGATATTTGGCCAGCTGTGATATACTCGCAACTGTCCTAACGCGATCTCGCTTACCGGAATTGCAGTTGGAAAATTAATATTGAATTCAGGCTTGGTTGAGCTTATTGTTATCATCGTGGTTTTCACCGGAGTTGTGTTTGCGGCTATCTGCTGAAGTAGCTCCGATGGCATTGCCATTGTTATTTATTATCTTTGTTTTCAAATGGTGTTTTAGGAACACATCAATGGTATCGTTAACGGATTTTCTTAATTCGGCTGCGTTATACCGGGAAGTTTAAAATTTGGTAGATCGGCTTCTGTTATCGAATTCGCATTTAAAAATCGTTGTTTGTGGTCTATCTTTTTAGTATTAATTATTGCTTGAATTGCTCGCTGGTTAATATATTCAATGTCGGGTACGAGTTGATTTAATACAACAATTTGTTTAATGGTTTCGCTGCGATCAGAAATATATTCCTGGAAGCATTGCCGTAGTCGTTGTAGTTGTGTTTCATGATCTTGATTAATTTCTATAAAGTATCCAATAATTTCTCTTAGAAAAGAGAGAACAAAAGTTCGTTCATGATAAAACCTCCAAAAAATATGGTCCTTGGGTGTCGAATTCAAAATCACCACCCGACGTTGCATTTTTTATATCAAGTAATCATCGTTTGTAAAATGGGTTGACATCGTGGTATGATTGATTGTCCGTGGTAAAATCAGACTTTTTAGGTTCCGGCGGCATCGGTAATGTCTGTGGAACTATTTCAGACCTCTCCATCGATGACTGATCGTGGTCGGTGGAGTTTATCTCGATGACCAGAGTTGAAAATTCAAACTTGTTGAAGCTTATCAATATTGTTGTTTTTGACGCAGTTAGTTCTGTCATTATTTTTTTTTTCTTCTTTTAAATGGTGGTTTATTACTTCATCGTATGTCTTTTTCATTAACGCGAATTCGGAATCTGATATTTTTTCATTGCTGAGGCTTGATGATAATAACGACGATAATTTTAAATATGCGCCCGTGGCCGTTTTTAATTTTACAACTGCGTCGTTGAGTTTTGTGCTCGTGCACGTGGATATCTTTTTCGCGATAATATTAAAAACACCTCCGATTGCAGCCGATGATGAAACGCATATTGTTACTGCTATTGCAGTTTTTACTGGTGTCAGCGCTGATAATACTACCCCGGTGGACGCAACTACCGCGAATACTGAATAAACTATGGCATCCAGCGCAATTACGCGCCGTTTGTATTTTTTTTTTTACTTTCGTTGTATACTATTCAATGATGGTTTTTAACTCTGACTGCCATTCACGCACTTGATCGTATCTATACTGTTGTACATCTAATGTTGCTGACGCTGTTATTGACTTCGTCAGGGCCATTTATTAATTTACGCGATAACTAATTGAGGTGCTTCAGCTACAAATTCTAGTCACCACCAGTAAGATGTTGCGGTTAATTTATTATTAGCTGCTTCCAGGATAAATGTTTCTTCGGTTCCGCTATTTAATATGATAGACACAACCCCGGAAAACTTGTCTGTGGAATGTCGCCAGGGATATGTTGTAAATATCTCGAATTTTGCAGCACTGAACACAGACAGCCTTTACACACCAGTAACTGTTGCGATATGTTTGATAGTATTATTTTGTTTTGACCATGTTGCGAACCCAGATGACACTGTGTACACTATGTTGTTAATATGCCCGGCAGTAATTCCGGGTGGGATTTTAATCAAACTAAGTTCGTTAATGATCTCAGGAATTCCACTTACGACATCTTCAAGTATTTTCTTGATCGTGTTAATGTTAGTTTTGATATCAGAGAATTTTGCGTCAATGGTGAGCGGAGTACCAAAGAATTCCTCTGCGGTTTCGTTAATTTTTCTAAAGTTTCTTCGGAGATTTGTAAACATGCTGACGTGAACGTCATACTCGGCCCGCAACGTGGATAATTTACCACGAACGGTGCTGTAGTTAACGTCTACATATTTGTTTGTTGTGGCATCTTCGTCGGATGTTGGATCTCTTAAAACAACTATTTTATTTCCATTCATGTTGAGTTCACCTGTCATTGTGTCACTAGTATTTTTTAAGCGATTAGCAACTCTCAGCGCGATTTCATCTCTGATGGTTATAAACGATATATCTGAGTGTCTGATTTTTCCGCTCTCAGTAAACAAAGGGATGTTATCCGAGGTAGCTCCAAGAACCCTGCGAACTATGTCATTCCATTTGAAACTGCTGGATTTTAGCTTGCCATGTCGGTCCTGAAAAATAACAACCTCATCTGGGTCTATCCCAGAGAGGGTTAGAAGATTGTCGATGTCATCTTTGGTCGCATATTTTGAAAAATCTACATCGTCTAGTTTTTTACCTTTACTTTCGAGAGATCTTCCGTAAATATTAACCATTATTCTTTAGTGATTGTTTAAAATGTTAAATTTATCCACGGTATACTCGTGCACGACTTTATGAGGTGGTTTGGTTGATCTAATCGTTTCAATATCTGATATAGCTGTTTTAATAACGCCGAGTTTTGTGTTAATTTCAGAGAGTTTTACGTCAACAGAAAATGGACTTCCAAAGAAATCATCTGCAATTTCATTAAGTTTTCGAAAGTTTCTATGGAAATTTGAAAACATTCAGCTGGCAGTGTGATTAATTCAGTATCTACTGTATTATAGTCATTGTCTACATTTTTTATTTGTTGCGGCATCTTCATCAGATGGTGGATCTCTTAAAATAACTATTTTATTTCCATTTATGTGGAGTTCACCTGTCATTGTATTACCAGTAGATAGTAAACAATTAGCAACACTTTTTGCAATTTCATTTCGAATAGTAGCAATTGATATATTTGAGTCTCTGATTCTACCTACGTCAGTAAATACAAATGTTATCCATAGTAGTACAGAGAACTCTACAAACTATGCCATTCCATTTAATATTACTCATCTTTAAAACACTAATTATCCTGAAAAACAACAATTTCATCTCGGTCAACTGCTGAAGGTTCATAATGATGATAATTTCATCTTTTTTACGTAATCTGATAAATCAATATTTTTTTCTTTCTTGTCTTTTATAAAAGAATATGTTCCGTAAATATCTACCAATATACTTTAAGATCTTTTTAAATCGTCTACTTGTATAATCATGCACATGATGAGCTCGGAATTGTTTATCAACAGATTACCTGAATAAATCTAAATGTTCCAGCGGAAAGTAACAGATTGGATACAGTGTTGTGAAATCCTGCTCAGAGATCTGCAAACCAGAATCGACATTCTGATCACACCCCATGAATGTCATCAAATGATGATATACACGTGTAACATGATTGTGTTCAAAATTCAGCAACACTTATTCAGAAGGTTCTTGATGTCCTTTTATCCTCAAAGCAATCAGAAACTCCAAGTGAGTCAAATACCACTGGATTTCTTTCCTGTGAATTTACACTGGCATTTTCCGAAATGCGATGAATACATGTCATGATGCAGACACTCGCTGATGTGATGCTATCTGCCATGTGAATAACCCAGCAGCATTACTTTGAATACATCTGTGGTCATTGTCAGCCATGTTAATGATGATTTACCACCAGAGTTCATAAAAGAAAGTAATTTTTGTTCTTCAAGCGATGGAGTCATTACTGGCATCCACAGCAACAGTTTTGTAAGTGTTACTTTACCAACACTAACAGCAGCATCATGCCATATTGCATCATTGTCAGTGGCTTTTCTAACAAATACCATGGTGTGTTTAGCGTCAAGTATAACCTTTATAAAATTTCTGCAAAATCCAAAAATGAGACAGTGGAATTGGGCATGAAAACTCTTCCTTGCCGTTCAACATTGATTGACATGCGGCCAAATCTACATTGAAATTTTCAATCACTGATGGAACTTCAGTTCCAGCTGCATTTAGTGTTACGTTTCTGTTTTCTGGATGATCAGTTGCATCTTTTGTAAACATCATTGACGGACCAGCTGTTCTTGAGTATTCATCACTGTATCTTGCAAGGTCAAGTATCGTCATGGCAACTTTGAAGTTTTCGAGACACAATTCAAATTTTTTTACCGTCAATCATGTATATAGCGCTGTTAAATAATTCTATGACACCATTAATAGCAAAACCAACTCAAGCACCAATTCTGTATGCTGCATCATCTGCGAATTCATCACCCTGACCATTACAGGTCCACGTTGAGCATTATGTACAATCATCTTATTATTTATTTATTATGTTACTGTGATAATCATAAAAAATTTCACCAATAACAGACCGATAAACATTGATGTCCATGATACCGCCTGTAAATAATCATTGACAAATATCAGCCGCTTCATTAATAATTTCTAAGGAATTATTTCAGGCTCATTTTCCTCCACTGAGGATTTCTAGTCTTTCAACATCGGCAAGAACGTTGCTAGGACATGAAGTAATAAGGCTACTCCCCTGGTACCTGAACCAATACCACTTCCAACTGCTTCTTCTTCCTCAATACGAGGTGGGCTGAATGGCAATATTCCTGGCGATAATATATCTCCAGGTAATGGCTCTTGTTTAACCTCTTCGCCTTGTTTCTCAAAATTTGCAAATTCATCAATATATTCATCAGTGATTCTAGATATACCACAGGATTTTCAAAATACAAAAGGAACCCAATTCTTTTCTGAACCACTGGCGGTATTTTGATGTAATGATTTATTATGATATCCTGTTATGGCAACCACTATAGTTCTCTCTCGAAGTAGTCTATGACCTTCTTCAGTAAATCGGGTTGGTGGTTTTGGTTTTAGTGTAACAAGATCCCTTACATTGGTGACCTCATAGACAGTGTCAGCACTATCAAGTACTTCTTGTATTTCTACTTGTAGTTGTGGTTGAACTGCTGCTGCCATTTCAACCGGAAAATCTTTGGTAGCCTTTGTAACAGGTGTAAACAATTGTTCTGTACCTTCTGAAAATTCAACCCAAGTTTCTTGACATTCTTGAAGTTTTTTTCTAACAGAATCATGAATGGGAAGAATTTTTTGTATTGCTTCTAATCTCTCGAGCTAATCTAGCTGTATAAGGCTCCATAGCTGGTGCCATTACTGATATAACAATGACTTAATTACAGCAGCAGAGGGTGTGTGACCTCAATGAAGTATCACAGTTGGTAAACGAACAAGCATTCTTTTTAAAAAACACTAACGACAATGATAAAGTAACAAAAAAAGTAGCCCAATTAGGGAAACTCTCTGTAAGAGGCTTTGGTTTGGCATTATTTACCTTATATTTTCATTTCTGCAGGAAGCTTTATTTTTCAAAAATGTTGTTTCATCAAAGTTCTGTTCACCCCCTCTGCTACTTGACTTCATAATGTGAAATTTTCATTAACCCAACTTGATGCATGCAAATGGTCAACAATTATAACTATTGAAGATATTTCCATTTTTAAATATTAATATATGCACATCATCTCATCAGATCATTCCTATCATAGCAATTTGTTGCCCTTATCCTTATATGTACAAGTAATTTTAGCAATTCTAAGGAGATCACAATCTGGATTATATTTGTGGCAGTTCTCATCATAGTTGAACTAAACATTAGGAGATGATGCATGCTTACTAAATCAAGGTTTCCTCTGGAGTCTGTCTGAATTTCACTCACAATGGAAAATGTCCTTTCATTGTCTGTCTGCACTGGTGTGGGAATGTTAGTAAAACTCTACCAAGACACCAAGAAGTTTGTTTCCTGTTTATGGGTAGATCCAGGTTGCTGATTGCCTGGCAGAATGTCTCAAGATTGGTGCTATCTGCATCAAATTTTGTTGTTGTAGGGTTTAACGCCATTTTTCAGCACAAGAGAGGCTATACATGGTGGCCAGCGTAACTGCTGGAGAAAAACCCTGGAAAACCCCAGGAAGAACCACCGACACATGAAAAGCTAGTGGCAGGCTTTCTCACATAGCCACATTAGCTAAGCCTGTGACTCAAACCCATGCAGACAGAGGTAAGATGGCAGTGATCCATAATGGTGAGCACTTTAGACCACTCAGCCACTCAGGGCCCCCACATTAAATTTAGAAAGTTCCTCTTAAAATCAAACTGTAAGAATGGCTGAATCCATATTCATATCCCTCTTAACTGGATTCCAACCAGTGAAATTCCCATTTTCACCCATTACTGAAGTTTGTGTGATGTTCCATTTGTTTAGATTGGCATCAGGAGGTCATGCACACCTTTGATTTTGACAAACACTATATACTGATACCAAATCAAAGTTATTTTATTCTGCCCGAGTTCATTAGTAATGGTTGGGGGCCCCGAGTGGCCGAGTGGTCTAATGCGCTCTCCGTTACGGATCACTGCCATCTCACCTCTGTCTGCGTAGGTTCGAGTCTCGGATTCGGCCAATGTGGATATGTGAGAAAGCTTGCCAGTAGCTTCTCGAGGGTCGGTGGTTCTTTCCGGGGTTTTCCCGGGTTCTTCCTCCACCAATAATACTGGCCGCCATGTATAGCCTATCGTATGCTGAAAAATGGCGTTAAACCCAACAACAACATTAGTAATGGGGTGGCCAAGTGGTTTAAAGCGCTCTCCGTTACGAATCATTGCCATCTCACCTCTGTCTTCGTGGGTTCCAGTCTCTGATTCAGCCAATGTGGTTATGTGAGAAAGCTTGCCAGTAGCTTATTGTGGGTCGCTGGTTCTTTCCAGGGTGTCCCCGGGTTCTTCCTACAATTAATACTGGCCACCATGTATAGCCTATCGTGTGCTGAAAAATGGCGTTAAACCCTACAACAACATTTATTAGTAATGTCTAATCCAACCATAAAAAAGTCTCCAATCCTTTTCCAAATTACCAATGATCATACATAGCACAATCTAATGATTTCTACTGATCACACATAGTATAATCCAGTGATTTTACTACTGATCACACATAGCATAATCCAATGATTACTACTGATCACACAATGTATACTCCAATGATTTTACTACTGATCACATTGTACAATCCAATGCTTACTACTAATTACACATTGTAGAATCCAATGATTACTGCTGATCGCACATTATAAAATCCAATGATTTTACTACTGATTGCACATTGTATAATCCAATGATTACTACTGATCACACATTGTATAATCCAATGATTACTACTGATCACACATTGTATAATCCAATGATTACTACTGATCACACAAAGTATAAACCAATGATTACTACTGATCACAATGTATAATCCAATGATTACTAATGATCACATTGTATAATCCAGTGATTACTATTGATCAAACAATGTATAATCAAATGATTACTACTGATCACACAGTGACTGTATATTCCAATGATTGCTGATATCAGTGTATAATCCAATGATTACTATTGATCACACATTGTATAATCCATTAATTACTATTGATCACATATTGAATAATTCAGTGATTACTACTATTCACACATATTGTATGATCCAATGATTCATTTTGGTTTCTGTCAAATTAGTGATTAAACTTATTATTCCAGTCATGTGATCACAGGACGTCTTTGCCACAAATATACATGTACTACAGTAGAAACAATGTGTAATTAAAAAAAAAGACCAGAAAAATGTTTGTTTCTGAAGTTTTAAATAATTTTTAAGTATGTGAGAAACTTAACAAATGACTGGAAGGTTGGGAGATATCTGTCATCATTGGTGGAAAACCATCCTCATTGGGAGGATCACATAAATGCTGAACATTTTAGATGAGAGAAGATTCCAGTGCATCTTATTTTTTTTATTTTTTTAGTGGCCACTGTATTAATGTTTATGTCTTTATGCATAGTTGGAAGGGAATCAGATATTCCAAATGAAAATTTGCAGAAATTTAACAAAAATATAAATGACAAAAAAGTAAGACCATCAGAACACTAATATTTATTTTATATCAAAAGTATAAATAAATAATCAAGCAAAACAAAATAAGAGGAAATCTTTAGAGTAGAAAAAATGCACAAATGTTGATTTCAAAAACAAAATCAAAATGCAAAAAGAAAAAATCTAACAAATGTACCCCATGATAAAATGTACAAATTTGATATGTAGCACACTTCATATGGGCAAAGCAATTTTGCCATATAATTGATGATCAAAAGCCTTTTAAAAAAACATTTCAAATGTAAAATTTATTAAATAAAGGAGAATTGTTTTGAAAACAGGAAGAAAAGGACAATAAATATCTTTAAATGTGATTCTTTAATTGAGATGATTTACAAAGCATATAAATGAAATGCATCAGGCCATCCTCAAATAACTTTCTGCATGAAATCCTTATAGGTGTTCAAACAAATAGGTGTTATTATGCAGTGCAGGATTTGCAATACAGAATATCCACAATATGTTGATAATATCATTCAGAGTGCAGTCACAGAGTAATGAGTAGAACACAACCAAGACCCTGTTTTGCCAGAACTGTCAGAACATCACACATGACAGCAGAGCTGGGTCTGTTCATGTTGCAATTGGAATCCGCTTATAACCAAGCACAGTGATTTTTGTGCAAGAAAAACAACAAAACCATGTTGTCTACAGATATTAATAGCTACAAAAAAATGATTATTCATTGATCATGTATATAATATGCACCCAGCTGCAGAATAGAGACACAGTCTGCTGTCAAATGATGCTGCAACATTGTATAAACTGTTACACAAACAATGAAAACTGCAAATGTAGTAAATAAATGTGTCTGAATCATGTACAAAAACTACATTTTAAGTTTTTGATCTCAATGCAATATTCCTAATTAATAAGATATTTGTTCAAAATGGCTGTACCTCACAAGTTACTAGGAAATGGTCTCAAAGAGGTAGGCCAATGTTTTTCATTTTCACTGCTTTAATGAAAGAATTTTCTCAAGTGCATCTTTCAGCAGGTATGCAGACTCATTTTTGATGAAGGTTTCGTGATCCCCATCAAAGAAATGTATCTGAACTTTGCCAGAACAGTACGAGCTCAAACCATAATCAGCTGGAAGAGTCACTGCTTCAAAAACTGGATCTGATTTTATGCGAAGAAGGTAAACATCACCTGCAGAGAAAATTAAAAAATTAAAAATTACTTTCTGATTTCTCCATCATGAAATAAATGTCAAAGAATTCAGAGTTCATTGGCTGCTTAGCATTAACCAGGGTAGCAAAAATATGGTAGATATATATAATAGTGTACAGTACTTACAGTGCCACTTATAGCCTTGTTTATTTCTAAAAATATTAGATGAAGATTTTGCTTTATTCATAGATTTAACCAAATCTCCTTTTAAATCACATTTGAGTCATATGTCCATGAATGTTTCTTCCTGGTATTACGTGATCTAGAGATATCTTTTTTCATAAATATAAGCAATCATTCCTGGTGATGTAATCTGTATGACCAAAGACACATTTCATTATACAAGACATATAACTAGCATATATTCACACAACTGTAAAACATTAATAAAAGAATGATCATAATATAGTGTTTTTTTCGATTTTTAACATAGCTTCAACAATTTTTCAGTCATATCATTACAATATCTGCAGTGTGATAGTTTATAGTGATGTCTAGCACTGGGGCATCATGCCGCAGACATGCAGCATGATGTCCCACCCAGTCACATTATCCTGACACCAGGCCAACAAGTCCTAACACTAACCTCTTAATGATGAGCACCAAGCTAGGCAGCTGCAAGCACCATTTTTATATGTCTTTGGTATGAATTGACCTGGGTTCAAACCCCGCAACCTCCTGCATCTGAGCCTGATGTTCTAACCACTAGGCCACCAGAGTGGTCAATCATAATATAGAATAAAATCATGGATACAGATTGAAAATCATCATCAATCCATTTTAGTATTGTGTTTTGCCTTTAAACACAATATTAATTTTCGATGTTATTAATTCCCTTTTGATTTTGGCCAGCTGGTTGTTTTGGTGTCTTCTTTCGATAATAAATAGTGGATTATTCTTTTTTGTTTTCCAGGCCATTTCTGTGTGTGTGTGTTATTTGGATTTTACATAGCTTTAACAATTTTCCATATCACTACTATGGGGAGTTATGCCACAGACATGTAGCATTATGTCCCATCCAGTCACATTATCCTGACACCAGGACAACCGGCCATAACACTAATCTCTTATTGCTGAGCGCCAAGCAAGGCAGCTGTTAGTACCATTTTTATAAGTTTTTGTGTGACTCTGCTGGAGTTTGAACAGAGGCAGATGCTCTAACCACTAGGCCACTGCAGCAGTCCAATTTAATTGTTTAAACCCTGAAACTGGCTTGGGTAAAGAGGGAACATTGTTTCTAGGCATCATTTCTGGTAACTGTTTATTATATGCTAATCAATGACAATTAACTGCTTTAACTGGCCCCAAACAGTGGTCATTTTCCATGGTATGAACAATGATATAGATAAGTAGAAATACACAAACGTTTAACCCTTTACCTCATAGAGTGTATGACCTTTTAGCCCTCCGATACACATGTAGCAATGTTACCCAGTGCAGTGCGCTATAAACAGAACACCTATTCGACTCCATATATCTTGGCATCCGTCCGTCTACGAGAGACGATGGCATAGCTCCAAAGTACGCTTTTGCTCATCCTTCTTTTTAGCTCTCTTTTCAGCTTGCTTTATTCTTCTCTTTTCCTCTGCGTTTTGAACTCCCTGCCTGACAGCTAGACGCCAGCTGGAACGGTTGTTTGCACAGCTCTCCCAGTCGTTGACACTGATGTTTGCTGTCTTCATATCCTTCTTGCAAACATCTTTGTAGCGCAGATGTGGTCGTCCAGTTGGTCGTGCACCTTCTGCTAACTCCCCATATAACAGGTCCTTGGGAATGCGACCTGGGTCCATTCTCTTGACATGGCCGAGCCAGCGAAGGCGCCTCTCGCTGAGTATGGAGAACATGCTGTTCATGTTGGCGCGTTCTAGAACCTCTGTGTTGGGTACTTTGTCCTGCCACTGGATGTGCAGAATGCGCCGCAGACATCTCAGGTGGAAGCTGTTGAGTTTCCTCTCGTGTCTTGCATAGGTGGTCCATGTTTCGCTGCTGTAGAGAAGTGAGCTGAGCACGCAGGCTTGGTAGACACGCAGTTTGGTCTTCTCTGTGAGGTTGGGGTTGTTCCAGACCCTCTGGTTAAGTCTGGCCATCACTGCTGCTGCCTTGGCAATCCTGCCGCCCACCTCATAATCAATGGAGAGTGAGCTGGAGATGTTAGACCCCAGGTATGTGAAGTTCTCGACAACTTCCAAATTGTACCCATCGATGGAGACAGAGGGAGGGGAGTCTGTGTCCTGTGCCATGACATTTGTTTTCTTCAAACTGATGGTCAGTCCAAATTCCTTACATGCATGGGAGAGGCAGCATACCAGCTGCTGAAGTCCATCTTCTGTGTGTGATGTCAAGGCTGCATCGTCGGCAAAGAGCAATTCACGGATGAGTACCTCTGTGACTTTAGTCTTAGCACGGAGACGGGTGATGTTGAACAGCTTGCCGTCAGCCCTGGTATGGATGTACACTCCCTCGCTGCAGTCCTTGAATGCGTACTGGAGAAGCATGGAGAAGAAGATGGCAAAGAGCGTCGGTGCAAGGACACAGCCTTGTTTGACTCCGCTAACGACTGGGAATGCTTCAGATGTTGCGCCATTGAAGCACACTGTGCTGTGCATGTTCTCGTGGAACGACATAATGACAGCAAGCAGACGTGGGGGGCAGCCGATCTTCTGCAGGAGTCTGAAGAGTCCACTCCGACTAACCATGTCAAACGCCTTCGTCAGGTCTATGAAGGCAATGTAGAGGGGCATCCGCTGCTCGCGACACTGCTCCTGCAGCTGACGTAGTGAGAAGATCATGTCTACAGTTGACCTGCCAGCTCGAAATCCACACTGGGATTCTGGGTAGACGCGGGAGGCTAGGATCTGCAAGCGTGCCAAGGCAACACAGGCGAAGGCCTTTCCGACGATGCTGAGGAGGGAGATGCCCCGATAGTTGTTGCAGTCGCTACGGTCTCCTTTGTTTTTGTACAAAGTGACGATGTTGGCATCACGCATGTCCTGTGGGATGTATCCCTGTTCCCAGCAAAGGCAGAGGAGTGTGTGTAGGGGCTGGAGCAGTGCTGGTTTTCCGCTCTTGAGGACTTCAGGCGGAATGCCGTCGCTTCCAGGAGCCTTCCCACAGGCAAGGCAATCGATGGCTTTTCCGAGCTCTTCCAGGGTGGGCTGTGTGTCTAGCTCCTCCATGACAGGCAGGTCTGGAATGGCGTCCAGGGCAGTTCCAGTGACATTGTTTTGGGTTGCATATAGCTCAAGATAGTGCTCAACCCATCGCTGCAGTTGTTTCCCCTGGTCTGTGATGACTTCACCCGTCTTGGACTTGAGGGGGGCGGTCTTGTAGCTGGGGGGGCCTGTCGCTTTTTTGATACCCTCATACATTCCTCTTGTATCCCCGGTGTCAGCAGCTGTCTGTATACTGTTGCAAAGGTTCAGCCAGTAGGTGTTGGCACAGCGGCGGGCGGTCTTCTGGGCATTATTCCTTGCAATCCTGAGGGCTTGTAGTGTTCTGGGGCTAGGTGCAGCCTTGTATGCCAGAAGGGCTTTCCTCTTTGCCTCAGTCACAGGCAGCATCTCCTCCCAGTTTGCCTCATACCAGTCGACATTCTTTCGCTCCCTCTTCCCATAAGCTGTGATGGCTGATTTGTACACAGAGTCACGGATATGGGACCACTTGGAATCAATGGTGTCATCAGGTGTCACTTTGGTGAGGGCTTCCTTCAGTTTGCTGATGAACTGCTGTGTTTTCTCTGGGTTGCTTGCACAGTAGGTGTTGATACGTGGGTGACCCTTCTTCTTGGCGTGGTGCAGCTTCTTGGGTAATATTCGCACCTTGCTGGCCACGAGGGAATGGTCCGTGTCACAATCGGCACTGTGGTAGCTGCGGGTAAGGAGGACACTGGCCAGTTCTGCACGCCTGGTGATGACGAGGTCTAGCTGGTGCCAGTGGCGTGAACATGGGTGTCTCCACGACACCTGGTGGATCTCCTTGCATTTGAAGAAAGTGTTTGTCACACATAGGCTGTGGGAGCAGCACATCTCCAGCAGTCGCTGACCATTCTCGTTGATCTTGCCCCTTCCATAAAAGCCGAGACAGGTGGACTAGGCCTCATGGTCAGCTCCCACTCTAGCATTGAAGTCTCCTAGTAAGTAAAGGCTTTCATTGTTGGGGATACTGGATATTGCCTGATCCAGAGCCTCATAAAACTTGTCTTTCTCCTCGTAGGTGGAGTAGAGGGTTGGGGCGTACACACTGAAGATGTTGACCGGGCCTAAGGATGTTGACAGCCGGAGGGCAAGGATTCTCTCAGTACCTGATGATGGAGGTTCAATGAAGGCGATTAGCATGTTCTTGACGGCAAAGCCTACACCATGCTGCCTAGGTTCATCCAAGGGCTTCCCCTGCCAAAAGAATGTGTAATTGGCTTCCCAGATGGTGCCGCTGTCAGCCAGTCGGGTCTCCTGGAGGCAGGCAATGTCGATGTTCAGTCAGGAGAGTTCTCTGTCAATGACGGCAGTCTTCCGTGCATCGTCGATCTGCTGTAGGTCAGTGGTCAATCCAGGACACATGGTCCTGATGTTCCAGGTTGCAAAACGAAGAGTTGGAGTCTTTTTATTTCTTCTTTTAGTCTTTCCTGGTGCAGAGTTTTGTGGCCCACTTGTCGAGATGGTTCTCTAAGCTCCACGCACCCAGTGAAGCAGGCAGGCTATGGCGGGCAGCACCTTACTGACTGGGGGCTGCCCAGCTTGAGGCGGGCGGTAGCTGTCCAGTGAGACCTGATGATCTCTCCCACCGTCAGAAGTAACCCCTGGCGCCAAGCTCTACGCCAATCGAGCTTTGACTTAGAACCGGTAAACTGCTACTTCTCGTGTTGTGCCGACGCCGTACAACGACGCTGGAGTGTCCTCTCCAGTGGAGCTATGAAGCCTGGGCAGGGTGGTATGGAGAATCAGCTGTTGCCCATGCAGCAGATCCCCCCTCTCCACGCAGCTGGTGTGCCCAAGGGAACGACGAATGCCGATACAGCTTGGCACCAACGGCGTCGCAGGAGTTGCCGGAATGACGTTGAAGTCAATGTCATACCGCCTTAGGGACTCCATCTCCGGATTTTCTGTCGGGGTTTACTCCCTTAGCCTTTCCCATGAGTGGGTATAGCCACAAGGCAGCAGAGGTTTGGAATCGGAGTTTTCCTTCTCCTAGATGAGCTACCATCCAAGGTTTACAAGTCCCATCTACCCGAAGCAACTGGTTTTAAGGCGCCAGTGGGCCACCTTCACCCCTTCTCCTGTTAGTAGAAAACATGGTCTGCCAGGCTTCAAATCTAAGCCACTCGCGAAGGCCAGGAGCTGGATTTTAGTTGACAGAGGCAGTAAGAGACGCAGGCCGTATGGGGCATTTTGGAGGATTGGGGCGCTTGTCTCCCACTCCCACCCCGGGCAATGTCAACCTTAGACCACATTCAACTCCATACACATATGCCTACCTGTCAATTGTTAAGTAGTGTAGTGTATGTTACATTTAACAGCAATTTTAACCATTTTACATTTTTGGTACACATCTATTATGTGTGGAAAAATTTAAGAGTAAAGTCCGATCATTATAGCTGTGTAATTATTTTCACAGAAGAATTTTTTATGTGCTTTAAAACCTTGAGTGAACTCGTTCACCACCAAGTCAGTGAAGCTGCATGACCAACCGTAGCTACCATTTTTCATACTTTAAATTTATAAGTTCTTTGTCTGCATCTACATCACTATGTCATCTGAATTTGATAATTTATAAAAACTAATTGCTACCTACATCAATATCAGAGCCTTTACCAAAGTTATTGAAGCTTTCAGAGTTGTGATTCTAATCAAGAAAAATACTGAACAAAATCCGCGACCGCCATTTTCGACAGTGGAGAAAACGACCCAGTTACTTTCAATAGCAGATATCGACCATAGCATAAACAGTGACCACATGATCTGACGTAATTTTCATTCACAGCAATGAATGAGGTATCTAATAGGGGGTTTTCCTCCAAGGTGGCGCTATGAAAACCCGCTAAACGTGGATGATACGTGTCAAAAGGAACTGCCATGCGAATGGAGTAGAGGCGTCCAAAGGTGCTTGCATGGGGTAAAAAGGTTAAGAGAATGTTGCTGATTGGTGAATTTCTCATGGGATTTGTGATGTTAACCAGTAAAAAAAAATTATTTATTAAAAAAATGAAGTCAAGTAAACATATGATCTAAGAATAAAGATATAAAAGTTGACAACATCAAAACCCTGACTAAAAAAGGACCCCAAGATAATGGGAAGGAAGGAGAGTGAAGTACAGAGATAAAGCCCAAAGCTGAACTTGTGACTGTATCTTTTCAAAATGTGAATTTAGAAAAACATCTAATTCATGATGAAGATACTGACAGTGTCATTGCTAAACATGAAGATTATAAGACATCTACAGTGAAGTTGACACTTGAAGTTCCTGACTTTTATTAAATAATTTCAGTCAGAGCAGAGGAAGGGCATTTTAATGTGCCCAAATTGTCAAATAGACAAAGTTAGACTTTTTACAATACACAACCAAATTAAGACACTTGCCAAGAAGTGGAAAGCATGTCTCATATGGAAAGAAATGGACACTAAAATCACCAAGTAGGTTCTTGGTTGAGATGGACATAACAGTCCCTTTAACTATTTACTGAATCTGTGCTTATGCTAAAGAGCTCATTCAAAACAAACAACCAGATATGGATACAAAAAGCGAGTCTTAAAAAGGCAAAATTTAAGTATTTAGAGCCAAAACATCCAGCGGATTTAAAAGACAAATTTCCTCATTCCACCAATATGTGATGACACTGTCAACTCCAATTATAAAAATGAACTGGGTCGTAACTGTACAGAAGAAAGCCTGGATGGAAGAGTTGCAGATGCTGCAGTGCATAAAGGTGTATTTAAAACACACCCTGAGAGGAAGATCCACCCTTGTCATGGTTTCATTTGGAACCCACAAAAATGAGCCAGTGAAGGTGCAGACAAAAGGAAATGTCATCTCTGCTGTAGTTCCAAGAGGATGAAGATTGAAAAACTACCACTTGATGTGTCCATCAACAAACTGCTGATGGCCAAATTAGGCAAACTCAAGTCTTTATTAGGAAGACTGCCAAAACACGATTGTGAAGAACAAGGAGTGCACTTCAATAATGCAACATTACATCACTCATATTTTTCCAGTAAGCACAACTCGTAATTATGCAATGTTTTTACTTCACTCATGAAATATTTTCTAATACCAGTCCAAAACTGAAGTATCCCTTTTGTGCCAATCACAATGTTTTAGTGCAAGCAACCTTTTGGAACTGTTATGTCACACCTGTTCCATTACTGTGCTGTGTGCCATGTCATATTCATTCCTTAAATTTAATTATCATCTTTAGTAGATACAATGCAGAACTACAACTTGCACTGCATGCCTTTCCAAAGAGTCTAGCATGGCACCATCAGCATGCATGCCTAGGATGCCAACTCATTTTATTGTTATTAAATTTTAGCAAACATTTCACCTCATCACATTAAGAACATAAAATATAAACAAATGATCAATGGCCAAATATAATTTTTGGAATATAATGGTTCACATTTTGCCTTCTTTGGGAAAAATATCTTTAAAAACCACCTATCTCTTAGTTAAACTTGTGTCAAATACATGTCACGTGAGACGCATCTTCAATGTTTACATGTCGATGTTTACATCATTATTACCAATACAATCTGATCACAGTTAAACATGTATGCATCTTCAACAGTTTCCTTGCAGAATTTGCTTTAATGTTGATAAAATATCTGTAATTACTAAACCTGCATTATGAAGCTATTGCAACCTCAGGACTCTATTACTGCACATACATCGACTCAAATATACTGCTGTACTATGAGCCAACATTTTTATCTGCCTACCTATTAAAAGACATCATGATCTGCTTACACATTATGATATATTATATCTGGGTTTATGCTGTCTGTCTATACATAGTCTGATATCAGATCTGGATTTATGCTCTCTGCCCACACATTATGAGATGTCAGATCCTGGTTAATGTGGTCTGCCTACACAAAGGAGATACCATATCTGGATTTATGCCATCTCCTACACATTAGAGACATCAGATCCTGGTTAATGTTGTCTGCCTGCACATATGAGATATCAGATCTGGATTTATGCTGTCTGCCTACACATTACAGACATTAGATCCTGGTTAATGTTGTCTGCCTGCACATATGAGATATCAGATCTGGATTTATGCTGTCTGCCTACACATTATGAGATATTAGCTCTAGTTTAATGCTGTCTGCCTACATCTGGTTTTATTGCATCTCCTATCCATTGTGAGATATAAGGTTTGGTTTGACACAGTCTGTCTACCCATTATGAGACAGAAGATCTGGGTTTGTGCTGTCTTGAATCGGTGTTTAGATACACAGATAAATAAGGCCAACCATATTTGTATGACCCATGTCCTGCATTCTAGTTTTTCCTATGCTGGCTCTGTGGTTAGCATACCAGACATGCATCTTGTGGGTTGTGGGTTCAGATCCTGCCCATACCAGCCTGGGATGGCTGTGTGGTAATTACTGTCTTGAACAGGGCTCCAATTCCAATGCCTTGGCACACTAAGAAGTCTTTCATGTGCTGACATGCTTTTAAACACCAATAAATCAACTAAAACTAACATTAGATATTTACCATGGAACACAGCTGATGGTTTATAATCTTTGGCCATGTGTACATTGGTCAGGAAGTCACAGGCTTTCTCTTGCCGCTTTTGCCACATTAGTTCCCTTGCTGCAGTGAAGACCCGTCTCCCAGGACTACCATACCCAGCAGCTCTTTTAATAATCTTCTCTTTAGCTGTAAGCCACATTGTCTTTCTAACATTTGGGCTAAAAGAAATCAAGATCAGCTAGAGTTTAGAACCAAGATGGAATGTCCTGCCTGTTATGTTTTCTGCATCTGACATTAAAAGGAAAGGGAGACTAATCTACACTGCTTATATGGTATTGCAAGAAACTACAAAGTCCTTGAAATTACCATAATTTATATACTGACCTTTTGTCTAGTGCATTAACAATATCAAATAACACGGTCTATATTACTGTCTGGTTTCAGTTAAATTTCCTGCACCCCTGTATAGAAAAGCTGGCAAGAGTAAGCAAAACATTGGAAATCAAAGCACTGGTGGTGAGACCAGTCTTTGAACATGCCATCATTCATTTCATTCTATTACAAAGAGTTTGAATTTTTTGTTCCCTGCTGACCATGGTGAGGTCACAAAAATTCACAATAATGAAATCTAACTATGACAATGAAGACAGTTACAAAATTACTGTACAGACATAATGATAATAAATCATCTCAATATTAGACCCACAATGAAGTAATTCAATGTTAGACCCACAATGAAGTAATTCAATATTAGACCCACAATGAAGTAATTCAATGTCAGACCCACAATGAAGTAATTCAATGTTAGACCCACGATGAAGTAATTCAATGTTAGACCCACAGTGAAATAATTCAATGTTAGGCCCACAATGAAGTAATTCAATGTTAGACCCACAATGAAGTAATTCAATG
Source organism: Sinohyriopsis cumingii (assembly GCA_028554795.2). NCBI lineage: Eukaryota > Metazoa > Mollusca > Bivalvia > Unionida > Unionidae > Sinohyriopsis > Sinohyriopsis cumingii. Next base: position 114,902,907 of record CM068838.1, on the reverse strand, counting down.
TTAGACCCACAACAAATTCAATGTTAGACCCACAGTGAAGTAATTCCATGTTAGACCCACAATGAAGTAATTCAATGTTAGATCCACAATGAAGTAATTCAATGTTAGACCCAGAATGAAGTAATTCAATGTTAGACCCACAATGAAGTAATTTTGTTACACCTTTAATTGATGATGTATAGCAAGTTTAATCTCTAATTCTCAAATAGCTTCAAAGATACAGAACAGATATGTAAAAATGACAGATGCATGTGTGGCTGGACAGATGCAAAACTTGAACATTGATCACTGATCTTGACTCTGACAATAGCAGCCTAAATGTGGTACATGACACCTTCCAATAATAATGAGGTAGAGGCATATCAAGTTGAATTCTTTAATCTCAACAAGTTCTGAAGTCATATGTGCAGAAATGAAAGTATTTCTGATGGATATGTAGAAACAAATACTATGTCCCCAGCTGGGGACAAAATTTTTCCTTTAAAACCAGTATATTCATAGCACACCACTCCCTCAGTATCTTCTGCCCAGTTTACTCTCAAACCTGCTGATAACACAGGTCAGGTATGGATCAAATTCTTTAACTAGAAATGCCCAAAAGCTGACCCCTATTTGTTGAACACTGAGATCAAAATTGGTAACTGAAACATTGATATATCCCTCATTTTAACAACAATGGTGACAAGAAATCTGAATCAAAATCATGAAATTGTCAACAATAAATTTTCATATATTTTACTAAATTTTCTTTCCAAGCAACATTCTTTGCACACCGTAAATAACAATATTAAGCTAAGATATGATCAATGAAAATGTCACTAACACCTACCGGTGGCAAAAAATAAATAAGTGAAAATATTGTTATAGTTCTTTCTTTTAATTTGGTTTCAGTGTAATTATCACAGATGCAATATTCCCTTCTGTATTCACACATGAAAAAGGTCAATCTACCATCACAGCTGTGTCTGCAAGCACTACTGTAAGAACTTAATCAAGTGCCACCCATGACTAGATCTCCAAGTTGCAGAAGTATTTGTTGTATTTTAAACTCGATTAAAGGCAGACCTATTTTGTTTTATCACATTATGTAATTTTTGTCAAATTAAATAAAGGCATTGAAATTGAAAAAGTTAAAGGGCATGAAATTCTACTTAACTTGTGAAGTATTTTGGGACCCCTTTGTTCATAAGTTATCTAGGGAGAGGTGTAGTTTCTGCCGGATACATTTATTCAATAAAGAAACAAAACAAAGAACGAGTTTCTGGCGATCCATCTTCAATAAGTGTCTTCTCACCTTACTATAATGTCCCCAAATGTCATGTCCACTGCAGTCTCCATCCTCCTTTCCTGCGTGGGAATGTGAATCAACCATTGGAATGTTGCTTCCTTATTGAAATTGGGGATGTACATTGATACCCAGTTCAGAAGAGCACCAGTGTCCAACACAGCATCAGCCTAAAGCATCAAAAGATATGAATATTGCACTTGAAAATGTTTATTCATACAGAATTTATGGGGCCCCGAGTGGCCGAGTGGTCTAAAGCGCTCTTCGTTACGGATCACTGCCATCTCACCTCTGTCTGCGGCGGTTCGAGTCTAAGATTCAGCCAATGTGGGCATGTGAGAAAGCTTGCCAGTAGCTTCTCGTGGGTCGGTGGTTCTTTCCGGGGTTTTCCGGGTTCTTCCTACACCATTAATACTGGCCGCCATGTATAGCCTATCGTGCTGAAAAATGGCGTTAAACCCCACAACAACAACAACAACAACAGAATTTATGTCATCTGATAAGCATGACATAAAATTTATTTTTTAAACCAGGAATAATGTCGGACACTCTTGATGTTTGCAGAACATGCAAATACTGTCAATACAAAATTATTTTTACATTCCATGTTCCTATTCCCATTCAGAATTGCATACAAGTATACACTGTTCATCTGCTTCACGACTGTATTCATTACAAAGTACTTGTATCAACAGCTATTTAAATTCCAATAATTTGAAAGTATTACTGATAAACTAAATATTACCAAAACAAAGTGAAGTGTCTGTCAATTATTGTTTTCTGCTGGTGTTTACCAGCAAGTATATTACATCCATTGTGTTAGTATCATATTTTGTGTTTGCTGTATAAATACTATTAGTGTTTGATGCAATTAAAGTTTTATTTTTATTTATATCTTTCCTTTTTCAGAAGTGAGATTTAATTCCTAAGTGAAATTTCCTCAGTTATCTACCATTGCACATGGGCTGATAAGCCGTTGGCTTGTAAACCCAGGACTCACTTTGTTAACAGGTTGACAATCCTTTTGATCAAGTGGTGAAATACCGGTTCATTGCCAAGTCAAGTTTTACAACTTCCAGTACACGTTTGACTCTAAAATTACCCTTGACTTGTAAAAGCATCACCTTGTTTTCCCATTTGATAATCCTCTCATCAAACCGCAAGTTTCATACTTGTTCAGTGTCAAGTACTCCGCTCCCTCGGTAACTCACGCCCTCATAACTCATGAACCGACTTATAACACGGAATCAGGTATGGATCCCATTTTTTTAAACCAAACATACTAAAAAATTATCCCTACTTTTTTAACTTGAAGAAAATTTTGATCAAATTTAGTAATGGAAACTTCTATATATCGCTTGTTTTATCATCAAAAATGGTAGGGTGGATCTGGAATTTGTAATCAACATTAAGAAATATCAACTCTGAATGAAAAGTCATATAATTAATTGGTTATATTTTCTTTAGAAATGACAGCCTTATTAAACTGTAATTAACGATTTTCAAGGAAATTTTGATCAACGAAAATGTAACTTATGCCTAGTGAAAGCAGTACCTTATTAAATTAATACCAATCAAATAAATATTTTTTGTGAATTGAAATTTCTGTTCCAGTTCTATCTTTTAGCTCCTTTCAAGCGTAATCATCATAAATATAATGTGTCCTACTGTAATTAATTGTACCGTGTCAATCTAGCATAACAGCTATGATGTGAGCATTTCTCTGAGAACCTAATTAAGTGCCAACTGTGTTTTGATAACAGACAAGCAGAAGCATTTGTTGTATTGTTGCACTAAATAAAAAGCGGGCCTCCTTTTCTATTATCACATTAATTTTGTCTTTTGAATTAAATAAAAGAGGGGGAATGAAAGAAAAAGTTAAAAGGTATACAAATCCTACATGATTAAAAACCAGTGGCCTCGGCTGTATGTCGGGTAACTCATTTCAGTTGATCAATCAAACAATGTTATAAATGTTATTGTATTCATAATCTAGTTAAACTACCTTAAATTAACCTACTCTATCTTAACTGTGATTATAGATATCAAGGCAACCAAACACCAAGAGTACTTTGTAAAATAAAGAGCTCTGTTTCATGGACCATTGTGGGGAAAATGAATTTCAGAGAATTCCTGAATTAGCACACAAAGATATTCTCAAGGATGATAAGGAGTTTCACAATTACTTGCAATGAAATCGCTGCATCAATATTTTACTAGTTGAGCAATACAAAAATTGAGATTGTCTCACAAAATAAATATGGCATGTTTTTGATAAAAATGAATCTTGTTTGGTGTCTATCAACAGTTAGTCTGCTTCGCTGCTTCGTAGACTCCTTGTTTTGCAAAATACTATTTTACTTCACTCTGGGAACCAGACTAGTCAATAAAACAAAATGCCGTGACGTAATACACGAATGTTTTCATGTACAGCATTGGTTGTTGAAACCAGTTGTAATCGTGTATTCAATCTTTCATATGTTGGACATTTTTAAAATAAATGAATTTATAGAGAATAACGAACAATTTCATCACAAAAAGTACTTCATTGACAATTATTTTCAAAGCAATTATAAAATAAGGATTCAGTCATTAAACAGCCCATTCCCCCCCCCCCAACCCAGCAGTTCTCCGGATGTTTAGCATATTATTTGGGGGTCCCTTGGTAACTCGCTCTCTCACTTATAGTGCAGTGTGTTTTATTTGGAACCCGATATGTGTGAGTTATCGATGGAGCGGAGTAACTGAAGGTGGTTATTTAAACTCTGATCTTTGCTGCACAAATGACACGTCTTCAGATACATCCTGTAACAGATTTCACAGACTGAAAGATCAAAGTTTCACTTACAGAGCAAATGCTCAGTTCCACATAAGCACCTGTATACGACAGTAAAGACGAGGAATCGAGTTGGACAATATTTACCATGAATGATAATGGAGGCTTCATAACATTATTTTGTCGATAGGACAATGAGGGTAATTTCTAGGTCTCTGTACCAGACAGTGACATTTACATGACATTGCGAGTGACAAAGATGTGGAGCTGACTTTCATTGTTTATTTGCAGGACATGTGGAATATTATGGGATACTGTGAACTGGATCATTCAGGGCTAAAACTTCTACACAGGTGGCATAAAACAGATTTCATGGATTTATCATATAAATGGATTCAAAATCTCAACCATTATGGAGACTTTTATACAAAGTTAGACAAAATGTAAGTTTTCAATTTATTTGTGACATACACCTCTCCCTCGATAACTCGCGCACACTGGGGTCCACAAACATAGACCGCACTATAAGCGAGGTGCGAGTTACCGAGGGATCTAAAAAAAGTGGAAAAAAAATCACTTTGACATTGAGAAAACCATTGGGGGGGATCAGCGTTAGGGAACTGGGCTGTTTAATGACTGAATCCTCATTTTACAATCACATCATTAATAACTTTTAATAATGCACTTTTTCTAATGAAGTTGTTGGTTTATCAGTTTAAATAACATTCTTTTTCTCAAAATATCCAACATATGAAAGATCATTCCTGCTGGTTTGAATAACCATCATGCGTACGCGAAAAATCTGTGTATTACATCGCTGCTTTTTGTTTTCTTGATGAGTCTGGTTCCCGTAGTGGTGTTTAATAGTATCTTGCCAAATCGGTAGTCCATAATTTGGGAACTAGACTAACTGTTGATACACCACCAAACAAGTTTCCTTTTCTTCAAAAACATGCAACATTTATTTCGTGACACATCTACGTCGAAACTCAATTTTTTATTGTTCAATTAGTAGAATGTTAATGTCGTGATTTAATTGGAAGTAATAATGAAATTTCTTATCATCCCTAAGGATATCTCTAAATGCCAGTTCAAGAATTCTCTGAATCTCGCTTGCCCACAATGGTTCGTATCTGTGAAATCATGTTCGATATTTTACAAAGTATTCATTTCCCTTGGCTGCCTTGTTATCTTTGATCACAGTTATGAAAGAGTTGGTTAATTTAAGGTAGTTTCTGTTACATACACAATAACGTTTATTACAGTGTTCGATTGATCAAATGAAGTGAGTTCACCCGACATACGACCAAGGCCACTAGATTTTAAGTTAGTCCGATTTTTGCACCTTTTAACTTTTCTTTTAATTCACCTCCTGTTTTTATTCAAAAGACATAATTAACATGATAATACAAAGGAGGCCAGCTTTTAATTCAGTGCAACAATACAACAAATACTTCTGCAATTCAGTCAAAACACTGCCAGCACTTAATTAGGTTTTCAGAGAAACGCTCGCAGACATAGCTGTTAGAGTAGATTGACCCATTTTACGCTTAATTACAAGAGGACACATTGCATTTATGATGATAACACTTAAAAGGAACTAAAAGATGGAACTAGAACACAAATTTCAATTGATAAAAAAATTTAATTTGTAAATATTTATTAAAGTATTGCCTCCATTCGGCATAAGTGACATTTTCATTGATCGAAATTTCCTTAATATCGTTAATTGTGGTGTACTAGGAATGTCGTTTGAAAACAAAATGTAAAAAATTTTATGAGCTATTTTTAAATTTGATATTTCATAGCATTAATTAAAATTTCCAGGTCCTACCTACCGTTTTCAACGATAAAACGAGCGATACATCAAAGTTTCTGTTACCAATTTTGATCGCGATTTTCTTCAAATTCAACAAATAGGGATACATTTTTGGGGTATTTTTGGGTTTAAAAAATGGAATCCACGCCTGACACCGTGTTATAAGCAGGTTCACGAGTTATCAGGGCATGAGTTATCGAAGGAGTGGTGTACTCCACTCAATAATATAACTGTATTTATGCTGGTGTTTTTCTTTACCTTCTCTATTTACGTATCTAGTTCAGTCTCGTTATTTTTTTCCCAAGCACAACTGATTGATGACAAGCCACACATTCAGATAGATCTGAATTTCAAAATACATCTCAACTTATTGAGGCTCAAAGAAAAATTAGTTTTCTGCAGCCTTAATAAAAAAAGAGTAGGGAGGCAACAGTCCTCTGTGTGTCTCTGTGTGTGTGCACACATACATGCCTAGACAGCACAGCAGTTGTATATATGCCATGCACGGTTTCTGTCCTCAGTTCTTTAACTGCTAGTTGCAGTGAGTGCAAGGTACCACCTATACTCACATATAAGTCTGGTCCAAATGCACTAAACACAGACCCTGATCTGTCATCATATAATATGCTGGCAAATCAGGGTCTAAGTTGTTTGTTCAACTTATTACTAACAAACTGCATAAACCCAGATCTATCAGCTTATTATGTGCCAGCAGATCTGGTTCTGTCCAGTCTGCTATAGGATCCTATTTGTACACATGTACAGTAAAACCTTTTATGAGAGACCGCCCCTTCTGCCAACAAAAATAGGTAACAGGTATGTAAAAAAATACCAATTTCCAAGGTCCAGTTTCAGAACAATTTAAAGAAAAAAAAACCACAACCACTGCACATATATTCTATTCTTTATTAATATTTCTTGGTGAAATATTGCATGCATTCATCTGAAAACAAAATTATACAACAACAAAGATATACTTACATCTGAAGATCATATGTACATGTATTTGCATACGAAATCATTTCTGATTTACTCCATTTCCCTTAAAACACCCTAAATTTATTTTACCGATGTTTAAACCTCTATTTTTGAGTGGTCTGCTCTTTTTCATTTCTTTCAGTTACAATAATTATTTTCTCCAATGTTAAAATTTATTTCCTTTTAGTTGGAGGTACTTCCATTGTTATTAACTCATTTGGCCCCGATCCTGTCTGTAGGCGTGATCTGGTTTCTGCATTCATTGGCCAATCCCGCCTGTAGTCACGAATTGTTTACTGCATTCAATGGCCGATTTAGTCTCCAGGCATGATGAATGTGTGTTAGATACAATGTCTCTTATTGGTTAGAAATGGTTTATTCCAAGAACTTAACAACTATTAAACCAATCAGAAATGATTTTACTTTCATCTGTGGAAATTTGAATTGTTCAGAAGCCAAGGGCTAAAGTTTGAGAGTGGTTTAACTACATGTGTTCTGTTCATGAAAAATCGTAAATGATGGCAGATTGAAGAGTGATTTTTGTTGAGAGCAAAAATGTGGAGTTTCTCGGGTTTGATCTTGAAAATATTGAGCAAGCTGAGGAAAGATATGTTCAGCACTTGGATATTTTGTGAGATTTAGATTTGGACATAGAAGTTTCTTAGATTGAATCGTCCGAAGATGATGATGCTGACAGCGATGATGGAGTTCTTGCGGATAAACATTGCACATAATTTTGTAAATACTGTATAAACAAGTTGTGAAAGACTTCGACAAATAGGGAAAAAATTACATCAATGTGTCGACAAATTCATTTGAAATAAATGGTGAAAATTTCGTGGATTTTGTTTGGATATAAAAAGAGAAATTAAGGCAAGAATGAATGAATGTGAACGATGTTTTCAAACAGGTAAAAACTATGGGGCACAAGCAGCTAGACACAGCTTTGTGCTTCTGAGGCATAGCAGTAGAGATACTGAAAAGAGTGCTGGGGCCGAATGAGTTAATGGTACTAGGTGTTAACATTATTTGTGCTCAGTTGTAATATCGACTGTAAAGACGACTTGGACGGGATAGAAATATGAAAAATCTATACATGTATGATGCATATCTAACAATTAACGTAAATAAAAGAAACAGCTGTCTCATCCAGAAACAGAATCATTTACTCATAGACAAAAGTAAACGGCTTAATTCAAAGAAGACATACAGGAAACAACTCTATAAACAAAATGTATAACCCAGTCACACCAACTGGAATAGATGACAGCTTGGTGATTGAAGTGTAATCACTGTAACATCGGGGGGAAAAAAGAACAAACATCACAATCCTTTAAACTCTATCAATCCAATCCGCAAAAGATTCTGACTTACTGGTTTAATAGGCAATAATAATAATAATAATAATAATAATAATAATAATGAGGAATTTGTATAGTATCTAATCTTTAGAAGCTCTAAGTACATTAGAACATTAGACAACACCTATAACATAAAAAACATATATAATGACACGATTACAAAAAACAAACACCATGAAATTAGAAAACAAAAAAAACACGCTGAAAATATTTAAGGTAGGAAACATTATTAGGTCTTTATGTTTGTTTTTTAAGTTGAAATGAGTGAGTTTTAAGAGCACCCTTGAATGGGATCACTGTGTCTTTGTGTCTAAGTTCAGTGGGCAATTCATTCCACGTTGCTGGGCCCTGGTATGCAAAAGAATGTTGTCCATATGACTTTATTTTTATAGTAGGAATAATGAGTATACGATTGTCAGAAGAGGAGCGTAAGTATCCTGCTGGTGTGTACACATGGGTGAGGTCAGATAGGTATGTTGGACTGGAGTCCGTTAGTGAAACGTAGCACAGAGAAAAAAATTTGTGTTATATTCTGGATGGAATGGATAGCCAGTGTAGGGTACAGAACAGCGGGGAGGTGTACTCTGATCGTAGTACTCTAAGTATGATCTGAGCAGCTGTGTTTTGAACGTTCTGAAGTTTCTGGAGCAGATATTGAGATGAACCAGACAAAATTGAGTTACAATAGTCCAGTCTTGAAAGTACTAATGAACACATAAGTGTTTTAGTGGCATCAACTGAAAGATATTTGCGAATGGAGCTGATGCATCTTAGCTCCAGATATGCAGCCTTGCATATGTTCATGACATGTTGGTGCAACGTGAGAGTACTGTCCAGTGTGACACCTAGGTTTTGTAGTGACTGTCTGAATTTAATGTTGGTGTTACCAATATTTATTGTCTGAGGTAAGGATGTGACTGAGAAAGTCTTTGTGTTGTGATCAGAATGGCCTCAGTTTTATCATCATTCATCTGCAGCTTGTTACATGTCATCCATGATTTCACATCAGAAATGCACCTTTCTACACCTTGGATGGTAGCATCAACTTCAGTTGAGTGGCTAGATTTGTATATCTCGATCTCATCAGCGTACAACTGGTGAGACACTGGATGATGATCTATGACACTTGAGAGCAACTGAGTGTATAGAATGAAGAGAACAGGTCCAAGAACAGACCCCTCTGGAACACCACAACATAAACTGGGCTGCAGTGTATTCAGTTTGCAGACACAATTTGTGTCCTGTTGACAAAGTAGGACTTGAACCACAGTAAGGCTGTGTCATGAATGCTAAATACATGCTGGAGACAGTGAAGTAATATATCATGGTCTATTGTGTCAAATGCTGCAGACAAATCAAGGAGGACGAGGACTGTAATCTTTCCGCTATCCAACGCAGAGAGAATGTCATTAACTGCTGTTAGAAGAGTACTTTCAGTACTGTGGCAAGAGCGATATGCAGATTGTACTTTGCTGAAAAGACTATTTGAATTCAGATGAGATACAAGCTGGGATAGAACCTTTTCTAAGATATTTTATATGAATGGGAGATTAGAAACTGGGTGGTAGTTCCTTAAATCATTATGGTCGGGTGTTGGTTTCTTCAGCAGAGGCTTTACAATGGCAGTTTAGAAAAATGATGGGAATTCCCTGAATGAAAGAGAGAGGTATTAATAACATCAGTTAGTGAAGGCAATACTGGATCTAAGTACTCAAGCAGGAGTGATGTTGGAATTGGTTCAAGTTCACAAGACTTTGGTGCACTCTTCATCAGGATTGTACGTACGAAATCCATAGAGACAGGTTCAAATGCTGCTAATGGATGCCGCTGAAATTCTGTATCCCAACTGTATGTTGACAAGTCAATTGAAATTTTGTTGTCAAGTTCATCTCTAATGGTTTGTACTTTGTCATGGAAGAAATTTGCAAACATGTCTGGAAGGTCAACTGGAAAGAAGGTAGTTGGAAGTGGTGTAGATTTTTTCCTTGACATTAGCTTGTTAGTAATCTCGAAGAGCTCTTTGCAGCTGGAACTTTCCATGATCTTAGTAGTGTAATGGGCTGATTTCACTGCATGGACTATATTTGTGACATTCTTCTTAGCGGCTACATAGATTTGCTTATGAATAGTGAGTCTGGTGGAAAGCCAGAGCCTCTCAGCTTTATGGAGGTATCTTTACCTTACGCACCCCCAGGCAATACGGATTAACTCAAATGATTAAGACAAAACAATGTGACCAATACCTTAATTTTGGCATTTGTAACAATGGCAATTCGTGACTTAAACATTCACCTGGTTTATGGACTATATCATCTCCCACTATATACAAACTGGCAGCCAGTCTCTGTTTTCTCTTGTTTTTTTCTTGCATGTTTGTTTTTTATCAGAACAATCTTTAGTATTAAAGCAGTCGTTGTTACAAATGATTATATAAAGCTCAGTGGTGCCTCTGTTTTTGCAATATGGTCATTCATAGGAATACTGGGTCTTGCATGTAAATGTGAGTGTTATGAATGACAAGGCTGGGAACCAGGCTAAGTGCTGGAATAATCTACTTTGGTCTGCTTTACAATAGAAAATATAAACACTTTAAGCATACCCAAAATATTTCAGATATTGGTAGCCAGTCTATTTTTTTTGGGGGGGAGGTAAGAATGGTGTAAGCAGTCATTGTTACAGGGATTAAATAAATTTCAGCTGTTTTTGCAACGCAGTCGTTCAGTGGTAAAATGCATTATTTGCCAAGGCGTCGTGGTCGCTTGTCATATTCAGCAGGTGGTTGCTCATGACAGTGTTTATATAATAAAATCACTCCATGCATTATAATTGTGGTTGGAAATGACAGGTGATCACATATAACAGGTTTTATTGTATCATAGTTAAGACAGAGCTGCCTGTATTAGACTGGTACTATTGTCCAGGTTCTCTTCTTACCACCTAATAATACATCAAGACTGGAATCAATGAGAACAAGTTATATTGGTCTGAACAAACCATGTAATTTTCCTTTTTTATAAAAATAGCAAAAGTTAAAAACTAGGACCAAATTTATAAAGAACATTTAGCAAGACTTAATTTGTAATAAGAAACAAATACAATAGAACCTGTAGTGAAAAAACAGATTTTTCACTGCATGAATCAAATGTTTTATTCAATCTAATGACCTCTAATGAGAACATCTCTCATGATTGACCATCTTTTGCTGGCAAAAGGTGTTGTCTCTCCTCAAGATTGGTTTGGAAAAGTCCCAAATTTTCACAAAAAAGCTAGAGTAGAAATCAAAATCATAAAAATGTTATCCTTCTTTTAATTTATTTTCAAACTTTTGCAGTACAGTGGAGTTTGATCTATCTGCAGAGAGCAGTGACCCATATCACCATTGTACAATGCACTGCCAGCTCTGGGTTGGTGCTGTTTGTTAGGACTAATCAGTAAAATAAACAGCACAGACCCTGATCTAATAATTCAATATGTGATGGCATATCTGAGTCTATGTTGTCTGCAATTGGACCAAACTTACAAGACAATGTATAGGATATGCCACGAAGGTAAACTAGAAACTCAACCATATATGGATGTGTTATAGTTGCATCTCTCAAAGTTGAAGAAACTTAATTTGCCAGCAGATATGGGTCTATGCAGCTTGCTAGGAGTAATCAGGAGAAAAATCAACATCGATTCAGACCTGCATTATGTCAAGGCAGATCAGAATCTATGTAGTTTGCAGTTGGACTGGACATAAGGATATACAGGTTGCTTGATGAATAGCAAGTCCTGGGATGGAGAAAAAAACTTATTTATATTTTGTTTCTGAAGACATGCATGCATGTAAAATAATGTGACCTTTTCTGTGTTCCAACACTTATAGACACAATAACCCAAAATGTAGCCAGCATGAACACCACAAATTACACCAGCATGAACACGACAAATCACACCAGCATGAACACGACAAATCACACCAATATGAACACCACAAATCACACCAATATGAACACCTCAAATCACACCAGCATCAAAAAGCTCTTGTTCAATAATTATCATTGCACACAACTATGATTGCTTTAATACAGTTAATTTCATTAGTCTGATTGACCCAGTTGTTATGAATTGTGACCAATGATGTTCTTTCAGTCAGAAAGGTAGCTAGCAGTCACATACAGCAACCAATGAAATATTTCCATAATCTATTTACAACACCACTGCTAAGGGTGTTAATAGCACAAGATCTTGTGAGCATCCCGATAACCTAGCCTTATTGCTGGCATCGAGAACATTGTTCTGTTATCAAGAAAGCAAGAGACAAAAGGAATTCATGTGATCTACAGTACCTGTTTTGTACTCGGTGAAACAGACAAGTTCTTGTTCTTGGCTGCCAGAATCTGAGACTGGACATAATCAATGGATCCATCCAACAGAATCAGGCACTCAACCTAAATACAGAGACAAAAATACCAACAAACAAACTTAAGCCTCCAAAAGCAATAATGCTACAGCTAGGCAATTCTCTTTAGTGATTGATTATATTAGTGCCCTATATATAATATCACATAACCTGGTGCTTAACCTAAATTCACGCAGATGGATTTTTATTATTATCATTATTATTGTTATTGTTGTTATCTATTATTATTATTTAAAGCAGGATAAAGATCTTTAAGACTGTAAATAGCTTACAAGTTTTAAAAAACTTTCACGTAAAATTATAAAATACCAACCCCAACAAATAAATTCACTTAAATGCCTACATATTACTTGCTATTGAATACTGCAATATTGGGACACTACACAGAGAGATGGTTAGCATTAAAACAAAGGATTCAAAAGCTCACTGCATGTTTTAATTTTGTCTGGTCCAGCTGAAACACTGTGAAATAAGTCCATGGATCAAAATGGCTCAAAATAAGTGACAGAACAAACTTCCATAAATCATTACTTATATACAAAAGTATATATTGGTGAATGCAACCAAACATAAAAGAAAATCATTAGCCATATATTGTATGATTAACCCGACAAGGTCACTTGAAAGACTCATTGCTGAACAGTTTAGGCTTAGTTTGAAATATTCTGGAGCAATGACATGAACTGGTTGTTAGCATAAGTTTAAAGCAGCAAGATTATATTTTAAAGTTCCAGGTCTTACTCACTCCTTCTTTCTCCCCGAGATAAAAACTTATGTCATGATCAGAAAACAAAAAACTTAATTTAATGCAGGAAAAATCTGAACTCTTGGTCAGAGTGATCTTTTGTTGTAATGGTGTGGTACTAATAGACATGCATACCATGATCTACCTGGACGATTTTAGCATCAAAAGTTCATGAGATTTAACCCTTTACCTCAGAATGTATGGCTTTGTAGCCCTCCGATGCACATGTAGCAAAGTTACCCAGTGCAGTGCGCTATAAACAGAACACCTATTCGACTCCATACACGTATGCCTGCCTGTCAACTGTTAAGTAGTGTAGTGTATGTTACGTTTAACAGCAATTTTAACCATTTTACACTTTTGGTACACATCTATTATGTTTGGAAAAATGTAAGAGTAAAATCCGATCATTATAGCTGTATAATTATTTTTCACGAAAGAATTTTTTATGGGCTTTAAGACCTTGAGAGAACTCATTCGCCATAAAGTTATTGAAGCCGCATGACCAACCGTAGTTACCATTTCTCATACTCAAAATTTACAAGTTCTTTGCGTCTACATCACTAAGTCATCTGAATTTGATAATTTATAAAAACTAATTGCTACCTACATCAACATCAGAGCCTTTACCTAAGTTATTGAAGCTTTCATAGTTGTGATTCTAACTGTAAAATGTATTGAAGGAATTCGCAACCTCCATTTTGGAGTGTGGAGAATACGCCCGTTACTTTAAATAGCAGATTTTGATCAGAGCATAAACAGCGACCACATAATCTGACGTAATGGTCATTCCCAGTAATGAATGAGGTATCTAATAGGGGATTTTCCCCGAAAGTGGCACTTCGAAAACCCGCTAAAAATGGCTGATGTTTACAGCAGGTGTAAAAAGGCGCTTCCATGCGAATGGAATAGAGGCATCAAAAGGCGCTTCCATGTGAATGGAGTAGAGGCACCCATGAGGTAAAGGGTTAACCCAAACTGGCAAACATTGAAATAATGCCCCTTTCTTTGTTTCTGCTACTTGACCAAAAAATTGTTTACAGAGATTTTTTTGTTTGTTTTTAAATTGCTGAAAGGGTGGTAATTTGGGGTAATTTATTCTGCACATACAAGAAAATTTATACTTTATGATCTGTTCATACAAATACAATGTACTTAAAAAAAATAATATATGAAGAAATAATATATGACGATAAAAAAGACTAATTCCTACTCTATTTTATTTTCAAGGTATTTGTGAAAATTTTGTCCTACGGGTTGAAGTGACCTATTTGTATGATGAGGGTGTAGTACTTGCCAAATATATTCCATCACCAAGTTTCATGATTCTGGTCATGTTATAATTATGTATATAGGGTACAATACACCTCTTGGGTCATGAGCTAATGCAAAAACTTAGGTGATCAAAGAATGAAAAAGACAAAGTATGGATATCTCCTACATAAAAAATGTATTTCATAGATAACCATACAAACCTGTTAGTGCTACCTTAAGGAAAACTCAAAGATCTCTCAAATCCTCCCTGCTACCTGGTGTATGATAACTGATACATGAATAACATGGAACATATGTTTCCTTGTTGTGAAAAAACATGTTACCTATGGACCCATCTAAAGTACCATTTTGTAACAAGTTACCTATGGACCCATCTAAAGTACCATTTTGTAATCAGTTTACTATAGACCCATCTAAAGTACCATTTTGTAACACAAGTACCTATAGACCCATCGAAAGTACCATTTTATAATCAGTTTACCTATAGACCCATCTAAAGTACCATTTTGTAATACAAGTTACCTATGGACCCATATAAAGTACCATTTTGTAACACAAGTACCTACAGACCCATCTAAAGTACCATTTTGTAACAAGTTACCTATGGACCCATCTAATGTACCATTTTGTAATACAAGTTACCTATGGACCCATGTAAAGTACCATTTTGTAACACAAGTACCTAAAGACCCATCTAAAGTACCATTTCGTGACACAAGCTACCTATGGAACCATCTAATGTACCATTTTGTAATACAAGTTACCCATGAACCTATCTAAAGTACCATTTTGTAATACAAGTTCCCCATGGACTCAACTAAAGTACCATTTTGTAATACAAGTTACCTATAGACCCATCTAATGTATCATTTTGTTATACAAGTTACCTATGGAACCATCTATTGTGCCATTTTGTAATATAAGTTACCCATGAACTTATCTAAAGTACCATTTTGTAACACAAGTACCTATAGACCCATCTAAAGTACTATTTTGTGACACAAGTTACCTATGGAACCATCTAATGTACCATTTTGTAATACAAGTTACCCATGGACTTATCTAAAGTACCATTTTGTAACAAGTTACATATAGACCGATCTAATGTATCATTCTGTAACAAGTTACCTATAGACCCATCTAAAGCACCATTTTGTAACAAGTTACCTAAAGACTCATCTAATTTATCATTTTGTACTGTTACCCATGGACTCATCTAAAGTACCACTTCACCTTCATAAATAAACTTGTTAAAGGGACAAAGATCAATGATGTGGCAAAACTTCTTCCTTTTTTGAACGAGAATATTCAGGAATAGTTTGGCAACTGAATAATAGCAGGTGATGTTTGACAGACAGGCAGTCAATGTACAACAAATGCAAGGCCATACTAACACGGTTTTACAGCTGGCAGTCTAACTACATGGGTCAAAGTTGGGAAAAGCACAATACTGAAAAGCAGGCCTGGAGTCAAGCTAAAAATGGAGTAGTTTTCACATTTTATTTTGCATGAAAATTGTAATTCAATGATCTAAAATTCCGATTCTTTAATATGATGCATACATCCACTGAATCATTATTACATAAATTTCTCTGTAAATTTTGAAGAAAAAAATCTGCTTCCTTTATCTCAACACATAATTTATGCAACAAACCAGATAATTGCTGCTAATCAAATCCTGGAACATGTACATACATCTCAGAAATGCTCTAACACCAATGGTAAGAATATAAAAAGAAACTTATAATTGCAATGGATAACCAAAAAATTATCAAATATTCTCAACTTTTTAAAAGTGAATTAAATATTGATAAAATTACCGTGCTTGGCAGTTAATTTTTTATTCCACACAAATCTGTTGGGATTAAACTGGTTATTTCTTTCTTTATCTAAATGACTCTGCACCTGGAGTGTCACTATGAAAGTCAGTCAGCTTCTATACACTGTATAAAGCTACTAAATAAACAAAGCATTTTCCCTCCATAAAGGACCAGCAGTTGGGAGAAGTAGTCAGTTACACTTTGAAGTTTCAAATCAGAGGACTGTGCTTTTCTTTCAGATATTGAAGCTGTACTGAATTGGAGAGAAAAAAATAAATGTAGTCATTGTCTGCAAATTAAGCCAAATTCCGATCATCCTGACCAATGACTACCAAGTCAAGATAATACAACAAATAATTTTTTAAAAAAATCTTTCTATGAAGCAAGGGGGGCATATGGTAGTGAAAACAATGGTAGAATGATATACATGAAGGCATAGAAGCAACTGAGGCATCTCACTCAAATAATTCAGTGTCCTCTATCCACTTTCATTCCCATGAGGTAAATGTTGGAATCAAATAGCAGCAAAATATAATGACTGAGTTATTTAGCTCTCTGCAGAGGGCATGAAATATTGGAATCAAGTATGAACTTGTGTTTCAGCAGAACACATCTGAGGTGCTGAGTGAATTGAATACCATATGAAAACTTCCATTTGCATTCTCAACAGTAAATCATAAGTTTAAAATTTAGCATCTCCAAGCATTGATTTGTTCCCCCACTAAATGCTTTCCCACCACTTTAACCCCTACCCCTAACCCCAACAGATTTCAACAATATGGAAGATTGACCTTTGGGTACATTCTGAAGACAGAATTTCCATCATACAATGGAGAACTTTCACCCAGGTAAATACTAGGAAGAGATGGAGTTAATAATTTGTAAATTTCTTCCCCTGGCTACATTTGTTTTATACTGAAATAAACTATGGAATGGGGGTGGGGATTTTCCCTTGTATGGAAGATATACCTGTTTGGCACTTGCTTGTAACTGAAGAGCTATCTCAAAGGCAATCATAGCTCCATAAGAGTAACCTGAAATTCTGTATGGTCCTTCTGGCTGATGGAGTTCAATGGAGTTTCTGTAGTAACTGAAAAATAACTGACAACTTGGACAGCTGTTTTAATATATGAACTGTACTATCATGTACATATACGACTTTTGAAAACTTGGCACAAGACAATTTATAATCTGACCTCTCTTGATGACACTATGGCCACTGTGGCCATGATGACCACTGGAACAATGACACTGATGTCTTGCTGTCTGAAGAGCCACAGGTGATTGGTGATTATATATTGGACTTGCAACCAGAAAGGTGCAGGATTAATTCCCATCACTTGATAATCCCAGACTGGCTATTGTGCCCTTACCCCAAATGCATGTCATCAACAAAGTTTGGTCCTGGTCTGTGATGTAGAATGGTGTTGTCCAAAAAATACATTTTTCTTCTTTCAGTTAATGGCCTTAACCTTTGACCCAAAAATCAATAGGGAAAACTTTATGGACAAATAGTTAGACAAGGTCACTGCAATTATGCTTTGCCAGAAAGGTAGGAATAAAAAAATGGAGTGGAATAAATTTTCCAAGACAGTGCTGATGTATGGTTGACTGTCAATGATGGTTTTAGTGGCATAGGGGTTCTTTACAAACCTTTTTACAGTCTTTGGCCCCACTAATCCCCATGTTCATATACCAAGATTCTTCATATTTGCTCATAACCCAAATCCTCCCCCCTCCCCATTTTAGATATCAATATTCACTAGGTAAACATGAAACACATACATTCAAGAAGAGTTTCTATCTGAACACCAAATAAAAAGTTTGAGATCCCTGAGGTATGCTAATCCATTAAAACACTATGTATGAACTAATACATTGCTTCAATTTGCTAAAAGACTGAAGAAGAAAAAAATCTAACACTTTTTTAATGATAACACACATTAGAGTAATACTTCTCTATCTGAAAGTTTCAGCAAGATAATACAATGTTCTACCTGGCAAGGCCCTGCAGACAGGTGGTGGGTGCAGTGCGAGTCTTCTGAATTCCAAAACAAGGACAGCTCAGGATGGCTCCCAATGGCTTCAAAACAGTCACAACATCTGCACAATAGATTATCCATTAAGACAGTGGTTGTACAGAACCCTTTGTCTTGCTTGAAAAACTTGCTACCATGCATGTTAAATGACTTTCAAAAACTTCATCAACAAAACCTCAACATAGAATCTCAACACTGTTGACAATGTTTCATGCACTGTCACTGGAAAGGTAGTACAGTATTCTCCCTCTATAAGGCAATTCATTATGACACAGTTCCTGTTACAAGGCAGGTATGTTCATGGATCCCATTTCATCACGTGGTAGTAAAAATTACAAGTATCCTGTACTTCATTGTGCTTTTACCATACATACGTGCTTACAAGTCAAGTCCAACTGCAAACAACAAACATCCAGATCTGCCATAGCATAATGTGCCTGCATATCTGGTTCTATTTGATTACTCTTATCTAACTGCACAGACCCAGATCTGCCAGCACATTATGCAATGGCGAGGTGAGTCTGTGCAGTTTGCAGTTGGACTCAACTTATACGTGAATATTTATGGTATAAAGTATGCACTGGCAGAGCTGGGTCTGTGCAGTCTGCAGTTGAACTCGACATTTAAGTGAATAATATGGTGGACAGTATAATCTAAGGCTCCCAATGACAGCATTACAACAAAGGAGTAATGTACATAAATACCTTACTTTAACACTGGTCATGGGTGCCGTACTTTTTAAAGTATTATTCATACATCATGTAATGTCATGGACACAGGAACATACCAGCCTTATAGAAGGAACTGAGTTAAACTGAGACACCCTACATGAGGGCCAACTATATTAATGTCACATGATCTCTTTATTTTACACCATTTAGGTTCACAGGACTGGCCTGAAACTATCATTCAACAAAGATTCCAAGCCAAGGTCAATATTTTTACTGTAAGAAAAGATTGTAAAATAAATCATAAGACAGTTGTTGTTGTTCTTGTAGGGTTTAACGCCATTTTTCAGCACACGATAGGCTATACATGGTGGCCAGTATTAATGGTGGAGGAAGAACCCAGGAAACCCCCGGGAAGAACCAGCAACCCACGAGAAGCTACTGGCAATCTTTCTCACATATCCACATTGGCCGAATCCAAGACTCGAACCGCCGCAGACAGAGGTGAGATGGCAGTGATCCGTAACTGAGAGCGCTTTAGACCACTTGGCCACTCGGGGCCCCCTCAAAAGACAGAACAAGATAATTTTTTCTACAATAACAAGTAAAAGCTATCAGTGACAAATATCCCCATTCACTCAGCAGGTCCTTAAACAGATAAATGGGAAGTAAGGAGCTACAGCTCACTGCAATGATAATATGGAATGCTGGAAATTACACTTGTTGAAAGGTCTTGTCCAGATAACATTCCATATCTGGCTGAATTGTGTTCCTTGCTGAAATCCTGCTGCAATCAGCAGGACAGGCACTCAGGGAGTGTAACTCCTGCAAAATGATGTCATGGAATGCTTGAAACTAAATTCTTTCAATCTGTCTCTTCAACGTAATGCCACACACAACATTCCTGAAATCCAACAAAGGTAAAGTTGTGCCACCAAAGTCGAGAACACTCCATGATCAGGGTGCATAACACTTGTAAATGATACTGAATAATGCTTGAAATTAAACCAAGAAACCCAATTTGGCAGAAATCCAGCAATCCTCAGTAAAGTTATGATACAGAAATTTAAGTCAGCAGAACTGACAATTAGGGGGCATAACTCCTGCAAATAAATGTAAAAAACTGCAGAAAACAAATTATTAACAATGGACTGACATGATTACCGGAGGGACTTCTTTATGCAAGGCCCTAATGATCAAATATATGTATAATTAAAACTATTTAGTTTTGTGTATCTCTAATACACAAGTTAGTCATAGACACATGATTAAACTGGATTAGACATGGTGCTTGTATCACTGCTAAGGGCAGATAAGCCATGCAGAAATCATTAACCCTGCCAATGGGATACACATTTACAATTTTAATTTTGATAATTATTCTAAAGTAACATAACAACTTGTCTTGTAATTCAAAACAAATTCTTTGGTTCATAGCAACCTTAACCTCAGACCATCTGAACTCTCAAAATCATGATTACTTCATGGGTTGGTGAAGACATATTTAGATGATCAAAACAAACTAAAGTGAAGGCCTGTGAAGTAAACTAAAGTGAAGGCCTGTGAAGTAAACTAAAGTGAAGGCCTGTGAAGTAAACAAAAGTGAAGATCTGTGAAGTAAACTAAAGTGAAGGCCTGTGAAGTAAATTAAAGTGAAGGCCTGTGAAGTAAACTAAAGTGAAGGCCTGTGAAGCAAACTAAAGTGAAGGCCTGTGAAGTAAACTAAAGTGAAGGCCTGTGAAGTAAACAAAAGTGAAAGCCTGTGAAGTAAACTAAAGTGAAGGTCTGTGAAGTAAACTAAAGTGAAGGCCTGTGAAGTAAACTAAAGTGAAGGCCTGTGAAGTAAACTAAAGTGAAGGCCTGTGAAGTAAACAAAAGTGAAGGCCTGTGAAGTAAACTAAAGTGAAGGCCTGTGAAGTAAACTAAAGTGAAGGCCTGTGAAGTAAACAAAAGTGAAAGCCTGTGAAGTAAACAAATGTTGCCATGTAGAAGCCCAATTTCTTTTCCTGGTCAGAGTGAAGCTGTGTGAAGAATTTTAAGGTGGAAGAAAATAACCATCACATTTACATTCTGTTGATGTACATATCATGCAAAAAAGTTATAGGTTTCTTCAGTGGAGTCAATTTTAATTAATAACTTCTTTCAATTATTCTTATATCGTGTATGGTTTATGTGACAACGTCTTCATAACTTTTATCTCCACACCTGTTATTGGATGTACAATGTAGAGTGGTCTCCCTTCTGTGTTTGAGTTCAGTGTAATTAGGGTCTGCTGTATTTGTGTAGGTGTTAACAGCTGCTTGATAATGGGTGACATTGGGGTGTGTGGTGAGACACGACGTATCAGATCCACTCTCTGTCGTGGGATGTTCAGCCGGGATGGCACACGCTTTGCTCTTTTCTGCATAAAATCTTCGAAAGTCCCAGTCTCAGTTAGGCAACTATCACTTTTCAAAGCTTCCTCTTCTAGAATTACTGTAATTCTGGATGCTGAAGGACCATAATAATCATGATGCCCATCTCTCTCCAAAGGTTGACTTGTTCTTGTGGAGTCCGGACTGGTCAAGGTAACAAGTGGGGTCGGGGTTGAGGTGACTAACACCCCATTTATGTTGCTACTGCTTCCAGAAACAGGTGATTCACCTGGCTCCCCTTGGTTTGGACCTAAAATAAAATGAAGAAAAATGTAACTAGTCTGGTTTCATTATTGTACTACGATAAAATTTCTCAACTAAGACCACCCGTTTGACTGAAGAAAAGCTGTCTCTATTTGGTGGATAAGACCTCAAGATGTTAATATCTCTAGCTTGAGGTGACCAACAATGTTGGCTTCTATCGACAATGTTAGGTGATAAAAGATTTGCTCGGATTGTCAAGTACTCATACATTCATACATAGATTTAACTACGGCTTTTCCATATACCTTGCATAGGCCTTCCTCAGATGAAAAGTGTCACTACATATTACAGTGAAACAACATTAAAGCATTATAGTAGGTGTCCACAGGACATCAACATTCTATGTAATGAATCAGGCAACAGCATGACATGTCATTGAATAAAAGAAAATGATTCTTTATATCCTTAAGTGTGAAAAGTAGGAAATTGCTGAAAAAGCAATTTGAAGAAAAAAAATTCATTTCAATATTTTTCACGAGGAAAAAAAAAGATTTCCCAACATTCCATTCTCAAATGTTTGTGCCTACAGAAGCACAAAAAAATGAGCACTTTGTGAGCTAGAACCAATAAATAGAAACTACATTACATTTCAGGCATGGAAATTAAAATTTGCTAAAGTAATTTGACTAGATGCCATTCATTTCTCCCTTAAGTTAATTCACCCTAACTTCACTGACAGCAACAACTGTCCCGCTGTGATCCATTGCTAAATCAGATTTTCTATGCTTTCAGTCAGATTCAAAATGTCACAAAATGTAATTTACTGCAACAGATTTGATAACTGAAATCCCACTGCTGTCTGAAGTCACCGATACCTTTATGATTAGCTAATGAAAGTGAGATGAATTTACAAGGGACATGTGTGGTGTGTGATGTGTATTGTGCCACATCATAAAATATCAAAGTCACCACTTGTAAAAATGTCAACCTTTTTTGTATCACAAGACAATTATGAAGTAATCATTCTCTATGTATGCACATCCCCTTGGTTCAATAAATTAGGAGGGGGGAGTAATTTATTGCCAACTTAATAAAGTTACCGATAAATGTACTTACCATCCAATGTCATTGCATCCATAACAGTGGATTCATCACAAAATGAACATTAGAGCATAGATGATTATGTCCATATTCAGTGCAAAAGAGATCCAAAAATAATTCCAGATAAACACTTATAAGTCAAACTGCAAGCAACAATGATCTAGATCTGTCATAGCATAATGCATCTACAGATCAGGGCCTATGCTGTTTGTTCTACTCATTACTCCTAATAACCTATACAGAGCCCAATGTTAGTGCATTATGTAACAGCAGATCTGGGTCTGTGCCACTTGCTGTTGGACTCATCTTGTGAGTATAATGATTTTTAGCTCCAATAGTCCATCATCCACCATCTGTTAGCACAATTTTATTATCACTACTCCTCCTAAATTACTTGGAGGATTGCCAAGAAATTTAAAGCACACATTCATTCCAAGATCTAGTTGGTCCTAAAGGAAAATGCTGCTGCTGTTGTGAGATGGCTGCTAGAGTAGCCATATTTAAAATCTTTTTATTCCCACTCCCAGAATGGATGGTCATATCAATATGGGGTTTTCACTACAAGATTTCCTAGGTCCAGGTGGTCTTAAATGAAAATGCTGCTGCTCAGAGATCTATGACGGCTGCTAGAGTGGCCATATTTAAAATTCTCTTATTCCACTCCCTGAATGGATGGTGACATAAACATGCGTTTCCACTACAAGATTTTTTAAAATGTCTAGGTGGTTCTAAATGAAAATGGTGTCAATATGACATCCAAAAAGGTCATCACGGCAGCCATCATAAAAATCTTAATATTGCTATTTCTCCACAACAGACAGTGCTAATGACATAGGATTTTCACAAGAAAACTTATGACATCTAGTTAGTCCTAAACGAAATGGTTCCATGAGACATCCAGTGTGGCTACCACAGCATCATCTTGAAACCCTTGATATTGATATAATGCAAAAAATAAGGTCATATGAATATGGGGCTTTAATAAAAAACTTTTTATAATGTCTAGTTGGTCCTAAATGAAATTAGTGCTGGCCTGATATTTAATATGACCAACATGGCAGCCATCTTGATAATCTTGTTATCACTACTCCTAAATGGATAGTCATATTGACATGGGCTTGTCACCACAAAACTATCATATCTAGTTGGTTCTGCATGGACACCCAATCTTATGGTGAAATAAACAAATAGTTGAAAATACATGTCACCCAATCAACAAACGTTGGTCACAGTGACCTGGTTTTGCTATTACTTAGTTACCTTTCTTCAGATGCACCCACAAATTCCAATTTTCATGTTTGTAGGTGAAAAAAGAGACCATGATATTGAGGGCAAACAGACCCTAAAACTTGTAATTTTACCTCTGAAATGAAAATAGAATGAAAATAGAATGCAAAGCAAAATGAAGGGAAGAAAAATTAATAAAGAATGAATGCATACAGACAGCAGAATGAATATTCAAACAAAATGATATGTGCATTTTTAAGACAACAGGGTAAATGCAAAATATAGATTGCAGAACAATGAATAATACATGAAAACGGAACAAAATGTAAATCCTCTCTCGTACCATCATACTCAAATCAACAATAAACTTAACTTTCCTGAAGACCACTCCAGTGGCCTAGTGGTTAGAGCAACTGCCTTGAATGTGGGAGGTCACAGGTTCGAACCCTGGCCAAGTCATACCAAAGACTTTTAAAAAATGGTACAAACAGCTCCCTCACTTGGCGTTCAGCATTAAAAGGTTATTTTGTATTAGAACTGGTAAGCCTGGTGTCAGGATAATGTGACTGGGTGGACCATCATGCTACATGTCTGCAGCATGATACCCCAGTGCTAGACATCACTATAAACTGTCACACTGCAGACATCGTAGCAATATGACTGATTTTTTTTTAAAGCTACCCTAAAAATCCAAAACACACACACACAGACATGCATACGCGCACACAAACACACACAAACCACACAGACTTTCCTGAATTATTGTTGTTGTTGTTGTTGTTGTGGGGTTTAACACCATTTTTCGGCACATGATAGGCTATACATGGCAGCCAGTATTAATGGTGAAGGAAGAACCTGGGAAAACACTGGAAAGAACCACCGACCCACAAGAAGCTACTGGCAAGCTTTCACATACCCACACAGGCCGAACCCAAGACTCGAACCCGACCAGACAGAGGTGAGATGGCAGTGATCCATAACGGAGAGCACTTTAGACCACTCGGCCCCCCCCCACTTTCCTGAATTAAAATAAAAGATCTGAATATTCCTTTCTGTGTTGACTATTTAAACATTTTAAGAGGCATATTATCCCTTTCATCTTAAGCATTCATGTGTTGGATGCCTTTTTAAAGACAGTTTTATAAGCGTGATTATACAGACATTATTCTTGCAGCATAATGAATTGGAAGGACTTCTGTAAACATCTGTCTGGTTCCCTAATGCCCCTGAATTGAATATGAAACCTAGATCAAAATCAAACACTGGCAAGCCATTCTCCAGATATTACTGTAAGAATCGTGTTTCTCTAACGTTTGGTATTATTCCTCAAATGTTTATTTTAAGGGTCATTTCTGTAAGAATTATGATCCAATTCTTAGCATGAATGAATATACCAATGAAAGAACACTGAATTAATGGGAAACACTATATCCTTTTCCAACTTCACTGGCTTACAATCATTCTGTTTGACAAAAAGAAACATTCAAGAAAATCATCAGTATAACCACTGATCAACAGCCTTTCTGAAAAGGAATTTATCTTGGTCCTAGTATTTTCTGAAATTCCACTAAAGTCCCATTCTGTTATGAATCTCCAAAAGCCATGAAAATTCTTTACTTTGTAAAAACAACTCATCAGGCATTGCCACCTAGAATCCCTTAAGATACCTGATATATCTATGATACGAATTTCAATGGGAGGAGGTACAGGAGCAGCAGCTGGTGTAAGACTGGAGTCCATCATACCCACATCCAGAAGCTTGGTGCTGGTCTCATTTATGTCCTGGCTGGTGTCATCCAGTGAACCACCTTCCAAGGAAAAATCCTGGAAAAATAAAAAATAAAATATGTTTTGGAAATAGAGAAATGGACTGGAGTTAATTTTAATTATATAATACTTGCTTGCTACCAGTTCATTGCTTACCATTTCTGGGATGCCAAGTCACTACTTAAAATTAAATACTCCCTCCTCCAATTAGGAACTGGAGGCACAGAACTGAAAAGAACATGATCCTAGTCTAATTCAATAGGTATGGCCAACATGCAGAATACCTAAGCCTCTTTTGATCTTGACCAGAACTCATGGACATCAAAGGGAGATGGGCAGAGGCAATCAATCTTAAATTGCAACAGTAGCAGGTAAGTATCACATACATTAGTTACACCCAACAAAAATTACATTTTAGTGGCAGAAATACAATACCTGCTACACTTTCATTGCTGAAATTGCCAGTTATAAGAGAGTCTGATGGCACCCAAAAAACACTGATGTGAGGAAACAATGCACTATGGTAGGAGTCTGCTACTGAAAGCTGCCAGAGAGCTTGCCCACATGCTGTGCTGTCATGACTGGATCCAGGAGTAAACATCTTCCTCTGGTGCACCAAAATTAAAAGGTAAAAGAATGAAAAGATGGTGAGACTCTCAATGGCTGATCTCATACCATCATCCAAAAGGAGTGATTCAAGTAGGCCCTACATGCAGCCAGACCTCACTGTCTTCAATTCCTGTGTTTCTGGCTGCACCAACTACACAAAATTCTCCATTTTGCATCATGAACTTTGGAACTGGACTGCTTCATAGCCTTGGTGATGCAGCTGACAACCTTGCATAAAAGTAGTCTTGGAATCTGCAGGGTTCAAGATAAGCCAAGGTAGAAAATCTGATTCATTGTGCTTGAGAGAACCCGTGCTGTGATATCAGGTTCCTCCTCTGAGGCAATCTCCTAGGCTTGCCTAACAACAGGTTGAATACATTGTCAAACCATGACTGTTGTGGCCACATGGGGACTATCAGGACAAGCCAAGATCACGTGGGGACTATCAAGACAAACCAAGATCACAGCGGAGATCCCAACATGGGAACTATCATGACAAGCCAAGATCACATGGGGACTATCAGGACAAAATGAGTGGAGATCCCAACATTGGGACTATCAGGACAAGCCAAGATCATATGGGGACAATCAGGACAAACCAAGATCACATGTGGACTATCAGGACAAGCCAAGATCACATGGAGTCTATCAGGACAAAATCACAGTGGAGATCCCAACATTGGGACTATCAGGACAAGCCAAGATCATATGGGGACAATCAGGACAAACCAAGA
This sequence comes from Sinohyriopsis cumingii, assembly GCA_028554795.2. Classification (NCBI taxonomy): domain Eukaryota; kingdom Metazoa; phylum Mollusca; class Bivalvia; order Unionida; family Unionidae; genus Sinohyriopsis; species Sinohyriopsis cumingii. The sequence goes on along the minus strand of CM068838.1, from coordinate 114,875,680 downwards.
TCACATGGGGACTTTCAGGACAAGCCAAGATCACATGAGGAGATCCCAGCATGGAGACTATCAGGACAAGCCAAGATCACATGGTGACTATCAGCACAAGCTAAGATCACATTGGAAGATCCCAACATGGGGACTATCAGGACAAACCAAGATCACAAGGGGACTATCAGGACAAGCCAAGATCACAGTGGAGATTCCAACATGAGGACTATCAGGACAAGCCAAGATCACATGGGGACTATCAGGACAAGCCAAGATCACAGTGGAGATTCCAATATGAGGACTATCAGGACAAGCCAAGATCACTTGGGGACTATCAGGACAAGCCAAGATCACAGCGGAGATCCCAACATGGGGACTATCAGGACAAGCCAAGATCACAGTGGAGATCCCAACAGGGGGACTATCAGGACAAGCCAAGATCACAATGGGACTATCAGGACAAGCCAAGGTCAAATGGGGACTATCAAGACAAGCCAAGATCACATGGGGAGATCCCAACATGGAGACTATCAGGACATGCCAAGATCACATGGGGACTATCAGGACAAGCTAAAATCACAGTGGAGATCCCAACATGGAGACTATCAGGACAAGCCAGGATCACATGGGAACTATTAGGACAAGCCAAGATCATAGTGGAGATCCTGACATGGTCGAGAACCGGTTGAATTGTTTTGAAATATGGAAAGGCATTAAGCATATAGATGATAAACAAATGTGGCTGAAAGACTTCACTGCCCAGGCTCTCTGATCTGGCACTGGAGAGACATAAATGGGAAGCTTGTTATTCAGTCTCTTAGCAACAAAGTCTACTAATGGTCTCTTCCACAGTTGAAAAAGCACCTCTGCTGCTTACTGGTACAGAGACCATTACATGAAAATCACATATCCTCATTTAGACAGTCTCTCTATGAAGATATTCCTTTTGCCTGAATAGGACAGATTCAGAGTGATCTCCAGAAATACCCACTGTCAGAGGTTCCAGGCTTCAATGTAAAGAGAAGAAGTTATGTGTACCTGGCCAACACATGAAATACACTACTATGCATGTGTTGTACAAGAGGAGTATAATGCAATGATGCCTTAAGAGGCAGACTTCCCCTACCCTGGGTTAGAAGGATTACTTCTTCCCAAGACCAAAGTCCCCCTCAAGCTCCAGGTGAACAAGCCATCCTGAATTGGATACATCTGTGTACAGAAATAAGTCAGGTTCAAGGCTGTGAATTGGTACTAGAGCCAGTCACTGATCCCATTCTAGCCACCAACTCAGGTAGTGATGAAAATTGGTTCTCGGATAAGCCATCATAAGACAATAGTGGGATAGGTCCCTCATAAAAATATAAATGAGAATGTTATGCATTAACCAGTCATTAAAATATAGGAGGATGGGAATCCCTCAAATGGTCTGCTATTCCCCCCATCACAATGGTAAAGGTTTTGATGTGGAGATGAAGCAGAACAGAAGAGCCTGAAACTGAAATACCTGTTGTCTTAGACAACACTGGAGGTATTTCCAGCAAAGCAGAAAGATGAGAAAGATGAGGGTACACATCCTGCTGATCTATGGGGACCACTCAGTCAGAGACAGAGAGGTTAATCTGCACTGAAGCTGCCTGTATGTCTGTTGATATAGACCCCATTTCATGAACAGTTGCGGAGATTCTTACAATCAGCCAGTGTGTGCATGCTTCCTGGGTATTTTTAATGGGCTTGGAGTTGCAACCAGTGACCAGCATTGCTGGTCATTCAAATTCTGAGACAACAGAAGAATTTCTCCAAGATGTAATCCCTGCCAAGGTAGATGAGATCTAAAGAGATTACCATGGCCAAGGAATGCACATGTCTCCAGCAAACACTAAAATGCTACTGGAAACTGATTCCTTCTTCAAGAGACTAAAAGAGACAGCATAAAAGAGAGGTAATCATCACAAGTTTTCAAACCTTAATCAAAAGATTTTCTAGCCTATATATCCAGCTGGAACACAAGTTCAAGGAGTGAGGCTTAAAGGCCCAAACAGGGCCTGACAGCTGGAGACACCATCAGGTGGAGCAAAGAAGAAAGGACAAAACAACCCCGTGGTGAACTCTTGACCCTGGGAAAACTGAGATGCAAGCTCCTGAACTATATGAGACTGCAGAAGCAATAGAAGAACCTAATGAGATTATGATCCTGAAAGTCGCTCATTACTGGAGATAATCTTTCTATTCCCAGCCCAAGATAGGCTGAGAGTTTATGTATCCCACAATATATTGCCCTGATTTAGCAAAACCGTCTGGCATGTTGATCTCAGGAAGAAAACAAATTACTCCAATAAAACCAAGATAACCAGATAGTAAGTGTAGGTAATACTTACCTGAAGATTGGTTAGTAATAATGGGTTAACCCTGCATGTGCAATTTCCTCCAGGGAATGGGCTGGATAAGCAAGTTTTAAAGCTACACGTTATGATGTAAATAAGTAGATTCAACCTGTCATGGACTGTAGGTTACACATGCCAAGTGTATTTTGTCAAAATGTTTGCCAAGTCAAAAAGTGAAGAGTTTTATAAACCAAACAAATGTTATTTAATTGATTCAATCCAAACAGGCCTGCCTGCGAAATCAGTGTATATGGTAAGACCAACATAAATTTCAACCATTTTACTTTCTGTACTCCTTTGTTATGCATTGACATGTGAAAGAGTACAGTTTGATCTTTATATAACATAATTATTTTCCACAAAAGAAAGTCTGATATTTAAAATACTCAAAGAACTCCTTCCCTGTTAATTCATTACAGCTGTGTGACCAACCGTACTCAACCTTTCTCAACCTCTAAATTGACCAGTTCATTTTCTGCATCTGTATCAATGAATCACCCAAAATTTTATAAATTGTCAAAATCATTGTTGCCTACAACAACATTAGAGCCTATATCTGACTTGTTGAAGCCTTCATAGTGATAATGTTAATCATCCGAACTCAAGAAATTACTGAATGATATTTGTGGCCTCAATTTTGGATAAGGGAGAATCCAACCCAGTTACTTTAAACAACAGAAACATACTTGTTAAATAGCAACCACATGATGTGACATCATGGTCACTTATTAACATACTTGTTAAATAGCAACCACATGATGTGACATCATGGTCATTTATAAACATACTTGTTAAATAGCAACCACATTATGTGACATCATGGTCATTTAATAACACACTTGTTAAATAGCCAACCACATGATGTGACATCATGGTGATTTAGTAAATTACTTGTTAAATAGCAACCACATGATGTTGTTGTTGTGGGGTTTAACGCCATTTTTCAGCACACGATAGGCTATACATGGCAGCCAGTATTACTGGTGGAGGAAGAACCCGGGAAAACCCTGGAAAGAACCACCGACCCACGAGAAGCTACTGGCAAGCTTCCTCACATACCAACATTGGCCGAGTCCAATACTCGAACCCACGCAGACAGAGGTGAGATGGCAGTGATCCATAACAGAGAGAGCTTTAGACCACTCAGGCCACTCGGGGCCCACCACATGATGTGACATCATGGTCATTTATTAACATACATGTTAAACAGCAACCACATGATATGACCTTATGGTCATTTTATTCAATGCCAAGTTTATCTAATGGTGGTTTTCCCAAAAAGGTGGTCTACAAAAACCAGCTAAAAATGGCTGATATTTATTGAAGGCATCAAAAACCATGGTTTAATGCAATTAATATTAACAAGCATCAAAATTACTTACTCAGTGTAAAGAATTAATATTTAACAAAAGCACTGCATGCTGACCATTTCAAAAACACAAAAAACACTTAAACAATTAATGCAAGAATGGGGGGGGGGGGACACTCAATTGACACCAAAAGCTACGTGATTGGCTAAAAACATGTTTTAAATTATACGGGCAAATTGTTATGTGCAATCTTGGCACACATATAACTTATACAAACTCCACATAAAATGGAAGGTATTCCAGATGTTGACTACGACAAAGGAATCAGAGTGGTATCATGTTCTTTTAAATTCTGAACTTCCAATTACTAACTGGAGTATTTAACTTGGACTGGAGATATGGTATTTAGAAATACAGTAGTAACAAGTAATGTGTTACTGCTATTGAATATATTTTTCTTCAAACTACATAAAAGAAGTTACCAATGTGCAACAAAATAAAAGTTTTGGAACATGAAAAAATTTAATATTAGCATGTATTCTGAATTTACTTCTTTTTTTGGGTATCATTTCTTTAGGGTTTCATTTTAAATTTTTAAAAATATCTAAATAACTGCATGGATGCCTTTAGACAAATCGGGTCATTCTTATAATAATATCAGCTGATACCCCATTTTGAAAGTCATTACAAATACCAACATGTTTAACAGCCCTCCATCTTTTTTAAATAGCTTGTTCCAATTAGCAGTACAATTTAGGTTAAGTCCAAGCAACAATTCAAGACAAAATGTTAGAATCTTGTAAACATAAACAGCTCAGCCGCAAAAGATGATGTTAATGTAGCTGATGATTGGCTGATAATGCTCTATTTAGCTTAGTTAATATTAGATTTCCAACCTCAAACAAGTAGGCCATGCGTGACTTGAGTCTATGATCAAAGAACTGCAGTAAGTCTACTTTCATTAGAGGTCAAAGTAAGTACTGCATAATGAATTCATAACAGAAACAAACTGATATGAAAATATTCAATGAAAGAAATTTAACCAAAACACAAATTTACTACGTCTATTGTCTCTGCTCTATAATGGACATCCCAACATCAATACATGGTTCATACAGAAATTTTTATACTGAAATTTAATGATTTTTGTTTAAGGAACTCAGCACTCATTTTTAAGGCCCAATTAAACCAGTCAATCTCGACTTTTACCAATGTATTGTTGTGTTTTTGACACTGCACATGTATTATTACATATACCAGTTCAGTCTTTCTAATTCACTTTATATACAACATTTACTTTGTAGGCATCAACTGTCAAAACCAATGAAAGAAATATATTGACAAAATTTGTCCACCCTCCTAACTCAATATCGCACTGCACAGATTTCTCAGTTCATCAAGACTTTCCCTTTTTCATGGTTAGCTTCATAGACAAGACCAATTATTCCTTTGCTTTTTGCCAAAGTGGTTTGGAATGAATGATGTAACATTTCTCCTTTTTTGCATTTATTTTGTATTCAGAGCATTGTCAACAGCAGAGTTATTTTGAGTTTCAATATCTACCTTGACTTGTTTGCACTGTCTCTCTAGTTCTTAAATTTCCTGTAATAATTGCTCCTTTTTTCTTTTATGCGTGTTGCTATTTTTCTTTTCTCTTTCGTGGGCCAAAAAGGTTTAATATCTACTTCTTGCCTGAGATACACTTGCAATGACCTCTTTGGTAACACCAGAAATGCTCACAAGACCCCTAACATCATGTATATAGTCACAAATCATTCTCTGTGCAATGAAGACTGTGTTCATTTAAGTTCTCATCTTCTACTTCTTTGTTTACAGAAAAACCACTCTCTACAGAGGCTTGACCATGAGAAAAAACATCACTATGGACTTGAGTACCGTGTCATGTGACCTATGCATCATCTTGTGGGGTCCCTTAGGGTATGATGGGTTCAATACTGCTGATTAATATTGTTTCTATTGCAGTGGCAAGTACATTTTGTTTTAATACCCTTCATAGTGACCCAATATATAAATCAAGTCTATAAACAGAAATGGTACCATTGTTCAGTCTGTCTGGAAATTATAAAGGAATATTTGCAAATGAATAGAATTGCATCTTAACAATTCCACTTTTTGTTTTTATTTTAACTGCTACAGATATAACCTATGTCTTATTTGCTGGTTTGTCAATTTCCTTGGTCTCAACTTTCTTCATATGCGCTAATAAGTTCTCAAATTAAAAATTCTCAATTACACACAGGCACATTTTCCATCCATCGATATGAAACAATTTTCATTGGCATGATAATGGAGTTGGTGACTTTCTGTGGCCCTTTTTTCTGGCAGTCTATCTTTGAAAAGAATAGTACTAGGTTGACAACAGAGATGAAACATGCCAACATGCAGCCCTGAATGTGCTATGGACAACATGCAGTCAACACTCCCATCCTGAATGTGCTATGGACAACATGCAGCCCACACTCCCATCCTGAATGTGCTATGGACAACATGCAGCCCACACTCCCATCCTGAATGTGCTATGGACAACATGCAGCCAACACTCCCATCCTGAATGTGCTATGGACAACATGCAGTCCACACTCCCATCCTGAATGTGCTATGGACAACATGCAGCCCACACTCCCATCCTGAATGTGCTATGGACAATATGCAGCCCACACTCACATCCTGAATGTGTTATGGACAACATGCAGTCAACACTCCCATCCTGAATGTGATATGGACAACATGCAGCCCACACTCCCATCCTGAATGTGATATGGACAACATGCAGCCAACACTCCCATCTTGAATGTGCTATGGACAACATGCAGCCAACACTCCCATCCTGAATGTGCTATGGACAACATGCAGCCAACACTCCCATCCTGAATGTGCTATGGACAACATGCAGCCCACACTCCCATCCTGAATGTGCTATGGACAACATGCGGCCCACACTCCCATCCTGAATGTGCTATGGACAACATGCAGCCCACACTCCCATCCTGAATGTGCTATGGACAACATGCAGCCAACACTCCCATCCTGAATGTGCTATGGACAACATGCAGCCCACACTCCCATCCTGAATGTGCTATGGACAATATGCAGCCCACACTCACATCCTGAATGTGTTATGGACAACATGCAGTCAACACTCCCATCCTGAATGTGATATGGACAACATGCAGCCCACACTCCCATCCTGAATGTGATATGGACAACATGCAGCCAACACTCCCATCTTGAATGTGCTATGGACAACATGCAGCCAACACTCCCATCCTGAATGTGCTATGGACAACATGCAGCCAACACTCCCATCCTGAATGTGCTATGGACAACATGCAGCCCACACTCCCATCCTGAATGTGCTATGGACAACATGCAGCCCACACTCCCATCCTGAATGTGCTATGGACAACATGCAGCCCACACTCCCATCCTGAATGTGCTATGGACAACATGCAGCCAACACTCCCATCCTGAATGTGCTATGGACAACATGCAGCCAACACTCCCATCCTGAATGTGCTATGGACAACATGCAGCCAACACTCCCATCCTGAATGTGCTATGGACAACATGCAGCCCACACTCCCATCCTGAATGTGCTATGGACAACATGCAGCCCACACTCACATCCTGAATGTGCTATGGACAACATGCAGCCAACACTCCCATCCTGAATGTGCTATGGACAACATGCAGCCCACACAACCCAATGTTAATTAAAGAGACAACATAACCGTCTCGAATTTTCTTGCTCTGAAGATCAAAGAATGTCCAAGTCACATTTGTGCCATCCACAGATATTCATAACGTCTGGGTTTCTTTAAGTTTTCAAATCTGTGATTCATTCTAAAATGTTCAACCACTTCCTCTGTGGTTGCATGGGCTGAAAATGGGGACCAAAGTACCAAGTCTTGACCCTGAAATTGGGAACCAAAGTACCAAGTCTTGGCCCTGAAAATGGGAACCAAAGTACCAAGGAGTGGCCCTGAAAATGGGAACCAAGTACCAAGTCTTTACAGTCTCCTTACATGAAAACCATCTACTTGGGTTCTGTTTGTTCAAAATCTCATCAACCAATACAACCAAGTAACTCTTAATTTCTTTTTCACTAGAGTTGTAAAGTGTTCAACAATGCTGAAAACACGTAAGTTTTTTTTATCATCACATAAATATCAATCTGAGAACATAAGCCTGAAAAGCTTACTGATCTTTCATTGCATTTATAAGAGTTATGTGTCACAACTTTTGTAATGTCCATAAAATTTCAGATTTCAGGCCATCAATACCTTGTATGCCACTGGAAGAGGTACTTTATACTATGCCTGGCTGCTGGAGGAGTTGGGGTTGTATTTATACAATGTCAGTCACTTAAACTTGCTACTTTATTTTTTGTTTCCATTTTACACTCAGCCATTTCTCAGCTTACCATTTCTGCATGGATTTTGTTTGACAGAGAATACATCTCTGAACATTTTACAACTGTTTTGTGCTTCACACTTTTTTCAGTGTACTTTCACTGATTTTCCCAAGATCATTCTTATGACAACATGTACAGTTCCTACTGCCCCTTACTTTTCTGATCCAACTGTAGTCAAACAACCACTTTCCACTGAACACGTACTTTCCAGGATTGATGTGTTGTGATGTGATTTGGATTTTTAACGTAGCTTTAACAATTTTTCAGTCATATCGCTATGATGTCTGCAATGTGGCAGTTTATAGTGATGTCTAGCACTGGGACATCATGCCGCAGACATGTAGCATGATGTCCCACCCAGTCACATTATCCTGACACCGGGCCGACCAGTCCTAACACTAACCTCTTAATGCTGAGCGCCAAGCGAGGCAGCTGTTAGTACCATTTTTGTAAGTCTTTGGTATGACTCAGCTGGGGATCGAACCCACGACCTCCCGCATCCGAGGCAGACGCTCTAACCTCTAGGCCACCAGAGCGGTCCTTTCCAGGATTGAAGGAGCAGGATAATTTTCATTCATGTATGTCATCCACTTGTACTGCTAATCAAGAAATCACTTGGCATTTTGTGTCAGGTCAGAATTTGTTTCCCACAGCTAAATGCAACATTTGTATTGTCGATCCAAAAATCACCCACCCTTCATGTCAGATTTTTTTCTCTAATATTCACATCACTCTGCTACCAAGAGAATGTTACACGACAGTGACTGGATATGTTGATTGATTGATTGATTTGTTTTTTAATGGCACATCAGCACTGTTAGGCTATTTAGCGCCAAACAAAAAGTTATTTGTATAGTCTTTTTTTAAAAATTATAAAAGGTCCTATATCGATCAGCGATATAAAAGAACAAATGGTTGAAATTAAAAACGGTAAGATGGTAATGGTGCAAAATAAAGCTTCCCGATCAATGGGAGATGTAAATGTTCCATGTTAATGAAAAAAGATGAAAAGGTATTAAAATGGGACAGTCTATATATTGCATAAAACTGCACAAGGTGATAGCATAAAAATCAGAGTTTAGAGTAAATATTTACGGCTTTCAGGAACTCTATAATACGAGTGATGTTTATAGTATCAAAAAGTTCTTTCATGTCATGCACAATGTAATAATGATCGCGCATAGGTTGCAGGTCAAAGCACTCTATCATAAAGTGCTTGACAGTGAATGGTTCATTGCAAGAAACGCACTCTGGTGGGTCTTCACCTTTTAGTATGTGGGTGTGGGTGATATAAGTATGACCAATTCGGATTCTTGCAATGACTATCTCCTCCCTACGAATGGTTCTGTAGGAAGGAGTCCATTCTCCTAAAGTTGGCTTGATTGCATGAAGTTTGTTATTTACAGCATCATTCCATGATGCCTGCCACTTCTGACGTAAGGACTTTCTGATACTAGGTTTAAAATCAGTATACGGTATTTTAAAATCAGATGGTTCTACAGTAAGGGCCATTTTAGCAGCGCGATCAGCTTTTTCGTTACCTTTAATACCAATATGGCTAGGTAACCAACAGTATATTATATCATGGGAGACACTCATCTCGGTATTTTTGACGAGTATGTTTTTCAATAATGGATTCTCCAGTTTTCTATTGTGTAGTGACTGAAGTACTGATAGTGAGTCAGAGAAGATGATACTGTTTAAAATACGTTTGCTTGCTATATGTTGCAGAGCAAGGTCTATTGCTCTGATTTCAGCTGAAAAAACTGATGTTCCATTTGGTAAGCAAACTTGTGTTGTGCGATTTCCACAAACGAAGGCTGCAGCAGCCTTTCCCTCATCCTTTGTGCCGTCGGTATAAATTCTTGTGTAGTTTTTAAATTCGGTGATGAGATCATGGTAAGAGTTGTGGAAGACAGAAGGACTTGTCTCCGATTTTTTTCCATCATGTAGCATAAAAAGTACTTTTGGTTGTTTAAGTAGCCAGGGTGGAGTTTCGGAGATGGATGTTTTCTGAATTCTAGAGAGATCTATTTTTGTACTGTCAAGGCTGGATGATATTCTAATGCCAAAGGAAGGTATGGCATTTGGTTTATTTTCGTATAAAGATTTGTATTTGGGTTGAAAAACAGCCGAAAAAGCAGGATTCAGAGGGTTTGATTTTAATTTGAGAGCATACTGTGCGGAAAGCATTTCTCTATGATGCAATAACAGTGGTTCGTTCGCTTCAGCTAGAAGGTTTTCACACGGGGATGTTTTAAATGCTCCCAGAGCCAGTCTTATTCCTTGATGATGAATTGGATCAAGCATTTTAAGATATGACTTTCGGGCTGAACCATACACAACGCAACCATAGTCTAGTTTGGAGCGAATAAACATTCTATATAAATTCTATCAGCTCCCCAGTCAGTCAGAGTGCGCTACTACTTCGAGTATGTCAAGTGCTTTTAAGCATTTGGCTTTCAAGTTTTTTAGGTGTGGAATAAAAGTCAGTTTTCTGTCAAAGATAATACCCAAAAATTTTGTTTCCTCAACAACTGGAATAGGTGTTCCATCCAGCGTGAGTTTAGGTTCATCGTGGTGTCGTCGTAATTGACAGAAATGCATGCATACCGTTTTTGATTTCGAGAATTTGAAGCCGTTCGTACTAGCCCAATTTTGAATCTTGTTGATATTTTGCCATAGTTGTCTTTCAATTGTATGCATGTGCTTTGACTGATAACATATGAGAAAATCATCAACATATAGTGAGCAATCCACACCAGGAGTCAAACACTTGGTGATGTTATTAATTTTGATATTGAAAAGAGTCACAGATAAAATACTGCCCTGGGGCACACCCATCTCTTGCTCGTGCAAATCTGAGAGAGTAGAGCCCACTCGTACCTTGAATTCTCTGTCTGAGAGGAAGTTGGATATAAAAGAGGGCAGACGGCCTTTTAGACCTAGATCGTGCAGGTCTTTTAGTATCCCGTACTTCCATGTTGTGTCATAGGCCTTTTCTAAATCAAAGAAAACCACTACTAAATGTTCTTTCTTGATAAATGCATCGTGAATGAATGTTTCTAGTCTAACCAGATGATCGTTGCATGGTGCTCCGTCCATAATGAAAGCCACTTTGGAAAGGAGACATTAAATTGTTAGTTTTCTGGTACCATACAAGCCGAGAATTGATCATTCGTTCCATTGTTTTGCACATGCAGCTTGTGAGTGCAATAGGTCGATAGTTGGTAGGATCTTCGCTATCTTTACCGGGTTTGGGAACTGGTATTACTGTCGCTTCTTTCCATATCTTAGGTAGATTACCAGTAATCCATAAATCATTGAAGAGTTTCAAAAGAGATGTTAAAGATGATTCTGGAAGATGTTTTAAAAACTGGTAATGTATTTTGTCAGGCCCAGCAGAAGTATCATGGGCCTTGTCTAAAGACTCCATAAGTTCTGATAGTGAAAAGAGTTGGTTGTAATTTTCCGAGTTGATGGATGTGAATTTTAAACGTGACTTTTCTTTTTGAGTTTTCAATTTCTAGAAGGCTTCGGAATAATTAGATGAGGAGGAATTTTTAGAGAATGTATCAGCAAGAACATTTGCTATGTCACGTTTTGAGCTAAAATTGTTACTGTTCAGTTTCAGATGTCGGAAAGAATTGTGTTTTCTCTTTCCGTTTATTTTGCGGATCGTGTCCCAAACTTTCTTAATTGAGGAACGAGTTTAAAGAGGAAACATATTTCTTCCATGATGCTCGTTTACTTTCTTTGATTGTGCGGCGAGCTTTGGCCCGGAGAATACCATATTTACTTAAATTCTCGGGCGTCGGATGATTGCTAAATTTTTTCAAGGCTTCTCGGCGTTATCGTATGGCTTCCTTACATTCCTTAGTGAACCAAGGTTTTAGGGTTCTTTTACAGTTTGTTGAGGACTTGGGGATAGATTCTTCTGCAATGTCGGTTAAAATAGATGTAAAATGCTGAGTGGGGTCGTTAACATTAAAAACTGTATCCTCATTCAGCCTAGTTTTACAGAGTGTTTCAAACTTGGCCCAGTTGGCCTTCTTTAAATTCCATTGTGGAATTACTTCATCAATTGTAGAGTTAAGATTGACAAGGGAGATTGGGAAGTGATCGCTGCTGTGAAGGTCATCAGCGACCTTCCATTCATAGTCCAAAAGCAGCAAAGGAGAACAACTTGTCCAATCGATGCATGTGTATGTACCCGTGCCTGGGTGTAAATATGTCGGTGTTTTGGTGTTATATAGACACAGATCGTGTCTAGAAATAAAGTCTTCAACTTTGTGACCTCTGTCACTTATATGATTTGACCCCATAAAATGTTATGGGCATAAAATCCCCGAGTAAAACAAAGGGTGCGGGAAGCTGTTGAACAAGATTGTCGAGTTCGTTTGGTACTAGGTTAGTGTTTGGTGGTAAGTAAATAGAGCAAAATGTAATCACTCGATGTAGAGTGACGCTTACAGCAATGGCTTGTAAATTGGTGTTTAAATGGATGAAGCTATGAGGGGCTCTGTTGTTCACAATAACAGAGACTCCTCCTGAGGCCCTGTCAACATTCTGTGAGTAGGTTGTTAAACAGGGAGTAGTTTTTGAGTGTGATGTTCTCTGTATCTTTCAAAAATGTCTCCTGAAGACATAGTACTGCAGGATCATGTTCGTTTATAAGCAGAAGAATATCGTGATAGTTGGCTTTAAGTCCTCTACAGTTCCATTGTATGATGGTGTTCTTCATTATAAGTTTATTCTGGAGATTCTGGACCTAGTTAGACCTTTCACGGAGGCAATCTGGTTATTTCTCTGGAGGAAGTACGGGGGTGAATTTTTTGGTGTTAGGTCTGGAGCTACCTTGAGCGCATAGAGCAGACTCTTCTGCATCCATGCTCTCAATGTCTCCAAACTTGTTATACAGTTGGATGGGGTTATCTGACCCCTTTTGTTGTCTGTTTCCTTGAGATTTTTTACTTTTTGGTGATTTCGGTGGTTGGGTATTATTAAATGTAGTCTGAGTAGATGCCGTGTTTTTCTGTGCTTGGTAATAGGGCGTGTTGGAATTTGGTGTTGAATCGGGTGCTTCTGTTTGTGTTTGAGCGTCCTTCATTGTTTTAGGATTGCTCTTCACTACAGTGGAGAAGGATGGGCCAGGATGGGCTGTTTTCGCCTGTACAAGTTTTCTGGCTTCTGGATAGGGAATATTATTTGTGTATTTTACCCTCTGAATTTCCTTCTCCTGTTTCCAGGTATCGCAATCCTTAGAATTTGCGTGGTGCTCTTTTCCACAGTTGACGCAATGCGGAGTTGCTCTACAATCGGATTCCTGATGAACATTGTCTCCGCATCGGCCACATATTTGGCTTTTGGAGCAGCGGTCTTCGTGATGGCTGTATTTTTGACACTTATAACTCCGAAGGGGGTTTGGAATGAAAATCTCTACCTTTACTTGCAAAAAGCCAACTTTTACCACTTTGGGTACAGTTGGCCTGTTGAAGGTGAGTACAATGGTGTTGGTGTCCTGCAGATTGTTGTTACGTTTAATACGTATTCGTCAGACTGCAGTGACACCTTCACCTTTCATTCCTTCAATGATATCAGCGTCGCTGACTCCAGCCAAGTCACGACAGCGAATCATGCCTTTGGATGTATTCAGTGTGGTGTGAGCGAATGATGTCACTGGGATATCAAAGAACATTTTCATTTTCCTGATATTGTCTGATTGACCTCATCGCTCACACTCAAAAAGAAGACAACCCGATTTCAACTTTTTAACACTTGTAGGTGTGCCAATCAATCCTGTGATAGTCTTTTCGATGACAAATGGAGAAAGTGCTGCAAGCGGTTTTGTGGCATCTTTGGACTGTATGACCAAGAAGCGTGGAAATGACTCCACACTGCATGGTTCGTTGTCAGACTCTGATAAGGGTTTCGATCTTTTATTTTGATTTTTTTTTTTTAGTTTTCCATGTTGGCTTAATTAAAATTCAGCACCCGTGCTCCCCACCCACCAAGGAGCCCAGCAATGGGACACTTTTCAAGTGCCAGGGATACACAGATGCCATACTCAGTTGATAAAATTATCTTTGATTGACCATGAAGTCGCCAATTTCTAAGGTCGGTAAAATTACCCCCGATTGACCCGTTAAGCCACCACCTTCTAGGAAGTCTTCTACGACTTGGGAAAGGGAAAGATAAAGGAATAGAATATAGGGCCAATGGTGGTATCAAGAGAGATACAAGGAGAAAGATAAAGAAGGTGAGAGAGTAAATAAAGACTTCCTAGGGCTCGGCGTGACCAGCCGATTTGTCGGAACCGGCCCATCCCGACTGGATATGTATGACACCCAATTAAAAGTGTGACTATAATGGTAACCATACATGCTCGCATTTCGTGCATTTCAACAGGATAGTTGCATGGCATCTGCAAAGCTGCCAACCTTCCAGGCTCACAATTAGTGAAAAAAAGGATAAAAAGTCGTGAATTTGGACAGTAATTCGTGAAAAATACCATGACAATAACTCCATCCACTCTGACTGTCAATACTACACTATATCAAGTTCGCAAAATAAAACTAAAACACTACATATATGCAAAAATATTTATTTATCAAGACATGATACTGTGGCAGACTTGAACCTCCTCAACTGTTATCGTAAATTTGTTTTCGAAACAGTTCCGACTTCTTGCCTGCTGGCTGATCTTGGTGACTAAAATTGCTGACTAATTTTCTGCAGCTAAGGAGGCTCTAAAGTCTCTCTTATTTTTCCTCACTAAAGAAAATACTCTTTCGCTGTCACTGTTGCTGTGAGGAATGCACAGGAGCTGCAGCATTTTTGGTTCTTCCACAGGAAAATTTGGAAGCGATTTTCGAGTCCGGGAACATTTGTCAGAACAAATGTTTAGCATGGTCTCCAGCTGATAAAGGTAGATTGTGTTCGACAAGAAAATTCACAAATAATGTTTCAGCATTGGTCACCTGCAGGTCTTCCGCCAATGGTTTAAAATATTCCAGAGCTGAAATCTGCAAATTCTTAATTTTCCCAACTTCTACATGTTATTTGCAACCGACATTCTTCCTCACATCGTCTCTGCGATGGCACACTGAGTGCAAAAAGCATGATGAATATCAATGTTTAATGGCAGAATGTACAGCCAATTTTTTATATATTCCAAATTAAACTTCACTTTTTGAGTAATACATTTCTTTTTCCTTGGTGGTGAAGACATTTTCAAGATCTTACATGTGATGCTGAATGGTAACTCAAATCAGTGTTGTGACGCATGTGCAGAGCAAAATTCCAGTTAGGCCCCAGTTTCTCTCAAAAGCATTTGTAAAACTACTCTTACACATATAGATTAAAATAGGCTAAAATGCTTGCTACTGAGCCAACTGTACTAATCGGCTGTAGATCTACTAATATTGTGACCAGCAGTACCGGACCATTTCGGCAACTGCGAATATCACGACTAGCGATTAACGGGAATTCGGTTATTTTATTAAAGATTTAAAATAATTGAGGATTGGAGAATTCGTGAAATTTTGGTTTGCGGCGTGAATCCATGAATCGCTCATAGCATCTGTAACCGTGTAGGATGCTGATATACATGTGCCAAATGCAGTGTGCTATAAAAATTATTCTAAATTATTCTATGTGAATAGGTAAGCCTGTAAGAGTTCAACATAAATTTTAACTTTTTGTACATATTTGGTATCTGTAGATAGGTTTAAGAGTAAAATCTGATCTTTATCATTGTGTTATTACTTTTTATGGAAGAAATTTTTATATGCTGTAAAATCTTGAGAGAATTCATTCACTATTAAATCAGTGAAGCTGTGTGACCCATCTTAGCTGACTTTTATCAACCTCTAAATCTAGTCTGTAACATAAGATTATGAAAATTATGTTGCCTACATCAATACTGGGTCCTTTACAGGACTTACTGAAGCCTTCAGTCATAATTCTCATCATACAAACTTGAGAAAGTGCTGAATGAAATTCACAGCCTCCATATATTATAGCAGAGAATATGACTTGGTTACCTTAAATAGAGATTACAATTTAAATAGCAACCACATGAGATAACAAAGTTCATTTACTTCAATGCCTGTACTTTCTAACAGTTTTTTCCTGAAAGTGTCACCACAAAAAACATCTCAAAATGGCCACTGCCTGCATCAAAACTTTTATGCAGATATTATACAGGTATCCAAATGCATCTGTATGCAAATTGGATCAAGGTATCTGTATGCAAATTGGATCAAGGCATCTGTATGCAAATTGGATCAAGGTATCGAAAAGCACCTACACTTGAAAGCAGTAGAGATGTCTGAAAGTGCTTAAAGGAGACTAGAAATCAAAATTTTCCTTTTACGTATGTAATTCTCTACAGATTTTAATTCGACTGCAATGTTTATAAATGAAATATCGTAAGCGGGTAGTGATTATATTGCGTGGAAGATACCACGATTCCGTAAATTGCCGAGTTTTTCCGAGTTTTAATGAGACGACAGATCACGTGGTACCGTGACGCTATACTAGCGAGTCCTCGAATACAAACATAAACATTGGCGAGCGAGGCAGACAGGAGACCACATTTGGGTTGCACATTCAAAAGTTGAATCTGCAGTCTGATATAATAGTTTATGTACTGTACTGATAAGTACTAAAATAAATTTGTTAGGCACAGGCCCCAGGCTGGTGACTTAAATAAACTAAAGTCCTGAATGAAATTCCACAAGCCCGGACAGTTCATACCTGTCAACTCTCAAGCCAGGAGAAAAACCTCCCGATTTTGGGGGTATTTCCTCATCTACATCCCGATCTCGTAATATCTCTCAATTTTGCGCAGCGAAGTCCCGATTATTACATTATGTCTGTCAATTTTCATTTGTCAGAAGAAAAAACCCAACCCCAAACCATTTTTAAATATAACGTATGCAATCCACAGTCTAAACTGCCACACTGCTGACATCGTAGCGATATGACTGAAAAATTGTTAAAGCTACGTTAAAAATTCAAATCACACGCACACACGTCTAAACCCGGCACTGGACGAAATAATTAATATCATACAACAGTTTTTTTCTTCTTTTTTTCTTCTTCAGTAAATAGAACGTGAAGATTAAACATTATTCAAGTAAATTTCAGATTTTTTGAACAACTACAACAGTACTATAGTAAAACAAAAATAATTAAAAGAATAAAATTGTCACCAATTAGCTTAAATGAATGATCACGTTGAAATTTTCTCTGCAAACAAAATCGCATCTCCATTTCCGCCAAAGAAACTCGGCCAGTTAACACCTGACATTCCTCTACCGTATATGAAAAGTTTAATTACCATGATTAAATTACAAGGAATAAAACAAAATATACCATGCAGTATATGTGGCCCTGAAGAACTAATTCTGAATAAATATTTTAATCAGCAAACAGTGTTACATGCATTAAGACTTAAACCTAAGAAAATAAGGTGGGGCATAAAACTTGAGAAAAACAGTTGCCAGATGTACGGTAACTTGTGACTGCAGATTTGAACTGTTAAAATGAAGTCCATGGCATCGTAAGTAACAACAAAATAGGCATCGTTTATTTGGTAATCAATTGCTGGTGCTTATACATACACACACTGTCGAACATGGTTTCTTGGAAGTATGTCTGAAGGGCAGTCCTTTTCACAAGATCAATGTAAGGATAAGGATTCTGTTCATTAGTCACACAGGCTTTATTGTTTGCGTACTTAAATCAAAACTTTAGCTATTTTGCAATTTAGCCAGAACTGACCAGAGTATGCAAAAGGGGCTTGTCATGGGGGAATAATAAGGCGTATCACAGCGAGAAAAGGCACGTCAAATGGGCGGTCGCACATTGGGGCAAGGGGGGGGGGTCAATAGTCCCTCCCCCGTTCTATTGTCAAACAGTTAATGTGAAACTTTGACTTTTTTTTTAATCGCTCCTTTTTAAACTGCCCAAGGAATAGTTTTATATCAGTTCCAATTAATACAGATTACCGTTTATGCATACTACATGTATACAATGCATTTTTTTAAATTTAATTTTTATAAGATTACTGAAAATTGTGTTTTCTTGAAACACGACAGGTTTAGAATCTTAATTTTAGCAAAGCTTCGATTTGATTAAAATCAAATCTAAATTTCACCTACGACAGAGGTGATTTGATTTAGATTGTGCCGTGTTAAGGCATGTATGTCAACATCTTGAAAATACATTTACTCATTTCACCAGCGCGATCAAAGTTTCCTCAGGCAAACACTTTTTGTTTCGACAAGCCTGACGGGCACCTCACTTTGGATACAGGATGGGCCGGAACTAAAACCAGAAGGGGCCCAGGGTGTCGGGCTATCAGATTTGTTTTCAGCACTGCTGTTTTAGATAAAAGCTATGTGGATTGATTGTTGCATTTTGTGGTCACTTACTCGTCCTTCTGCCCATTTTCGTAACTCACACGTTTAACTCTTTTCCCAGGATTTAAAATGTTCAAAGGTATGTCTGGAACAGCGCCAACTTTTAGTCTAGGCCTAGCATTTGCGTATCTTTGAGCTGCTATTTTTTCATGATCCCTCTTGTAACATTCCTTTGAGAAATGTAACGAGCACATAGTGCTGTATGGTGTTGCTTTGAAATCGACTCGTTTGTAATAATGTACCCATTCTTTCATGATGCCTTTATCTTTCGGAAAAGAAAAAAAAATATGTTCACAGGCTTTTCTTAGTGTTCTATTACACCCATAAGCAACGCAAAACGGTATTGTCTTTTACTCTGGCAACTCTCACTTGGGTTGCTGGAGTCGCTACTATGACGTCACATCCCGAAAGTAACCGAATAGGCGCGGAAATTTTGCATACGAGGTCACGGAAATTCAGCTCCTAGAAGATAGGCCAATATTTAAATATTGGCATTACAGTCGCAGATGATACTTCAGAATAAGGTTTTCTGCTATAGTACTTTTATTATTATTCTATATTTCCATTGGTTTCTGGTCTCCTTTAAGCAAGGTAAATGGTTAATAGAGAATTTTAATGTTGATGTAGTCACCACTACTGCATTCACTATTGAAAAAACGACTTCTACTTCTTAAGCAAACCTTAAGAACACTTTGGATTATAATGATGATGCTGCCATCTAAAAATAAATTTACTGCATCTAATTTTGCCTTTAACACGAGCTCAACAACAAATATAACTTGATGGCATTAAGGCACACACAATCAGAACTTACAGTTGGTTTAGGAGCAGACAGTATTTGCAGTCTTTCCAGTGCCATGGCATCTGCCTCCATAAATTCTTCTGTACATTCACTGAAACATAGTCCCGGCTCCCCAAGCAGATCTATCAGACACTCCAACCTGATTGGCTGGATAAAATTAGCCTTGTCTTCCATGCTATACAGCAAGCCCCTAGTTTCTGGAAAACCCTCAGTGGACAACTGCATGATAATAAAAGAGTAAATATGTACAAAGAGAATAAATTTAATCACACTGTCAAGTACTTCTTTAACCCTCTTGTTAATACTAAACATCATTTGCAAACACTTCTTCTGAATTCAAAAGAACCAAGATCATTTTAATAATTTTTATTGACCACTTTTGACTTGATCCTTATATTTGCAAAATTTAATTTTGAGCCTAGTGACAATATTTCTTTTTGCAAATATTGCCAATTCCACCAGTCCATTTTATTTCCTTCCCAGATAACTCATTGTGAACCTGCTTACAGTGCAATTAGACAAGTGTGGATCATGTTTTGTTGAAGGAATGGCAAACGAAACATGGTAACTCCGTTGGTCGAGCATCGACTCTTAATTTAAGGATCTGAAGTTTGATACTAGCCCAGGCCAGTAAATGTTGACTGCTTTTGATCACCATGATAAACATACTTTGCTCCCATATCCCTCAGCATGATAGAACTAATGACATGCTTAAAAGTTCCATTAAAAATCAATCATGAAAAGGCCCCTATCTGCTGTCAGAACAGGAACAAAACCTCATGTGAAAATGGCAAATGAAGATTAATATATCTTTCATTTTAAAATTAAAAATGGATCTTTGTTCATACATATTTGGAACTGATGTCATGAAATTTGAAAATGTTAAGAAGAAATTATATTTTCTGCTTGATTTCCATTTTTAAAATATAGTTTTTCAATAAATAACGCATACTGATCAATGAATAATGTTGGTAAATGCCTACTGATGGTAAAATGGAAAACTAAATACCATTTAAAGAAGTTGCATCAAACAAAATATTCGGGTTTCACTTCTGTCCTTTAATTTGATTTAAATGTGATCATCATAGACCTGAGTCATCTAACCTTCATGTCGATGTCCCCAAGAACTTGCGAGAATCTATTTAAATATCAGCCATCTTTTTATCTTGTTTTACTTGGTTTGTTATAACTGACTAATTACATCTTTTGACTAATTACATCTTTTGACTGATTACATCTTTTGACTGATTACATCTTTTGACTAATTACATCTTTTGATTGATTACATCTTTTGACTAATTACATATTTTAACGGATTACATCTTTTGACTAATTACATCTTTTGACTGATTACATCTTTTGACTAATTACATCTTTTGTATAAAATTAAGTAAAGATGGTAGAAGAAAAAAGTTAAAATATTCTTGCCAATCTGACACGTCAGAGCTAAATATCACATTTACGCATCAGGTCAACTCAGACCAATTGAATACAGATTAAAAATATATCAAGCAACGTCATTTTAGTACATAACATTCATCAATAGATTATCATAAAAATCATCGGCAGATATGATTATAATCAGAAACAGAACCAAGTGAATGGGATACTCAAAAATCATTGGCAGATACGATTATAGTCAGAAACAGAACCAAGTGAATGGGATACTCAAAAATCATTGGCAGATACGATTATAGTCAGAAACAGAACCAAGTGAATGGGATACTCAAAAATCATTGGCAGATATAATTATAGTCAGAAACAGACCCAAGTGAATGGAATACTCAAAAATCATTGGCAGATATAATTATAGTCAGAAACAGACCCAAGTGAATGGGATACTCAAAAATCATTGGCAGATATAATTATAGTCAGAAACAGAACCAAGTGAATGGGATACTCAAAAATCATTGGCAGATATAATTATAGTCAGAAACAGAACCAAGTGAATGGGATACTCAAAAATCATTGGCAGATATAATTATAGTCAGAAACAGAACCAAGTGAATGGGATACTCAAAAATCATTGGCAGATATAATTATAGTCAGAAACAGAACCAAGTGAATGGGATACTCAAAAATCATTGGCAGATATAATTATAGTCAGAAACAGAACCAAGTGAATGGGATACTCAAAAATCATTGGCAGATACGATTATAGTCAGAAATAGAACCAAGTGAATGGGATACTCAAAAATCATTGGCAGATACGATTATAGTCAGAAACAGAACCAAGTGAATGGGATACTCAAAAATCATTGGCAGATATAATTATAGTCAGAAACAGACCCAAGTGAATGGAATACTCAAAAATCATTGGCAGATATAATTATAGTCAGAAACAGAACCAAGTGAATGGGATACTCAAAAATCATTGGCAGATATAATTATAGTCAGAAACAGAACCAAGTGAATGGGATACTCAAAAATCATTGGCAGATATAATTATAGTCAGAAACAGAACCAAGTGAATGGGATACTCAAAAATCATTGGCAGATATAATTATAGTCAGAAACAGAACCAAGTGAATGGGATACTCAAAAATCATTGGCAGATATAATTATAGTCAGAAACAGAACCAAGTGAATGGGATACTCAAAAATCATTGGCAGATACGATTATAGTCAGAAATAGAACCAAGTGAATGGGATACTCAAAAATCATTGGCAGATACGATTATAGTCAGAAACAGAACCAAGTGAATGGGATACTCAAAAATCATTGGCAGATATAATTATAGTCAGAAACAGAACCAAGTGAATGGGATACTCAAAAATCATTGGCAGATATAATTATAGTCAGAAACAGAACCAAGTGAATGGGATACTCAAAAATCATTGGCAGATACGATTATAGTCAGAAACAGAACCAAGTGAATGGGATACTCAAAAATCATTGGCAGATATGATTATAGTCAGAAATAGAACCAAGTGAATGGGATACTCAGTGCACAAATAGCTTTGCCTCATAGGCAAGTACATAATGGAGAAGGGAGATCAAAAACTTTGTACTGAACTTAAAATTCTCAATTCAATAATAGCTGAAGGATGAAAAGAAATTTCAGGAATTATATTACCATCTATACTTGATTGCAAGTCGAGTACTATTGTAACTGCACAGACCTATACCTGGCATCGCATGATGCACCAGCAGATATGGGTCCATCCGTTTTTTTAAGGGTAATCAGAACACACAACACAGACCCGTATCTGTCAGTGCATTATGTGACATCAAATCTATTTTGTTTGTACTTGCAATTTACTGATTCTAGCAATGGTCTTAATAAATGTAAATGTGCACTGATCACAAATGTTTGGGAAGCTGATGCAATTTACACATGGTTCACACAGCATATGAACACCCTGTTCTTATCTTAGAAAATTCCTCAAAGTAGCTAAAGCACCATAAGCTATAGATAATGATTCCAATTTAAGGCAAGACATGGGATACGGCAGATTCTATTGGGACAGGTAAATCCAGCATGTCAGGAGACAGAATATGATCATCATTAGCAGCTTCAAGAGTTACTCCCCTTAACAGATATGTAGGAGACAGTCTTATAATATTAATGTGACTGCTCTCTGCAATCAAATGATGCCTGATATAGACTGCAGTGCTGTGGAGGCTCATATTATACTTATAACAAAATATGTGCAGCCCAAATTATGATTAAAATAGCAACAATAACCAAGTTTTATTGTCATTATCCAACAATTGTATAATTAAGGAGTGACCAAATGACACATTACCTCTAGACTGAATGAAGTGCTTGCATTTTCAAGTAGCAAGTCACCTTGTTATCAATTAACAATTAATCTTTAAAACAATCTTTATAAATGGTAGATTTCTGGGTGAAGTGAATGGAAAAAAATCAATTTTTTTATGAATAAATGGTTTGAAAGAAAATTAGTGAACCATGGCATAACACTAAAACTCAAGCAAGCAAATCCAGAACCAATCATGGAACAATTTACCAGTAAATTATTTGTAAAGCATACATTTTCCTTTTTTTGTTACCACTTGTTATACCTCCTTTGAATGTTTTTATATTCATTTTCTCAAATATCAGGTCATCATTTAAACTTCAGAAGAAGCAAAAAGTCCATCAAATACCAGTACAATTTCCAGATTCCTGGTTTTAAGTGTCTGACATTTTCACATTTTGAAAGTTCTAAGGATTTACTGCTTTTGTATATTGTTGGATGAAATCTTGACACAGTCTATTTCATGTTCTGTTTATTCTGCTTCTCTAATTTAGTTAATGTTCCTGATCTATCTTTATGGATATTTCAATTTTATAAAATTCAGGACAAGTTTTTTCCAAAAGTTTGCTTTTCAAAATATATAAACAACGGTTAAATACTCGAAGACACATGCTCAACTGATGACTGTTTATAATTTTTAGGTCGTTATAGGGAAAACTACCAATTTTTGGGGCATTCTAATTTGAGTATGCCAAATCATCCGTAGCACAATATTTTACTTAGTGCATTCAAAACCAAACACAGGTTTCAACTCTGCTGTTTCTCAAATTAAATCTCTTCACTATTTTTGACAAAAACAAAAAGAACCTGGTACTAGTTTTGAATCAGGAATATCACTAGAATGTATCCACATATGCAAAAGTAGTGATGTAATGCACAATATATGTTATTATACACATAATGTGCATTAAAACCTCTTGGCATTCTGTTTTCATTAAAAATATCTGGATTGGTTTCCTTCAAAATAAAGGCAAAGCATAAAAAAGTGAACAACTTCATTACAATAAAGTTATTTACTGATAATTAGCCGCATCACAATTATAAAGCGAGTAGTTACCCACCCAACCCAACTCTATCCTTTCTCTTTTCTTCCTTAATTTTTCAGAGGATTTCTTGTGAACTTACACCCCTTCTTATGCCGAAGCCTATTTTCTGGTCCCTGTTGTGTACACATTACTCAGGAAGATGATCAGCTTCAATGAAGCTTACAGCTCAAATCAGAATGGACAGACAAGTCTAATATAATATGGCCCTGCTATATTCATGCTAGTAAAACAAATGGTGACCAATGAACAGCATACCTTCCCAATGGCTTCACCAAGCATGTTATAAAGAAGAGTCTGAAGGTCTTCTGTGGTCTTTTCAGCCAGAGCAGTGAAGGCCTCCAAAGGTTGGACCATCTTCAGTGAGGTGTTTCTCATAAAGACCCCCATCTGGAAAAGTTCTTGGGCTGGAGGTGGTGTGCACTGAATCAGCTGTCCATTGCTGGCCACACATCCCATTGCAGAGGATATATCTAGAAAAACAACATGTATTAAACATGCATGTTCTATGTATTACCTGCCGTCACTTTCACAGTACTGTATTTTTTATGCAAGTCCATCCATACCAATGTGGTAAAGTGGGTTTAACTTTAAATTCTGATGTCACACAATCTAAACTACATTTTGGCAATACATTTTGTTGTCACCACAATCAAGTAGACAAGAAATTTGAAGGAATTACGTCTCCTCTGCTTAGTACCCCTACTTGACACTGAAGTTTTCACTTGTAAATGTGCAATGTTCAAGCTATGCAGCAAAAGACATCTTTGGCACCCATTCACCCCAACTCTGTACACTCTGCTCTTACATCTGGCCTTCGATTTACACCCTACCCATTCCCCATTTCATTTATGAGACTGATGCCTAGTCGTTTATTTAAAGTACCATGTCCCATGCAGAGTGGTATGTTGTCTCTGTCCTCTGTTACTTATGTTTCACAGTCAAGAATCAACATTTCATAAGTGCAAATATTGTGCCCTTTTCAAAGCAGGACTTTGTGTTTGATGAAAATGGCAAACTGTTTTATGCAAATGACAAAGTAGTCTACTTAGCTTGATTATGATTTGTTTCTAACCTATCAACATATTACAATTACTCATAAAACCCTAGGTTTTATTCAAAGTCCAAAAATTATATAAACTGTTAATACTCATAATGCTAAGTAGTCTTTTTTTAATGGCAGCAACTACAAGCCTGCTCATGTGAGAATCTAAATTTTCACATGGGAAAGTAGAACTTAAAAAACATTCTTTTCCATTACATACAACCATGTTTGAAAATAAGGCAGAGTTCTAATTTCTTATGTGAGAAACTTGGACTTCGGATTCTGATTAAACACTTATTTCAAATTTTTTCAAAGTTGGATTTTTTCATGTGAGTTATCACATGAGCAATTTGGACTTGTATATTTTGTGTAAATATTGAATGTCGAGCATCCTGACTGTCAAGTAGACGTCATTTCTATTTTGCACCTGCTGTTGCTTTGTGGGTTTTTTTTTTTCTTTTAAACATCTGTCACTTTATTTTCTTACAGTGGCTTTTAGTCTTATTTTGACCCAGGAGTCTCCTTGTATTTGAACATATTAAGGTTCATTTCACTGTTCATAAAAAGAAACAATTCAGCATTAAGGTCTCGTATAACCAGACTACCCATTAATCTTTAACAGCTGTCAAAGAAAAGAGCTTATACCTTGCATAACTGTTCATGGTTGATGTTTAATTTAGTAATTCGTAAAATAAATTCTCTCCCAAAATTATGCAGTTTACAAATATAAAAAGCAAACAAACTTTTTGCCCCAAAATGATGCTATATAAAATAGACATGATCCCAAAATGAATGCTATATAAAATAGACATATGATCCCAAAATGAATGCTATATAAAATAGAATATGATGCAATTTCTTGATTCAGAATTTATCAAATTTCTCAAACTCCACTATAAAATTGTAAAACAAATACATAGCCACATATCTGGAAAATATAAACACTGATGTGCAGTCCTTTTGGCTTAATAAACTCTCAAGTCATTTTCCAGAAGATTTGGAGAACTACATATACTACGTCGTTTTCTTCAATGCCTAACTTTCACACACAAGTCATCAAACTCTTATACTGACTAAATTGTGTAATTTGGCTTATTACAGGCAATGATGTGTTCCATTAGTCTTTTTTCAGTGACTTTATTGTATGGAAATGCAAATCCAGCTTCTCTGTTAGCTGTCAGTGGATTCACTATTGCTAAAACAAAATTATCATTGCCATTAAAAAATATGGACTGTACATAAAATTTTATAAATCCATAAGAAAAACCTAATCCTGTCATGTTTGATTGTGTAGTCGTTTCACACTCTTTTGCACGTGCATATTCTTGGCAATGGAAAATTTTGCTTATCTGCAGACTTTTAAATGTTCTGATCGTGTCATTTAAAAGTTTATAAAAGAAGTTTGCTACTGAAATAATCACGAGACAAATCACTGACATTTCTGTTAACTTGTCTGTGACCCAGGTTATTAGAGTACATGGTGGAAGATTCAGCTTGTTAGAACCATTAGAGTGTCCTGTGGGGCATGGCTCAGCACAAGCTACTGTAAAAACATCAAAATTAACTACGTCTATATTAATCAACTTATCAATGATAGGAATTCATTTACAGCTGGTTTTTTATGAAACCTCTGATAATAAAAATACCATTTATTTGATATTTAAAATACATGAGTAAATATGTACAAAGGAGTGTAAAACCACAGGGGCTCATATCATTGCTTCCAGTTTAACTGTCAGTCATACATTAGTATGAAATAATAAAAGTATTATTTTATACTACATGTATGACTAACATTTATATTGTAATCACTGATACAAGTCCACATGCGTACAACAAAATGTTTACTAATAAAATTCACTCTTTTTGGTGCCTCAAATGAACTCAACAGATGCTGCATGCTGACCTACAGTGTACATGTAGAATAGCACTTTAAAACCCAACAGACAGAAATTTGCATGCGGGCCATGTTCACTTAGCAAGGACCACACTGTTTAGGAAGGAAGTTATTTAATATTCTCCTGCAACATGTTTGCTCTTACATATTTCTGTGATGGCAAGAGTGTAGACATTGTTAACAAAAAGAAACCAATATCAACATCTAGTGATGTCCACATCAGTACTGATTTTAATGTCCAGTACAAAACAGAGGACATCGACGTGTGGTTAGGGAAGAGTCAAGGATTTTCACAATCTGGTTCTTTGCAGAGAAAGAGGTAAGTTACGTTTACTTATTTCTTTTAACAGTTTTCACATATGGTACGATCAAAGTGGATAGCCTGAATCATTGACATTATAAGTGTAAGCATACATTCGATAGTTTAAAAATAAGCCAAGGTTTTGCTTCAGATTTTACTAAAAAGATATCATTCAACCTCATGTTGCTAAAAGTTATATCTACACCACACAATCATCTAATACTTATTTATGCCTTCCACAATTCAACTGTCCAACCATGTCTGCTTCCTCCCTCCCCAATAATTCTGCAGGTGCCTTAGTAAGGAGCACTTGCATTACCAACTGAAACAGCTAGTAACCAAGCCACTCAGAATTTTAAATCCTATCTGAATTTGGACAAACATAAATGTTCTTCATATTATTTTATTGCTGATTGGGTGGAGCAAGATCAGCATACATGATTGAGAACCAAATGCAGTAGCTTAATTCATGATTTCATTCCAAAAGACATTTGCCCTGTCTGTCAAGTCTTTTGATTGGTAGATTTAAAAAAAAAGATTTAATTGGATAAGGATTACAGTTTTTCAAAAGAGACTAGGACTCTTTTGCCAACCAAACCTGTTCCCCATTTCAGTGCATTCTTTCTGTTCTGTATAAGATTAAAAAAAAGTTCAATTATACTAATCTCTGATCTTTTAACAGATTAAACTTCTTGAATGTCACAAAATTTGAATCAACACTACAAAGTTACCAATCATTTGAAAGAAGTGCAAAACATCAACAGCAACAGGAAGAAGTCAGACAAAACCCCATTGCCATGCCAGAGGAAATTCCGACTCCAGTAGAGGGTATGTATAAGATGCTTCAAAGTTTTTGATGTAATACAAAAGATACATATGCATTTCAGACTCTAAAATTTGACCCCCAATACATTTTTGTTTTAAAAATATAAAAACTGGAAACCAGATTTTGAATTTCTTTATATATTGCAAATGTACATATTTTGGAAAAATGTATCCCAAACATTTTGGGAGAAATCTTCCTGAGGACTGTTCTAGAAGTAGAGATGTCAAAATTTTGGGAAATTTCTACTGGGTACCCATCAGTCCTAACAATTGGTTACCAGGGTACACGATCAAAAGGAAAATGTATTAAATGTGAACCTGAACTGCTTTGTGGTAGGTTCACACATCCCAACCCTGAAAAGAGCTGTAAGCATAATTATTACCAATATAAGTGGCAAAAAGCGTAATCTGAGCATAAAAAGAGTATATATTACATGCCAATATTCCAGAAAAACTGTATGAAAAATGTACATGTAGTTAAAAAAAATTTTTTTTACAAATCGGCTAAATTCATGTGGATTAGTAGTAAGGACAAGAAGAGACAAAAGAAATTGATTATTTGTATTTAACACTCACTTCAACTAGTGTACATGTCTATAGTAACTTTCGTGAATAGTTGTAAAGTCCACAAATGATTATTATTGTATTATCTGCAACCTGCTATGGTTCATTCCATAACACTGTTCCAGTGCAACGCATTTTAAAGTTTAACAAAATCATCCTTACCTAACATTTTTCAGTCATATAACATCCATCAATCACATTGATACATCCCATATTTTTGTGTCTTGTTTTTTTCTTTGGTTATTTTTATGATATCTGGTGCCATTTATTTAGGCTGGTCTGCTATGTGTGTAGTAACATAATAGAATGAATCTAGGGCAAGTGGTTTAACATTCAAGAACCCATCTATTTTCCTGGAACTGTTTGATGTAAAATTCACGCAGAAGCTGCTACATTTATACATGTGAATTTTTATTCTATTTTATATTTCAACGTTATTAACAAATGTTCTTTCCTTACAGAATGTCTAAAATGCTGTGATCAGAAAAAACATCTACCAACTTTTTCATTTCCGTTTCAAGTTTCATTTTTCAACAGTCAAAACAGAGCCTGCTAACTTAAATTCAGTGGTCAACAGGAAGTGCATTGATTCAAAGAGAACAATCTCCAAGTGAAAATATTGTTGCAGACTGGCATATGAATGGGCATACATGATGAAATTCAGAAGCAGGAATGTCAATTACACATTTTGTTTGCTTTGAATATCTTGGAACAGTGAAAAATGGTCTTCATGTGAAGCAAATTTCTAGCAGTATCTTTCATTATGACCTTAAAGTTCATAGAATGAAAGTGATGCATTAAATATAACAAGTACATACATACATACATGCACTAGATGTCTTTATTAAAAGATCAATAATTGCACTCGAATATGCTTATGATCTTATTCTGTTTAATTCGTGTAAAAGTTGTATGTATTTAATAAAAACTAAATACTATAGTTGTTTTTTTGTCGTTTTTGCTCATGTGAGTTCTACCTAATTTGAATGTTAAAATGCACATGAGACTAACCAGAGTTAGATCTCACATGAGAATCTCAATGTGCAGAAGGGTAGGCAGTTTTGGTGTGGGTGGATATGAAACAGCAGAACCTCCTGATTTTATGGTCAAATAAAGGCCACTATCTCTTGTAGGGTCCTAATACCATGCAGAGCAATTTTAATGAAAAACTACAAAAACATTTTTAAATAACCTTGACCTTTCATCAGTGTTGGTGTATGTGATTTGGATTTGTAATGCTTTAAAAAATTTTCAGTCATATCGCCAAGAACACTGCAGCGTGGCAGTTTAAACTGATGTCTAGCATTCAGCATCATGCCACAAACATGAAACATGATGTCCCACCCAGTCACATTATCCTGACACCAGGCCGACCAGTACTAACACTAACCTCTTAATGCTGAGCGCCAAGCGAGGCAGTAGTAAATACCATTTTTGTAAGTCTTTGGTATGACTTGCCTCGGGTTTGAACCTGCAACCTCCAGCATCCAACATGATGCTCAAACTACTAGAACGGTCAGTGCTGGAGAGATGAAAATGCTGTTGTTGTTGAAGGGTTTAATGCCATTTTTCAACATAAGAATAGGCTGTACATGGCGGCTGCCCAGCTGTACATTTTCCAAGGTTATACTTGGAATATTTTACCTAAAAGCTTGGACGTCCGAGGTTTATCCATGGTTTTTCTAGGAAAACCTGGGAAACCTTAGACAATGCTGATATATTATCCAAGGTTTTATAAGCAAACCTCGGACATTATCTCTTACATTAAAAAAAAACCTAGGAAATACATTGGCAAAGCCTTGGACATGAGAACTTTTTGGCTTGGAAAAACCTCAGAAATCAGAACTTAGTCATTTTTTAGCTTGGACATAGCTCAGAAATGTAGACTTAGAAAATTTTAGCTAGAACACTGACATGGTCTGTTTCAACTGTGCCCTTTGAAATTTCTCTATATTTATTCTGAACGTATTGTTAAAATGAATAAGGTTCGTCATTACCAAAACAACAAACAAGTCTAGGATTTGAATTAAAAAATTGACTTAATTAATGTTGATTGATTGATATGGGTTTTACAGTGTACCATCTTAGTTCAGGCATCACAGATTTTGGTTTCACGTCTTATTTACATGAAGATAAAAATATGAGAAAGAACCAAAACCTATATACATGCTGGAATCCCCAAGTTAGAAAAATTCTTACCATTCATACACTTTTAATCACTCCATACAATCGTATCAGTGAAACACAGTGGTCCCAATTCTAATGCCCTGTACACACCGGACAAATGTAAACATATTTTCTAACAACTGATTCTAAAGTAAAGTATTGATGGGGTCACATG
Source organism: Sinohyriopsis cumingii (assembly GCA_028554795.2). NCBI lineage: Eukaryota > Metazoa > Mollusca > Bivalvia > Unionida > Unionidae > Sinohyriopsis > Sinohyriopsis cumingii. Next base: position 114,844,559 of record CM068838.1, on the reverse strand, counting down.
ACATCTTTCTTAAAATTTCTTCTTGTTGTTGTAGGGTTTAACGCAATTTTTCAGCACATTTGTGGATTAGTTACAGGAATAATAATTTAAAGTACCAGTTTAGAAGAATAATAAACTATTACATTATTAGTGTAAAAATGTCTTCTAAAAATCTTACACTGTTCATTTGTCACATTTATCATGAGAATGATAATTATAAATATACAACCGAGTCTGAAAAAATTGCATGGATGATTGGCATTGCACTATTTTTAATTATTACTTTTAATATGACAGCTGATAATAGCACATGGAAGTTTAATCCCTTTCAAAATGATTTAGGAAGAATATACCAAATACTTGAGTCTGTTTTACTCTGCTTGTACAACACTGATTCCGTCTCTGAAACACATAATCCATTTGGGGATTTTAAAAATATTAAACTTTACAAAGAAAGTTGGCTTTTGATGTTTAAATAACATGAAAAATGACCTCCAAAGTTACTGATGACATAAATTTGAACAATGTTTTCATTTTGAGTATAAAGTGGTGTAAATCTATTTTATTTGCAATTAGTTCATATACAATTCAAGTATTCATGAAACACAGACAAACAAGGTACTGTAAAATACATTTTCCAAGTAAAAAGGCAACATTTGTAATCCTCATATAAGCTTTGCAAAGCCACATCTATCCTTACAGTGATCAAGTGAAAATATATGTCAATAGTTAAATTGTAGCTAAATTGTGAGTGGTAAATGATCAAGTGAAAAACACAAGCTTGTGTTAATGTACTTGTAGTTGATAAAGATTTTAATTTAATCATCTAAATTCTAACACCTGAAGATGAACTCTTCCCTTTATATTTCCTCTGTATACAAACAGTTTGCCAACTGCAAATACATGGCACGTTTATCAATGGAGGAGGTATCTCTGAACTTCAATAGCATCTTCTCCAATTTATTTCTTTTCTTCAAATGCATTTATAAGTTAATTCTGCTTCTTGACCTTGCTTGTCTTAAAATACTGATAATGTCAGTGCTTCGTTAAAGCCTCCTTTGTATATATGTTTAGGAGACCACCCCACCCCATGTGTATTTGCCCTGGTTTTAAAATAAGGGTGTGTGTGTGTGCGTGTGTGTGTCTATATATATATATATATATATATATATATATATATAATGTTGTTCTTGTGGGGTTTAATGCCATTTTGCAGCACACGATAATCTATACATGGCGGACAGTATTAATGGTGGAGGAAGAACCCAGAAACCCCCGGAAAGAACCACCAACCCACAAGAAGCTACTGGCAAGCTTTCTCACATACCAATATTGGCCAAATCCAAGACTCAAATCCACGCAGACAGAGGTGAGACGGCAGTGATCCATAACAGAGAGCACTTTAGAGCACTCGGCCACACATGCCCCCCCCTCTGTGTGTGTGTGTGTGTGTGTGTGTGTGTGTGTGTATGTATGTATGTATGTATGTACTAAGCATTTCAAGTTCTGTCAGGAATTGTTATTCTTATTTTTAATATTTTTATTTAATTTTTTTAACCACAGGAAAATGTGCTAGAGTTGGTAGCTTAAACGGCAACAGTCGGCCAACCAGGAACTTTTGTTTGGCCTTATATGGCACTTCCGGTCTATGGATGATTGGAATCTGGGAGATAATTTTATCTTATTGAACAAAATTTCAATAAGTGAAGGACCCTACGTAATGCTTGTAGCAGGTGCTTACCTACTTCTTACTGCTTTTTAATTTTAAAAATATTTAAGTTGTGGAAGTTCTGGGAAATATTTCTTTCGCATTCTTCCATTGGTTGCAGAGCATGGAATTATCCAATCACAGCAGTCGATTCATCAATCAATCTTGTACATGCCACAATAATAAATTTGAAAGTGGTCCATTGAAAGCAAACTGGTCTGTGAAAACTTGCGTTATAAAGGAGTGGATTCATCAATCTCATAACTTGTTTGTATTATGCATATGATAATCCTATTACCAGAAATGTTTGTAACCTCCTAAATGTTGTTCAGTCAAGAAAGGCACTCGAAAATTACAAAGTCGGAGACTTGGTGTCTGCAAGGTTGCCGAGTTTTGGGATTACAGAAGGGATTATTGGAAGGATTGAAGGTAAGTTTATTTCTTTTTTTATTACAATAAATTCACCGCTCCGGTAGCCTAGTGGTTAGAGCATCCGCATCAGATGTGGGAGGTCGTGGGTTCAATCTCCGGCCGAGTCATACCAAAGACTCACAGAAATGGTACTAACAGCTACCTCGCTTGGTGCTCAGCATCAAGAGGTTAGTGTTAGGACTGGTCGGCCTGGTATTAGGATAATGCGACTGGGTGGGACATCATGCTACATGTCTGCGGCATGATGCCCCAGTGCTAGACATTACTAGAAACTGCCACACTGCAGACATCGTAGCAATATGACTGCAAAATTGTTAAAGCTACGTTAAAAAAATCCAAATCACACACACACACAATAAATTTAAAAAAGATGAGAACATATTTTGGCTCTTGTTTCATAGGCCCTGAACACTGCATAAGTTTTTCTGTCGATTACGTCTTTTTTTTCATGGGAATGGGGTTGTTTGGCAAACTAAATAGCGTATGATGTCATAATTGTCGTGAAACAATGGTATGGGTGTTTCTGCTTCTATGCATTGTTTAATCCTTATAGATATATGATAATAATCATAATAATAATGATAATAATAATCTCTTATTATTGTTGTTGTTTTTCTAATGTTATCTTTGTATGATTCAGTTGTAATTTTCTGGAAGTGAATTACAAGAATATATTACATTTTAATGATAAAAATTATTTAACCATTTTCAATACAGCAAAGCAAACTAACCCATTAACATTAGTTGAATTTAGAAGAAAAGAATTAATGGTTTTAATTATTATTATTATTAAACATGAAAATGAAGTCATGTTTAAAATCATTGAAAGAACAATAAAATCTGAAAAATATTTAATGACTCAAAAATGGATCTTAGAATAACTGTGTACATAATTATTATAGTGCATTCAATCAGAAGAATAGGTTTATGAATAGTGTTAATGCCATGTAAGAGGAAAACATAACATCCATGCGTATAGGTTGTTATGCAGCAAGAAAATCTACAAAGCAATCAATCAGATTCATTACTGCTTCAGTATACTGATGAAAAGCTATATTACTTTATCCATTTTCTTTAAGTAGAGTATTTTATAATTTAAATAATTGTACCGGCCTGCCATATTACCATGTGTTTGTCTGAAATTGCTGCTGTATGCTACTTTGAGATATGAGATAGTGATTCATGACATCACATGATGGCCACTGATTAACAACTTTATAGACCTTGAAAACCCTGAAGGTATATGCCCTTCTTTTGGTGTAAATTTGTGCACCATATTAAAAAGATTAATGTTCATGCATGTCATATGTTGATGATATTAAACAGTACAGTACTTAAATTGGATTTCTTTTGTTTGTCTAATTGAAAAGAAAATATGGCGTCCATGATACTAATCTTGCTATTTTTTACCTATTGCATCAGAATTTGCAAAAATGCAAGCATCACTGATCTCTTAACTTTACAAAGAATCTCAGGTTACATAATTAAAATGATTATTATTTTTGTTTTTAAAGGCTAACATGCCAAACCACTCTTTTTTTTCAGCAATAAATGTGGATACATGTATTTTTTTTGCAAGTAATCAATTCCCATCACTAGTAAATGGCATGGAATGTATTGCATATTATTTGAAATCTTTGCCCTTTTTTTTAATTTAGTGTTGAAGCAAGTAAAGATGTGAATCCACAATCAATACAACAAAAACAGCTAAGACAATATTAACAAAATAGACCACCAAGATGGCAACACCAAAACAGACTAAGACAGTAATGCCAAAATAGTCTAAGGTAAGATAAAGATGCAGCAATTTTAAATTTGCTAAAAACTTTCCAAGCAACAAGCATTGCATCGTATCTTTAAGGGTTGATTACAGTAGCCTGGAATGCTGTATTATCATGGTACTTAATGTTATCGGTGCATATTAAAATCAATCTGTTATTGTTGTATTGTTACAAATTGTAATGTTTATCTGACTTTCCCTCTATCTATTCCTATAAAAAATTTTGGTCAATCCAATCATGTAAATTAAATTGCATACGGTGGCTGACCCAGATTACTGTACCATGTGGGAACATCTCTATATTATCACAGTATGTATTTAACTTACATATGGCAGCACACACGTTATAATAAACATAAATTTCAACTTAGTGATAAGATTGAATGTCCACGCTTGCACTGGCTGAATATTTCCACCAAAATAAAGGATCCAATGATTCAATTGAATACACTTATGTCCGCTAAGTTGAAATCCACAACAACAACAGAAGAAATTAAAAATGAAAAAATATATATCACTTAGTCTGCATTTTAAGTTCAATGTAGGCAGATAAATCTATATACAGGGTTAGTAGCATATTTCATGAAAAATTTGCAAGGTTTTTCAAGGTCCATTATTACAATAATTTTAAAGGATACATAAACTGTATGTAAACACAAGTTATTGCTCCATATGAGGAACATTTCTTGCAAATTTATTTTTTAAAACAAAATAAAACATGATGTCAATAGTACGATCATTGATATCTTTCCAATTAAAATTAAACATCCTAATGTAGTCAATGAACAAAGTTCAGTTTGCTTTGTTTACATTACACTATTTACAAAAGTCCAAAATATTTTAGAGTGAATTTTTCAGTTCTTATAGCTTGTCATTAAGCTCCAAATTCAGCGATTTTGTCCTTTTCACTTTTCTCAATTATTTTTATGTCATGTTAAAGGACATTTTCTTATGGATCTTTGCTTTCAATGCACAGTCATCATCAGCAGCTGTCATTGTCTCAATGTCTTTATCAGTATCTTCCTTTCTTCTCCCCTCATCCCCATAAACAAAAAATGTTTTTTATATTATTGTTTATTTAAAAGCAGTGTATGGATATTTTAAACTATTTCATATTAGATATATTATTATTTCTCTCAGCTTAGCTTAGTTTATATTTTTTGACTTATTGTGTTTATTGCAATTATCGTATGTCCTATTTCGACTCAATCCCAAAACAGAACCTGAATGAACTAATTTCATAATAAGGACTATACACAGTTTCTATTTTAAAACTTGAATCTCTGTATTCACAGACGTAATTCTTTCGTCAAAAATGATTTCATGCTGAAGGGTTCTTGTTTTGCCTTTATTAAGCACCATTACAAGAGCTTGTTTTTTATATAGCTGCATGTGAATGTGGAGCACTCTCTCCCACTGCACACAAATCAATATCCTCCTGGCCTAATTTGCATTTTGTAAAGTTCTCTGAGAAACATCTCATAATCAAAACTTTATATTTTTCTTCATCTAGCCACCAAAATTGGAATCAACAGCCAGCCATGTCGAAGCGAATGATTCAAATTTAAACCACTGCTACATCCGGGCTTCATACAATCGAAAGTTCAAAATGTATGACTGCACAGTGGCCAATTGTGGACAAATTTCCGTTCCAGCACACATTGAGCAAGATATTTTTTTTGTCATTTCTTTCCCCTTTTCTTTTTATTTATTTCTGTTAAATGAAAACTATTAATTCCTTTTGGTTTCAAGAAAATCAAGGCTTTTCAAGTTACCCAGACAATATTTTGAATTTTAAAGGCCTTGAATGACCAATTCATTTTTCAAAGCTTTTCAAGGTCCCCTACAGACCCTATATATATATATATATATATATATATATATATATATATATATATATATATATATATATATATATATGAATCTATTATTAATATTATTTTTAATACCGACTGAAATATATGGTAGTTTCCACAAATTTTCATGTGGATGAATACAATGTCATTTTAAAACATACAAGGTGTTATCATGCAGCTTTGACAAAAAGAAAAACACATGATGGAAATATGAAATAGATAAATTTCCCACCCCTAAATAGAATATAAAAACTAAAATTATTTGACTCCAGTGAACAGTCCAAACAATTAACATACAATTTATTTAACATAAATATAAAACTGACTATACATAAAATCGATCAAATACATCCTTGAGAGGGAAAAATGATGAAATAAATAACCAGGCTTGCTCAATTTTACTGATACTAACAAAATTTATTTCCCATTTTCTAAGGGCTGAGAGTTACCTCCACCTGTGCAGCGGACACAAATATCAACTCCATGTCCCTGGGTCAGCTGCTTGATGTGCTGTTCAAGCCTCTCTCCTGGTAAGACTCGTACAAAAGGAAAGATACTGTCCAGAAGCTGTCGGATCTCCAAATCCCATGTGCTGGTAAAAACACTACAGCCCAGTTGGTAGGCTAGGGAAATCAGGTATACTGCTGTCGTATCTGAAACAACACTGATTGCTATATAAAAGCAAATTCTGTCTAAAGAATAAATGTCTGAAAATAAGTATGCCCCCACAGCAGACCCAAAAAGTTGAAGTTTCAAAATGTGATTCAAGAAAATCTATACAAGAGACCAAAATTTGTCAAGCATGATTTTATTTAGCTACGTATCATATAACTTTATTATGGAGCTTAATCTAAATAACTTTAATAATGAGCTTAATCTAAATAACTTTATTACTGAAATTAATCCAAATAACTTTAATACTGAGCTTAATCTAAGTATCTTTAATACTGAGCTTATCTAAGTAACTTTTAATACTGAGCTTAATCTAAATAACTTTTAATACTGAGCTTAATCTAAATAACTTAATACTGAGATTAATCTAAATAACTTTTAATACTGAGCCTAATCTAAATAACTTTAATACTGAACTTAATCCAAATAACTTTAATACTGAGCTTAACCTAAAAAACTTTAATACTGAAATTAATCCAAATAACTTTAATACTGAGCTTAACCTAAATAACTTTTAATACTGAAATTAATCCAAATAACTTTAATACTGAACTTAATCCAAATAACTTTAATACTGAGCTTAATCTAAAACTCTTTAATACTGAGCTTAATCTAAGTAACTTTAATACTGATCCTAATCCAAATAACTTTAATACTGAGCATATTCTAAATAACTTTAATATGAAGCTTAATCTAAGTCACTTTAACATTGACCTTAACTATAAGTATGGATGTACATACATGCGGACATGTACATGGATACTAAAGTAATTGTGATCTTGAACTTCCACCTGATATTTAATATTCTATATTTGAATCAAAGAAGTTCACATTTTAAATGGCTTCCCAACATTTTTTAATTAGATACATCAAACATCCAAGGTGCAGTTTGCTAAGTGTATGTTTGATCAAATCTCCAATAAAATGAGAAATATTTGTTAAATTTGGGTAACTTTTTAATTGAGGCATCAATGGGAGGAGCTTGGAATTATACTTTAATACTGCAGAAAAGTTAATGTTGATACAACCATGTTATACATCTTGCTTCTGGCTACTGACATTATCATGCATCAAACAATGTATTTTCTGACCTTATTCACTTTGGCATGTGTTTATTTAATTTTCTTTCGTTTGTTTGTTAGATTTAGCAGCACTCTTAATACATTACAGGCTGTATCTTGCCAAGGAAATGGAGCTAAGTGCCTTTTATAAGGACACATCAAGGCAGACAAACTAGGCTGGCATGAATGGGTATCGAACCTGTAACCCTCTGATTGCACTACCAACTGAGCTACAACAACACCGTCCCAAGTTCATGCTATACTTATGTTTTAACATATGTAGATTGCAAGTCAATTTGAAGATATTCTAACAAAATGTGTTATATCATGTTTTCTATATAGTATTTATAATCTCTGAAGTCATTGGTGGCTGCTTTTCTCGTTTAAAGCCATTTTTCAGCACATGATAGGCTACACATGGCAGCCAGCATCACTGGTGAAGGAAGAATCCAGGAAAGCCAAAGTAAGAAGCACCAACCCATGGGAAGTTAATGGCAAACTTTCTCACATACCCTAATTGGCTATTAAAGCACAAGACTTGAACCCATGGGGTCAGAGGTGAAATAGCAGTGATCTGCAAAATTGAACGCTTTTTTAGACCACTCAGCCATTTGGGGTCGCAATAATCTCCAATTAAACAAACTTGCGACCAACTTCTAAACAAAGCAACTTTTACTAATTAAAATCATGCCAAAAAGTTTTGATGATCTCATTTTAAAAGGGCAATTGTTTTCTTATTTAAAAATCTTGTACTGTTACCTTTAAAGGTGAGAACAATGATGCAGGTAATTGCTTTTGTTTTATCTATAATAACTGCTGTTCATTACAGCACTTAATCTTTAAACAATATCTCTAATAAGTGCCTTTTACTAAGCTTGGCACAGTCACAAAGCACCATAGTATGTTAGTAATATTACAAAATTTAGGTCGCAGTGATCATCATTGGCTGTAAGGGTGTGTATAGCATTACCAGAGATGCATCCAATTATCAGAAGATAATCAGTCCCACCTCCCTGAAACTTAAATGATTAGTACCTTTATAGTAGATGGATTTGCTATGTGTATGTTGATTGTTGTACAAGTTGTAATCAAGAAGCTGTAACTAAAGTGGATGATTTAGCTTATAGTAAAGTTGATGCTGTAAATTTATCTTGCTGACATTAGTGGACTTATTGATGAAGACAGGAAGTACTGATAGTGAAGCCTACAATTTTCGAGCTACACAATAGCAGGGAAACTCATCATTCCATTATGCCACCATGATCATACAAGTGACACGTGTCAAACATGTGATTAAAGAATCATAACTTAATCATATTTGTAATATTCGCCATTAATTTGTGACACACAACCATCTGTAAACATTTTTGTCAGGAATAATGAACACATGTTGTAAACATCATTAAAGTCATAAAGTTCCTCAGGAATTTCCACAAACTCCTTCCTGATGGAAACCACCAACATACTGGTACAGTGAAAAAGTAGTGGTATGTACCACTGGAAAAATGGTAAGCCAGTATACCAGTAATACCATGCATCTCTAGTACATGGTATGTAAAAATTGTTAACATAGTTCCTGATAAAAACACAAAACTTATTCTAGGCTGGAAAAATGTGCAATGTAGGTTATGTAACCTTCTTTGCTTTTAAGGGTGTAGAAATAGTAAAGACGGATATAATCATCTAGTTTATCTACTGTAACCTAAACACTCCTCAAGAAATAATCGTAAGAGCTGAAACTGGTGAAGCCTGAAATATGGGGTCAGTGACCTACTTTTGTGCCATGGGTGCAGTGCCCATCAAGCTGCATTGCCTTGCCACATTTCATGATTTAAGTTAAAACAGTATGTATGAAAGATACAAACACATGATGTCAGGAATTAAAAGCAAAAATCTGGTTTGCTTGTTGGAAAATAAACCAAGTCCAAAATTACCCACAAAGATGTGTTATAATTTAGCAGAAATTCTGACAAAAGTCCATCTTACAGTAAGAAGGACTCTAGATTCACCCTTAACTTCTCCAAATTTCTATGTCTGCCTGCATGTTAAATAGACTTCTAAGATTTTAAGCAGATTCTGCTTGGAGTCTGCTCAAGTTCCAGGTGTAATAGGCCTAATTATTTCATATGGGCTAAGTGCTTTAATTTTTACCTGCCAATGCAGACAGACAAAAAGGATAGTTACTGTAGTACTGCCATCTGTTAAATATAGTCCTTTCAATAAACTACTTGATCTCAATGAGCATATATGAATTTGAATTGGTTTATTGGGGACACGGTAGCTGTAGAATTTGAATGTGTTTATTGGGGACACAGTGCTGTAGAATTTGAATGTGTTTATTGGGGACACAGTGCTGTAGAATTTGAATGTGTTTATTGGGAACACAGTAGCTGTAGAATTTGAACTGGTTTATTGGGGACACAGTAGCTGTAGAATTTGAACTGGTTTATTGGGGACACAGACAGTAGCTGTAGAATTTGAACTGGTTTATTGGGGACACAGAAGGTAGCTGTAGAATTTGAACTGGTTTATTGGGGACACAGTAGCTGCAGAATTTGAACTGGCTTATTAGGGACACAGACAGTAGCTGCATAACTGATCACAATGGATACTGTGTATAATCATTTTTAAGTCAAGTCCAAATGCAAACAACACACATCCTGATCGGCCATAGTATAATGCAGATGAGGGTGTATGTCCTACTAATTACTCATTACAAAATGCAAAGACCCTGTTCTGATGGTCATTATGTGACAGCAGATCTAGGTCTGTGCAGTTTGCAGTTGAATTCATCTCATAAGTGAGTATATATGAAGTGATAAGACAAGAATTCTTGTTCGAGTCTCGGATTCGGCCAATGTGGGTATGCGAGAAAGCTTGACAGTAGCTTCTCGAGGGTTGGTGGTTCTTTCCGTGGTTTTCCCAGGTTCTTCCTCCACCATTAATACTGGCTGCCATGTATAGCCTATTGTGTGCTGAAAAATGGTGTTAAACCCTACAACAACAACAACAAAAACAAGAATTCTTTTTTCAGACTATATTGTCCATACATATAAATTAAAATATAAAACATAGTATTTTCAAAATAAAAGATCATAGGTAACTTATCAACAAATATACATATACATCAAATGCTACATAATGTGTTTGACACTGTTAAGAATAAAATTATGTAAAATGTTTAAAGAGTAACTTGTTCCATCCATCTATAATCTAAAACTTTAAACCAATATCCTAGTTCCATAAAGATTTCAAAAGATAATACTTCCTCTCTGATATTCTTTCCATAGCCAAAAACATACTTGCTCATTACTTCAAAACTGAATACATAATAGTTTACAAAAATGGTAGAGGAACTGTTCTATCTTGTAAGGCTAAACAGAAAACGAAGACTGTTATTATAACCAATAACTAGTTTTCTTTTCATACATTCGCTAAAAATTTTAAACAGAGGAACAATGTACATTGTGCAGTATAAGATCTGGATAATATAATTTTGATATTCAAAGAACAATTTCTAAATTTACATAGAAACAATAGTTTGAATACACAAAAATCTATAATGTCTTCACCCTCTGATAAATATAGCCCACATACTTCTAACTGCTGACATATGTAAGTGAATGGCCTTTACAAAGTACAGAGGGAAAAGATGGTAATTTGAAAGAAGATAACAGAAAGACCATCCACACCAATATTTGTGTATTAAAGGTATCATCCTCAAATTCATAATGTTCACACATCTTTGAAAGTTTCTTTAAACCTACAGAACATGGACTTGACAATAACACATTGGTGTTAAATGTATCCCCAAGAGACACAGACCCAACTTATGATTTAACTTGTCTAGGCAACAATAAATATATATGTTTCCTATTGCACTGGGTAGGTAAGTAGTATTTTGTGGGGTTTCTTAAACATATATATCTATAATGATAAAAATATATAATTTAGTAGTTCAAGTACTGGGCTAAAACAGCTCAATTAGAAGCACAAATCAATTTTGTTTTTAAATTTTAAATTTTTTTACATTTTTTTATTTTTTTACCCTGGGGAAAAAGTGCTGCGGTTGGCAATGAAAAACAGACAGTTAGTTGACTGCAAACACACTTTTTCTGATCTATGTAAAACTGTATATAATAAATAACACCTAAATTATTGGTTACATGGAAGGAGCTGGATGCTACACTTCCCCAATGACCATTGTACAACTGTTTGGCATGACAGTTAACCGAGGTATGAACTATATTATGTTAATGGGTATTCAAATCTCAAACAACTTTTTAAACAGTGTCCACAATCATTAATAACTATATGGTACCAGTTCAAAAGAAAGTTTGAAAAATGTCATTCTAAAAGAATAGCAGACAAAAATCTTTATTATGGAAACATCTGTAAAGATGTTTCATCAAGTAATTTTCTGTTTTACATCTAAATTTTGTAGCAAGAAAATGAATCATACTGAGGTATAGCATGCTTGATGGAATTTACCTATCCCAGACATAACAGCAATATGGATTCTATAATGCACCTATCCCAGACATAACAGCAATATGGATTCTATAATGTACCTATCCCAGACCTAACAGCAATATGGATTCTATAATGTACCTATCCCAGACATAACAGCAATATGGATTCTATAATGTACCTATCCCAGACCTAACAGCAACATAGATTCTATAATGTACCTATCCCAGACATAACAGCAATGTACCTATCCCAGACATAACAGCAATATGGATTCTATAATGTACCTATCCCAGACATAACAGCAATATGGATTCTATAATGTACCTATCCCAGACCTAACAGCAACATGGATTCTATAATGTACCTATCCCAGACATAACAGCAATATGGATTCTATAATGTACCTATCCCAGACCTAACAGCAATATGGATTCTATAATGTACCTATCCCAGACCTAACAGCAACATAGATTCTATAATGTACCTATCCCAGACCTAACAGCAACATAGATTCTATAATGTATCTATCCCAGACATAACAGCAACATAGATTCTATAATGTACCTATCCCAGACCTAACAGCAACATAGATTCTATAATGTACCTATCCCAGACCTAACAGCAACATAGATTCTATAATGTACCTATCCCAGACCTAACAGCAATATGGATTATATAATGTACCTATACCAGACCTAACAGCAATATGGATTCTATAATGTACCTATCCCAGACCTAACAGCAATATGGATTCTATAATGTACCTAATCCAGACCTAACAGCAATATGGATTCTATAATGCACCTATCCCAGACCTAACAGTAATATGGATTCTATAATGTACCTATCCCAGACCAAATAGCAATATGGATTCTATAATGTACCTATCCCAGGCCTAACAGCAATATGGATTCTATAATTCTCACCAATTGGCGGGAAGACAAGGACAGTCTGTCCATCCTCTGCCCGAGCCACGTCACACAGGATATGAGCCGCTAGAAAATAAGGCACTAAAACCTCAAGGTCATCATCCTTCCACTCTATAGGGATGGGGATCTCCACCAGACATCTACCTCCTGTTTAAAATCCATCTTAATACAATGTAGTCTCATTATTTTTGGGGAGGGAGGTGCATTTTATGGGACACCAAAACATGATGGTTATATATATACATATACATTTTTAAATTAAAAAAAAGGATAAAACAAACATGTATTTTACATTCGATCATCACCTTCAACTTTAAAGTTTACATGTAAATCATTATTATTAGATATTAAAACAAAACTGGATCATACAAACTGCCTTCAAACTATAGAGATATTTCTATCCAGCTATGTTTTTTCCTTCTAATTAATATCTCTGCTTTCTTTTTAATCACTTTTGATCAATGATACTTTTTCTCACAAGAGACAGTCCAACAATCAAAGAAAATACATCTATTTACATCTGCGAACAATTTGCTGGTAAAGGTGGCTAAAAAGCAAAATTTGGAGTAAAACAATTTTTTAATAAACTTATCCATTTCATAGTCTGTGAAATTTTAATGGCTCTAATCGGACATCATTTCCCAAAAACACACTGGAAGTCATATATTTGTAGACTTGTAAGTTTGGACAACAACAACAAAAATAACCCACTTATGTAACTGATTACTGACAACATTAGAAAATGTGTCTTTTTGGTTCCAGATTTGCTGCTACTATTATCCTTCCATGATAACTGGTTTCCTCTCAAAGTAATTATTTACAAAAAGCATTTTTGTCTTGAAAACTATACAAAAGAATTTCACCCCAAAACAGTATTTTATTCTCTAGTTTTCACAAGTTCTCTACTAACTGACAACACCCCAACCAACTACCTTGAAAATTAGCAACACATAATCAAATGGGGATTTTAGGTGAAGTCAAATTGTGAAGTTTTATTTCATCACATCCAAAAATAAGTCTTGGAGGATGGTAAAAAAATACAGTTCTTAGTTTGGGCCTAGGCTTCAGATATTTTGTTCTAAATGTATCATGTGCTGACACACTGTGACACAAGGTGAGTACTGACACACTGTGACACAAGGTGAGTGCTGACACACTGTGACACAAGGTGATGAGAGGGACTGATGTAATACTGAATACCACAGACTCCAGAGCAATCATTCATTTGGTTTTGACAAGTCCAGAAGATAAGCTTTAACATGGTCTAGAAGTGTTAAATGTAGGGGTGAAACGATACATCTGTGCCATGCATCGATATGATTCTCGATATGCAACCTGTCATACAATACATATCAATATACATGTGAAGTTGATGGTCTGTCCATGCAACCTGTCATACAATACATATCGATATACATGTGAAGTTGATGGTCTGTCCATCTTTGGAAAGTACATGGTTACCTTTCATGTAGACATTTGGTCCTATTTCCAGCATGCAGACGACAGATAGAAATATAGTTATCATATATTTATATGCAATTCTCATTAATGAGAAGATAACAACAATACTTTCAAACAGATTCAAACAGACTACCTGTTGGTTGCAGTGAGTTTTATCCAACATTTTACACGATTTAATTGTAGCTCCATTTAACTCCCTTTGTTTTGTAAACAAGAATGATTTGAAAACATCTTGTTACCAATTCATTGTCTCAGTTACACTTGGAAGACATTACAATGTTATCTTCAAAACAGAAGAAATAATGCAATTTCCTTGTGCAAGGAAAATCTCATCTAGAACAAATCCAGGCATTGGAAAAAGGCTGAATACCAAAATAATCACATTTTACTTCCTGCAGATGCAAAAGACTGCTGCAGCCACAGGTACTTGTATTTGTTAGTGAAGAATGGAAACTACTAACTACACCCAGTTCTATTCTACAATTTTTTTAAAACTTAAGCAAGATGATAAACTTAAGCAGATTGAAATCTGCCCTATTGCTCATTCTATGCTAATTTCATTTATTCCATCAGTTTCTTCATTCACTGGTTAAATATCTCTGCATAAAAGAGAAATTACAAATTCCCCATGTACAATTTTAAGGAGAGATGATGACAGTATTTTATCCTAAGGAAGACACACACACACACACATTATCAAAGAAAAAAGAAGGGGGAGGAAGAAATGGTCATAGGTCAACATTTATCTAAACTTCAACATTTGTCTCTCTTTCTTCCTGCTCCACCTTTTTAGAGCTCTACTGAAATCAACATCTTTGACACATGTCACCTCTAGTTGTATGAGGATTATTGTCGTTGTTGTGGGATTTAATGCCATTTTTCAGCACACGATAGGCTATGCATGGCGGCCAGTATTAATGGTGGAGGAAGAACCCGGGAAAACCCCCGTAAGAACCACCAACCCACGAAAAGCTACTGGCATGCTTTCTCACATACCCACATTGGCTGAATCCTGGACTCAAACCCACGCAGACAGTGAGATGGCAGTGATCCATAACAGAGAGTGCTTTAGACCACTCGGCCACTAGGGGCCCCTGTATGAGGATTAATATGTTAACTCATCATTCCTTGCTGCCTCTATAACATGTCATACTTTACCTTCTACCTCTCTTTAGTGCCCTAATAACATGGTGCAGTTTACCAAGCTTGTTTCCCCAAGTGCCAAGTCTGAGTGGCAGTATTAGTCTAGGCCTGTATTCCGCATGACAAGTTAAATCAGCACAAACCACTGGTTGATTTCAAGCCATTTCCTAATTATGCAGGCAGCTTAGCCAATAAAATTTTAGCTTACATAGAGTGAACATTGCTGAACAAAGGGAATTTCTTTTACATTGATAGCGGCAAAAATAGTGGAAATAATCAGATCAGAAAATGAAGAAAATTATAAGAATCAGCCACTGGAAGTAGACTTTTACTTGACAGACTCTGTCGGAGTATTCACACAAGGTTAAGTTTGCAAGAGAGATGACAAGTAGAATTTCTGTGTACATGAAATGAATTTCATGTATTGATAGTGTTATCAGTGATAGTGATTCAGATTCCAAATTTTCAGGTTTTTGTGAGGATGAATTTGACCACATTGAATTAAGAAGCATTGGTAGTGACATTGATCTATCTTCTTTGTCAAGTCTGTCAGAAATTGAAACAGAATCCGATTTTCAAGACGGCGAAGTGTGGACAAGAGAGCCACGTACCCCGAAAGTCACCTAGTTTACAGAAAGCGTCGGTTCAACTTTCGTTTTGAATGAGGGGAAAAAAGAAATTGATTTTTACTTTAACTTTTTTTTTCCCTGGCAATGATCGAAAGTATTGTTGCACAAACGAATGGATATGTGGCAAGATGTATTGAAGAAAAGCCCGATTAACTCTGGCAACCCACGACAATAGACGAAATGCTGGCCTTTCTAGGAATACATTTGATTATGTCAATCCTGGCACTTCCAGAATGTAACCTAGCTTGGCGATCAACATGGCCCTTCCAGATAATAAGTATTTCCACAATTATGACCAGAGTACGTTTTGAAAAGTTGTCAAAGTATTTTCATGTAAATGACACCAGGAAGAATCCTCCTATACGCCAGCCCGGACATGACAAGTTGTGTCACGTAAGACCAGTTTTAGACGAAATTTCCAAAACGTGTCTCAAAAATTACACTGGTCATAAAGAGCAGAGTGTGGATGAAGGGATGATAGCATATAAAGGTAGATTATCCTTCAAGCAATATTTGCCTGCGAAGCCAACCAAGTTTTAAATAAAAGTTTGGGAACAGGCAGACCCACACAATGGTTATGTGAACGAGTTCCAGGTGTATACAGGAACAGAAGAGGGCCTTGGTGCATGTGTGGTAACTGATCTGACAACGAAAATACATGGGAAATCGCATGTAGTTAAATGGACAATTTTTTCTCCAGTCCAGCACTCTTTTAATCGCTCAGGAAAGAAAAAATGTATTGCCTCAGTCCATGCGAGCAAATAGAAAGGGAATGCCAGAGGAAATAAAATCTGCCAAATTAAAGAACAGAGACAACAGTGTCCTGATGACAAAAGGAAGCCTATGTGCTATAGCTTGGAAGGACAAAAAAAATTGTCCATTATCTATCAACAAGCTGCAATCCAAGAGAGAGCAAGATGGTGCGTAGGAGACAAAAAAATGGAACCTATCAGGAAGTGCCAGCTCCGATCGTTTCAAAGCTCTATAACAAATACGTGTTTGGGGTTGACCTGGCAGACCAGGAAAGGATGCAGTACTCTACCTGACACAAAGCTACCAAATGGTGGAAATATCTGTTCTGGTTCTGCTTTGATGTTGCTTTAGTAAATGCATTAATAACTATGCAGGAGGGGCCCCAAGTGGCCAAGTGGTCTAAAGCGCTCTCCGTTACGGATCACTGCCATCTCACCTCTGTCTGCGTGGGTTCGAGTCCAGGATTCGGAAAATGTGGATATGTGAGAAAGCATGCCAGTAGCTTCTCGTGGGTCGGTGGTTCTTCCCGGGGTTTTCCTGGATTCTTCCTCCACCATTAATACTGGCCGCCATGCATAGCCTATCATGTACTGAAAAATGGCGTTAAACCCCACAACAACAACAACAACTATGCAGGAGTTGCCCAACCGCAAACTTGTCACCAAAAAGAATAAAGAAATCCGACGAAGACAACTTGATTTTAGAATTGCACTTGCTCTGCAGATGATAGGGACATTTCGAGGATCGAGAAAGAGAAAGGTCATATCTGCAACTGATAACTGTGCAAATGCACATTGGCCCATACAAGCAGAGAAACCAGGGCGATGCAAAATGTGTACCAAAGAAAAAAGGCGGCATGAGGTGTCCATCATGTGCAAACAGTGTGATATCCGTCTATGCATAAAACGTAACTGTTTCTCTAGATACCATGAGGAACTACTTAAAAAATAGTAGGACACGGTGACTAGGCAACATTTTTAGTAATTACATGTATATATTTGATAAATAAATTTGTATAAAAGACTCAGATAAATTTTAGTGTTTACAAACCATGTTTTGTGTTATATTCCTGGATTTTATATCATTCATGTGGATGTCAGCAGGATAAAATAATCAAACAGATATAAGTAGGTAGTTATAGCTTTTATATATGCATGGTTTTAGTCTATAAATCTGAAAATAACTAACACAATTAGCCCATATCCCCACATCATCAGCTAAAAGGTTATGATTTGGCTGTAGCAGCATTAGGCTCTGGTAGTCAGCCCACAAATCAGCTGCAGTAGCGACCCCAGCAGCTAGGCATTGCAGTGAGCCACTATAGTAGCACTAGAAGTTAAAGAATTAATTTCATTTTTTACCTTGTTTTATTCAATTAGTCTTAACCCTGATGTGGATACATATATATGGTTTTGTAGCATGACTCGCAGAGCAAAACTGATTAATTAACAAAAATGACAACTGCATTAGATTTATAAATTGTCTTTTAATTTGGCTCAGAATTCTGCCCTTTGTACATTTAATTTCAAAATACCACTGAAAGGGTCTTGCCGTCTACTTTCTGTCCATCCAGCAAGAACATCTGACTTGTATTTAACATAATTTCTGACTAAAAAATCAGTCACTGGTATCTCCATTAATGCTTTCCCAGCTCCAATAATCTGATACACTTCAAAACTTATTGTCACCATCACTATCATTAGCAAGTATATGCCAAACAAAATCATAATGGACCATTCCAGGAATTGGACATTTTGGGTTTTCTAGGTTGCCCATATTTTAAACACAGGTTTGTAAAACTTTCTTCATGGTTTCAAACTATGTCATACTGCTTATTCCTAGGCATGTTGAGCTAATCAAATCTTGTTTCACAACCATTCATGTTGTGCTGGAAGAATCCAGATGTGGTTCTGCGGCTATCCAAAATAAAAAAAACAGATGTCACGACAAGGGTAAAATAAAAATGTATACTCTGCAGAGCACATTTTCATATGTGAGACTTTCAAAGAATTTGCAGGAGTTCTCAAGTTTCACTGTTCTCCAAGAGCACAAATTCGTATAAATTTTGCATGATTTGCACAATGGCACACCCCGACAACATCTCTGCTTAAGTACTTGACATACCTAATGACTTTCCCATGAAGTCTCTCCCTCTTGCTTTGCCAATAACTCCTGTTTGTCACACAGAAAATAAGCTACAGTGATTTCTGATTGGTAGTTATTGTTTAACCTGGACCGGAAAAACAATAACCACAAATGAAAATTCAATGTAATATATTTCACCGTGCAACACACTGGTAGCATAGCTTTCAAATCAACCAAAGGAGTCAAGATACAATTCAAAGTAGAAATTTCATGTGAAAGTGGTTATTTGATGATGAGTAAAGTACTTCATTCTACATGCAGCAGATGTTTGGAAGGTATATGCTGAACATAGTTCTTGATAAAGATAATTACATGGAATGGGGGGGGGCAAGATTACCAACCATGTCACCGTGTTAACTTGTAGAAGGCAAGTGAGTATTCTCAGTCTTTTTTCTTTACTTATAAACATGAGTACCTGTGACTGCAAATGCTGTTTCCGATGGATTATAATGTTACAGAATAACAAGGTAACTAATAATAATTATCCATGATTGCTAAAGACTATAACAACATGCATATGGTATTTGTCATTTTGTATTCTCTGTCTCTTGTATCGATATGTATCGTTTCAGCAAAAGTATTGATGCACTGATATATCGATGAATCATTTCATCCGTAGTTAAACATGTTTCCAACTGGTAAGAATGAAATTCTCATTTTCATGCATACATCCACCGAGACAAATCAATGGCAACAGTAAACACCAAGGTGAGGTGTTGATAAAATGACCTTTCTTTTAATATTTGTTACTATTGATCAATATCATGTAATATTGTTTACATTATTTTTGATATTTTGTCATATCTCCTTTCATTCTTTTGTGTTGCTGATTTGTGGTGTTTTCAACCTGGCTGTGTTGAGCAGTGCTGGGTACATGTCCTTACCTAGAGTTGCTATCCCAATGACAGAAGTGGAGGAGCTCTCCTCAAATTTGTATGCCAAGTAAATAAGCACCTTATCCTTGGTGTCACGACCCTGAAGGTTGTAAAGCATAACTTTGGAAACGAAAATCTTGTCTAATCCAAAAGCAGCCTTCACTGGTTTACCTCCCTGTTCTTCTGGTTCAGGTGATCTCTTTGTAACTGGATATTGTAATACCAGCCCCCCTGCTTTACACAGACCTAATAAAAAGGTTACAAATTATTAATTTAAGATTTTCAAACTAGAAAACCTGTATAAAATCATTTAAATTATAACAATTTTCTACATTTCTAGCTGACGTATTTCAAAGAAGTTATTAAAAATACAACTATTCTTGCCAAAAAAAGAGAAAGAGTATAACACATGTCCCAGTTGCCCGTAACAAAATCTGGAAATTTAAAACTTCACCAGTGAAAGGAAGCATTCTTGCCTGTTCCAACCCAACTGTAACCTTTACCTTTCACCCTTACATGATTCTATTCTCAATTTTTTTATATCTCCATGGCAACATCAAAAAACAATTTCCATAAATTTAAAATAAAATGAAAATATTTTACCCTGTGACCTAGACAAAGGATTTTTGGTCAGTCATCAAAACGGCTGCTGTGTAAACTGAAGAATCTCAGTGCAACGTAACGTCATGGTTGTTGTTGTGGGGTTTAACATCATTTTTCAGCACACGATAGGCTATGCATGGTGGCCAGTATTAATGGTGGAGGAAGAACCCAGGAAAACCCCAGGAAGAACCACTGACAAACGAGAATCTACTAGCAAGTTTCGCTCATAACCACATTGGCCAAATCCTAGACTCGAACCCTCGCAGACAGAGGTGAGACAGCAGTGATCCATAATGGAGAGTGCTTTAGACCACTTGGCCACTTGAAGCCCCCATTGCAAAGTCAGATGAAAACTTATTCATGGAAGCAGAAGTTTGTAAATTTCAAAATCTAATATATTTGCCACTTTTAACCTGACCTTTAACCTTCTGACTCAGAAATCCCAAGATATACTCTACGTCCATAATGAACTTCTGTGCAAGGTCTGATGACAATTTATCCTTTTCCAATGGGAGAAAGGCAAGATCAAAAAACATTAAGCAATGACATCTTTCACTTTTCCATCTTTAAAACAACTGATTCTTCTGGCCTTGAACTTTCCATCCATTGTGAATAAAGTCTATACATGATGATCAACTGATGCAATCAAGAGATACTGGCCTTCAAAAACTATGATAAATATGATACACATTAAATGGATTGACATTATGATTATGATGTTTTGTGAAAAACTGTTCTCAGACTGAACAAAATCACTAAATACCATTATTTATTTATGGGGGGGGGGAATTCTAAGTCATTATAATACTACAATATATCTGCAGACCTGTGTACTTGTCAAGGACAGCCAGGAAGTTTCTACACTCTTTTGCCTCCTTTAGGTGACAGGAGGGGTCTAGGATCATCTGGGTTAGAGGGAGGCTTGGAAATGATTGATTTGAAAACTCTAGGACACTGTTAAGAAAATCCACCCAGCTCTCCTCCCACAAGATCTCAGTCCTCTCAATTTCCTCATCACTGGAATAATAATAAATAAACTTTAAATCTTTACTGCTTCAATCTGTTTTATAAATATTTTCCAGCACAAAAAGATAAAATGTCAAAAAATTAAGCACTATTATGTGGTCAAAACTTTAGTTTATGTTATTCTAATAT
Source organism: Sinohyriopsis cumingii (assembly GCA_028554795.2). Lineage (NCBI taxonomy): Eukaryota > Metazoa > Mollusca > Bivalvia > Unionida > Unionidae > Sinohyriopsis > Sinohyriopsis cumingii. The sequence continues at coordinate 114,822,905 of CM068838.1, read as the reverse complement.
TTATCATAGAAGAGATATGGAATGTCACATTTTTTTTTTACACACAGATTTTGCTTGACTTGCAGCTTCTATGTTCAAACTGCATTTGGATTTAATTTGGATCGACATACTATGTTACCCTCTGGCTTATAAGATGCTACTATCATTTGCTACTAAATGCTAAAAAGAGGAGATACCTGCTGAAATGTAGTGTCTTCAATCTGAAACTTCATCAGCATAAATAACTCAGGATGTCGATGTGCAAATTAACAAAAATGGTTTATAGCAGTAACTCTATAAAAAGCTTAATTTATTTTACTGAAATTCAGATGCAGAAAAGTTCCATCCATGTATCTGCATATTAACCATGGATTGACTGGATGGCTTATCGCCCTGTAACCAACTAATATGTGGTTCAACTTCTGCTCTTACTTGTTTTCTCTTCCATGACATCTGGAGCAGCTGTAGTGGGATCACAAATTGAAACTGCCATCTTATGCAAGGTGTACACAATCAAGCCTGATCACTGAAAGTGCCATCTTATGCAAGGTGTACACAGTCAAGCCTGGTCATTGAAAGTGCCATTTTTTGCAAGGTGTACATAGTCAAGCCTGATCACTGAAAGTGCCATCTTATGCAAGGTGTACACAGTCAAGCCTGATCATTGAAACTCATCTTATGCAAGGTGTACACAGTCAAGCCTGATCATTGAAAGTGCCATCTTATGCAAGGTGTACACAGTCAAGCCTGATCATTGAAAGTGCCATCTTTTCCAAGGTGTACACAGTCAAGCCTGATCACTGAAAGTGCCATCTTATGCAATGTGTACACAGTCAAGCCTGATCATTGAAAGTGCCATTTTTTGCAAGGTGTACACAGTCAAGCCTGATCATTGAAAGTGCCATCTTATGCAAGGCGTACATAGTCAAGCCTGATCACTGAAACTCATCTTATGCAAGGTGTACAGTCAAGCCTGATCATTGAAACTCATCTTATGCAAGGTGTACAGTCAAGCCTGATCATTGAAAGTGCCATCTTATGCAAGGTGTACACAGTCAAGCCTGATCAAGATATAGTACGTCTTTTAAAAGTACAGCTCTCCCCCGTTATAACATGCTTCACTATAATGCAATTCCAGATATAAATCAGTAGTGCTATAGACCCTAAAATCAAAATTATAAAAATTATAATTTCACGAAAGAAATTTTAAAAAAATAATTCTCTGCATCTATCAGCTGAAACCTTTATGTCCAAAACTACTGTAATTGATTTGGGTATTACCAGAATGTGTTTATGTCCAAACTTCTGTAACTGATTTGGGTATTACCAGAATGTGTTTATGTCCAAAACTACTGGAACTGATTTGGGTATTACCAGAATGTGTTTATGTCCAAAACTACTCTAATTGATTTGGGTATTACCGGAATGTGTTTCTGTCCAAAACTACAGTAACTGATTTGGGTATTACCAGAATGTGTTTCTATCCAAAACTACTGTAACTGATTTGTGTATTACCAGAATGTGTGTCTATCCAAAACTACTGTAATTGATTTAAGTATTAACAGAATGTGTTTCTATCCAAAACTACTGTAACTGATTTGTGTATTACCAGAATATGTTTCTATCCAAAACTACTGTAACTGATTTGTGTACTACCAGAATGTGTGTCTATCCAAAACTGCTGTAATTGATCTGAGTATTACCAGAATGTGTTTCTATCCAAAACTACTGTAACTGATTTGTGTATTACCAGAATGTGTTTCTACAGTCACAGTTTAACTGATTAGCCACTGCTGTATTCAGGCAACACAAGATATTGTATTCCTAACAGGCTATTGAACACCTGAAATTATCTATGTTTCCAATAAGCCATAAGTGTCAATGCTCTGTATCAACTATTGTATTTGACAAATGTACACGTGACAGTCGAATTTGCCGTAACTCTTTAACTACTGGTGCCAGATATATCCGCCACATAAATATGAGTTGCCTCGAGAGTGACCAATTCATCAGCCGCTGAAGAAATCCAGTACTGGTCCTGGTGACTGGTATGTACGCAGGCATTGTTTTGCATTCTGTACCCCCATGACTGATAGGTCTGCACTGTATGTTCATGTTACAATTGGTCTTACTGTTCAATACTTGGAGGGAAAAGAACATTCAACCAATAAAAATTAAGTTAACAAATGATTGTTGTTACTAAATACAAGGATTTTTTGCAATGTTATAGCACCATTTTCTTAATATACATGTTTGAAGTTTACAGTGTTAGCAATGTTGTCCGCTTATGAGAGTGATTCGGGTACCAAATTTTCAGTGTTTCTGGAAGATGAATTTGACAACTTTGAGTTCAGAAGTGCTGGTACTGACATTAAGATATCATCTTTGTCAAGTCTGTCAGAAATAGAGCCCAATTCTGACAATGATGATATTGAAGTAAGGTCCAGAAGTCACAGAGTTTATGGAAAACATCGATCCTACTTTTGTTTTAGATCAGGGGCAGAAGGAAATTGATTTTTCTGTAAAAAAATATCCCAGGCACTGATTGAGAGCATTGTGGCACAAACCAATGGATATGCAGCAAGATGTATTGAAGAAAAGCCCAATTTACAATGGCAACCCACAACAATGGACAAAATGCTGGCCTTTCTAGGAATACATCTGATTTTGTCAATCTTGGCATTTCCGGCCTATGTTCAACCTTGGTGATAAACATGGCCCATCCAGATACAAAGTATTCCCACAATTATTACCAGAATAAGTTTTGAAAATTTGCAGAAGTATTTTCATGTAAATGACACCAGGCAAAATCCACCAAGACGCCAGCCTGGACATGACAAGTTGTGTCACGTAAGATCAGTTCCTGATGAAATTTCCAAAACGTGTCTTCAAAATTATAATGGTCACAAAGAGCAGAGTGTGGATGAAGGGATGATTGCGTATAAAGGCAGATTATCCTTCAAACAATATTTGCCTGTGAAGCCAACCAAGTTTGGAATAAAAGTTTGGGAACGGGCAGACCCACACAATGGTTATGTGCACGAGTTCCAGGTGTATACAGGAACAGAAGAGGGCCTTGGTGCACGTGTGGTTACCGATCTGACAGCAAATTTACGTGGGACATGGGAAATCTCATGTAGTTTACATGGACAATTTTTTCTCCTGTCCAGCACTCTTTGAATTCCTCAAGAAAGAACAAATTTATTGCCTCGGTACAGTATGAGAGAATAGAAAGGGAATGCCACAGGAACTAAAATCTGCCAAATTAAAGAACAGAGGAAGTCTATGTGCTATAGCTTGAAAGGACAAAAAAATGGCATTATCTCTCAACAAGTTGTGAGCCAAGCAAGAACAAGATGGTGCATAGGAGACAAAAAAATGGAACCTACCAGGAAGTGCCAGCTCCGCTTGTCATGGAACTCTACAATAAATATATGTTTTGGGGTTGACCTGGCAGACCAGAATAGGATGCAGTACTCTACCTGTGGCAAAGCTACCAAATGGTGGAAATATCTGTTCTCGTTCTACTTTGATGTTTCTCTCGTAAATGTGTTAATAACTATGCAGGAGTCACACAGCCACAAACTTTTCACCAAAAAAACAAAGAAATCCAACGGAAACAACTTGACTTACGAATTGCACATGCGCAGCAGATGATAGGGACATTTCGAGGATCAAGAGTATATCTACAATTGATAACTGTGGAAATGCACATTGGACCACAAAAGCTGAGAAACCAGGGCGATGCAAAATGTGTTTCAAAGAAAAATGGTGGCATGAGGTATCCATCATGTGCAAACAGTGTGGTGTCCGTCTGTGCATAAAACACAACTGTTTCATTAGACACCATAAGGAAATACTTGGGAAACAGTAGAACATAGTGACTAGTTAAACATTTGTTTGTAATTACTTGTGTATATTAGATGATTAATTTCCTACAAAAAAAAGACATAAATTTTAGGGTTTACAAACGGTTTTGTGTTGAATATTCATGGATTTTATACAATATTGTGGATGTTAGAAGGATACAGGAATCAAGCAGACATAAGGTAGTTATAGCATTTATTTATGAATGGTTTTAGTCTATAAATCAGTTTATTATACAGAAAATAACTGGAACAGTTAGCCCATATCCCAACATCATCAGCTAAAATATTATCATTTGGTTGTAGCAGCATTAGGCTCTGGTAGTCAGCCCACAAATCAGATACAGTAGGCTGCAGTAGTCACCCTAGTAGCCAGGTATAGCCAGACCACAAATCAGATACAGTAGGCTGCAGTAGTCACCCCAGTAGCCAGGTATAGCCAGGCCACAAATCAGATACAGTAGGCTGCAGTAGTCACCCCAGTAGCCAGGTATAGCCAGGCCACAAATCAGATACAGTAGGCTGCAGTAGTCACCCCAGTAGCCAGGTATAGCCAGGCCACAAATCAGATACAGTAGGCTGCAGTAGTCACCCCAGCAACTAGGTATAGCCAGGCCACAAATCAGATACAGTAGACTGCAGTAGTCACCCCAGCAGCTAGGTATAGCCAGGACACAAATCAGATACAGTAGGCTGCAGTAGTCACCCCAGCAGCTAGGTAAAGCCAGGCCACAAATCAGATACAGTAGGCTGTAGTAGTCGTCCCAGTAGCCAGGTATAGCCAGGCCACAAATCAGATACAGTAGGCTGCAGTAGTCACCCCAGCAGCCAGGTATAGCCAGGCCACAAATCAGATACAGTAGGCTGCAGTAGTCACCCCAGCAGCTAGGTATAGCCAGGCCACAAATCAGATACAGTAGGCTGCAGTAGTCACCCCAGCAGCTAGGTATAGCCAAGCCACAAATCAGATACAGTAGGCTGCAGTAGTCACCCCAGCAGCTAGGTATAGCCAGCCCACAAATCAGATACAGTAGGCTGCAGTAGTCACCCCTGCAGCTAGGTATAGCCAGGCCATAAATCAGATACAGTAGGCTGCAGTAGTCACCCCAGCAGCTAAGTATAGCCAGGCCACAAATCAGATACAGTAGGCTGCAGTAGTCACCCCAGCAGCTAGGTATAGCCAGCCCACAAATCAGATATAGTAGGCTGCAGTAGTCACCCCAGCAGCTAGGTATAGCCAGGCCACAAATCAGATACAGTAGGTTGCAGTAGTCACCCCAGTAGCCAGGTATAGCCAGGCCACAAATCAGATACAGTAGGCTGTAGTAGTCACCCCAGCAGCTAGGAATAGCCAGGCCACAAATCAGATACAGTAGGCTGTAGTAGTCACCCCAGTAGCCAGGTATAGCCAGGCCACAAATCAGATACAGTAGGCTGTAGTAGTTATCCCAGTAGCCAGGTGTAGCCAGGCCACAAATCAGATACAGTAGGCTGTAGTTGTTATCCCAGTAGCCAGGTATAGCCAGGCCACAAATCCGATACAGTAGGCTGCAGTAGTCACCCCAGTAGCCAGATATAGCCAGCCCACAAATCCGATACAGTAGGCTGCAGTAGTCACCCCAGCAGCTAGGTATAGCCAGCCCACAAATCAGATACAGTAGGCTGCAGTAGTCACCCCAGCAGCTAGGTATAGCCAGGCCACAAATCAGATACAGTAGGCTGCAGTAGTCACCCCAGCAGCCAGGTATAGCCAGGCCACAAATCAGATACATTAGGTTGCAGTAGTCACCCCAGTAGCCAGGTATAGCCAGCCCACAAATCAGATACAGTAGGTTGCAGTAGTCACCCCAGTAGCCAGGTATAGCCAGGCCACAAATCAGATACAGTAGGCTGTAGTAGTCACCCCAGCAGCTAGGAATAGCCAGGCCACAAATCAGATACAGTAGGCTGTAGTAGTCACCCCAGTAGCCAGGTATAGCCAGGCCACAAATCAGATACAGTAGGCTGTAGTAGTTATCCCAGTAGCCAGGTATAGCAAGGCCACAAATCCGATACAGTAGGCTGCAGTAGTCACCCCAGTAGCCAGGTATAGCCAGGCCACAAATCAGATACAGTAGGCTGTAGTAGTCACCCCAGTAGCCAGGTACAGCCAGCCCACAAATCAGATACAGTAGGCTGCAGTAGTCACCCCAGCAGCTAGGTATAGCCAGGCCACAAATCAGATACAGCAGGCTGCAGTAGTCACCCCAGCAGCTAGGTATAGCCAGGCCACAAATCAGATACAGTAGGCTGCAGTAGTCACCCCAGCAGCTAGGTATAGCCAAGCCACAAATCAGATACAGTAGGCTGCAGCAGTCACCCCAGCCGCTAGGTATAGCCAGCCCACAAATCAGATACAGTAGGCTGCAGTAGTCACCCCAGCAGCTAGGTATAGCCAGCCCACAAATCAGATACAGTAGGCTGCAGTAGTCACCCCAGCAGCCAGGTATAGCCAGGCCACAAATCAGATACAGTAGGCTGCAGTAGTCACCCCAGCAGCTAGGTATAGCCAGGCCACAAATCAGATACAGTAGGCTGCAGTAGTCACCCCAGCAGCTAGGTATAGCCAGGCCACAAATCAGATACAGTAGGCTGCAGTAGTCACCCCAGCAGCTAGGTATAGCCAGGCCACAAATCAGATACAGTAGGTTGCAGTAGTCACCCCAGTAGCCAGGTATAGCCAGGCCACAAATCAGATACAGTAGGCTGTAGTAGTCACCCCAGCAGCTAGGAATAGCCAGGCCACAAATCAGATACAGTAGGCTGTAGTAGTCACCCCAGTAGCCAGGTCACAAATCAGATACAGTTGGCTGTAGTAGTTATCCCAGTAGCCAGGTATAGCCAGGCCACAAATCAGATACAGTAGGCTGTAGTAGTCACCCCAGTAGCCAGGTATAGCCAGGCACAGTTGTGAGCTATACACTGGCACCAGTAGTTAACACATTAACCCCTAGCAACGAGTTAACGTGGCAGGAGGTAGAAGCCTACTGCCAAGCTCTGTAGTATCATGGTCATGCATGATACACTAAAGTGGGTGGTATTACAGAAAGGTAGACAGATGTAGCTCTACAATGATACCGAATAATGTGGAATTTCTAGTTGCACTGCAAAATAAAGAAAGAAAAACCACATTTTTAGGACCCGATTTTTTAAAACCCAAATTTCACCCGTGGTTGGAATCTGATTTGTGTCCAAATTTTAGACTTTTTGGTCTCAGATCTAAGGTAAACTGGTATGAACTGCAAACAGACAGATGGACCTTTGCAAAAAGTAGGATAAGATGGCCATTTGAAATAAAGAGTGGTCTCAATACCAAAAAAATGGTTCTGTTTAGCGCCCAAAAAACGAATGTGCAACCTTTACCTTTCTGCTCATGTACGAGCCAAACAGCCAATGAAAAACAATGTTTCTGAAACAACTAGGAAGTATGTTATTGAAAGATCACCTGGGATTTGGTGGTTTCAGATCTATTCAGAAACAGCTTTCAAAATGTGTTTCCTACTCGAATTTTAAAGAGCTAAGCACTAAAGCAACCTTGGCAGATCAGTGACTTGAGCTATGTAACCTTGGCAGATCAGTGACTTGAGTTATGTAAACACAGCTCAAGGATTATACAGAAGACCAGCTTATTCTCGACCAATATATACTGACACCTGGACCACAACAGATCACAGAAAGGATGTCTTTTCAACATGCTGCAATATACACTGACACCTGGACCACAACAGATCACAGAAAGGATGTCTTTTCAACATGTTGCTGCTTTATGTAATCTGTTGCAGTACAGCCCAGAAGAGATGTTGTTACAGTACAAAATAAGGTTCATTCAAACAATTAAGTGTCACTTACCAGTGAAATTAGATTTAAAAGTGAGCTAGTCTTTTTGAGTTAATAAAGATGCTTAATATCGCAATGGAGACATCTAGCGAAAGGAAAGTTTATTTTGTTAATAGGATTGTGATTTTAAGGGATTCACAGATGAGGATGCTGAAAAGGTTGTGTTACAGGAGTATGTGAACATTTCAACTTGTTTGATATTTTCAGCATGGGATCAAAATTGATAAGGATTGCACCACTGTTGAATGTAAGACTGATGCTGATATGCGGTTCTTCCTAGGTGCCAAAACAGAAATTTAGATCCCGATCATGAGGAAGACACATCAGAAACATGTTTATAATGCTATATTTATATTCAAGAAAGGACTATGTGCTAGAAAGCCAGGACACTGAGCCCTTGAAAATTATGCATCTGAGAAATATCGCAGACTTTGCTATAAAAAAAAACAAGAATGATCTAGTCTCAAAAAACGGAATATCACGAAATACTTCCAGTATGTGAGTGAATACTGTTTATTTGGATTAGTTGTTTTTGTAGGTTTTAACATCATTTTTCAGCACAAGACAGACTATAATATGGCAGCCAATATAACTGGTGAAGGAAGAACCCTGGAAAAACCATGACAAGAACCACCAGCCCATGAGAAGCTACTGGCAAGCTTTCTTATGCACCCACATCAGATTTGGATCAGTACTTTTTGTAAACAAACATGTCTGTTTTGGACATCAGTGAATTTTAAATGGATCTGTGTATGCAAGTTTGTCATCATTTTTTTCTGTTATTCCATGTTCTTGAATCACTAAAAGCATGTCGTACATAATGTGACAATCACTTAGTAGCTAAATCATATCTAACCAATATTCTTAACTCAAAACATGATATCTTACTGATAAAAAATGACATTACTCCATGCATTTGTTGCAGATAGATGTTCATTTATTTAATTGCAAAATGGGCGGAGAAGTGGTAAACATGTGATTGAGAGCTCCTAATTAAAATAGAATGAGGCTTTTAATGTCAAGCTGCATTGGCCTCAAGAGCAACCTTAATGTAATAATTTTTACATTATTTGTAATCACTTTCAAACATGAGGCAGCTGTAGATAGAAATTATAACTTGCAAGCATATTTTTTAAATGAGGTGTTTTTGTTTTTAATAAACTAACATTATTACTACACAACTGACTAGTGTTTTGTTTACCCTGCCAAAAACACAAGTACACTCAACATTTTTTATCACTTTTGCTATAATGCTCATCTGGTATAAAACACGGTCAGCAGTTATGGACCCTAACTACAGCGTTACAACAGAGGAGCTGTATGAAGAATCTGTCACAGGAATTAAGGACTTTGAATGAGATCAGTTGTAACACATCTTGCTAGGGTTAACTAGCTCAAGGTTAATGCCCAAGTCCCAAGTGCATATTGCTCCACTAATAAAAATGTGTCCTACAGATTAATTTTACCTTTAATTAAGAAAAAAGCTGCATATATTAAACAAAGGCAAACCATCCAGTGATTTTCATGAATATTTTTTATTACACTTTAGACATAACTACCTCCCCTTTGAAGTGTTGAGATAGATGTTATAATTAATATCCACGTCATATCCAGGAATTATGGGCAAGTCCATTTTAGAGGAGACCTCAAATGCACCAGACATCAAAACCACATCTGAAAATGACCATAAATAAAAACAAATGTAAATAGAGAAAAACCAAGCATAACTGTTATACATGTTAGTAGACAGCACTATATCAAAGCTCCCCCTTTCAACCATGACTAGAACATACAAAACAATGCTACAGTAATAAAATTAACACTTTCAACATAATTTCGGGCAGAGCACAACCCTTTTGGAAAAATGACCTCATAGGTTTTACACCTGTGAACAGCTATCTTATAAGCTACTAATGACCTTTTATCAGGGTGGTGGGGGTGGGCAGATGTCGAGACAATAGTTTTACAGGATTAAATCTGGTCAACCACCATACCTATGTGGTCAGTAGGTAAAAACTGACCATTTTAAATGAGTGGATTATAATGTCTAATAAACAGAAAAGATTTTCATAAACCAAGGTTGTTGATTTTAATACCTAGTACCTGCTGGACATTGTGCTACTGCCATCAATAATGCAAAAAGGATAATATTTCAAAATCTCAATTTGAGGAACCTTTTTTTTTAGATATTTAGTGAAACTTGGGCCTGGACACACTGCCAGCTGCAAAATAATCAAAAGCTGATCAAATAATAATAATAATAAGGACTTTGTATAGCGCCTAATCTTTAGAAGCTCTAAGCGCTTTACAACATTAAACAACACCTATAAGATAAGAAACATAATAATATTATTACAAAAACAAACATGAAATTAGAAAAACATTAAAAAATAAAAAACATGCTGAGAATATTTCAGGTAGGAAACATTATTAGGTCTTTAAGTTTGTTCTTGCAGTCGAAATAAGTGAGTTTTGAGAGCCCTCTTGAATGTGATCACTGTGTCTTTGTGTCTAAGTTCAGTGGGTAATTCATTCCACGTTGCTGTCCCTGGTATGCAAAAGAACACTGTCCATATGACTTTGTTTTCATAGTGGGAATAACGAGTATACGATTGTCAGAAGAGAAGCGCAAGTATCTTGCTGGTGTGTACACATGGGTGAGGTCAGATAGGTATGTTGAACTAGAGTCCAACAGTGAAATGTAGCACAGAGAACAAATTTTGTGTTTGATTCTGGATCGAATGGATAGCCAGTGTAGGGTACAGAGCAGCAGGGAGGTGTGCTCTGATTGTGGCACTCTAAGTATGATCCGAGCAGCTGTGTTTTGAACTTTTTGAAGTTTCTGGAGTAGATATTGAGATGAACCAGACAGAATTGAGTTACAACAGTCCAGTCTTAAAGTACTAATGAACACACAGAAACAGACATGAACTGGACTTAAATACATTATAAATCTATGAATCCAAATGTTTCAAAGACATAAAGTGAAATCTATATTTTATTTGTAACATATATTTTAATCCTGGTAAATATCAAACTTAATCCATTACTTCACCCAAGTACCCTTAGACATCTCCAATGTATTCCAGTGGAAGTGCTTTTCAATGCATATGTCTGATTTGCAAGCAAGCATATCTAGATGCCTTCGAACTTGTCATGTGCACAGAAGTGCATTTCAATGGCCACAGTAAATATCAGCCATTCTGTGCCACCTTTAAGGAAACCCCCTTTCAGAAACTGCAGGCACTGAGGTAAATGACCATTACATTACATCATAAGGTTTCTATTTAACAATATATAAATCTGTTACTTAAAATTAACTGGGTCCGATTCTGTAGTATCCAAAATGGAGGCCACAATTTTTTTCTGCACTTTTAGACTGGATGATTAAAATAATGACTATAAAGATTTCACCAAGTCAGATATTAGCAATTAAAACACTGATATAGACAACACTGATTTTTGACAATTTTTCAAATTTAGGCAATCTGTTGATAAAGACTTAAAGAACCAATGGATTTAGAGGCATTGAAAGGACAGCTACAGCTGGTCACATAGCTTCAATGACAGATAGTTAATTAATTCAAGATTTTTAAGCAATTTCAGAAAAATTTAATTTTAAAAAATTCTGTTTGAAAAATAATCATACTACCATAAAGATCATATATTACTCTTACACCTATCTATAGATGATAAATATGTACAAAAAAGAAAAAAATCTTACACTGATCTAAATTGTACAAGCAAGCCTATTCACATGGAACCATTTAGGTAAAAGGTGTTCTACTGGCACTCTGTGGTTTTGGCATATGTGTGTTGACAGCCTACACAACAACAGCTGATATGAGATGAAGGTTTAAGTGTCCATGGCATTTGTATATACCAGTATCTAAATTTGACTCACTTATGTATCCCAATATGAAAATCTCATTGATCCATCTAAAAAAAATCTCTATTATATGTATCAATAATTCTGTCTTTACCTATAACTACCTATTATATTTTATCTACCCACTCTCCTTGCTGACTTGTGTGTGAATGTTTGTGAGCAAATACATGCCCAATCTGGTGTATGCATGTGATTTGGATTTTTAACAGATTTTTTTGTTAATTCATCACATCCCCATGATGCCTGCAGAGTGGCAGTTTACAGTGAAGTATACCACTACGACATCAAGCTGCAGACATGTAGCATCATGTCCCACCAAGTCATATTATCCTAACACCAGGCCAACCAGATCTAACTTGAACCTCTTAATGCTGAGTGCCATGCAAGGCAACTGTTAGTACTATTTTTATGTATTTCATATGACTCAGCCAGGGTTCTAACCTGCAACCACCCACATCCGAGGTGGATGCTCTAACCACTAGGCCATTAGAGCAGTCCTCCAAACTGGTACCAACCTCACTGAAAAATCCTGGTTCTGTGCCAGAGTTGGGACAAGTTTAAAGTCGCAAAGCAATGAAACAAAATGGCCTACTCTTACTTTCAATAAATTTGATGAATATGCTAGGTTTTAATAAGTTCTCCCTCACTGTAAGACTGCTCAGTATACCACCATAAAGCAAGACTACCTTATAATGAAGTCCATTATACACACATTACTATCACTTAATAACATGAGATCCATGCCCATGCTTGCCTTATAATAATGGTATTATAATGAATGGGCTTTATAGTAAAGGAGTATTATATTACTTTAAAACTGTCATAAAATAAAATTACTTTAAAACTGTCATAAAATAAAAGATACAATCCAAATGGAAATGATAACAAGAAAATAATCTCCAGAGGCAAATATTACACTAATCTAAACTCAAATGCCATGCTTTGTAACAATCATAATTTTTTTCTTCTCATGAGAAATAAAATGTAAAATGTGGATATTCCTATGCAACAAAATGGACACCTCAAGGATGTGTATTGTATTTATCAAAACTGAACTAATTCTTTCCATCACAATAAAGGGAATGACAAAGTTTCTCATTTTTTGGGGCACCATTCAATCTGTGAAGATGAAAATATAGCAAAAACCATATAATAAAGGACTGCAAGAATTAAATTTGCAAATGATTAATATCTGCATTCTGATAAATATCAAACCATGATCATTTAATCCTTATAATTCCATTTTATCTCCTTTCATCAGATCCATGGATTCCAACAACAAATTTTATTTGTAACAAAAATGCAGTTTTCTTTCATCACATGGTGCCTGAGTTCAGTACAGCTCATGTGACTGTTCAATACCCCTTGCTTCGTAATAGGGGTGGATAGAGAGTGGAGAGGATAAGGAAAAAAGAAACTCCACCAGCTCTTAACACATAATGATGGAGTTGGTGTGGCTTCTTGCAGATAACTCTATCCGCCATGAGTAGCATCTGATGACAACTACAGAGTAGAAACAGTCTCAATAAAATGGGCATGGTTTACTAAAGAAGTTCAGTAAGAGGAAAGTTTTAACTTTAATTGTAGTTGCTTCTAGGAGCAATTTTCTTAATTTATGATAGTGAAAAACATGAAGATTCACTTTATTACAAGTCTCAATTATATGTTGTTACAACTCTTTGGTCTTAAACTAAGTAAAACAAAAGAGCAAATATCAACAAATATAGTACAATTCAATAAATAATTTAATTCCTTAGAATACAAAATGAAACTTTAAAAACAGAACTGACAGTATTGTGAATTAAATTCTAAAAAGTTATGACAGTTCTATCACAAGTCCAAAAGTATAAAGTATTTGGAATGAATTCCAGTAGTGTTCCGAATTCCAATTTTGAATGTGCTGATGTACCAACACCCTGGAATAGTGTTGATGTGCTAATAATCTTGATGAATCACAATGACATAATCCAAAATGTCTCTAAATGAATTTACAATAATCCAAATATAGTGATTTAGTCTTAAAGTAACAATGTGCACTTTGTAATGCCAATGAATAATTGAAATAAAAGATGCTTCTTAAATTAACCAATGGGAACCAAATATATAGTAGTTTAAATAATTTATTCTTTAATCATGTTTCAAACATTAGGAACTGTACATGTGAGCATGTATTGAAACAGCTTAATAACAAAAATATATGGCTTATAGACATCATGTTCTTTACATTTTACCAATTTGACTTGCTGTTGTTGTTGTTGTAGAGTTTAATGCCATTTGTCAGCACAAGATAGCCTATACATGGTGGCCAGTATAAATGGTGGAGGAAGAACTTGGGAAAGCCTTGGAAAAAACCATTGACCCACGAGAAGCTACTGGCAAGTTTTATCACATATCCAATTGGCCAAACCCAAGATTCTAACACACGCAGACAGAGGTGAGTTGGCAATAATCCGTAATGGTGAGCACTTTAGACCACTCGGCCACTTGGGGCCCCCATTTTGACTTGCAGGTAAGATATTATTATTTGGCAATTCCATGTACCTTGATGTGCAAACCTTCCTAAAATCATGAAAACGTTTTTTCAAGTTCACAAACAGAGTACCAAGTAGGTTCTGAACATTACCATATTAGATATCCATCTTTCCATGGTTGTCTTCATTCAGTGGCTGTTCAAAATGTCAACCAGTAATTTTGGCCCACCCCTCAATGATGTGTGGGTAGTGATTTGTAGGTATCAATACTCCACCTGGTGTAAAACTGGAGGGGATTAAATCCCCCACCATGAAGTATAAGGAATCTAAAAATTGCTTGAGATGTACTGTAGCTGGCCCCATCTTCATCACCAATCTACACTGTTCATTATTATGTGGAACTAAGTGTACTGAAAAACTTTTCCAAGCTAATACAAACTACAGAATCCCAACACTACAGTTGATGACGGTAACACTCACTTTTATATTACAAATATATCTTTAGCATCCATGGTGCTCACTTTCTATATTCTTATCTCCTTCAACAAAAATTGATTTCAGTTTTGGCAAGATCCACTGTTATTATGTCATAGGGCCATGACAATGAAAAACAACTAATCAGAACACACTACAGAAGCAAAACAGCAATAATTTATTTATTAGCAATTAAGGTACAGTAGCTCATATTGTATGGTGTATGTTTTGTTAGGCTACAGAGGCAAATGATGGAATGCAATCATCTGACTGGGTGACTAGTCCTTTATCTTCTAAGCAGTGATTATATCTTGTATTGCAAATTGTGACCTGAAGTTACAAGGAAGTGAGGAAGGGGAAACAAACTGCATTATTATGTTTATTATTACTACTGAGTTGATACAGATAAAGCTCGACGTAGAATATAATTAAAGCAGAACGAGACCCAAAAGTAGTCCATTTCATTTAGCTATGGGTAAAGAATTCCAGAACAGTATTTCTTGCATTGAAAGCCAATGTACAGGATGTGTAGTCAATTCATAACAATTGGAATTATTTGTGGATGGAGTTTACTTAGTTATACTGAGAATTACTCAATCTAAACAAGTTTTGTAGCAAGTTCAATATCTAACAACAATAAGGGAAAAAAATATTACCTTCAACAAAATATTTTTAAAAATTGCACACAAGACTGCCATACCTTCTTTGACTACAATAAATCTGTGTCGACCTGGATGCACCTGTACAAGTGAGCCAGGCAGAATGTCTTTGGACAGCTCCTGGTCATTTGGAGTCACAAGGTCATACAATCGGATTGCAGGGGAGTTATCATCAGAGTTCTATGTAACATAAAAAGAAATACACAATGTTAACATAGCAACAATTAAATAACTGATGTAAGTAGTAAAAACTGTTTTAACTGGCAATCACTATATAAAGTACAGTGTTCATAGTAGACAAATAAATCCCAAAATAAAATTCCTGTTCATTTCCTAAAACAAGGTTTTAGACTTTACCTCAATAAATTTATTCAAATGTCTCTTTAACAACTATTTCTATATGCATACTCCATGTTATGATACACTTTATACACGTAACATTAGTATATACATGCACATACTCCATGCAATGTTACACTTTATACACATAACATTAGTATATACATGCACATACTCCATGCAATGTTACACTTTATACACGTAACATTAGTATATACATGCACATACTCCATGCAATATTACACTTTATACATGTAACATTAGTATATACATGTACATACTCCATGTTATGATACACTTTATACACACAACATTAGTATATACATGCACATACTCCATGCAATGATACACTTTATACATGCAACATTAGTATATACATGCACATACGCCATGCAATGATACACTTTATACACACAACATTAGTATATACATGCACATACTCCATGCAATGATACACTTTATACACATAACATTAGTATATACATGCACATACTCCATGCAATGATACACTTTATACACATAACATTAGTATATACATGCACATACTCCATGCAATGATACACTTTATACACACAACATTAGTATATACATGCACATACTCCATGCAATGATACACTTTATACATGCAACATTAGTATATACATGCACATACGCCATGCAATGATACACTTTATACACACAACATTAGTATATACATGCACATACTCCATGCAATGATACACTTTATACATGCAACATTAGTATATACATGCACATACGCCATGCAATGATACACTTTATACACACAACATTAGTATATACATGCACATACTCCATGCAATGATACACTTTATACACACAACATTAGTATATACATGCACATACTCCATGCAATGATACACTTTATACACACAACATTGGTATATACATGCACATACGCCATGCAATGATACACTTTATACACACAACATTAGTATATACATGCACATACTCCATGCAATGATACACTTCATACACACAACATTAGTATATACATGCACATACTCCATGCAATGATACACTTTATACACACAACATTAGTATATACATGCACATACTCCATGCAATGATACACTTTATACACACAACACTGGTATATACATGCACATACGCCATGCAATGATACACTTTATACACACAACACTAGTATATACATGCACATACTCCATGCAATGATACACTTTATACACACAACATTAGTATATACATGCACATACTCCATGCAATGATACACTTTATACACACAACATTAGTATATACATGCACATACTCCATGCAATGATACACTTTATACACACAACATTGGTATATACATGCACATACACCATGCAATGATACACTTTATACACACAACATTAGTATATACATGCACATACTCCATGCAATGATACACTTTATACATGCAACATTAGTATATACATGCACATACGCCATGCAATGATACACTTTATACACACAACATTAGTATATGCATGCACATACTCCATGCAATGATACACTTTATACACACAACATAGTATATACATGCACATACTCCATGCAATGATACACTTTATACATGCAACATTAGTATATACATGCACATACGCCATGCAATGATACACTTTATACACACAACATTAGTATATACATGCACATACTCCATGCAATGATACACTTTATACACACAACATTAGTATATACATGCACATACTCCATGCAATGATACACTTTATACACACAACATTAGTATATGCATGTACATACTCCATGCAATGATACACTTTATACACATGACAAGTAGCTGTAGGATTACTTACATTTCCATGCATAGAAACTTCACTGATTTTTTGCATTATCATGAAAGCTTAATTGTACTGGCCATGACAATAATTACTTTGAAATGACAATAAATTTCCATTAACTTTGCAGTTCTAAGTGAACATGAAAAATGGAAATACCTTTTTTTTGACTTGCAAGTGATATATGCCAGACCTTTGAGGACTTACTTAAACTATGCATATATAATGAAGTGAAATGTGAATCTGTATAAGCATACTTCATTTATAACTGAAATGCCTAATCTGAATATACAATCCTAAGGGCTGTTCCATTTAAACATATATAGTAGGCTGGTATAGTACTTAGAAAACATACCCAATAAGTTTCACTATACACTTAATTTTTCATTTCTGTCTTACTGCACCAGTAATCAATGCATGTTGTATTTGTCACTTGAATGATTTTAATTTCTGATCAATGGGACAGCCAAAGTGCTGGTTATTCCAAGGTGACATCTACTAGGAGAGATTCAAAGGAGAACATTCAATTAAAGTGATGACTTTGAAATACACTGGCTGTTGGAAGTATGGTACCAAAATAAATTTGTTTAAAATCAGCAATATATATAAAAACAACACATTTAATAACAAAATTTAATCAAGATTTTTCTATGTCCGAATTGAAGTAAGTCCAGTAAATAATTACGATTTATGATAGTCTTATGTTATATTACATGGCATATTTATAGTTAACCCAAGATTTCAAGTAATAAATGTTACTCAAGACATAGTCAATAAGGGTAGGAACTCAGATCACTGGTTCAGTTAACCCTTTACCTCATACAAGCGTCTTTGGACGCCTCTACTCCATTCGCATGGAAGCGCCTTTTGACGCCTCTGCAAGATTCGCATAGAAGCGCCTTTTGACGCCAGCTGTAAACATCAGCCATTTTGAGATAGTTTTCGTAGCGCCACCTTCGGGGAAAACCCCCCTGTTACATACTACATTCATTTCTGCGAATGACAATTACATCAGATCACGTGGTCACTATTCATGCACTGGTCGATATCTGCTATTTAAAGTAACTGGGTCGTAATCTCCACTCTCCAAAATGGCAGCCGCGGATTTCATTCAGTACGTACAAAGTTTTCACGATTAGAATAACAACCACGAAAGATTCAATAAATTAGGTAAAGGCTCTGATATTAATGTAGGCAGCAATTAGTTTTTATAAATTATTAAATTCAGATGACTTAGTGATAGACACACACACGAAAACCTTGTAAATTTCGAGTATCGGAAATGGCAGCTACGGTTGGTCACACAGCCTCACTGACAGGATGGTGAACGAGTTCTCTCAAGATTTCGAAGCACATAAAAAAATTCTTCTGTGGAAAATAATTACACAGCTATAACAATCGGACATTACTCTTAAATTTTTCCACATATAATATATGTGTACCAAAACTGTAAAATGGTTAAAATTGTTGTTAAACGTAATATACACTAAATTGCTTAACAGATCACAGGCAGGATTTCATTCAGTACTTACGAAGTTTTCACGAGTAGAATCTCAACCATGAAAGATTCAATAACTTTGGTAAAGGCTATGATATTTATGTAAGCAGCAATTAGTTTTTATTGATTATCAAATTCAGATGACTTAGTGATGTAGACGCAGATGAAAAACGTGTAAATTTCGAGTATGGGAAATGGCAGCTACGGTCGGTCACGCGGCCTCACTGACATGACGGTGAATGAGTTCTCTCTCGATTTTAAAGCACATTATATATTCTTCTGTGAAAAATAACAGCTATAACAATCGGACTTTACTCTTCAATTTTTCCATATATAATAGATGTCTACCTTAAACGTAAAATGGTTAAAACCGCTGTTAAACGTAACACCACTACATTGCTTAACAATTCACAGGCATGCCTATGCGGATGCGGTCTGCTAGGTAACAGGTGTTCTATTTATAGCGTGCTGCACTTTGTCACTATGCTCTATGAGGTAAAGGGTTAAATGGAGGGGTGATTTCAAAATCTAACTCAAAACAGACACTCTTGATTTATCAGAATATTGAGTAAGATTTTAAGTCAAGTACATTTGTCCCCCACCATAAAGTCCCTCAGTATAAAATGCCCCTTGTATATCCCTTTACCTCAGTTGGTTGTTATGTATGCAGTCGATATATGTATTCCAAAGCAACCCAGCGTGTTGCTATAAATAAAACACATCTTACCTATGTGACTCAATACACAGAGGCCTGCCTGTTAAATTTATAGCAGCACAGAACACATCAACACATCTTACCTATGTGACTCAATACACAGAGGCCTGCCTGTTAAATTTATAGCAGCATAGAACACATCAAGTTCAACATCAATTTTAGCCATTTTACCTTTTTGGTACACATCTATTATAAAAGGTTTACGAGTAAATCTGATCTAATAGTAATATAATTATTTTTCTGGAATTTTTTATAATCATTTTAAATTCTTGAGAGAACTCATTCCCCATCAATTCTTTCTATACATTGCCAAATCATCTGAATTTGATAAATTATCAAATATCAGTGTTGACTATATCGACATCATAACATACTGTATATCTGACATAATTCTAATAATCCAAACTCAAGAGCTCAACAAAATCCGCAGCCTCAATTTTGAAAAGTGAAGAATCTGACCCAGTTATTTTACATAATAGGTTACAACTACATTACAAACATCAACCACATAATGTTGCATAATAGTCATTGACCTCATTGTAAGTAGCGAACTGGGAGTTTTCCATTAACTTTAAGCTGGCACAACAAAAACCAGCTCTAAGTGGCAGATGTTTACCATAGGTGTATAAACATGCTTCGATTCAGATGGTGAAGAGGCATCCAAACATGCATGTAAGCAAATCCTCCAGCACTTGCACAAGAATGGGACAGAGACATCCAAGACATGTACAAGAATGGGACAGAGACATCCAAGACATGTACAAGAATGGGACAGAGATATCCAAGACATGTACAAGAATGGGACAGAGATATCCAAGACATGTACAAGAATGGGACAGAGACATCCAAGACATGTACAAGAATGGGACAGAGACATCCAAGAAATGTACAAGAATGGGACAGAGACATCCAAGAAATGTACAAGAATGGGAGAGAGACATCCAAGACACGAAGGTAAATGAATAATACAGGGTATGGTCATGGATCCCATTTTTAATACATCATTGTCACTTCATTTATTTTAGATCTCAGCAAGTGTTTGAACATCACTATATCTTTGTGTTCAATTCACTATAAGGACAAAGCCTTACTTTAACATCCCTCAATTTATGGTTCCCTCAGTTATAAAACTTGTATGGCCCCCATGATCAGTGCTATAAAGAGGGAACAAATAAAATAATGAGTGTTATAGTGGAGAAGAAACACCTTTCTTACCTTTTGTGTTCTTTGAGCAATGGCCTGCCAGGCATGAAACAACAGCATAGCTACTGGGGCATGGATTCCCTCTAACTCGTAGTCATATAGAGTGTATTGGTACGTGGGTTCATCCTTCACTTAACACAAAAATCAGAACAAGATATTTAGAGAAGATGAACATTATGAATTCATTCATTTCCATGGACATAATATTTGTCATTTCTTTCCTTTAACAAAAAAAATATTTTCCTATAGAGAAAATCGATGGAGAAAAAGCCATTTTATTTTCACAAAGGGGTCATTATTTGTCAAGTCTTCAAATGTGTGGTTTGTAGAAAGCAAGAAATTTGAAAACTGGTATGTAAAAAAAACAAAGTGAGTTAAAAGTATTTAAGGAAATGATGACCGCTCCGGTGGCCTAGTGGTTAGAGCATCTGCCTCGAATGCAGAAGGTCATGGGTTCGATCCCTGGCCGAGTCATATCAAAGACTTAGAAAAATGGCACTAACAGCTGCCTTGCCAGGTGCTCAACAGTAAGAGGTTAATGTCAGGACTGGTGTCAGGATAATGTGACTGGATGGGACACGATGCCATGTCTGCACATGCTACCCCAGTGCTAGACATCAATATAAACTGACATCATAATATGACTGAATTTTTTTTAAAACTACGTGAAAGATCCAAATCACACACACACAGAGGAAATGATCAAATATTATAAATGTAATTTCCTTTGCCCTTTCCATCAGTGGAATTGCCAAAATCCTTTCAGAAGGTCATTTTTTTGGTGACATACTGTGCATTTCCAATTTTATCAATGCAGTCATCGAATCTTTGTAATGGAAATGAATCTGTTTTAGTCACACTGTTCACCTTTTTATAATCAGTGCACAGGCAGAAAGTATTATCTGGTTTTGGAACAAGAATAAAGGGTGAACTCCAGTCACATTTACTCTGCTCTATGAAATCATTCTCATCAAATAATGAATTTCTTTTTTTCAAGCATTCCTGTTTGAGAGGGTTCATCCTGTACGAGTGTTGCTTCCCCAGGTGTGGAATTTACAATTTCAACATCATGGTAGATTTTATTTGTTCTTGCAGGAACATCTGGAAATAGGTGCTCATATTCAAGTAAGAACTGTTAATTCATTCTTTTCTTGTTGCTGCAGATGTGAAAGTTTCTGATCAAGATTATTCATAATTTCTGAATTTTGAAGATGTGTTACTCCACAGTCGAATTGCATTCCATAAATTAATTACATGATTAACCTGGCTATCGCTCTCAACACACCTGTACTCCTTTAATTTATTTACATTCCAGGAGTACTATTACTGTAATTTAACTCACTCATTTACTTCTTAACTTTGTAAGGGCCATAATACCCAATCTGAAGAAAATTTTAAGAATGAGCAAGAGAGAACTCTATCACCAGACTCAAAAGTTCCCTCCACTGTAGTTGTGTTAAACCATAATTTCACTTTTTGACTTGAACTGCTGGATGCCAAATCAAAGCACAATTGGCTGGAATATTCCAAACATAAAATTTGACCCTTGATCAGACTGAACAGATCTGGCAAGGCCAAACTGAGTAAAATAAACTTTATCAAAGCTTTTACTATTGTTTTGTCAAAGGCTCGGCTAGTGTGGGTACATGGGAAAGCCTGCCAGTAGCTTCTCATGGGTGGGTGGATCTTCCTTGGGTTTTCCAGGGTTCTTCATCCACCAGTTATACTGGCCACCATGTATAGCATATCTTGTGCTGAAAAATGGCGTCAAACCCTTGAACAACAACAACTATTGTTTTAGTTTTAATATTACTCAAAGGAAGTGCCTCTGGGAATCTTGTTGATGCACGCATTATGGTCAACAAGTATTGGTTACCTGACATGGTCTTAGATAAGTGACCAACACAATCTACCATTATTCTGCTAAATGATTCATCAAATGCAGGAATAGGTTGCAGATGAACCTTGGGTATCCTCTGATTGGGTTTTCATACCATTTGACAAGTGTGACAAGATCTGCAATATTTACAAACATCACTTTTAATTTTTGGCAAATAGAAGTGATTCAAGATCTTGTGATAAGTCTTATAAATCCCTAAATGAGCAGCCAAAGGAGTATCATGGGCCAGACTAAGTATTTCCTGTCTGTACGATTTTGGAATTAAAGTTTTATAGTTCACTGACCACTCATCACCAGCAGGTACCTCCATTTTCTCATAAAAATCCCATTTTTAATGAAATAAACAGGTACTTAAGTGGCTTCAGTTTCAATAATGGCCCTTTGAAACAAACAGGAGATCTAAAGATCTTTTCCTGTTTGACAAAATGTTATTGTCATTTGTCAAACTAATTAGAATAAAGAGAATGAGTAGTTAAAAGAGGATCACTGATCATAACCTCTGATTGATCAAAACGAAGAGCGAAAGTGACCTCATGTGTCAGCTAAAAGAATATTTCTTGATCAACATCATTCTCAAGAGATTTTTCTGCCATAGCTTTAGAAACTGCATAAGCTGGGAATAAATCAGGGAATTCTTTTGCAATAGGATTGACTTTCTGATCCAAACAAGTTGTGTCAGTTACAAATGGATTAACTACAACCTTGTCTCCAGCTAGGTTGTTGCCTAGTAATAAATGGATGCCCTCAATGGGTAAAGCATACACTGTTCTGACTGTCACTGGTCCTGAGACTAAGTCTGATGACAAATTTACACAATGGAGAGGAACATTAACAAAGCCACACTATACTCCCTGAATAAGAACACATTAGAAGAATTCTCAGAAAAGGGCAAAGTACCTAATAATAAAAGACTCAGAGAAGCTCATGTGTCCCTTAAAACTTTAATAGGGATAGGACTGGCTGAATCATTCATGAGTGATATAGGACCCTTTGACATGAATGGTTCATAATTCTCCAGAATAAAATCAGACTGGGGATTATTAGACCCAACAAATGTATTGCTTTCAATACATGACTCACCTTGACCTCTTAGAAATAAGAGCATTTGGAATAGATCTGTCTTGTTTCTGTTGCTTACTTTTCAATTTGTAGCAATCAGAAATAATGGGTCCCTTCTTGCAATAGGCATATATAGGAAAAGAACTTAATCAATCTTATAAGAAACCCAATTTCTAAAAGTTGTGCCAGAATGAGATTTGGAAGGGCTCATATTAGGCTGAAATATTTGTTTAACAGAGGATTGCTGAGTGGAAGACTTACTTACAATAGAAACTTTATGAGCTAAGAAATACTCATCAGCAGTATGAATAGCATTTTCCATGGTTTCGACCTGATGCTCATCAAGATAAGTCTTAACATCACAATGAATGCAATTCTTGAACTATTGAAGTAATACAAGTTGTCATATATGTTCATAATCTTGATCAACTTTTTTGGCTAAGCACCATCTATCAAATAGCTGCTCTTTTTCTCTTGCAGATTCGACATGAGTTTGTCCAGCTTCTTTTTTATAGTTCCTGATCATTTTCAATAAGCCTCAGAGACCAACTCATAACCGTTTAACATGCATCCCTTAACCAGATCATAGTCAGCACTTTGCTGTACTGGCACAGATGCATATATGCCTTGGGCTTTGCCAAAAGTGCACTATGTAATAAAAGAGTCCAATGCTCTCTTGGCCATTTCAAATATTCAGCAATTTTTTCAAAATGAGTAAAATATTTATCTACTTTTTTTTCTCTAAAAGGGGGCACTCACCTAATATTCTAAGCAACATCAAAACTTGAATTTGTATGTAAAGTGGGTATGTGCTTTTCACTTGCCAACTCTAAATTTTTAAATCTAAATTGATATTCCCTTTCTTCCTTTTCTCACTGCATTTGGATTTGTTTCTCTCTTTCCTCTTTCTCCAACTGCATTTGCATTTGTTTTTCTTCTTTTTGTAACTGCATTTTTCTCACATCCCTCTCTCTTTCCATCTGTATAATTTCTTTCTGAAATTGAACCTGTCTTATCTCTAATTCAACATTTTTAGCTGTATTTCCATTTTCATAATTTCCAACCCTTCCTGGGTAGGATTCAAAATAAACTTCTCTGCTTTAATGATATTGTAAAAAGCTTGCTGATTTCACTAAAGATTTCTAAAATGTGAAATAATACTTGGGTTTTTGAAAACTCCAAAACTAGGGGAATTTAAATTTCAAAAACAAAGTTTTCTGAAATATTGTAGCAAAATTTGTATCCCGGACAAGTCCCCCAATTTTCTGTTATAAGTCTATGCTCTTAAATAACTAACAGAAAAGAGTGAAAAACAACAAGCTTAGTAAAATTACAAAGTGAAAATGTGATGTGATTTTTTATTTTTAACGTAGCTTTAACAATTTTTCAGTTATATGCCTGCAATGTGGCAGTTTATAGTGATGTCTAGCTCTGAGGCATCATGCCGCAGACATGTAGCATGATGACCTACCCAGTCACATTATCCTGACACCAGGCCGACCAGTCCTAACAATAACATTCTTAATGCGGAATGCCAGTACCATTTTTGTATGTCTCTGGTATGACTTGGCCGGGGATCGAACCCACGACCTCCCGCATCTGGGGCGGACACTCTAACCACTAGGCCACCAGAGCGGTCAAAGTGAAAATGAGAAAAAAGAACTTACGATATTGCGAATTAAATCCCAAACTAATCAAAGAATTACAGACTTAAGTTCTAGTAATTTACAGTCCTGAATAAAACTCAGTTCAAGTCCCAAAGAGATCCAAAACTGAAGGCAATGACGTGTCTGTTATAGCCTACAGATTGCTGATTTGTCAACAGTCTCTTGTTGAAAAACAGAAATATTATTCCAGGTTTGAATTCAGTATAAATTGCAGTGAATGTCTTATCTAAGAATTTTATCTGAGCACTATTGTATTTCCAGAGAAAATAATCACTTGAATTCAATAATTTAAAGAAAGAAAAATTCACCCCATACTGGTCACAACATAATACAACTTGAAGGTGCTAGATGTTAAAGCACAAATGGTAAAATCCTCACAGTTACAAAATTATATAGTTCTCTACTAGATCTCAGGCAACGATTAGTATTTTCTATAAAAATAAATGTTACCTAATGGAAAATAACCTTCTAGAATGATCTAAAGAGCCTTGTTTATTTACAACATAAAAACCTGTAAAATTCAATTAGGAAACTACAAAACCCGACACAAAGCAACATATTTACTCCTCTTTGTTTACATGGAAAAAAAATTCTGATATACATATAGAGAATAATGAAGCTATTATTAGTTGTTTAAACTGTACATTACAATTATAGGTCTAAAATCAACTTGTGGCTTCTGTCAACAATAAAAATGTGAACTATACCAGGGTCAAGTACCCAGGAGATAGTTCCCACACTCAACAATGTTTGGGAGTAGACCATTTGGTGTTATTGGTAAAGAGTATGGTTTAACTTTTCCGCTCTCTCTGAAACTAAGAAAATTCAGGAATAAAATCCTGGACCTCTTGTGTTTTTTTAATATTGAATTTATGAAACTCATTGAATAATTGCAAGCCTTGGTAAGCAAATACTGGAAATTATTTAACAAGCTTCATAAATTTGAGGGGCTCCGAGTGGCGGAGTGGTCTAAAGCGCTCACCATTACAGATCACTGCCATCTCACCTCTGTCTGTGTGTGTTCGAGTCTCCGATTCGGCCAATGTGGGTATGTGAGAAAGCTTGCCAGTAGCTTCTCGTGGGTCAGTGGTTCTTTCCTGGATTTTCTCGGGTTCTTCCTCCACCATTAATACTGGCCGCCATGTATAGCCTATCGTGTGCTGAAAAATGGCGTTAAACCCTACAACAACAACATCATAAATTTGATATTTAGTCACCACCCATTTCAGATTCTGTGTATCACAGTTTTATTTTAATAGAAGAAAGAAATAATCAAGTTTATTCAGGCTCAGATGTTGCACAATTCAGTTCTTGCATGTAAATATAAAGATGCAAGTTGAATTTATAATGCACAATTCAGTTCTTGCATGTAAACATAAAGATGCAAGTTGAATTTATAATGCGCAATTTTAAAACAAGTAACACTGAATGAAAGCTTAACTGTGTAGTAATCATGTTTGACAATGTATTTAACTTTTCAGTTACCAACTGACGCTGAACAAGGACGGAGGCTGTTATAACCTGCCACATATCTGGGACAATCTGTTAACACTGCTCACCATTCCACCAAGTGATGTTGACAGTCAGTAGAGATCATATCTGTCTGCTGATGAAGTCCTTAGCATAAGGACAAAAGCTAAGGGTTAGCTTTCTCTGTTCTTTTGTGTGTATGTAATTGAAAAGTTAAATACATTGTCAAACACAGTAACATTTAAATGTAGATTGTTTTCTTTTACAAATTATAATTCCTGAGCAGTCTTTCCAAATGAACATAACATTTTACACAAAACAACATTTTCAATACTGGATTGCTGATGGAAATTCCTGCATAGTGCCACATAGTTGATTCCCATCAAGTCGGAGTATTTGACATGCATATACATGGTTTTGATAAGACTGTTTACAATGTTTGCACCTAATGTGTGATGATTCCAATAATATGGACATTCACAAAAAAATACAGTAGTGGATATAATATAAAAATGTATCATTCCAGTTACTGGATATTCATGAGAAAGGATGATTACTGGATCCAAATATTATACGAAATCTAAATATTATGGTAGCTCCAGATTGAATGTATTGTGTCAAGACATAGGCATTACATGATTTAGCATTTTTCATTATTGTTTTAAAAAAAGGAGGCTCCTTTAGATTGACAATTAAACCACGATTGTCCTAGTTGTGTGTTCAGGTCCATCAGACCTCTGTCCATTGACCGATTACTCTTAATTTAATTTGTAACAAGCCCTGTGGGTTAAATTGGCCATATTCTGACAGATTAACTTTTTTTATCCTAATGCCCCTCAAGCAATCAATTGGAAAGTTGGAGACTGTTGATAGTAATACTTTATTGGAAAAAATTCAAGAAGACAGGACCAGGAAAAGTCCCATTGTTGCAAGCAATTGCTAAGGAGAATACTTTGCAAAAATTTCATGGGCTTATTTGGACCAATTAGATTCACATAAAGTGATATGTTAACATGTCAACATAAAGCACTATTAAACTGTACTTGTACTGATACTGAGTTGAGGATTGGAGTTTTGGCTTACCTAGCTAATATTATCTTTTTATAACCCTTTACCACAGAGCATATGGCTTTTTAGCCCTTCAATTTATATGTAGCAAAGTTACCCAGTACAGTACACTATAAATAGAGCACCTGTTACCTATTCGACACCATACACATTGGCCTGCCTGTTTACTGTTAAGTAGTGTAGTATATGTTACCTTTAACATCCAATTTAACCAGTTTACATTTTTGGTAGACATATTATGTATAGAAAGATTTAAGAGTAAAATCCAATTATTATAGCTGTATAGTTATTTTTCACGGAAGAATATTGTATGTGCTTTAAAATCTTGAGAGAGCTCATTCACTGTCAAGTCATTGAAGCCACGTGACCAACTAAAGCTGCCATTTCTCATACTCGAAATTTGCAAGTTCTTTGTCTGAATAACATCACTAAATCATCTGAATTTGATCATATATAAAAACTAATTGCTGCCAACATCAACACCAGAGCCTTTACTTAAGTTAATGAAGCTTTCAAAACTGTGATTCTAAGCCTGAAAACTCAAGTACTGAACGAAATCTGCAGCCTCCAGTTTGGAGAGTGGAGAATACGACCCAGTTACTTTTAATAGCAGATATCGACCAGTGCATAAACAGTGACCACGTGATCTGACATAATTGTCATTCGCAGAAACAAATGTAGTATCTAATGGGGTTTTTCCCCCGAAGGTGGCACTATGAAAACACGCTCAAAATGGCTGATATTTTTACAACAGGTGTCAAAAGGTGCTTTCATGAGAATGGAATAGATGCGTCCAAAGGAACTTGCATGAGGTAAAGGGTTAAACACATTTACTTGGATCTGAACTCAGGGCAATGGTTTTCTCAATGGAAATTCCTGGTCAACCTGATGCCTGTCTTGTTTAGTAAAAGACCTTGTTTACAACTTAGAATGTTCTGAAAATGAAATTTTAACAATCATCCTGGTCCTCTTACTGTGTCATAGGGTTTTATATTGAGGTTGTTTACATCACAATTATTAATTTTCCTAACTTAACATCTGTAGTGGAATCAGTCTTTTAGTTGTGTTCAGTTATAATTTGAGAGGATTTATTTATTTAAAATTATTTATTGGAATTACAAAGACTCAGTGATACTCTTGGGCAAAATCACTACTTTCGGATTATTATAAATTCATTTAAGGACATTATGGATTATATTATGATGATAAACCAAAATTGTTAGCACATCAAAACTATTACAGGCTATTGGTATACCAGAACATACAGGATTGGAATTATTCGGAACACCATTGGAATTCATTCTGGACTTGTGATAGAACTTTTAGGAGTATTTGTGATTTAATTCACAATATTGTTAAGTTCCTGTTTTAAATTTTTACTACGGAAATACATTATTTGCTGGATTTTACTAAAGTTGCTGGTTTTGACATTTTTTCTTTTAAGATTTTAGAGTCTCAGTCAGTCTCTCTCTCTCTCTCTCTCTCTCTCTCACACATACACAGAGGCTATTATGAGTAGACAAATTAAGATCTGGAAATAATATCAGCCTCTGATGCTCCAGATGCACAGAGTGAGAGTCTGAATTAGGTAAGGGAAAGACATGGATATGTGTTTCACAACCACTCTAATTTGTATTTAATTAATTCACTTTTTACTCCAATCATAGAACACTTCCTATTTCAAAACTTTCAGAATTCTCAATTGTTAAAAGCATGCACAATTAACCATCTCCTAATTATAAAATATCTTGGCAATATGTTATATTCCATTTCATTCATGCACTTAATAAAAGCAATACAATGACTTAAGTTTTAAGCAAAGGTGCTTATTTTATATCCTTTAGGGTAGATGTTCCCTGTAAAGTTATTGATTTTACGTTAATCTTGGTGTGTCTTCCTTGTGAAGATTTTACATCATTTTGAGTACTGCTCATTTAAGGTTCCAGAGTTAATATCATTTAGGATAAATGTTCCCACAATGTCTGTCCTTCTACAAATGTTCCATTACCAAGAAAATTTCAAAATTCTATTAATTACGAAATCTTACCACTGCAAGCAAATTCTGTCCACTCGGGGATATTCCATGAAACCGAGTGGTCCCAGGTGACAAGAGGACTGATACAGGGTGTTTCAATCCCAAGTGGGTAGGCCACATTGTAGAGAAATCCAACATTAAGGTCAAGACCTGGAACAGATAGGTAGGTACCATCAATAAATATATTTGACTAGGTACCATCAATAAATATATTTGATTAGGTACCATCAATAAATATACTTGACTAGGTACCATCAATAAATGTATTTGACTAGGTACCATCAATAAATATATTTGACTATCATTCCTACTCACTTTTAGATCTGCAAATGGTAAAAATTGAAGGTACATGGATATATTATTGGATACAGTGATTTGGAAATTAATTAAGTGGCATACAATGATAGTACAAGTCAAGCATCATGTACTATATATATAGAGGATCTCAAATGAGTCACGATTTCATACTGAATTTATGAAACTCATTGAATAATGTTCAGCTTTTGCAAGCCTTGGCTGGTCATTATTCATTTCATAATTTCAATATCAAATCATTACCCATTTGAGATTATTTTTATTTCTTTGGAAATTATTTAGATAGAATGAAGAACAAATAATTTCCTTTATTTTGCACCTTTCATTTGTTGTGCATAAAAAATAATCCCAAATGAAGTGAAACAAATATTAACATATAAAAGTAGATAATACTTTTTACAAATAATAATTCAAAGAACAAGCGTCCTTCTGTATAAACTGAACATTTTCCACAGGCAATTTTTTTTCCAACATGGAATGTCCAATCTATGTCATGTCACATTGTTTGATCCAGTATCAGAGTGCAGTAGATGATCCATGTATGTGGTGAAGTGTCACATTCACAACTAAATATTACATTGCTGTAATATTCATATGAAAGGATGCAGAAATTCCCATAATTACTGTAACGTAATTGTGACTGGATATTTGCATTATTTAACCCTTTACCTCATGCAACCGTCTTTGGATGCCTCTACAAAAGTCGCATCGAAGTGCCTTTTGATGCCTCTGCAAAAGTCGCATGGAAGTGCCTTTTGATATCGGCTGTAAACATCAGCCATTTTAAGCCGGTTTTCGTACCGCCACCTTTGGAGAAAACCCCTTATTCGATACTATATTCATTTCTGCAAATGACAATTACATCAGATCATGTGGTCACTGTTTATGTACTGGTAGATATCTGCTATTTAAAGTAGCTGGGTCGTAATCTCCACTCTCCAAAATGGCGGTCGTGGATTTCATTCAGTACTTACGAAGTTTTCACGATTAGAATCACAACTATGAAAGATTCAATAACCTAGGTAAAGTCTCTGATATTGATGTAGACAGCAATTAGTTTTTATAAATTATCAAATTCAGATGACTTAGTGATGCAGACACAGACGAAAAACTTGTAAATTTCGAGTATGAGAAATGGCTGCTACAGTTGGTCACACGGCCTCACTGACATGACGGTGAACAAATTCTCTCCATATTTTAAAGCACATAACAAATTCTTCCGTGATAAATAATTACACAGTTATAACAATCGGACTTTACTCTTAAATTGTTCCACATATAATAGATGTGTACCAAAAATGTAAAATGGTTAAAACTGCTGTTAAACGTAACATACACTACATTGCTTAACAGTTCACAGGCAGGCTATGCGTATGTGGTCAACTAGGTAACAGGTGTTCTATTTATAGTGCGCTGCACTTTGTCGCTATGCTCTATGAGGTAAAGGGTTAACTTGGAACAGGAGACTACAGAAGACATCAACAAATTTTGAGTCAGAATTGCATCACATATTTACCATGTAAATATGTTGTAGGTGGATGAAGTTCCATGAACAGGGAGACTGGTTTATGTCCACATTCTTCTGTGAACAGAAGTGAGTTTATTACTGCATCTTACAGTTATACAACTCACTCATACTTCCACACCATCTATCAACTGAACAATACCATTAGTTTTACTTTTTGTTCTCATCGTACGGGTTATGCCATTGTTCCTAGCATTATATACTATACATGGTGTAATGAGTCCCAGTTGGAGTAAATTCTTCATATTCAAAAAGATGTGACCTTTATTCCCCAAATTCCCTTTGCGCAGTCAGTTTTTAAAAAGTGGCTGCCAAAATATTGATAGTATTAATAAAAATGAATGGTTCCATGAGGCAGGTAAAGAAACTTTTCCCACAATCACAGCCAATCAGAAAAGAGATTACTGTGCAAGAATTTCATTGGCTTATTAAGGACCAATCAAAATCACAAAGTGATATGTTAACATGTTTAATATAAAAAACATTAAACTGCACATGCTATATGCAAAGTGTATGTGAGAAGTACAATTATGACATTGGCTCTATTCACTGACAGCACATTAAGGTGAGATTTTAGATTCTGTTAATAATCAGTAACATTATGGAGTTCATGGATACATTTTATATGCATTCACATGCATGTACCTAGCATAGGATATACAAAATGAGTAATGAGGGACATGAAGACTTTTTAAAAGAGGATGTTTACTCAAGGATAAGAAAAACTTTTGACCAGTGGTGAGGTGCAACTGAACTGTTCATTTTTAATTTGATTTGAAAGAAATGGACCAGCCATGGTAGACCATCTTGCCAAATTTTGAGGATCCACAACTACAAATACAATATGTATTTACATTTTAAATTACAACAGACAGGTATATAACATTACAAATCCAGGAAATGAACATGGGCAAAGATGCAAAAGAAAGACTCCAAATGAGCTAGATCATGACAAATATAAGCAACCAGTTGAAATTGCTGTATTTAAAAACAAATTGTTTTCAGTTTTATTTTTAGGCTAATTCAAATCTTAGATTGATGAGGAAAGAAAGAATGACAGAAATAAGGAAATCACTGACGGAAAATAACAAATTTATTTGTATATACGTATATATGTAAATATAAAAGAAAAAACTTTACCCACCATTAGAGGCTTAAAATGCATATTTATGATTTAATGGTAGTTGGAAGCAGTCATACACTTGACCTATACACCATGTGGAGTCTTTAAAATTAGCAAATTGACAGCTTACTACTGCATTCAGTATGTGGAGTCTTTAAAATTAGCAAATTGACAGCTTACTACTGCATTCAGTATGTGGAGTCTTTAAAATTAGCAAATTGACAGCTTACTACTGCATTCAGTATGTGGAGTCTTTAAAATTAGCAAACTGACAGCTTACTACTGCATTCAGTATGTGGAGTCTTTAAAATTAGCAAACTGACAGCTTACTACTGCATTCAGTATGTGGAGTCTTTAAAATTAGCAAATAGACAGCTTACTACTGCATTCAGTATGTGGAGTCTTTAAAATTAGCAAATTGACAGCTTACTACTGCATTCAGTTAGTTTTTCTGTTTTATTGTCAGCTGGAGACTGAAATCTCATCTTCAGCAAAGAAAACTAAAGTTGTGAAGTGAATTAATTCATAAAATGGGAAACAATGAATAATAATCCTAAAACATAAACATTTGAAATTTGTTCAAAGCTAATTTCAGTACTTTTTGCATATGAATGATTCAAAGTATTATTTTGTAGTCTGAAGAGGTTTGTCCGAGTTCAAGATTGTGATTTCATACAAGGGTAGAATATAAAAATCAAAATAGATGCAATTTAAAACAATCATGGCAAGGACAAGATACATTGTGTGTGTGTCTATCTATCTATATATATATATATATATATATATATATATATATAT
This sequence comes from Sinohyriopsis cumingii, assembly GCA_028554795.2. Lineage (NCBI taxonomy): Eukaryota > Metazoa > Mollusca > Bivalvia > Unionida > Unionidae > Sinohyriopsis > Sinohyriopsis cumingii. The sequence goes on along the minus strand of CM068838.1, from coordinate 114,789,177 downwards.
ATATATATATATATATATATATATATATATATATATATATATATATATATATATATATATATATTCTTTCATCATTTCATTATCTTTTAGACCCAATCAGTAAAAGACCATAAACAGTTTTTCTTGTTCTTGTGGGTTGACCGCCTTCATGTGCCTCTTCTGTATTTAGCTACACGTATCTGACGAATACTTAGAATGTCCCAAAATGCAATCAGAAAAAGGCAAAAATAATACAAAAGACAGGTGATAATTTCAGTTTTAAAACATTAAGAGGAGAAAAAGGGCATTTTTATGATACCTTGTACTCAAATTGTTTGACTGATAGTACAAAAGACGTAGGTGTGCATGCATGTTTAGGTTTTATAAAGGTGTATTCTGTCCAAATATAAAACATATACGCAATTATGCTAGTAGGTTTTGAGAGAAATGTGGTAAAATTTGCTTTTTTTGATGAACATATACCCATTTACAAAGGAATGATATTAAATGTTTATTTCACATTGTTTCACTATACCAAATGTATATATGATACAGCAAACATATAGTCATTGTGGTATATGTAAAAATTATGTGTTCAATGTAGGAGAAACATAAGTTTAGATTAATTATTACTGGACTGCTGTTGATATGCAAGGTACCAAATAATGTCAACTAATGTTTTACCATTTTTCAAATGGTCCACATGCAGCAACCAAAATGATATTGAAGTAAAAGGTTATTCATGCATAGATTAATATTCTGTAAAAAAATGAATTTGGTTGCTGCATGTAGTCTTCCTTATTTCTTTTGAAAAAAGTTCCCTTTTCAGCACAAAATGGCTATTTTAATGCCAAATTTAACATCATGACCATGTGCATATGATGTCATATCAAATAATCGTTAAAAATCAATTGCAATTTTTTTGTCTGCAAATGTTGACACCATTTTTACCAGTATTATCACATCAGAAAGAACCACTGCCCCATGAGAAGCTACCGGCAAGCTTTCTCACATACCCACATGGCCGAGCCTGAGACTCAAACCCACACAAACAGGTGAGATGGCAGTGATCCATAATGGTGAGCACTTTATATCACTCTGCCACTCACGGCCACTTGCAACTATGTAATTTTATGTCCAATCTGAGTTCAAGTCTGGGGATCGGCTAATGTAGGTATGTGAGAAAGCTTGCCAGTAGCTTCCTGTGGGTCAGTGATTATTACAGGCATTTTCCCAGGCTCTTCTTTTATCAGTTATACTGGTTGCCAGGCATAGTATATCCTGCGCTCAGAAATGACATTAAACCCAAAACAACAACCAGTCTCTGAGTCCACAATGACATGATACACATAGTCATGGCATACTGATTTTATCCTAATATGATCACATCGTTTCCAACAATGAATGAAGCATTTTACAGAATTTGTCATTTTGTAAGACTTTAAATATCAATATAAAAAAGTGAAAGAAGTCAGCACTTCACTGTCTAGAAGAAAACATCAGCCCACTGAACCATAATGCTATGGACCCTTATCTTTAACCTAGAACAATATACCATATATACTCACCGACATGACAAGTCCAACTGCAAACTGCACAAACTCAGATCTGCCATCGCAAAATATGCTTGCAGATCTGAGCCCGTGCAGTTTATTAGGAGTAATCAGTAGAAGAAACAGCTGTTTGCAGTTTCACATGACTTATAAAGCAAGTACATATGACAACACATTGACGGCCTATTATTAGTCAATATGTCTTGTGACACTGTTTCAAATTTCAACATTTCATTACTGGGAACCTGCTTGCAAGAACCGCAATAATACCTGTATATAATAAAAACTTCATTATCTAAAAGCACATTCTTTTATATATAAAAAAAACCTCATTTTACCTGTCAGATGCATGTTGCCTATCACCTCACACAAGGACTTAGCTGAGGCACGACAGCATAGGCCACGTACTGGTCCTCTTTCTGTCCCCTCGCTGACCTCCATTGTCTTCTCCATGGTCTTCAGTCCAGATGAGGCACTGACCCTTAAGATGAGGGACTCCAACGGCAAAAGTTGCAGTGCACTGCTTACATTTACTGGTTTCCTCAACACATCGCTCAAATAAACTGAATCCCATAGAGTTTCTGCTTTGGGCTGGGCCCATGTTGACTGGGCACTGAGCAGACGACATGATCTGCAAGAATAACAAAACGAGTTATCTACTTATAATGTGTCTATATACCAATGATATCCCTACCAATATGATACAATCTAATGACAAAGGGCCAAGTCAATCAGGATCCATAACTCCATACAAATTTTGCTCCTGCTGAAAAACAAGGAAAATTCAAATTTGGCCAAAGTCTTCTAAATACTGAATCTGGTTTGAATCCAAGAAGTTCTGCAATAATTACTGAGCAAAAATTGAAGGGTTAAACTTCTAAGCCAAACATAGGTAACATTTTACTGGAAATTAGTGAAGATCAAACTTTACCCTGATCTTCTTGATGTAAAGCCTTCAATCAAATTTTTTTTCAATGCATCAAGTCCTTCATTTAGAAGTTTGAGCAGAAAGAAAATTAAAGGGCAAAGTTCAGAATAAAAAAGAACATTCCTCCACCAAATTTTGCCGGCACATGTTGCAAATCATGCTTAACCTAATGATGACTTCTATCAAATTCAATTTTAATCCATGTTTTTCAAAAGCTGAGTTGCTACAAAACTGATGGTGGGTCGGTGGTTCTTTCCGGGGTTTTCCCGGGTTCTTCCTCCACCATTAATACTGGCCGCCACGTATAGCCTATCGTGTGCTGAAAAATGGCGTTAAACCCTAAAACAACCACAACAACAACAACAAAACTGATGGGCAAAATTCCATGTCAAATGGGCAATAACTCTATAAAACTTTGAAAACAATGAAAATCAAAATGGACCGTGGTTTTCTTGAATGTTGAGCTTCATATAAAATTTCAATCCATGAACTCATTCAAAAAATATTCAGCAGAAATGAAATGTCCTAGGACAGATAGACTGGTTGGCTGTTCATGGGTATTTTCAACACTTTATTGGCCCTTGAAAGTGGAAGCTAAATGCTCTTACCAATGAAACACCAAGGCAGTTAAAATGGACTGAACTGTATGGATACTGAACATGTTATGGAACTGGATTATTGGACATCTGAGCTCCATCTGAAGATATGGTGTGGCCACAAAATTTTACTTTTTTGAGTAGTCAACATTATATCTATACCATGTTTACTAATCTTCTGTTAGGAGTGAATTGTTTTTGCAGAAATTTATTTTCTTCTTTCAATCACAGGTACCATGAAAATGGCAACTTTAACCCCAAATTCAGTCGACTTCTTCCTTACTCCATATATGCCAGCCACAAGTTTGTCCAGCTCCTTGATTTAGAACAGATATGGTGTGGAAACCATTTACTTTATTTCAGCCAATGACCTTTGTATTAGACCTTTTGAATGCCAAATCAAATCATCTGTACTGCAAGCACAAGCCATCTACAAAGTTTGGTCAAAGTATTTAATATAGAACTAATATTATTCTGCAGTAACCCTTTTTCCTTTTCCCTCAGTGACCTTGACCTTTGATATTCTGACCAGAAATCAATAGAAGTTTGATAACCATAGCTGACTGCTACCTCAAACTTAATGTACAGAAACTATTTTTCATCTTTCTGTGACAGTGACCATGCTTTTGACCAAAAAACTCTTCCATATCCAAAGTATAAGTCATCCATAAGGCCTGGTCATCCATAAAGCCTGGTCATTCATAAAGCCTGGTCATTCATAAAGCCTGGTCATTCATAAAACCTGGTCATTCATAAAGCCTGGCTAGCTCAAGTTATTGTCTTGAAATGGAATTGGTAACAGATGAGCAACATCTTAATATGTACTGCCTCATGACAGGCATACAATACTAACTCTTCTCAATTAGCCGGCAATTATTATCTATCTTTACTTGAAAAAAATCCTTAATCTACTATTATTTTGGCATACAAGTGTCTTAACTTCTAATACAGTAACAAATTACTTGATCTGCATCAGAATAGACATAAAAGCAATTCAAACATTCATTTCATCAGGTTATTTTAATCTCTGTACAAACATGGTACTGACAATCATAACGAAAATGTCTGCCGACATCAAACAATTTTAATAATAATGCAAGAATGAATGGCCTTCACTAGAAAATCTGAAGCAAATTTATTATAAAATTTAGTTGATCTCTTCTTTTCTCAACTATACAAATATTTTTTTCAAGCTTACTTGTACTTCGGTGCAACAATTATGTCCAGAAGTTCTTTCTGTACTCTGTCACTGATACGTCTCATAAAACTACTGTACATGGGCAGTCTACATGGCAATTCTCTATAGAAACCACCTGAAAAACATAGTAAGCAAAAAATCGTAGTATAGTTTATATTATGCCTATCTGAGAACCAAAAACATACATATATGACCTACAATATGCCCATCTGGTGAAATTCAGTCATGGGACCTGCCTATGTATGCTACAAAACTGTAAAGGTATCATGTATATCTGGAAAAAAATTCCTAAGAACGTATCCTGTAATTCAACTGCTATGTTTCAAAAACACAAATACATACCATCTACAGTTGCCTTTAAGTTGAATCTGACTGCAAACAAACTGCACAGACTAAGATATGCCTGTGAAATATGCAAATCAAAAAGTCTGTGCAGTTTTCAGTTGAAGTCAACATACAAGCAAGTAAATACAGTACCAGGATTTTATCTAACAGAAAAGCTACCCCCTTTTCACCAAAATAATGGAGCGAAAGAAAATGGAGGGGGGGGAGAGGACAAAATGGCCTTAGTTCTTATTTGCAGACTTTTCCAGCATCACTCTAAGTGCACAAATTTTATACAATTAGTGCAGATGCATGCCCTTGCAGCAACTCTGCTTTATGACCCCTTCATAGACATGATGGGCATAGAAAGTCATCATCATTTCTTGCATGATATAACGGTTTACTAGGTAGCCTGAACAATAGTCTTTAGTGAAAGTTGCAGAGTGGACACAGAGCTCTAGACAAGACTTCATTGTGAATTTTACAACATGGTTTTTAACTATATTTTCTTCTTTTTATAATTCATTGGGGTGTTTTCTCAACAAGAGAAAAAACTTATACCTGATGGAGTATGAATCACTTAGAATGCATCAAACAGCTAAAAGACTATGACTAATTTAGAGTGCATTTAATTACATGGATCTGTTTGAGTTAGCGTTATCACAATGATCAAACAAATGTGTACAGAACATATGGAACTAGTGTCATAGCATAGCTGATATTCATCAAACGCACCATCATAAAACATGAACAATACTTAAGGCATAAGTAACACAATGCCAACTTTTGGATCTGATGCCTGAAATTAATTTTTTTTGTGCAGTATGGATGAATTCAAAATGTCTTGATGCATTTTCAGTATGTTTGCATAAAATTAGCAAATATATAGTGTTTATCTAGAGCTTTGGGACCTAGCTGTAGCGTTAAGATACACACTTATAATATCGAAATATAGCACATGCTTTATTCTACTCGGACTGCGCACTAAAAATTATTTTAGGATAAATTTCATGTCATTAAAACTCAAGATGATAAGTACACACTGATGTCATTCTGAATATTTTCCCCCACTGCATTCATAATATATATTGGAAGAGCTGGTTTCTTTTGTCTATGCTAACAACTCTCCATTCTGGAGGTTTATTCTCTCTCCCAATATGGTCATACCTAATAAAACATACACCTTTAGCACAAAATACAGGAATTGGAGGTAGGAGAGGGTGTTTGCTATAAAATAGATTTCTGAGACTAATTTTAAACTGCACATTCATCAGCCACTGGTCTTCTTGTTGGTTCTGAGAAAATTGTGAAATTTCTAGTATCATGATAGAGACATTCATCAAGAAATGATACATCAGCCACTGGTCTTCTTGTTGGTTCTGAGAAAATTGTGAAATTTCTAGTATCATGATAGAGACATGCACTTGGAATTGCTAGTTTTAAGCAAGTTTTCCCAAAAACCAGGATGTACACTTTTGAGGCATGAAAAAATATGTTCCTGTAAGAACTTTACTGTCAAGTGTATCAAATGGAAGTTATTAAGTTTAAATCAATTACAAGACTTTGACTATTCTTTCATTCGCTCTAATCTCTTGCTAAAATTTATATATGTACATACCCCTGGTGTGGATCGATTCCAACACTTTTTCCTTATGGCTGACATCAACTGCTATGATCACCTGTCCATGATCCATGATTGAGAGGACATGAACCTTAGGTCCCAGCAGATATGCTTCATCAGCTCTGCCCAGCTTAACCTCATACAGGTACACATCACAACCTACAAACACTATTTATTTTAACTAAATACAAGAAGTCAATTTAGTGAAAATTGCATCGCTTTTATTTCTCTTGCTTCCACTTTTGAATACCAAAAACAAATTATAAATGTTCAAATGTCTAAGTAGCATCGCAATTGTGTTGAACAATTCAAATGTCCAAGTAGAACAGCAATTATGTTGAACAGTTCAAATGTCTAAGTATCATAGCAATTATGTTGAATAGTTCAAATGTCTAAGTAGCATATCAATTATGTTCAACAGTTCAACTATCCAAGTAGAATAGTAATTATGTTCAACAGTTCAATTGTCTAAATAGCAGAAGTTATGTTGAACAGTTCAAGTAGAACAGCAATTATGTTCAACAGTTCAATTGTCCAAGTAGAACAGCAATTATGTTTAACAGTTCGAATGTCCAAGTAGCATTGCAATTGTGTTGAAAAGTTCAATTGTATAAATAGCATAGCAATTATGTTGAACACTTCAATTGCTGAAGAACAGAAATTATGCTAAACAGTTCAAATGTCTAAATAGCATAGCAATTATGCTGGACAGTTCAATTGTCTAAGTAGAACAGCAACTATGTTGAAACATTCAATTATGTAAGATCAGGAAGCTTTGTGTGCATAATTACTTCTGTAATCTTAATTAGGCCAGGGCTCCGAGTGGTCTAAAGCACTCTCCGTTATGGATCACTGCTGTCTCACCTGTCTGTGTGGGTTCAAGTCTCGGATTCAGCCAATGTGGGTATGTGAGAAAGCTTGCCAGTAGCTTGTCGTGGGTTGGTGGTTCTTTCCAGGGTGTTCCCGGGTTCTTCCTCCACCATTAATACTGGCTGCCATGTATAGCCTATCGTGTGCTGAAAAATAATGTTAAACCCCACAACAACAACTTAATTAGGCTACTAATGAACTCTTCAAAATGACTGCCATGAAAATGTCCAGAATCTTTTCTATACATTGTCTTCTGTGGTCTTTCTTCAATAAAGCCAGTCTGTTCTGTCAACCTCATACTAATATTGGTTTCTCTCATGCATATCAATGAATACACCTCTCATGCATATCAATGAATACACCTCTCATGCATATCAATGAATACACCTCTCAAGCATGTCAATGAATACACCTCTCATGCACATTTTGTCAGTGCAAGATTGTGTGGTCTCCATTGTTGGATCTTGGGTATGGGATCACTGTTTTTCAAAAATGTTTAATCCATTGTCCTCTCCAGTTTCATATAATCCTTTAAAGACAGAAAAATCTACTTATGCTTCCTCATAGACTAAAATCTCAAATTTCTCCAGCAAAGAGTAGTATGTACGGTACTTGGGTAATGCATTTTTATAGTTATTACTTGTTTGGGTTAACACCATTTCTCAGCACAAGACAGGCTATACATAATAGTACAACTGGTGCAAGAAGAACCTGGGAAAACCCTGGTAAGAACCAACAACCCACAGGAAGCTACTAGCAAGCTTTCTCTCATACCCACATTGGCTGAACCATACTCAAAAACCATGAGGACACAGGTGAGATGGCAGTGATTTGTAAGGGCAGGTGTATTTGATGACTCAACCACTCTGGGCTCCTATATTTTTTTTACTGAAAGGCCCCAAAATGGAACATCATTTTTCCTATAATGAAAGGCCCCAAGATGAAACATCATTTTTCCTATACTGAAAGGCCCCAAGATGGAACATCATTTTTCCTATACTGAAAGGCCCCAAGATGGAACATCATTTTTCATAAACAGAAAAGCTTCTATTCCATAATGTTTTGAGTCAAAGTATGTTAAATTTTGTCAAGTCTTTATCTAAGACACTGTTTTCATAATGTTTATTTTTATTAATGGCAACCATATTTAATAAAAGATTGGCATCATTTAAATCAATCTGAATGGCCTTCAAGCTTGAATGCTTTCTCTCAAATTTATGCAGTAAGCATCATTTCTTATAGGCCATAACCGTGACCTCTAACTTCAGAATCCAGAATCTATAGGCTTCTTCACCATTTGGTCAGAGGGGCTCTGAGTGGCTGAGTGGTCTAAAGTGCTCACCAATCCAGATCAATGCCATCTCAACTCTGAATGTGTTCAAGTCTCAGGCTTGGCTAATGTGGGCACGTGAGAAAGCCTGACAGTAGCTTCTCATGGGTCGGTGGTTCTTCCCTGGGTTTTGCAGGGTTCTTCCTCAACCAGATATACTGGTTACCACGTATAGCCAATCATGTGCTGAAAAATGGCATTAAACCCTGCAACAACAACAACAATTTGGTCAAGGAACTTGCTCCAAAACAAAAATTGTTCTGCAAAACCAATTTTTCCTGAAGCCACAATGAACTTAGCCTTTGATATTTAAAGATTAAATTAAACACACAATGCCTAGACAAAAATATACATATGGATAATGTCAATGCAATGATGACATCATTTTTTAGCTGCGAATGGTGTAAATTTTACAAAAAGCAGAAAGAGTCCCCGCGTAGTCTAAAGCATTCACCATTATGGATCACTGCCATCTCACCTCCGCATGTGTTCGAGTCTCAGGCTCATCTAACGTGGGTACATGAGAAAGCCTGATAGTGGCTTCTCATCGGTCAGTGGTTCTACTCGGGGTTTTCCAGGGTTCTTACTCCACCAGTTATACTGCCCGCCATGTATAGCCTATCTTGTGCTGAAAAATGGCATTAAACCCTACAACAACAGCAACAAAGAGCAGACTACCTAAAAGTCATTTGTCTATATGGATACAGTTTTAGGCATTCAAATCAAGGCTTACCTTTATTAGATTAAAACTAAATGCATACAGGCATATCCGTTCTAAATAAGGCTTACCTTTAACAAACCAAAATTAAATGCATACAGGCATATCCATTCTAAAAAGGGCTTACATTTAGCACACTAAAACTAAATGCATACAGGCATATCCATTCTAGAAAAAGGCTTACATTTAGCGCACTAAAACTAAATGCGTACAGGCATATCTATTCTAAAAAAGGCTTACATTTAGCACACTATGACTAAATGCATACAGGCATATCCATTCTAAATAAGGCTTACCTTTAGCACACTATTACTAAATGCATACAGGCATATCCATTCTAAAAAAGGCTTATATTTAGCACACTATAACTAAATGCATACAGGCCATATCCATTCTAATCAAGGCTTACCTTTAGCACACTTGGTCTATATATTTACAGGTATAGGCATTCTAAATGATTCTTACTTATACCACTATAAATCTGCATGTATTCAGGTACAGACATTGTAAACAAGGTTTACCCATAGCACACTTAATCTATGCATGTAGTAGCTTCCAATGATATCACAGATTCAATGGTATTATGGCACTCAAAAGTTTATTGTATTTTTCTGCATACACTACCTATTGCGTATTTATCCTATATACACTTATTGACCATAAGTTACTAATACTGCAGAAATATCAGAATTGCTGCAGAGTATAAGACTTTTTAAAATGCATCCATGAATAACACTATTTGAAAATGTTCTCAAACTGAATCTATATATTTTTAAATCGATATCACTGTTCTTTTCAAATCTGTAAAGAGCTGTTAATTTGTCCTTTTTATGATCTGACATGGTTTTAAGTTTAAAAAGATCACAGAGCTCTAACATTTTTCATCATATAGCATCCACAAGCCTCACTGATAAGCTTGCTTTTCAATAGTATAGGCTGGTCCACTGCCTAAATATGACTTTTTTAATGTAGCTTTAACAAACCAAGTCATATTGCTATGATGTCTGCAGCATTCATCATTTATAGTGATGTCTAGCATTATCGCAACATGCTGTAAACAAGTGGCATCATGTCCCACCCAGTCATATCATTCACACCAGGCCAACTATCCTAATACTAACCTCTTAATGCTGTGAAGCAAAGTGAGGAAGCTATTAGTACCATCTTTGCAAGTGTTTGGTATGGCTCGGCCAGGGTTCGAACCCACAATCTCACACAAACCCGAGGCAGACACTCTAACCACTTATGCCATCAGTAGGGTCTGCCTATATATAACAAGTCTGTGCAGCTAAGTTTCAAACTGAATAAACCCCATATGGTTTTTTTTGTGTGCATGGGAGTGTGTAATATACAGTTGATAGAAAATAAGAAAATCACATGTAGGTCTACAATGGAAAAATGTACTTTCATGCTATTATTACACAGAAGTCTTCATTGTTTCAAATATTCTCAAATTTAGATAGGAGTGGGATTAAGAAGATAAGAAAAATGAACTACTTTATATTGATTTAATTTTATTTTTGAAATAACCAAGAAAATGTAATCCATATACATGCACATATAAAACATTATTAGGTGAAAAAAGCAAAATAGTTTGCACCTATGCACTTAGTCTATATATGTACATGTATTCTAAACTAGGCTTACCTTTATCACAAGCATGCTAAGTCTATACATATACAGGCATTCTGTACAACACTTACCTTTATCACAAGCATGCTAAGCCTATACATGGACAGGCATTCTGTACAAGGCTTACCTTTATCACAAGCATGCTAAGCCTATACATGGACAGGCATTCTGTACAAGGCTTACCTTTATCACAAGCATGCTAAGTCTATACATATATAGGCATTCTGTACAAGGCTTACCTTTATCACAGGCATGCTTGGTCTATACATGTACAGGCATTCTGTACAAGGCTTACCTTTATCACAGGCATGCTAAGTCTATACATATACAGGCATTCTGTACAAGGCTTACCTTTATCACAAACATGCTAAGTCTATACATATACAGGCATTCTGTACAAGGCTTACCTTTATCACAGGCATGCTAAGCCTATACATATACAGGCATTCTGTACAAGGCTTACCTTTGTCACAAGCATGCTAAATCTATACATACACAGGCATTCTGTACAAGGCTTACCTTTATCACAAGCATGCTAAGTCTATACATATATAGGCATTCTGTACAAGGCTTACCTTTATCACAGGCATGCTTGGTCTATACATGTACAGGCATTCTGTACAAGGCTTACCTTTATCACAGGCATGCTAAGTCTATACATATACAGGCATTCTGTACAAGGCTTACCTTTATCACAAGCATGCTAAGTCTATACATATACAGGCATTCTGTACAAGGCTTACCTTTATCACTGGCATGCTTGGTCTATACATGTACAGGCATTCTGTACAAGGCTTACCTTTATCACAGGCATGCTTCTCAAGAATACTGCCAAGAGTGTGAGCCACATGGAGACATTCTTCATGAGTCAGGCATCCATCAAGATAGGCTGCCACGATTTCTGCTACTCCACAACCAACCACTGCTGAGAAAAGGACACCAGCTTTCTGCAGGCAGCTCAGCAAACCTATAAGACAATATCACAATATAAAATAAGTTGGCATCCACTACAATGATTGCATTATATAAGTAGGTGCCAAATGCAATTAAACTTTACAAAATGGTTGTATCATCTACATCTGCATACAATCTTGCTAACCAAATATCTTTTATTTCAAGTTGTTATGTTTATTATTTTTGCAAAGATATTGTTCAACAAAGTCAGTTGAAAAAGTTCACAAATGTGTAGGAAATTAAATAAGTTGGACAAGAAATATGGCATCCCGAGTTGTAATATGCTCAGCCAATTCTTTATCAACTTGTCCAAGATCGTGATAACAAGCCTGAGTCGGATCAGAAATATGTCCTCTACAATGGTCACACTCAACCAATCATATGAAAGATCACCTCATCATTACACATGGATCTTACCAATTATCTAACTCATCTGAGATCTTGATGAATTAAGCCCACATTCCAATTTTGATCAAACCAGATTAGAAATATGGCCTCCAGAATGAAACAAGCTCATTTAGCCTCATGCAAGATTACCTCATTAATTGTACATGGATGCTGGTGTCCAAGAATTTGATCCAAATCAGATCAGAAATATGGCCTTCAGTATGTGAACATGGTCCACAAATGCAATCTATTGAGTGTGACGCAGTTATCAATGCATACTATGTACTCCATTTTATCACCAAATTTACATCACTGTGGCAGTGCTGCTATCTATGAATTGCCCACTGAACTTAGACACAAAGACACAGTCATCACATTCAAGAGGGCTCTCAAAACTCTTATTTCGACTGCAAGAACAAACTTAAAGACCTAATAATGTTTCCTACCTGAAATATTCTCAGCCTGTTTTTTTATTTTTTTCTAATTTCATGGTGTTTGTTTTTGTAATAATATTATTTTATGTTTTTTATCATATAGGTGTTGTCTAATGTTGTAAAGCGTTTAGAGCTTCTAAAGATTAGACGCTATACAAAGTCCTCATTATTATTATTATTATTATTATTATCTAACCAAAGGAGGTACCCACTGTGAAGCATGTGAAATGATGGTATGTTGGGAACAATTTCTCTAACGAATGTCTCTCACATTTGCATAAGCATTCCTTATTAATAGAAACTGGTCTTCAACTTCAACCTTACAGGGGTTAAAAAGATAATTTCCATCTTCAATGCTTAAGTTTATATCTGCCAGATTCTAGCATAAGACGGTGTGTACATCTGGTGAAGGTAGGTTAGGGTTCTTTTTTTCTCTCACTATGGAAAAATATGAGACAACACTTAGGTCATTTTTCAATGTATTTTGTTACGAGTCTATGTTCTAAAAATAAGCAACAGAAAAAAGTGAATGACAACATGCTTAGTAAAATTGAACAAATAATTTATTTCCCTACAATACAAAGTGAAAATGAGAAAAAAGAACGTACAATATTGCAAATTAACTCCCAAAATTATCCAAGAAGTACAGACACAAGTCATAATAATTTAAAGTCCTGAATAAAACTCAGTACAAATCCCAAAGAAATCCAAAACTGAAGGCAATGACATGTCTGTTATAGCTTATAGAGTGTTGATGTGTCAACAGTCTTTTGTTGAATCACAATAATATAATTCCAGGTTTTAATTCAGTATAAATTCCAGTTAATGTCTTTATCCAAGAATTTTATCAGAGCACTTTTGTATTTCAGAGAAAATAAATACCTGAATTCAATAATTTGAAGAAAATAAAATTCAGCCCAACTGGTCACAACATAATACAACTCTAAAGTACTAGATGTTAAAGCACAAATGACCAAGTCCTCACATTGTCAGAAGATTATATAGTTCTTTATTTGACTTCAGGTCACAATTAGCATTTTAGCATTTTCTAAAACATTACCTAAATATGGAGAAAAAAACCTTCTAGAATGATCCTGATGTTTACAAAACATTGACCTGGATTATGTATAATTCACTTAGGAAATTATAAAACTTTGATAAAATAAATATATTTACTTCTATTAATAATGATCCTGATATTAATCCCATACACATAGAGAACAATTTAGCTATGTATTAGTTGGTTTTAATGAATCAATAAAAAATTCAATTTGGGTCTACATGAAATGAAATGACAAGGTCAATTCCAACACACAATGTTATATTATAATAGCAAGTACTGAAACAATTTTTTTTAAAAACTAACTAACAAACAAATATCCATTACAATACAAAGATTCATAATTTATTAGAAGTCCAAATTACAGGATTTAAAGGCAGGATGTTATAGGTAAAAGCCTCCCACCATTGTTTGTTTTTTTACATGAATTATTACATTCCAAGACAAAGATGTGAACCCTATGATACACTGAGCTACTTTAGGATCTGATCAATTGTTGCATTCAGTGATGGAATGGTACTAAGAGAAATACATAAGCTTTGTATATCAATCATATGCCATCCAAGAAAACTTTAGACAGATTTTTAGCAAAAAGCCATTATAAACATCATGAGAAAAAGTGTGCAGATTCTGTTCTACTAACTGAATTGAATTATTGAAATGTTAGATTTGGTCATGCATAGATTAACTGATCTATTTCGGACAAGATCTGGTTATAACTTTGATCTAGTGATTCACAAAATCATTTCTAAATAATTCACAACCAGAGGTAAGCCTGTTATGCATACTTTCTAATAAATGTATTAATATGAAAATAGTCACGACATATGAAAATAGTACATTACATTTAGTACTGGCTGCCATATATGATTACAGACTCATCAGCTGTACAAACAGGAAAGCAAACTATGGCAGAACATTGCAAGTCAAATTTAATTAATTATCCCTTTACCTCACAGAGCATATTTACAAAGTGCAGCATGCTATAAATAGAACACCTGTTACCTAGTTGACCCCATACGCATAGGCCTGCATGTGAACTGTTAAGCCATGTAGTGTATGTTACGTTTAACAGCAATTTTAACCATTTTACATTTTTGGTACACATCTATTATTTGTGGAAAAAATTGAGAGTAAAGTCTGATTGTTATAGCTGTGTAATTATTTATCATGGTAGAATTTTTTATGTGCTTTAAAATCTTGAGAGAACTTGTTCACCATTATATCAGTGAGGCCGTATGACCAACAGTAGCTGCCATTTCTCATACTCGAAACTTACAAGGTGTTTGTCTGTGTCTACATTACTAAGTCATCTGAATTTGATAATTTATAAAAACTAATTGCTCCTACATCAATATCAGAGCCTTTACCGAGGTTACTGAATCTTTCATAGTTGTGATTCTAATTGTGAAAACTTTGTAAGTACTGAATGAAATCAGTGACCGCCATTTTGGAGAGTGGAGATTACGACCCAGGTACTTTAAATAGCAGATATCAACCAGTGCATAAACAGTGACTATGTGATCTGACATAATGGTCATTCGCAGAAATGAATGTAGTATCTATTAGGGGGTTTCCCCGAAGGAGGCACTATGAAAACCAGCTTAAAATGGCTGATGTTTACAGCCAACGTTAAAAGGCGCTTCCATGCAACTTGAGTAGAGGCATCAAAAGATGCTTCCATGTGAATGGCATAGAGGCATCCAAAGAACCCTGCATGAGGTAAAGAGTTTATTGGCATCATCTTAAATTTTTAAAGATGCTTTCTATCCAATATGGTCTAATTCTGCTATCATTTATTTAAAAGCCCACTGTTTCAAAACTGTCTATTTTTAGGAATGGTCACTATATTGGATGATGGGTTGGCAACCAGTTAACAAATTCAAATGGCCTCAATGCCAGAATGCTTCTTGTAAAACTGTGCAATTGATCCAGAAATGTTTTATCATAAGTTGCAAAATAACAATTGTTAATGGTCGATGAACATCAATAAATAGGCCATATTGTAAATGAAGTAATAAAATGTCAAAAAAAGTTCTAAATTTAAAATAACTAGAAATTGTAATCAATGCAAAATTTAAGTTTTGTTGTAGAATGTGTCAGCAAAATTTATTATTTTGATTTGTTCAAATGAACATTGTGCAAACAAAACCACTGATAACATCATCACATTAATGGCAGTTCTTTTTTTACATGTGTTGACAAAAGCGTAGTCCTGGCATATAGGGACTGACAATGTGTATAGGAGTAAAGAATCTTACTGTATTGTCATTCAAAAGGGTTTTCAACCATGGAAATTTAGCATAATGTATTATCATGCAAATGGCTTTCAACCATGGAAATGTAGCATAATGTATTATCATGCAAATGGCTTTCAACCATGGAAGTTTAGCATAATGTATTATCATGCAAATGGCTTTCAACCATGGAAATGTAGCATAATGTATTAACATGCAAATGGCTTTCAACCATGGAAGTTTAGCATAATGTATTATCATGCAAATGGCTTTCAACCATGAAAATGTAGCATAATGTATTATCATGCAAATGGCTTTCAACCATGGATGTTTAGTATAATGTATTATCATGCAAATGGCTTTCAACCATGGAAATGTAGCATAATGTATTATCATGCAAATGGCTTTCAACCATGGAAGTTTAGCATAATGTATTATCATGCAAATGGATTTCAACCATGGCTGTTTAGTATAATGTATTATCATGCAAATGGCTTTCAACCATGAAAATGTAGCATAATGTATTATCATGCAAATGGCTTTCAACCATGGAAGTTTAGCATAATGTATTATCGTGCAAATGGCTTTCAACCATGGAAGTTTAGCATAATGTATTATCATGCAAATGGCTTTCAACCATGGAAGTTTAGCATAATGTATTATCATGCAAATGGATTTCAACCATGGAAATGTAGCATAATGTATTATCATTTATTTTTAATTCCATTCAAGAAATGCATTTGCATTTTGTTTTATTTTTGTTCATCATTCATTATTCTACATTGTGCATTTACACTCTCATTTTCTTCAAGATGCATCCACAATCTTGTTTGCACTCATTCTGCATTTGATTTCATTTACATTCATTATGCAATATGTTTGCATTCCTTCAACAATCCATTTTCATCTCACTGATTAAATTACCAGTCTCAGGGTCAGAACCACAAAATACGCGGATTAGACAAATATAAAAAATGCAATGCACAAACAAACAAATCATTTACAACACATTTGTGTACAGTTATATATTTGTGTGTATTTATAACATATGTTTGTAACATTTGTGTACATTTATATCATATTTGTGTACATTTATAACATATTTTTGTGTACATTTATAAGATTTGTGTACATTTATATCACATTTGTGTACATTTATAACATCTGTGTACATTTATAACACATCTATGTACTTTATACAGGAGTCAATTACCAAACAAAACAGCTGTGGCTACAACAGTTGTTGCTTGTGATCCTGGCAGAAAAGACTGACTTTTCTGTAACTGCTTCACAACATTGATAGCTGGATCAAACCTGGATAGGATCTGAAAATTAACATAAAACAGCTCTCTGAGTCTAACAAAATGGCAATATTTTGTACATACCAAGCGAGAATTCTATCTTAATGTGAGTTAACATCCAAAACTAGACTTGTTCATACCAAGCAAGAACTCTACCTCAATATGTATTAATATCTTAACCCAGATTGCTGTCTGTAAAACATGTATGCCCCCACTGCTGCACTTAAAACCAAAAAATTCCAATCTTTTTAGAAATATGATGTTGATGATATTGTGGATTTAATGCCATTTTTCAGCGTACAATAGGCTATACATGGCAGCAAGTATAAATACAGTGGAACCTCACTATAACGTGATAATTGGGGTCCAAAAAATTGGATCGCATTAATATTAGGGTCACATTAATGCAAGGTTTTACAGTATTTAACTTTTTTCCGAGAACAACTTATTGGCACATATATGTGTATTCATGTCTAATGTATATGATGAATAGGGTATCAACACCGTTTACTATCGTGCCATCATGGCATGCATCTATATAATGCATGTAATTCCACTGAAAAATTGCAGAGATTTACAATCATCAATCATTTTTTCCCCAGATCATTGTGTCTGAATTCAACATCTAATATATAGCATGAACTGAGTATCAACACTGTTTACTTACATTTTGATATGTTACCGTCAGTGCTTGCAATTAATCCATAATATATGTAATTCCATTGCAAAAATTGCATACATATTTAAACTATTCAATAATTTTATCACACTTCATTATGTGTCTGAATTGAATGGGAAAAATTAACAGCAAAATGAGGGTAAGAAAGACTAAGCACGTGCATGGTTCATTACGTTCCAGGGTCTATGAACAGTGTTTGTGCAAATTTCATACTGCTAACATTTTCTCATGTGTTTCCATGTACATTTATCCATTGCAAATTTCCAATAATTAACACTTGTACGCCTATTCGTTTGAATAACTACACCAAGAATAATAACAATCAACACATGCTTTCAGCGTGCACATAACTGTTACTTCAGATTTTGTGAATATAGAAAGAAACGTGTGAAAACTACTACACTAATCATTGCGCAACGTGCAGAGAACGACTTACATTTGTGAACTTGCTTTTCCATAATTGTAAAATATTTTTTTTAAAAATAGGAAATTAATAATGAGTTCATAAACAAACACCATACCCATGTAAAACCAGAGAAATAAGTGCAGTAGGCCTGAAATGGTCATGAGTCACTTTTATCCAAAAATTTCAAGCTGAATGCATGTACAATTTCATACCCTTTCAATCTGCAGCTAATAAAGCGGACATGATTTACTGGTCAACTGATTGCATCTAATAACACCACCAAGCCCAGCAAACATGTTTGGCCGCTTTTGTTTTTTTATGTTTATTAAATTGTAAGAATCTTTTATCAACCACCCCATTGTTTGCTGCTTGGTTGTGTATGCAGTTAAAGAAGAAACACGTTGGCTATTGTTTGAGCAAAGATTGTATACAGAATTTATTGAAGACAATCACAAAGACAACTTTGGCTTTACTCATGAACCAGTAATAAATTTGTTATACACTATTACAGGTACTGTGGAAAAAAAATATTTTTTCATGTGTGAAGGAATATTCTAAATTTTGTGAGCCATGCCACGACCACATTATATCTGAATTCGCGTCATAGCAGGGTTGCACTGTAGTGGAGGAAGAAGCCACATAAACCCCAATAAGAATATCAGACCCATGGAAAGCTTTCTCACACTGGCTTAGCCCAAGACCTGAACTCATGGAATGAGGTGAGATGGCAATGTTCATTAAAGGCAATCTCTTTAAATTACTCAGCCACCTGGAGCCCCAGACAAATCTGAAATACTGCTATGACAGGTAATCTATTCAGATCATCTGCATATAAATACAAAGATACATAACAAATTTAATTTGTCTACCTCAAGTTGGTTTTACTAAATTGTCCTAACAATGTTCCCCTCAAGTCCAAAAGGTTCCAAATTATGTAGTAACAAATATTACTGCAATGGCTTGAAAATGTACTAACTTAAGTCATTTCCATTTGAATACAAATATATTTAGCTACCAAATTACCTGAATTACTCAATCAGGCCATGAAGATGTCTGTCCCAAAAGGGCCAAATCCAAAAAGTTAAAAAATGTTTGAAATGTACTTTCTGGGGAGATAAAACTTAGTTATACTTACCTGATACTATAGAATTCCTTACCTTTCCCAGGATGCCAAGTATCCAGTCCAAGCTACATAGTCTCTTGTGCAGCTAAAGGTCCAGAATAGCAAACGAACATGATCCCAGTAATTCCTTAGTCATAAGCATATGCATATGATACACCTTCCTCTTTTGACTTGGATTTAGACTACATGACATCAGAGTGGGGCGATAGGATGGAATCTTTGCAAAAGCAATGTCATATTACAGAATTATAATTAGTTTTAGCACCCCCTCTTCATCCTGCCAGCACATTTTAACACCAGTAATACATTAACTGCCACTATTGAAACTGCCAGTTAGGCAAGTGTCTGATGCCCTCATCGATTATTGGAATGTCGTATAACAATACTATGCATTTACTATTTACATAGGATAGTTCACTATTGTGAGACTTGGCCACATGTCACCCAATGATCCAACAAGTAAATGTCTTTTTGCACTGGTGTACCAAAGATCAATGGTAAAAGGATGAAAAGGCAGTGAGAGGACCACAATGCTTTTTGATAACATCAGCAAACGAGGAGTGATTCAAACAGGCCCTAAGTAGCAATAGCCCTCACCTCATGGGCTTAAATTCTCCTGAAAGATGGGTCTACCTTGGTGGGAGCTAAATAAGCTCTTTTGATAATGAAGAAATCAGTCTTGAAAAGGTGGCTGCTCAAATATCAGAGGAACCTATGAGGTAGAAAAAGACAATTCATATGCTTTCTTTAAAGGAAGTCAATCAAGGCTGTAACTGGGCAAAGGAGGCTATCTTGATCATCCCCTATACATATATGACTGAGACAGAATGAAAGTGGCCAATTCTTATCCATTAGTCCAGGTCGACAAAGAACAGAAACTGAATCATAGTTACCATTCCTCATGCAAGAAAAAAATCTTATCTAGATAAGTCAGTGTCCATGCATGGGAGTAAAGATGAAGACGAAAAAAATCCATCACACATTACACTACAGCATGTTTTGATGAAATGCTTCCAATGTGTCATGCAGTGAATAAGCTCCAGTTAGTTCTGACTGGTGGGTACACTTTTACCATAGACCTTAACAAACAATCAGAATTGAATGTAACATATACCACTGTATGACAGCATTAGGCATCAAGTTCAAGAACAACATTTAAAGCAGCAGATGAAGAGGGTGCAAGTGAAGTCTCTGTTCGGGGAACCAGATCTGCAACCACATTCAGAATTTCTGAAACAGAGAGGTTACAAAGATGAGCTGACCACAAAGCGATGGCCATAAAAACACAAAATCATACCAGTCCTGTCTGATAGGATCCTAACCTTCCCTGAAAGGTCAAGAAATTCTTCCCAATGTACATAAAATCCAAAGAAGGGATGAAATTCAACTTCTCTACATGCTGGGGATTAGATCCAGGTGATTCTGTGTCAACCGAAAGAGAGAATTTAGGTTCCTTTGAAGTGTATATCCAAGGATACTCATCAAGCAGTCATCAAAATGTTGGTTAGGGGGATCCTTAAAGACTTCAGGTGAAATTAACTACTATTGAACTCATCACCCTGGTAAAGGCTCTGAGCAGAGGCAAGGCTAATTGGTGGAGCCAAAAACTAAAATATCCTGGCCAAGAAAAAACCAAGGCATCTCCTGTGAAGCATGAAGATGAGAATGTTAAGGTATGCATCTTGCAGATCTATGTAGACCTACACGTCTTTGAGCCTTATGATGTTCCTGATGGAGCCAGTAGTCTCCATCTTGAAACATTTTTCCATCAAGAAACTTGTTTAAGCTGGTTGGAAAATTGAGTTTAAACTCGGAAAGGGGAAGACTCACTACCAGGTAAATGGTGTCCCCAAATCCCAAAGGTATAAAACGGGAACACAGGGGAAGGGGGTAATGCCTATCTTATCCATTTTCCAGATGGTGGGAGCAAAGCCCACAGGGAAAAATGGAATGCTGATCTGATCCCCTACCCCAGACATGGGAAGCAACTCCCTTCCTTCCTAACTCATGATCAATTTAGCCCAGAGTCAATCTACTTTACAGGCATTGTCTGTCGACTGATAAACGCTAAAATGTTATGTATTACTGCTATTAACACTAATGTGAAAATCTCTAGTCTGATGATCAATTTATAATCATTACAAGTCTATAATATTTTATGGATCCATGTTTTGTAGTTTTTTTGCCATGGCACTAAAATATATTTACAATGAGTAGACAAGTTCAGGGAATTATACTCCCTACTTAAAACTGCAAGTACTTAGGAAAATGACCATGTTCAGACATCAGACATCACACTATACAACACTGAATCTTAACCCTTTACCTCACAGAGGATACGGATTTTTAGGCCTTCGATACACATGTAGCAAAGTTACCCAGTGCAGTGCGCTATAAACAGAACACCTGTTACCTATTTGACTCCATACACATTGGCCTACCTGTTAACTGTTAAGTAATGTAGTGTATCTTACATTTAACAGCAATTTTAACCATTTTACATTTTTGGTACACATCTATTATGTATGGAAAAATTTAAGAGTTAAGCCTGATCCTTATAGCTGTGTAATTATTTTTCATGGAAGAAGTTTTTATGTGCTTTAAAATCTTGAGAGAACTTGTTCACTGTCAAAACAGTGAAGCCACGTGACCAACTGTAGCTGCCATTTCTCATACTCGAAATTTAAAAGTTTTTTTGTCCGTGTCTACATCACTAAGTCGTCTGAATTTGATAATTTATAAAAACTAATTGCTGCCTACATCAATTTCATAACCTATACCTAAGTTATTGAAGCTTTCATAGTTGTGATTCTAATCATGAAAACTTCGTAAGAACTGAAGAAATCCCTGACCTCCATTTGGAGAGTGGAGAATACGACCCAGTTACTTTAAATAGCAGATTTCGACAAGAACATAAACAGTGACCATGTGATCTGACATAATGGTCATTCACAGAAATGAATGTACCATATTTACCGCATATGTTGGGACACAATAAAATAATTATTTTTTTTTCCTGTCCCAGAACTTATGGTAAAACATTTTTCATTTTTGTCATATGTCCCAAGACTTAAGAAATGAAATAAATTTGTATTGCATTTGTGCTTTGCCCCCCATGTTGCTGTCGTTGTTGTCGTTGTTGTTGTTGTAGGGTTTAACGCCATTTTTCAGTACACGATAGGCTATACACCCCCATGTTGCAATAAAACAGATAAATAAAACGCTTAATTGATAATAAAAAGAAAGAAACTAGCCTTATGTTGTTATCATTTATTCCTTTTTCCAACATGAGCATTAAAGAATAAAATATTTCCACAAAATCCGTATAAGTGGCATAGGCTTCCATACTGTAGCGTGTATCAATTATCTCCAATACCACACACCATGTTGTTCACTGACATGAACATTGACAAACAATTGTTTGTGGTTGTGCTCAAAGGTTTGAACGTGATATCCGACTGAAAACTGGAGCCAACAAAATTGCAAACAAGATGGAAATAGTCAATCGATATCTTGAAGACACCATATACGCATGACACGATTTTGGGTGAAAAATAAAATAATCAAGATTTAATTATATCCAGGTCTACTGTATGACAGTATGTCGCAAATAAAAATCATCATTTGAAAACACATTCACTTGGATGCAAGTGACAATCTTTTCACCAGCTTGGGTTACAAAATTATCCTTACTATTTACCCGCAGACATCAGTGCACCTTTGTATTAACTGTAACCACAGATGCCAAGCATATAGAAGCCCTGGTGGTGAATAAACATGACTGGCTGCAAGCAGTTAACTACTTCTTTGAACCTACTGACAGGTCATCAAAGACAAAAGGTTATTTTTATTACAAAGCAATAATAATCAAACGATATATTGAAGACAACTTCCATTCACGCACAGCACGGTGTTAGGTGCAAAATAGCCAAGATTAATTTATATCCAGGTCTACTGTATGATAGTATCTCTCAAATAAAATTCATTATTTGAAAACACATTCATTTGAGTGCAAGTGACAATCTTTTCAATGGCGCGGGTTACAAAAGTATCATTACTATTTACCAGCAGACATCAGTGCACCTTTGTATTAATTATTACTACAGATGCCAAGCACATAGAAGCCCTGATGGTAAATAAACACAACTGGCAGCCAGCAGTAAACTTCTTCTTTGAACTTACTGACAGGACAGCAAAGACAAAGGTTTTTATTACAATGCAAGCCGACGTCGGAAGCCGAATTTGGACTTGGAAGCCAATTTTTTCAATACAAAGGTTATTTTGTTGCAAAGCAAGCTGACCTCGGAAGCCGACTCTGGATTCTTTTAAGTGTGCTGATACTTTTTATTTTTTAGCTTTGAATATACAAAGACGGCCAAGATATGAAAGCTAACTTTGGTTTCTTTTCACCACTATTCACGAAAATTTTGAAAATAAAGTGAAACAATGGAACAGTTTTTAAAGTTGCACAATATAGTGCTTCATGCACAAACATCGATGGCCCAGCATCATCCAGACGATCTGGAGAAAATAAAATCACGTGATGAATTCGTGAAGGCCAGAAGAGGAACAGATCATTTTGCCGACAATATGATCATTAACGTGGATGAAACTCTAGTGTACTTTGATCGCATTCCTGGATGGACTGACAATAAAATGGACATCAAAAGTGTTGAGAATTAGCAAGACTAGTGCAGATTTGAAAAAATCTGACTTTTTTCCTTGCAGTTTCCACTTCAGGTGGTGTGTTGCCTCTAACAATTTTTCACGGTATGAGAAAGCTAACAAAAAATATTCATGTACCAAAAGAATAGATCTTACACGTGCAGGAGAATGGTTGTGTTCATGAGATGCTGCTACACTGGATCAAAGAGTTTTATCTCAAGTACACAGTTTTATATTTTTTTAAATAAAATTTCAGCCAGAGTGCAATTTCCGACATGTAATTTTCGAATGATTTTAAAGGTGTCCCACAACTTACGACTCAAAAAAAACCGATGTATCCCAGAACATTCAGTGCACAAAAAATTTACTTTTAAAATTAATGTATGGTGTCCCATGATATACGGTAAATATGGTAGTATCTAATAAGGGGTTTTCCCCAAAGGTGGCGCTATGAAAACCCGCTTAAAATGGCTGATGTTTACAGCAGGCATCAAAAGGTACTTCCAAGTGAATGGAGTAGAGGCATGCAAAGGAGCTTCCATGCAAATGGTGCAGAAGCATCCAAAGGATTAGAAGCATGCAAAGGCGCTTGCATGAGGTAAAGGGTTAACATTAAAACTGTCACTGCCAAGTGGAAAAGTGAAAATTATGTTTAACTTATAATTTTCCAAATACAGGCTTAACAAAATTGTGTGCTAAAGATGATACCTTGGTTGATTCCTCAACAGATTCCCTGAAACACTCAATGTCCAGCAGATCTGTGGAAACCTCAACAATGTCCCATATAAAATCTTCTATCACAATGTATACTGGGGGTGCTTGTGTCAAGTCCAAGTTGTAACTCTTCACAGTCACATCTGAAAGACAAGATAAAATTCAATTCATGAGAATGTGTAGTATTTTTTTATGACAAATTTGAAACCAGTCTGTTTAAAAGTAATCTTGTAATAAGCAAATACCTTTAACTGATATTGTACCCCATTTTTATATGTCCCTTTTTTTTAAGACCTTTTTATGCAAAATGTGGGACAAAAGCTGAACAGGTTTCTGAAGTCATGACAAGTTCGTATAAAATTAATTGTAACACAGAGGAAAGACAAGTGTTCCATGGAACCTGACATTTCATCTACATCCATATGGAACCTGGCATATCATTGGCATCAATATGGAAATTGACATCTCATTTGCATCCATATGGAACTCAAAATATGCATCCATTATGGAACCTGGCACTTCATCTACAGCAATACAGAACCTGGCATCTTAAATGCATCAATATGGAACCTGGAATCTCATCTGCATCAATATGGAACCTGGCTTCTTATCTGCTTCAATATGGAACCTGTGGTTTCATCTGCATTAATGTTTAACACTATAACCCTACCACACAACATCCATATACATTTACACAAAACTTGAACATTGTTGACCTTATTGAATTGACTGAAACTCCACACATAACAGCATATAAACTTTACACACATATCCTAATATTTCAGTTGCCAACATCAACTTGTGTTGATGATTTCTGAATTTCAAAACTTTAAAATATTTTTAACTATCATGCTTTCTGCTTTTACATGTAGGCAAAACAGGCAATACTGGAACTCCTAGAATATTAGCACATATAAACTTTAGATGGTGATGGTTGTTGTGGGTTTAATGCCATTATTCAGCACATTATTGGCTATACATGGCAGCCAGTATATCTGGTAGAAGAACCCAGAAAAATCCCAGGAAGAACCAATGACCCAGGGAAGTTATTGGCAAGCTTTCTCACATACCTACATTGTCCAAGCCTGAGACTCAAACAAATGTGGACAGAGGCAAGATGTTGGTGATCTGTAATGGTGAGTGCCTTAGATCACTATGCCAACTGGGGAACTATAGTAATTATGGTCAAATGAAAGCAGCATAAAATGTACAAGATATGTGACATTAGAACTGCTCACAATAATGAACCAAGCTTTCTTCTTAACACATATTAACCCCAAGCGACAAGTTAAAGTGGCAGGAGGTAGTAGCCTTCTGCCAAGCTCTATAACATCATGTTCATGCATGATACACTAAAGTCAGTGGTATTTTAGAAAGGTAGACAGATGTAGCTCTACAATGATACCAAATAATCTGGAATTTCTTGTTGCACTACAAAATACAGAGGGAAAAACCTCATTTATTAGACCTGATTTTTTCTATCAAAAATTGGCCCGTGGTCGGGATCAGATTTTGTGTCCGGATTTTAGACTTTTTGGTCTCAGATATAAGGCAAACTGATATGAACTGCAAACATATGAACCTTTGCAAAAGGTAGGATAAGATGGGCATTTGGAATAAAGAATGGTCTCGATACAAAAATAATAGCTCCATTTAGCAAAAGAAAAAAAGAAAAAAAACGAACTCCAACTTTTACCCTTCTGCTCATGCATGTGCCAAATAGCCAATGATGTTTCTAACACAACTATGCAGTATGTTATTCAAAGATCACCTGGGATTTTGGTGTTTTCAGATCTATTCACAAACAGCTTTCAAAATGTCCTTCCTACTTGAATTTCAGGTGAAAATGACAACAAAAAAACAGAGGTTAGTGTATTAAAGAGTACATTTTGATGACGTCACCAAATTTGAATAATTCTTGCGTTTTTAATCACTTGTGCATCAACATTGCACATAAATTACAAATGTAGCCATTTCATGACAATTTGTAAAAAAAAATTTAAAAATCCTTCCGACAAGTTAATTTGGCAGGAGGTAGTAGCCTACTGCTGAGCTCTATAGTGTCATGGTCATGCATGATACACTAAAGTGGGTGGTATTATAGAAAGGTAGACAGATGTAGCTCTACATTGATACCAAATAATCTGGAACATTTTTTTTTAATTACATGTATATATTTGATGAATAACTTTCTATAAAAAAAGACATAAATTTTAGGGTTTACAAATGGTTTTGTGTTGTATATTCATGGATTTTGTACAATATTGTGGATGTCAGAAGGATACAGGAAAGAAACAGACATAAGGTAGTTATAGCATTTATTTATGCATGGTTTTAGTCGATAAATCAATTTATTATACAGAAAATAACTGGAACAATTAGCCCATATCCCAACATCATCAGCTAAAAAGTTATCATTTGGTTGCAGCAGCATTAGGCTCTGGTAGTCAGCCCACAAATCAGATACAGTAGGCTGCAGTAGTCACCCCAGCAGCCAGGTATAGCCAGGCCACAAATCAGATACAGTAGGTTGCAGTAGTCACCCCAGCAGCCAGGTATAGCCAGGCCACAAATCAGATACAGTAGGCTGCGATAGTCACCCCAGCAGCCAGGTACAGCCAGGCCACAAATCAAGATACAGTAGGCTGCGGTAGTCACCCCAGCAGCCAGGTATAGCCAGGCCACAAATCAGATACAGTAGGCTGCGGTAGTCACCCCAGCAGCCAGGTATAGCCAGGCCACAAATCAGATACAGTAGGCTGTGGTAGTCACCCCAGCAGCCAGGTATAGCCAGGCCACAAATCAGATACAGTAGGTTGCAGTAGTCACCCCAGCAGCCAGGTATAGCCAGGCCACAAATCAGATACAGTAGGCTGCGATAGTCACCCCAGCAGCCAGGTACAGCCAGGCCACAAATCAAGATACAGTAGGCTGCGGTAGTCACCCCAGCAGCCAGGTATAGCCAGGCCACAAATCAGATACAGTAGGCTGCGGTAGTCACCCCAGCAGCCAGGTATAGCCAGGCCACAAATCAGATACAGTAGGCTGTGGTAGTCACCCCAGCAGCCAGGTATAGCCAGGTCACAAATCAGATACAGTAGGCTGCGGTAGTCACCCCAGCAGCCAGGTATAGCCAGGCACAGTAGTGAGCTATACACTGGCACCAGTAGTTAACACATTAACCACTAGCGATGAGTTAACGTGGCAGAAGGTAGTAGCCTACTGCCGAGTTCTGCAGTATCATGGTCATGCATGATACACTAAAGTGGGTGGTATTATAGAAAGGTAGACGATGTACCTCTACAATGATACCAAATAATCTGGAATTTCTAGTTGCACTACAAAATAAAAAGGGAAAAACCACATTTCTGGGACCCAATTATTTTTACCCAAATTTGTTTGGAATTTGATTTGTGTCCGAATTTTAGACTTCTTGGTCTCAGATCTAAGGCAAACCGGTATGAAATGCAAACAAACAGATGAACCTTTGCAAAAAGTAGGATAAGATGGCCATTTGGAATAAATCCATTTGTCATAACACAAAGTATTATTATACGCAGCATACCTGCCAAAACACATCATGTCAGACTTACTGTTGAAACCCCATGACATAACTGTGTATTGAAAAGCATGATTTTTTATTATTCTTTGAGAAAAAATGAGTTTAGAGTATGCCCATTAAATGTAGTATGTATAAACGATAAAAAGTCCTGATTGGAGTTGATACAAATCTATCCTATGGTCAGTTTGAATAGTGGCAGTTAAATGTCAGGTATGGATAAGATTTCTTTATTTCAGACTACATAGTCCATACATCTAAATTTAAAATAAAGATATAAAGTAAAAACATTGTAAACATAAAAGAGCTGCTTTTTAAAACCAAACTGATTATTGGAGATTGTGACTTCACATCTATGCAGTATGATGCATGCAAATATTTTTAAAATAATAGTCATAAGAGCTATAGGTCTGTAGTTATTTTTGTCTGCCAGGTTACCAAGTTTGCTTTTTTAGTAATGGTATAAATGTAACATTTGTGAAATCATCTGGTACAAAGTTATGCACAAATATACAATTAAATAAAATCATCAACAGCACATGAAGTCTAGCATCTGAAAATTTAAAATGTTTTACAAATAAAAATCTGATTCTGGACATTTACCACCATTTTGTCTTGTAACTGCACTTTGCATCTCAGATAATGTGATTACCTCAATATGAGCAGAATTCAATGATGAGAACATATGCTTCTTATTCGATTCATTTTTACACTACTGAGTAAGTCTTCAAAATGATTTTTCCACATGCTGCATATATTATTCTGACCATGGTTCCCATCAATGCAAATTGGATGTTTATTGGAAGTTGTTGTATTATTTTGTTCAACTTGTTTCCAGAATTTATTTTGGTCGACATTTTCAAATTTTTGTGCTAGCGAGTCTGCTCTGTTTTACTTCCTCCTTCTTACATAATCTAAGAGCATACTTAAATTGTATAAACCACTATTTCACATATTACATAACAGGCTGACATTAGTTATGTATGTTGTGTTTGAAGACGCATTGGTTGAACCCATTGTGTTAATTTACATAGGTAAAGATCATAAAGTGGAACAACCCGATATAGGTAAATCTGAGATGCCAGATTTAGGAGAAAAAAACAATATTTACATATTGGCTTGAATGAGAATGTTAAGAAATCTGTATTAAATATTACTGACAAGTTTGTGAACAGTGGCAATGTTTCTTTCTACCTTTCTGCAGTACCACCCACTTTAGTGTATCATACATGACCTTGATGCTACAGAGTTTAGCAGTAGGCTACTACCTCCTGCCATGTAAACTCGTCACCAGGTGTTAAGGTGTTAAGTTTTCAGACATATGATCTAGGTGGGAAACAACTTTATTCATAAGGTATGGTATAGAAAGAAATCTTTTAATTGTCCCAAGACATATGGTCAAACAGGGCATATTGCTTGATACATAAAAGTGTTCTGATGGGGAAAAACTAAGAACCGCTAAAAATATTACTTGAAACCACTCAAGTCATTTACACTTCTTGGAATTAAATCTGACTGCAAAAAGCAGTACCCCAGTACTACTGTAGTAAATATATAGAGACAACTGAATCAATAAAAATTTCTTGTTAACTGGTCTATTCAAAATCTGTCCATGGCTGGAAAAAATCACAGTAACTAATTCTTTAGCTGTACCTATACCTACCTGTTCAAGAGTATCATGGTACTTCCTGACCCATCAAAGGAAATCATGCAACATATTCAATAGTCCTTTATAACTTCCTTTATGAAACATGATAAAATTAAAAGTAATGTTCTAATCAATAACTATCAAGTTGGTGGACTGAATATTCCACACATTTAATCTTTTTATCATGAAATTAAGATCATGTGGATTAGGCCAACGGTCAGCTCTACACCTACACTGATACAGATAATTTAGGGACTGATATCACCTATTAATTAAAATCTGTAAAAAAATCTGCAGACAATTTTGTCTGCACATATTGGTGTACATTTTATACACTTACCGGTATTTCTCAAGGCTGTTGAGCTACCAATGGCTGTAGTTTTAGCAATATGTAAATACTATTTCCATATAAAGTCCTGTTTTTGGGAACTTGTACATCCATGTCGAATAGCACAACCTTATGACCTGTTGACATTTTGAATTTCATGCTAGATATGACTGTCACCTAATACCAGTGTGTCAGCTAATTCTTTCCTCCCTGCTGAAAGTTTCCATGGAGAATGAATCAGCTTGGCAAGCTGATTCTTTCCCCCTCTAGTTATTTCTTCCCCACATACAATAAATTAGATTCCCCTCCAGTTATTTTTCTCCCCCCCCCCCCAACCTCAACAACCAAATAGTTTCTTTTCATCAATGGACAATGGTAATATGCTTAATGCCCATTTGTTAAATATCATACATGTAATGGATCACTTGACAAATAAGGGGGGGGGGGGACAGAATCAGCCAGAGGATTCTTTTTTTTCCTACAACCAAATTTCTTTCCATTGATGGCCTTGGCATTCTTCACAAGAACAAGAGCTCCCTTTTTGAAAGTTTTAAAGGATTTATTTCTTTTATCAAAATTTCTCTTCTGGCAGATCTGTGCATTTTTAACGTTTTCTGTTACAGTTTGATCTATAAACTAAATTGTGTTTGTTAATGTTTGCCAGCACGTCATGAGAAAACTTATTGCAATCTCTGCTTTGGCTAGGTGCAGAAATGATATAAGTCTTCCTTACCATACATAATCTCAAAAGGTGTGAACTTGGTAGATGACAGTACACTTATCCTGTATGCAAACAAGGTACTGGGCAAACAGACATCCCAATTTTGGTGCTTGGTCATTGTTTACCTTGGATAGCATTTCTTTCAGGGTCCATTGTGATTTCATCTCTGCCCATTGGTGTGTGGATGGTATGCAGAGGAATTTCTGTGGTCTATATTAAACTCATGTTTAGTTATCTATGAGCTTGTTTGTGAACTCTTTTCCCTGATCAGTTATAACTGAGTCTATTGGACCAAGGCAACGTATGATATTTGTTGGAGAGACCTTCAGCCTCAGATCACTTGGAAAAATTATCTGCAGCTCCAACAGTTTATTTGTTTCCATTGTGTCACTGGAAGAGGACAGACAATATCGAGTCCAACTAAACTCTACACTTTGGATGGCACTGGTACACGATTCAGAGGAGGTGCTGCATATATTGGTCCTAGATTCACTTTACTGCATTTATCGCAGTCACTGACATTTTATTACATCTTGTTTCATTCCCTTTTAGTAATACCCATCCTGGCATTTCTCACATATTTTGTCATGGCCTGTATGTCCACCAGTGTATTTACATGTTATAAAAAAAATATAAAAATTCAATTTTACTTCAACAGTACAAGAAAAGGATGTTTTTCAATTTATAATTATGTGCTGTGTGTACTGCAAAGAGAAAGAGGGGAGTATATATGAGAGCCCTATTAAGGCAGATGATGAAATTGGAGGGAGCAAAAAAGAGAGGAAAGGAGGGAGAGGGCTAGTGAGAGAAGAGAGAGAGAGAGTGTGTAAGACCAAGAGCTAGAGAGAAAGAGAGATAGAGATGAAGAGAGTAAGGAATAGAGATAGAGAAAGAGAAAGACATAGAGGAAGAGAGCAATGGGGAAAGACAGAGGAAAGAGGAGTATATATTAGAGTACCAGAGAGATGGTGAAATGGAGGTGGCAAGAGAGGGAGAGAGAAGGAACAGAAAGAGAGGGGAGGAGATAGAAGACAGAGGAAGAAAAAGAAGAAGAGGGAAGAGAGAGAGAGAGAAAGAGGACAAGAAAAAGACAGTAAGGGAGTGAGAGGACAAGACAAATGAGAGGAAGACAGGGAAAAGAGATGGAAAAAAAGAGAATGGACAAGAGAAAGATGAAAGACAAGGCAGCAGGAGAGAAAGAGAGAGATACAGAGAGATGACAGTGTTGAAGAGAGTCAACAACTTTAAAAGCAAATATATTCAAGCATACACTCTAATAAGGAAGAATCCCTATATGTTTAATAACAGATAGAATCAGTTAATTAACCAAGTAATATGCAGTTCTAAATAAATCTAATCACTCACTTGAATAATGATGGATAATTGATCTTGATAGACTATGGACATATCAATATATTAATTAGCTTAGCAAGAAGTGTTAAATTGTTTTATTGCTTTCTTGGCAATAGACCCAGGCACTGAAAATTTTATCTGAGTAACCTGGAACTTCACATTATTATTAAAATTACTAATTTTCTAATGTACTACTTACCAGAATCAAGGCTTGCTAGGACTGTTAATGATTCATTTCTTCTAAGATCATGGCAGTTTTCTTTTAAAGAATACCATTGCTTGCAGTAAATCCTTTAGCCTTAATATGAATGAAGTGCTTTTCACTCTTTCTCTTGTTGAGATCTTTGATAGCTGCCAGATTTGCTGGGTTGGTGCCATCATTAACATATGATACTATACCAATATATGACTTTACATGTAATCATCACACCTGTAACACTTTCCTTTAATACACATACAGTGAGGATCACCTAGAATACGTGAGAACATTGGTTGCAAACTTCCAATTGTTTTCTTTTTAATTAGCAATTTCAATAAAATAATAAATTATTTCACAAACTGCTCATAAAAACTGACAAATTGGGACAATCATATTTCTTTAAAATAGTCATATTTGCTCATTTTAAATTCTAATTATATATAAAATCTAAACAAAATAATAAAAACATATGAACCCCCTCAATGATAAATGAGTATAAATATATTTTTTAATATGGTAATTTGTAACATAAAATATTTATCTTAATATGGTTGGTTATAAAAATAAACATTCATTTTCAGGGGGGGATTTGTTGTCATAAAATTCTTGAAATAAGTAAGTATCAGTTTTTATAATTTAGTTTTGCTAATTAATTGCTCTAATGTATAAAAAGTGTACTTGTCGGAGGGAGGGCAGCATCACCTGGTCATTTTTTTCCCCAAAGGGAAACTTTCAGCTGAAGGTGGAAAGAATTGGCTAGCCCATTGTTTTGGAGGTGGAAAAGAATCACCTAGCCAATTTTTTCCCCAGTGGAACTTTCAGCTGGAGGGAGAAAGAATTGGCTAGCCAGTTGACCAGCTATTTCCCCTGGGGAAAGAATTAGCCAGCTGATTCTTTCCCCCATGAAACAAAATTGGCTAGTCAATTCTTTCCCCTGTGAATCTATCAGAGGGTGATAAATTTGACTATTACACCAGTAAGATTTGCATGCAGAAAAATTGCATATTTTAATAAAAAGGTGATATCAGACACACACATCATCTATCAGTGTCAACACAGATCTGGAGGTTTGAGTTATCAGATGATATATGGATAACCATTCTGTACGGAAACAACATCTTGTAGACATACTTGAAGAATCTGGAGGGGACAATATACATTTTTTTAAAGAAAGGAGGACTCCTTAAATGCTTTTGGGAAAGATCTCTTTTAAGCTTGGTCAAGCATTGGATGACCCCACAACCACCACTGAAAACATTTTGTCAATGCCACTCAGGTAAGTAAATATATCTAGATAAAGATAATACAATTCTTCAGAAGAATTGGTATGAAAAGTCTATATATTTATCAATGACATAAGGAAGATGGCACGTTTTTTCCATACGAGCTCATACAAAATTTAATATCCATACAGCTCTCCCTTGTTGTAACATGGTAGTCAGAGTCCATAACCGATGACAAATAATTATAGGTTACTGCATTTCTATGGGAAAATATGCACGAGTTTTGGGATGGAATACTGCACAACCTTGGGAGTGCAGTATATCCTTCCAACAAAACGAGTTCCGATTTGCAGAATTAAGAAAATACATTTTGAGGAAATTCAGGATGTAAAACTAAGTACATTTTATTTTGCCATTCTTATCACCAGCTAAAGAAGAGAGTATATGACGTGTCAAGTGTATGTTATTTGTAAGGACATTTTCTTGCGTCTGTTATATAATGTAGCTGGCCTAAATCCATAACATTGTATCAACGTGGAATGTGCCAAAGCAGCTGGTATTTGGCAGTCCACGAAACATCTGTTTTAGTTCATTCCAACAAATTTGAACAACCACAATGTAAAGAACCTCTTATGCGAGTGCACATGATTTGTGTACAAAATCAGAAGTGCTGGCGTCTGCGTCCATTGTTTGTTTACAATAAAAAGTAGTTCTTTTATGCACGCAAATGCTATACGTTTATTGTCGCACAAGTTCAGTATCAGGTAATACTGAACGATTCTGACAAGGTAAAGTTAATGGGGAAAAAAATGAGCAGATAATAATAAATGATTTTATATGGAGAACCATGATATGTACAGATCCACAAAATATTGACAATAGTGGAATATCTAAATTACTATGAAATCAGCATCTCTAGTAAATTTAAATCTTCTCATGGTGCAGGACAAAATTTCAAAATCATTTTACACATTAGTTACAAAGGAGAAAAAAAAAGACTTCCAGTTCATACGGAAGCTAAATGTTGTTGTTGTTCTAGGGTTTAACGCCATTTTTCAGCACAAGATAGGCAATACATGGTGGCCAGTAAAACTGGTGGAAGAACCCTGGAAAACCCAGGGAAGAACCACAGACCGATGAGAAGCTACTGGCAGGCTTTCCCACATACTCATGCTAGCCAAGCCTTGGACTCAAATCCACGCAGACAGAGGTGAGATGGCAGTGTTCAGGAATGGAGAGTGCTTTAGACCACTTGACCACTTGCGGCCCCCGAAAGCTAAATGTAATTCTGTTTAAAATCAGAATAGTAATAATAATAATAATGAGGACTTTGTATAGTGCCTAATCTTTTGAAGCTCTAAGCATTTTACAACATGAGACAACACCTATAAGATAAAAAACATATAATGATATGATTACAAAAACAAACACCATGAAATTAGAAAAAATTAAAAAACATGCTGAGAATATTTAAGGTAGGAAACATTATTAGGTCTTTAAGTTTGTTCTTGCAGTTGAAATAAATGAGTTTTGAGAGCCCTCTTGAATGTGATCACTGTGTCTTTGTGTCTAAGTTCAGTGAGCAATTCATTCACATTGCTGGGCCCTGGTATGCAAAATAACGCTGTCCATATGACTTTGTTTTCATAGTGAGAATAATGAGTATACGATTGTTAGAAGAGGAGCATAAGTATCTTGCTGGTGTGTACACATGGGTGAGGTCAGATAGGTATGTTGATCTAGAGTCCGACAGTGAAACGTAGCACAGAGAACAAATTTTGTGTTTGATTCTGGATTGAATAGATATTCAGTGTAGGGTACAGAACAGCAGGGAGGTGTGCTCTGATCGTGGTACTCTAAGTATGATCCAAGCAGCTGTGTTTTGAATTTTCTGAAGTTTCTGGAGCAGATATTGAGATGAACCAGACAGAATTGAGTTACAATAGTCCAGTCTTGAAAGTACTAATGAACACACAAGTGTTTTAGTGTCATCAACTGAAAGATATTTGCAAATTGAGCTGATGCGTCTCAGCTCAAGATATGCAGCCTTGCATATGTTCATGACATGTTGGTGAAATATGAGTACTGTCCAGAGTAACACCTAGGTTTCGTACTGATTGTGTGAATTTAATGTTGGTGTTGCTGATATTTATTGTTTGAGGTAAAGGATGTGAATGAGAAAGCCTTTGGGATGTGATCAGAATGGCCTCAGTTTTATCATCATTCATCTGCAGCTTGTTACATGTCATCCATGATTTCACATCAGAAATGTACCTCTCTACACCTTGGATGGTAGCATCAACTTCAGTTGGGTGGCTAGATTTGTATATTTGGGTGTCATCAGCGTACAATTGGTGAGACAATGGATGATGATCTATGACACTTGAGAGTGAATGAGTGTACAGAATGAAGAGAACAGGTCAAAGAACAGACCCCTGTGAAACACCACAGCATAGATCAACTGAGCTGGAGTGTATTCCATTTGCAGATACAATTTGTGTCCTGTTGACGAAGTAGGACATCACTTGTATGAAAATTGGGAATCAATCTTTTCCCTAATCTCTCAACTACTGAAGGTACAGTCCTTCAGAGTTTCAACAGAAAGTTCTTCATTGGATTTTCTACACTAACAGTAGATTGTTTAAACTAAAAATCACTGAATCATTATTATGTGCTCTTTGTAATGAAAATTTAGAGAACCTGGAAATCAATTAATTCATTATCAGACAAATTCTGAGGAAAAAAACCTGATATAGAGATCAGTTCTTGAGATAAAATGTCATGCTGAGTATGATTAAACAGAAGATATTTGGAATTAGAAATTCACCAGGACTGGAGATTATTAATGTATGCTTCATTCTGAAGAAAAAAAATACATGCGTACATGTACAATTATAAATTGCAATCCAAGTTTTGAGGCTTGCACAGAACATATCACATTTTATAAACATCTAGAATTACATTATATATGTTCTTCTTGGCAGGGGCACAAAAATAAGAGGACAGTGGGAAAGATTAAAGTAGTACTGACAGTTATTCAGTAATTAGGTCTGTAACAAATGTGTGTAATGTTTATATCCATGTTTGATACAATAAATTTATTGAAAATGAACAACATACTTTCTATTTATATATGCATGTATCTTGACCAAATAAAAAATTTTATTACCATAATTGCTATGACTAACCTTGATCCCCAGGTCCTATGTGAACATATCCCCTGAATGGCTGCCCTGAATCTCGAGCCAATAGCGAACCAGACATGAGGGCTAGCAAACTGGTATTGTATCGATTATTCTTCACAAACTCCCAGGTCTGCTGCATGCAATCCTCAGTTCTCCCAGTCACTGGCACCAGCAGATGACGAGACACTGGCACAAAATCCTCTCTAAATTGGTCCTGGTATGGCTCCAAAATCACATGACCATTGACGCCACCAAACCCAAAGCAGTTAACACCAACATACTGACCTAAAAAATATTAAATATTGTAATAAAAATAGTTAATATATTATAACATTCTAAAATATCCACTCCTCCCCTTTGAAATGATAATGAGAACACTTTTGTACATGTTAGCATGCATGTGTGTATGTGATTTGGATTTTTAATGTAGTTTTTAAAAAAATTCAGCCATATCACTACATTGTCTGCAGTGTAGCAGTTTATCTAAATGATGTCTAGCATTGAGGCATCATGTCCCACATTATCCTGACACTGGTCCGACCAGTCATAACACTAACTTCTTAATGCATAGTGCCATTTTTATGAGTCTTTGGTATGATTCAGCTGGGGTTTGAACCTGCAACCTCCTGCATCTATCTATTCTAACCACTAGGCAACCAGAGTAGTCCCATTTTCAATGTGTAATAACCAAATATAAAAATAAATTAGGCTAATGACCTTTATAAGTCACACATTCACATGGACCCCATGTTTGAGGTAGCAAAGTTTTGACTGATAGGGCATAAAGTAATATTATCCCAGTTCAAGTTTCTGATAAATACAACAGACAGACAGATAAATGGGGGTTTTGAAATTTTGACGCAGAACTTTTAACACTGTTGAAGATGATGTAACTACCAAAAAAGTAATACATAACCTGTGATTTGCCATCACAAGCGAGAAAATGACAGGTGGTACATTTAGTACTTGCTTACAAACCCACCCGATACTGCAGACACCCAGATCTTGTCTTACTGCAGTTTGTCAGAAGCAAGCAGTAGAACAAATAACAGCAACTCTTATCTGCCAGTGCATTATGTGAGGGCTTACTGCAGTGGCAGATCAGGGTCTGTGTTATTTGCAGTTGGATATGCTTGTAAGTTGGGTATAAGAAGTAACTGTTAAGGGCAATTATTATTTCTCTGTGTGTGTTTGTGTATGATTTGGATTTTTAACATAGCTTTAACAATTTTTCAGTCATATCGCTACGATGTCTGCAGTGTGGCAGTTTATAGTGATGTCTAGCACTGGGGCATCATGCCGCAGACATGTAGCATGATGTCCCACCCAGTCACATTATCCTGACACCAGGCCAACCAGTCCTAACACTAACCTCCTAATGCTGAGTGCCAAGCGAGGCAGCTGTAAGTACCATTTTTATAAGTCTTTCGTATGACTCGGCCGGGAATCAAACCCATGACCTCCTACATCTGAGGCGGATGCTCTAACCACTAGGCCACCAGAGCAGTTGATTAATTTTGGAAGTTCTACCAAGTTTCAATCATTTTGATATAATAAACTTTTACAGAAGATTAAATAATATATATAATTCTAAGCAACAAAATGATAACGATGTACACATAACAGCATATAATTTCTATGACTGATGTATTTCACAAATACCCATCCAAACACACTTCTGCATTTTCTGCATTTTTCCAAGCTATGTAAAAAGCAAAAGATGGCATAATACCAACATACTCTTGAGAGGGGTTGGTTTGTCCACCACTCTTATTCTCCAGTCAATTATGGCATCAATTTTAGGATTTGGGGTGTTGAAGTTTCGGTTGGGTGGCAGCATTTTACGCTGAAGGGCCAGAACACACTTTATGATTGAAGCCAGACCTGGAAAAGATCAATACAGAGTAGGTTCAAAGACTTGAGTCAATCTGCTGTATATTTACCTTTAAGTTGAGTCCAACTGCAAACAACATAGACCCTGATCTGCCAGTGCATGTGCTATCAGATTAGGGTCCATGTTTATTCTAAAGATTATTCCTAACAAACCTCTTAGACCCAGTTCTGACAGAGCAATATGCCATGGTGGATCTGAGTCTGTGCTGTCTGCAGTTGGACTAAACTTATAAGTGAGTATATACAGTAGTTGTAATGGTATAATAATTCTCTACAAATCAAAATCTTAATTTAAGACTTTTAAAACAATTTATCAACAAATTATCCAGAGCTGTACAGAAACTGTTTAAGAAACTGTCTGAATTCAAAGTCAAATAAACTATAAATACTTTCCTTGCTGCAATAAAAATGTTAACAGTCTCCAAAGCAAATGCATGTAAGAATGTAAAAAGTTGATTATTGATGAAAAGTCAAGAACAGTATTGGTTTTGGCTTGGTTTGGTGTAACAGCATTTTTCATCATCAAAGTCTCAGCCCAACCATCACTGGTAATGTGCATCCTGGCAGTTCATGATAGGCTATATATAGCAACCAGAATATTTGGTAGAGGAAGAAGTAGGGAATACCCCAGGAGGAACCACTGACCAACAGGAAGTGCTAGTGGCAAGATTTCACACACCAACAATAAGTGAGCCGAGCTACCAAAATATTGGAGTCACCTCAGAGAAGAAAAGACATTTTCTAACCATCCCTTTTTGCTTTTGATTTATACAAACAGAAGCAAAAGACTATGATCAGATAAAAAAGTCCATCCTGGCTGTTCATCCCTTGCAAATGAGTAGGGATCTAAATTGGTGCAGAGGCTACCAAATGTAACTGATTCTAAACCAGCGAGAACAGTAGCTGCCAGCAAAATGTAGGCACAATTGTTCCACTGATAATGTATAATTTCACTCTTCTCTCAGATGATGCTTGAAACAAAAGGAAGACAAGTTTTAATGCAAGTTTCTCAAAAGATTTGTTACTCGTAAGTTCACAAGGATGTTTAGAAAATGACCAATGAACACATGAAAGATTGTGCCTTGGCATTAAAGAGCAAGAGACTTCTTTCTGGGTCTCAAAGTATGTAACAAGTTCTTAGGGATGAGGGTCTGATCATATACTGGGGTCCATCAAGAACTTACGGCTATCAAAGAGTTGCCCTATAGTCTATAATGGTGGAAAATGAGTAATTTTCTTCACTGGAATAAAAGAATAAAAGCAGCAAATGCAGTCAAAAAGCAACATATTGGATCAAATCTCTGTCAACAGATGAATTGCAGAATACTGTTTACTTGGAATCATAAACCTTGCAGGTCAACTGCCTTCTAACCTGAGCTATGCAGTCTGCAGTTTTGCTAGAAAATTATGTTGGATAGATCTTTGCCACAACTCCTTGGAATGTCCACCCAAAGATCAAGGAGACTGCTGCAAAATGACCACAAGGGGATTATCATGATGGACAGTGATGCACAAGTCATGGCTCTATTAAGAACTTGATGGACTATTCTGAAAGGTGAGAAGGTATAGCTGTCTAGTTCATTCAACTTCAAACTGAAGGCATCAACAACTAATACACTCTGGTTTAGCTCTTTAAAGGCTTGACATGGTTTTTTCTTGTCCAGCCTCATTCCAAACAAGTCTACTAAATGCCCCTTCCCTCCTCAGTCAAGAGACTCTCTGCTCCCAACTGGTGCAGAAACCATTTGGTAAGGAGTGCACATCTTTGTCTGCAGGTTGTCCACTAGAATATTCCATTTGCCTGGAATGTGGTGGACTTAGTGTGATCTCCAAAGATGTCCATCAAAGGCAGTTCCAAACTTCCAAGCAAAAAGAAGGAACATGAGATATTGGCCTCTTTTCATGTGAGGTATGCCACTGCTAATGCATTGCTGATGCCATCCATAACACAGCTGAGTCTTATGAAATTAACATTACCTATACAAAATAACAACAGATTTTGTGTTACCAATATTAAATCAAACCCCAACCCATCCTTCTAGGAAATAAAATGTAGATTGTGTTTAGTTTACAAAAGAGTGATGGAAGGACTACAGATCGACATGAATAATTCTAACATATAATCAAACCTGTCTACGACATTCACCCTTGGGGAAAAAAACAAAGTGGCCTGTAACCACCAAAGGCAGGTTCAACTCTCAAACTTGACAAACTGCATGCAATAGGCACCAATTTAGCAGTAGCATTATTAGTAGTAGTAGTAGTATCATTATTATTTTGCAGGTATTATTAGCATAGTAGTATACTATCTGGATACATGTATTTTATTGAAGCAATTTTTAAAAAATTAATAAAATAAAAGGTTTTACAAAAGATTACTATATCCTCACTCTTATCCCTAATATACATTACATCATTGCTGTGGTATGTATATTTAAGTTGCATTGGTTGTTAGTTTTCTTTTTTTCTCTTCATTACATGCTGATTATAATGAAACATTGTATGTTGGACGTGACCTTGTTCAAAATCAAGTTCATTTGTTTTTCTACTTGACCTGCATCACTGATTTTGGTTTTGCAGTAAACATGTTTATCTCAATCCGAGTCTTGAACTTTGGCAATTCCCCATGAATTGCCGGGCCTACCTGGTGTTGACTAAACATTTTATATTATAATTTTAGTAATAGACTTCCAATTATAACTATGATTTTTTTAAAAACATTATGAACCTTTAGAAAGAAACATTCCATTGGAAAGTCTTTTTTTTAGATAATGTCAAATGTGACCCAAGGTCAGGTAGAGGACTATATAATCTTGTTTTCTAAAAATGAATTACTTGTGCTATAAATTCCTGATGCAGAATCAGTTGTATTAGTGTTCTGTTCAGTACTTATGTTGGACTGGAATTTTAATTATTCTGATTATTTAATTCTAAAGATTCTTCTCTGGAAATCCAAATGCTCTTCAAAAATAATATTCTTTGAAATAGAGACTGGAATTTAAAGTGAAATTTCAAATAAGGATTTGATTCTTGGATTTGTATTACTGTGATCCAACAAAAGACTTGGTACATAACCAGAGCATGGGCCACCACAGGCACATCAACACATCCAGCGTTGGATTTAATTTGGATTTCTACTAAAGTATATTCAAAATTTCATCATTAGGATTTGTGTTTGTAGTTCTAGGATTATTTGGGGTTTATTTCGCAATACCGCAAGTTCCATTTTTGACATTTTTACATATTCTGGGGAAACAAATTATTTGTGTAATTTATCAAATTTGTTGCTTTTCACCCTTTTCTATTACTAATTTTAGACCACTGAATCATAATAATTGATTCTGTCCTATCTTTATAACAAAATTTTGATCAATTTTAGCAGTTTATT
This sequence comes from Sinohyriopsis cumingii, assembly GCA_028554795.2. NCBI lineage: Eukaryota > Metazoa > Mollusca > Bivalvia > Unionida > Unionidae > Sinohyriopsis > Sinohyriopsis cumingii. Next base: position 114,746,971 of record CM068838.1, on the reverse strand, counting down.
TAATTTGCATCCAATCTTCACCTATGATTGGGAAACAAAGGATTGAATTTTTATTTGGCCAGCTGGTGTAATTAATCATGGAAACAGGTGTTCACACTTCAAACAACTGCTTGATTCAAGCTCACCAAAATCAAAAGACATATGGCTTTTGTGAGAGACTTTGATGATTAGGGAATGAAAAGAAGCTCCCAGCAGCTATGGGTTTAAGTAATATCCCTTTATATATACCATGCCTTGCTCTTGAAAAAGATAGGGTGAAAACACTGCTACATTAAGAAACAGATGGCTGCTGACCACAGAAGACAGGTGAGACCACTGTTTGGTTAAGATATACATGGCAACTGACTGCAGAAGAAAGGTGACCACTGATTACATGACATTTATTTTGGAAATTTGCCTGGGGGAAAGCAGAATGGTCATTATGACCAGGCAACTGTTTTACTCAGATGACTGTTCACAGTGGTTTGACTATCTGCAAAATTGTGGAAAAGGCATGAGATGTTGGCTCACCTGCAGTAGCCTCAGAGTGACCCATATTGCTCTTGACAGATCCAACCAGCAAGGGTACTGATCGGTTCTTGCAAAACACATCTGCTAATCCACCAAGCTCTGTTGTGTCTCCCACCTAAAATTATATTAAATGCTGGACAGTTTATTGGAATACAGAACCATAATCTATAATCAGTTCTATTCAATTTGTGTCATTTCGTTCAATGTAAATTATTAAGAGAATCCCACAAAACCTGTACTATTTTTAACATACCTAGTTTGATGCTGCATGACTGCAAATAAAACCCCAAAAGTTGTGAAAATTAAAGGACAGATCTAAAAAATTTCAAGCTACTCAAGTTGAATTATGAAAATACTTTTTTAGTCAAAGTACATTTCAAGCTTTTAAATATGAAGTTTAAAAATGCCCTTCTTTGTTATCATTTTTATATAGATCTAACAAAACTGGTTGTACACATGGGTGGAATAGCAAATAAAATATGGCTAATGTGTCTAACAGCAGCAGCCATGTGCTTTCTGCGGTGAACTGGTGCATTATTGCTGGGGTCAGCACTACAATCTCATGCACATCATGGCTAGTCAACTTTAGGTGGCAGCCATCAGAACTTATCCTTATACTACCAAATCTATTGACTCATTAGCCTAAGTAGTAATACACTCCCTTGTAGTTACCATAATTTAGCAGTGAAAAAGTTATCTCCCTTAGTCTGATCACAAAAGTTATCTCCCTTAGCCTGCTCACAAATGTTATATCCCTTAGTCTGATCATAACATGGCAGCCAATCACATTTTATCCTTGTACACTTCTCCCACAACAACTCACAGACAATATACCTGCTGCATATACAAGTCTGCAAGTTAACAGGGTGTCTGTGATAATGGATGGTCATTGATAAAGGGGGCTAGGTGGCAGATTAAGTGGATGAATACTCCTTTTCTAATCATTCTGGGAATATTCGTAAATAGCTTTTTCTAATGAAGTTCTTCATATTTCTGTACAAATGACATTTATTTTCAACACAACCGATCTCTGGAAGATCACCTAAAACATTACTCTAAAACAGGGGTGAGCAAACTACGGCCTGTGGGCCGCATGCGGCCCGCCAAGGGTTTTCATGCAGCCTAGGAACAAGTCATCATTCACACTGACTCTGTTTATGTTACACTGTTTATCAAATAAATATGCTTCTTTTGAAGTTTAAGTTTTCAAATATTAACAACATATTAACAACTGAAAATTAATTACGATGTTATTTAGAAAAACCTTTTGTTTTTGCCATTTCAAATATTATTTTTCTTAATGAACTATGCGACTAGGTGTAAATTTGTGCATGCGGCACTTGCACTGGAAAGTTTGCCCACCTCTGCTGTAAGAGGTTTCAACACACATCACGTGTACCAGCAAAAACATCTAGTATTACATCACTGCTTTTTGTATGTGAATGTGGCTGCATTATAGTGTTACTGTAAAATCAAAATAAAACAATTCCTTAGTTAAAAAGGAGCAAGAAAAACAATATTGCGGAAACTCTAAATGTTATTTTATTGTTACATTTATCATGAAGCAGTAATTTCATTGCAAATTGTGGCAAAATTTCTGATCATCCTTGAGCAAACCTCAGAGTGCCAGTTAGGGAATTTTAACTATGCTTAAAAACTTTGGAACTCACTTCTCCTTAATGAATCCTATGTATGAAACTAGGCTTTACATGTACTTGCAGTGCTCGGTGTTCAATCAGTTAACTTAAATGAGTTGAATCAACACATGACCACAGCTGCTTGCTATTTTGCAGGAAGAATTTGTATTCCTTTTAATTTTGATTCTTCTAATCTGATTACTTGATTTAATATGTAAAACTAATTGTATAATCAAAGTCTACTTTTAATTGACTATAACAATAAAACCAAAGTTTATGCAAGTCAAACAGAATAATAGCCTTTGCAACAGTTCATGTTTCAATACAAGAGGACATATGGCAATAATGATAATTACACTGAAATAAATTCAAATAATGAGAAAGATCTCACTAAAAAAAATCGATTTTACTTTACAGAAATAAAAAAGGGTATAGTATGGAACTAGAATCAATATTGTATTTATTTTGAAAAACTATCATGTGTTTGTTATGGCCTGAGATACCAGACATTTTCAAAGATGAAAATGTACACCTATGGTATTGATTTGAAAAGTTTCTTTGACAGTACTATTCATTTATCCTCGGACCAGAGTTAATAGTCAACATGCAGATGTTGAAATCATTGATGGGTAAGTGGGGCAGAAAATAATCTAATTTTGCACAGAAGTAGGATTTAAACTTTGAGAAAATAAAAAATGGAAATTTTGATCAAATTAAATGGGAACCAGTTTGAAATGGAAACTAGTTTGAAATACAATCATGTATATTTACACTTTGCATTTGTGTTACCTTTGTGTAATACAATTTATGTGTTAAGAACTGTAGATGTATATGAAAAATCCATAAATTTTGTATGTCATATGTTAAAAACTTCATGTATCTGTCAAGTATGTTGGATTTATATCTCATATCAACAAACACATTCAAAGAACAGTTCACTATAATATTCTTTGTCACCGGTAGCACATGGCTGTGTATTTGTTTATGTACTATATGTGTTTAAATTGGCCTAGATGTTCATCTGCCTGAATAACAAAGGAATCATCTTGATGAAGCTACCAAGGGAATGAGGCTATTCATAGGGAAATGAAAACCTATCATCAAGTGAAAACTTTTCATACATCTTTGCTTGATGCCATACCTTCAACTTCCTTAATGGCCAGATATTTAGTTACAAAAGACAGTAATTTAATTTGTGTTTTGCACCACCATTGGTAGCCATCATAAGCATAGTTTTTTTCTGTTTTAAAGGAAACTTTTACAGCAAACTAAACATGTTCCAATCACCTATCACTTTGGAAAATGCAATAATTGATCAGATTCCATTGTTTTATTTAAGTTTGGTGCTGACTTCCTTTCATAAAAATCATTTACATTGAATATTGTATGTGGCTTGCTTTGATGATGGGTGCTTGCATTACTTAAGTCAATGCAAAAGGTCAACATTGGAACACCAAACAAATGCTGTTTATTTTAGAAAGACAGCAACTTTCCTTGTTGAAAGAAGTAAGGTCTTAACACATTAACTCCAAAAGGTTTTTGTCATTTTCACCTGAAATTTGAGTAGGAAACACATTTTGAAAGCTATTTCTGAATACATCTTAATACATCAACTTCCAGGTGATTTTCCAATAACCCAATGCCTAGTTGTGTTAGAAACATCATTTTTCATTGGCTATTTCATAATTTGGCCTGCGCATGAGCAGACGGGTAAAAGTTATTTCTTTTTTCTCTTTTTTTGCTTAACGGACCCATTATTTTCGTATCGAGACCACTCTTTATTCCAAATGCCCATCTTATCCTACTTTTTGTAAAGGTTCATCTGTCTCATTTGCAGTTCATATGAATCTGCCTTAGAGCTGAGACCAAACAGTCTTAAATCCAGATACAAAATCGAATTCCGACCACAGGTGAATTTTGCGTGGAAAAAAATTGGGTAAAAAAAATGAGGTTTTTCGCTCTGTATTTTGTAGTGCAGTTAGAACTTCCAGATTATCTAATATCACTGTATCATCTGTCTACCTTTCTACAGTACCCCCCACTTTAGTGTATCATACATGACCTTGATGCTACAGAGCATGGCAGTAGGCCACTACCTCCTGCCATGTAAACTCGTTGCCAGAGTTTACTGTGTTAACTGGCAGCTTGTCAACATAAATGATTAGAAAACAATAGATTTGTTCATGTTGGATCCTAGGGAGTCTATCAAAATGTAAATTTATTTTTATATCTCTGCAACAACATAAGCATTATTACAGTTTGTATCCTTGTCAAAGCTGTATATCAGCCAGGTCAATTGGAACAATGATGTACCTCGTCAAAGTGGTATATCAGCCAGGCATATTATTACAATGATGTACATTGTTAAAGTGGTATATCAGCCAATCCTATTGTTACAATGATGTACCTTGTCAAAGTGGTATATCAGCCAGGCCTATTATTAGAATGATGTACACTGTCAAAGTATATCATCCAGGCCTATTGTTAAAATGATGTGCCTTGTCAAAGCTGTATATATGCCTTGTCAAACCTGTATATCAGACAGGCCTATTATTACAATGATGTGCTTTGTCAAAGTGGTGTATGTGCCTTGTCAAAGCTGTATGTGCCTTGTCAAAGCTGTATATGTACCTTGTCAAATCTGTATGTGAGCCAGGTCAATTATTACAATGATGTGCCTTGTCAAAGTGGTACATCACCCAGGCCTATTATTACAATGATGTACATTGTTAAAGTTGTATATCAGTCAGGTCTATTATAACAATATGTAAATTGTTGATCAAAATGGTATCTCAGCCAGGACTATTGTTACAAAGCTATGCCTTGTCAAAGTGATGTATCAGCCAGGCCTAATATTCCAATGATATACACTGTCAAGGTTGTATCTCAGTCAGATATACTATTATAATGATGTGCCTTGTCAAAGTTGTATATCAGCCAGGCCTATTGTTACAAAGCTATTCCTTGTCAAATTGGTATATCAGCCAGGCCTATTGTTACAAAGCTATTCCTTGTCAAAGTGGTATATCAGCCAGGCCTATTGTCACAAAGCTATTCCTTGTCAAAGTGGTATATCAGCCAGACCTATTGTTACAAAGCTATTCTTTGTCAAAGTGGTATATCAGCCAGGCCTATTGTTACAAAGCTATTCTTTGTCAAAGTGGTATATCAGCCAGGCCTATTGTTACAAAGCTATTCTTTGTCAAAGTGGTATATCAGCCAGGCCTATTGTTACAAAGCTATTCCTTGTCAAAGTGGTATATTAGTCAGCTCTATTATTACAATGATGTCAAAACTATGTATCAGTAATGTAGATTATTAGAATGCCATGCTTAATCAAAACTGTTAGATCAGCAAAGGTGTTCTAATAATCTTTCCGAAAGAAACCCTGTAGTTTCTAATTGTCTTACAGGTTGTTGTTTCTCCAACAGCCACAAAAGACAGAAAGAGTGATGCAGATGAATTTACTTAATTGAGGTGATATCTAAATGGACCCTTATTTCTATCACCAATGAAATAAAATGTCCTTATTGTATACTTCATTAGTTTTACATCATTGCAATGAGTCAATACCAAGAGGAATTGACCGGAGTCAAGTAAAAACATTCACCACTTCCTTATATGGTTATAATGTGCATGCATTTGAAGAACTATTTTTGTCTACGTTGAAATAAAATTGGCAAAAATCACTGACTGCATCCAAAATTTTGATGTTTTCAACTGATTACTCAAGACGAGCCCATAACAGTTATATTTATATATTCAACTATTTGAAGAGACAAAGGTGGAGGCAAATGATTACAAATAAAGCCAGGTAATATGGATAATGTTGTATAAAATCAGAAAAAGCACAATACCATGGAAAGGCAATGCAGCAAGATGTAGAAAAAGGTCAGCTATGGTTATGGAATATGAACAGAGAGCATAGGACTATAGAAAAATCCACCCTGATCTACTGAATGACTATCTTTATGAACTTTTGGATCCTATATACAAAAGTGACAGCTAGATGTAGCTCTCGTCCAAACTGAATTTTTTTATTTACAAATATCTAATGGAGCCACCACCAAAACTAAATAAAGAAACCATGAATAGGTCCAAATCCAAGAACACAGAACTGCAAGAAAAAAATAGAGAGAAAGTCATACTAACCCTTGATACAATGTATCAATCATCAGGTGCATGAGCATGTTCTGTTTTTCTTAAACGGTACACTTTTATTCACTCTGTATAACACTGTTTTATACTGTACTTGGAATCTCATGAAACACAGCAACTTCAAAATGAACACATACATGCCAACCCCTGGTGAGGAAAAAGTGTAGTCCAAGTGGACAAAAAGAGTAATCCGAGCACAAAAAGATTAATCCACATATAACATGATAAAAATTCAATGAGCATATGTACAAAATGATATATTTATCCCTCTGTAATTTTAACATCTATGTGAAGGGGCAAATTTCTGGCGATCTAACAAGAATACATTAGTTGAGACCAAAGAACCATTAATTCGATTTATTGAGACAGGCGTGTATCATATCGCCATACTACCATGTACGGTAATGTCCTTTTGGAGGGAGAATTTTGTTCCTAATTAAGCATTTGTTTATACAGCAGCCAGACAGACTATTAGGGACATGGTAAACTTCATTTTAATGGTAAAGTTGTCACAATTGAGAAATCACAGAAACTCTGTTACTCAAACTACCAGGTCAAGCTGACCCTGACTTTGGCACCTCTGAAAGAAGGCGGCAGAGATATTTGATTCTGATTGGTTACGTTAAATAAGGGGCATGTTTCCCACACAAAATTTTCTAGGTTTTAAAGTTGCCACATCGGAAATTTTAATCAGTCTAAGCTTTCCTGCAAGAGGAAACCCAAGAGTAGGACTTCAGGGATTTGCAAGCAATTCCTCGTAAAAGAACTGTTGTCCAAAGGGGACTATTGTCGAAAGGAACCGACGAACTAATTTGCCGATTAGAGGGAGGAACGTTGAAAGCAAAGGGAGAAAATAGCTCCTGAGATGTATTATTCTGGAGCGTATGATGTGATGTTACCCTGAGACGTATACTGAGAAGTATAGAGAGAAGTGCAGTGAGACGTATAATCCTGTGATGCAATCCTGAGACGTATTAATTTCTGAAACGTATTCTGAGAATATCCTGAGACGAATGGTGGAAAGTATCATCCTGAGATCCAAGGTTCTGAACAGCTACAGTGGAAGCAGAACAAACTGAGGACGAGCAGGTTTTGCAATCGTACAAGACGTTGACTTTGATTATTCACTCGATCCTATGATGAACTAAATCTAATAGTAAACAGATCAGCTGCTTTATTTAAATCTATTTGCATTTTCTTTCTAATTTGGTGAAAGTTTGATTTCTAAAAGCAGAGTATATTCCTGATGTAATGAATTTTTCACACTTGTTTTATGTAATTGATTAAATTGTCTGTTTACATGTACGGGGGCTCGTGTTGGTTTGTTCTATATACCTGCTCAGATCTCTATCTATTTCACCTATAAGTTTCACCACTTACATTTATATTTACTCGAACCGGGCAATAACATCAAGGGCGGTCAACCCCTAGATAACAAAAACCAAATTAAGCGGGACACCGACCAGGAAACAATCCCCGCCTTTACAATCAATTACTGCTCAAGTTTTCGTATATAACCCTTTCAGCCTTAAAAAGCAACTGACTCTCATATCACATTTCAAAACACTTTGTACCAGCTGAGACTATGAATGTTTTGCGGACCAGTAAAGCACTAAGTGCTGGGTTAGAGAGCCTGGATCTGAATTCAGTTTTATTTTTGTGAACAATACTGAACAATCTCTCACAGTCAGCATTAGAATGGTAAAGAACCAATACTCCTTTCATAACCGGACAAAGAAGAGGAAATTTATATCGTACAGTTATTGGATTTTTTACTTTTAGCTGGGAAACAAGATGAAAAAATCAACTCTGTCCGCATTAAGTACATTATCAGGTAGAGTGGAGTGCCAACTTGATTCTTCAGGAGTTTTTCTAATTTATCAGCAGCTTTTCCTGCAGCATGGTGCATCATATGACAACCTGATATTACGATGATGGAGACATTTCTCAAAATATAGAATGCAACTTCTTCATGAATTCCAGTCATCACTGAAGCAGTATCAGCTTAAACCTCCATACAATTATGCCAACTTAAGTTTATTCAAAGTATTATCAAGCAAATAAATGTTTTCTCCAATGGAATCCACTGTTAATTCTAGCAATGAAAGGAGAACGCTCTGACTTTGCCCTTTTCGTAGTCAAAGTCTCTTACACAGACTGGTTACAACTTTTTGTCATAATCACTACTCCTGTCTGTTGCAATACTAAACGGCCCAATTTTCATGGCTACTGCAATTTTAAGTGAAACACCTTCCTCTAAACACCTAACAATATTAGATAAGGTTGTTCTTGCACATGCATATTTTCTGCAATTTTGGAATCGGGAAACATCCATCTAAACAAAGAACCAATGTAATCTTCTACTGCTAGCGGTTATCCGTGTTTTATTAAGAACTCGGTAGATAATGCATCTGCATTTATAAAATTCATGTCCACAATTTAGTTCTGCTGTAAAAAAGAAGTTACCGTAGTACTGGATTTAGTAAACGAGCTAATTCAAGGTTTTTTGTTTTACCACCATAACCAACATTAAAATCCTTTCCACACACCCTGCATGGGCATGAAGATCCCTAGAAATGAACGCTGTATTGTGTAATTCATGTATTCATCTCTGAATCGGTTTTTCACCTTTTCCTAATCCATCTGTGAAATTATTTGAAAAATATTTTTGCTCTAAAATAAATCTGACTTGACTTTTAATGCCATACAGACTGGTTCTGTTCTGAATTAGAACAAAGAATCTGCAAGGGAAGATTGAAAGTCAGAAAACTAGTCTATTCTCTCCTAACTATAAGCCATACAGCTGCTATAAATAAAAACCGAGGTCAAAAGTTGAAAGTAGAAACCAGCATGTTTCTTCAATTACTATAAATAGAACATAATACTGTTAGCAAAGTGTATTAAAGTCTTCAGACTAGCGTACTCTTATGTTGCAGTTACAAAGAAGCCATCTTTTCTAGAATAAGGTCTGTGGAATTAATGGGATGTTAATAAAAATGAGAAAACAAATTATTAATTTTTTGGGAGGGGGATATACCGAAAACGCATAATCCGAACAGAGTTATGCATAAGGCATAATTTAGTGGGGAAAAAAGCATAATGATTACGCCAAAAGTGTAATGGTTGGCGTGTATGTGAATAACGATCCTTGCTTTAACCCTTTACCTCATGCAAGCGTCTTTGGATGCCTCTACTCCATTTGCATGGAAGCGCCTTTTGACGCCTGCTGTAATCATCAGCCATTTTGAGCTGGTTTTCGTAGCGCCACCTTCAGGGAACCCCCCCATTAGATACTACATTCATTCTGTGAATGACAATTACCTCAGATCATGTGGTCGCTATTTATGTACTGGTCGATATCTGCTATTTAAAATAACTGCGTCGTAATCTCCACTCAACAAAATGGCGGTCGCCGATTTCATTCAGTACGTACAGTTTCCACGATTAGAATCACAACCATGAAAGATTCAATAACTTAGGTAAAGGCTCTGATATTGATGTAGGCAGCAATTAGTTTTTACAAATTATCAAATTCAGATGACTTAGTGATGTAGACGCACACAAAAACCTTGTAAATTTCGAGTATCGGAAACGGCAGCTACGGTTGGTCACGCGGCCTCACTGACATGACAGTGAACGAATTCTCTATTTTAAAGCACATAAAAAAATTTTCCGTGAAAAATAATTACACATCTATAACAATTGGACTTTACTCTTAAATTTTTCCACATATAATAGATGTATACCAAAAATGTGAAATGGTTAAAACTGCTGTTAAACGTAACATACACTACATTGCTTAACAGTTCACAGGCAGGCCTATGCATATGCTGTCAACAAGGTAACAGGTGTTCTATTAATAGCGCACTGTACTTTGTCACTATGCTCTATGATGTAAAGGGTTAAGGCATTACCCAAGACCGATGGGACACAATACCCTGGGGACATTGAGGAATGTTGCTGCTAAAAATACAGGACTTTAGAGTAAAATCACAAATCACAAGGAAAACAACAGTTACCACACTCTCTAAAGCCAGAGTGCCAACAAATAAAGTCATATCGATCAAAGGACACAAAAACATTTTATCAGTTGTTTTTCATATCAATATCTCATTTTTCTTGGCTACATAACATTTCATTGTACATAAAATTTCCTTCTTTTCAGCAAGCTAAGTTTTGTTCACAGTGGAAGCGCACATTCATAGTAGTAAAATAGTGCATATTAATGCGTGGTGATCAGGTTTCATTCATAAATTGAATAACATATAAAATATGAAATAAACAAAATAATTTTATTGTTTCAATTGTATTATTCTTTCAATATAATAGAATGATTACTAAGATAGTTTGAAGTATATAATAAAAATATATTGAGTATTGACTCATTCATGTGGCGTAGAATGTCTGAGCACTTGGGACCAATATTTCTCAATACTCAGTCAATAACCTATACTTATTCAATGTAACATTTTTACAACAGAGGTTTATTTTATATAAACATTTCCTCTGGAACCTACTGAAGGTTAATTTATTTCATGTCAACAAGTGAACCAAGAACAGCACATTATGTGTCTGTCCCACATTTATTAGTAGGCACTCACAGAGCATAGTAGGTTGGTGATTGTCAAGCAACAGGTGTCAATGACCTTGGTCTTTGGGTAATGTACACATCTCCCTCTTTACAATGCAGTACTTGCGGTCCACAAATGTTGACTGCATTATGTTCCAAATCACATTATAGTGAGAAGTGAGGTATGTACCGAACCAGAAAATCCTATAAACAGCAGTGTATACTGAACCACATTACAGAGTATCAATCAAAAAGGCGTTCAATAATGGTGTCTAAAAACAAATAGTTATAACACTGTTCTTCATATTATTTTCTTTCTCTCCGAGCTGTTATACACTGGTATGAATTTAGTTCTGGGGTCCATAGTAGTATAGTGTTATATTCAGAATAATGTTGTAATGATATGTATTATACTGAGAACTGCAACCTTTGATCCCAAAACTGATCTGATTCTTCCTTTCTCCAAATGCAAGTTATCCAAAAAAACTGGTAACAGCAGACAACTCTAGTTATTTTGTAGAAATTAAAATGGTAACAAACCAATGGAAAACATCACAACATAAATAAAGTGCTCAGTGGCATGCATATAAAATAGTTAAATTTGGAAACAAGAAAGTTAATGGCGTCTGTTTGGAGCTTACCTGAGTACCAGTGCCATGTGCCTCTACATATTTTACTGCCTCTAAGTCAATCATTGATCTTGTGTATAATTCTCTCATCAGGGACACCTGAGACTCCCTACTGGGGTTAGTTATACCTGTACAGGGAAAAGAAATACCTCATTAAGTTCACTTTGGGGATAATCATGTTAAAATATAATATCCTCTGATGCTGTAAAAGAAAAAATATCGGTCATGAGTTAACAAGCTCACTTGTCAAAACTGATTGAAAAACATGTCCATGACTCATTCATGTCATATTTAACCAAACACTTGCTGTTACATCCTAATCAATCAGGCTTTAGACAGAAACATTCCTGTGAGACTGCCTTGATCTCCCATACTTATAAATGGCTTCAAGCACTTGACCAAGGAAGAATAATAGGATCTGTATTTGTAGATTTCAGGAAAGCTTTTGACATGGTGGATCATGAAATTCTTTTGAAAAAACTGAAAATCTACCAATGTGATCAAAGAACAATTAGATGGTTTACTTCATACTTAAGTGAGAGAACACAACATGTTTACATAAATAATGCTCTGTCTGAACCTGGAACAATTAGATATGGAGTACCACAAGGCTCAAATCTAGGTCCATAACTATTTATTTTATTTATTAATGACCTACCACTTTTACTAAGGGACTCAATATCATCAACAGATCTCCATGCAGATGACACAACATTGTCGGACATCCAAAACATAAAGCATGAACCTGAAATTTCTTTACAGAATGCCTTAAACAAACTGGAAAACTGGTGAACATGCAATGGCATGTTGGTAAATACTGGTAAAACTAAAATATTACTTATCTCAACACAGCTAAAAAGGACAAATCTTGATAGTGATGAACTATGTCTGACATGAATGGATACAAATCTGCAACTGGTCTGTCATGATAGACTACTTGGTGTTCTTGTAGATAATAACCTAGCATGGACTGAACATATCAAACATACCAGCAAAAAAGTAAATTCAAGTTTATGGCTTCTCAGTAGGATGACACAGAAAACTATTTTATAACAATTACATACAACCCTATTTAGATTACTGCAATAAAGTATGGGGTAATTCAAATGATAAAAGCATAGCAAAGCTGGTACATCTTCAAAAAAGAGTATTAGGGCTAATATCAATCCAGAAAGAAAGCAAGAAAAATTCAGCTGGTAATTTAGAAACATTACCTATAACAGACTGAATCTGTTTGAGAAAAGCCAAATTAATGTAGAGGATATCCCATAATAGTGCTCCTGAATATTTACAATCATTATTCCAGTATAGGCTACCTGGTAATACTCCCAATCTACAATCCATTTCTACCAAACAGTATAAAATTTCCCAAACCAAATAAGGAGTTATTTTAAAAAAGTTTCCAATACTCCTGAACTCTGCTCTGGAATAGTATTCCAGTTGAGATTAGAAATGCCCACTGTATTTCCTTCTTCAAAACCCAATATATCCAGTGGTTTCAGAGATGCAGATAAAATAAATAAACTCCTTTGTATGAGGGCCTCAACATAGATTAGTTCTTAGCTAATTGTGTTACCCTCTTTAAAAAAGGTCATTATTATTAACATTATTATTATTATTGCATTGGTCAGAAATGCCTTCTAAACAGGTTAATGATTTTAAAGCATGAGATATCTCTGGTCTACAGCTAAACACAAACAAGTACAAAAGCCTACAATGTAGGTCACAGTTGATGTAACATAATGTTCCATATGACATATTATCACAAATAACTACAAAAGCCTACAATGTAGGTCACAGTTGATGTAACATAATGTTCCATATGACATATTATCACAAAAGCTCTTCTACTCTATGACCAGTAAAGCTAAATATTAAATTAATCTCATCTTAGTTGTCTACTCACCGTCCATCTTGTAGCCATCACAGTTAATACCTACGTCCACTACACTGGCATACACTCTTCTAAAGTATTCTGCTTCCCTGAAAATAGAGAATGACTCAAAGTTCACCACATATTAAAATCTTGAAACATTTCATGACTATGCTTTTTTAAAATCATCAACTCGCTTTCCATCACATTAAAACATGTGGAGATGTTGCCATGCTTTTATACAATGGGGAAGCTCCCACCTGGTCACCAAAATAAAGAGCAAGTAGAAAAATAAAAAGGTGTAGGTCAGAGGAAATGGCCTTTGATCAGTTTTTACAAAAGAACTTAAATATCTCTCTCTCTTCAGCTCAACTCTGCCAGATCTCTATTGAAATAAAAATTCCTAACAGATGTCACCTCTAGTTGCATAAGCATTAATCTGTGGAACTGTATATGAATCTAGTCCTGTCCCAAGAACCTCTTTCCTGTCTGCTGTCAGAAGGGGCATATGCACTGCTAGCTTAGACAAGTTTGGAAACTCTTTTTTATGGGTGTTACATACATTCTGAACAGCTTAAAGGTACTGTTTCTTAGATATCTCTGCTCCAAAATAAGATCTGTGTTTACTAACATGAGTGCTGTCAAAGTTTAACTTTCTTTAATCAGTGCTTTCATGACTGCTACTGCCAGATTTGTTGTCTGTTCCATAATGATATATCATGGTTTTAACTCATTCGGCCCCAGCACTGTTTTCAGTATCTCTGCTGATATGCCTCAGAAGCACAAAGCCGTGTCTAGCTGCTTGTGCCCCATAGTTTTTACCTGGTTGAAAACATCGTGCACATGCATTCACTCTTACCTTAATTTCTCTTCTTATATCCAAATAAAATCCACGAATTTTTCACCATCTACAGTAATACCTCGAACATTCGTGAGGTTAGGTTTCAGAACCAGTCGCGGATCAGGAGGAATTGCGAATGTTTGGTACAAGTCACTAAAAATGCTAATAATTTCTAGGGTTTAAACCCTAAATATGACCCAAATCATGCTCCCAAAGTACTTTAATTTCATTTAAAAGTTAGCTTAATACATTACCCTTAAAAAGAGAAATAAATGGTTGATGTAAAAATAGAGTACAGTATCGCCTAATGGGTATTTGCCACACTAGCGCATTTACAGTATGGTACATGTATACTAATATTACCCCTATACTAATTCATTGGCTGCCGTTTTCTTTTGCACTCACAGTAAGTTAAAACCAAGTAACGAATGGGACTGTAAACTTAATGACTGACGTTTTCTTTGTCATTGTCAGGAAGGTAAACTAGGTAAACTTCATATGTCACAGAAGTCATATAACAAAGGTACAATTCAATAAAATAAAGAAAACATGTACGTAGAGGGTACAAATGAAAATTTCACGAATCCGTGAATTCGCGAATCCAGAAACGCGAATGCACGAGGTATTACTGTATTTCAAATGAATTTGTTGACACACTGATGTAATTTTTTTCCCTATTTGTCGAAGTTTTTCAGAACTTATTTACCCAGTATTTACAAACTTATGCACAACATTTATCTGCAAGAACTCCGTCATCATCGCTGTCAGCATCATCATTTTCGGACGATTCAATCTCAGAAACTTCTACGTCCAAATCTAAATCTCACAAAATATTCAACTGCTGAACATATCTTTCCTCAGCTTGCTCAATATTTTCGAGATCAAACCCGAGAAACTCCAAATTTTTGCTCTCATCAAAAATCACTCTTCCGTCCGCCATCATTTACGATTTTTCATGAACAGAACACGTGTAGTTAAACCGCTCTCAAACTTTAGCCTTTTGCTTCAGAACAATTCAAATTTCCACAAATGAAAGTAAAATCATTTCTGATTGGTTTAATAGTTGTTTATTTCTTGGAATAAACCATTTCTAACCAATCAGAGACGTTGTATCTAACACACATTCATCACGCCTGGAGACGGGATCGGCCATTAAATGCAGTAAACAATTCACGACTACAGGCGGGATCGGCCAATGAATGCAGAAACCGGATCACGCCTACAGACGGGATCGGGGCCAAATGAGTTAATTCCATTGATGCCATAGCCTTCTTGTTCAGATACAGGTATTTTGATCAAATAAATATCTATACTTTTTAACTCCTTCCTAGATTCTTATTCAATTTTCTCAACCCTCTGAGGGCCTTATAGTTTTGCAGCACAATATCCCTCCCTGAACTGTTGTTGTTGTTATAGGGTTTAACACCATTTTTCAAATCAAGAATGGCTATACATGGCAGCCAGAAGAAATGGTGGAGGAAGAACCCAGGAAAACCCCAGAAAGAACCAACCCATGAGATGCCACCAGCAAGCTTTCTCACATACCCACAATGGCTGAGCCAGGGGTGAGATGGCAGTGATCCGTAACAGTGAGCGCTAAATTATACCACTCGGCCACTAGGGGCCCGTCCCTGAATTATGAGAAAAGAAATGGAAATTGAACTCAACTTTTAGATTGCATTTATTTTAATTTGGCACATTATACTGCCTGTTTTTTGTTTAATTTCAAAATACCAGTGCATAGGGAGTTGACCAGAGAGCAGTCTGTTTTGCCCATCCAAGTATACATTAGTCTCATAATAAAAAAGTCATTTTTGGGTTCAAAATCACTCACTCTCAGTTCCAGTAACTCTCTCCCAGCTCTAATAATCTGATATACTTCAAATTGTTTAAAAATCACTGTCATCAGCGACTATATGCTGAATGGAATCATCATCTGAATATGATCCATGTTGGGAGTCAATCACTGTGGGTCTCCTCCTAAGAAACCTGTATTTTCAATGAGCACTTGTAAATCTTCTTCTGATGCAAGGTTCAAGGAACAACATCATACTTGTTCCTGGGCAATGGACCAATTAAATTTAGCTTAACAACCATTGATGTCAAGCTGAAGTATCCCAATGTGTAAACAGTTACCTACTTGAAAACAAGGCAAATGTCATCATGATAAGCACTATGAGACCTCTTTCTGGCTTATGGCATGACAAGCACTTTAAGGGTTAACAGTTTCAATAAAAATTGTATTCTGCTTTGTGTATGTTTTTATATGCACGACTTTTAACTAATTTGCGGAAAGTCCTCACATATCACTGCCCTCAAAATGCGTGAATTCGTACAAACTTTGCTGATTTGCACGCTTTGGCACCATCTCTGAACATGCACTAGATTATTGTCTAACGTAAAGATTGGGTCAACTATACTATCGAAAGGAAGACCAGGTAAACAACTTTGTCACACAAGCTGGATATCAATTCACTTGACAAGAGCATGCCTCACTGTCAGTGAACACTGGAAGGGTGTGATCTCTGGTCAAGGTGCTCTCTTTAGGCAGTATTTATGAGTAAGTGACCATTCCTGTGCCAAGTCATACAAAATAATTTAAAAAATAGCACTAGCAGCTGCTTTGCTTAGTGCTCAACAATAAGAGGTTAGTGTTATGGACTGGTGTGTGTGTGTGTGTGTGATTTTATTTTTAATGTAGCTTAACAATGTTTCAGTCATATTGCTATGATGTCTGCAGTGTGGCATCATGCTGCAGACATGTAACATGATGTTCTACCCAATCACATTATCCTGACACAAGGACAACCCTCCTAACAATAACCACTTAATGCTGAGCGCCAAGCGAGGCAGCTGTTAGTACCACTTTTATCAATCTTTGGTATGACTTGACCTGGGATTGAACCCATAAATTCCTGCATCCGAGGTGGATGCTCTAACCACTAGGCCACTGAAGTGATTGTTAGGACTGGTTGGTGTAGTGTCAAAATAATGTGACTGGGTGGGACATCACAATACATGTCTGTGGCATAATGTCCCAGTGCTCGACATTACTATAAACTGTCACACTGCAGACTTCTTAGTGATATGACTGACAAATTTGTAAACCTATGTTAAAATCCAAGACACACACACACACACACACACACGTTTATGAGTAGGTATGTATTCTATACATGATTTGCACACCACCACCTCATTTCTGCAATCAGGATGCCACTCTCCAATAATGGGTTTTGATGTTGCAAAGTTTGTTTGTGTTCCATTTAGCATATTTTACAAGTGTATATAACATGCTGATTTATATAATATTTATATTAAGTAAATGGAATCTTCCATTCAGAAATGGGTGACAGCCCTGGCTGCTTTTCCTATCCTTTCATTACCCTTACCTTTCATTACCCTTATTACCAATGCGACTAAGCAGTAAACAGTACAGAAAAATTCTGTAAGATTTGGTTTGCAGCTTTGTTACCAAATTAAATGTTTTGAAAGGCTCTGGTGTGGAACTCTAGAACGTCTTTTCTAAAGAAGTATAGATACAACTAGATTTTCAATATCACTATCACGACAGATATATTATAGGTCTGACTGACACCATTTTCAATAAGAACCAAGTTCAGTGTGATCCCGCTATAACACGGTAGTTGGGAGCCATAAAACCCCTACCGCATTATATACCGAACCGTGTTATATGCAACCAAGTCAGGTAGCTGAAGAAAATGTACCCCCCCCCAAATGATCCGGGTCAATTAGAAAATGAAAATGATTTTGGATAAGGTCAAGTCTAAAATACAATTATCCATAGCACATAATGAAAATAAAACAATAACAAATAATTCAAGTTACATAACTGGAAGCGATAACAAGTTTTTCAAAGTTGCCATATTAGATGTCCATGGGGCACGGTTTTCATTTAGGATCCACTATACATCTCATAATAAGTCTTTACAGTGAAATCCCATGTTGATATAAGGATTCATTAAAGATGTCACAGTAATAACAAGGATTTTCAAGACTACCAATAGTATACATAATGGACTGATGTCCAAAGGGCACCATTTTCTTGTAGGACCAACCAAATATAAGCAGTCATTCGGTGAAAACACCATTGCAAAATGACCATCCATGAAGCTGTGCGTTAACATTTCATGATGGCTACCAAGGTAGCCAGACTAGAAGCCAGATCAGTACCATTTACATTGCAGACAAATTAGACCTTGTAATAATGAGTGTTTCCCTGTAATCCTCCTTGTAGTTTACAAGCAGTAGCAATACCTAATGTATGTCCACAAAGAGACAATGGGCCATGACCACAGCACAAGTCCTTATGGTTTATGACCAACAGAGCTAAAAATAGAAAAAAACTTCTAAATATGCAGGGGAGTTAATGCAAACAATGGCAGGGTTTGAAAATATGTTATATTTTCACGAGCTGAATGTTTGGGTGTAATTTTTGTAAATTGTTTAGAAATTAGCATTATTCTTGTAAACATGCTCCTCTAATATACCCTGCATATATGTTTGTCAATTCTCTCTTATTCAGTTTCCTCTAAATTGGCAAAAAAATGTTGTCCTCCTGAAAATATTTATTCATTACATTATGATTCAAAGTATCAACATACCTCGTCAGTAAAATGGCTGCAACCCCTTCCGCTCTCACATAGCCATCTGCATCCTTGTCAAACACCAAGCTCTGACCCTTGGGGCTCAGCATGTTCAGTACAAACATTTGCTGACTGAACTGGGGGTACAAAATCAAATTGCTACCTGCAGCAAAGAAACAAGAGGTTCAAGTTAGCAGGAAGACAAAATCAAAGTACTTATAATACTGATGAATTGATATTAATTAATGCAAGATCAGATGGAAGCACATACAAAATGTGACTCTTAATGGTCCTTCTACTAATGTAAACTGACTGCGCTAGATAATCTTTATAACATTTGTCTAACTTTTCCATACTTATTGCAAGGGAATTTATAGGAACATTTCAAACTTTATGGGAGGTATTATCATGGGCTATTTACTTTTAAAACCATTTTCTAATATTGTTTTAAGTAATACCATCAGTGAAACAATATCAAATGGAGATAACTACAATAAAGTATAATTATTTACCCAACTTTGAATTGCCTCCCTTAACATAAAAAAAGTACCTTCCATGGCAAGTGTATACATTTTAGCTACTAATTTTACTAGGACCATAAAGTCTGTTTCTAATATTACTAATACATTTCTGTTTTTTGGTAACAGAACAAACACTATGCCATAAAGTATAATGGGACTAAACTCCCTCCAAGCAAATGCAATGACAGTTGAATTAATTTCTATCAAAACCCCAATGGAATCCTGAAATCCGCTTTTTTGCACTTCAGATTTGAGGCAAAACAATTTTAAATGCTTGAAACATGTTCACAGAATATGAATGCGACAGTCTGAAGGAAAATACACAATAAATACTGTTGCGGGTAATTTTTATGTTTACTGTCTGTGCTCCTTAACTTTGTTTAAAAAGCTACACATGTAGTTCTATTACAACCCTAACAAAAGAAAATCTCATCTCTAGAGTTCCTGATATTAGATAATAATCTACACATTTGTGATATGAAATGAAATGTTGCTCTTGTTTAAGTAAAGCCATATGAAGCCCAAGGAAAATGCTTGCATTTTAATGAATCCAAACCTTTTAAGTTTTCGTTTTTCAATGAAACTTTAATTTTACTCACTGGCAACAATAGCATACTTGCAGCGCCCCTGCTTAAGATCAGTGACTGCAATGTCCAATGCAGCAATGCTAGAGCTGCATGCTGTGTCCACTGTTGCTGTTGGACCAGTCAGTCGGAACTGCCTCATCACCTCCCCGCACATAAAGCTGGACAGACTGACTGCAAATAAATATTTGCATTAAGAGCTAAATTTGTGATTGTAAAACATGTGTACCATTTTGCATCAAAAGAGAAAGGGTCAAAAGACTTCAATGCTTTGAAACAACAAGAATTTGAGAGATCACCTCTACACACCTTTTACTGGTCTCCAGTAGCCATTGCAGTCATTAATCATCATGCAGAAAATAAAGTCAGACTCATGTGATCCAGATGTTGGTCCCTTTTTAATATAGTGTTTGTTTGCCTTTAAATTTTTACATTTAATAATCATTATACAACCAGTATTGTGTTCACATGCCATTAAATAATATGCATACTTACAACCATACTGTGGCAAGACATGATCTCATAGTAGAGGTACTATAACGAGTAGATAAAAACCGAAGATTTTTTTTTTTCAAATCATTGGCAAATTTTCTGCAGAACCTGTCCAACTATAGAAGCCAAAATTTACTGGGTAAATGTCGCAGGCTTTGAGTAAACTTGGTGTGACTGCAAGCGTAACAATCATAATTCCTGCCTCAGTAATTACACTAAATAGCCATTATAATTGTCAGTGTCACATGAAAAAACATGCAGTCCACTTATCAAATTCCAATATTAATCCAAAGTACAATACATAGTTAACCTGGTGAGAGTAGCTTTTCACAATATGCAATTTATATTCAAACATCTACCAATGAAGAATATTTATTCTTACTCAACTACTGTGGTCTGTAAGGACTACAATAAATATACACCATGGAAAAATCTATCAAGTCATGAGCTTTATGCAAATACTTGACCAATGCCAGAAGCTTGGCATGTAGGCCACAGCAACTTTATTTGATTGCCCAGCTCTGATACACTTTTCAAAACTGTAAACGTATTGCTATTGTCAGCCAGTATTTCCAGAATGAAATTGTCACCTGAATATGAACCATGTTTGGAGTCAACCATTTTGAGTTTTCTAGAATGCCCATATTTCAAACAAGCATTTGTAAAACTTCTTTGATCATTGCAAGGTTCAGACAATGACAGAATGCTTGTTCCAGGGCCCAATATGACAATAAAATTCAGCTTAACAGCCAATAATGTCCAACTCATGAACCCCAAATAGAGAACACAGTTGCCTAGCTGAAACATATGTCATGATATTCACTATGAAACCCCTTAAAGCAGTGCAACTTATGTTGTGACATGCACTTTAAGGGTTAACAGTTAAATACAAATTGATAATGTACCATAGGGTACATTTTTATATGCATGTCTTAAAACTAATTTTCATGAGTTCTCACTGCTATCCACAGACAAACTTTGTGTAATTCCTGCACTCATGTGCTCTGAGAGCATCTCTGAATATTTAAACCACACCATGGAATTTTCCATTCTGGATCTTACTCATGTGCTCTGACAGCATCTCTGAATATTTAAACCACACCATGGAATTTTTCATTCTGGATCTTGCTCTCTCCTTCAACTCAATCATTATTTCCATAATCTATTATACCATGTTTTCTTAATAATTTTTCTTTTCAAACTAATAAATTGTTCATTAAATGATAAAATGGGTATAAATTTTGTCATTAATTCAACCTCAAGATAAATTTAATATTCTTTGCCATACATGTTACTCTATCTTTATCTTTTGTGGGCGGCCTATACTTTATCTTTGAAAATATATTCTCTAGCAGCCATCAAAGAATTAACTTTGCAACTTGTGTGACTACTACAAACCTTAAACGTTTTCGTCGCAAGATACATTGTTTAAAAATTTATATTCATTGATATATTACAGCTCTTATCACCTTTAGCGACTCTTGACCATTGTTAGCACCCAACAGTCATACATGGATGGACATGCACTAAACAAAAATTGCAGGTGTTTTCATTTTGTTTTCCTGATGAAAAAGCACACAGATAAAATAAATCTGGTGACACAAGGGAATACAAAATTATACATGTATTAACCTGCAAACCTGGGCTCACTGTGCAACACTGTGATGATGACCTTGATCCCAGAGTAAAATGTTTGAGCAAACATGTTGCTGAATGAACTATCTTGGTTTTGTGATAATTCATGTCACACAGGATAATCATCTTGTGTGAGAATTCATGTCACACAGGATAATCATCTTGTGTGAGAATTAATGTCACACAGGATAATCATCTTGTGTGAGAATTCAAAAGTTTAAATAAAACCTAAACAATGTTCTTGATGTTGCCAACATCATTGGAAAAGTGACTGTCTTGATTCCCACTAATGCAAGATTGACAAAAATGGTTGCTTAGTATAAAAAAGGAAAATATTGCTAAAAAGTATTACTATAAATTAACAGCTTTAGAGTGAAACAGATAAAGCTTTATTTTGAGACGAGGGGGGCCATGGCTTCTCAGTGTTTAACAGGCCAAACTTGCAAGCCAATGGTCACAGGTTCAAATCCTTCCAAGCTCATGCCAGGTACCAATGATGAGGTGCATATCTAGGTAAAGCAATTTACTCCCACTGTGTCAACACTGAAGTCTCTCATTTGCTGAACTCGCATTAAATATCAACCAAAATAATTTGTACAGGAAATGCACCACAACATTTGAACTGAAATAATTTTTGTATTCCCACACCTCTGCAGTATGACGTTTCAGCAAATCTTTGTGGACTATAGCTTCTAGCTCTTTACCTTCTGCCGATGCATATATGCAACCATAAAAATAGCCTTGTAACCCCAGAGACGCATATACAAGCTACTAATAATACTCTCTCTGTCTCAGTTGGCTCAAACATGCATTTCCGGCCAAGGGTTGGGAAACCCCATATATCCATATAAAAGTTTCATAGTTTTACAGCATACAAGCAGGAAGTTCTATTGAAAATAAGGTCTATTGTGACAATAAACAAAATAGCAACATTCCTGTATTCCGACGACGATTCTGATGAAAGTTTTGAAGTACTTGAAAGTGATGGCATTGCAAATGATACTGATTTTAATAAGATTCAAGATGAAGGATCGGACATTAGTATAAGTTCTGTTTCGACACCTGACATTTCAGATTTATCTGAATCCAAGGATGAAACGTGCAACGATCAAATCTGGTCAGAACACACGAGACAGGTAAACATAGACAACCTTACAGCAGTTTCAGGGCCAACATTTATTTTAAAAGAAAATGCAAAGGATATAGATTTCTTTTTACGTGCTTCAGGCAGTATCATAAAAAATTACCAAATCTGTAATGAAATAGTGGACACATTGTTATGCAAAATGGTGGTGAGAAAAGTAATCTAATATACATTATAAACACAAACAGATATCTTGATGTATTATTTTTTTAATTATAAATATTAGTGAATATAAACATTGATTTCAGAGGATTATAACTGTAACTGTTGGTGGAAATTAGTGGCACAAAACTCTGGTAAGTGTTTAAAATTTTATTTTTCATTAAATTACATAGTTTGCATGGGACAAAATTGATATAGAAAATGTAGACAGCATGTGCACTAACTCTCACTCAGGAAGCCATTAAGATGCTCTGGGGTTCAGCCTACAAACAGAAGGCAGGCTGCATATCAGGCTTAGTATGCAGGTCAGCAAGTACTTGCAGAAGGTCTATGGAGTCTATGGGAGAATGTAAAAAGTCAGTTATGCAAAATATGCAATTACGGGACATATTTCTATTGATACTTATTGGAAACTTTATTAGTGCAAAACTACAGGGGCCTGTATTGTCACTTAAACTAGTTTAACTGTCAGGCATACATTAGTATAAAATAATACAAGTATTATTTTATACAATTATCATAATACAATTATAATTGTTGTTGTTGTTGTTGTTGTGGGGTTTAACGTCATTTTTCAGCACACGATAGGCTATGCATGGTGGCCAGTATTAATGGTGAAGGAAGAACCCGGGAAAACCCCGGGAAAAACCACCGTCCCACGAGAAGCTACTGGCAAGCTTTCTCACATACCCACATTGGCCAAATCCTAGACTCGAACCCACGCAGACAGAGGTGAGATGGCAGTGATCCGTAACGGAGAGCACTTTAGACCACTCGGCCACTCGGGGCCCCACAATTATAATACAAGTATTATTTTATACTACATGTATGACTGACATTTATATTGTAATCAACGATATAAGCCCCTGTGCGTACAACAAAATGTTTACTAATAATTCACCCTTTCTGGCGCCTCAAATGAACTCGACAGATGCTGCATGCTGACCTACAGTGTATATGTAGAATAACACTTTAAAACCCAACAGACAGAAATTTATGCACAGCCCATGATCACTTAGCAAGGACAACACTGTATAGGAAGCGATGTTAATGTCCAGTATGAAACAGAAGACATCGACGTGCAGTATGGGAAGATTCAAGGATTATGAAGGACTGGTTCTTTGCAGAGAAAGAGTTAAGTTAGTTTATTTATTTCTTTTTACAATTTTCACATATGGAATGATCAAAGTGGATAACCCGAATCATTGACTTTATAAGTGTAAGCATACATTCGATAGTTTAAAAATAAGCCAAGGTTTTGCTTCAGATTTTACTTAAATATATAACTCAACCTCATGCTGCTAACAATTATTACACTACACGATCATTAAATACTTATTTACGCCTTCAACTGTGCAACCATGTATGGCTCCCCCTCCCCAATAATTCTGCTGGTGCCTTAATGAGGAGCACTTGCATTACCAATTCAAAAAATTAGTAACCCAGCCACTCAGAATTTTAAATCCTATCTGAATTTGGACAAACATAACTGTTCATTTTATTTTATTGCTGATTGGGTGGAGCAAGTTCAGCCCTGTCTGTCAAGTCTTTTGATTGGCAGATTTAAAATAAAGATTTAATTGGATAAGGATTACAGCTTTTCTTAATGCTTATACTTACACTAGGACTCTTGCCAACCAGATCTTTTCCCCATTTCAGTGCATTCTTTATGTTAAACTGCTTCAAGTTCATGAAATTTTAATCAACACAACAAAGTTAGCAATCATTTGAAAGAAATGCAAAACACTGACAGCAACAGAAAGAAGTCAGACAAAACCCCATTGCCATGCCAGAGGAAATTCCAACTCCAGTAAGGAGCAGGTAAACGATGCTTCAACTTTTTTGATGTAATACACATGATACATATGCATTTCTGACTCAAAAATTTGACCCCCCAACAGATTTATTTTTTAAGTTAAAAACTTGGAAACCAGATTTTGAATTTATTTATATACTGCAAATGTACATATTTTGGAAAAATTTCTACCAAACTTTTTGGAGAAATCTCCCTGCGGACTGTTCTAGAAGTAGAGATGTCAAAATTTTTGGAAATTTCTACTGGGTACCCATCAGTCCTAACAACTGGTTACCAGGGTACACGATCAAAAGGAAATTGTATTAAATGTGAACCTGAACTGCTTTGTTGTAGGTTCACATGTGCCAACCCTGAAAAGAGCTGTAAGCATAATTATTACTAATGAAAGTGGCAAAAAGCGTAATCCGAGCATAAAAAGAGTATATATTACATGCCAATATTCCAGAAAAATTCATCAAAAAATGTAAATGTAGTTAAAAAAATTGTTACAAATCGGCTAAATTCATGTGGATATTAGTAGTAAGGGACAAAAGAAATTGATAAATTATTTGTGCGTAACACTCACTTCGACTAATGGACAAGTCTACAGTAACTTTCGTGAATAGTTGTAAAGTACACAAAAGATAATTGTTGTATTATCCTCGACCTGCTACGATTCATCCCATTACAATGGTCTGGTGCAACATGTTTTAAAGTTTAACAAAATCATTCTTATCTAACATTTCTCAGTCAAATAACTTCCAGCAGTCACATTGATACATCCCATTTTTTGCGTCTTGTTTTTTTTGTGGTTATTTTTATGATATCTGGCGCCATTTATTTTCAATTTAGGCTGGTCTGCTATGTGTGTAGTATAATAATAGAATGAATCTAGGGCAAGTGGTTTCACATTCAAGAACCCATCTGTTTTCTTGGAACTGTTTGATGTAAAATTCATGCAGAAGTTACCACATATACACATGAATTTTTTTTCTATTTTTTATTTCAATGTTATTAACAAATGTTTTTCCTTTACATTTAAATATTTGACTAAAAAATTTCAGTATCTATAGTTGTCCATTTTGTTTATTTTTTTCCTAACATGGTATAAGAAGTGCATGTTACGGTTGCCAAGTTTTTGTGTTGACTTTGCCATGATAAAAAATATGTCTTGGGTTTCCCGCTAATAAATTGGTTTCGTAAACAATCATGTGAACAGCGGTGCCGACTTGAACAGCTAACACTCGCTCCAGGCCACAAACTGGAGACAAAAATGGCATTATTTAAACCGTACATTTATATTGTGTTTCTTTTATTTGAACTGTAGTAAGCATTCAAATTTTATTTTGTCAAATATTTTTTAATCCGTAGTTACTGTCACTGTTGACGAAAGGTACTGACCCAGTTAATGTCATCAGGATCTCAAAACAAGTGTGTTTAAGTCACGAGAAAATTGGCTCACAAAGCATAGACAGGCGCAAAGTTAGAACGATCAAGCTTGAAATATCATTGTTGATTCTTAAATAGGTTGCTCGAGAAAGGATTACATTATTATACAGAATACGTATGACAAGTAAATTGTAAGCAACCATAAGAGCCCATGTGATGATGAATAAATGCGTATATGACATGAGCCTCAAACTGTAATCATTAGTCTTTCTCGCTCTGAATTTTGAACACTTTTTTTAATGGGTACCAGATTGTTTGTTTTATTACCCGGGTTATTGTCAATGGGAGAACACCCGGGTACCCATTGGCATCTTTATCCAAAAGTAGTCAAATTTGGAAAATATGACATGACTTACAGGTATCTCGGCAATAGTGCAGTTTATGTTTGCTACTGAACTATGGTAGCTCTATTGGTAGAGCAGTTAGACACAGTCCATATTGGTAGAGCAGTTAGACACAGTCCAAGGGATGCATTTTTAGGCTCGGTTGACTGCCTAAGCCTGTACTTTGGCAGACAGTTGGTTCCTATTTTCACAGTGTGAAATAGACACTGTGTTAAAAGTGCCATCTAATCCAAACTACAATAATGTATTTTGCCTTGTCCTTGACAAATGAATCTACAAAAATCCACCTTACAGAATCTCTCAAATGCCGTGATTGGAAAAAAAACTTCTGCCAACTTTTTCATTTCCATTTCAGGTTTCATTTTTCAAGTTCAAAACAGAGCCTGCTATCTTCAAGTCAGTGGTCAACACAAAAGTGCACGGATTCAAAGAGAACAAGCTCCATGTGAAAATATTGTTGCAGACTGGCATATGAATGAGTATACATGATGAAATTCTGAAGCAGGTATGTCAATTACACATTTTGTTTGCTTTGAATTTTCTGGAACAGTGAAGAATGGTCTTCATGTGAAGCAAATTTCCAGCAGTATCTTTCATTAGGACCTTAAAGTTTGTAGAATAAATGTGATGTATTAATATAACAGGTACATACATACATACATACATACATGCACTAGTTGTCTTTTCTCTCGTGAGAAACCTTATTAAAAGATCACTAATTGAACTCAAATATGCTTATGATTACTAGATTTGAATATATCTTATTCTGTTTAATTCGTGAAAAGTTGTATGTATTCAATAAAAACTAAATACTATAGTTGTTTTTGTTGTTTTTGCTCATGTGAGCAAAATCTTGCTCATTAGCATGCCATTTTCACATGAGCAGACTTGCTCATGTTAACAATTCCTGCAGATGTGATTTTCTTATTAGAATCTATCTGCTCATGTGAGTTCTACCTAATTTGCATGTTAAAATGCATATGAGACTAACCAGAGTTAGATCTCACATGAGAATCTCATGTGCAGAAGCATAGCTGCCAACCTTCCAGGCTCAAAATTAGTGAAAATAGGGATAAAAAGTCATGAATTTGGACACGAATTAGTGAAAAATAAAATGACAATAACTCCATCCACTCTGACCACCAATACTACACTATATCAAGATCACAATATAAAACTAAACACTACATATATGCAGAAATATATCTGCATTTCTATTTATTATGGTATTCATAAACTTCACTTGTTCTTGTGGTTATTTACCAAGACATGAAACTGTGGCAGACTTGAACATCCTCAACTGCTTGATCGTAAATTTGTTTTCTAAACAGTTCAGTCTTCTTGCCTGCTGGTTGATCTTGGGACTAAAATTGCTGACAAATTTTCTGCAGCTAAGGAGGCCCTAAAGTCTGTCTTATTTTTCCTCACTAGAGTACTCTTTCGCTGTCACCGTTGCTGTGAGGAATCCACGAACTGCAGCACTTTTGGTCCTTCCACAGGAAAATTTGGATTGGAAGCAATTTTCAAGTCTGGGAACATTGATCGGAACAAATGTTTAGCCTGGTCTCCAGCTGATAAAGGTAGATTGTGTTCAACATGAAAACTCGCAAAAAATGCTTCAGCATTGGTAGCTTGCAGGTCTTCCACAGATGGCTTAAAATATTCCAGAGCTGAAATCTGCAAATTCTTAATTTTCCCAACTTCTACGTGTTTTCTGCAACCGATGTGCTTCCTCACATCGTCTCTGCAACCTAGCTACAATGTCGTAGCCTCAACTTGATTTGTTGTGGTTGAGGCTACGAATTGATCCCATATCACGTATATTCCAAATTAAACTTCACTTTTTGAGCAATACCTTTCTCTTTCCTTGGTGGTGAAGACATTTTCAAGATCTTACATGCGATGCTGAACGTTAACTCAGATCAGTCTTGGTGACGCATGCGTGTAGCAAAATTCTGGTTAGGTCCCAGTTTCTCTCAAAAGTATTTGTAAAACTACTCTTATACATATAGATTAAAATAGGCTAAAATGTTTGCTACCGGGCCAACTGTACTAATCGGCTCTAGTTCTAGTAATATCGTAACCAGCAGTACTGGACCGTTTCGGCAACTGGAATATCACGACTAGCGCTTAACGGAAAATCGCTTATTTATATTAAAGATTTAAAATAATTGAGAATTGGAAAATGCGTGAATTTTTTGGCTTGCGGCGTGAATTGCTGAAAAAGTCGTGAAATTCACGCCAAATTAGTGAGGGTTGGCAGCCATGCAGAAGGGTAGGCAGTTTTGGTGTGGGAAAACTATACTTGCAGCCAAAGCAGAAAAACATTTTTGATCACAGTCACAAAAAAGGGAAGAGTGAATATGTAATAAAAACATGGTAATTCTAATAGTATTTTCTCCCTACCATGTTCCATGTTGTTACAGCGTGAAGTTTCAAGCAAGTCCATGTCGGAACCAAAAACAGCCAGATAGACTCCAGTTCTCTCACGCTGCAACTCATGGTATGTGAGGCCTGAATCAATGATGCATTCATAAACAACTTCCAGGACATGACGCAGCATTGGGTTCATATGGTTTGCCTGCCAGAAAACAGTGAGACATACTTTCTTGAAGACAAATACCACCAGTATTATTAAACAATGATGATGCATTCTTAGTCCTAAAGAAAATGAAAAAAAATATATTTTAACTAAACAACACTTAATACTCGATCCTGATAAACATGGCTCTTTGTTTGCAACTTTAGCAAGACAGCAACAATTCTTTTTCAAATGCATACCCATACACTTAAAGGTCACCTGCCACCTATATTGTACAAACGTGTGATATTATTATAGTTATAAACAAAATGCATTGGTTATGTATGCACACCATAAAAATGTTTAATTAGACTTAAATCTCCGCTTCATAAAATAAAAAAATTATTTGGCAATCTCCATAAACAATCGGTAGTTTCCACGTGCCAAAACCAGATATGACGTACATTTATCCCGTCTATTCAACCTAGCCATTCATGTGCTTAATTTCCCCACGTAAATGTCTATGTGATATAGCATAAGATCATGCTTCTGTACAGCAAATATGGTGCACTGTACTGCATACGGATGTAACCAAAAGCATGATGATGGGGACAAAAGCTTTCTTTCTTTTTCCGAAAACCATGTTTACCAGAAAAAAGTGTTTTTAATCTGTGAGATCAAATAGGGGAGGGAAGGGAAAGTTGTATCATTTATGCCAGATTATAGTGAATTTGGCCCAAAGACGATTCGGCCCAACTCGAAATACAATTCGGCCAAACTATTATTTTCTTCAACAAAAACTAGATGCCATGTAAAATAGGTTTATGGGAAAAAAAACTAAATTTAAACAATTTTGATATTCTTTGAAAGAAAATAATCATACTTCGTAACGTACATATTTATGAGAGAAAACACAAACACATATCTTGCTTGTTCTAATTAAAATATTTATATACATTTTTTTGCTAACAAATATATGCATCTGCACAATGACATTCTCAATTTAAGTCTTCCGGTCAAATTATCAATAATCATTAATAAAACAAAAATATGTAACAGATAATATTCTACATAATACGTATACATTTTGCTACGGGTAGTGTACATGAGATATTATAACAAATATACTTAATTTTAGGCTTCATGTTGTAACACAGCTGCATACAATACATACTAGATTACACATGAGAGAGAGAGAGAGAATAATGTTGAGCATTTTGTCAGTATTTAGTTGCTGCAATATGAAGCTCTTACAAATTAATTTTATTGTTTGTTTTTATTTTTCAAGTTTGTCTTAGAGTTTGCGCACGTAAATTGAAAGCTTGTCATTACTGGTCAGTATCGTCAATCATATTTGCCCCATTAATCCGTACAAATTAGAAAGGAAACAATTTTGTGTTTAATTTGTGCCCCCCCCACACACACACACACTCACAGTACAAAATAAATTGATACACCTGTTTGAAAATAAAATGAAAGAAATTAACATTGCATTGTTATCATATATTCCTTCTTTTTTCATTATGCAAAAATTATTTTTTAAAAATATATATCCACGAACTCCGTATATGTAGCGGATGCCGGCTGGCATATGCATCCTTAGTGTAGTGTGTGCTGCTGATGTCAAATAACAAAATCGCAAATGAGACGAAAGTATCACCCGATTGCTTGAAGGCACCTGCCATTTACGCATGATAAGTTACTTATTGCAAACTGACCCAGATTGTATTTTATCCAGGTTAACTATAAGTCGGTATCTTGAAAACAAACAAAAAATCATTATTTTAAAATACATTCAATGTGAGTGCAAATAATAATCTTTTTGCTAGCATGGGTTACAAAAGTATTATTAAAGCAAGTTATTATTGTGTATAATATTTGCCCAGCAAACATCAATTATGATTACATACGGCAAACAAATAGAAGCCCGGGTGATAAACACAACTGGCATGGAGCAATAAACTCATTGTTTAAACTTACCGACAGGATATCAAATACATAGGTTATGTTATTACAATGCAAACCAATCCCGGAAAATTGACTTTGGTATCTTTTTAGGGAACCAATTTTTTCTTCTGAAGTCAGCAGACAAAAGGAAGTTAAGTTTGGTTCCTTTGGATTCTTTAAGTGTGCCGATTTCTTTCATCTTTTTTTTTTATAAAGTCTGCCAACAGGGAAGCCAGCATCGATTCTTTTTACATGTATTTACAGGAATTTTCAAAATAAATTGAAACAATGGAACAGTTTTGAAAGCGACACAATCTAGTGCATTGTGCAAGCATACCGATATAAGGCTGAACAGTAAATTAGTTTTCATTAGTTTCATTTAAAATATTCCCTATCCACAGTTTATAGGGTTTTATATTTCGACAACAAGAAGCATGTACTCTGTCTTGTAGGGATAAATGTACATCATTTCCAGTCGCGTCCTCTATAAGTGGGAAATCGTATCTAAGGGGAAGTAACAGCGTTGGATACTTCTATTTCAAGTAATTTAATTATTTCTTCTTTACTGTTGATAAAAACAATTTGTGCGAGCATAACCATTTTTAATCATGTAATGCAAATCTGATATAAACAGGAAAATGTTGGAGTATGGCCTGTGAGCTTTAACCCTTTACCTCATAGAGCATAGTGACAAAGTGCAGCACGCTATAAATAGAACACCTGTTACCTAGCAGACCGCATCCGCATAGGCATGCCTGTGAATTGTTAAGCAATGTAGTGGTGTTACGTTTAACAGCAGTTTTAACCATTTTACGTTTAAGGTAGACATCTATTATATATGGAAAAATTGAAGAGTAAAGTCCGATTGTTATAGCTGTGTAATTATTTTTCACACAAGAATATTTAATGTGCTTTAAAATCGAGAGAGAACTCATTCACCATCATGTCAGTGAGGCCGCGTGACCGACCGTAGCTGCCATTTCCCATACTCGAAATTTACACGTTTTTCGTCTGCGTCTACATCACCAAGTCATCTGAATTTGATAATCAATAAAAACTAATTTTGCTGCTTACATAAATATCATAACCTTTACCAAAGTTATTGAATCTTTTCATGGTTGAGATTCTACTCGTGGAAACTTCGTAAGTACAGAATGAAATCCTGCCTGTTAACTGTTAAGCAATTTAGTGTATGTTACGTTTAACAACAATTTTAACCATTTTACATTTTTGGTACACATATATTATATGTGGAAAAATTTTAGAGTAATGTCCAATTGTTATAGCTGTGTAATTATTTTCCACAGAAGAATTTTTTTATGTGCTTCGAAATCTTGAGAGAACTCGTTCACCGTCATGTCAGTGAGGCCGCGTGATCAACCGTAGTTGCCATTTCCGATACTCG
This sequence comes from Sinohyriopsis cumingii, assembly GCA_028554795.2. Taxonomy (NCBI): domain Eukaryota; kingdom Metazoa; phylum Mollusca; class Bivalvia; order Unionida; family Unionidae; genus Sinohyriopsis; species Sinohyriopsis cumingii. Next base: position 114,714,147 of record CM068838.1, on the reverse strand, counting down.
AAATTTACAAGGTTTCCGTGTGCGTCTATATCACTAAGTCATCTGAATTTGATAATTTATAAAAACTAATTGCTGCCTACATTAATATCAGAGCCTTTACCTAATTTATTGAATCTTTCGTGGTTGTTATTCTAATCGTGAAAACTTCGTACGTACTGAATGAAATCCGCGGCTGCCATTTTGGAGAGTGGAGATTACGACCCAGTTACTTTAAATAGCAGATATCGACCAGTGCATGAATAGCGACCACGTGATCTGACGTAATTGTCATTCGCAGAAATGAATGTAGTATGTAATAGGGGGGTTTTCCCCAAAGGTGGTGCTACGAAAACTATCTCAAAATGGCTGATGTTTACAGCAGGCGTCAAAAGGCGTTTCTATGCGAATCTTGCAGAGGCGTCAAAAGGCGCTTCCATGCGAATGGAGTAGAGGCGTCCAAAGACGCTTGTATGAGGTAAAGGGTTAACTGTCTTTGCCACCACACAGAAGATAGACCTGTACAAGTAGTTCCATGGTGGTAATAACTCGTCAAGGGGAAAATTCAAGTTGGGTATGTGCATTTGCCTTTTCCTGACACTATGTGTGTGTGTGTGTCTATATATATATATATATATATATATATATATATATATATATATATATATATGTCATAGTGTTGTTAGACCAATTTATGCTGCATATAGAAATTTGTCTTTCATGCCCAATAAATGCATATATGCTTATCTCGTAGTTTCTACATTTTGACCCAGAGGCAAGATTCCTTGGGGTTTTGAAAGATCACAGGCATAACTTGGGGGGGGGCGCCTGCATTGAACATTTAAGTCTAAAACATGTTGGCACTTTTATCCCTGATAATACACACCAATTCTCAGACTCTGATGATGTACAGCACTTTGTTACTTGACATTTTAGGTAAACTCATCCCTACTCCCTTAGCTCTAGCTCCCCCACCCCATCCAAGTAAGGTCAAAATTTCATTAGGTGTTGGTACAACCTACAAAACAACTAACACCGACCAAAGTTGGAAGTGTGAAGCTTGAATTGTAAAGAAGAAATTCATGGATATAGATATATGGGTCTATCATGTGTGTGTGTGTGTGTGTGCGATTTGGATTTTTAATGTACCTGGGGCATCATACCATAGACATGTAGCATGATGTCCCACCCAGTCACATTATCCTGAAACCAGGCCAACCAGTCCTAACACTAACCTCTTAATGCTGAGCACCAAGCGAGGCAGATGTTAGTACCATTTTTGTAAGTCTTTGGCATGACTCTGCCGGGGATCAAACCCATGACCTCCCACATTCAAGGCAGACACTAGGCCACCAGAGCAGTCTATCATGAATAATGGAGCAAATATGCAACTAGCATGCTGCAAGTGAGCCAATAACAAAAATAATCTATTATGAATATGCAACTAACTAGAACTAATGACCCTAAAATGTCATAATTCTAAGTTGTTTTAATAATCTTCAACACGACCTTTGATTTCTGAACTTAAGACTAGACTTGACCATTCAAGGCATACTGATCTGTTCTTTCTTATGCAGTGATGTCTAATTATATTTCTTATGCAGCCATGTCAAATTATATTTCTTATACAGTCATGTCAAATTATATTTCTTATGCAGCCATGTCAAATTATATTTCTTATGCAGCCATGTCAAATTATATTTCTTATACAGTCATGTCAAATTATATTTCTTATGCAGCCATCATGTCAAATTATATTTCTTATACAGCCATGTCAAATTATATCTTATACAGCCTTATCAAATTATATTTCTTATACAGTCATGTCAAATTATATTTCTTATACAGCCATGTCAAATTATATCTTATACAGCCTTATCAAATTATATTTCTTATACAGTCATGTCAAATTATATTTCTTATACAGCCATGTCAAATTATATCTTATACAGCCTTATCAAATTATATTTCTTATACAGCCATGTCAAATTATATCTTATACAGCCATAACAAATTATATTTCTTATGCAGCCATGTCAAATTATATTTCTTATACAGCCATGTCAAATTATATTACTTATACAGTCATGTCAAATTATATTTCTTATACAGTCATGTCAAATTATATTACTTATACAGTCATGTCAAATTATATTACTTATACAGTCATGTCAAATTATATTTCTTATACAGCCATGTCAAATTATATCTTATACAGCCATAACAAATTATATTTCTTATGCAGCCATGTCAAATTATATTTCTTATACAGCCATGTCAAATTATATTTCTTATACAGTCATGTCAAATTATATTTCTTATACAGCCATGTCAAATTATATCTTATACAGCCATATCAAATTATATTTCTTATACAGCCATGTCAAATTATATTTCTTATACAGTCATGTCAAATTATATTTCTTATGCAGCCATGTCAAATTACATTTTTTATGCAGCCATGTCAAATTATATTTCTTATGCAGCCATGTCAAAATATATTTCTTATGCAGCCATGTCAAATTATATTTATTATACAGCCATGTCAAATTATATCTTATACAGCCATGTCAAATTATACTTCTTATACAGCCATGTCAAATTATATTTCTTATAGTCATGTCAAATTATATTTCTTATGCAGCCATGTCAAATTATATTTCTTATAGTCATGTCAAATTATATTTCTTATGCAGCCATGTCAAATTATATTTCTTATGCAGCCATGTCAAATTATATTTCTTATACAGTCATGTCAAATTATATTACTTATACAGCCATGTCAAATTATATTTCTTATACAGTCATGTCAAATTATATTTCTTATACAGCCATGTCAAATTATATTTCTTATACAGCCATGTCAAATTATATTTCTTATGCAGCCATGTCAAATTATATTTTTTATACAGCCATGTCAAGTCAAATTATATTTCTTATGCAGCCATGTCAAATTATATTTCTTATACAGCCATGTCAAATTATATTTCTTATGCAGCCATGTCAAATTATATTACTTATAAAGCCATGTCAAATTATATTTCTTATACAGCTATGTCAAATTATATTTCTTATACAGCCATGTCAAATTATATTTCTTGTACAGCCATGTCAAATTATATTTCTTATACAGCCATGTCAAATTATGTTACTTATACAGCCATGTCAAATTATATTTCTTATATAGCCATGTCAAATTATATTTGAGCTTTATTCCTAATCACTGAATGAAACAAAAAATGTAAAAACAAAGCAAGACTTCAAGATAGTCAAAAAGTAAATCAAAATAAATTCTTACCATCTATACTCACTTATACGTCAAAAATCCTGATCTGCTGTATCGCAATGCAGATCAGGGCCAATGTTGCTTGTTATACTGATTACTCCTAAGAAACTGCACAGATGTGCCTATAGATCTGGGTCTGTGCATTATCAAGTTTTCCTTGTCTTAAAAGCAAGTAAATATGATAGTATGCATGAAATCTCATCTGTCATCCCTACTATCTTCAAGTTTTTGGACCACATTATTATTCATTGCATGCAGCTCCGTGAGAAACCTATCTATAGAGTCAGTTGAAACTGTACTTGCATACAAAAGACAAAATAAACAATACTCAAAGTTAATGCATGTATGACAGTTTGTTATTACCTCAAACTCTGTTATCTGAAAGAATTTGGAGTCAAATTTGTCAATGTCATAGATGGTTCCAATGCATGGTGGCAGGCCATACACACCTGGTGGCCATCTAGTGGGACCAATTAGATCCACGCCAGACATCAAGTTCTCCCAAAACTCCTGCAATACACATCAGATTATTCTAAATAATAACAAATAAATAAATAATAATAGAGTACCATATATACTCACTTATGTGTAAAAATGCAAACAGATTCAGATCTGCTATCACATAATGTGCCAACAAACCTGGGTCTACGCAGTTTGTTAGGTGTACTCAGTAGAACAAATAATGCAGATCCTGATCTGCCTGAACACAATGTGATGATATATTACTATGTTGTTTGTAGATGGAATTAACTTACAAGTTAGTATATATGTAGTACAGCTATTATTATTATTAGCTTCTCGTGGGTCGGTGGTTCTTTCCGGGGTTTTCCCAGTTCTTCCTCCACCATTAATACTGGCCGCCATGTATAGCCTATCGTGTGCTGGAAAATGGCGTTAAACCCTACAACAACAACAGCAACTATTATTATCATTAATATTATTATCCAGTTTCAAATATTTCAAATGCCTAATGAACAGTGTTTCTTCTGAAGCTTGCTTTTGGAATGTACCTTGTTGTTGTTGTAGGGTTTAACACCATTTTTCAGCACAAGATGGGCTACACACGGTGGCCAGTATCAATGATGGAGGAAGAACCCGGGAAAACCCCAAAGGATCCACCAACCCATAAGAAGCTACCAGCAAGCTTTCTCACATACCCACGATGGCTGAGCCCAAGACTCAAACCTATGCAGACAGAGGTGAGATGGCAGTGATACATAACGGTGAGCGCTTTAGACCATTCAGGGCCACAGAATGTAATCTGTAAATAACTACTGCTTCTCTGACAATAACCAGAATTCCTAATATGGTCCAAACAATCAACTACAAACTAAAAATCTTTTTCTACATCACAAGCCATAAATTATTCATATTTTAAGAATTACATTATAAATAATTCATCTCAATTATTAATAAGTGATATTATTACAAAGTTTTGAAGGATAATATTCCAAGTTCATGATGGTATCTGCACATAGCAAAATCTAGAAAATTATGCCATAATATCTTCTCCAAAAAGGAAGAAAAAGTCTTTAACATTCTAGAAGAGAACTTGGAATACTTAGAATATCATGTCAAGACATATATCAAAGAAAATATTCTGACCCAAGGTAATACATGCATTACACATTATAACATGATATTTTGTAGCTACCTTCAAAATGGGACCAAAAAAATATTACTCTCTGAATATTAGATATCACTCAATTACCTCTGCATTTCTGGACATAGGAAGCCTACAGGCCAGACCTCCAATGTATGCTTTTGGTGCTCTATTCCCCATGGTAGTCATAGCTATCAAACTGCAACAATTCAATGTGTGTATCCCTAAAACCTGTTCCACACTTGTTTATTGGAGAATCTCGGATTTCTTCCTCAGGTTTTTACATCATTTCACCGAAAGCCATACAATACCTTTATATACAAAAGCAGGCATTGAAAGAACTATTATATTGTAACAAACTTAAAACAAGCAACAAATATAAATGCATTTAATTATAATCAAATTCAGTGACAAACACAAGTATAAATTCACTAACTTTATTATGTCAATATATAAATATAGATGTCTGTGTGTGTGTGTGTGTGTATGTGTATTCTGATTCCAAATATGCATATATTATGATAGAGTTCCACAATGAGGATTAGCTCCATACAACCGTGTCACTCTCTTTAAATAAGTCATTATTATTATTATTATTATTATTATCATCTCTCGCAGAGACTGACACTCCATTGTCCAAAATGAAATGCCAGGAACTCAAGCATTCACCAACTTTAGTTTGCACCAGCTCAACTACCTGATGCTTTTGTGAACAATGGTCTGGTAAATTTCAACGATGGACTTCTCAGCAAAAATTTAGATGAGCCAATAATAAGTATCTACGTTTTCATGTCCAAGAAAGGACTACATGCAGATGTAAACATAATAGGGATGAAAACAGCAACCCAACTAAGAAAGCTTCAGCATTTAATCAAACTATGTCCTTGGCCAAGTCATTACATCAGCCCCAGTTTTACACCTTGTGAACTCTGTCACAAACATCATAAAATCAACTCTTTCACCCAAAAATTGGCATGTGTGGAGCATGCTGCATGCAAAGACCATGTCAGATTGTTGGAAACTGAAAATATGGTCAATAACAACAAGCCGCTGACATTGACAAAATATTGCAGAAAGAGAATGAATCAATTTGCACTTATTTCAAGAATGAGTAGTACGCTGCAAAAGACAGCATGTCTATTAACAACTCTGAATCAATCAATGAGCTTTCTCAATCAAAAAAACACTATCACCACACGCCATCAATCTTCTTCTGAATTCATTAGTATCATGCCTGCAAAGCTGGAGAATACTCCAAGGCACCAGTAAACAATTGGAATAACTCTTGAAAAATCAACAAATCATGCAGCAAAAATGCATCTGATTTTCTTTATTTTTTATGTGACCAATGGGAAATCACATCCTCTGTGTCAAACAAAAGCTGAAAAATTTACCAGCCACTGATGATCTCACCATTACATCAAGACACCCAAGACATTTTAAGTTGAATGGATTAGATGCAAACAAAATCTACAGCAAAATGAAGTGGAGATTTGTCATATTTTCTTAAAGAAACTTGCCCTGTTTAGTTAAAAGCATTGTGTGATCCTTAGACTTATTTACATGTATTGGTGCCCTTAAGACTGCCAAAGATGCACTACATAAGAGACTCAGTATGTTCATACCTACAAGGCATCTCCAACACATCTTTGTGTACTCTGATTTATGATAAACAATTTACTGAGTACCCCATGCTATCATCTCAAGAGGTCCACTGAGTATGCTGGATGGCTACTGGGCACCCAGTGCTGACACCCCCAAGAGGTCCACCAAGTATGCTGGATGGCTGTGGGGCATGTCTAAGATAATGATCAACAATCAGCTGGGTCTTAGCATGTCTAAGGTTGAGACTTTATGGCAATTCAACCAATTCATCACACAAATTCATGTTCTTGCTGCACTTTGTGATGTCTTTAGAAAAATCAACACCTTTTGCCAGGGTTTGCTGGAAAGAGATTTGCCGTACATTACCATGATACAACATGTCGTCATGGATTTATTTATCGCTGGAATCCATGTGCTTCAGAAAATGTACCCTATTTTGGGCCACTTTATAACTACCTTCTCAGAGCTACACATGACAGTGGTCACCTCAAAGAGACAATTGAGGCACAAGTCATGTGACAATCCAAGAGATGTACAGTGTGTGTGTCTGTCTATATACGTATACACACACACACACATATGGAAAGATATGCAATAGATTGCCCGACCATGGGATTCTTTTAATATGGTTTGAACCTAACACTTCCCAAGAAAGTTGGTGACATGCCAGTCTCACAAAAATCATAAGGTCAAACAGACAGGTTTTGCTTCTGAACTCTCCATAAGTTTTTTATACCTGCCACATATGTGGGAATATGGCAGGTGAAGGGACTTATTTTCAGTACACAAACAAATCTTGTAATGCTGTTTACGAAAAAGACATTGTGCACATTTCCTTTTAAGATTATTTTTGCTTATTTTTCCCAAACTTTTGCTTCAATGTCAGAATGAATTACATCAATGCCGTCTCTCTCTCTCTCTCCCATCTTTTGTGAACAAACGAAATATATGAGCAATGTGGTGCACAAAATAGTGTACTATGAATGTCCTATTTTGGCCCACTCAAATCCAACCCGTGATTTTACAATGAAATGCAACACAATTTACACAACATGGGACATTAGGTGGGCGAACATAGGACTTACCAATTCATCGGCATGTTAATTTCACGTCGAAGTGGTCTGATTTTATGAAATGGTTTTGTATTCGTGAACAAGAATGAGCACAAAAACGTTGTACGAATGTATGGCCAACTGTATCTGGCAAACTGCCTTCTGTGTGCAACACAACGAACAGACTACTACATGATAATGGGACTTACGGAAGAACATGGGTAACATATGGACCTTACACATTAATGGCGGGGCTTAAATAATAACCAGCAATAACTAAATAACATAACAAAGATGTTCACTTTCGTGTCTACCTCAACTGCCCACTCACACGCCCACCCCCAACTAAACCGGCTGTGCCTAATTTTAAGTATACACTTATGAAAAATAAATGGTGTTTCCTTCAAACCTGGGCGGAAAGGTCTTTCATTCCAACTCAAAAATACTTCTGATATAATTAAAATAGGAAAATCACTTTCAAGCGATTCAAAACAACAACTCCTTGCCACCTACATCAATTTAAGTTGCGTCCCCGCTTACCACGTGCATGGCCTGTGAGGTTTCGGGATCTTTCAAAACTGAGCAATGAAACGTTGCCGGTCCGCAACAGAGACCTGCAAAACGACGAAGAAGAATAGCGTACAAATTATATATTGAATGATTCAATTTCAAATGCAAAGTTCCTTAAAAAGTGCTTGTCAACTTAAAACAATTCCAGTATATTCAAGATCTTTGCATTCTTGTTTATCATCTTATTCTTGGTAGTTATACATTGTGATGTTTCCTTTCTTGTGCGTTTCTCTCTCATTTGAATATAATAGCAACACACACACACTTCCGTTTTTATAGTATTCCACTACCCTTTTACTCACATTGTTGCGTACTTTGAAACACATATTTCAAATCAAATACAAGTTACGCTGCATATATCAATTATATTATGTACCTGGTCCTTTTATCTAGATTGTTGAATGCTGTTTTTTTTTTTTTTTTAAGTATCCTTTTGAAGACAAGAGATATTCTTGCATGTCCCGTGCTTTACAAACTGAACACGATATTTATTTAAAGCACATGTACATAAACACGTTGTTTTTTTTATAGCTTTTATAGGTCTCTCGGGGAAGTTAAAAGAGACAATAATAGGTTACCGGTCAGGGACAGTTTTGACTCCATACCTATACTCAAGAAAGAACATAAGCTAAGTAGTATCATTAGAAAGCTTATCATGTACACTTTACGGAAGCAAACTTGTTCATCTCAGTTTTGATATGTAATTTGTGAAGAACAAAAGCCAAGATTGCCCCTTTTTAATATACATTCCATTTACGTGTTCTTAGATTTGCGTCAAATTTCCAATCAAAATTAAACTGTACAGCAAGTAAATTGTTTTTTGATTGAATTGATAATTTCATATGCAACTGTATCTGAGTTTCAAGGTCAATGTCAAAATAAGCCGCCATGCTCGTAAATTGCAATTTAAATTTTGTCATTTGGCTAAATGCTACAAAATTATAAAAATATATAACCCGTCCATGATTGGCTATCAGTTTATAGATGAGCAGAGGCCGTTTTGAAGCGGCTTATTTTCATATACTCACTTAAACACTAGTAAGATGTTCTCTTATGTTCGTGTGCAAAAGAGCTCAGTATTCATTTTAGAATAAGAAATCTGGCTAACCATGTTCCGCCTGTGTTGCTGTTTTTCTAATCCTTCATTCCTCAGTTCGAGAACAATGTCTGTGAACAATAATCTTCTCGTTAAGGGGACATGGAAACATCATTCGAATTTAAGAGTCGTCTCACCCAAATACCTTTTTGATCATCTGTGCGTTTATGAAGCGAAACTATGGCAACTCAGTTTGTTCATCCAACCTCAAACAACCCTCCTCCTTACTTGCGTAAAAGAAATGTAGTGGTCGTTATATCTATTATTCCACAAAAACAGTTATGAAAATGAGAGTTCTTGCACAATACATGTATGTATTTTTCTTTAATCTTCAAAACTATATAAGCGACAGAACTCCTGAATTAAACGATAAAAATAAACAATCTTCCGTTATAGAAACGGACAGATTGATAAACCGACAGGCTTTTTCATCTATTCACAAGCGATCTGTTTTGGTCTATGCATACTCACAAGTCGGTTCGTAGGTTTTTCTGTTATGATAATTTATTTATTTGCCTTCCAACAATGTCGTAGTCGACAGTCTTCGTTATTTTGTTATCTGCTTAACTCTAAATTCGTCTTTGAGACTTTAAAATATTTGCTTTAAATGTCAACAACATCATATTCAAATTCCATTTCGTTATATTTCTTTTAATATATCAGTACAATACAAATTTCTTCGATCTAAAATAGCTTGTGGAATAAAATATCGATTTTTGTTTCTTTAAACTTAATTTCGTTCGACAGTAAATTATAGGTCCCCTCGGTAGCCATTTTTCTATAAACTGTATTTGCCAGACTTTCCTAGCATTGCTTTAGTTGGTAAAATATTGTCCTTTTGTCTTTCCGCTGCCAAAGTCCGTGTTTTTTTTTTTAGTAGTTCATTTGTTTGGATGTGTCTGATGAATATGGTGAGGCAGACTGCATATGTCCCTTGAAGGCTTAGAGCAATAATGACACTGTACACGTATTCTGTCTCTGTAGACAGGAAAAGTAAAGTCACTTGGGTTAACTGAAAGTTTCTTGGATATAGTTTCAGACATTCAGCCGTACGTGTAGTTTATTTAAGTTATTATTGTTTGAATATTGAAGAAATAAATTGCTGTTCATACTAATGAAGCTTTCGCGGAACGCGACGATTACAAAGTATTAAAACAGACACTATGGTTTTATATACCATGTATCTAACGAGTTTGAATTGAGAATGTTGTCAAATGCAGACTGTCTGGGAAGGTAAAGCTAGCTTTTTTCCTCATCAATGATATGTTCGATACAATGGGTCATGGTCTTTCTAGTGTATGTTAGACATCGACGATTAACTATGATGTACGGACAGCATTCGAGTTAGAGGCATTTGCTAGAGCTGAGCTACAACGACAGGGAAGGAAATAGCATGTCCGTGGAGTGTCGGCACACGAAGAAGAATAAGGGCCAGCAATCAAAGAATTGAGAGAGCGAATCTTGGAGCTAAGGAAATTGGTCGCTGAATTCAAGAGTGACGTAATGAGTACGGAGAAATCGAGACCAGTCCGAGAGCGACGCAGAAACAATCATCTTGACGAACGTATTTGTTACAGATGCGGAGAACTAGGACATTGCAAGACTGCCCTGCGTAGAAGTCGTGTATCGCAACCAACCTCACAGCTGGCGAAGTCGCATGAGATACGACAGGAACAAAAAGCAAAGACGCAAGAGGAACAAAGCAACTTATCGACGTGGAAACATATCATTGGACGAGGACGTCTGGTTGTATGTAGCAGGCACCGGTGAAGGTACTGATGTCGACCTCATGTCTGATACGGGTGCTACCGTATATATCCTATCTAGAGAAGTCTATCAGACGATCAAACCTGAGAAAAGGCCAAACCTGATGCATGTAAGAGGAAATGTCAGTCTCGCAGACGGAAGATCCAAGTGCGTTGTTGTGAAACGACATTTCGAAATAAACCTATATGTGGATCTTTGACAACATACAATGCAAGTTGCTGACATATCGGCAGAGGGAATTTGTTTGTATTGGGGTTTCTCAAATTCAACTCGTGTCGGCATGACGTTAATAAGAGTCGCCTTTCCATCGGCAAGGAGAATTTACCTTGTACATTTAAAAAAAAAAAAAAAAAAAAACAGGTAGGATGCGCCAGAATAATTGTCGCTGAAATAGTAAACTTTCCTGCGATGGAGGAAATGATCATCCCAGGAAAATCTGACAAGCTGCTGTATTCAACAGTTCCGGAAATTGGAATGGTGAGTAATATCAGAAGTTTGGGTGGAAAGCGCCACGACATCCTAATTTCGAGGACACTGGTCAGAGCCGGAAAAGGAATTTGCCAGTACTGATACAGAATGAAACTGTAGATAATCACACTATTAATGCTGGAACAAGCATTTTTGTCGTAGAAAAAGCCGGATAGTCGTCGACATGGATGGGAATACGACCATTCGTTGTCCTCAAAATACGAAGTGGCAGCATCGAGTACCAAATTATTTGGAAGAACTGAACAGGAATCGAAAGAATACTCTTTGAATAACAGGGAAGAAAGGTGGATATGTTTCCCTGCCACTATCAGTTGTTCTGTGCTGCATCTGATGTTGATATTGGACGGACGTTCCAGGAGGAGGTGGATCGTCTTCGACAGCACGTTGACAGGTTGCTGGAAGCTGGTGAAGTCCCAAAAAATGTCGCTTGTTCACAAAAGATGTAAAGGGCTTGGGAAAAATGGTGCCGGAGGAGGGGATACATGCGCTAGCGTCAAAGTTTCAGCCACGTGATTCCGCCCGATGGGTGTATGTATGTATGTATGTATGTATGTATGTATGTTGAATATAATGTTTTCGTAGTACACCGAACACGAAAGAGCCAGGCCGTGGAATCTAAAAAGTACAAAGTAGCATTAGGGCTAAGTGAAATTAATTATCTTGTACCGAGTAAGTCGAAATTTGGAGTTACTATCTCGAAATGTCGAGGTTTTATTTCGAAATGTCGGCTTAGTATCTAGAGATTTCCAATAGGTATCTCGAAATTTCCAGTTAGTAACTTTTTGAGTTATTAATTTTGAGTTCTTATCTTATGGCACTTTATGCATACGCACATACTCTAGCACTGGTTACAACATATATGTCTCTCGTTAGAAACTTTGATTGGTTAGTTCAAACAGTATAAACGGTCAATTTGGTCACAACTTTGAGAAAAAGTGTCTCAGTAAAAGGATGTTACAATAAATGCATTTAACCACTACAAAATATGAATATATGCCAATGCTGTCCTCGTAAATCATAAGGCAACACAACTGTTAAAATCAAAACTATTTGACTAAAGATAAACGTCAGAAGTCCAGCAATATTACCCCTCCGCAACATTTTTGCAACTCAGTTTTAATAAGATTGTAGACAACTGCACATTATACGCCTGCCCCTTGATTAATATTCCCGTATGTAGATAATTTAACTTGTATGAAACAACCATATTTGTTTCGTCCAATCACAGTGACCTAGACCTTTGACTGACACTAACATCAAAAGGCTTTTTCCTTATCCCCAAGTGTAAGTCATCCACAAAGTTTAGTTAGGTCTATGATGTGAAAACCAACCATGTTGTGCAGAAGTCATTTGTCTTTTTTTCAATCATAGTGACCTTGGCCTTTGACCTTTGATCCCAAAATTGATAGGCTTTTTCTTTACCTTAAGTGCAAGCAGTTCACAGTGTTTGGTAACAATAAATGTTGGAGTTATTGTGCAGAAACTAAATTGGTAACAGACAGGAGGACTGACGGACATCATACCACAATACACTGCACCCTATAGTTGGCGTATAAAAAGATGGAATGGTTGAAATAGCTGTCAATGCAAACATGCTAACTCTTTTGTTATTTTCGCTCTAGAATACAAAGCGATCTCAGTAATATTTTAATGAGCAAGAAAATTAAGCAGATTTTGTGGTGGAAAAAAATCCTGAAGTTATCTGTTATAAACTTTCTCAGATTTTATTTTAGTGATAACGTATTCAATAAAAAAATTATGAATGTATCATGAGTTAATTCTCTGCGTAATTCTTGCTCATAATGACAAATTGAACATTTTCGGCGCAAAAGTTTAGTCAGCTGATGATGCTCAACAGCTAGAGCAAGTTGTGGTGGACAGATAAACACTTTAAGTATAGTTCGTAAGTGCATTATACTGTTTATTATCAGTGAAGAAAGAAACAATAAGATTGCAGAACTTCTTGTCCTAAAAAAATAACTTTTTTAAAAAAAAAAATAAAGAATATAAAGACATTTATACATAAACACATTTTTCTTGCCAACAGAGCACATTCGAGCATTTGACAACATACATGCATAATTTGCGTCGTCTAAATATAACAGGGTCGAATATCATAGAGGGGAAACAAATGAATAACTACAAATAAAAGAATCGATCAGCCATGAAAATCAGGTCATTGTCACCTGCTGCTTGTATACTGTATTAATGACTTTGTGATGCAAAATAATGTCCAAAATACAGAGGTTATAACAAACGTATGACAAAGACGTATACGAGCAAACATATAGGAATGAAGGAAGAAACAACAGAGGAAATGTCATATCTTATCGCAACTTTTGTTTGCGAGGGAATGACACACTTATTAAACAGAAGAGAAGAGCTACTTTTTGTCTCAATGACTTCTTTTGCGACGGCCTACTTGATCAACATCCAATTTACATATGCCGCATTATTAAATTATGAGATAATAATTCGAAATTTCGAGATACTAAGTCGAAATTTCGATACACTAAGTCGAACTTTCGAGACACTAATTCGAAATTTTGAGATACTAAGTCTACGTTTCGAGATACTAGTCAAACTTTCGAGATAATAACTCGAAATTTCGAGACAATAACCCGAAATTTCTACTTACTTGCAAGGATAAATAAATCCACTTGGCCCTAATGCTCTGTCGTAAAAAAAAAAGAGTAGGTCTTTCTTCGACCAGAATACGAGCTCTACAAAGTTCGTTCAAGAAGCGCTAAAGTCTTGAAAACACGACCTAGCGATAATAATCATTTCTTTTTTTATACTGAAGATCTCTCTTCTCTCATCATTCGCCCTGTTCGTCTCTCTGTCGATTTTGAACAAGTAACTACCCCCGACCACGACCAGTCGAATCAGCGACACAGTTGACTACCCAGTCGGCAACCCAGAAAGATGACCCAGTCAACGACTCAGCCACTCAGTCGGCGACTTAGCGACTCTGTCAGCGACTCAGAAGAACGACCTAATCAACGACAGAGTCGGCGACCCAGAGAATGACTCAGTCTACGACACAGTCTGCGACCAAGAAGACAGTCGACGATCAAGTTGGCGATCAGGCGGCGACACGAAGCCTGGAATAAGATCGTATTCCGTTGTGGTATAGTGGTGTCACACTCTGGAGCGCCAGTCCTCAGACAGATATCACTCCAATATAAAGACCTATACTTAAGACCCGATATAGCGAGACTCTGGATAGTGTAGCCGAGTGAGTTCCGCTACGTTTATGAAATGCTTATGCGATGCACATATGGTGAAGAAGGTATGCGATATGTGAGGTGAGTCAAGTGTTGAGTAAAGTGCGCATCCACTGTGTGAAGTGAGTGAGTTTTATATTCGTATACGATGTCTGACGTGCCTGCGTATGCGAAGTGCATATGTTGGACACGACGTACTAGGTGTGACGATATGACAGGGTGAAGTGAGGTGAGAAAACTGGAGTGAAGAGCGCACGCAAAGTATTATGTGCATATATGAGAATAACGTATGAGAGGGTCGTATATTAGATATGAAATGACCGCTCCGGTGGCCTAGTGGTTAGAGCGTCCGCGTCGGCTGCGGGAGGTCGTGGGTTCTATCCCCCAGCCGAGTCATACCAAAGACTTACAAAAATGGTACTAACAGCTGCCTCGCTTGGCGCTCAGCATCAAGAGGTTAGTGTTAGGACTGGTCGGCCTGGTGTCAGGATAATGTGACTGGGTGGGACATCATGCTACATGTCTGCGGCATGATGCCCCAATGCTAGACATCACTATAAACTGTCACACTGCAGACATCGAGCTATATGACTGAAAAATTGTTAAAGCTACGTTAAAAATCCAAATGACACACACACGCACACACACACACACATACACACACATATGAAATGCTAAGTGTGAGGATATGATAGGCTCATGCGGTTTTCTTTATTTACTCCACTTAATAATTGTCTCTTCATACTATATCCAAATTAAAATAATTTTAACGTCAAATTTCTCATCTAATCTTTGTGCTATTTTCACTACTGACAATTCAACTAAGTCTTGTTAATAAACGTTTTCTCCACTACATATTGTTTTTTTTATGTTTATACTCACAAATCTGGTAATCAATAGACGAAGCGACAAAGAAGTATACGAGCAAACGTGTAGGAATGAAGGAAGAAACAACAGAGGAAATGCCATATCTTCTCGCAACTTTGGTGATCCATCATTTATCGACATGACGAAACACGGTCCAGTCGACTTCTTCATATTTACTTCATAATACTCGAATAGTCGCAAGATGCGATTATTATTGTACACTGCAACAAGCTAATGTTGAAATATTTGTGCATTATTTTCATGTAGTTTATCTGTCCTTTTATCTTTTTTGTCACACATGTCTTTGAAAATCTCATTATGGAGGGAATGAATGAATGAATGAATGAACGAACGAACAAACGAACGAATGAATGAATTAGTGTAACTAGCAGCACATATTACCACTGAATAGATTCTGAACTCGGTGACTGAACTCGGAGTCAGCTGATGGTTTGGGTACAAATGTGTTACATAATGGTGACTCATCTCTGTTACGAATAGTTGCACTGTTCTCCCTCACCAACATCTTTTTTGGATCGCGTATGATATGTCAGCACAATGATATGGTTTCATACTATAATAATAATAATAATAATAATAATAAAAAAGTATAACTCATTTAGTACAATGCTACTCTCCCTTGAGGCCTTATGCTGAAAATGTGTAAACATTATGTATACAATACTTGCAACATAACATCAAGTGTATGTTTATTATCACAATAATCAGATGTTGTTAAACTTGTAAGAGAAACACTTTCAATTAAGCAACTTTAGATTATCCATCTTTTAATGTTTTGATGACTACTGTTCCAAGAGAAAGCACCTGAATACTTCAGAGACTTGTTGAAGGTCTATAACGTTGGCTTGGAAAGTCGAATATTCCCATCACGAATACATCTTATTCCGTATTCAGACGAGATTGTTACGAATAATTCCTGAATATAGAGAGGAACAATTCCTTAAAAAGACTTATACACTAAAATGCTTTATTGTTAATCAATCCTTCTAGATTAATCCAACCAATTCAATAAATGGAGAATAGGCTTGCTTCAGGCGTTGGATTTCCAAATAGCATTCGTGCAGTTTTCTTTTTTGTTCTGAAATTCTGTCAATATTGTATTGAAATAATTTCCCCAAATGGCGACAAACTGGTCCATCATGTTTCATTATTTCTCCCGTAACCTGGCTGGTTGTAGGGGAGCCACCTATGACTTTGTGACAGTCTCTCTCCATTTTGCCATATTCTCCACTGGTCTTTGGGACTTTGCGAAATCCATGCATGTTCACTCTTTGATGCTATCGTCCCATCTCTTCTTCTGTCTGTCTCGTTTTCTCTTTCCTCCCACTGTGCCCTGTATGATTGTGTTTGATGAGCGTAAAATGTGACAATAACATCTTATTTTGCATTTCTTTACAGTGGTGTGCAGATCTTCATATGAACCAATTACACTTTGGATTCTATGCACACATCCTCATGAGACACGTGGTCTAATTATAAGATGCTCAGGATCTTTCGATATCATCTCATTTTTAAGGCATGGATTCTTCTTTCTAATTCCGCTGTCAGGGTCCATGTCTCACATGCGTACATGAATATGGACATGACGAGGGGGTGCATCGGCTTGATGTTGGACCCAAGCGTAATGTTGCTGTCCTTTCAAATAGGCTTCAACCTAACCACAGCAGCTGTTGTCTGAGCAATCCTGGAAAGAATCTCAGGTTTGGAACTTCATCCGAGGCGATAGCACTTAGGTGCTTGAAGCTTGTCACTGTGCCCGGCTTCAGTCCATTCAATTTTATTTCCTTCTGGATGCACTTGGTTTGTTTGACATTAGCTTGGACTTTCCAGCGCCGATCTCCATCCAATACCTCAGTGGTGGTTGGTTGAGATGGTTCACTAAGGTCTCCAGTTCTTGTTCGTCTTCTGCCGCTCCAATGATATCATCAGAGAAGCGGAGGTTGGTGATTGTTCTGCCTCTAGCAATGACACTGCTCTCATCGTCTTCCAAGGCATTGGACATGATCCTTTCCAGATAGATGTTGAAACTGTTTGGTGAGAGGCACCTCTTTCTGACTCCGACTGTGGTTTTGAAATAATCTCCTATATTGCCATTGACGAGAACTGCGCTAGTTGCCTTGTCATACAGTCTTTATATGTTGCTGATTAGTTTCGCGTTTATACTGCATATCCGCATCACATCCCAAAAGGCAGCACGCAATACTTTGTTTAAAGCCTAGTTGAAGAAAATGAAGACATATGCTGTTAATGCTGCAAATATATTTTATAGAAGATTCTGAGGTTAAAGATCTCTTCTATAGTGTTATGCCCTGCTCTGAAGACTGCGTGTTTTTCGGTACTGATGTGCACTGCTTAGGGTTTCAGTGTATTGAGGATGATCTTGACTGATGAGGCTGATTGTTCAGGCACAGTTGCAGCTTCTCTTTGTTAGGGAGAGTGATGATCAGAGACTGTGTCCATGGGATGTACCATTCTCCTATTTGCCGTATTTGTTGCAGATTGTTGTGAGGACATATATCATGGATGCTCCCCTGCTTGAACAAGGTTCTGCTGGTATATTATCTACTCAAGATGACTTACTTTTCTTTACTCCCTTTCTTGCAGTCTCTATTTCTTCCCTGAAGATCGGGTGGTCAGCTTCTGCTGTGGTCATTGGGAAGTTTAGCATAGTTTTGTCTCTATAAGTCTCCTGGTTTTAAAGCTCGGAAGTTTTCCGTCCATCTGTTAAGAATCTCTTTGTCTGCAGCGAGTCTCTTGCCAGCCTTGCCCTGGACCGTGGTAGATCTCACCTGTTTCTCTGTTGTCAGGTCTTTCACGACTGGTATGCCTTTTTATTGTTATTCTCATTCCGGATTTTCTCGATTTTCTTACATTCGTCCTGTAACCATCTTTCCTGCGCTCTCTTTAAGCACTCCTGAACCATGTTGTTCATCACCCTGTATTTACCTGCTCCTTTAAGGTCTTCTCTCTTCATTCTCAGTTTTCTCCTCACATCGCAGAGATCGAGGATATCTGCTGAGACCCATGGGTTCGTTATCCTATGATGTTTGCCTACGATCTCGAAGGCAGTGCCTACTACTGCGGTATTGAAGGCGGGATCAATGTATCTAGGTTTATTTCTTCCGCACCCAGAATTGTGAGTGGTGCAAACTTGCCGCTTAGTAACGTCTCAAATCTTTGTGCCACGCATGGATCTTTGAGTCTTTCAAGTTCAAAGTGATACTAACCTGTATTAGCTTCTTGATTTTTCACAATAGTCCAAACGTGGTAAAATATAAGTATTATAACAAAAAATCCTTGTTTCCATGGGAAGGTATTTCTTTATCTTGGAAAGTAATGTAATTTGTCAATTTTCAGCTTAGTATACTTTCTCATCTCCATCAATTCATTGCAAATATCTATAAACATGAATACCTAACGGTTAATCACTTGCCACGTTCTCAATTATACGTCCTCATATGGTTAGATCTAGATTTATTTGACGTAATTGTGCCGGTCATTGTGGAGTTGTCAGCATACTTTTTGTTTTATTTCCACTTACATGCATGTCATGTTTCTTTCACCGATCTTTAACTATGTTCAAGTTATTGCACAGTCTGATTGCGCAACATTTATGGAGAATAAAAATGAATAAAATGTAAGACCAGCAAAATGGTCAACATTTAATGAACTTTTAATGACAGGTGTATCATGTATGAAGATAGAAAATAAGAGAGGTCCTTGGACTTGCCATTATATAACACTGGCTTCGATACTTTCTGGATAGGATGTTGTACTGCCTATGCACACTCGCTATTTTTATCAACACATTCAAGGATATTAGAACATCAGCACATTCAAGATCTGGACTTCATTCGGAACATCATTCGAATTCATTCTGAACACTCTACACTTCTGACTTGTTTAGAACTTGCAAGATTATTTGAGATTTAATTCACAATAATGCAAGTTCCTTGTCAATTTTCACTTTATATTCTAGGGAAATAAATTATTTGTTGAATTTTACTAAACTTGTTGGTTTCGCTCTTATCTGTTACTTGTTAAACACTGAAATAATAAGAAAACAGGAGTTGGTAACCCTTAATTATATTTTAAAGTTTTATCATTTCACATCTCTTTTCATATGTAATTTTATATATAGTACGTTGGTTTGAATTATTAAAGTTAAACTGGATCTGCATTATAAAGACATCTCGTTGTCTTCGTAACATATTTAGTTTAAATCTTATCACCTCTGACACCCTTGAAATGTAACACCGATTTCTAATTTCGATACTGGGACAATTTTGTAGTCACTGTCAAGGAGAGGATTGCATCTTTCACTCCCCTTTCGATTCTGGAAGTTTCACGGCAACAGCTTTTGTTGACATAATATTAAGAATATGACATAACTATGGCTATACTTTCTCACCCATGCGATAGAAAACTATACCCGTTTTCTCTAACCCCTATTTTCATATCTCAATCTGGTTATCTGTGTCCGGTCGTCTCAGTCATGGTGTCTACGCTTTAGGAACTCCTTTTAAAATGAAGAAACCCTTGTTATCTTCTGCTATGCCTGACGGAGTTGTTATAGAATCCAACAACAACAAAAACAACCGATGAATAACAAAAGAAATTCACTCATAAAGCAACTTAAGCTCTCTCCAACTTTGATAACACACCATTAAAAAAAAACATTATCACACACACACACACAAAAGCAATTCGAGCTTTTTGATACAGCTCAAGACATACGGGCAATAAACATCACTGGCTACACAAATCTGAACTCTCTCAAGAACTACTGCAAAGCCGAAACTGGTTTCTTCTAGTTTTGTTAGACACCCACAGTCCACCCCAGTTGAATGAAACATGATAATGCGATTTCAAATGAAAACTCCTGAAGTTACCAACCAGAGTGATTTATTATTCATCAGTCCATGCTGTTCCGCAAGATTTCCATGTAGAATATCCCAACGATTGCTAGTGATAGCAAAAAGTGCCATATTTCCAGGACAGAAAATATAAGTTTCCAAGAAAGTCATGAATTAGAAATTTGCAAAGTCACCATATACTTCGTTAGAACCGTACCCAATAGGTTTATTGCACTACACAGTATCCGCCCGTTGCCTACCATAGAATGTTTACCAAATTAGAGCTGATGAAAGTTAAACTTGAACTGTATAACATATAACAATTGCTTATTGTAAATTCATATTACATCCATCGATTAAATGTGACAATACAGTAATAATATCAAATGTTTTCATGCTTCTATTTTCTAATGCCTAGAACTGGTGTACTTAGGGTCGATAGTTCACCCCGTTGCCCTCATTAACATATATTCTTATTAATAGGCGGTATTTATGTAAACAGGAGCACGTTGCTACAAGTTGCTCGTCGTGCCATACGTCCAACACAACAATTATAACTTTCTTCTCATTTTTGTTTCTTTTCTAAGAGCGGCATTTCTCTCTATATTCCACTTAGACAATTATTCATGTTTTAATAAAATAATATAATACCTGATGACCCTTATATGACGTGACAAGTAATACTAGTAACTCACTAAGACTGGTAATATTGAATCAATTGACTATATTACAAGAATGCATTGTTATTTTAATTTAACTGGATAAAAATAGTGGGTGAGAAAAATAATTTATGTTGGTGTTTGTACCAAAGCATGGAAATCCCAGTCAAGTGGTTACATTTTGTGTCTATCTACGAGGCTCTGAAACACAAAATATAACCCCTTGACTGAGATTTTCTTATTTCGGTCCTAACCCCAATATTGATTATAGTAATCTCGGGTTACAACAAATAGAACTCTCTATCATCCTCGTCTGCGATTCTGCCGTAAATATATTATCATCACACAGTTTTAGTTACGATCGAGCTTAGCATGGGTCGCGGCCCGTTTACAGCTATCGTTACTTCAGTAAAGCGAAAATGACGGGAGACCAGTCTGGGATGAAACTTGGCGAAAACAAGTTTCCTGGAAAGATTCGCTAAGTTTATATGATTTGCAGTACCTATACGAGATGACACATAATTCTTACAATCGCAAGTGAAAATTACAATGATTGGTCTGTGATTTGACGTTCTTCAATCAGCCGTCATTATTCTGAGAAATTCGCCGAGTGCTAGGTTTCGCCTGACCTGACACTGTATGACCCGAAAATTGTTGTTTATCATTGCAGCCAGAGCGATTATGTACCAATATGTTTTAAAAATGTACATTGGCAACTTCAGAAAAATTTAGCCCTGAGAGAAAAATCCAATTAAAGCCACGATTATCAACTTAATATATAACAAGACGACAACAATATCGGTGCCCGACTTGTGTTGTCTTCACTTTTCCCTTGCTTTTATGCAAGATAAATAGTGAAATTCGTTATATCTATACAAGATTTCTTCATGAAACTTGTGGAGACAATTGCAAACAAAAACTATACTACACAATGGTTTGTCATAAAATAAATATCTTCTTTAATTTCTTTTTTCCTGATTATGATACTACACAATACGTCTTGAAACAGCAATCCTGTTTCAGTAATGTTGGAAAATTAGGCCATACTTCTTTCAGGCAAGACAGAGAGGCAGTATACTTCAGTAAGATCTCTTCCATCTAGAACGTTACTGCACGAGTATAAAATGGTGTATTTCTATGCATATGCCATTGTTTCTGGTGAATACTTCGCGAACTTTCGACACGGATGCGAAGTATACACGAGACCTACGATAATCGCAGTCCAATGCATGCTACAAACGAGAAGAAAGGTTCCTTTTCGTGCCGCATTAAAAAATGAAATGTAACAACAATTAACTGAGAGAATATATAGTTAAGCAATAGGGATAATACAAGATTCATTTCCGTTTTGGTTTCAGGGTCACAATAGGTTGACGTAGAATGGACTCAAGAATTTTGTTTCCTTTTGTCAATTAAACTTGATCTACATACATATCTTACAATCCGAGTTGACACGTATCCGATAAAACATACCTTTCCTGCATTTCTTGTATTAACAGTTAAAATTGATTTTAAAAAATTAAATCAGATATCCTAAATGATTGTTAAAATAATTAAATATCCAAATTCAGGGCGTATAAGTTGAATATTTGTAATAAAATATTTCCAGGCGTGGAATGACGTTAATTATTTCAACAAGTTTCCAATATGCTCATTGGAAGACAATCCAATTACTACCTTATAGCTTGAAGTCGATATATAGTACTGGCTTTGGGAAAGTTTATTCATTTTCACAAGTAGAAGGAAAAAAAAAAACGACTTAAAAAAATAATTGCCTGTACTTGATTACCTCCCTGTATATAATTATTCTGGGTATATTACATGCATATTTACATTAGAATATGGAAATCCAGTTGAATTAAAAGTTTTGGAAGACACGACTGAAACTGAATGCAATAGATGTTATTGAAATTATGCAAACGTGGGAGATTCGATGTTGTTTTGTATGAAACTGGCAGCAAAAATAATATCAGTTATAGAAAAAATCTCATATACCAGTATATGTGTCAGATAACTTGCATAATTGAGTATCATAAAGCGTTCAGATCCAAAACTTGTCTCCTCGGAACTTTCTGTGAAAGTTCACCTGCTGGAAATTGTCGTATATTTCCAGCTATTCCCGTATCCGAAAACATAAAGATCCGTATCGGCTGTCTAGGTGTCGAAGCACACAAAAATCCGTCCTCAAAACTCTCGGGAAGGCTTTCTGTCTCAGTATTACATTTTACAGAAGCTTTAGAGCTTGTGGCATCCACTTTATTCTTGTGAACTTCGTGACCACCGTGTCTATCTGAAGATTTACCTCCCTTGTCGTGATCTTTATCTTTGGGCATATAGTTGCTACAGTTACGACCCTCTCCGTCGAGTGAAAATTTAGCCAGAATATTTTCAGCAGCACACATTTCAGATCCCATTAATCGTTTTTCTTTTTCTTTTCCTTTAATCTGTATGCTTTCTTCAGACATTTTCTCTCCCCTCAAAGGCTCGGAAACTAAAAATATTAACCAAATTAAAGTCATTATTTAGAGTACCTAAATTTCAAAGCATCAGCTATCCATGATGTTTATATATGAAATATATTCCAGACCAAGTTGCATACACTTGCACAGGAGGGGGTGGGGCAAAACTTGATTCATGCGCTGGCTGAGACTGAAACACAGAGATAGAAATAGCAAGGACGTCATTTCAATCTTTTTCAATCTAATCCCCTTTCCCCCCTCCCAAATGACGTCCCTGTAGAAGAGGAAAATTTGCAATCGTAGTTAGAGGATACGCATAACGCTTAATGTTAGAATGGGATGGGCAAAACTAAAATTGTAACTTAAATAGGTAAAATCGATATTTGTACCTATGTATTGTATTCTTGATAGTAGATTCATCATACCAAATAGGTCAAAAATCGACAGAGTCCAGCGAAAGGTACTGAGTAAATACAAAATGCTTGACCTACGACACAGATGGATGGAAAAGGTTAAGATTATATGCCACTTTCGCAAGATACGACATGAGCATAAATTGTTATCTTGATCGCTCCCTACGGCAATGGTAATAAATCTCAATAATTATTTGTTGTGTAACTATTCACTTCTAGCCCCAGACAGGGGAAACAAAATTCCTTGTGGACAATATTTTTGCCCATATTATTTAAACTTGTATTCACAACTTATCACAGGTTCAACATTCAGCATTTCTTTCTGGTGAAAAAAATTAAAACGAAATTGCGTGTATTTTAGCGATTTTTTTTTCACCGCGCCCAGTAAGAAACAGTTAGCAACTACCATACTCTATACTAACTCTTCCTTGAACAAAGTCGGGGTATTTAGAAATGGTGACCTTTTGGGTCAAGCACACAGTTTTGCAACTTTCTTTGTCTCTTTGTATCTCAAATTATAAAATTAATTTAGAAAGAGAAAAACAAATATAAAGCTTACCATTTTTTTGTCCGACTGGTCAACATATCTAAAATGATCACAGCATCCGCGAAATATATTAACACAAATAACGAAATTCTCCTCAACGATGGTGTCCACCGTAACAGATTTTACAAATTTATTTTCCTCTGTTGTGACGACTGCCAAAACGATACCTGCTGCGAATGCTCGTATTTAACACTGGTTTCATGGGAGATGATTGATCAAAACGTACTTATAGACCTAGCTCCTATACCTGAATCCATTTTTCGTCTCCTTTTCTCCATCTGTCGCCTGATGAGTAATACAGTCAGTGTAACGATAACAATGCTAACGAGGAACACTGCTGCGGTAATACCGACGATGAAGGTTATCGATATCTGCGACGATGATTGGCTGAACTCACCTTGAAAAAAGAAAGAAAAAAGACTGGTTCAACACACCTTAAAGAAAGAAAGAAACAACTATTAGGGAGATCGGCTGCCTCGACTTGCCTTTGAAAAAAGCACTGTGTTCCAAATTATTCTGCATAATATAGACAATACAAAATTTAAGTTTCCGTTAAAACCAACAAAAATTATCTTTATTAGTGATCATAAAACTTGAGAAGGAATAAACTCACTATCACAGTTTTGCTCATCTTTTCCATCATGACAGTGCCGTTTACCATCACAGACCAATTGTCGATGGATGCAGCCTCCATCCGGGCAAGTGAATTCTAGTTCAAGGTCACATGCTGTACATGCAAAATGAGAGAGAAAATCCACTTTAATAAAAACAATAACTTTCTTTTTTATTTATGGTAAATACATACATACACACATACATACACACATACATGCATGCATGTATGCATGAATCCATCCATCCATACTGTCACGTTTGCTAAGCCCCAGCTATATCGTGTATAAGCTATAATCTGCTGTCTTGGAAATATTACTGCGGTCCTGTGTTTGATGTCTAAAGATTTCCATAGACTAGTGTTGAATTCGTACGCAATGTTACTGTGACCAGCCAGAAGACCGAAATCTTGAAGAGGCAAAGGCGATAGATCGCTCACATCGTTTGACAAAGGCTTGACGTATCATACCTCTGTTACAGCTTAGTCCTAAGATCAGATGAAAGCCCGCGGGGTGAACGAGGCGTGTTCTTATCCGTAGTGTTGTTCCGATTATCGATTATAATCGATCATCAGTTGGTTGAGCGAACCAATAAGATAATCGATTGTGAAACTCCATAATCGATTATGTGTAAAGGGAGACTACCTTTCAGTTGTATGCAAAGCACAAAGGTTAGTAAAACTCCCAGCCACTAAAGTTGACCTGAAATTTATTAATTCCCTTCACAACTACAAATATAAAACCATATGATATTTCATAGGTGCAAAATTTCATAATTACGAACTTATAGCCATTATTACATGATCAAGTTGTTAAATAGTTGAGTAATAAATTAAAACACATTTTGATGATTTGTTTCAGTTTTAAATGCAACATTATTTGTAGTATTTGTAAACAATGACAAACAAGAAAACCATGTCCTTCTACACTTAAAATCATAGACACATCACATATGAATGAAAGGATTTTGGGAGACTGTAGCAGTATTTCAGTTGCATATGACTTATCAGCCATAAAAAGTTGCATTCATTTAACAAAGATGTAGAACAAAAATAACACACAACACAATAGACAAAAATGTAATATTATTATCAGGTTAAAGTATACATGTCATTAAAAGAGATTACTCCTGTACATTTACTAACATCTTGAACTATTGATCAAAGATATAACTGAATAACAAACAAAAATTAAAATTTGCTGTTAGTAACCGATTATAATCGATTATCAGTCGGTTAAGCAGAACCGATTATCGATTATAAATTTCTGACCGATTCCCATCACTACTCATCCGTACCCACGTTGACAGACAGCGAGAGGAACATTTCCGCTAAGTTTGTTTGGATCGGTTCATTGGGATATTCAATCGGAATTGAGACAGAGGGTATGATTACAATGCAGGCCTTATGATAACTTTCGTAACTCTTTAGAGAACATTTAGTTTCGCCTGAAAAGATTGTTGAGCAATAGGGTTACTTCCAGAGAGCCACTCGAAATTTGGCGGTAAAATTTTAGAGGTAGACTCCAAGGAAAGGCAAAGCTTCGAAAAGGAAGCTTTTCAGGGGACACAGAACATCAGGTTCGACTGAGTCCCGAGTCTTCAGGAGTTGGAGACGGAAGTGAGACTAGCTGAAACAGTAGAAGTCGACGGACGTCTAGTCGGTGGAGGGAAGGTTGAGGAGGAGAAGGAAAAGGAGTCTGGATGAGAAAGTGGATGAGGAGGATAAGTATAGAGAAGTCGAGGTGGAGTAGAAGGAATTTGGAGAAAGTCGGGGAGAAAAGAGAAGGAATTTGCAGAAATAGGAGAGAGAATACCACAGATGAGTAGAATAAAGGACAGGTGGAAATCGATCTCACACTGCTAATCAAGTGATACAATAGGCTATTAAAGGGTTGAGCAGAAGGAGTGTAATTTGAATCATTTGATCATTGATGTGTTATTAAATTGTTATTCATTGAACTTCAACCTTTATGTATATTTAACCATCTAACCGTCGACATTGCTGACTGGGGGTTCGGAGCTTTACATCCATCTTTCACTAATTCTTAACTTCCAAGCAATATCGAGCCTGGGTGGGACTTCTATAATAGTTTAAATAAAATATTGGGAACACCACAACCTAAACATAACAACCAATACATATACATATGTACGTACGTACGTACATGCTTGCATGCATGCGTCCCCCACATACATACATATATACATAGCAGAATATTAGTTAGCTTGGGGTTACTGTTGGGAGTCTTAACCATATTTTTGGTACCCATTGCAGGGTGAGATTAGCGAGAGATTTTATAATGTATTTACTGTAAACGCAAAAAAAATTAGTTCAGTATTTTACCTGCTCTCCGACCGCTCCGGTTGCCTAGTGGTTAGAGCGTCCACCTCGGATGCGGAAGGTCGCAGGTTCGAACCCAGGCCGAATCATAACAAAGACTTATATAAATGGTACTAACAGCTGCCTCGCTAGGCACTCAACATTAAGAGGTTAGTGTCAGGACTGGACTGGTCAGCTTGGTGTCGGGATAAGTTGATTGGGTGGGACAGGTCTACGCATGATACTCTAGTGCTAGACATCGTAGCGACATGACTTCAAAATTGTTAAAGCTACGTTAAAAATCCAAATCACACACTCAGCTGCCCTCAGTACACAAAGAAAGACATATACAGAAGGGTAGAGCGAGTGATTCGAAAACATTTTTAAATTACATGTACTTCATGTAGACACCGGCTAATGTAACTGATACAAACGAAATCTAAGCATATATGCCGCAGTCACATATAAAACTCCAACTTTGATCAATATTCCTCCTCGAAGCGATACAGAAAGTTATGAAGAAAACAGAAAACAAACCTACAATAATATTGTCATTAGCTTCAAAGCGTATAATGTAAATAAATTCAACTTATGAGGTAATTTAATGTAATATTCTGCATATTGTAAATTATTACCTTTTCTCATAATGGCATCCATTTACACAACAGTCGTTGCTGCCCCTTATTGCCCCCTCATGTCTTACAATGGTAATGAAAATAACTATGAAGAGTTTTGTGGATCGCATGTACGAGTATCGTGCAACGATTACAGGCACTGTCTGCTCGTGCATTTATAAATGACTAAAACCGATAGTGTCGGGAAATGCAGCATACAAGCACTCCTAATGAAGGTGTACAGCCTAAAAAGATCGGTGTAGAGTTTTAGCATATTACAGGTCGACAACACTTCTACGGCCTACGTTGAAAAACACAGATGATTTTGTGTTGGCAAGAGTAGGGAATGTAGGTTTGT
Source organism: Sinohyriopsis cumingii (assembly GCA_028554795.2). Taxonomy (NCBI): domain Eukaryota; kingdom Metazoa; phylum Mollusca; class Bivalvia; order Unionida; family Unionidae; genus Sinohyriopsis; species Sinohyriopsis cumingii. Next base: position 114,685,750 of record CM068838.1, on the reverse strand, counting down.
TAAAATATGCAAATTATAAACACATCAAATTGAGTGTCCTAAGACTGCACTATATCCAGTAAATCAATGCATATTACTGTACTATACTACAGAGAAAGGGTTGGTACAAGCGTGTATTGTGTCAACTGTACACTCATTGTTAAAATTCACGGGTCTTGATGTGTCATAATATCATTGTATATTTATACACACCCGTAAGAATCGTACATCGTACAACCGAGATATAATACAAATGGGTATGTATGTATGTATGTATGTATGTATGTATGTATGTATGTATGTATGTATGTATGTATGTATGTATACATATACATATTGTATTCACGTATTGATTCAGTTCTTTAAAGTCCGCACTGTCTGTTGTTTGCTGCACGCCGACTGAACATGAAATTTAAAAAAATTGGAATGAACATTTTACTTGCAGGAAGCGTTATCAATTTTCTTGCGTAAACATACCCTAACCTCTCTCGCATCCCATCCCTGCCTCTATGATGGAGACGAGTCTATAGTGAAAAAGTACATAACTTGCTCGAAAATAGTGCGAGTCCAATAACTGGTCGACAAGCATGTCTTTTTATGATGGCCATAATATTGGGTTGGTACTTGTCACAGCAATATACTGACATCTGCGAGCTGCTGCAGATACAAACCTAACGCCGTTCATTGCATCCCGCTAAGTCAAAATGGGCAACAACATAACAAACATCGCGGCTGAACAAATATTGATTAGTACGCGCATTTTTAGATGATGAGCATAGCATGTGCTGAGTCTCACTGCGATCGATTACAAAATGCCGGAAAAGTTTATTTCACAAAATTATGTTTTGCAGTGGATGCAGCTGCTAAAAACTAAGGGTGATAACTCTCAAAGAAAAGCGCGTGAGCACTATGATAACCATAATATTTGCCCAGTTTCATAGCAAAACATTACCAAAAGTCACCATTTTCACCTGGGAGAAAAGTAAACATCATTGTTAAGTCTTTTTGGTGAAAGTCCCGTTACATAATGGGCATCCGTTCAGAAGGTGGAGTGACAACACAATTTTTAAGATAGTAGTCGTGGAAACCATATGGGATCTTTGACTAGCACCATATTAATTTAAGACCAACTAGGTATCACAATAAGTCTATTGATGAAAGCAACATGTAGATATCAATATATATTAGGAGAAGACTATAGATAAAAATAGTTACAAGACATGACGTTTTATTCAGGATTTTAAAGATGGTGAATGTGGCGGCCATATTGGATATAAGAGCAGCAGCATTTTCAAGTTTGGACCAACTAGACTATGGGATGACTGTGTGTGTGTGTGTAAGCCGTCTTGGCAATCCTCCAAATATTGTAGGATGAGTAGCGACGGACGACGAACTACGGACAACAGATTATCCCATACGCTCATCTGGTCTATGACTAGTACAGTTAAAAACTTCGTGACTATTTTGGTTCACAGGATTTGTAAAACATGTAGAAGGATGAACGGACGATCACAATGATTCCCACAGACGGGGTGTATCAGCTAAAAATGTGTATCTTTGTTATCATCCTTTTAATATGCATCCAACACAAATGGTTGTTCCCACGGAGTGAAAACATCATAACAGTGATTGCTACTGTAATATGAGAGAAAGCTTGCCAGTAGCTTCTCGTGGGTCGGTGGTTCTTTCTGGTGTTTTCCCGGGTTCTTCCTCCACCATTAATACTGGCGTTAAACCATACAACAACAACAACAACAACAACAACTGTAATAAAAAGTAGACAACGTGCTTTCTGTGGGCGGCTTGGCGCAGTGACTTGTCTGACCACTACAATTCAATCCGTGTCATAGGATAACCTCTAGTGGTAGTCAATCACATCTTGTCACACACACACACACACACACACACACACACAGAGAGTACGATAGCAAGTAAGTAAATGCATGTATGTAATTGAACTAGTCTGTAAGAGACAGATTATATATATATATATATATATATATATATATATATATATATATATATATATATATATATATATATATATATATATATATATATATATATCGTTAACAGTATAACGAAAATTATGAATACATATATCAAGAGAACGACTAAATATTGAAACAGTTAGACAACTTACGACATGGGACTTTGACGGGTACACAGCTTATCGGGGAGCACAGTCGGTATAACAGGGGTTGCTGAGTACAGTGCTCCATGCTGATCGGCAGATTGATGCTGCATTGGCATCCTCACTTAAATGTGGGCATCCTGTAAAATATTGCATCATCAGCAGCATCATCATCATCACCATCATCAATTTTTAGGAGGGGGAGGAGCGTGATAAATAAAATGAGGTATTCAGTGGTACTAAGGATTGTATTTACATGCCAACAACTACCATATCGAATCACTTCAAAACAACAGAAGACATGTGAACAAGCGGGATTTCTTCAAGTACTTGATCAGTAAGAAGATAAAGAAGGCATATGGAACAATGCAGCATACTCCTGTGATATTTCATAAACTCTCACCCTTGTCCCGTCTTCGTCTCCAAAGTCCTTTTTCTAATAATAGATCGATTCCCAGACTTTTTCTACATCAACTATTGCTTGCCCTAAAAGTTGCCATGTTTTAAGACTACGCTACAGTGGTATAGGAGGGCGAAATGGCGCAGTGCAATACTACATGAACAATGTTAGTAGTAGTAGAAGATAAGAAGGCGGAAAGCAGGCTGATTACAAACACAAGTTTTGCAAATGATCTTCACTTAAAATTAAAGGCATTACATACGGAATTAAAGATCTATTGTCTTTCGTTCGTCACTCATTCAAATAGCATGTGTTATGTGCCACACGATAAAAACGTAGGAAAAGAAAAATATATTCTTACTATAACACTCAACAATTAAACCTAGCACACTGACTTATACATCACTGAATACTACAGACGAGAAAGTCCGCTTCACATGAAAATAACGAAGAGTTTCATGTAACTCTTATATGATTGTTCGGAATAGTTCACGATCTTGCTTTGAATGGAACATAACGCTCTCCCTACCAGGTTCACTTTTTCAGGGTCGGATTAAGGTGAAGGGGACAACAGGGGTCACATGCCCCGCCGCCATCCCCACCCCCTGGTCATGGATGCCCCCTTGTTTGCCGGGCATAAAATTACACGTGATTAAATAAACAATATAAAGCATAATATAGATATAATAATTATACACATGAAAGCACAGTGAAGGACTGCTTTCAGGGTGTATATGTAGCTCTGTATGCCCCCATCTTACTTGCCCCTAGACCATGGTGCTAAATTTCATGATGAAGAACAAGCTGACATTCTTCTGCCATGTTCACAGTTTCTGATACAAAGTGTCTTATCTGCAAATCTAAAGGTAAAACTGATTTCAAAATTAATAATTGCTATGTCTAATTGTCCATTATAGTGGCAGGTCAAACGTTACTTATTGGCACAACAGGAACAAGAATTCATATGTAAACGGGTCGGAAATTTTCGATATGGATGAAGTTTAAGAATCTTTATTACATATCCATTTAATCGCACACTTAACATTTCATTATCGCACACCCAGCTGGGAACTACATTATCAACTTGAAATATTAAATAATAGTCCATTTACAAAATATCCGGAATGATATATTACTATACATGTTAAATTATTAAAATATGCCAGCACACGTTTGCAATTTCAGGAAATACAGTCATATTTGGTACAAATGACCGCTTTTGCCGCAAAGCTTTGGAAATAATTTGTTCCTCTTAACATACAGACGTGATCTCAGAGTTGGTCGGCGTAGCGATAATATCAAAAATTGAACTGTAAATAGCCAGATAGCATATACGCTTACATAGCTGCATACCGCAGAGTGGGAAAACGCCAAGAATATTCCTATTGCCGTAGGACTGACCCTGAAACACGAATGCAACCCACTTCTTTGACATACTATTCCTGCGGAAGACAAATAATTACCTTCAACGTGTTTTGGCGCAGCACTTTAAAGAAGAAACAAACGATACATTTAATTCGCTGGAAATTTCTTCGCAAACACAGAAACGGAGATTTATGTGGACCAATACGATTATATCTTCAATTTAATGGACCGTAGAATTGACCAAAAAGCTGCAAAATGAAAATATAGTTTGATGTATTCACAATTTCTTGGTCAATTCTTGTTTTGTAAATAACCGAAATGGTTAGGACGGCAGCTAATGGAAACTATCGGCATATATTGATAGACCTCGACATTGCGAATAATCTCTTTGTGTGATCCTACTTTAGTGTATATAATGTACCCATTGCGTCAAAAATGTGAATTGTTTGATCTTAAGTCTTACCTGTGCAAAGATAGATTCATCGCATAAATAATATACACGTATATCTAAGAAGTGGCTTGTTTTATCAGTATATTTCACATGTGCACAGACAGCATTATCGCACAATGAGATATGCCAAATAACAGCGGAACTGAAGATACTAACCTTAAGTCAAAAATGTCTCCGTTCTTGATGAATAGAAACGCCCATGTAAAGGCGATGTAAAAGACAATTTAAAGCATATCACAGGGTGCATGTTAATTAAGCAACGGATAAAAGCTTTAACACAACTAACATACAATTTCAAATTAGGTCAAATGTGTTCTTTACCCTAACACTGACTGATTTCCGTTTGTTCGCTAATTGTATGGTCACAAGATGAAACCTAAAGAGGCGGACACTGACTACATGAAGAACGTTGTGTTATAATGCGTTTTGGATTTTAAATGCAGCTTTAACAGTTTGAGGCATACCGCTACGATATCTGCAGTGTGGCAGTTTATGTGATGTCTAGCACTGAGGCATCATGTCCCAGCCAGTCACATTATCCTGTCACCAGGCCGACAAGTCCTAACACTAGTCTCTTAATACTGAGCGCGAAGCGAGGCAGCTTGCTAGTACCATTTTTATAAGACTTTGGCATGACTTGGTCGGGGTTTGATCCCGCGATTTCCCGCATCCGAGGCGGACGCTCTAACCACTCAGGCCACAGAAACGGTCTGCAGAACTACAAACAAACCAAAAAAAAACCAAAAAAAAAAAACAAACACAAAAAACAACAAAATAAATCACATGGAACAAAAGCTTTGATTTGCCAAGGTATGTCAATGTCCAAACAAAACGCTTCACACCCACTCAAATAGTTCCGTTTTTGTGCATACATGGAAATATACCTCTTCAAAGATTATTTTAAAACTTTCTGATAAACAAGAAGAAGGGGTTTATATTCACATTAATGTATGCAGTCATCAGAAATATATAAATAAGCTGTTAACAGTGAGGTCGGATTTGTATATGTGTGTGAGTGTGTGGTTTTGCAGAATCTGCATTTTCTTTCTGTACAAAAGTACTAAAATTAAAAGAAATAAAGAAAATTAATACGTACATGATATATAGGAATTTAATCCTCTGAAAATGCGTTGCATGTACAAGTAGTGCCTGCATCGGTATGTACTATCTGCCTTAAGATTTATCACTTGACTTAAGTGGGGATATATAGTTTCGCGTTCATATTGGTTTACATACATGAGTATCATAATATCGCCGAACATGATCTCACGTGACCTGGTGTCATTTAGTTTGTGTACTGGACATAGGTATCACCTCAGGGTCGTATCCCTTTTACCTAGTTCAATGAAGGCTGTCATTTAAAGGACACATCTGGCTGTAAGACATGACGCATGCTAGAAGCAACATCGTAACAATTTATGACAATTTATGACAAGGGAACACGATGAGTGATATTTCCTGTTAGTTTATGTCCGATTTGCTTTCCCATTCTGGATCGTAATTTGACCTTAAGTCATTTAAAATCATATTCAACTTGAATTCATGCATCAATTACATAGGTATATCCGTGCATTTCTTCTTAAGTACATACACAAGAACGGACATGTGTACAAAAATTTAAATAGACAAAACGTAGCGAACAAAATAGATATAAAACCAAAGATTGCGCGAGTTTTAATATAACAGAGTATGATTTAGATTCTCCCTTTATCATACAGGTAAAAGCAATTAAGATCATCAAATTCGCAACAAACAGAAGACACGTGTATGTGGTGAAAATACGTCCCAGAATTCAACAAACATGTTAGTAGTCTGAGCACCGTGGTGCCCTGATGCCATATAATATTCAGTCACTACTAGAAATAACATGATATAAATGTAGCAAGTTCAGAAAATTCCTTTTGCATGGAGGTGATATGAAGGTCACTCGTTTCTTACGTAATTTGTTATGATTTATACGCAGGACATTCGAGTCCGCCAGATGTGACGCTAACTCTATAATTCAAAAGGAACATGAGGAGCGAAGCAGTATTTTTGTTTTCGTTTGGTTTGGTGTATTGACAGTAGTGGCGGATTTAGAAATGTCGTCAATCTGATTAAAATCCGATCTCCATTCATCTGGTGAAGATCAGAGAGCGACCGCTGAGGGGTCATTTTCTGGTGACCTTTGAATTAGCCAATGAAAATGCAGCTTTTAAAAATCTGAGAGTGAATCAAATCGTTCGGAACACGTTGATGCGATTCGGCCACATTGTTCAGTCTCCCAAACGAAAGATATAAAACGTCATCTGATTCGCAGATAAAATTAGCAATTATGACAGTTACATGTCACCAGAACACGGCCTCTAAGCGGTCGCTGTCAGATCTTCAACTAGGACAATGGATATCTGATTTTAGTATCGTTTGGGGTTGGGTGTGTGTGTGGACCTAAACAATAAATGTGGGGTCTGTGGAACTGAACACTATGTCGTGGCCATTGGGCGAAACCCCGGACGCTACTGCATTTTAAGAGGTTCCAGGGCTTAGATTCAACTATTAAACTGTAACGAAAACGTAGTATAGGAAACTCAGTTTTGTTTCGCTCTCCCCCCTACCCTCAACATGAATCTGCCCTTGTATAGGCACATCAACATATAAAAGGTTATATCGTGCTGAAGTGATTTGTGGTAGATAACATGCTCAGAGTCACGCAACAGCACCCGATTCGACCTAGTCCTAGATCGGACCCCCCCCCCCCATTTTCTGGTCGCGAGTATATTATGCTGAACACCGAGAAACCGCTGCTCAGCGAAACATCAGCTTGAACCAAAGTGACTTCTTTGCACCTCTCCGGTCATGAGTTAGACCAAAGATCCGATCTTTGCATGGGTAAATGGTCACCCATCTAAGTTACATGGTTTCTTCTAAGGTTTCCGCCTCCCTCCACCTCAAATTCCTCTTTATGCCAACGTCTCACCTGTTGAGAGTATTCAGTAAATGCTTAAGTATTGTACAACCGATGTTACATAAGTTAAAGATAAATCCTGATACACCGATTTCCCACATTACCATATATATTCCCTTATAAGCCCATATTCAAACGTCACATATCCACATCGATGAATCTGCATTTGTTGGAAGCAATAAATAGAACCAACAATATATAACCTGATCTGCCGGCGCATTATGTTGTTTATATATGTGCTTGACTTATAGGTGAGTATATACGGTATTCAAAATCACAAATGACCAAAGCGGAGAGAGAGAGAGAGAGAGACAGTGTGTGTGTGTGTGATTTAGATTTATAAGGTAGCTTTAACAACTTTTCAGTCATATCGCTACGATGTCTGCAGTGTGACAGCTTATATTGGTGTTTAGCATTGGGTCATCATGCCGCAGACATGTAACATGATGTCACACCCAGTCACATTATCCTGACACGAGGCCGACCAGTCCTAACACTAACCTCTTAATGTTGAGCGACAAGCGAGGCAGCTGTTAGTACCATTTTTGTAAGCCCGACAAGCGGAACATTGTAAACTAGCAAACAGAATTAACAATAAACAAGCGTTCAAGTATTTTGCATTAATTGCAAAGTACTGAAATGTGAAGATTAAACAAGTTAGGATATATATTGCATTGATAAATCAAGGTTAGATGAACGCAAAGTACGAATTCACCCAGTTGAACGTGTTTAGATTGGCATACAACCACTTTTCCATGATCTGACTTTTCTTAATCATTGTTTCCTCGTATCGTTCCTACCCTGTGTTCGAAATTGGACAGTAGAGTGGGGGGGGGGGGGGATAAAAACGCCTCCATGGGGTAAAACGCCACCCCACCCCACCCCCGGCCATACTGACGCCCCTACGCTAGAAAATGGACTGGTCTTTATGCAGCACGCTTGCCCAGGTTACACAGGCCTGGAGAATGGCGGCCAGTGTTGGATGCAGATGCACGCATGGTTGTTATGCAATAATATTATATTTTTGGCATCTTCCTGTAAAAATGTTCAATCCATTTGTTTGCAGTATTTTTGACTGGAACTACCTAAAGAAAACAGGGTAAGTATGTTTTTAAACAACATAGTATAGAGATGCATTATGTATAATATTTCATGATTCGCAGCAGTTGTTAATTCCGCCTATTGTTAAATTGTCAATGTTGTACGATAGAGGCAAAACAGTACACTTTTTAACTAACCGTCATATGCCTAAAATTATTCTATACTTTTTGCAGGTGGTGTGAACTTACAGAAGGAAAACTTGTCGAGGAAAGTATGGGACATCAGCTCTAAAAGCGGCTCTTGAAGCAATTCATTCTGGAACTTCTCTGATAACTGCTACCAAGTATTATGGAATTTCAGCTAAAACTTTGCGCAGACATAGAGATTTGAAGGTTTCGCAACCTGGAGTGTCAAACTTGGGAAGTTAGACTACTGTGTTCTAGCGTGATTATGAGTTACTTCTAGTTAAGCACATCCAGTCCATGGAAACGGCATTTTTTGGACTTAACTCTATTGACGTACGTCGTTTGGCATACGACTTAGCAGTTCATCTGAATATTAAAAGCAATGCATCTCAAGGCAATGCAGCAGGTATTGATTGTCTGAAAGGCTTTTTGAAAAGGCAGCCAAATCTAGCCATTAGCGTTCCAGAGGCAACCAGTGTCAGCAGAGCCGTGGGCTTTAACCGGCCACAGGTAGTCAATTTTTACCAAGTATATAAGGTATCTCTTCACGCAACACTTGCTGATGGTCTGAGAATATGGAACATGGATGAAACAGACATTAGTACTGTCCACAAGCCAGTAAAGGGCATTGCATCGAAAGGTGTTAGATCAGTTGGTAAAGTTAAAAGCGGTTAACGTGGTCAAACTATTACTGTAATATGTGCCATGAATGCGGCCGGTACCTTTGCACCGACAGCATTTATCTACCCACGTAAACGAGTGGTTCCATCACTGTGATTGGCGCACCAGCCCGAGCACTGGACGTGTGTAGCCCAAGTGGGTGGACAGACAGTCATATTTTCTTGCAATGGCTGGAACATTTCACTTGTTTTGTGAAATGTACGAAGGACTCTGTACACATTTTTCTTCTTGATGGGCACCATAGCCATAAAACGTTGGAAGCTGTTCACTATGAACGCGAGAAAGGGATTGTATTGATAACCTTTCCTTCCCATTGCACCCATCGGCTCCAGCCTCTTGATGTCACGTTTTTCAAGGCAATAAAAAGTGCTTTCAATTTGGAGTCTGGAAACTGGATGACAAGCAATCCAGGACGACAAATAAGTGCATTTGAAATTGCTAAAAGCAACTTTTGCAGCATATAACCGATCTGTCATTTAACAGAAAACTGCCACTGGTTTTTGAAGCCTGCGAACTTTGACCTTTTAATCCAAATAAGTTCACAGATGACGATTTCTCTCCTTCTGTGGTAACTGATGAACCTCAGCCACTATCAGATTGACCTAATGAGTGTCAACAAGCATTACATATGTCATCACAGCTGATCGAATCAAATAAGACAGCTGATCACCTGTCGGTTACTGGCTGCATATACATGTCGGAGGGGTCGGGTGTTGAGGAAACATCTGTTCAAGAGGACAAGACAGCTGACAAACAATCAGTTGGTATTCCTATAGTTATTGCAGGTGGGGCAGGCAATACAGTAACATCGAATGAGGGAATAGGGTCAGTTGATGATCAATCGCTTAGTAACGTTATGATCACTTCTGACAATGCAGAAACATTGACTGAACCAAGCATAAAGGTTGAATGTCTGCTAACTGGTAGTTCTACAGCCACTTTGGATGGGTCGAGTAATCCAGAGACAGACAAAACAGTTTATACTCAGTCACCTGATAATCAACAAACACATCACTCTGCCATCACCATCGAGGAGACAGGCAATCGGAAAATGTTTGACGAAGCTATTCTTGCTGGAAGAACGGAAAGTTTACTTTGGGGGTATCTCATAACGAATTAAAAAATGCAGACGATTCAGCATTTATGAAGATATTGCTTAAACTTTCACCAAAGCCTAGAATATCCAGTCGGCGCACAAGAAAGCGAAAGGCAGAATCAGCCATGAACTTATCGTCATCACCGAATAAAAAGATGCTTATTGAAAAGCAAAGAAAGACGATAACAAATACAAAAGGCAAATGTGATAGGACTGTACAGACAAAGTGGGAGCAAAAGAAATGAAACCAAAGTTTCAAAACAGAAACAAATGCAGACGAAAGAGACGCAGACATGTAGAAAGGACAAACAGATTGGTAGAAAACCATATAATATTATGAAGGCAACTTGTACAGAGGTCCATGAAAAGGGGAAAAAGGCTTCGGGTCCAAAGTCAGTTGCTAAACATGATATTGCTTTATCAGCTGACACAACACATAATAAAGACAACATTAGCGGAAACTACTAATTTGAATATGGAGCAAGTGACGATCCCTTAAAAGAAGATTCCTGGTCGCAGTGTAATCACAGTTCCAATTGGTGCCATGAATCCTGTGGCACCACCATCAATATGCAATTTTGCTGTACTAAGTGTGAGTAATAAAGAATTTATCAGGAACATTCACGACTTTTGGGCTTTGTCTTTTTCTTCATTAACGGTGGAAATTAGGAACTATTTAGACTTGTGCATTGTTGTAGATGCTGTCTTATCCGCATTGTTGTGCTAATTTGAATGATGCAGCAGTTTGTAGTTTTAGCATCTTTGCCATATATAAAATGTACATATAGGAATAATACTTGATTTTATAGTTCAATAATATCCCTGTAGTTTTACAGACTTTGACAGATGTCGAAAGCATTGTGGGGCAAAATGCCCCGGAGGGGGCATGTTGCCCCACCACAGGGGGAAAATGCGCCTTTATAAAGTTTTACCAGTTTTGATTTTTCTCGTAAATAGTTTTTTCGTTGTAAGCAAACATCATTCCATTGTGTTAGATGTAACGCATACTTTAAATAAATTGTCCAACTGCGAACACAATCATGTATATCATGCCATAAATAACCAAAAGTTGTTAAATGGTGTGTTTTGTCCCCCACCCACCCGAATATTGGAGTGGCAGGCGAGTGCGCGCTTCCTACGTAAAAAGACGCAATTCGCCTAAACCGCTCAGTATGGGTATTTGCTTCAAGACATTGTGTCGAACCCGTGACTTGTCAGATATGGAGAAATATTTGTATTTATTTGGCATGCTCCTTTTAAGAAAGAATTAATAAGGTTGGAATATGTAGAATCCTAATCCCCATCGCCGCCCAAAATATAAAATGTAAACAAAGGAACGAAACACGATAGTCGAATGATCAACTGTATGAAAATAGCAGAGGACTCCGCTGCATCTTAAGGGGATATTATATTACTGAGCCAAGAGCGCAAAACATTTTGAACATGGCGCCTCGGTGAGACTTAATGATATAACTGACGCTAACAAATTAAGCAGGCGATTTGTTGTCACGCGCAACAAACAATAATACAAGTGAATCGAGGCCACTGCCTACTCCGATGACCCCAGTGTCTTTGCCAGCATCAAGATCCCCCTCTAACTGACAAGGGCAACATCATCGAACACAATAGTTATTTCGAAAAGTTTACAATATAGACTCAACTGCTTGTGAAACGTTTATTGTCTATTTCTAATCAATTCGGTTCAGCTCATTAGAACTTCATAAAAATAAAGAATGTGTATTGCATAGGGTTCGAGTTTTGTTTGTTTCATTTGTTTTGTTTCTTTTGACCTTTGCCTGTGTAGTTTGTGCCTCGTTTGATTTATCTGAGTATCGATCTTATAATCTGAGCTTTATTTAATATTTTTATTTATAATAATAATAATAATAATAATGCTTTATTTATAGGGGTGACTCATTAGTCAAGGACTATTATCCCTTGAGGCCCCCTTAAGGAGAGTATAACAATGCACATTATATGAAGACAGAAATAATTACTGTTTATTTTAACATGTTTAGTGTTAAAATACTAAATTCCATTATCTAATAGAAGCTCATACATGCTCATGATATCTCTTCTTAAATACTCTAATATTTTCAGCAGATTTTACATGTAGTGGAAGCTTGTTCCACAGAACTGTACCAAAGTATTGGAAGCTGTTTTTAAATTGCTCTGTTCTTGGTTTTGGTGCTAGAAGGTTTCCATGTGATATTGATCTCAACTGGTATTGTGTAGAAAAAAGCCTGAATAAGTCCTGCAGATACTCTGGTGCCGTTCCATGGAGACATTTATATAAAAGAACTGCCTTGTGAAAATCTATCCTGTCATATAATGTGGACCATTTGAGTTCTGTAAATAGATGCATCTAAAATTACGCGTGCTGCTCATTTCTGAAGTTTATAAATCCTTTCAAGCTCAGATTTAGCACAGTTTCACCATACATTTGAACAATAATCCATTGTTAGAAGAATAAATGACTTGTAGAATAGATTTCGAGTTTCCATGGGTAAATACTTCTTGATTCTGCGGAATAAGGGAATTTTGGATGACAGTGTTTTACAAAGCTTATCAATATGGTCATTCCATAATAAATTATTATCTACGGTCATACCTACAAGATTTTCATGTTTGACATTTTCTAATGGATGATTATTTATTGCAAGAGTTAGTTCTGGGTTCCCTGACTTGTGTAGCTTTTGTGATGTCCGCAAATTCAAACATTTTGTTTTATCGTCATTAATTACCATCCAATTTTGTTGTGCCCAGTTTTGGACTGAGTGTAATCTCATTTTTATAACTTCACTATCAGAACTAGATGTATACAAGGTTGCTTCATCTGCAAAAAAATATGTATTTGTGGAATCATTATTTAATGGTAGATCATTGATATAGATAAGGAAGAGGAGATGGCCCAAAACTGAGCCTTGAGGGACCCTTGAATGAATAATGCGAGTTTGAGAGCTAATATTGCCAATGCTTACTTGTTGAGACCTTTGGTTTAGGTATGATCTAAACCAGTTTAAAGAAGGATTGTTAAACCTGTAATTGTTCAACTTTTGCAGTAGAATTTCATGATCAACAAGATCAGAGGCTTTCTTGAAGTCATTGAAAACAATCTCAGTCATATGTCCATGATCTATTTCCTTCAGCCAAAGATCAGTTAATTTGGTACGTTCTGTTTGGCATGAGTGGTACTTTCTAAATCCTGATTGCACTTTATGAAATAGAGAGTATGTATAAAAACAGTTATATACCTGAATGGCTACATGCTTTTCAAATAATTTTGACATTACAGGTAGAATTGATATTGGTCTGTAATTCCCTCGATCTTCCTTTTCTCCTTTCTTAAAGATATTGTAACCTTTGCACATTTCAGTGTTTCTGGAAAATTACCACTCATTATACTTAAGTTTATTATATGCGTTAGTGACTTTGCTATTACAGGTTGAGCAATTTAAAGAATTCGTTGACCGATCCCATCCAGTCCAGATGAGTTAATAATATTCACCTTAAAAAGTATATGTTAAAAACACCAGCTTCACTAACATTAGCTACTGAAAAATAATTATGATCAGTAATTTTAGCTCTTATAAATAATAGAAGAGCATCATGTTCAGTTGGGTTGTTAGTCTGGTTCTGAATACTGTTACTGGAGATGCTTACAAAGAAATTTTTGAACATTTCCACAATGTCTTGTACAGATGTTGCTATATCATCATTTTGCTTAAGTCTAGGGGGAAGACAACTGTTCCTGGGTGGGTTCAGCTCTTTTAGATGCTTTCACAATGTCTTGGTACTCTTACTTTCATCAATAGCCTGTTTATAGTAGTTCTCTTTTGCCTTATCTATCAGGTGCTTAGTTTTATTCCTCCACTTTCTATAGCTTTTCATGTCTTTTTTCTTGTGGAAATTATTTCTTAGGTGCCTAGCCTCATTGATCTCAGGGGTAATCCACTTAGAGGTTACAAACGCTTTGCTTTTTTTAAAGTTTTTCTTGGTTTATTTTAAAGTTACTTATTTTGTTTATATTTTATAATTCTGGCAGCAATGGCTTTTCATATAACACAAAATGCAAAGTTCATTTGATATGGAGGAAAGTAAGAATATATAGGAATCTACCGACTTGTGTCGGGACTGACCAATCAATCATGCACAGAAGATAATATAAAGAACAAGGATAATGGCCATATATACATTTTCGCTGCTTTCCTAGTGACCACAGTGGTCATGTATGTATGTATTTGTAATATGGTCAATTGAAAACAGATAAAAGGTTGATATATGGCTCGCCTTTGTTGTTGTTCAGGCAATAAACTGTTCGAGATCTGATAATTACATACCTATGAGAACACGCGGAGGAAATCATAAATTAATAAAGCTTTTATCTAGCAAGGAATTAATCATCGAGAAATCGGTATATATATAAAGATAGTCCTATTTTATAGTACATGTGCCCGCCAAAAGGATATCTTCTTTTAAATACCTACTCAACTTCTTGTGTGTGAACACTACCGTAAAACGAATTCGACAGTATAAGGGCAATATGTATAAAGTCGTACATACACCGTCTATCGCATCATATAAGTCCAGTCTACGAGTCAAACTAAAAAAAAAAAGAGTCTGATCTGCCGTAGCGTAATGCACCTTTAGATCAGAGTCTCTCTTCTTTGTTCAATTGATCACTATCTACAAACTACACAGATCAAGATCTGCCAGCTCAAAATGTGACGGCAGATCTGGATCTGCAGATTGCAGTTGGGCTCGACTTATAAGCGAGTACAGACGGTATTTACCGTTTGCACTTAAGTGAGTTAGGAAGACAAGTTTTAAGGTGAAACAAACAGCAAGACAATTATCAAAAATGTTACATATGACATAAATAATTTACCAATTTAAAAAAACAGTACTGTTTTTCATTGCAAAGCTAAAGAGATGACGTCCAAGATCTAATTTTACGAGGTCGTTATTAACCATGACCAACATCTAAAATATTGATGTTTTCCCTTGCAGTTTACCACTGGAGATGAAGAAGATGGGAAAAAGAACAAGGAAAGGATACGTATGACAATAAGGCTTCTAACATATACCTGATCCATTGAATCCAGCATGTGTTGGACTATTCTAGTTTTAAGAATAGTACGATACATAGTACAGCGTCCGCTAATACATTTGTAGGCCTCTGATCTTTGTTTCAACTGGAGGCATTTTAACACACTTTAACTTCCCAAGCTGCCGACATCTAACGCATTACCACAGAGCTATATATGTAAGTTAGTTCATGTATTTCTGTACTCAGTGGATTCTGAATAATTCATTAGTTGTTCGTTCCCGTATAACGCCGAATAGGCCGCAAGACACATCCCTTTCCACCTATTTTAATCCAACTGCTGTGATGATGCACCACCGTTCATTATTCGCATTTTGTCGCACTGGGTAAATTTGACATGTAACATATATCCGACGACATGATTTATTAACTCGGGTCGAGTTCGAATAGCTTGGTGTTGTAAATACCTCTCACGATATTCCTTTTATACTTCAGTGATATTTCTATGTCTCAGTGTTATCACAAGATAGGTAAAATCATAAACTCATCCCTTGGGGCGATGGTATGTAACGGCACGTCAGCGCACTGCCGGCTAATTAGTGCCAATTGAAAAAAAGGTGTAAACTGTAAAAATAAGAATTGCATCTACAAAAAAAACTGTGACAAATCCGTCCAAATCAAGGTACTCGAGGAAGACATATTTTCACATGCTTGTTTAATAAAACTCTATTTCTCTTCTTGTTGTAGATACTCGTAAAAGCGAAGTGACTAGTCTTAACTGTACGAGTTGTAGCTGTACGCGGAAATTTTTTTAAAAATGGTTGACGCATAGTTGGATAGTGTGGTATAAAAATTAAATATAAGGCCGTATGTCAAACGTCAGCCAAGAAATACACATCAGCTAGTCTAATACTTCGAGTGTCATTTATCCGCGGCCCGGATTCCCACATAACATATAATGGCTTAGATACGATTTGTTACCGTAACACATCTTGTTTTGGTATCGATTCAGAAAAGGGGCAAACCTGTATCCTTCTTTCATGCCTGTAAGTTAATAATGACGATATATTTCCAGATAAAAACAGAAGCGCCTTTTCGTCATATCTGGTGTCATTAAATGATCCCTCTTCTACCATAGAGAGGAATATATAAATTCGTGTCACTTAGTGTCATATCGTTGACAATATATATTACTTTTAATTGCAATCAAATATGTTTAAACTAATTAAACTAAGGATCACTCAAATTCCAGCCAAATGCACACCAGCCAATCAATCACCTTACCTACGAACCTTGCTTATATTTATATCCGTCAGGTGCGTGTGTGTGTGTGTTTATCCACTGACCACTTACCTTTAAGTATTCACTTAACTACACACTGCCAGAGACGTCGATTCACAGACAACTTACATACTGCCAGAGTTTCGATTCACGGACCGCCTACATACCTAATGCCAGAGACTTCGATTTACGGTTATCCTATATACATACTATACTGCCAGAGACTCAATTCACTGACCGACTACATACCTGCTGCCAGAGACGCCGATTCACAGACCGCCTACATACTTACTGCCAGAGACGTCAATTTACGGACCGCTTATATACTGATAGAAACGTCGATTCACAGACCGCCTACATACTTACTGCCAGAGACGTCAATTTACGGACCTCTTATACACTGATAGAAACGTCGATTCACTGACAGTTTATTCTCATTTAATTGCAAGACATTTGGATGTTTTTGACTGAGTGAATTCAACTATTTACTTTTCGGAAGGGACAGACATATTCTTGGTCTCATTCGTTAAGTAAAATAATCCCAAATTATCTAGTATTAGCTGAAAAGAAATGTTAATGTAAAGGACCAAAATCTATACAACGAAAATTAAATGGTTGGTCCTTAACCGATATTGTAAACTGATTCACATGGGTCACAGCGCGGAATGCCGTAAGTTACTATTTAGAGACAATGAGTCAAAGAGTGAGCCGAAATCGAAACTTCATTGAAAATCATATGTACATGTATTAAGTATAGAAATGCTACTTTAAGCCAACATTTACAACAAAGTTGACATCTGACGCAATTTCTGAGACCTTTTCAGGTCAATTTCATTAAAAAAATATAAATTGTAATGTGTATTGTATTCTCTCTGAACAAGGATTTGCTTGTTTTAATGAAAGTATGTACAAAGAACGAAAATGACGATAGAATTACATAAGTTGTTGTACTTTAAACTAACACGATAGTTTGATCTATTTATGTTTCACATTTCACCCCCTGAGCAATCCCAAAGAAATATCCTGTTTTTTTTAAAGTTACAACAATAAAGACGCTTATATCACACCTTTCACCCATGACAAAACGATAAAAGCCAGCTTTTAAACAATCAAGTTATTATTTGTCCTTAAATCACTAAAATTTGTTTCCACTGGTTAATGGAGCGTACTACTTTTGAGAAAACCATTAAATTTTATTTTCTGATTTAAAAAGATTAAAATATATTTCAGTGAATCTCATTTATATAACAGTTACAAATCCTAACTTGCCAGGATGTCAGTAATCTTGCAAGATTATTCTCTCAAAGGTCCTTTGCGACCCTGACAGAATGGTCAATATGCTTGAAAGTAGGAGATCGCAAATAATTGGGTTATTATTATTATTAGTTATTGTGAGCAGTACATGTCCAGCCATTTAACAACAACATCATTAGCAAGATGCAAAGCCTGCAGTCCACCGGTGAATTCAATGTGACATTAACAGTTGTAATTCATTTTGTTGGGTTGTTGTTGGTTTTTTTGTGTGTGTGTGTGTTTTATTTGGTGTAAAACTGACGGTAGATTACTGAATATGACATGGCAGAAAATGGCGTTATGTTGTAATAGTTTCATTTGTGGTCTGCGATTCAATCGGTCCATATTTCTTTTGTGGTTTCACCAAAATTCATATTCAAACTTGAGTCTGTATAACATACTGAAATTTAAATCTTTGTTTCTTTCATTTTCATACATGCCCAATTACTGTGATTTTTTTGGATGTACAATTAAAGCTACGTAAGGTAAAACACAGACGAGATCATTTGCACTGCATGTGTGTGCATGTAGGGGTGTGGGTGATTGTGCTTATTGAGTTCCGGGTATATCAACAAGTGGACAGACGAACATAATGCAAGATACCGCCTCCTGCAGAAATGGTAAGTGAGGGTAGAGCAGAAGAAAAAACACATTTGCAATAAAATTCAAGTCGTAGTAAGTCCTAGGCAGATTCAGACGGTAAATATTGTTAAGTTACATATTTTTCTCCATGTTTTATGTCACGAGGTGACAGCTTTTCTCGGTTCAAGTATCTTTTATTGGAAACTATCCATGTTGATTGCATGAAAAGGTTGTCCAGTTAGATTTAACACGTTGATCTGCCATATCTATTGTTGAATCTTGACCCCCAAAAATACAACTAATTCACGTACTTTTTGTTTTTGTTTACTACAGCTGTTGACACGATATAAAGGATGAATAATTACGCGAAGTTGATTCAAGTATTAGTCGTATTCATACTGATATGATGTGAAACCAAACGAGAGCATGAAAGACCCAGTACTGACATCGCATAATGATTCACCCAGTCTTCATCTAACCTATCTGCTTGAAATCATAACAAGAATGAAGAGGATAAACCAGATCCGTCTGCCTACCATGCAACAATAGTTCTTGCTGTAAGCTGTTTGCAGTTCGGTCAGTGTTATGTACATATATAGATGGTATGCCCTATATTGGTAAGGAATCTAAATTTGACAACTAATTTTCAAAAGGTCTTGGACCCAACTAACTACACCTTTTAATTGTAAGTACCTAAGTAGATCTCAAACACATGCATATGTCGCGTACGTACGTATGTATATATGTCTGTCTGTCTGTCTGTAGGTAGGTAGGTAGGTAGGTTGCTTGTAGATATATTTCTTCGTCGCACCAAACTGAAGTTACCAGCTCCGAAACCAACTAATTACGCGAATTTGCCTGCCGGCTGCGGTGCTGACTGACACTGCGAATCTCCGATACATACCTTCATTAATATGTGTGTGTGTGTGTGTGTGTGTGTGTGTGTGTGTGTTCCTAATATCACATATAACTTGCACCTCCACATCAGTCCTGCTAATTTAATGTAAGAAGTTTACACACTTATTCAATTTATTTAAGATTAGAAAATAAAACATAATCGAACAATGTACAATTATTTTGACGCTGTCTTGACAGCTTTATAGCATTTGAGCACTCTTGTCCACGTGTTTATCCATATTTAATGTTTATCTCTGAGTTAACATCGTTACCATTCTCCTTAACATTAACCCGATACAGTTAATCATCTGTCTGGACTCTCTAGGAACTAAAGATAGAGTTCGGATTAATTATTACCCAACAATCAATTATACTGCTTAAATTTGCCCAATTCCTATTAGTCAAAACGGGCAAATTAAATTATAGAGAGTGCCATTTCTTCAACGCACCAACGAGGAATCGTAATACTGGATCATAGGCATTAAGTGTGTCTAGCCAAAGATGAAAGATAACGCTACCATATTTTGGTGTCTTGACAAAAGACAAACATTTGCTAGTCTTATTTCTGTAAGGGTTCACCCCGAGGAACTGATAGTATGGAATGGGGTTATTTAGTCAGAGAATGTATAACCGCCACGTAAGGATTAGAGTGACCTATTACAGATAGCAATCAACGAACACTCAACTAAGGATATAATTTGGGAACCCTCAGGTAGGTACCTACAGGGATTTAACGATCAAATGTATGTCTCTGGATTATATTTATAAAGTTCCATTCTACTTTTAACATGATTATTACTTAATAACATTTTTGGTTACCCGCAACAGATTTCACGTTCAAACAAATGGCTGACCATGAACATTTTTCTGTCTTGGGTTCTCCAGCAATTGATTTTTCAAACCCTGAACACATTTCACCAAATTCTATTCTCACAATCTAAACAGAAAATAAACATATTTGGGATCAGTCTCAGATATTGCAAAGCACCCCTCCCCACACACACACACACACACACACATATATATATATATATATATATATATATATATATATATATATATATATATATATATATATATATATATATATATATATATATACTAGAGTTTCTTTATTAACACGGTCATCATATGTGAATAGATGAATTTATGTTTTCAAGCAACATATGTTATGGGTATTTACCATTTTTGATAGTCTCAATAATTCCGTCAATTTTGGGAGTAACGTATATTTGAGTACATCCTTTATATGTGTTCAGTTTGTTAAAGAAATATTACAATTAGACATTACAAACATTCCCGAGGCAATCGACACAGCTTTTACTGCAATAGACTGTTCTAGTACCAGAAAAATGACACTGAGCCGTCTTTCGTTTGTTTACACCGAGAGCTTCCGTTTGGTTTGAAACGCCAAAAAGTGGACAGAATTAGCTCCCTCACTCCTGGCGACAACAATCAGTTTAAAAATTATAACAAGATCAATAAAATTACAAAGTTTTGTGCCTTTTTAAAAAGGTGGCGGGGTACAAGGAAACGGGAGGTGTGCTAATACTATTATGTTCCTTTATCAGGGACAATGCATTGAATTAGACTAATGGTTGGGGTGGTGCATCATTGTTTTGTTTTGTTGTTTTGTTGTTGTTGTATGAATATGAACCATAAATTCTGTCACTAAATATACCAAAGACAGAGGATACAATGTCGCAGTCACGGTAACATGATTTTTGACGGGATAACATGAATGAGAACATGAAAAGAAAGTCTTATTTTTTTTACGTCTGAAATGTCGTAATACAGTTTTGACCATTCTTGAAAATAAACACGTTCAATCATTTGTCTACATGCATATAATAGGTGATAATATATTGAGAAAAAATTATCTTGATGTAAAATAAAGCAAATATATCCAGGCTCGAAAGAAAATTACCTACCTCTTCCTCCACCTTCCGAAAACTAATTCCTCAGGCCCGAATAAAGATTGATACAAATAAGAAATATCATCACAACTGTCCGTGACTTCAATGAGGTATTCGAAAGCACAAAATAAATCTCCGTGGAAACAAAATGCGTTCAATAGGTATATATTAAGCAATACAAATTTAACGTCTTCATCATAAGCACATGATTGTAAGGGCCATGTAAGACTTAAACGTGTGTAGAATTATACTCGCGTGGGTTTTTGGGAGCGCGGGGGTTTGTTGCTTACTTGTTTTGTTTTTTGTTGTTGTTGGTGGTGGTGGTTTTTTTTGGGTGTGTGTGTTTGTTTGTTTTTTTGTTTTTTAATTATTTGAAACAAGCTAACAACATTTTCTGAAACAAACGGGTGTGTACTCGCACACGGTGAAATATTAATTTTTGTTTCCTTATTCTCTAACGTAGCGTATGTTGAGAAAAAGACTCCCGTCGGTTACTTGTAGTAACAATTAGACCAAAGGCTGAGAATATATTAACATAAATAAAAATCACTTATTTGTTTCGAAGAAACCACCGTAGTGGTAAATTGTACACATTATAGGTTTGAACCTAAAACTATTTACATTTAACCGCTGTCGCCGCACATTTACTACTGGATGTAAACGGATAGATCTCACTGTAATGGATTTTTATAGTGGACACTTACAACGAAATTTTGGAATACAATCAGACACGCAATATACCATTTTCATTATTTTAAATTTCCACTTGGATTTATCGTCCAGTCTATAAATGCATGATTTACCAATCATACCACAACCGCTCCAGTGACCTAGTGGTTAGAGCATCCGCCTCGGAAGGGGGAGTTCGTGGGTTCGAACCCCGGCCGAGTCATACCAAAGACTTACAAAAATGGTACTAACAGCTGCCTCGCTTGGCGCTCAGCATTAAGAGGTTAGGACTGGTCGGCCTGGTGTCAGGATAATGTGACTAGGTGGGACATCATGCCCCAGTGCTAGACATTACTGTAAACTGCCACACTGCAGACATCGTAGCGATATGACTGAAAAATTGTTAAAGCTACGTTCAAAATCCTAATTACACACACACACACACACACACACGCACACACACAATTTGGTCACATATTTACGTTACGGTCTATGGGATATGAACTAGTTATCACTGCCCAAGCACTCTAGTATTACCAAACAGAGTCTCTCAGTGTATGATAATCGACAGGCCGGTTTTATTTTTTTTAGTGAAGGTTTTGATATTCTGGTGGGGTAAAAATCCGAAATGCGTGTCATATTGTGACATCTACATAAATTTATAAAGATAGTTTCCACTTTTATGGCTTTTAACGAATTAAAAAGTATGCAGGAAGTGAAGATCCCGAGGAAACAAAAACCAAAACTAAAAAATGTAACTGGCGATGATTCAATATGAAGTTACAGTGATAAGTGGAATTTCCAAGCTGTTTTTCCATTGTTAGATAAGGTGGGGGGAGGTTGTTAAGCTTTAGGGGGTGGGGTTTCCTATGGCTCATTGTGGATTAACTAAGTTTTCGTGGGGCAATTTATGTTTTTTTGCGGGGTAGCCAATTTTGTGTTTTTGGTGAGTTTGCAATGGTTCTTTTGTGAGAAATGACGTGAAGTTGGCTACGCGCAATACTTCATATAGTCCGAGAACCCTATACGCTGCTAAATACTTTATCAATAATAAAATTGATACCATAACCAAAACTAATAAGGATTCAATTACAAAGAATGAATTCCTAATATTACCTCATTTACACAATTACAAATTATATATTTGTAAAAAATATATATCTAACAATCCGTCGCTCCATATATTTGCAATTTAAAAGATATAGCATGGTTACAGTATTTTCAAGCACGTATCATTATTACGGTAATGTAGCATGTAAAAACGAGTTTTACATTCGCAAAGAAGATGTTGGCAAAATCTATAATTTAAACAGATTAATATAATTTCATACCGGTAAAGAGACACTAATATACTCGCTTCCAAAGGCCACTTTTATGTATAGTTATATTGTGTGCTTAACTTTTATCCATGGTTGTGGGTTGCACTTCGAGACAATATTTGTAAACACGTTGACCTTAGAAAGTTCTGGAAGCGAACGCATGATTCTCAGTCTTTCACCTTATTGTGTCTTATATATATATATATATATATATATATATATATATATATATATATATATATATATATATATATATATATATATATATATATATATATATATATATATATATATATAAGGTTCAGAAAACAAAACATTATTTAATCCTTTTTTAATATCAGTCTTTGTAAGGAATTATTTAAATCATTTATTGGAATTACTAAAGGGTTCATTGATTGGATTAACATTATTTGGGGATTATTGTGAATTCATTCAACGAAATTATGGATAATACTGAGACATCAAGACTATTGGTACATAAGCACATCAAAAATTATCGGAATTCATTCGGAGCACTAAACATTTGAACTTGTGATAGAACTTGCATGATTAGTTGGGATTTAATTCATGATACTGTAAGCCAGGGCTTCAATTTCCATTTGTAACTTTGAGAATTAAATTAATCGTTGATTTTAGAAAACGTGCTGGGTTTGCTTCTTTCTATCACTTATTTTCAGACCACTGAACCGTAACACACTTATACAGAGTTCTATGTCCGGAATGTGCCGAATTTGCATAATACACACAGGCGATATGTTATGTTTCAGTACATCTCACATTCTATAAATAAAGACACCTTACCCTAGGACAGAACCCATGTTTCTCCTTACGTTAGGTATCATATGTTATCTTTATTGGACTGACACAACGTAAAAGTAAAGAAAGTCGGCTGACTCATAAATAAATTGGTATCTGTCCGTAACTAACAAAACTAAAGAGAGCTGGATGATTTATTTTTTTTATGCTACATATCCTTAACAGGGTGTATCTGTCCCTACTGACAGAATCCCTATCTTATATATTTTTGCACTGAAAACAGCAATACGTTACAGTCAATATGAAATTAGATTTTTTTCTGAGAAAAAATGTAGCAAATTGAGTCGAAACAATCTCTTTCTTACTCTTTCTTCCTCACCTAATTGTGTTACTACGTTAAATATTTCATGAGCTTTAGAAATTGCTAGAAGAATGCTACAAACATTAAGTCCCAAAATGTTACATTTCTCATTGTGCGCGTGTTTAGAGATAACCCCACAAGTACCACCACTACCACTCTGTCGGCGAATATTTAAGACAAATTATTTGTTAATTTGCAGAAATTTAATGAAGCCTTTGACTCCGCTAGTGACGCGGCGGTTAGAAAAAGAACAGTTGAACTTATCCATACTTTATTTAATGGTATTGCAGATAAACAAGATGGAATCAGCAAATTAAGCTTCTTTCTGGTAATAAAGTTGCATTGACTGAAATGCAAAATACAATAACCTCAAAACCTTGTTAGACATTCCCTCTGTCGATTTTATTTGCAAATTAATAACTTTAGAAACTTTTGAAGTGTTTGGAAAAAGATTTTAGTAATCAGGGGCCAAGCTCGGATGAGGAAGTGGGTCATGTTATGGTGACATATATTATTGCTATTATCGCTAATTGTATCTGCCAATCAGATGAAGTCTTATAACTTCATGTTTGGGAGACTGAGTAGTGTGGCTGAGGGAGCATCAATGCGTGCTGAACGATTTGATTCATTTTCAGATTTTTGAAAGCTGCATTTCCATTGGCTAATGCCAAGGTCACTAGAACATGACGTCTAGACGGTCGCCGTTGAATCTTCACATAGTGGATATCTGATTTTAATCCGACTGAGATTAAATTATGCCCGTAAAACTCTAAAATGCAGGAGTTTCCATAGGCTTCACCTAATATAGTTTCTTTAGCGTGTTATGTCCCACAAACCCATCGTCCACTTGTTTACGTTCCATATCACGCCAAGCGATATTTCATGACCCTCCTCTGTTGATAGCGTTGGGCCATATAATGTGCAAGTTAGTTAGACTCATGTAAATATTTAAAATCAAAGGTAAAGAGACAATACAAAGAAATATTGACTTATAAGTTGAAAAAATTGTAAAAGGGTCTAATCAATACATATATATATATATATATATATATATATATATATATATATATATATATATATATATATATATAGAGAGAGAGAGAGAGAGAGAGAGAGAGAGAGAGAGAGAGAGACTACTAAGATTATGTACGCCACACGTTATTTAAAAGTAGGTAATATCAAGATAGCATAATTCTAGGGAGTACATTTGTAATATAGATTTATCACGAGCGCTCTAGCCGTTGATAAATAAAAGAGCATTGTCGATGACCCAGGTATTTTGAAGGGAAATAATGATTTAAATTGTGTTCGTGAATCTTTTGATGATTAAGATTTCTTAAAATTATTACGCATAAGGTGACTATATAATGAATATAAAGTACCGGGTATTCATTCTTCAGTTAAGCCAGTTTTGTAAGGGTCTTTGAGAAGAAATAGTGCTTTGTTTATAATATTTGTTCTATGGAGTAAGCGGAGTGGAAAATCTTTAATGTAAACAATTAGCGCTTATTGGATTATATGGACTTATTCAAGGACTTGAATAGGTAATTGATTCTATCGGATTACCTGAAATTTTCTAGGACTTCATTAATATTTATTGTCCGTTCACTTGATTACACTGAAATAAAGACATTAAAAATTAGAACCGAATTTTCAGTTATAGCGCTATAGCACATAAACAGATAAGAACCTTCATTCAGAATACCTTTGGACAGTTTCCTTATTAGCAAGAAATTGATGGAGGAGTTGATGGTGCAATTTAGGTGTTATGTTAATTTATTTTGCATTGTTAGATAGTTTTTTTTAAATTAATGACAAATTATGAATCATTGTTATTTAGATGTCTCTTTGTCCATAATAAAGTTCATTTTAGACCTGACCTGAATCATTGATTTTGGTTTTGTAAACATGTTTAGGCCAAGCTGCCCCCCCCCCCCCACAAGAAATGCCGGGTCTACATGTTTGTTTACTGCATTGCATATTAAAAGTTTAGAAACAAATCTACTAATTATAGAGTAGATTTTATCTTGTATACATTTGGAACCTTCCAGAAATAAAATTTCAATTAGGTAATATTTTTTGTTTCCTTTGTTAGGAATCGACGACATCATCGTCAATTTTGGACATGCAAAATATGTCACCAGTCTTGACCTTTTGAAAGGATTCTGGCAAATTCCTCTGACAGAAAGGGCAACGGAAATTTCGGCATTCGTAGTTCTAGATGGACTTTATCTATATAAAGTGATGTCGTTTGGGATGAAACGTTTGCCTTGCACTTTAATAAACATAATTACATATGGTCTAGATAATCGTGATTCCTACATCAATTATGTCATCATCTACAAACGATACGTGGAGACAATTCTGAAATTCTTTGATATACTCGCTGATGAAAATTTGACAATTAATTAATTAAAAAGCGACTTTTCCCTTTTTTGTGTTATATTTCTAGCACATAATATGGGAAATGGACACATTAACCTACAGATGCTAAGGTCAAGGCTTTTTTTAAATTCTCTGTGCCTATCATTAAAAAGCAACTGGTGCGAATTTCGGGTACGATTGGATCCTGTCGGAAATTTTGTTCCAATTTTTCCCTAATTGCTGTACCCCTGACAAATTTATTGGTAAGATAAAGGCCATACTTAAAAGTGCACCAGTTCTTTCAACTCCAAATTCAGCCAGTCATTTAAAATGACTGTAGATGCAAGCAATTAATGGATTGGTGCAGTATTGATTCAAGACAAAAATGGTGATGACCTTCCCTTTATATATCTTTCCAAGAAATTAAATATTAAATAAAGACCAGAGATTTTCATCATCAATAAAGAAGGAAGTTTGGCATTGATATTGGTTTTGCAACACTTTGAAGTGTATATAGTTATGTTCCCTCTCCGATTTTTTTAGTGATTACAACCCCCTAACTTTCCTTGGGAAGATATAAAACCTCAAAGATTATTAAGGTTAAGTCTGATGTTGCAGGAATACAATATTTACACCAGGAACGTCAAGGGAAAAACGGTCAAATAGCAGATGCACTTTTACGTGTATGGAAATATTATATTGTTTCATGTACACTTTGTGTCATTCATAAGATTTCATGTATGTAAATTTATATTTAATGTACATTTTACTGATAGTTTATAAAAGCTTTATTGCATAAATCTTTCTTTCTTTAAGAGGAGAGTTGTTATGTACATTTAATTTGCAATGTTTGTTTTTTTTTTTTTAAATTCATTATATACTATAGATAATTGTATTTAGAGCTTGGCCTTGTCTAAAATCAAATTCATTTCTACCTGTATCATTCATTTTGGCCATGTAAGCATGTTTATCTTAAGCTGAGTTCAAAACATTGAAATTCGCAACGAAATGCCGAGTCTAACTGTTACTCAATACATTTTATATTATAATTTTTAGAAATAGACCTTCTAATTATAGCTAAGATTTTATCTTGTAAAAATCTGGAATCTTTCAGAATGAACTTTTCCAATAAGTAATTGTAATTAATTATTTTTTTTTTTTTTGGGGGGGATGTTAATTGTGATCTGAGGTCAGGTAGAGGGCTATGTAATCTTGTTTTCTTAGAAATTTGTTATTCTTGCAATAAGATCTGAGCATAATCAGTTGTATTATCGTGTTCAGTATTTAATGTGGGCTGGAATTAATTATTTAACTCAAGTTATTCTTCTCTGGAAGTATAAAATGCTCAAAAATAGCATTCAACAGATGACCGTTGGCACATCACTATGACACAGGCACATCAACACTTCCAGCGTCGGATATGCTTTAGAATACCACTAAAGTTTGTTCAAAACTTAAATCATTAGCACTTGTGATCAAACTTCTAAGATTATTTGGGATTTAATTAAATACCACAATTTGTTTAAATTAGATTTTCAATTTATATTCTAAGGAAATATATTATTTGTTGAATTTTATAAAGATTGTTGGTTCTCACTCTTTCTATAGGTTATTTTAAGTCCTAGAATCGCAATATAGGATATTCTAAGAATTCATACACAGTTTGTTATTTTGAATTCTTTCACTTAGTTTGATTTTATTTAACTAAATCTATATTTTGGAAATTTAATGTTTTTGGGTTTACCTGTCTTGTTACTTAAGTTTAAGTTTACCCTAAAAACAACAAAACTAATCTTCAAAAATCAAATATTATATTAATAAATTATTCATATAACTGTTTATTTCAAATACCATTTGTGTTTTTGTACATCTTTGTTCTAAATTACATGTTGATAGGTTTAACTTTCAA
Source organism: Sinohyriopsis cumingii (assembly GCA_028554795.2). NCBI lineage: Eukaryota > Metazoa > Mollusca > Bivalvia > Unionida > Unionidae > Sinohyriopsis > Sinohyriopsis cumingii. The sequence goes on along the minus strand of CM068838.1, from coordinate 114,657,080 downwards.
TACTTTAAACACAATTTACTCTTTCCCTTGCATTATTACGACTCCAGATCTTAAGCTATGTAACAAAACATAAAATAAAATAAACGAAACCAACAAGTTTAGTAAAATCTACAATCAATTTATTTCCCTTCAATACAAAGGTATTGTGAATTAAATCCATATAATCCTAAATGGTATCTCACAAGTCCATTAGTATATAATGTTCCGAATGAATTGCAAAAGTCTTGAATGTCTTGACGTACCATAATGATATGATCCAGAATGTCTTTGAATGAGTCGTTGATAATCCCAAAGTGGTGTTTTAGTCCAAAAAAGTCCATGAGCGCTTTGTACTTCCAATGAATAGTTTAAATTTTTAAAAACTCCTCTCAAAAAATGATTACACAGACAAATTTAAGATAGGAATGAAGACTTTGTAAAACCTCTACTTATACACAAACTGTCATCTGATCTATGACAACAGACTGTTCTGGAACTTGACTATTTATAATCGAAAATTCACTAACTGGTATCTAAATCAACTCTTGATCTTAAATTCAGGTAAATATTTTCTTGACCTCTTAGAATCATGAAAAACACCACTTTGGGATTATATAAAAAACAAAATCCATGGAATGAATCATATTCATTTCAATAAAAGTGTAATCAGTAAGGGACTATATTAAATTGACAGCAGATGGACGGTAGTCGATGAAGCAAGAAGATAAATCTAGTTTTGATATGATGTGATGTGATTTTGATTTTTAACGTAGCTTTAACAATTTTTCAGTCATATCGCTACAATGTCTGCAATGTGCCAGTTTATAGTGATGTCTAGCACTGGGGCATTATACCGCAAGATGTAGCATGATGTCCCACCCAGTCACATTATCCTGACACCAGGCCGACCAGTCCTAACACTAACATCTTAAAGCTCAACGCCAAGCGAGGCAGCTGTTAGTACCATTTTTGAAAGTCTCTGGTATGACTCGGCCGGGAATCGAACCCATGACCTCCCGCATCCGAGGCGGACGCTGTTACCACCAGGCCACCGGAGCGGTAATCTAGTTTTGAATATATATTCGCACGCTGTGAAATTATTTTCTTTTATTATTTCTTTCTCTAATCTTTAATATCATCAATTTGATTTATTTAATAGCCAGTATTTGAACAATACAAACGTCAAGGCAAAAGCTGAACATCACTGTACAACTCCTTGATCTATATTGTTCAGTGAGGCAGATATTATCTTACTATATTCACAAGATAAGTTTAAAGTAATTTAATCATACATATGAATGTATCACCACAATTAAAAATACTTGTAAAATTCGGAACATAAGCACCCATTCAGCCGTGCCAGATTAAAGATTTCCACAGTCGATGCATACTTTGCATATTAAATAATCTATTAATCGACTATCGTTTCTATAACTCTAATTTATATATATATATATATATATATATATATATATATATATATATATATATATATATATATATTAGAGGCCGATCGAAACTATATTTCTGGTTTCGGCCGAAAACGAAACCAGACCGAAAGTTATAAATTGACTTTTGGCCGAAACCGAAGCCGAAACCGAAAGTTTAACTACACCTTCGGCCGAAACCGAAACCGAAAGATAAACCGAAGTTGCCGAACACAAGATTTATTAAATAGGCCTGGGTCATGATGCAATGCTACACTTCAACAACTGAGTAGGGTAACATGTCGACAACGATCAAGTCCATGATGCACTTATCATTTCGCTGAACTGCAACGCGGTCATCAGGCCAGACCATTCTGCTCTCGACCATTGATGTCAGGGACGTCTGCACAAAATTCGGTAATGCATGTTTAGTCGTTTTCTCTTCCATCATCATCTTTTTCGAGGCATGCTCAGCTCCGTCATTCGTGGACCTCTTGAGATACGTACCATGGAGCTCCTTGTGGCAGCTGGCCAGATGACCTTTCAATCCTGAAACTGTCTGAAGTCTTGGTTTATCGCTGCCAAGTGATAACAGTTTGTTGCATTCTTTGCACTGCGCCTTGCTTGCATCAGAATCGATTTTTGTGAAGTAATCCCACACTGCATTTTTCGAAATTCTTTGCGGTGATTAACTAATCCGTTTATAATTAACTTCAATTTTCTACTTCACACAGATTAATTCGCTACAGTTTAACTAACTGAAATTATCAATATTGTCAGACTTCGAAATCTCTGTATTCAACACGCGAGTAGACTGAAATGCAATAGTGCCTAGAATTGCCTAGCGCCGACTGACCGGCCGACAAGCAGAGTAATAGAGGCAGCACTAGCGTTGCATTCTGAAAGTTAAAATAGATCTTCGGCTGATGACCGAAAGTCAATATCAGTTTCAGCCGAAACAGAAAGAAAACCGAAAGCTACTTTGTTGGCTTCGGCCGAAACAGAAACTATGCCGAAAGAGGCCATTTGCCAACTTTCTGCGCCGAAACCGAATTTCGGTCGGCCTCTACATACATACATACATACATACATACATACATACATACATATATATATATATATATATATATATATATATATATATATATATATATATATATATATATATATATATATATATATATATATATATATATATATATATATATATATATCAGTTTACAGCTGAGTTCAGGTTGGAATTACTAAGTGCTCATTGACTTTGGATTAATATCTTTTGGGGAATTATTGTGAACTGACTAAAAACGATCTGAACTGCATCACTGTCGTACATCAGAACATTCAAGACTATTGGAATTCATTCGGAACGTTCTATATTTTTGGACTTGTTATAGAACAATTATGAAGTTTTGGAATTTAATTAACAATATTGTAAGTGTCTTTGGAATTTTCATTTTGTATTATAGGGAAATAAATTACTTGTTGATTTTACTTAAAATGTAGTATTCGCTTTCTTCCTGTTCCATATTTTAAGACCTAGATTCATAACACTACACACAAGGATTTTTGCATTTCTTTCCACGAAGCGTATATAGTACGTATGCAATAAAAAATAAATCTGAATGTGTAATTAACAATCGGTGAATGTTACACATTCTAAGTTTCGGGGTAGGAATTGTCATTTGCATAAGTCGATTCGCCTCTTCATGTCAATGGTTTCCATGCTACGGATATATCTTTTTGGCGGGATAAACGCCGGGGCGAATGCCATTTCCATGGATAAAATTGTCTCTTCATGCGTAGAAAGTGCATGTTTGCTGATAAGGTAGGGATCTCAATAAAGTGGTTCGATCCAGAGGTTACATTTACTGGTATTAAGAAATACACAGAGACTTCACCCAAGGACCCCAATCTAAAAGGTTTTACATACTTTGGACATTAATTACATATTGATTATTTGACTCTCGAGACACGCAACTCATGGTTTAATTTTTTTTAAATGTATATGCACATTACGCGTATATTTTATATGTAAATGTATATATAAGTGTATATGTGTACGTGTGCGGGTACAAGTAAGCTTTAGAAGTGTGACTGATTGATTCCGTGCATCAGATTAATAGCCGTTACAGATCAAAACTCTTCAAATACGATAGATTATGATCAGAGAGACATCTTTTGATTCATATATATTTCGAGCGAACAATGATTGTAGAGGTTACGCACCCTAATGTTAAATTGGAAATATGAATACTATCAGAAATTCATTACTTTTGCTTCAGCAACAACGTTTCCTATCATTACCTTACCAAAACTGCTATAAAAATACAAAATACAAATATTTAGAACCATCAAAAAAGTTTAACACTTTTGTGAAAATGATTTCGATTTTTTCTTTCAAAACTATGCATCTAACGTTTGTATTGTCGCACGTAACTATTTGAATAATGTTGTTTGGAAGTGCAACGGAACTATTTTATAATAATATATGCAAATTTTGTAATTATTAGGCTAAAAGATGTACTGTGGCGTCGTTTCAGTGATACACCTCAATTAAATGGGGGACGTACAGGCGCCTCTGCCCCCTCCCCACACTTCAGTCCGGACCCCAATTCGCCAGGCCAGTCAGGAAAAAAAGTTTAATGTCTATAAAATTGATCAATGTCTCTTCTTCCATTAAGCTTTCCACACTGACACCCGGCACCTCTTATACAAACCTGATATATTATGTTATTGCTGACTCGCTGTGTAAGAGGTGTCCTTCACCTAATTTCTTAATTAGTATCTAACCTACTCAATGCCGCTTTAGAACAACTAATTAATAATGTCGCACTTTGCGCAGCATTTGTTCAATCTATGAGGGGTATTTTGTAAGGCTGCAAAATTTTGTAGAGATAATTTCACATTTGATTCTGTCTGGGTCAGCGTGATTCGCAAACATTAGGTTTGACATATGACTTAGACTCGCCATAAATTCTTGATTGCGATGGATCTAATCTGTTCTGCTTGGGGCATAATTATTCGCCTTCTTGGAATTTTTACGTCCCTAGCTTGGCCGATGCTACGTTATATGTTCATATATGCTGGTATCCGGATTGCTACACGTGCAGCTGAGGATCATTTTAAAAGAATTCTGTTTGCACTGTCGATCGTTGTTTAATCCAAAGAAACAAAATAATAATAATAATAATAATAATAATAATAATAATAATAATAATGACTTTATATAGGGCTTAATCTTTAGAAGCTCTAAGCACTTTGTAACATTAGACAACACCTATAAGATAAAAAAACATATAATGATATGATTACAAAAAAAACACCCTGAAATTAGACAACATTAAAATAAACCATGCTGGGAATATTTAAGGTAGGAAACATTATTAGGTCTTTAAGTTTGTTCTTGCAGTCGAAATAAGTGAGTTTTGAGAGCACTCTTGAATGGGATCACTGTGCCTTTGTGTCTAAGTTCAGTGGGCAATTCATTCCACGTTGCTGGACCCTGGTATACAAAAGAACGCTATCCATATGACTTTGTTTTCATAGTGTGAATAATGAGTATACGATTGTCAGAAGAGGAGCGTAAGTATCTTGCTGGTGTGTACACATGGGTGAGGTCGGATAGGTATGTTGGACTAGAGTCCGACAGTGAAATGTAGCACAGAGAACAAATTTTGTGTTTGATTCTGGATTGAATGGATAGCCAGTGTAGGGTACAGAGCAGCGGGGAGGTGTGCTCTGATCGTGGTACTCTAAGTATGATCCGAGCAACTGTGTTTTGAACTTTTTGAAGTTTCTGGAGCAGATATTGAGATGAACCAGACAGAACTGAGTTACAATAGTCCAGTCTTGAAAGTACTAATGAACACACAAGTGTTTTAGTGGCATCAACTGAAAGGCATTTGCGAACTGAGCTGATGCGTCTCAGCTCATGAAACCCATTCTTGCACATGTTCATGACATGTTGGTGTAATGTGAGAGTACTGTCCATAGTAACACCTAGGTTTCGTACTGATTGTGTGAATTTAATGTTGGTGTTGCTGATATTTATTGTTTGAGGTAAAGGATGTGAATGAGAAAGTCTTGGTGTTGTGATCAGAATGGCCTCAGTTTTATCATCATTCATCTGCAGCTTGTTACATGTCATCCATGATTTCACATCAGAAATACACCTCTCAACACCTTGGATGGTAGCATCAACTTCAGTCGGGTGGCTAGATTTGTATATTTGGGTGTCATTAGCGTACAATTGGTGAGACACTGGATGATGATCTATGATACTTCAGAGCGACTGAGTGTACAAAATGAAGAGAACAGGTCCAAGAACAGACCCCTGTGGAACACCACAACATAGATCAACTGGTCTGGAGTGCATTCCATTTGCAGATACAATTTTGTCTTGTTGACCAAGTAGGACTTGAACCACATTAAGGCTGTATCATGAATGCCAAATACATACTGGAGACGGTGAAGTAATATATCATGGTCTATTGTGTCAAATGCTGCAGACAAATCAAGGAGGATTAGGACTGTAATCGTTCCGCTATCCAACGCAGAGAGAATGTCATTAACTACTTTTAGAAGAGTAGTTTCAGTACTGTGACAAGGGCGATATGCAGATTGTACATTGCTAAAAAGACTGTTTGAATTTAGATGAGATACAAGCTGGGATAGAACAACCTTTTCTAAGATTGTTTTTATATGAATGGGAGATTAGAAACTGGGCGGTAGTTCTTTAAATCGTTATGGTCTATTGTTGGTTTCTTCAGCAGAGGCTTTACAATGGCAGTTTTGAAAAATGATGGGAATTCCACGGATGAGAGAGAGGTATTAATAACTACAGTTAGTGAAGGCAATACTGGATCTAAGCACCCAAGCGGCAGTGATGTTGGAATTGTATCAAGTTCACATGACTTTGGTGCACTCTTCATCAGGATTGTACGTACAAAATCCATAGAGACAGGTTCAAATGCTATTAATGGTTGCCGCTCAAATTCTGTATCCCAACTGTATGGTGACGACGAGTCAATTGAAATTGTGGCGTCAAGCTTATCCCTAATGGTTTGTACTTTGTCACGGAAGAAATTTGCAAACATGTCCGGAAGGTCAACTGGAGAGAAGGTAATTGGAAGTGGTGTACATTTGTTCCTTGACATTAGTTTGTTAGTAATCTCGAAGAGCTCTTTGCAGCTGAAACTTTCCATGATCTTAGTTGTGTAGTGGGCTGATTTCGCTGCATGGACTATATCTGTGACATTCTTCTTAGCGGCTTCATAGATTTGCTTATGAATAGTGAGTCTGGTGGAAAGCCAAAGCCTCTCAGCTTTACGGCGGTCTCTTTTAGCAGTGCGAAGCTGGTCCCTAACAAAGCTATACCATGGAAAACACTTTTCAATTGATACTCTGCACTTGGTAGCTGGGTCATGTTTGTCAAGCAATGAACGCAGGCAGTTATCGAGTTGTTCTGCGGTAGGAGGTAAGCATGTTGTTAGGTTAGCTTGGATGTCGTGTATTAGTTTGGTTCTATTTATTATACGGAGGTTTCTCTTAGTAGCATATAAAAGTGGAGGGTTAGGGACTGATACGTCAAGATGGCATATAACGCAGAGGTGATCTGATGCAAGGTCATGGGATACCAGGGAGGACCGTAGAATGTTATCATCAGGTCTATGAAGAATCCAGTCTAAAATGTGACCATGTTTATGGGTGGGTTGGTTGACTGTTTGAAGTTGAAAATATTGATGGAATCTATGCGTTTTTATGTATTTGAGTTTCCGGGACAGTCAAAGTGAAAGTTGAAATCTCCAAGAATAATCCGGTTGCCACCTATCGAATTTCCATAGTCCAGGAGATTCGGAAACTGCTCCAAAAAGAGAGAGTCAGCCAGCTTGTTTTTTCTACTAGGAGGAGGGCGGTATAGGCAGAAAAAATGGACTGGCCTTTGCTCCAGTGTGAGTGTGGTTTGGACTAGTTGAAACGATGTGTGGTTGAAATTGAATGTTGTGGTGTGGTTAAGACGTTTTATCATGGAGTTCTTTGTGATGACAGCAATTCCACCTCCGCGAGAATTACGGGGAAACGACGTGATGGAGTAACCAGTGGGTGTTAGATCCGTACACTTAGGCTCATCGCTTGATGTTTTTAGCCATGTTTCGGTCAGGAAAATACGTCAATATTTTGGTCGTTGATAAAATTAACTATTTATGTGCGCTTTTCCAGTGGTCCTACTGACTGGGCATTGAATAATGCAATATGCAGAAGTATCTCTTGGATATTTGACACAAAGGTTGATGAATTAATAGGGATTTGAATTAGGTTATCTAAATTAACAGTCGAATTTGTTTTAAATTGTTGAGCCGAAATAAGGGAGATAACTGGAATTCTTCTTCCTGTTCTACGCCGGCCACCTTTGAAACAACGTTTATTTTTTCGCTTCTGTTTACATTTAGGTAATGATGAATGTGGTCCCAGTTCGTTTGTCTAGAGCACAATGTAGTGTGGAGAGCCAAGGAGTGATCATTTAAAGCAATTATTGAGGGTCCATCGTAGCATAAACGGGTTGACTGGCGAGTATCACGTGATGGCGGTTTGTTCAAAAACAGTTGAGCAAGACAGCTGAGAAAAAGTCTAATTGTTCTCATTTCCCAAACAAGGAGATGAAGTAACACATACGCATTTCATAGCCAATACATAATGAACACAATAATGAAGATGAAAACAGGCAACAAGCACAAATATCATGAAAACGGCACTAAAAAACGGAACAGCTGCTTCAAGCGGGTTAAGCGATAGCGGCCAACTTGTTTTCATGAAAATAAGAGTTCTATTTAAGATTACAGTCCTCACCCTCCTTGATTTTTCTGCAGCATTTGACACAATAGACCATGATATATTACTTCACCGACTCCAGCATGTATTTGGCATTCATGATACAGCCTTAATGTGGTTCAAGTTCTTCTTGGTCAACAGGACACAACTTGTATCTGCAAATGCAAGATACTTACGCTCCTCTTCTGACAATCGTATACTCATTATTCACACTATGAAAACAAAGTCATATGGATAGCGTTCTTTTGCATACCAAGGTCCAGCAACGTGGAATGAATTGCCCACTGAACTTAGACACAATGACACAGTGATCCCATTCAAGAGAGCTCTCAAAACACACTTATTTCGACTGCAAGAACAAACTTAAAGACCTAATAATGTTTCCTACCTTAAATATTTTCAGCATGTTTTTAATGTTTTCTAATTTCAGGGTGTTTGTTTTTGTAATCATATCATCATATGTTTTTTTTTAATTATCTTATAGGTGTTGTCTAATGTTGTAAAGCGCTTAGAGCTTCTAAATATTTGGCGATATACAAAGTCCTCAGTATGTATGTATGTATGTGTGTGTGTGTGTGTGTGTGTGTGTGATTTGGATTTTTAGCGTAACTTTTTCAACTGTTCAGTCATATCACTACGATGTCTGCAATGTGGCAGTTTATAGTGATGTCTAGCACTGGGGCATCATGTCGCAGACATGTTGCATGATGTCCCATCTAGTCACATTATCCTGACACCAGGCTGACCAGTCCTAACACTAACCTCTTAATGCTGAGCGCCAAGCGAGGCAGCTGTTAGTACCATTTTTGTAAGTCTTTGGTATGACTCGGCCGGGGATCGAATCCACGACCTCCCGCATATGTATGTATGTATGTATGTATGTATGTATGTAAAATGAAAGAACTGACCCGGTGAACGTCACATCTTTGGTAAGGTTATAACAACGTCATATGCCAAATAAGTAAATTAAAATTAACGTCTGAACGAATTTAATCTCCTTGTGTCCAACTAACAGCTAATCTTACTGTGTGAATGTTTCAATTGTATCTGTGCTTGCCCCCCCCCCCCCGGTCAATAAAGATGTGAGTCCGCCACTAAGGAAACCAGAAACATTAGCATGTGTTACATTTTGATCCTTATTCCTCACAATGATTCTTTCTAGTAATACATATACATTGTTTTATATACATACAACCTAATATTTGCACAAAATTTTAATTAAATACTAACTTACTTACCTTAGCTGAAATATTCACGTCATTTCCCTGATATTGTCATGGCGTGTTCCGTCATTGAGTCTTCCACATGTATTAACTTAGCTCCATACAAACATATGTTACTCGACAACAGCCCTTGTTCAAAATACCAGGCGGAAAAGCACTAATTGTTTTCGTTGAAATCTTTACCATCCAATTATGACACTACCATAGGTGGCAAATGTAGGTTAGCTTATTTAAAAGGTAATCCTTCTGTTCACCCTTTCATGTCTTACTAGTCGCTGAAGCGTATCTTATCTTTGTGTATATTATATCGTTATTATTCGCACTGGGTCAACCACGCTATCCTTAGTTATTCTGTGTTAATGTGTCCATCAGTATGGCACCCATTTATGTTAGATATGCCACTAATAACGATGGGATTAATTACCAACATATTAATGGAGAATACTGATTCCGGTAGCACAATGCGAAAGACAGGGCGTGTCAGGTTCACACGAGTAAGTCAAAATAATTTAACGGCCATCCCCGCTCCCCTTCCCCTCGCCTAAACACATACATCCTCTCAGCATATGTGCATGACAATACATGTGGTGGGGAGGAGTTGTTGGTTGAACTTAAAAGCGCAAATTCCTTATGTCTATTTCAGTGATACGTATACACATAGTCGAAATGGTGGGAACAATCACAGCTTAACGCAATCATGCTATCGAAGTACCGGTAGATAATTGGCACGTTGGCAGCAATATATGTTGATGATAAATTTTGACAGATTTAGTACTAATTGTTTTTTTTTGTATTAAACCAATACTTCAGCACCCACCCTGTACTTCACTTCAGTGAAACTGAAATTAGTCCATTTATATTTTTTACATAACACATTAAGCACGTACAATCTGTGAAATCCACATCTTATCCTTACTGGATTTGGCTGAGAATTCCACATCTTATCCTTACTGGATTTGGCTGTGAATTCCAGTTTTCTTCACTAAACTGTTTATTGCCAATGCTTCCCCCCCCCCCCCCCCCAATAACACACACAAAAACAACAACAAAATGCTTTTCCTGTCCAAGCATATATAAAATAAGTATTTTCACACAGAGGAACCAGTTCTGATAAATTCTCTTTCCCCACGAAAAGATAAAGAAAGTTAATAAAGATTGTCACTTTGTCATGACAAAGCTACAATTTTCTTGAAGATTAAACCGTTTTATTACGAAAAATGTAAAGTGTTCGTGAAGCACGTCACAAAGCGAAACGACATTTTTTAATGAAGAAACTTGTTTTGATGAATCGTTTTTCTTTATGAAAAGGTTACTCGTTTTCATAAAGTGCTTTACTTTATATTTGTGACAAATTCACATATTTCGTTATAATTGAACATTTTTTCATTGTAATAAATATTAATGACATAAATGACGTCATATCACGAATGCTCAGTTAATTAACATAGTGATTCAATATTTAAGAAAAATCGTAACTTTTGACATCAAGTGTATTTTTTCTTCAGATTTGTTGACGTGAAACGTGAACCCTGGCCGACCATGACAAAAAAGGATTTTTAAAAATTAGTCAACTTGTTCTGATGAGTCATCTTGCGTTATTGAAAGTCACGTACTCATTTGATGGGGGTGGGGGGATTTGCATTGCTCTTTATCACATATGACAGATATTTAGAAATACGAAATTTGGTCTTGTGATATAGGGGTATATTATTTTTAAATTTCTTTTGTTACTAATTATTATTCCGAGATTTTTCAAAGTCGCTTTAAATTGCATCATTATTAAGCAACTCCGTTCTGTACATATTGGTGTGATTGTTGAACAATTTGTGTTAGAAAGTAAATCTACAACATGAAAATAAATAGTCTCAAAAATGTCCTCAGGCTTTTTGTTTCTATTTATAAAAATATAATGGAAATACGAACCAAGCTGATAACGAATTTATATCGAAATAATATTACATCTGTAATGACTGCAGATTATACCGCTAGTTGTTCCTGGGGAAGGGAATGGTGCCACCTGCCCCAGGCTTTTATGAGTTCAAGGAACCCTGATAGTTTGGTCGCATTCTGTGGGTCCATAAAGGTCCCTTACAGTTTAATGGTTGGCTGTCATTAGTGGGAAGGAGAGCTAGGGAACGGTCCTGGTTACTTCACATCGCTGGTTTCTTGTTGCATTTGCCTGGTGTTTCTTGCGTGGTTTTTTTTTCCGTTTTTTTTTTTGGTCTTCAAAATGTTCTAAAAAAAGAGGGGGAGGCGTTCTATGCTGTTTATAGAGGTTGTTAGTAGAAATCATATATGAAGAGAGATTTTCAAGGTTATTATGGTATAACTAGTCGAGGTGTTTAGGGTGTGTTTCCTACGTTATGTTATTTATAAGTTTTTAGATATTGCCTCTTTAAGTTATTTATTTATTAATGTTTTTAGAGATTTAATGTTATTTATACTTTATTTAGCAAGAGACCGGAGTTTTAGCCGATTGCACGGTTTGTCAAGGACATCTAGGACCGGAGTCCTAGCTGATTACTCGGTTCGTTAAGGACATCTAGGACATCCGATTTTGCGGTTTACTTAGTTTTTGATAAGTGCTTCGTAAGTGAATTATTTATTAATATTTTTATAAAACTGAATGATATGTTAAGGGTTTTTATGTGGGGGGCTTCTAAATTTATTTAGCTAGTTACTGGGTCTTTTGGTTTTGTGGGGATAGTAATTATATTTTGTTCCTAAGTCCTGCTGAGTCTATGAATTTATTTATATTTTTATATGCTGACTGTTTATTTTTATTAGAGTCCATAAATAACTCTGGGTATGTGAGTGGTTATCCAATCTCTTTTTGGTTTTTAATAAATATTTTCCTAGCGGGTTGATATTTTGGGCATATATTGAATACGTGGTGTAGATCTTCGTTGGTGTGGCAGTTAAAGCAGTTAATGGTTGCTGGTTTGGGTCCTATAAACCTTTCAAAACTGCTTGCAAGTTTAGTTTTTCCAGTTATTATCCTGTTTATGGTTTTCTGTTCTAAATAGGTACCCTTAGGTAGCTGTATGTTCCTATCTACGATTTTTTTGGGTTTCTTGGTGCTTTTTACCTTTCGTGGAGGGGTTCCAAAAATCTTGCCGTTTTTGGTCTATATATGTTTGTGCGAAGCTTAGTGCTTCTGTAGAGCTATAGTTAAGCTTGATAGAGTTTTGATCTCATAGTTTGGTTTGTGCAACTTTTTCTGCTGTTTCGTTGCCAGAGATTCCAATGTGCGACGGTATCCACATGAGCTCGACTAATTGATGTGCTGTGGTGATATCGTCGATTAATTGGCATGCTCTGTCGAGGAATTGTTCCCTAGAGTGTGTATTGCGATTTTGGATCGATTTGATAACGCTTAGGGAATCGCTTATAATGATTGCTTTAGGTATTTGGTTGTCTTTGATCCATTGTAGTGATTCAAGTATAGCCTAGAATTTAGTGGTGTAAATGGAGCAATAGTCAGGTAATCCGGATCCCGTTTGTATATTGAATTCAGGGATGACTGTTGCTGCTGCTGTTCTTGGTGGGTTGTTTGTTTTTGATCCATCGGTGTATATATTTTAACATAGTCCGGGTATTTTTGGTTGATGATTTCGTTTACCAGTATCTGATGAATAATCATGAAATTTAATATATAATATTTTATGTAATTTGCAAGTTTGGGCGCAAAGATATAACTGTTTTCATTCAGTTCATATGATGTGTGAGTTTAGGGTGCTGGAGTAGATGGTAATGGTCGTTTCTTCTACAATTCGGTTCATTCCTAGAGTTTTGTACAAAGCCATTTCATTCCCTTTTACGAATTAGTATGTGAATTTTAGCCTTGTGCTGAGTCTTCCTGTTTAGTAAATGTTCTTTATATTATAATACCGTATATACTCGAATGTAAGAAGGATTCAGCTACAAGATGCACGGACCCAGTTCTGCCATCCCATAATGCACCATCATATTTGGGTCTATGTAGTTTGTTAGGAATAATCAGTTGAACAACCAACATAAACCTGATACGCCTTCGCATTATGCAACAGCAGATAAAAGTCTATGCTATTAACAGTAAGACTAGGGTTATAGGCACAGTGTATACGGTAAATGTACCATCTATTAACACTTATTTTTCATTTATATTAAAAATCGTTGCAATATTATTTGAGTGCTAAAAGTCGTTGCAACATAATTTGAGTGCAATAAAGACAAGGGGAGAAATGATCTGAGGGCGAAATAACTTGGGGCGAAACGACTTATGGGTTAACTGATTCCGGTTGCGAATTGGAATGTGGGCGAAATGATTTGCTGGCGAACTTACTCGGGGTGCGAAATGGATTTTGGGCAAAAGAAATTGTGTGTGAACAGAACCCGGGAGCCAAATGGATTGCAGACGAAAGGACCGAAATTCACAAAGTCAGAGTTCATACTGTGATATCTGTTAAATCTTTCGTTGATAAACGTAATACTTCTCTATCTGTCTGTCTGTCTCTCTATGTATGTATGTATGTATGTATGTATGTATGTATGTATGTATGTATGTATGTATGTATGTAAGCTTTCATAATTGTCTGCATTCTCTGTTTTAATTATTTTATCATCCTATTTTTTCTATTTTTTTTCTACACTCGTTCACATTATTATATGTTCTGTCTATTTGTGACATGTGTCTGCCTGCATATGTGTATATTCCCTTTTCAGAGATTTTATATGTATTCTGTGGATTATCAGGTTGAACCTTTGTATGTACATATGTATGTACGTGTATGTATGCATGTATTAGCATTTAACGGCAGCTAAACATACTAATGGATACAAGGTGCCAATCAAAAGTATATTTAAAAACTGTAAAAACGAAGAATTACACAACGTTAGGAAGAAGAAAACCCTTCTACATAATTGTAAACATGAAGTACAAAAAGATAAAATATAAAGGTCAAGACATTAAAACTATGTAACATATATATGAAATATGAAGGTAAACAAACAATCATTAAAGATATAAAGTTATTTTTTTGAAATATAAATAGCATTCCCTCAAAATGTCCAAGATTTTCTCGGGTGGTACATCACCTTAAAGTTCCTTAATTGGGTTCCCATCAAAACACATGTATATGCAAGGTGGATGTCCATAAATTCGACTTGACATTTTGTAACATTTGAATCTGTGCTGGTTTATGTTATCATATTAATTAATAGTAATGACGCTATGAAGAGAGAAAATCGAAAATTTGTTTTGAAAGGATGCATTACGTGATAATAACTGAAGTCTATTTACGTGTACGATTAACTTTATCACGAAATTCACCTTCTGTTACATATTTTGTATTTAATGGTTCACTACTGTAACTGTGAATCCATAGTCTTCTAATAGAAAGAGTGAAATCAGCACCCAGCCAATATCATTTTTGTGGAAAGTTCAACCTCTAAATTCCATTTGCACACGTAGATTCAACAGATGTTCAGACGCCATATCTTGAATGCAACACATACATTATTCTGCACGAACTCCTGATGAATGTACGTAAATTGGCTTCCATGTTACTTTGTCGACGTAATACTTAAGTCAAAATCTCTTAGGTTTCAGTACAACGAAATCCGGCAATCCTACTTGCTTATCTGGACTTTCCTCATAAACATCAGACACGACGGCCTCTGACTAGCATTCTCGAACAAAAGCCATCTGGGGTGGAGTACTTTTGTAATGATATAAATTCGATGATGTAGTTCTACATGTTGGCTTCATTTTACACGATTTTGATGTCGGATATATGAAACGGTATATAGAGAAAAAAATGTGACTATTGTTTTGTCACAGGCAGTCTAACATGACAGCATGATATCACCTTTGTAATAAAAATGTCTGATCAGGTATCATATTCTAAACGTGGGTCATTTAATGTGTAATCTCGTCCAGCCCACCAAACATGTGAATGAAGATTAACATCGGATCTAATGCTCGCAATTTTGTCGTTTTTGCAGTAAGTCTGTAGAGACAACGTGCTAGATTTGTACATATGCAGTGCAATGTTCAATCGTCGTAAAGGGAGTTGTGAAAGCTGACGAAGGCCTATCCATGGTCAGGTTTTCTTTGGGTTTTCTTGTTTGCTCACCCTCATCATGTCACACAATAAACATAGTCAAACCAGCCACATCGATCTAATGAGAAAATGGTCCTAAAGACTAGTGGTTACATAAAACGTTCGTTGCCGCAATGATATATTTTACAGAGTCGTAGAAAAATGGTCGCCTAAAATTCGTAGTGTTCCTTAGAAATCACGCATAGGTTCTTACAACTTACTGTATAAGTAAGTCTACGACCTTGAATTAATTTCGCATTTGTATAAATTACATCTCAAGTAGAGCTTGGATAAGAATAATCTCCATATGATATTACTAAAACGGAATCATATTTCATGCAGACACAGTATGTGAAACATAAGCAGACATTCTCTAAATGCACTACTCATGTTGCGTCCATTAGTCACTAGGCCAATATTCGCAAGAATCAAAAAATATATACCGTTATGTTGGCACCCCATGACTCTGTCCCATCACATGCTGGTAAAGAGTTAGAGGAGTGTCACTCTGTGTTTTGTTTTCTAAAGAATATGGTTTGTGTTTATGTATCTTTGTACTCCCAACATATTGGTTTGTGTATATAGATGAGAATGTGTTTTTCTAATAAAAATAAAATATAGTAATTTCATTAGGGTTAGCCTTTGGTTCGTTTAGTCATATTACTGAGTTGTCCCTGCATGTTGGTACTGAGATACACTCCCTCCCTGCCCGGTAAGTGGGGTTATTTACCTCTCTCTTGACTCGAGAATCTGATATTGTAAAAGAACAGAATCGCTGGTGTAATTCGTCTCTTATAATACCAGCTTACGGCATAAACATGCGTGTATAACCAACCACATATAATATATTAACAGCGAAGGAAAGTATTTCTTGTTATATTTTACTTACCGTTAAGGTTGTTTCGTTCAATGCACTGACACTGTAGACGGAAACAAGTACGCTTGAAAATGTATAAACTATTTCCAACACCACAGGATGACATAATTAAATTATGCATGCATTACATACTGTCATATTAAACATTATTATACCGTTACGAAATATGTTGGCAAATTAACTCCCTGAATGTGCGAAGATATTAACAAAGAGAAAAAGAAAAGAATAATGTAACCATACAAACAAATCTTTTCAGGATTGATGAAGTGGTCTGTGGCTGATACAAATCAAGTTTTTCTTATAAAGCTTAAAATAACTGCAATGTTGTATACATTCATCCAACAGGAAAACGATTCTGAAATTGATCTGATTGCCGTCGCATAATGTGTCTGATGATCAGGGTCTAGATTGGAAGCTTGAAACACTAAATAGAACGAGCAAACTCCTTGCGTGCCCCTGTAAAATCTACATATAAAAAACCCACAAAAAACAAGCGAGATGTCTGGCTGAACGACTCTACGTTTACACTGATCTGCCAGCCTATGTGAATTTGTTTGTTGTGCCCATGATACAGTTCTGCATAAAAGTATATCTGTTCATTTATTTTAAATGAAGGGATACGGAGCAAGATGCTTGATGTTCAGGTGGATTCAAAATATTCTTATTGGTAGAAAACAAAGAATGGTCAACAATGTGGATGGAGAAATGTGTAAAGTCGGGTAACAGAAGGTACTAATTTTTTGTGCTATCCTGTTTTTAAGTCCACACAACCGTTTGCTAATGACACCAAGATACACTTCCCCATCAACATAATGCAACAAGCAGAAGAATTACACCAGAAACAAAAAATTTCATTGCCGAGAACGGAGCGAGGACCGGGAATATTTTTTTCTCCCAATCATAGGAAGCGAAAACAATGGAATTTTGGACGCCACGAGTCAGGAATAAAGTACAGTATGAAATGGGTAAGATGAATTTTAGGAAAAAAGTAAACATTATTATATGCTCATTTGTTTCCCCGTTAACTTTACATTGTCAGAATCGTCCAATATTCCCCGATCCTGAACGCGCGCGACAATACACATATAGCATTCACGTTAATAAAGGAACTACTTTCTATTGTAAAGAAACAATGACGCAGACGCCAGCACTATTAATTTGTAAACAAATCATATACACTCGCATAAGAGGCTCTTTACGTTGTGGTTGTTTAAATTTGTTTCTGAATGAACTAAAACATGTTTCGTGGACTGCAATAAAACCAAGCTGTTTTGGCACATTCCACATTGATACAATGTTACGGATTTAGGCTAGCTACATTATATAAAAGACGGAAGATTAGGTCCTTACAAACAAATACAAGTGACAACGCATATACTGTCTTCTTTATCTGGTGAATTTCCTCAAAATGTTTTTTCTTAATTCTGCAAATCCGAATTACACGAGCCATGTCATAGGTTTTCAATCTGGATTACACATTTCGAAATTGTGCTATAATTTAGATGATAAGTGCAATTGCATCCTCCTTACTGCACTCAAAATGAAATAAGCATCAAATTCCATAGCGTCCTTTTGATAACTGCAATTGAAAGACTTCATATTTTTTCCACGTTATGATTTGAAACATTTAATGACAGAAACAGAAACACATTTGCAGACGTAAACACCTTTTCCCGCGCCACTTCAATCCGATGTATTTCATGTATAATTTGCACAGATGAATCCAGTCCAAAATCACAAACTTTCGTCGAATCGAAACAAAATACCAAAATATGTTCATTCCAGATCAAATGGAAAAGTTGTTGCAATGCGCATTCATTCACAATATGACTGCAAATTTCAATTTTAACTAGACACGCCATTTTCTTTCGAAAGTTATGTCGAGCGCGCGACTAAGTTCAAACTTAACTGGGCGGAGTTATGTGCGCATTACTAATAATGTCATTGTGTAATGACAAATCTGCGCTTGTGTATTTAGTTTGGAATACGGCATTCATTCATTTACATTGTTTCTTGTAGTGTATTTTGTTTATATAATTAAACCTTAGGTAGAATTAAAAATATGAGCATATAATAAAAAGGTTACTGCATATGTACGGGAAAATATGAACTCTTTTTTCGGAAGGATATACTGCACTCACAAGTTGGTGCAGTACTCCATCCAAAAACTCGTTCATATTTTCCCATACAAATGCAGTAACCTATAATTACTAAAGTTTTATTTTTGTGTGGATATAAATTACTTATAGTACACACAAACATTTAGTAATTTTTTTCTTCTTTAGATCAAAAGGATATTAGAACCTCCTTTATTGAAATTCTACATTAGAACTTCCTTCATTAGAATATAGACTCTACGGCATCATTAGAACATGGACGTTAGGACTTCGTTAGAACATTGACTTTAGGACTTCGTTAGAACATGTGACGTGGCTGGGTTGTTATGCCTACACTGTGGTAGATGTGGGTTTGGGTGCTTCCAATATTTTTTAAAATTATTATAGAAGTCTCACTCAGGCCCAGTTTTGGTTGGAAGTTAAGTTAGTGAAAGATAGATGTAAAGGCTCTGAGACCCCAAGTCAGCAATGCCGACGGTTAAATGATAGAATATACAAAATAAGTGAAATTCAACTAATAACAATTTAATGACAATTCAATAATAAAATGATCAAAATTTCCCAAGTACTTTCCTTCCGCTAGACCCTGTGATAGCCTATTGCATCACTTGATTATTAGTGTGAGATAGCTTTCCACCTGTCATTGTATTATACTCATCTGTATGTTCTTCTCTCCTATTCCTCCAATTCACTCTCCTCTTTCTCCCGACTTTCTCCCAATTCCTTCTCTCCACCGACTTCTCGATACTCCTCCCCCTTCTCCACTTTCTCCTCCTCGACTCCTTTTACTCCTCCTCTTCGATTCTCTTCACCGATTAGACTTGTCAACTCCGACTGCTCTGCAGGTCGTATATCTGTCTCCCCTCCAAGAGACTCGTAACTCACTGAACCGGACGTTTTGTCCGCCAAAAGCTTCCTTTACGAAGCTTTGTCTTTCCTTAGAATGTACTCTAAATTTTCCCCGCCAAATTACTTGCGGAGGGGGGAGGGGCACAAAACATATGCCCCCCCCCCCCCATTTTAAAAAATAAAATAAAAGTGTTTTCCTTATGTTTTCCCCATTTGTGTGTTTCGTTTGTCCATATCCTGCAAGCTTATTTTTTCTGAGGCTCTTTCGCAGGCCTGATCACTTCGCGTGGCGCTTTGTGATATAACCATGCGACGTCTATGTCTCTTACTTCACCAGCATGCAGGTCCCTGTATTTCTATACACTCTTCAAAGTTGAGACAATAAAGGGGGAAAACCCTAAAACAAAACAAAAATTTCATAAAGGGGGGCGCTTTATATATTAATATTTCTTAGTTCTCATATCATGTAACCAGCTGTTAATTAATTTGCCAATTTAAATGTAGACTTTATTTAAGCCATATTCATATTATATTCACAATTACTCAGAACATAATCAACATATATTCATAGCTAAAAAAAATTAAATTGCTTAAAATTATTAAAATATCTGGGGTGAGAGATGGAATTAGGGCTCCAGCCCGCGCACTGGTGGTACAGACACCTACTTGGGTTGTATACCGAAGCCCCCCCCCCCCCCCCATCTCCCTACCCTTTGGTATAGTTTCATTTTTATAGATCCCGCAGGTTAATAAAAACTCATAGTGTTCATTTCATACATAAATTTTTTAATTACTTCATAATATTAAATTATCTGGGGTGAGAGATGGAATTAGGGCTCCAGCCCGCGCACTGGCGGTACAGACCCCTACTTGGGTTGCATACCGAAGCCCTTCCCCCTTCTCCCTCCCTTTTAGTATGATTTCATAAGACTTGTTTATAAATCTCTACATGTTTTATTTTATTATTCTTATAACTCTTGCCCGCAGGCTAACATAGTTGTAATATAGTCGATCATTTTTAAAACTACTCTATGTTCAATGTTTACGTCTATATATAAAATGTTATTTCTGTGGCACTTATACTTTTAACATATTTCCATAATTAATATTATTCTACTTTTTTTGTTTTTTGTTTTATCACATTGGACGATCGTATGGAGTTTTGTGATATTGGCTACTTTACATAAAGGACACTTTGGTATTATTCTGATCATACGGCGTCTAAAAGCTTCTTCGCCTGTGAGCCAGTCGTTGTGTAGATATTTAAAAATTATGCTTTGTAGTTTTACAGATATTACGTTTTCCCAATTTAGCCAAGCTAAACTACGAGTGGCCTTCTCGGCGTAATCCTATTTGCTCAGCAATCTTCTCAGTATAACTAAATTTGTGCTTGCTAGTTAGAAGTTATAATTCGGATCGAAACTGTTACCGATTTCTTCATGGCTCTGATTTAGAAGGGACATAAATGACAGTGTGGCATTCCATAGTACGATTGGAAGTCAAAGTCGCAAAATGTTAAAAAGCAAGATGCAAAAGAAATATAGGAACTAATTTTTCTTGCAAACAATACCCCAGGACCAGTGATCAATTTCACCCTAAACAAATTCTGTTAGAAACCGGTTGAAAAAACAATAGCACAATCACCGGGTCGATCTCTGGTAGATCTATACGGCTTCCCCCCCCCCCCCCCCGCGTGCGATTGATTGATTGATTGGCCATGGATGTCGTGCACTCCCAAGAACGCCAGGCCGTACTTAGTCAAATTTAGTCTAGTTGGACAATATAAAAATGTCAGCAATGTGTTAGCCATCTGTGCAATTGGGTCAAATCAAAACAAGTTGTACAAATTTTATATGTCCTAACAATCGTAAAAATTATAGTACACAGTGTACGTTGTAGATGCCCTACAAATTTTTAATAACTAATATGTCTGAGCGACATATAAAAGTTAGGTTTCTGTTAGATCATAAAAGGTTTGAATTTTGAACCGGTGGATTGACGGATCAAGTTAGTGTACATAATAGTTTTATCGAAACGGGATACCAAGCCAAAATGGTTCCCTGGATAAGAGGCAATATTGATAATTTGAAGGAAAATAAACAATAAATGTAATTAATCAACATAAATAAGACACATCAGCAGCACAGTCAACCATAATATGACAAAAACAAGTGTACTTATAATAATAATAATAATAATAATAATAATAATAATAATAATCTTTATTGAACGAGGATAAAATCTTTGGTCATGAAAGACCCATCTGCCACATGGTCCTCATTTCTTGTAAACGGCTGTTATAAAAGAAGTTATTTTTTAAAAAAAATTGTCACTTAATACACAATCAAGTATCCTCGGATAAGTACACAGGCAGATTTAAAGTGAATTAATATAAGTAAATATACTGGTCAACACACACACACACACACACACGATAAAGCATTAATGTGAAACCGGTCACACATTCTATGTGGTTGTGTAGTTTATTCGCTTTAATGCTTCATCAGACTTTATTCAAACTGAATTCAATATCATTGCTTATTATATGCTCATTTTTTCTCTGTTAACTTTTTATTATCCGAATCGTTCAATATTTTACGATATTGCACACCTTCATATTGCACCCAAGTGCAGGACACGTGTGCCCAATAGTGTATTAGGAACTACTTTGTAAACAAATCATGTACATCCGCATAGTAGACGCAATACGTTTTGGTTGATTAAATTTGTTTCTGAATGAACTAAATCAGATGTTTAGTGGATTGCAACATACTAACTACTTTTGCAACATTCCACGTTAACTTTTTGATACATTGTTTCAGATTTTGCGATAGACACCAGATTTCATAAATTTGCTTCGTACCTACAAATAACATGCAAGCTATAAAGGCATAAACTCTCTCCTTTAGCTGGTGATAAGAATGGCAAAAAAATATACTTACAGTTTTACATCCTGAATTTCCTCAAAATATACTTAGTTCTGCAAATCCGAATTACATGAGCCATGTCATGAGTTCTCAAGCTTGATTACACATTTCGAAATTGCAGTGTAATTTCGACTATATTCCAAGTGCATTTATATCTTCCTTACTGCACTAAAAATGAAATAAACATTAAATTCAACAGCGTCTTTTTGATAACTGCAATGGAAACACTTCATATTTTCCCCACATTATGGTTTCAAATAGCCAATGACAGAACAAACACACTTGCAGATGTAAACACGCTTCTCCCACGCTGCTTCAGTCCGATGTATTTCATGTACAATTTGCACAGATGAATCCAGTCCAAAATCACGAACTTTCGTAGAATCGAAACAAAATACCAAAATCTATTCATTCCAGAACAAATGGAAAAGTTGTTGCAATGCGCATTCATTCACAATATGACTGCAAATTTCAATTTTAACTAGACACCATTTTCTTTCGAAAGTTATGCCGAGCGCGCGAGACTAAGTTCAAATTTATCTGGGCGGAGTTATATGCGCATTAATAATGTTGTTGTTGTGTAGTGATAAATCTGCGCTCGTGTATTTAGTTTGGAATACTACATACATTCATTTACGTTGTTTCTTGTAGTGTATTTTGTTTATATAAATAAGCCTTAGGTAGAATAAGAAAATGAGCATATAATAAAAAGGTTACTGCATTTGTATGGGAAAATATGAACTCGTTTATTCGGATGGATATACTGCACTCGCAAGGTCGTGCAGTATTCCATCCAAAAAACTCGTTCATATTTTCCAATACAAATGCAGTAACCTATAATTATTATATGCTAATTTTTTCCCCCGTTAACTTTACATTGTCAGAATCGTTCAATATTCCCCGATAGTGAACGCGCGCGACAATACACATATAGCATTCACGTTAATAAAGGAACTACTTTCTATTGTAAAGAAACAATGACGCAGACGCCAGCACTTTTGATTTGTAAACATATCATATACACTCGCATAAGAGGCTCTTTACTTTGTGGTTGTTTAAATTTGTTTCTGAATGAACTAAAACATGTTTCGTGGACTACAATAAAACCAAGCTGTTTTGGCACATTCTGCGTTGATACAATGTTACGGATTTAGGCTAGCTACATTATATAACAGACGGAAGATTAGGTCCTTACAAATAGCATACAAGTGACTAGGCATATACTGTTTTCTTTATCTGGTGATAAGAATGGCAAAATAAAATATACTTACAGTTTTACATCCTGAATTTCCTCAAAATGTTTTTTCTTAATTCTGCAAATCCGAATTACATGAGCCATGTCATAGGTTTTCAATCTGGATTACACATTTCGAAACTGTGCTGTAATTTCGATGATAAGTGCAACTGCATCCTCCTTACTGCACTCAAAATGAAATAAGCATTAAGTTCCATAGCGTCTTTTTGATAATTGCAATTGAAAGACTTCATATTTTCCCCACGTTATGATTTGAAACATTTAATGACATAAACAGAAACACATTTGCAGACGTAAACACGCTTCTCCCGCGCCACTTCAATCCGATGTATTTCATGTATAATTTGCACAGATGAATCCAGTCCAAAATCACAAACTTTCGTCGAATCGAAACAAAATACCAAAATATATTCATTCCAGATCAAATGGAAAAGTTGTTGCAATGCGCATTCATTCACAATATGACTGCAAATTTCAATTTTAACTAGACACGCCATTTTCTTTCGAAAGTTATGTCGAGCGCGCGACTAAGTTCAAACTTAACTGGGCGGAGTTATGTGCGCATTACTAATAATGTCATTGTGTAATGACAAATCTGCGCTTGTGTATTTAGTTTGGAATAAGGCATTTACGTTGTTTCTTGCAGAGTATTTTGTTTATATAATTAAACCTTAGGTAGAATAAAAATATGAGCATATAATAAAAAGGTTACTGCATTTGTATGGGAAAATATAAACTCGTTTTGTCGGAAGGATATACTGCACTCCCAAGGTCGTGCAGTATTCCATCCCAAAACTCGTTCATATTTTCCCATACAATTGCAGTGACCTATAATTACGTCATTAAATATGTTGTTTGTAAGGGATCAATGAAATAAACAATATGACATAAACAAGATGACGTCATAGCTTACTTTTTTTTAACCTAATTGTCTTATACTTTAACTATTAATTGACATGGAGATTTGCATATATTAGCACAGATTAATGATATTTTAATACATAAAATACATAAAACTGGATCTTAAAGATACATATATCTCTACTGAAAACTATCTCTAAAATTTATGACTAAATAGAGATAAACAGTTTTATTAATATTTTTTATTATGTAAATGATTTTCTAAATAAATGCCTCTTAAAACCAGATGTATGGTTAAGATATTTAGATGATATTTTTATGATTTGGAGTTATTCATTAGAAGAAATTTATTATTTTATAGACAGATTAAACAAATTACATCCAACAATAAAATTTACATTCAATGTGTCTAAAACTAAAGTATCATTTTTGGACGTAGGTGTCGTAAAAAATGAAAATAATGACATTACTACCATGGTTCATGTTAAAAACCCGAATATTCATCAGTATGTTGAATATTCTTCATGCCATCCTAAATCATGTAAAAACGGGATACCATATAGTCAAGCAAAAATATATAGAAGAATTATTTCGGATGACGCTGTTTTTAAATCATCTTTGACAGAGTTAGGTCAGCATTTAAAAAAAATAGAAATTACCCTATTGACATCATTATACTGCTTTCCAAAAAGTATGTTCTCTTACACAACTTGAATCTTTACAATGTAAAATCAAAAAATAGAAATGAAGTTATCATTCCTTTTGTTATTGAATATAATCCAAGTTTGCCTAATATAGGTAAGATTATCAATAAATATTGGGATTTATTAAAATTATCATGTAAGCAAGTATTAAATCACTACACGAAAGCAAACCCACACTTGCTTATAAAAGGCCTAAAAAGTCTTAAAGATTTCCTAACTAATTCTAAATTAGGAAAAACATCATATAAAATAGGATCATCAACTAAATGTAATAGAACTAGATGTTCGCACTGTTCTTTTATTAATGAAAATACTTCTTTCAATAGTAATAATACGAAAGAAACTTTTAATATGCGTTGTGATACTAATTGTGCAACATCAAATGTTATTTATTTGACCACTAGCAAAAAATGTGGCATCCAATATATTGGACAAACCAGTCAACAAATATCTAAACGTAGAAACCAACATAGATCGGATAACAAAATCTATATCGATCAATCATTTTCATCTCATGTTGCCACACATTTTAAATTTTTTCCCATACTTTGCAAGATTTCTCCTTCCAACCTATTGTTAAATCTGATTCTGAGATGGAACGTCTGCTAAAGGAAACATATTGGATTAACTGTCTTAATACGGTATATCCAAAAGGTCTAAATTCAAAAACACTATACGACATTCATTAATCCTGTTCTTGTTTTTTTATTATATTTTTATATATAATCATGTCCCCTGTTTACAATTAGTTAAGAATATTTTTTAATTATTCTACTTTGCAGAATAACTTAATTAGTGAAATATAAACTAATATAATAAAAATAAGTTTACTAATTCTTTAAAAATGAAAGTGCATTATAATTAATTCTCAATATATTATGATTAATCATTTATAAAATACTTGTTAGTAAGTATTATGCATTCCATAATTGTTTAATTATATAAAATGAGTTCTGAACATTCGTCAATAATATATCAAGATATGATATTATTATTATGGTTTTTTAATTTTTTTAAATTTATTTTCTATATCATTAATAAGTGTGCATTGTACATAATAAAACTGTTTCTCTCTCTCTCTCTCTCTCTCTCTCTCTCTCTCTCTCTCTCTCTCTCTCTCTATATATATATATATATATATATATATATATATATATATATATATATATATATATATATATATATATATATATATATGTTTACACATTCGAATAAAACATGCATATCTTATTTCTGGACACAGTAATAAAGTTCTCTGTTGGTAGGCTTTAATATTTCATTCCAGATGATTAAAAAAATTCTTTTATGATGCTTTAAACGAAGCAAGGGAATTTGAATTATATATCCTCAGGGGTAGTGAATTTCGAAAGGTAGGTGCTGATACAGTGAGTGAGCTTTTGTAATGGTTGGTTATCAACCAAGGAATCTGGAAATCGTTGTTAGTTGTTATCGGAGATTACACTCAGTTTTTGATGATCTTAGTTCACTTAGGTTAGATATATAATCTGGAGAAAGAATGCTGACAGTCTTGTATGTCATGATTCATGTACAATAAAGAATACATGTTTATATTATAGCCAATGTAGACGTGGAAGAAACAAACATTCGATGGAACCTTAATAGAAAGTTTCAGAATTAAACGGGCGGCCCTTTTCTGGAGACTATCAGTTCTGGATATATTATGATTGGACGTGTTCCCCCATATGGCACAGATGAAATCTGTCTTTTGTATCATAATGGTACTCATCGCGAGCTACTATGATTTCGCTGCTTCAAGGTTTGACTGCTCCGGCAGCCTGTCATCAGTTCAGGTTTGTTATTTGTTAGATCTAGATGTCTCCTTAATTTGCTGCCGTGGTCATATCACATATTTGGTACTGGACGGTAAATCGACAATATAAGATGGCCATTCAAGTGTGTTTAACATAGATGTAGCTAGGAGGTCTCGGCAATCGTATCAACGTGCCTTCAAATGCTGGAACGAGAAGATATGCTAAACCGTAAATAGGACGAAATATGCTTTCCGCATCTTGTCCATATAATGAAGTTTTACACTATCTCTAGGAATCTAATCATTATTTTACGTCAACAAATCTATCATATACTTTAGTATACCTACGTATATGTCCACATGGAAAATTTAAACTCATCATAACTTCGAAGACCTGAGGAGAAGTCACCTGCTAATTGATTTCACTTATTTTTTAAAACTTCAAGCTTGACTTAGAATAACATACCTAGTAGGAACCTTGAACGCAGATTGTTGTGGAAGCTTTGCATCTAATCTGCTCAAAAACATCACACTAAATTGTTAGCGACAAATTACTCTGACCAACTTTACATAATGCAGTCGAATTGTTTGATTCACAGTATACCGTCTACACTTGCTTTTTAGTCGAGTCCAACAGCAAACTAGATAGATCATGAGCAGTAGCATAATGTACCTACAGATCAGAGTCTATGTTATTTGCGCTACTGATTAGTCCTAACGAACTGCACAGACCGAGATCTTTCGGCGGATTATGCGATGGCCTGTGCAGCTTGCAGTTAGACACGTCTTATAAGCAAATTCAGTAAACCAATACATTTCAAATGCATTGCTCTGCCAAAGATATCTTAACGTGACAAATTTGTAACTATATTTCTCATTATCCTTCATCAATAACTGCAGTTTGTTGCTATTCTGAATTTGGAGCTTAAAGACATGACCTCCCCGTACACTGTCGTTGTATGAAATGTTTAAGAAGAATATACCGACAGTTCTGTCTGAATGAGAACTACTTACTATCTCAAACAGAATTAGTTTAGTTGTTTTACATGAGACGAGCGAGTCAACAGAGTTTTACGGAACAGGGAAATCCATCTACAAAAGCGCGATTAAGAGGTTGGTGCTAGGACTTATTGGCCTAGTATTAGGATAACGTGAATGGGTGGGATGCCACATGTCTGCGGCAAGATGATCCAATGCTAGACATTAAACTGCCACACTGCAGACATCATAGTGCTATGACAGAGATTGTTCAAGCTACGTAAAAAAGAAAGAAAAACAAACAAACAAAAAAAAAGAAAGACCCCCAACCCACCAACACATAAAAACGCGTCTCTTTAATTTTCGCTTTTTAAAAATCTCAACAGCCAAGTTCTAGGCCTGCATGATTTTTGTTGCAACTGTATGGATTATGCTATACATTTTAATAAAACAAGCATGTAGCAAGTACTGTCCAATTTATCGGAACGATTCCAAATGATTCCAAAGGGATTAGATGAAGACCAGGTCTTTGTAGATAAGGATATAAAAGCAACCTTTGATTGTCAGGACCTTATCATTGCTTTCATAAATTGAATGATCACAGGTGTCTATGCTTTGGAACCTCGCTTAGATGAACATGGGCCGCAAAATTCATGTTGGTTAAACATTGAGTACAAAAGTGAATTTAGTATGTTAATTTGATTATGCTATACGTGTGCTGGATCATTATGTTCTAAGTATCACACTGTGCTGGATCATTCTGTTCTAAAATGTCACACTGTGCTGGATTATTCTGTTCTAAAATGTCACACAGCTGGATTATTCTATTCCAAAATATCAAACAGCTGGATTATTCTGTTCCAAAATGTCACACAGCTGGATCATTCTGTTCCAAAATGTCACACAGCTGGATTATTATGTTCCAAAACATCACACTGTGCTGGAGTATTCTACTCCAAAATATCACACTGTGCTGGAGTATTCTGTTCCAAAATGTCACACAGCTGGATCATTCTGTTCTAAAGTATCACACTGTGATGGAGCATTCTACTTCAAATTATCATACTGTGATTGAGTATTCTGTTCCAAAATATCGAACTGTGCTAGAGTAATCTGTTCCAAAACATCACACTGTGCTGGAGTATTCTGCTCCAAAATATCACACTATGCTGACCCTGTTCCAAAATATCACACTGTGCTGGAGTATTCTGCTCTAACATATCATACTGTGCTGGAGTATTCTGTTCCAA
The DNA here is from genome assembly GCA_028554795.2 of Sinohyriopsis cumingii. Taxonomy (NCBI): domain Eukaryota; kingdom Metazoa; phylum Mollusca; class Bivalvia; order Unionida; family Unionidae; genus Sinohyriopsis; species Sinohyriopsis cumingii. The sequence goes on along the minus strand of CM068838.1, from coordinate 114,627,951 downwards.
AATATCACACTATACTGACCCTGTTCCAAAATAACACACTGTGCTGACCCTGTTCCAAAATATCACACTGTGCTGGAGTATTCTGCCCTAACATATCACACTGTGCTGGAGTATTCGACTCTAACATATCATACTATGATGTAGTGTTGATTCACAATATCAGACTTTGATATTCACAGTATCACACTTTGCTGGAGCATTCTGGTCCAACATATCAGAATGTACTGATTAAAAATGAAATGGAACTGAGCAAGTAAAATTGTATAAATGAGAACATATTATGGAATAATTTGTAAAGTTCCAACATCATAATCACAATTACCAGAGTTTGAAATTGAATTAGATTTTCATTCTTGCATTATAAATACAAAACATTTCATAAAGAATGATCAATATAAAACAGGTCCAACGTCCTACAAGGAATGAGTTAATGATTTAAACTTTCTAAAGACTAAAGAGAATCCTCACTAGTAACTTTGCAATACAGTTAGGTAGACAAGGCACTACCGTTCTATAGCAAAGAAGCGTAAAAAGGAAGCTAGTGCGTACCTTTGCTAACAAATATTATCCAAACGAGTTTGTTATGAATGTTCGTTCCGTAATGACCTTTCAAAGAAATTTATGCAAATGTATCACTTTTGCATACTATAACCGTACCATATCTTTCCATAAGAGATATATTTGAGTCAATACATTTATTACGAAGATGTGATCTAAGCATATATACATTCTCATCTATATCCCTTTTTACGACGAGCTCAACATTTAATTCCCATTGCGTTTACTTATTCCTAATTAAAAGAGAGGACATATTGTATTCTCATCCATGGTTTGAATCTGATATTGTTAGTACTTAAATATTTGTCCTGTGTAGTCCAGCGATTTGCAATTCAAACACTATCAATATTTAAATGGAGGTTTCTAAGTTTATTTGCTTTTAGGTACTTTTTTCCTTTTAAATGATAAAGCTGTAATCAGTCGTTTAGAAGTTATTTTATGAACACAGAGCTGCTGCATTATCTTTGAAAGTTTGTATATAGTCTGATGCTTTTCATGTCCAAGCTGAACTTTGGAAAGCTCGTCGATTGCAACTGCTGGTGGCCTAGAACACTTCCTGTGTGTGTACTCGGCAATAAACGCTGTCATCAATGCATGCAAACTCAGTTTAGTAGTATGATGTTGTCAATCAGATTAACATGTTACGGACACCAATACGGGCTAAATTGGATTCTGAAAGGTAATTAAAAATAATTGGGCTCGAAATTCCAGGTCAGCGGAGCATGAACCTTTATGTGCCTACGTATTTATTTAGACCAAATTGGATTGGTGTATGTATGCAAATAGGTCATTCCAACTTTTATTTTTTATATGCATCAGTTGAGTTCAGGTGTAAGATTGAAAGCACTTCTCTCCATCTTGATGCAAACTGTTTTTCAGTGTCTTTTAAATTGTTGGATCCCGACATATGTACACGTGTTTGCTTTTTATTTTAACTGCTTTTTGGAGGTAGGTGACACAACCAACGTTCTTTTTTCAGCAAGAGGTTCTAATCCGGAATCACACGCGAGGGGAAGTCAATGCACAGCCTGTAAGCACATAAATCCTGTAAATGAGACAGAATGAGCGTATGTGGACAGATAATACATATAGAAGGACGGAGAGTGCGACATCATAATTAAATATTAATATGATAATGGGAGACCGTCTAAACCGTGCCAGTTCCCAGGCCTGAAGCCGTTTGCAATTCCCCATAACATTGCCCACTGAGACTTTCTTGCACACATGTGCATCTGTGTTTGTATCCCACAAAATCCACGTGGAAGCATTGCTTGTCATGGCAAGAGAGCTTCTGTGATGTGAGCTTGCAGTCAGATCGATAGATCGATATAAGATGAGAACACATATCTGTAGGATTATGATGAGTTTTCACGGATACCAACGCAGATTAAGCAGGAAACAGAGAAAGACGCTACAAGTAAGATAGTGAAGCAGTCAGAAATTAAAATAGAGACTAATGTTTCCGCATATATATTGCAATAGAATATATCATTATAAATACCGTAATTCAAATTTGCTTGCGTTAGATGTTGGCTTGGGTGCTCGATCATGCTTTAAATGTGGTAATGGAGTCAAGTTGCAAAATAAACTTTGCCGACTAGAAATAACGAGCTGCACAACAAACACATTGCTTATCCATTGGCCTTGTGAATTGCGAGTGACTGTCACCATATGAATGTGGAACCGTGGATGACTCTGGACGATTCCGGACGCATGTTTACAGAATATGTTAAGCTTTTCCAAAGCAGCACAATAAACCTAAATTGTTTGTTCCCTGTTCCCTGGCGTCGCATATATAAATGAACACAGATCTGCGAAAGACTTTTTCCAGCTCATGAATAATGCTATGTTCGTTACAACTACGGAGAACCTTGTGCGCGACAACGAGCAAGACACTATCAATAGGCTGAATTCGGATCGGAGTTTAAAGATTGTTTTTTTTTAAATGTTGGACTCATTGTAACGATAGTAAAACAAAATCGAAAGTAAAGTTGACATAGCAAATCTATTCTTTATTCTGTACTGGTTCAAATTAATAATGTATGAGTACAACTACGACTCTATGAATCCGCAGTATGGCGACAATCTCATGATGTGGAACACGGATACGGTCTCGTTGCTGATGCATAGTAGCACCGATGATGATGATCCCAAAATAAATATTGGCGGTAACTGTATGTTCGCGGGAACGATTTGTAATTCCTATCGCACTAATGCTTTACTTAGAGACTTTACCGCTCTTTTGCCAGTGTGCGCTAAATGATGGCTTGTTGGTTGCTTTTGAATATTGATTCAGATCAAAATCGTGAATGCATCAACGGACCACAACTGGTCAGTGGCAGGATGTTTTCCGTCTTCTATTTTCATCAAGTGTATACAGATACCGAGTTAAAATGTTTCTAAGTGGGTCTAACGCGGGTGGCTGCTAACCGCTTTGTAGGCCGCGGCCGTGTTTTTGCGAGTGACGTCACAGACACCCAGACTCGTTCAAGATCTACAACAAAGCCGACTGCAAAGAGAAATGTGTTTTGCCAAACCCGCGTTCTTCAAAACATTTTGTAACATCCCCATCCAGCATCAGTTTACTCGAATATTGCGAAATTGCAACTGAAAATTCTGCACTTGCCAATCAGCGATGAACAATTATCAGTCGACACGATATTCACAAGAAGATTTCCATGTAGCATATCACACTGCACTCATAGTATCAACACCTGCTATTGTCCCAGGATAGAAAATATAAATTTCCAAGAAAATAATGAATTAGAAATATCCTCATTCACTAACACACTTCGTTGAACTGTGAACCATGTATTGTTCTGTATCGTATCCTTGACTACCATAGAATTTTTTTTCCAGATTAGAACTTATGAAAATAAAACGTTATCTGTATCCAATATATTAATTACTTATTGTTATTTTCATGTCACATCCATCTATTAAATATAATAATATAGTAATAATATCAAATATGTTATTGTTTGGTTCTTTTTTGTCGTGCGTTGAAAGTGTCTATTTAGGGTACATAGATCACCAAATTGCCCTCATTAACTTATTTGTATTATTACGCTGTATTTACAAAACAATAACACGTGATTCGATACGCTCATTGTGCAGCACTTCCAACACATACAAATTATAACTGTTTTCTTGATTTTGTTTCCTTTTCAAGAGCGGCATAAATTGCTTTTTTCTAATTTGATAATTATTCAGATTTTCGTTAAAAAAAGTACAAGATCTGACGACCTTTATGTAAAGCAAGAGCCAACAGTAGGTGATTAATACTGTATGTGTTGAATTGGAAACTGACAATCATACTGCAAAAACAAAAGGTTATTTTATATAGAAGAAAAAAATTGCATGAGAAAAATATTTTATGTACCAAAAAACAAAGAAACCCGAATCGCAGGGCTACAAAATTGCGTGAGAAAAATATTTTACCTCGGCGTTTGTGCCTAGACAAGGAAATCTGAGTCGAGGGGTTACATTATTTATCTTCCCACGAGACACAAATAATGTAACCCCTTGCCTTGAATTTCCTCGTCTCGGCTCAAACCCCAACATAGATTATATTATTCCCAACCTAAAGGTATCAGACCATACTTTTTTTCTCTGCATGAGCTCAGGGTGGGGGTGGGTGGGTGGTTAAAATGGCAGTATTAATACACAATCAGCGACGTCTTTATTGAACAACACCAAATTAGATAAATTTTCCAAATATTCAGTATTGGTGTCGTTGTTCGCAGTGAGATGAAATTCAGTTCGAATGACTCAACGTCTACCTGGGCGGGTTCTTAACCATCTTTGGTGTTTGCGTATAAACTTTATCATAACATATACGTGATGGATTTCATACAGATAATGATGTTGTACAATTTGTATACGAGATGTTGAACAGGTTGACAGTGGATGCCTATATCGATTTTGATTTTGTTACGCGTTGCCAGACTTTTGGAAATAGTTTGGAATCATAAGATTAGCAAAAGAAAACGCCAAGTCGCAGATTACACCGCCTGGCGTTAAAAGTTGAATTCACCGACGAATACATTCTGGTTACTTTCCCCATGGATTGTGTTAAACCAGTATTGACTCATCTAGGATTAAACGATATCGATTGTTAATCAACAACGATGACCTTGTCGTGGTAGCAGTAACTGGGTGAAAACAATAACTTTTGGCGACACAAATCATAAATGCCTTCTATTAAGATATTTCTACGATTGCATGGCACTTGTACCAGTGAAGAAAGGCAATTGATTAGAAGAAGGAAAATGATAAAATGAGGATTGATATGAAAGATTATGAGAGGAGATCAGAGAGCAAGCAAGTGCACCTTCAAACCAATTCGAACAATATTCAAGGAAGCTGAACATAAAAGTTTTAGGGCTGGAGGAGGAGGAAAATGAAAATCTGAGAGAGAGATTTCCGAAATTGGTGAAGGAAGTCACAAAAATTAATTTAGATAACAGGGACATAGTGGCTGTGCATAGGATTCCAGGTCGACAGGGACAACCAAGGCCAGCGATTGTCAAATTTTGGAGCTGGATTGTAAACTTCCAATTATCAAGAAGCGGAAGGATTTTCTGCAGTACAAAGGAATTATACTGGTAGAGGATGTAACCAGGCTGAATACTGAACTTATCAATAAATTATCTAAGCATCAAGAAATTGACAGTGCATGGTACTTTAATGGATCTGTGTATGGTAAAACCAAATCAGGAAAAAGGATAAAATTTGACATCTATGATGAAATTGATGAGAAAATTAGATTATAAGTGTAATATGCAATTCTGTGAACTTATGAAATTGACCGAATAGGTATGTGAACTTTCGTTTTTATACTCCTTTTTCTACTCTAATTTGTTTTAATATTTTGTTTATAAGACACTTCTTTCCCTCACCAATTTTATCCTTAATTAATATATTTGTTTATTCGCTGGTCCACTGTTATATCTCTCCCTAATAAATTCTCTCACTAGTTTATAAATCATCTTTCACTCTTATACTCTCATATACACATTTACTCAGTTGTTTACTCACTTTTCTCAACATTACTCTTCCACGATAAATCTCTCAGTCTCACATGTTTTGCTCATACATTCAATCACCCACCACTTCCATGTATGCAACTTTCACCCTTTCTTTTTCTTCCCTTTTACCCCTTCTATCATTCATTAAGTTGTAATTTATATTCTTTTTAATCTGTGCCGTTTGGTTTACAAAACTGTCTTAGCTCCGGAAAGGTCTGTCAGAGGTGCATAAGAGTTATCGCAAATGGAGTTGTTTCACTTGTTGTCCATAGTATACTGTATCAATGTTAAACGCAGACAAGCTACAGCATTTACTGTAACACCATGGATGATTTTATTATGGATGTTTGTATTCTGTGTGAGTGGGAGTGTGAAAGCCATGCATATGATAAACTCAAGGTGATAATTACTTCATACATTCCTGTACAAGAATATGTATGTGTAAAATTTCTTCTGTTTTCATGGATAATAACATAAAAATTATATCTATTAATGTTAGAGGCCTGCAAGGTTCAGTCTTAAAACGAAGGGATATTTTCCACTGGGTAAAACAAAAGAATGTATCTATAATATGCTTGCAAGAAACTCTTAGTACAAAGAACGATGAAATATATTGGGCAGCTGAATGGGGATACAAATGTATATTTAGCCACTGCTCTAGTAAGAGTGCTGGGATTGCAATATTTTTTAGAAATACTTTTGAATTTATAATTCATAGAGAAAGATGTGACAGTCAAGGGAGATTTATTTTTTTTAGATATTACAATTAATGGCAACAGAATAACCCTCTTGAATTTGTATGGTTATAATGATGATAATCCTAGCTTTTTTAGAAAGTTAAAGGAGGAGACTTTATTTTTTGAGAACTCATCAATTATAATGTGCGGAGAATGGAATACTGTTCAAGACTTAGATTTGGATACTTATAATATTTTACATGACAAACACCAACAGTCTAGGGCAGCGATTCAAGACCTGAAAAACGAATTGGAATTAATTGATCCCTGGCGAAATTCCAACCAAGACTTAAAGATGTATATCTGGAGGCAGAAATCTCCCTTGAAACAAAGTAGACTAGATTACTTTCTTGTATCGGATGACATTCATATGAATACAGCTGATGCATGTATCTTACCAGGGTACAAGACTGATCATTCAGCTATTGTTTTGAGTGTGGCGTTTTCAACGTTTCCAAGGGGAAAAGGATATTGGAAATTTAATACCCAACTGTTGAGGAACATTGAATATACTGATTTGGTCAAAAAGTGTATAACTGACACTGTAAATGAATATTATGTAAGGGGAAATAAAGATGACTCTCTCCATGTTTCTCTTTCCTGTAACGACCAAATGTTCTTTGAAATTTTGAAAATGAAAATAAGATCTGAAACTATATGTTATTCTATTAGGAAATCAAAAGAGAAACGGGAAAAATTAAAGAAAATTGAGCAGGAAATAATAGAAATTCGGTGGGGGACTGTCGAATAACATAAATGGGGAAATTCTGGAAAATTTAGAGAGAAAAAAAGCAGAATTAGAGGAATCTAGGAAAAAATACATAGAAGGTGTTATATTAAGATCTAAAGCTAGATGGTACGAATTTGGGGAAAAAAGCACAAAGTACTTTTTAAATCTTGAAAAAAGAAACTATGTTAATAAGACAATAAAGGAAATTATTTTAGATGATGGGTCAAATATATCTGACCAAATAGATATTTTAGAAGCACAAAAACAGTTTTATATGGAATTGCTCAAAAGTAGAATTGCTCAGCTTGATGACGAGGCTACTCAAGAAACTCGAAATAGATTTTTTAATCACAATATTAAACTTAGTCGAGAGGAAAGAGAATCATGCGAGGGTCTGCTTACAATTAATGAATTCGGTATGTCTCTAAAACGGATGGAAAATGGAAAAAGTCCTGGCTCGGATGGATTCACTGTAGAGTTCTATAAATTCTTTTGGAAGTCTCTGGGGGGATTTTTATGTAGTTCAATAAATTAGGGATATACTGTAGGAAAACTTTCAGATTTTCAGACTCAAGGAGTTATCACATGTCTACCAAAGGAGGAAAAAGACAGAAGATATTTTAAAAAATTTTGGTGATTCCGTTTGTAAGTGGTTTAAACTGTTTTGTAATGACTCTAATAGTTGTGTTATAAATAATGGACATATGTCATCTTTTTTCAGACTTGAAAGAGGATGTCGTCAAGGAGATCCCCTTGCACCTTACTTGTTTATCATTGGGGTTGAGATTTTAGCTATAACTTTAAAGCAAAACGTGGATGTACGGGGAGTAATCTTTGACGCCAGTGAATATAAATTGGGTCAGTATGCCGATGACGCTTTTATTCTTCTTGATGGATCTAGTTTTTCTCTTGAAGCAACTATGAATATCTTGCAAGGTTTTTCTCTATTATCGGGACTTAAATGTAACATAACAAAAACAAAAGCTATTTGGATTGGAAACAGGAAATTTTCTAATGAAAATATGTCCCGAAATGGGCCTAATTTGGTCCTCTTCTAACTTTACACTCCTTGGCATAGAATTTTTCTCCAGATTTACAACAGATGGTGGAAATTAATTATATGAAGAAACTAACAAAGGCAAAACGAATACTGGCAAGCTGGAGTCAAAGACATCTGTCAATAGTTGGTAAAGTAATTGTTGTAAAGACTCTTGTTCTGCCCATATTCATACATCTTTTTTCAGCACTTCCTAACCCATCAGCAAAAGTTGAAGCAGAACTAAATCGCACGTTATTTAAATTTGTATGGGGTGGAAAAGTAGAGAGAATAAAACGTGATATACTAGTTTCCCCAGAAAACGAGGGAGGACTAAATATGATACACATATTTTCATTCATTAGGTATGTTAAGATAAGATGGGTTAAAAGATTGCTGGAAAAAGAAAATGGAACGTGGCAGAGCTTAGTCAATACAACTATACTCAGAAATAAAAAGGATATTTGGAATTTAGGGAGAAGGAAATTAGAAGAATTTAGTAAGTTCATTAAAAACAGTTTTTGGAAAGATGTAATTTTGGCAGTATCTAAATGGAAAGAAGAACCGCAAAGTCCTAACGAGTATCTATCCATGAGTATTTTAAATTTTGTCCCCCCAAAATGATCTATCAATACAAATCCTGGACAGAAGCTGGTTTTGAAATTCTGAATGATCTAGTAGATGATCACGGTAATTTAATACCTTTTGAGATAATAAAACAAAAAACTGGAAGCGATGATTTCTTGAAATACTTCTCCTTAATATCCAGAATTCCTAAAGCATGGAAAGATGCCATAAAAAAAACATCTAGTACATAATAATTTTGATAAGCAGGAGAGTAGTGAATGGGGATCTTATAGGGTCTATGGGACTTATCATTAAAAATACCCTTGGGACAATATAGGGTCTATGTAAATTTAACATGGAGAAAAATCGTGGGACAATATAGGGTCCATGGGAATTAACATGGCCAAAAACCCTGGGACAATATAGGGTCTATGTAAATTTAACATGGCCAAAAACCCTTGGGACTGTATAGGGTCTATGTAAAATTGAAACAGGGAGGGTCTCTATTTTTAAAAAAATAAAAAACAAAATAAAAAAGGGGTAGGCAATGGAAAGGCTATCTCTTTTCGAGAAATATGGCTGGCCCTGAAAAGGGCCTTTGGGTTTTATGTTAATGTATTCATTAACATAAAGGGCACCGCATTGGTCTTCTTCTTGTCCTTAGGCTGCGTCTCACTGTTGGCCCGTAAATTAGCACTCTTTTCAGGCATCCTTGTCTTTCGACGTAGATCCTACGTATCCACAGGCTGGTGTTTGTCCTGTGGACAACGGTCCACTTGGATCGGACATACATGAGCATGTCTGTCCTAAACATCATGGAAGACACAAGGGTGGATGACTCAACTGTGGTCCACATCTTGAAGCGACGAGAACAGGTGAATCAATGCACTGAACTGCGCTTATTTATAGGCGGAGGTAGGATTGAAACGGATTGAGTTCATTCACCAATCCGAACACGCGTTACAGAATTCAGTCAGCCCGCATCCAATCCGAAGAGAGCAGTCTGTGACGTCACGTAGTCTATATAGATTCGCTAGCGCTTGTGTGCAGTCAATCTATGCGACAGTGATTCAACATGACGGAAACTCAGAAAACGATCCAATGGGGTGCACCAGCAGGGGAGACCGCCCAAGGGAACCCGGACTTACTTTCAGAAGAGGTGAATTGGGATTTTGTGGATTTTCTTTCCTCGCAAGAATTTGTTCCGGAACCTTTGTTACCTTCTTCATTACCGCAAGTGGAGAATTTTAGACAGAGACAGAAAGAAGAATTGGAGAAATTTATACAACGACAAAAGGAAGCGGAACAGGCTTTTCTCCTACAGCAACAGCAACAAGAAGAAGAGGTAAGAAAAAACAACAGCAACAACAGCAAGAAGAAGTAGCAGCAAAGAAACAAGAGGGTGAAAATCAAACGGTCACGGTACTGTTGGACATTTTAGCGGAGTTAAGAAGTCTGAAACAAATGTATCAGACTTCTTTATCACGACCGAAGAGAATACGACCTTCCCGAGCTAAACACGTCAACCCTGTGACTAAGTCTACCGTACCACCCTTAGTGATTTCAACCCAATCATTATCATCATCATCATCAACATTACGCAGTCCAGAAGTAGGCCTTGGCCGTGGCAAAGGCATAAGGCAGTTAAAGTTGATTGCTTAAACTCACCCCTTCACCATGAAGAAAAAGGCCCTTTTCAGGGCCACCCACATTTCTCGAAAAGAAATACAATTTCAATTTGCCAATAACTCAAAAATAAACCCCACCCATTTTACCCTTATAGTACGTGTCTGTGTATGAGTGCGTGAGTGTACGTTCTTATTTTAAAATCAAAACTCAAAGACACTTACCTTATATCATTAATTTATTCTTTTATCCATTTTTTACAATCCAATTCACAATTCACAACACAACACTTTAATAAAAAGTTCATTGACTTCTTCTTTCTCCTTGTTTAGTCTCTCTGTTTTTTAAATTTCTTCACCGTCTTTTCCTCATTTTCTTCCCTTCTTCTTTTCTTCTTCTCCTGTTTCTTTGCCTCTTGTAAATAGAATTGTCTTCTTTCTTCCTCTTCTTCCTCTGAAGAATCCCTCTCTTCTTCCGAAGAATCCCTCTCTTCTTCCGAAGAATCCCTCTCTTCTTCTGAAGAATCCTTCTTTTCTTCTGAGTCCTCTTGTTTCTTTTTTGGGCAATCTGGAGACCAATGTCCTTTTTCTTTACAATAATAACAGGTATCTTGACTTTTGTCTTTTTTAGTCCCTGTTTTTGTTCTTTTTTGACGGTCTGGACACTCTGAAGACCAATGCCCTTTCTTCTGACAGATATAGCAAGTATCTTGACTTTTATCTCTAAAGGAAGGAGAGTAGTCCGTAGGCTGGTCTGAAGAGAATTTTCTAATGACCCCTCGCAAAGCTCTGACGAAACGTTCCATCTGGTTAGTCTCTTCCATCGTTGTGCTCGGCTTGAGAGTGAAATGAATAGTGAAAGGATAAGACACACACCCTTTTATATACGCTGGTCTGCTGTGACTATAAAGTAGCTCATGGTGTTTGAACTTGAGTCATTTGACTTTTTGCTTTCAAGATGAAACGATCTAATTCATTCGAGAAGAAAGAAGAAGAAGAAGAAAGTAAGAGGCAGAAACGTGATCTATCGCCTCGTACCAGGGCTGAAATCTTGGCACAAATTCATGCCAGTGATTTTGAAGAGGACATGAGTGAACCAGAATCAGAAACCTCTAAACCAAGTTCACCACCCTTAGTCAACCCTGAAAAATACTATTCCATTCGAGAGACGGAAAAGCGCTCCTCTAGAAAATTTAGAACCACGGCTTACAAATACACGGTGAAGTTTAAAGATTTCAAGTCCGAAGTACCGTTAGAGAAAGCAGAAGGGTTCATCACCGGAGTGTGGGATTCTCTGCTCACTGCACTCAAGCAACAATGTCAACCCAAAGAAGACGATCGCTTGAGACTTTCCATACAACACGACGGTTTGAAATCCCCTGTTTGGATCGAGTTTAGCACCCCTGCAGAATTGACCGCTTCCAAAGTCATGGACAAGATTCAACACGTGCAACAATCTAATGACCAGTTTGACATCACCGATGGAAAAGCCACATTGGACATGACCCACGTCTCTCCTCCTCAAGGGACCGGACGTAAAAAGATGTTATTGGTGAACGACCTTCGCAGCATTAAGCGTAGCCTTGTCCAAATTCACAATCCTCATGACCAGATGTGTTTAGCCCGTGCCATCGTGGTGGGACGAACGTATGCCAACAAGAACGACACGGCAGAATGGAAAAGAGACTGGGAGAACATTCGACAATCGGACCGAGCCAAACAACGAAGTGAAGCAGAACTCCTGTTACGACAAGCTGGCATGTCCAAAGACACACCCTGTGGCATTCCTGAGATGCAAAAATTGCAAGATGCCCTAGCTCCACGATACACTTTGAAAGTGCACCCTCAAGAAGTGCGCGGGTCTCTGTTGTTTCGAGGGCAAGATTTTAAGGACGGAAAATACATTCATGTTTATCATCACGATGACCATTTCGATACCATTACCAGTATCACCGGATTCCTGGGATACGGTTATTACTGTGAGAAATGTGACCATGGTTATAATAATCGAGAGCAACACAAGCATTGTGGATCGAAATGCTCAGGATGTTTGGCCTCTCCACCCTGTCTGAGCGAAGAACCAGTGCCTTGTTCAACTTGTCTGCGCACGTTTGTCAGCCCTACCTGTTACCAACAACATCTGAAAACGCAAGGTTCACAGAAGAAATGTGCTTGTCAACTCCTGAGATTGTGCCCTACGTGTGAACAAGTCATACGTACCAATAGTACCAAGGCACACGTATGTCGAGGAAAGAAAAAATGTCACATTTGTCACCACATCGTGGACTTGGAACACCAATGTTACGTGCAAAAATACCAACCCCCACCAGAGAAAGAGGACGGTCACAAGAAGTAAGGCAATTTCATCTTTTTCGATTTCGAATGCATGCAAGAGACCGGCATTCACATTCCTAATTTCTGCGTGGCTCATCGAGCGTGCGAGAAGTGCATTCAAGAACCTATCTTCAGTCATTGCCCTCACTGTAGCAAGATTCCTGGAGGGCGTGAAACAATCTTTTGGGGACCGAACACGTTAGCCGATTTTGCCCAATGGGTCTTAGACCCCATCGACAAGACGTGGAGCCAAGAGGACATCGAACTTTACGGAGATTGTCATCGTCATGCCACGGTGATGGCTCACAATTTCTCCGGATACGATGGACAGTTTCTTTTGAGGTACTATACGGAACAAGGCACCGAACGTCCTAAAGTGACTTTGAACGGAGCCAAAATCATTTTCATGCAAGTGGGACAAGTACAGTTTAAAGATTCGATGAGCTATTTGGCCATGCCTTTGAGTCGAATGCCTAAAACGTTTGGAATGACAGAAATGGCTAAAGGGTACTTTCCACACTTTTTCAATACGGAAGCCAATCAACACGCCGTTCTACCCCATTTGCCCGAGGCTCACTATTACGACCCCGACAACATGCGTACCGAACAACGAGAAGCTTTCTACGCTTGGTACCAGGCTCACGCCTCGGACCCTTTCGACTTTCAGGAAAATGTTAAAGTATTGTCGTTCCGACGTGGACATTTTACGACGTTGCTGTGGAAAATTTCGAGAACTGTTCATGGAACACGGAGGGGTCGATCCTTTGAAAGAAGCTTGCACCATTGCCAAAGCGTGTTCCTTAGTGTATCGACAACGATTCATGCCTGAAAACACCGTGGCTGCCATCAGTCCTCAAACGACCCACTTTGTCAAACGTCAATACTCGGTCAAAGCTCTACGTTGGTTACATTACTTGTGCGACAAGGAAGACAAGTGGATTCAGCATGCCCGCAACGGAGGGGGCGAAAAGACCATCGAAACGTATTCGGTCGATGGCTGGGACTTAGAAAACCCCAAGATCGTGTACGAGTTTAACGGTTGCTTATTTCACGGATGTCCCGTCTGTTACCCTGACCGTGGCACTAAAAATCAGTTTTTGCAACGAACCATGGAAGACTTGTACCAGGACACTTGTCAGCGGCGCCTAAAGTTAGAACAGCAAGGATACCAAGTGGTGGAAATGTGGGAACACGAGTACGATCACCGTATGAAAACCGATCCCGAGTTTAAACGCCTCGTGGAAAGTTACCAGTTCATGGACCCGCTGAACCAGAGGGATAGTTTGTACGGAGGAAGGACCAATGCCACCTGTTTGCTGTACCAAGCCGACGAAGAGAAAGGAGAAGAAATCAAATACTTGGACGTGTGTTCGCTGTATCCCTACGTGTGCAAATATTGTCGCTTTCCTGTAGGGCACCCGCAATTGCTGACGGAACACATCGACCTGAAAAACATTCGACAATACGAAGGCTTGATCAAGTGTAAAGTTTTGCCTCCCACGAACCTATACCATCCCGTCTTACCTCACCATTGTCAAGGCAAACTGATGTTTCCCTTGTGCCGTACTTGTGCCGAAACGTGCAACCAAGACCAACCTTGCCATCACAGCCAGGAAGAACGGGCCTTGACGGGAACCTGGGTCAGCGTAGAATTGTTCAAAGCTCTGGACATGGGATACCAACTGTTAGAAGTGTACGAAATTTGCCACTTTCCCAAGACACAACAATACCACAAGGGTGACCCCACGCAGAAAGGCATTTTCGCAGACTACGTGGATGCCTTTTTGAAACTGAAGCAAGAAGCCAGCGGCTATCCTTCCTGGTGTCACACTCCCGAAGACCAAATAAAATTCAAAGAGAAATACTACGAACAAGAAGGCATCACTTTAGACCACATCGAGAAAAACGAAGGCAGGCGATCGTTTGCCAAAGTGATGTTAAATTGCTTGTGTGGTAAAATGGCACAACGACCGTGTTTACCCAAGACGGAATATTTGACAGAACCTTCCCGCTACTTCCAGATGATTCACGACAAAACCAAATACATGAAACACGTGGACGTCGTTCGAGAGAATTTGATCTTGGTCAATTACGAAGAAGATCTGGACTTTGTACAAGACGACCCTTTTGGAAATGTCATCATTGCGGCTTACGTGACAGCCCATGCTCGCTTAAAATTGTACGAAGCTTTAGAACTGTTAGGGGAACGCGTCCTGTACTTTGACACGGACAGTTGCATTTACATCCATCACCCGATTCAACATCACCCTAACATCGAAGGAGACCGTTTAGGAGCCTGGACAGACGAGCATCCCGACGACAAGATTCTAAGTTTCGTCAGTGGCGGTCCCAAAAATTACGGCTACGAATACCGGGACAAACAAGGAGAAGTGCACACGACGTGCAAAGTGAAAGGACTGACTCTGAATTATCGTACCAGTCGAGTGGTCAGCTTTGGGGTATTGAAAGAAGCCTTGCAATCGGGAGAGGATGGAAACTTTAAAGTGACCACCTATCAACCTAACAAGATTGTACGTTTACCCACTCACCACATCGTCAGTCGACCCTTGGAAAAAGTCTATCAAATTGTATACCAGAAGCGAGTTCGACTTCCCAATCATTTCACCTTACCGTATGGACACGTTGGTATAAAACATTGGTTGTAAGAGGATAGCCACCCACCAGAAAGATGACTTCCCCACAGCAAGAATCGAGTGAGAAACCCGATGAGGACTCCAAGTTCAAACCCTACCATTTTCCAGTCTTCTTACCTGACTATTGTGATTGTGCCCGTCGATTGGACACGTTTCAGAAATGGCCTACGGATAGGGAAGGATTACCTTCTTCGCATGTTTTAGCTAGAACAGGATTTGTCTACTTGGGACCTGAGTCAGGATTGGGATACGAGGTACAGTGTTTCGCTTGCGGACTGAAGTTACGAATGGATCTATGTATCTATA
This sequence comes from Sinohyriopsis cumingii, assembly GCA_028554795.2. Lineage (NCBI taxonomy): Eukaryota > Metazoa > Mollusca > Bivalvia > Unionida > Unionidae > Sinohyriopsis > Sinohyriopsis cumingii. Next base: position 114,612,374 of record CM068838.1, on the reverse strand, counting down.
AAGATTCAGCTATTCTGGAACATACTCGATGGTCTCTGCACTGCCCTTACCTTTCTATGGCCTTTCCACCCATCACACTACGGTACAATGTTGACGGTACCTTAGAGACGGTACCTTCCGAAACAAGACATAAAAAACGTAAAAAAGGAAAGATGTACAAGCTGGAGACTGCATTGCGACTAGTATAAAAAGGGGGCTATGGTCAAGATCGATAGTTCATTGTGACTACCAAGACCGAGCGAACAAGATGAATACTTTGAAAGAGACATCGTTCCAGTTTGGGGATTGTAAAAAAGTTGTATCTTTCTCTAGTGTGACTAATACTGGATGGATAAGACCCAGGCATTGCGACGGAAAATGTCCGGAAGGAAACTGCGATTGTCCATGTGGTTACCATTGTAATTGCGTAACGGAGTTTGCAGATGAGTGCGATTGTGAGCCTTGCGATGGGACCGATGCTGTACGTTGTGACCTGAGCGATGCCGTAAAGCATCATGGGAACTTTAGTGTCCCTACCCCTATCATGGAAAGTGATGCTGTGCGTGTCAAACCTGAGGGATGCGAAAGTGATGCCGCTCGTCCTCTTGGACATTTTACTGGGTTTCGTTTTAAAGGGGAATGTTCACCTTCACGTCTACCCCCTTACGGATGTCATCCAGCCTTGAACAAACTCCTGTTCCTGTCACCCAACCCTCATCGAAACGAACCTGTGAAAGACGAATATTCGTTTCCTGTGCGTTTGTCGGAATACTGCGACTTTGAAAATCGTCTTCAATCGTTCAAAGGAAAATGGCCAAAGTATCTGGGAGGACCGACCCCCGAAGAATTAGCCAGAGCCGGATTTTTCTACTTGGGCGAAGGAGATAAAGTCAAGTGCTTCAGTTGCGGTGTGTCACTTCACCACTGGGAACCGCAAGATTCGGCCTACGTTGAACATGCTCGATGGTCACCGAATTGTCATTACTTACCTTTAGTGGGACCGAGACATTGAAGTAACTTCTTACCATAATAATCTGTTCATGGATACTTTACAAGAGAACATTCGTGCTTTGCCTGTGGAGTTGAGAGAACTTATTTATAGAGAGCTGGTCAAAATACAAGTGAAACGTAAAGAACAATTGCATCCGTTACGTCACCGGTGTTTGAACCACTGGTATCTGAAGGCTATACAAGGATTGATTCAATTGAAAGTGTTCCATTGGACAGACATTGATGAACGATCCTCTAGTTTTAAAAAGGATTGGTTTGGTATGGACGATTCTACCTACATCATTGTAAACGTACTGCATCGAATTCCAGAGGAAGAGTTAACGAATTACCAACATCTTGAACACAATGTCAACTTAGTGAAAGAGGAAACTTCTGAACGAATTGTAATGTGTAGATTAGTGACTCAACGATTTAAATTCGACACTGAAGTAAAACCATGTTTGTGCAAACAGTACATTTCTTGTGTCAGACCAAAGAGGATTTAGTATGACCTATTCATGGATACTTTGCTAGAGAACATTCGTGCTTTGCCTGTGGAGTTGAGAGAGCGCATTTACCGAGAACTGATCAAAATACAAGTGAAACGCAAACTCAAAGTGATTCGTCCGTTTTTAAATTATGCTCTGTTCCAAAGTACAAGAAGATTGATTATGAGTGGATATTACATTAGGCACAAAGGTAAACGAGGCTATTGGTCACCACCCAACGATTCCAAAAAACAGTGTATATAATTATGGATACTTTACAAGAGAACATTCGTGCTTTGCCTGTGGAGTTGAGAGAAAGGATTTACCGAGAGCTGGTCAAAATACAAGTGAAACGTAAAGAACAATTGCATCCGTTACATCACCAGATCTTTAACCACTGGTACCTGAATGTTATAAGAGAACTGATTCGTCAGAAATTCTTTCAATGGTCAGACATTGTTCAAAACTTTGAGGTCGCTAATGATCGACATGTTCATAATTATGGTTACTTCGAGATTCACCTACAGCAATACATTGAGGAAGACAAGGTAAAGGATTACCAACATTTGTTACGTGGAATCTACTTAGCGGAAGAGGAAACTTCTAAACGAACTCTGACGTTTCGGTTACAGTATGCAAGTTTTAGATTCCCTACTGGAGAACGAAGATCTCTGGCTAGAAAGTACGTGTATTGCATCCAAAAAAAAGAGAATATAAAAACAGGCTACCATGCCACGGTTTATGTCACATGTCATCCAACAGATTCCGTGGAAGGAACTCAATGACCATATTCAAACCGTGGATCATTACCATCAATTATTACAAGAATTTTATCCATTCAATTTTGGACGACAAGTGGTGTGTGTCTTAGTGACTTGTTTTCTGGGATTTCGTTTACCAGCCGATTCCTTGTGGACTCTTTACGATCAGTACTTACCACCTCCATGGCCTTAAATGGTCACGAAAAACTCCTTTTGCTCAAAGCCTTGCGTTTTCATCTGGATACTTCTCGACCTCAACAGGATAAAAAGATTCGTCAACTTTTAGCTACCCAAGACGTGTATGACGATGTGTGTGTAGCTTGTGACTTACATCCCCATTGGACAGATGTCCGTGCCTGGAAAGAATGGGGTTTTGAGGCTTGGACCCAAGAAGTGGCCCAGTATGCACGAGAGTTGTTCAAGGAAAAAAGTTACTTTTCAACCCGTGTTAGTGACGGTGCCAGAAGAACCCGTCACCCAGGACAGGACTGTCGTGGACAGGCCTGAAAGACCCTTTCGGGAGGACACTTGTGTGACCTTACCCCCTACTATAGAACTGGTTAGAACATTACCCAAAACATGTTGTACAGACACTTGTGTTTATTCCACGTTCATCGTTATCATGTGCCTTTTATCCTTGTACTTAAGACTTTGGCTTTTATGTATTTTTGTCTTTCGTATTCATGTTTGATAAAAAACATTCAATAAACGTGTTCTGAAAAAGTATATAAACTCTTGTCTTGTTTGTTTTCGTGTCACAAGTGACATTTCTCACACCATGGCTACCTCTGCTGTCTCTGCTCCCTCTTCCTCTACTGTCAAAGTCATCGACGAACACTTAGATCGTGCCAGTTGGGAGGCTTTGTATCTTCGCCATCCCTTTAACATGCTCATTGCTGGACCTAGCGGTTCAGGCAAAACCGAATTCGTCAAACGTTTGATCGAACATAAACATCATTTGATCGATCGACCCCCTCAACGAATCGTGTGGTGTTACAAAGAGTGGCAATCGGAGTACAGCCTCTTGCAAGAAAGTCAAGGCGATTCCATCGTGTTTGTGGAAGGCATTCCTAAAGAAGACGATGGCATCGTCTCTGACTCCCGTCTAACCCATTTGGTCATTTTCGACGACATGTTAGGAGAAGACGAAGAAGAAATTAAACTGTGGTTCACGCGCAAAGGGCATCACCGTAATGCCAGTGTCGTTTACATCACCCAAAATTTGTTTCAACAAAGTAAAGCCCATCGCACCATCAGTCTCAATGCGCATTACGTGGTCTTGTTTAAAAGCCCTCGAGATAAATCGCAAGTGCAAGTCTTAGCCAAACAGTTAGGAACGCCTTGGCTGACTCAGGCGTACGACGATGCCACTCAAACGCCACACGCCTATTTACTCGTCGATTTGAAACCTACGACTCCCGAGGATTTGCGATTTCGTACCCACTTGTTTCACCACTGGTGCCAAGACGGAGGGCCTGTCCTGTACACGTCTCCGTCCTCGACTTCATTTCACTCCCCATCAAAAAATCTATAAAAACCTCAGACCCTTTTTCGTCTGTCTCACTCTCAGTGCAAACATGACGTCCCTTCAGTCGCATCTTCCCGTCAAATTGATTCGTGCCTTGTATGGTATCAGTCGAGAAAAAGATCCACAAACACGAGCTCGTGTCTTAGAAGCTAGTCTCAAAGAAGTCTTACGATGGTTCACGGTGACGGCACGTCAATTACTCCAAGGAATCATTCAGATTCCTCATCAAACCAAACGCTTTTTCGATCGAAACAAAGTCGCTTTGGTCCAACTGGCCGATCCCCGCATCGACACTCAAACCAAAAAACAAATCATTTTGAAACCTGGAGGGAGCGGTACTCTAGGAGGGGTCATCATTCGCTCACTCTTAAGATGGGATCCTAATGCCCCCAAAGTTATTCCCAAGACAAAAGTCCAACGAAGCCCCAAGAAGAAAAAGAAAAAGACCAGGTCCCCAAAGAGAAGAACTTCTCCAGTGGCGGGACCCTCCTCTTACCAGACACCACCCCGGAAAAAGAAAAGAAGCCCCAAGAAAAAGAAAAGTCCACAGAAAACTAGTCGCAAGAGAGGCACTTCGGCCAGGGCGCAACCTTACACTCGCAAACCACGACCTGCCACGGCGGTGACTGCGTCTCCGGCAGCTTCACGTTTGTCCACTTCTCCGTTAATGACACCCAGAACTGAAGAGTACTTGGAGACGTTGATCACACCAAGAACTTCTCCGTTGATGACCCCCAAAAGAACTTCCCCAGTGGCAGGACCCTCCAATTTAGTGGCAGTGGCTGCTGCTCACAAAGTACCTTCTCCCAAAATCAAAGTCCATGAAAGATCGGGCATGTTACAAAGTTTACTGGATTTGTCCAAGCAAGAACTGGCTCGATTTAGTCCGTTACGTACCCCTGCACGACGTGTCATGCCTGTCCTCAAACTAATACGCCGTAAAGACAATCAGTGGCGACGCGTTCCAGTATAAAAAAGGCCTGTGACCAAGTAGGGTATCAGTGTTTTTTTGGTGCTCCTAAAGACTCAAAGATGTCACCCTCCAAAAAACCCCAAGGAAAGAAAAGGAAAGGACTGCCACCACGTTTAGCCAAACATGGGGACCTGTTATCTGTCCTGTCCAAAGCTTCTCCACCCCTACGAAAAAAACTCATTCAAACGGCCTCCAAAGAGGTCATCGATACCGTGTGCGAATGTTGTTTGAACGTTTTGAAAGGCACGATCCCTTTGTCCAAACACCAGAAACAATGCTTAGGCAAACATCGTCACGTTCTTCGGAAAATGGTTCAAAAGAAAATTCCCATTCGTCAAATAAAGAAGATGTTGGTCCAACGTGGAGGCATTTTACCTCTCTTGTTAGGCCCCATACTGAAAGGAGTCTTGGGAACCATGTTGGGAGGACTGGTGGGAGCAAGATAAAAAGGCCTTCGGAAGTCCCAAGATCTCAGAATCGACCCCTGACAACCCCATGGAAGGACGAAAACTAGCTTTAGTACCTTACAAACGATGGATGGAATACCATCGGTGGCAAGAACAACGCACCCCGCATTTACCTCCCAATCCCAATTTGAGCGAGATGTCCCAGTTACAACACGAATTGCAGTCCTTGATGGATCGCCAAGATTTGTCCGAAACAGAAAAATCGCAAAAGTACGGTCAACTCTTGCAACGACTGCAACTCTTTCACCAGAAAGCTTTAGACGAAACAGCTCTACCCACTCTGAAAGATTTTAAGACCTTGATGAAAAGTCCAGCACCATCACCAGTACCAGTACCAGTACCAGTACCAGTGGTCAAGACAGAAAAAGGAAAAGAAGAAGAAGAAGAAGGGTTTCAAACTCCACCAGAAAAAGTACGCAAGTTAACAACACCACCTACCTCCAGAATTGGATGGATTAAAAAGATGATGACCACCCCTTCTTCATCACAAGAGAAAAAGAAAGTGAAGACAGAAGTGAAGACAGAAGTGAAACAAGAACCGATATCCCCCGTTCAGACATCCTCCTCTTCAACACCTATTGCCGGTCGCACACGCAAAGCCTTGCAATCCAGGAAAATACCCCAAGAGAAAAAGAGTAGCCTCTTCCAAGAGTGGGTGCCTTATTAACACACAAACACAAAAAATGGAAAAAGTCTTAGCCAGCATTTACTACGATCCCTCGCATCCTGCAGGTTACGCAGGAGTTCAAAAATTGTATCGTGCTGCCAAAACTCGACTGAAAAGTCTCCGTTTACCTCAAGTGCAACGATGGTTACAAGAACAAGCTACCTACACTTTACACAAACCCATTCGACGCAAGTTTGCCAGAAGTCGCACCCGAGTGGAAGGCATCGATCATCAATGGCAAGCCGATTTAGCCGATGTCTCTCATTTGGCCAGCTACAATCGTGGCTACAAATATTTGTTTTGTGTCATCGACGTCTTTTCCAAATTTGCCTGGGTCGTGCCCTTGACTTCCAAATCGAGCAGCGAGTTAGTACGAGCCCTACAACGGGTGTTGAAACAAAGCGGTCGTCACCCTCTTCGATGGCAAACGGACGAAGGCACCGAATTTCTGAACCAAGCTTTCCAAAAAGAATTAAAGAAACGTGACATTCATTTTTTTACCACCGAGAATCCTGAAACCAAAGCCAGCATCGTGGAACGTTTTCAACGCACTTTGAAAGAACGCATGTGGAAATATTTTACGCATCACCACACTCTGAAGTACATCGACATCTTACCGCACCTGGTGCAAGCGTACAACCAATCTTACCATCGAAGCATCGGACGTGCCCCGCAAGAAGTGACTCCCGACAACGAAGTGTTGGTGTTTGAGCGCCTGTTTGGTACGTCCCCGACGAGGGCTGTCCCCAAGAAAAGTGGAGAGTTGACCGTAGGAGATTGGGTGCGCATTGGCAAAACCAAACGCACTTTCGACAAAGGTTACTTACCTAACTGGACGACCGAATTGTTTCGCGTCACTGGACGAGTGCATGGCCGTCATCCTGCCGTCTATAAATTGGAAGACATGAACGGAGAAGTGCTCAAAGGAACGTTTTATTTGCCCGAGTTACAACGTGTCACCAAAAAAGAAGACGACGTGTACGAAATCGAAAGCATTCTCGAACGCAGAACCCGTAAAGTGGGCAAACGACGTGTCAAAGAAGTCAAAGTACGTTGGAAAGGATATCCGCCCAGTTTTGATTCTTGGATCGACGCTTCGCAAGTCATCGACTATAAAAAGAAGAAGTGACCATCATGCCCTTTCACACATCAGACGCAGCTACGTCGACCACTCCTTCTTCACCTAGTTCTTCTGTGCAAGATTTACAAAAACAACCCTTGTGGGTGTGGTGTGGAGAACGTGTGCCTAAAACGCAAATCGTCTTTTTCTGCCAAATCTTCGTGGTGTATTGTGTCATCGGGGCAGCCATCGCCAATTTGAGTTTGCAACAAGGAGACAAACAATTGTGGACCATTTTATTGAGCAGTTGCATCGGTTACCTGCTTCCTAATCCCTCCCTGAAATTCTCCTCGAACGGGAACCTTGTGTCCAGTGCCAGTGCCAGTCACCACTCCAACAACCACAACCAGAACCCAATTTTGGGCGGAGACACGCCTCTGACGTCCACTAACCCCTCGGACAGCCACAGAACTCTGGAATTATGAGTCACGAAAACCAATTTTACTTAACTTTACCCAGTGACAGTTCCATGGAGGTGTTTCCCCACAACACGTTGTGCTGTTACACGGCCAAATTACCTCAGGCCATCCAGTTAGATCACGAAGCCCATTGGGAAGTGGCTTTAGTAGAAATGATTCACCCGACCCAAGTCCTCAATGTCCTTCCCAATCAAAATTTTTTTGATGTGGAAGTTCATGACGAACAATTGCAACAGTACTTGGATACCTATGGCAAATATGACAACAAAACCCCTGGCACAAAAAATCAAAAGTACACCACCTATCACTTGTTCATTCCCCCAGGGTATTATTTTAGTGGTCAACATTTGGTGAGCACCATTACCTCCAGGTTTAATGTCGTGTTTCTGAAAGCTTTGGAAAGTGTCAAAAAAAGTGTCACCATGGAATACCACAAAACAGCTCGTCGCTTCTCGATGAAATTTGACGGGAGTAAGATCCTGTCCATTTTATTTTGTCCTGAATTGTTTGATATGTTGGGCGGAGACATGGACATGAGAATGACCATAATGAAGAAAAACGAATCACCCATCGTTTACGACAACGAGTCTTTTAGCAAGTTATTTCGTGCCCCGGTAGAACTGAACCAAGGACTGAATTTGATGTTTGTGTACTCCGATGTGGTGGAGTATAACGTGGTGGGACACACCTCCGTACCGTTACTGCGTGTCATTCCTTTCAAAGTGGATTCTGCCGCGAACGCTGACGAGGAAGGTGGAAACACTTACCACGTCCACCGCGAATTTGTCCATCGTCACTATTTGCCTGTCAGCAAGTCGTATTTGGACACGGTCAACATTACTATAAAAGGAGATTTGGGACAAAATATTCCATTCACCAAAGGAAAAGTCACGGTGAAACTCCATTTTCGAAAACGGTTCTCTCACGACTCGTAAGTAAGTCATGTATCCAGTGTACCGAGGGGTTGCACGACAGCGAGGACACGGTTTAGGAGACATGTTAAAATCGGCCTTTCGTTCGATGGCCCCGGTGTTGAAACCAATGGTGACACGCGGATTGCATGCCTTGAAAGATGCGGCACTGACGCAAGGCAAAGAATTTCTCCAAAATGTCATCATCGACAAACAAAACCCTAAAGAAGCCTTCATGAGGGCTGGCAAAAATGTCTTGCTGCAAACGGGCAAAGACATTTTGGGCCGACGAGACACACCTATAAATGCCCTGCACGCTACCGAATCAAGCATTCAGCAAGGACAAGGCAGAAAGAGACGACGAAGAAAACACCCTTTCACCAGACTTCAAGCGAGAAAGGCCAAGAAAAGAAGAACCGTTCGAGACTTAGACGTTTTCGATTATTGAGAAAGAGAAAAAATGATGCACCGAGAGTCTTGCGCTTGTTCCAAGACGGAACTGGACCTGTTTGCCATGCCTTCCACCATGATGACCATGCAAGAATCCCAGTGGGTGGAATTTCATCCCGTCTCCTCTTTGACGGAATCAGCTCCCATCGAGTTTGAAATCAAAGGACAACCCGAAGATTACATCGATCTGAATAGCAGTTACCTGTATTTGAAAGTGAAAGTGATCAAAACGGAAAAAACCAATCCAGGAGGCGATGCTAGAGTAGCTCCTGTCAACAATTTCATGCATTCCTTATTTAGCGAAGTGGACTTGTACTTGAATAACAAACTGGTCAGCAGCAGCATGGATACTTACCCATATCGTGCCTACTTGGAAAATCTCTTGACGTACGGAAAAGAAGCCAAGAATACTCATCTGGATGCTTGCGTGGTATGGAAACCTGACACAGCAGGTGTAGGCACGTTTAGCGACACAGTCCTGACAGAAGATGACAATCCTCACAATGTGGGGTTTAACGACCGTCGTAAGAAAATTCTGCAAGGGCGAAGTTTAGAACTGATGGATCGTTTGCATTTGGACATGTGGTTACAAGAAAAGTATTTGCTCAACGGGGTGGATATCCGTCTGATGGCCCATGCCAACGAATACAAAACTATCATTCAAGAAGCCCGACTTTACGTGCGTCGTGTGGAAGTGTTACCTAAAGTGGGAAACGACGTCAGTCAGACGTTGAGCAGAACGACTGCCAAGTATCCGATACGACGCGTAGAAGTGAAAACGTTCACCATTCCTGCTGGACAGCGATCTATGATCGAAGATCATCTGTTCCAAGGACAGTTACCCAAACGTTTGATTGTTGGTATCGTCAGGAATTCAGCCTTCAACGGAACCCACGATCAAAATCCTTTTGAGTTTCAACATTACAATGTGTCCAAGATTGAAGTCAGTCGCGACGGCAAGACCTTGTGTACCCGACCCTTTGAGCCCAACTTTGGTGTCGCAAAGAATTATTTGAGATCGTACTTGTCCCTGTACGAAGCCACGGGACAGTTAGGAACCAACACCAGTCACGGTATCACGTACGAGGATTATGCAGGAGGCTATGCTTTGTGGGGTTTTGATTTCACTCCAGACCAAGGCAGCGACGAGGGACATTTCCATCCTATAAAATCCGGGCAGATTCGTGTGGAACTTCAGTTTGCAAATCCACCTCCAGATCACACAGTGAACGTCATCCTGTATGCAGAATTTGATAATACCATAGAAATCAATAGTTTGAGAGAAGTCATTCTAGATTACTAGAAGCCATGGAAGACTGTTATCCCTCTTTACCTAGTGGAGAAACTTTGGACATGGAATGTGAAGAGACTGTGGAAGAAGAAGAAGTGATCATGATGAAGTCGAGATGGCCAGAACAAGAAGCCCATTTAGTCTCCTGTTTTGCCAAACACTTGGTCGAAAAAATGACGGAATTAATCAAGAAAAATTGCTATGGATGTCAAAACGATCATCCCAGTCAAATTCAACACGATCAATGCCTGATGTTAAGTCAAGAAGAAAAATTGGACGAGTATCTGGACGAAGCTTGGAGTCTCGTCTCGAACAAAGACGTGTTGCATCAGTGGTATAAAGACTTGCGTGAACATTCTTGTCCACCATTAACCACTCAAGAGATCCATCGTATCGAAGCTCTCCTGAATCAGAGTGAGGAAACAGAACGAATAACCGTTTATTCGTCAGACATTTTCAAGCAAAAAGTCAGGATCGAATTGACGACTTATTATTACCTGTGAAGAAGAAAAAAACATGGATACCTGGGAACTTTATTACCTTTTGAACCACAGTTCGTATACAGCTTCTTGGAATCCTGTCGTCTGTGCTAAAGATGAACTCCCTCATCGCAAACCTAAAGACCATCAAGCTTACGTGATCAACACGGACGACAGTCATCTCCCAGGAACCCACTGGGTAGCTGTCTACTTTCCTCAAGAAGGATGTGTGGAATATTTCGATTCGTACGGATTGCCCCCTTTGGAAGACGATATCATCGACTTTATGAGAAGAAATGCTCAAACCACCCGATTCAATAATGTGAAATTACAAGGCACAGATTCCTTGGTGTGTGGACAGTACTGTGTGTATTTTCTGCATCATCGCAGCCTGGGCTATTCCTTAGAACATTTAGTGACTCATTTCGATCCTCGTTCTTCTGCTAGAAACGATGTGAAAGTAGATCGATGGTTTTGTGACCATTATGCTTATCTTTTGTCTCAAGCTAGGAAACGTAGTGTCCATCAATGGCCTAATGATTTCCAACAGTGGAAATCACAATTTCATTCACAACGTTGTCAGCCCTGTTCAAAGTAGATTGTCCATTGAGAAAAAAATGTTTGTGATTTGAAAAAAATTGTTTGATGTTATAGTGTTGGATTATTGTTAAAAAATGTTAGAAATGTCGTTGTTTAGTGTTAAGTGATTTTTGAATAAAAAATGTTGTGTTTAGAAAAAAATGCCTTTGTCTTTTGTTTAGCTATAAGAATGTTGGATTGATGCTCTTTCATTTCTTACTATCCCTCTCATGAACGTTGCGGCTCGAAAACCGTGTGGGATGTTTTCCTTCACGTCCGCGCTTTGACTTTAAGAACCGGGGTTGTTTCGAGTCTAACCATCCATTGTCGACTCATCCTCCTACGAAGATGTGCTCCAAACTAGCTAAGCTCAACGAAGCCTACGTGAATTTGCATAGGGTCAGACACAGTCTGATACCGAAGCCAGAAGAAATAGAGAATGTGAGAATGTTAAAAATCACTGAAGACCTGATAGAAGAACTCTTCAGAGAAGAAATGAACAGGGAAAAAGAAGAATGGACAGAGAAGTACAGACTTCAGAGACAGCAGCAACAGCAGCAACAACAGCAACAGCAGCAACAACCTGAAGCTGACAGAGGCTTTGTCGATTGTCGTATCGACACCAAAGAGTTCTTCTTTTCTTTCTGAAGAAGCAGACCTATCGCCAGAAAGTCTATCCTCAGAGGACATCGCATTCTTAGAAACTAAAAAAGAATGCCATAGCAAACAAAAAAACCCCAGCCCTTTTCAGGGCTACCCAATACTCTAGAAAAGAAATAGCTATTAATTTGCCAATGTGTGTAGGTAGAGTAGTGTGAAAATAAACACTAACTCTTTTTTAAAAAAATGTGAGGGTATGTGATTGTGTGTTAGTGTTTGTAAGTGCTTAAGTAAGTTGGTATGGGTAGTAGATTAAAAATGACGTTTGTTTTTTTGGCTGTTAGAGGTGTATATTAAGGGTTAGATTGGATTGCTTTGCGTAAGTGGATAGTCTATTGAAGTGATTTATAAAAAAATTTACAATAGTGATGGGTAGCATAAAAAAGTGAGTGAGTGTTTCTTTTAGGTCCGCGCGTTGTTTTGGGTCATGATCTAGGTAAGATCAATTTTATGTTATTGGGGGATGTTTTCCTTCACGTCCGCGCTTTCACTATAAATTGAAACTCGCTGGGCAGTCTAGCTACCCTTGTTGATTGATCAACACAGCCAGAAGAATGAATAGCAGAATAGTGAAACTGTTAGAACTCCAGATGCACCTGGAATATGCCAGGCGCATAGTAAACGAACTATCAGCGGAGGCTATCATAGAAGAAGCAAGAATGAAGAAAGAAGAGGAGGAGAGAAGAGAGAGGGAAGAAGAAGAAAAGAAAAGAGAAGAGAGGATGTCGTTCAATATTCCCGAGACAGAGGATTGGGGTGTTGAAGCGAATCATCCTCCCTCTGCGCTCCCCAGAAGAAAGGTGAAAGAAGACTGGGGAAGAAGATGCGTATGTGGCGCCAGGCCAGGACGGTGCAACCATTAGGTAGGTGCATCAGGAGTTCAAGAAAACCAACAGCCCTTTTCAGGGCTACCCCAATACTCTAGAAAAGAAATAACGATCGATTTGCCAATGTGTGTAGGTAGAGTAGTGTAAATATAAACACTAACTCTTTATTAATAGTGGAAGTGAATGTGTTTGTGTGTTTGTGTTTGTAAATGCTGAAGTAAGTTTGTGTGAATAGTAGATTATGGGTTTATTTATTGATTCTTAGCGTATGTAGAGAGTATAGTTAGGGTTATATTATATGAAATGAGAAAGTAGGGGGATGTTTTCCTTCACGTCCGCGCGTTGTTGGGTCATGATCTAGGTAAGATCAATTTTATGTTTTAGGGGGATGTTTTCCTTCACGTACGTCCTTTCAGTATAAAACTAACAGTGTTGGCCATTGGAACCCATTCTACGGAATAAGCAAACAAGAAGATGCCAGCAGCTTCAGCTTTATACAACGATCTTATGGGAAGTTGGTATTGGATGGTCGATGGATTGAGTGTAGTAGAAAGGGTTGAACAGGAATGGAGGTATGCAGTGACAAAAGACTTCGTCTCAAGACAAGTAACCAGCCTCCACTTATCCGTAAATATTGTAAAAGAAATGATAGAGGATGAGGAGAAGAGAATCAGAGGTTTAATTAACCCACCGTATGTCAAAGTGGGTAAGTTAAAAGAAGCGATAGATCATGTGACGAGTGCAAGGTGCTTTCTAGAAGACATTGTAGAATGGACAGATTGGTGTTTCGCGAAGTGGGGGTTAGAAAAACTTAAGAAAGCTGAAGAACTAATGAGGAATGTGCTGACCGAAGAGGTCAAGAAGATCAAAGAAAAGTGGTCAAAGGAAAGAAAAGAAGAAGAAAATAGAAAAAAGGATGAATTCGAAAAACCGAACACAAACTGGATGAAAATCCAAGAGAAGTTCCGGGCCATGGGCCACCCGGACTGGCTGCCGGAAACAGAAAAGAAAAAGAAGAAAGGAATGATGGACAAAATAAGAGGATGGTGGAAGAAGTTAAGAAGTTAAAAGAAGAAGAAGAAAAACCCAAAGGCCCTTTTCAGGGCCCCCATATTTCTAGAAAAGAGATAGCCTTTCCATTGCCTACCCCTTTTTTTATTTTGTTTTTTATTTTTTTAAAAATAGAGACCCTCCCTGTTTCAATTTTACATAGACCCTATACAGTCCCAAGGGTTTTTGGCCATGTTAAATTTACATAGACCCTATATTGTCCCAGGGTTTTTGGCCATGTTAATTCCCATAGACCCTATATTGTCCCACGATTTTTCTCCATGTTAAATTTACATAGACCCTATATTGTCCCAAGGGTATTTTTAATGATAAGTCCCATAGACCCTATAAGATCCCCATTCACTACTCAGGAGGATAAAATAACGAACTTGCGAAAACAAGATTCACTCAAGTTTGTTTACAAAGATCTTTTACAGGAAGCTAAAAGGCAACACACTGCGAAGCAAGAAACTTGGATGCAAGTATTTAATAAAAATATAAGTAGTGAGGAGTGGTCTGATATATATAGCCGGGCAAAATGCTGTACCAAGGATACCAAGTTGATCTCTTTTAACTTTAAATTAATCCTCAGAATAATCGCTACTAATGATTTTCTTAAAAGAATTAACATATTTGATGACAACAAATGTACTTACTGTAAGAGTGAAACTGAAAGTATTGAGCATCTCTTTTATGACTGCAGTATTACTTCGCAGTTTTGGTACCGTTTTATTGAAGTTTTTGCACCTTTTTGCCCAAATATTGTACATCTGTCCAAAAAAGAAACATTTTTAGGAAGTGAACAACTGGACAGTTGGGGTAATTTTCTGCTTATTTTGGCAAAATATTATATTTATACTTGCAGATTCAATATGAAAAATCCTTCTATTTTTGCTTTTAAGCAAATAGTTGGAATGCATAAGAACATTGAAAAATACACTGCTAAGGTAAATAAAAAAGAGGACCAATTTCTTCAAAAATGGACCTCAACAATGAACATTTAACTTGTCTCTGACTTGATGGTAACCAGGAACAAAATACTGTAATATCACAAAGGCCATGTCACCTAGATTGTGTGCCATATGCATGTGTATATGTGTGTGTGTGTGTGTTTTCTTTTTTACTTTCTCTGTAGATTATATTTATTATCCCTAGATTATCTGATAACCAGAAATGTTTGATTGTAGGGTGACCCTGGGATGGTTCCCCGACCCATTGGTCAACCTATTACGGGGTTAATAAAAAAAATAAAAAAATGGATTAGAAGTGCGCGTGGTTCATGTAACAAGGTCAGCCTGTAAAGCTTTACGATGATAATATTAATATAAGAACGGTGATGGACCCTAAAGTTATCGACGCGAGAAAATAATAAAAGTGGAACAGAAGTTGCGAGATGGAATTGCCAAGAAATTCGTTTTAATCGTGAAATATAAATTTGTGTGTGTGACCGGAGATGCTATTTACGGAATCATCTTCGCAACCACCATGGTATTTCTGTAAGTGCGACTGCAGGAATCTTAATTGGTACACCAGTCAGATTTGCTGTAGGCGCTATATCGACAATAACAGGTGTTGATGATAGAGCTGGCAAAATAATTTCGCTACGATTATATCAGCGAGTACATGTCTATTCAGAAATTATTGCTGCAGCGCAAATCAGTCTCAACACAATCAGTAAACTATATTCGGTTACCATCGAAGATATAAAACTTACTAAGATGGAGTGCGATACCGTGTTAGTGGAAATTAAAACCCACCGTCGATTTCGTGCACAGATACGGAACCAGGGCGTTAGTGACCCAAAACTGGTAATTGATTCACAGGCAATGAAATCTGAGTAAACATCTGTCAGAGTGTATAATTCTCTCCTTGCGAGCTCACATCAATGCAGCTCTCAACCCGTGACAACCAAAGCTTCCACGTGCACTCACATGGGCTGCAATCACAGACCCACACGTGTGTTATAAATCTTCTGTAGGAAACGTTATGAGGTATCGTCACTGGGTTTCGGGCATGGAAACGTCAACTGGTAAGACTGTCTCCCATATCATACTACTAATGCCCAGTGAAAAAATATAATTTGTAACCATAATGTATTTAAAAAAAAAGGTTTAGTAAGATGAACCCATCAGAGTAAACGTAAAACCCCTTCCACCCCCATAAATATGAAGTACTACAGTATATAGTATATATAAGGTAAAACATAAAGTGGAAAATTGTATATAAACCGCAATCACAAAAAAGTCCACATATTGTTTACACATCATCATAAAGTATCGCACATCAAGCTACTTTTGAGAAAAACAAACAATTAATATAGCCATGCGTATGTGTAGAGGCTAATTATGGATTATTGGTATTAATAAATCAAAACCATGACCGTATTGTGCATGGACATTCAGAACTACCTCTGCTATTTCTGCTAGACAAAATGATTCGTAGGATTTACCTCGGAATTGCGAATAGGGCTTAGACACGAACTTAGTTTATTGTGAAGATGTCCATGTTCGTAAAATTATTGTTTAGAAGGCGACGCAAGTTTAAGTTCTGTTAGTAAAAGACATTTTGTTAGAAGTTGGTAGTAATTTTCTTGAATTAAGTTTGTCAGACGGCAGTTTGTTTCTTTCAGTTTTGGAATGTAGGCAAATTATGCGATTGGAGGTAATTACGTTTAATTTAATACGAACGAAGTAAGCAATGTGTTTCATTTACAAAACAATTCTTATTGAATCGTTTGCTCAAACAATGCACGAACTGGTTTGAATATTAGAAAGGTTATGAATTATACGGCAACAATTTTTTCCTACATATTTAATTTTGCATGACACATTATACTTTTTGGGGATTTTCTGAAATGGGGCTCGTATTATTAATTACTTGTTTATTCAGATGTGTCAGCGTTCGTACTTGTAGATCTCAAGCTCTCTTTCACAAAAATTTCAGGTATGTTATGTCAAGTCTGAAATGAAACAAACAACAACAACAACCCCACTTGCATAGTTCGATATATGTAAAGAACTGTCAGTTCAAAATTTGATGAAAGCAAATATTTTGTATTAAATGGCAAGTAAAATTCAGTAAAATAACGTTAAGAAGGAAAGGAAGAACGAACTATGTAAGGAAAAAGTTGGTAACTGTTTTAAGTCTACTCAAAGCACCTGTAAGCGTCTTCCCGATTCAGACTACACTACTACAGCCGAAGTATTCCAAATATAATAGGAAGTTTTTAAAGACAGATGACTTCATTGACGAGGAAGTGCTAGGTTCATTCTCTGCGAAATAAGTGGTGGAGAAAATGACTTGTCAAACTTTTTTTCACTGAAGTTAAAAAAAGATTGAGATTATGTTTTAACCACTTCGATCTAACTTATCTGTAAGGATGCCCATCTCTCTCTCTCTCTCTTTCTCTCTCTCTCTCTCTCTCACACACACACACACACACACACACACAACTTTGACGCAGACACACGTGGCTTTATGGCAACGGGTGGTGCGTGGTCAAAGATAAAGTAAAGATGGTAGCGATAAGACAGTCAGAAGAGCAATTATAGGAAAGACAGAAATAATTGTCAGTGTACGTTTTCGTCCCTTCATACTCAGACCAACCCAGCTACCGTAGCGGCAATGAGATAATGAACCGTAACTGCCATAGCCCCGATAATCACTGGGTCTTAGCTGTCTAGTTCATTAGAATGTAGAAAGCTCCTGCTTGTGAGATCCCAAGTGAGGAGCATCTGCAATTATTGATGGTAATTTGAACTTATAACAGTTTGTCGATGCTGACTTTAGTTGGAACTTTTTCCAGCGGTTTGCCCTAGTTTTGCTATATGCTAGGGTCAGGTATTTGTCTGCAGGTATGTCCACTAAGTTGTTTGCTATCTTGTACAACATGGTCGTCTGGGCCTTGGTTTGCCTGGATTCAAGTGATTCTCACTGGAGATGGTTCAACATTGCACTGACATTGCTAGCATTATGATACCTATATGGTGAATCGAGCAGCTCTCCTCTGAACTATCTCTATCATATATATATTAGATCTTTATTATGTGGGTTCCACACAGTTGAGCAGCACTTGAGGCCTGGTAGAACTAGAATGAAATATGCTGCACTTTTTACTTTGTTATTGTTCATTGAAGGTTGCATCACAGGAAACCAAGGTTACTGTTCCCTTTTTTCACTATCTTGTCTATGTGTCTTTTCCAAGAGAGGTCTATGGACAGTTCCACCATGAGATATTTTGTTGCCCGCTCAGCAGCTAGCTTGTGTCCCTTAAGCATATATTCAGACAAGATTGGTGATTTCTTCCTGTAAACTCTTAGGATGCTGGATTAGTCTGGGTGGAATGAGATACCAAAAGTTCTTTCCCAGAGGACCAGTTAGTTCAGGATGAATGATCTTACAGTCCTTTTAGACATTTATTTCCTGGTAGACTAAACATGGTTTTCAGCAAAAATAAAACCGTGTTCATTGATTCGATACAGCAGTTTCAGTTATTGGGTCTTTTCACACCCAATTTCTTGTAGAAATCTTCTTAGGCCATCTGTCACACAAATGTGGTGCTATAGTGTTTCTGCTCTACCCCTCGGTTCCCCGTGGTAGCTTGACATGTTTTCACAGACTAAGGCACTTCCGTCCGGTCCATTGAGGTTCTGACTGTCCCATTTTGCAACAATTTATGCCCAATTGTTGATTAGTGTTTTGTTCCTTGTAAAGAACAGAACTCTCTCTCTGTGAGATCTCACATTTAATCTAATCGTAGATAATAATGTATTCACTTTACATTATGCATTTGGTCAGATTATTGTCTGTTTGTTGAGATTCTAATCAGTTTTACAACTCTATGGGAAACTTAAAAAAATTTTCAGTCCCGCCGTGGGGAAAGTTCAAAAAAGCTCTTCCGGACCAGATGGTTATTTAGACCATACTCCTATGGTCAGGCTCTTTTACACTTTTTGACAGGCTTAATATAGGTTGTTATTATTTTGAGCAAAGTTAAAATATGACAAAAAAGTTTAGAAACATGAGGAAGAAAGATTACTTGTACTCACTGCACCACTAAATGTCATAACAAATCGATTATAGGATCATGGTTGGGGACAGGGATATGGCAGATTTCATTGGCAAGGTGGACATTGAATACCTGACTTCCGAAAATGACAGCACTGAGACATACACAAGCATTGATGACTGTATAGACACAAGCAAAGATGATGATGGAGTGACAGACACTAACAATGATGAAAATGCAAAAACACAAATTAATGTTGTATCCAGGATTCTCATTAGATTTCAAAACTGAAGAGTCATTTGACCCATGGTGCTTTCTCATTAGTCATTTGTTTTTTTAATCATGAGCTCATAGCTGGGATTGTTCATTATCTGTGGAGCAAACTGATATATAAGAATTCTTTAAACTTTAAGAGATTATTCTTCTTCTTAGAATCATTACCAACTTTCTGTATCTTTTGATTCATAGGGTCAGAATGGTTGCCACTGGCATTAACATTTCACTGATTGAAACAGAATGATAATCATTTAAACACAATCAAAGTTTGTTAACTTACCTTTGACAAACTGCTCTGGTGTCCTAGTGGTTAGAGCATCCACTTTGAATGCAGGAGGTCGTGGTTCATGCTAAAGACTTATACAAATGGTACTAACAGCTCCCTCACTTGACGCTCAGCATTGAGAGGTTAGTGTTATGATTGGTCGGCCTGGTGTCAGGATAATGTGACTGGGTGGGACATCATGCTACATGTCTGTGACATGATGCCCCAGTGCTGGACATCACTATAAACTGCCACACTGCAGACATCATAGCAATATAACTGAAATATTGTTAAAGCTATGTTAAAAATCCAAATCACACACACACACATACCTTTGACAATAGACATTTGTGAATCACCATATTTTCCAGTTTTGTTAGATTAATTATAATTTGATTGGCACTCAAACAAATGCCAATATTTGATCAAAAGTTAATCTGATCGAGTTAAACCTGACTCCCTCTTCCTTTCATAATTCGTAATTGATAGCCCATACTTTGTAATTGATAGCCCATGCTTTGTAGGAAGGGTACTTAAGGTTGTATTTCAGTGTTTAAGAGGTTGGTCTAATTTAAATTCCAAGTGACAAAACCCTAGGATATCCATCTATTGAATACCATGGTATCAATCCTTACTTGCCTGATATTGGTAAATAGAATAATTATCTTTTCATTCATTATTTCATCTTGTTAATAAGCTGACATACTAGCCAAATTTATTATGACTGGACAATACTTCACCATTTCTTGATTTGCATATTACAGTCTATGTTTTTCTTAATGTCAAAGGGCAAAGAATCATGTGATTTTGATGGTATTTGTAGGGAAGAGTCAGATTGCAGTTTAGTAGTGATACTGGAACTTTTGGCAATCAAATGTATAAGCAGTGCTGCATTGAAAAGTGAAGACTGGATAGTCAGCTCAAAGCTTCAAATTATGTGTTCATTTCTATGTAGTAAGGGTTCGATACAGTGTTGCCTAATTTTGTCAGTGCCTTTTTAAAGTGATGGCCTCTTGCTATATGTGCATGGTTTCACCCAGTAGCTTTTATTAGGGAATATGCTCTGACCTCATACAATAACATAGCTGTACAAATATCTAAAATAGTGTTGGGAAGTTCAGTGGAAACTCTTAGTACATTTGTGTCTGGATTGTCATCATTTGTGTCTGTGCACTGTTATGATTGCTTGTTTGTTAGTCTTCTCTTCCATCTTGATTTGTGTCCATGCACTGTCATGATTCTTTGTTTGTTACTCTTCACTGTCATCTTTATTTTCATTATCTTCATTGTTATCTTGATATTCTTCTATGTTAGTCATAATGCATGATTTTTTTCACAAATTTTGATCTGATTTTGTAAAAGAAGATTATATGTTGTAAAGTTTGAAATATATTTGAGCCAATCCACTATAAATTTTATCACATACATTGTAAAATACATAATCCTCACATTCTTTCATTTTATGAATACACAATTTCCCTCTGATAGTGTACAAGGTTTCTATATTATTAATCTTATTCTTTGTATTATATTCCAATAAAAAAGAAAATATGAAGATTAAGATAGGTAATGTGTTGGCTGATAAATCAACCCCTGACCTATAATAATTTTGACTGGCGGTTTAGGGGCTGATATCGCCTATTCATTAAGGTAATGTGTTGCTATAAACAATATGATGGGCAAATAAAACTTAAATGACCAATTTACCATGTAACTCATTTTAAGCAGCAATAATTTTATAAAAAGATTGAACAGAATATTTTGTTTGTCTAAAGTACTACGCATAATCACATAATCAAGTATACTAAATAGTTAGGGGCCCAGAGTTACAGAGTGGTCTAAAGTGCTCTCCATTACGGATCACTGCCATCTCACCTCTATCTGCATGGGTTCGAGTCTCGGATTCAGCTAATGTGGGTATGTGAGAAAGCTTGCCAGTAGCTTCTCATGGGTTGGTTTTTATTTCCAGGGTTTTTCCTACACCATTAATACTGGCTGCCATGCATAGTCTATCGTGTGCAAAAAGATGGCGTTAAACCATACAACAACAACAACAACAACAGCTAAGTAGTTACGTTGTCTGTGAAGGAGTTTTTAATCCAGTAAAAGACTTGTAAACATTTTTATACTTCATTTAGCTGAAGTTCTCTCAATAGTGTTAACTACAGGCTGCTCTTCAGCTGATGATGGGGACCAAAAGTCAAGAGCAGCCATTAAGGACATCCAGGGCACATCAGGAAAATATCAGGAAGGTGGCTGTGACAATGCATCCACAACAGGCTTTGTTTATGGAACTTGATCAGGTATTTCTGTCTTAGACTGAAAGGAAAGAAAATATTATATCTTAAAATAGTTAAGCTATCTTTAAGATTTGGAACTGAAATCTTATAATAAGGGCTAAAGTTATAAAGACATTTGAAAGTTTGTCAGGTTTCATTAACAAGGTATATAGCACACTCAAGCAAAGAAAGGAACAAACAGATGTTAGCATACTTTTTGGCGGGGTATTCTTTATTTTGGGTATTTGTAGATGGGTAAATCTTGAAATTAAATACCTACAAACAAAGTTTTTTTATGGAATTCCATGGAATTAAGTACTACAAAAATGCCTTTATTTACAACAAAAACTGATATCCATAAAAGTAAAAGAAACTACATTATTATTTGTTTTTTCAAGATGTGAGTTTGAAGATTCTGAGTTTGTGGCATATATAGTTTGTTAGGATGCTGATTTGATTTGTAACTTATTATAAAATAACTCCAAATGTTACAAATGATGTTACTGGGACTAGTAGGTGAGGGGAGGGGATAATGAAATATGCAATTACAGTATAAACAACAATTATTGGAATATTATCAATTGTATACTTCTGATAATTCATAGAATTTTATTCTAATCCCATCTATTGTAATGAATTGTGTGGTAAGTCTGCCTCTCCCCTTCAGCCTTCCACTAACTGAGGCAAGGTATCCAGTACCTAATGTTAGGTCTTAATTACCATATATACTTGCTTGTAAGTTGAGAAAACTACAAATTGCATAGATCCAGATCTGCTGTCACATAATGCACCAGCAGATCTGGGTATGTGCAGTTTGTTAGGAGTAATCAGTAGAACAAACAACATAAACTCTGGTCTGCATGTGCATTATGCCATGACAGATCAGGATCTATGTTGTTTGCTATTTTAATTGACTTAAAAGCAAGTACATATGGTATGAGTGCCTTGATTACCACTTCTTTCTATGTTAAGCAGACACACAATCAACATGAATTAGGCTAATGTATCTAAGGATAAAAATGCTTACTTGGCACCATAGTGATTCCAAGTTTAGTATCTGAAGGTGTATTTTGATAGCCCACTTAGGTTAGTTGACTTTTCTGGTAGAGTGTGACCCTGCTATAACACGGTAGTTGGGAGCCATAGAACCTGACCATGTTATAGACTGAACCATGTTATAAGCAACCAGGTGAATTAGCTGAAGAAGATTATGCAATTACCCCAAAAAATTTGCAGCTGTGGAGGTAAAAATACATGCTTCATTGGCACAGTTACCATCTTAAATTGATGCATATTAAATGAGAAATACACCTGTAGTGAAAACAAGAGAAGGCATATGTAATATTTTACTTTATTTAGAGAACCATGGATTGGTGTATATATATATATATATATATATATATATATATATATATATATATATATATATATATATATATATATATATATATATAATGTTTATATATACATGTCTAATGTATAGCATGAATAGAGTATCAACACCGAAAATATGCACACACATACATTTAAAATATTAAATAATTTTGTCACAGGTCATATAGGTATGAATTCAGTTGAAAATCATAGTACTATCATGTAACAGATGATGAAGCACAGTTACTTTTCAGTACGCCCCAAGTTGGTAAAAGTATTTTTTCATTTGCTTAAGTATTTTTTCATTTGCTTAGTACATTTTCATAACAATTAGTGTTTCAAAGGTAATCTGTTTTCTTTGAAATTTCAGCAAATTATTTTATCTGGGTACATTATTAAAAAAGGAATTGACCATCATTTGGTTGATTGTAGTTACTGTTCCTCTCTGTCTATTGAATAGACCAACAAGTAAGATGTTGTTTTTTGTTGTTTGTTTTCTTTTTTGTTTATTTTTTTTATACATTTGTGGTGTTTTCTTTCACGCATGCATCAGAAATTTAACAAAGGGTCAACGGAAGATAGAGACACAGGTGTTCTGGTCTGATGACAGGGATTACTGTAGAAAATGTGAGTGTTCTGGTATGATGACAGGGATTACTGTAGAAAATGTGAGTGTTCTGGTCTGATGACAGGGATTACTGTAGAAAACATGAGTGTTCTGGTCTGATGACAGGGATTACTGTAGAAAACATGAGTGTTCTGGTCAGATGACATGGATTACTGTAGATAATGTGAGTGTTCTGAAGGATTTAATTCTGAGTTAAAAGAAAAGGAATTTTACTTTCCATCCATATACAAATGTCAGTCTATATAAATACATTAATTACTAGCGAGTGGCCAAAAATCTGATTTAGATAGGTTATGAGATATTGCCTCGTCCGGTTGATCTCCGCTACCAGAAATGTCAGCAGCAAAAAGGCGGATATCTCAAAATATACAGTACTCATCTAGATGTCAATATAAGCGGATTATGATATAACAATGCACTGTTAAAATGGTTTGTCAAAATGGAGAAGGAATTTGTTTATGTAACAATAGATAAATTTCAGTGCATTTTATATCAAGTATGTGGCTTCCTTTCATGGGGCCTCTGAAGTTTTCCACTTCAAACTAATGGTTGTATGTACAAGTTTAAACATCCAACAATTTCACACCAAAAAAAAACGGCACATGGTTTATTTTGCCGCCAATAAGGAAAAACAATTACAGTATGAAGCATTCGCAATTCCCTATGCGATCCCAGAATAAACTTTTTGCATGTTATTTTTCATACATTTAAGAAGAAAAACTATTTTTTAGTGTGTGATACAAATAAGTATAAAATTTCAGGAGCCACGCCACAATTGTCTTGTTTTATTCATATGCGATCACTTCTCCAGAATGATAATAAACTTTTTACATTTTTTCGTACTTTTAAGAAAGAATTTTTATTTTCTGCGTAATAAGAAAATACATGTATATAAAATTTGGGGAGCCACACAATGACTGTATTATATCTGAATTTGTGTTGTAATAAAGCGTGTTATAGCGTGGTCACACTATGTCTGCTTTTCTTCACTGCAGAAACTGAAGTGCATATTGTATGTTTTTTATGGAAAGTCAAGAAAGTTTAAAAGGTGAACATTTCCATTTTGCTAAATGTTGTTTTTGAATTACAGTCAGAAATAATGAAAATTCCATATCCTTTGAATCATCTTCCTCACATTTGGTGTTTTAAATGGATCAGGAGTCCTCATTGCTTTCAGTACTTTTATGTTTTCTGTCAAACAAAATGAGAAATTAGAAAGGAAAATTTAAATGTATTTTTGTCCTAGAGATCTATGCATTTAGAGTGATGCCAGTAGCATTAAAAGCATAGTCAAAAAAGATGGCATATTCTCTTCATCCATATGCCCATAACGATATGCATAAACTACCTTTGAAATTATCCATCCAGTCCAAAACTGATAATATTCTGGTTTGGTCAATACAAACTTGAAGTATCCGTCTGTGGCCAGCTAAGAATTATACAGGCTTATAAAAAACCTGGAACTTAACATTTTAATGATGCTGGTCCTGCAGGTCAGTGAAAAATTCATTGAAAAGGTAAACACTATATATAAACAAAGCCATTCATAATATTGTGATTCAAAATTAGTTTTTACTTATTAATTTTTGCAGACCATAACTGATTATTGCCAAATTTGATTGGGAGCTAAATTTTGAAAATACATAGGGCATATTTTTTTGTTAACTTTTCTTTCAAAATTTAGCATGAGCTTTGCCTCTGAGTTGTAATTGTACAATATTAGCTGGAGAATCCATGGCTTTTGAACACATTTGATTGTTGCAAACATTAACTCGTAAAGTGGAAAATTGCCATACTGTAAGAGTAATCGTATTTTTCAGAATCGTCCTCTGGCAGCAATCATACAAGACATATGTGAAAAGTAAGTGATATTTACTTAGGTCATGTTTTAAATTGTTGTACGTGTCTAATTTAGGTGCAGGTATGGTCCAGCCTTTTTTCAGGAGCCACTGAAGAGACAGAAATGCTTTGGCAAGATAAAAGTAACTGTTCAAGGGAGGGAAATATGGTGTTCCTGCTGACATTATAATGCTGTGTAATGAAACAAATGTATGCAGTGTTATAAGTAAGGTCACATTATACTATGGGGCCCCAGGTGGTTGAGTGGTCTAGGGTGATCATCTTTACACATCACTGACATATCCCCTCCATCCATGTGGGTTAAAGACTCAGACTTTGCCAACGTGGTATGTGTTTTAGCTTCAGTAGACTAAATTCCCATGGTTCTTCTTGGTGTTGTCCTGGGTCTTCATCAACCAAATATACTGTCTGCTATATATAGCCAATCATGACCCATAACAACCAAACAACCAAATATACTGTCTGCTATATATAGCCAATCATGACCCATAACAACCAAACAACCAAATATACTGTCTGCTATATATAGCCAATCATGACCCATAACAACCAAACAACCAATGTTATACTATGACATATTACTGATTGCAGTTAAAACTTTGCCCTAATGTGTTTTTCTATGATACATTACTGGTTACAGTTAAAACTTTGTCATAATATGTTATTTCAAATATGTATGCACAGGATATAAATACCAGCAAAATTGAAAAATTTGAACACATAAAAGTAATAATTTATTAAATTCTGCATTATTAAAGATTTCTAATTATATATGACTGTTTGTTAATTGTGTATGGCTTAAAAGTGAACCTCCATCTTGGGCACTTAATAATAGATTTCTCCTTGATACAGAGTTGTTGTTTGATCATTGAATTTGATTTGCCAATAATGTCAAAATTCACCACCAATGTTTGCTGGCCTGCATGAGTCTACATGATGATTGTTTACTGTGACATGATGTTTGTTGAAGTCTACATGTTTGCATATAAATGTACAAGTACTACAATATATACTCACTTATAAGTCGAGTCGAACTTCAAACAACAAAGATCCTTAACTGCCATAGCATAATGTGCCTGTAGATCAGAAGTATGTTGTTTTTTCTACTGATTACTTTTAACAAATTGCACAGATCCAGATCTGTTGGAGCATTATATGATGTCAAATCTGGGTCTGTGCAGTTAGCAGTTGGCCTCAAGGTGAGCATAAATGGTATACTGAGACCAGGAAATGATTAAGTAGGAAATTATTCATGTAATAAATGATCCAGTACAGCGATACTTTCATTTGTACAGTGTCACATGCCTTATACCACCTTGATGTTGTGTACACTTTGTAGGTAGATAATTGTTACATGTCACAGGTGAAAATCTTATATGCTGTTTTTTTTGTTTCTTTCACCAGTGACTCAATGCAACATAATGTTCATTTTTCTCATAAATATGAATGAACAAAACTGTGTCATGAACAGTACAATGAAACAAGCTCATACATGTCAATAAAAGTGCCCATTTGTCAGTCGATAATTGTGTTATTTGGAAGAGACGTTTTGATTGGCTCATTTAGTTGGCATGAAAGCTCATGTATGGTCAGCTTTGCAAGAAAATATTATTTGGGTTTACAGCAGTTGTTTAAGCAAGTTTATACACATTCATTAAAAATGAAGAAATCATATCACTGGCAGCCACTTGTAAAAAAACAGCTTTGGTTGATTTATCACTCATGGCATGCAACGATGTTGGTATGTATGACTAAATTATGGCTATTAAATTAAACAGGATAATCATAAAGTGGAAATTGAACATAGAATTATGAAATCTTAATTCATGTAAACCTTAATTACTCTTTGATGAGGAAATCCCATTCCTATATATTTAAACTTTTTTTCTCTTCCAGGTGGAATTTGCAAAATGTAGATGACTATTCTATACAGTTTTCAGAACCTACCAGGAAATATTACATCACAGAGAGGGTAATATTAATTTAAAATTGTATTTAAGAAGTCTGATTGAAATACATCACTGTTTCACAGAAAAGCCCCATCCTTACCATGTTTTGTTATTGTAGAAGTATTTTCATTTATAATTTATATTTTTGAAACCGTGTTCAATTATGTTCCTTTGTTTTTTTTTTGAGAAAAGGCAGATATAATCTTGTGTACATACACAAGTGCTTTCATTCTTAATGCTGTGTACATACACAAGTGCCTTCATTCTTAATGCTGTGTACATACACAAGTGCCTTCATTCTTAATGCTGTGTACATACACAAGTGCCTTCATTCTTAATGCTGTGTACATACACAAGTGCCTTCATTCTTAATGCTGTGTACATACACAAGTGCCTTCATTCTTAATGCTGTGTACATACACAAGTGCCTTCATTCTTAATGCTGTGTACATACACAAGTGCCTTCATTCTTAATGTTGTGTACATAAGTGCCATCATTCTTAATGCTGTGTACATACACAAGTGCCTTTATTCTTAATGGGGGACTCCGAGTGGCCAAGTGGTCTGAAGCGCTCTCCGTTATGGATCACTGCCATCTCACCTCTGTCTGCATGGGTTTGAGTCCTGTATTCGGCCAATGTGGGTATGTGAGAAAGCTTGCCAGTAGTTTCTCATGGTTCGGTGGTTCTTTCCTGGGTTTCCTGGATTCTTCCTCCACCATTAATACTGGCCACCATGTATAGCCTATTGTGTGCAAAAAAATGGCGTTAAACCCTACAACAACAACAACAATCATTCCTAATGTTGTGTACATACATAAGTGCCTTCATTCTTAATGCTGTATACATACACAAGTGCCTTCATTCTTAATGCTGTGTACATACACAAGTGCCTTCATTCTTATGTTGTGCAATTCCTCCATCACCATTTGTGATCAGGGCTTCAGACCTTGAAATGTAATTGCTTGGTCTGTATATGTGCACAACAGTTGTGGAATTTGATAAGCAACTGGGGTTAAATAGTGTGTTGACATCAGTTTGACTAACTCCTATGCTGCAAGTCTTGCATATATGGGAATTGATATGTATGATCGCTGACTTAATGTGTCAACATTTGTCAGATTGGATCTTGAATAAGCTCAAGTTTAATGCCATGGGAACATAAAATGTGGCCATGGGGTCATAATTAAAAAAGTATTTAGATTCCTACCATATACTGAAATGCTTATGCAGTCATTGTATGTTCAGTAATGACATGGAAGACATGGTTGCAGGTTTAGTACCCACCTAGGTCATATCAGGTGAACTGCCTCAATTTATCCTTGGAGAAGGCACTTAGGTCCCAATATCTTGGTGTGATACAGCCAGTAACATGTTAAAATTGCTGTTAAAATCAATCCCCTCCCCCCAATAAAATTTTGGATAAAGAATCATTTATGATATACTTTTATTTACGATATTGTTTTATTTTATAAACAGGTATTGTGGTATGTTGTTATATGTGTATATAGTTTTTTATCTTGGTTTGTGCAAAACCATTCACTGGGTAATGAAACTTGGATTATTTATTGTTGATCTTTGAATGGCATAAATGTTTTATTGGTACTATTTCTTATTGATTCAATGGCTATTGAATTAAGTATTTTATATATAGCAGGCAAATTACTTGTTTTTGCATATTCAGTGCAGCACAGTTGTTCACACTCGCCTCCATATTGGGTTTTGGCCAATTTGGTTCTTACTTGGATAAGTTGTACTCATTTGGGTTGTTTGATTTCTGGTCTTATGGTTTCTAAGGGTATCAAAGGACATGTTGGGAACTTGCTAGGAGTTGTTGTCCTTGGCTGTCAAACCACCCAGAAGATGATTAATAAATTTTGCCATTCTGTCACTCAGTTCTATTTGAAATATGTTCCTATTCCAGATTTTGCCAGTATTACAGGTAATTTCTCATTTAGTACTTTGAGGATCTATTTACCCAGGGATTCACACCAGAGTATTATTGTAGTTACACTGAAGTTTGTATTTAGCACTGTGAGCCTTGTTTTACAAAAAGATTCAAACAAGAGTATAATTGTAGTTACACTGAAGTTTCTGTTATGCACTGTAAGTCTTGTTTTACTAAGGGATTCAAGCCAGAGTATCATTGTAGTTACAATGAAGTTTCAATTTAGCACTTTGAGCATCGTGTTGCCAAGAGATTCAAACCAGAGTATCATTGTAGTTACAATGATGTTTCAGTTTAGCACTGTGAGCATCATTTTACCAAGGGGTTTAAAACAGATTACCAATGTAGTTACATTGAAGTTTATAGTTCTTCCCTTTAATTTGGGCGCATAAAAAATAGCTAATTATCTTTTATTACTACTCAGTAACAAGTGAGTGACCACATTATTCCATCTTTTTAACATATGTATATATATATATATATATATATATATATATATATATATATATATATATATAGTCAGGGGCCCCAAGTGGTCTAAAGCGCTCTCTGTTATGGACCACTGCCATCTCACCTCTGTCTGCATGGGTTCGAGTCTCGGATTTGGCCAACGTAGGTATGTGAGAAAGCTTGCCAGTAGCTTCTTGTGGGTCGGTGGTTCTTTCCTGGGTTTTCCCAGGTTCTTCCTCCACCATTAATACTGGCCACCATATATAGCCTATCATGTGCTGAAAAATGGCATTAAACCCTACAACAACAATATCTAGTCATGGTTATTTATTCCTCAACAAAACTTGTATCATATCATAATGAATACTTTCTCCAGTTTCGGTCTGTCTGTCAGCCTTCTTGCCTTTCCCAAATTGTCAGTTTTGCCATAGTTATTTATAGATTATTTTATTTAGCTTAATAACTATTTAAAAAAATTATTGTTGTTACATGGGCATTTTGTAAATATTCATGGACTCAGCTTTCCTTCTCACCACTTCTGTCACATGCACCAATTTGCAATGCACATATAGCAAGTAACATTTTGCCTCTTACAGTCCATAGGCAGTTTTGGTCTGACAAGTTGAATTTCTCCTTCAAATACATTATATTAGGAATATTAGGCTGCTACCTCACAAATCCAGCCCAACTAAAAGATGAAAATTGTGTTTTCTGTTGTATTGACAAAGGGCAATAACTCTTGCCCATTAGATCCCCTTACTGCTGCCTGGTGTCATAATTATTTTATTTCGCTGCTGTGCTGATAACATCATACATTTTACCTCCGACAATACAAGCCTCTTAATGTTCCAATTGGACCATGCAAATTTCATTTTGGATTTATTGTGTGGGACAGTCATTCTTCTGCAGGTTGTGTACATTTTTTTGTTCAGTTTGTGCCAGATCTAAGTGACTTTGTCACCTTTAGGGCTGTTCCAGTAAAACATATATCCCTCCGGGGATGGCACTTCAAAAAAACTTCTGTAGGAGGATGTGTTTCGAACTATTTTGATTCTGACAGTGGAAGGTTGGTTAGGAAAATCACTTCTATTGTGGGTTGTGCTAACAAAATGAGAAATCGCTGGTGGGGTTGTCAGAAAGAAGGTAATAAAAAAACCCCGAATATATATTTAAAATCGCATCTACCCTCTCCCAGTGGTCTAACGTGAATAAAACATTGGGTCAGAAAATGATGCGAGTGCACGTAATTTGTACGAATTCGCGTACTTTTAAAGCAGTGATACGCATTCGGCAAATTATGTCAACACCGCAGATATAAAAAAAATTGTGCTTTGCGCAGTGTGCAATTTTTATTAAACTTTCAAATTTAACTTTAAAAGTGCATTTCGCGACATAATTCGCGCTGCCGCAGCTGTCTCACATCACTTGATGCGACATCCAGATATTTGGATACTTCGGTTCGACATGAATGGCTGTTAAACTAAATTTGATTCGTTCTTTGGCCCTGGAACAAGCATTTTAGTTTTACAAATGCGTGTTTCCAATAAGGGCCACACAGGAAACCAAAATGGTTGAATCACAACATGGTATATCTTCAGACGAAGTTTTCGTTGGCAAATACTGGCTGGTGATAGCTATGATGACAATGAATTTCATGTATATTGGTCTGTTGGACATTGGAAAAATGTCACTGGAAATACCAGTGTGTAATTTTAAGCCTAAATTGATGTTGAGTGCGTGTCCGATGTACGTGTTGGATGGACAATATACCAGTTACATTTGTTAAGTATACCCATGTCTAAACAAGCAGACTATGGGAATGTTGGACTTAAAACCCTAATACAGTATTATTATGGAAGAGAAAAATCTGGCATAAGAGGCAGCAAAACACTGATTCAAGGAAGTGAATCTTTGGCAGGGTTCATGTTAGTACTAATATTAGTACCCTTACTCGTTCCTCGTGGACAGGGTACTAACATGAGCATATACGTGTTAATGGAGCAAGCCGGGTGTGATTCACACCCGGCGCTCTTTTAGCCTAATAATAACACTTTAAACATATTCCTCACATATAATCCAATAAATTGAGTAGTCCTCTTATTTAATACAGGAAGTATCGAAAATCATTGTAGAAATAGTTGTAAAATCTCGTTTACCTTTTTTAGCCGATATTTTCGTTTAGATGTCTGCCATATTATTTCAAATAATGATTACTTCCGTTCTCAGCCTCGTTTGTTTGTGTGCCATATAAGGACATTGACGCCTTATTTGGAAATGTAAACAAATCGTAGTAAACATTTGGCGCCGTTTGGGTCAGAAATTCTGCGCATTAAAAGTAAATACGGTTTATCAGCAACTTTGAAATTCCACCACTTGATTCATAATAATATAGTGTAGAATATCCAAATATGATCTGGCAAGCTTTACGTAGAAAAGAGGTAACGGTGAGAGTCTCGCGTTATCTGTCATGGCAGACAGAATGAAGTTAGTGTAACCATGCCAATTTATTTTATCATGTATGGGCTTAATAAATTCAAAATAAGCCAAACTTCTTTCACAACATGATTATAATTATGTAGTTGATTTCTACACTGTTTGTTTTCTCACTTTAGTGATGATTTTTTTTGCTCCATTACATGATATGGGATCAGTTCGTAGCCTCAACCACAACAAATCAAGTTGAGGCTACGACATCCTAGCTAGGTTCACGTTAGTGAAAACTGACAGAGGTCTCGGAAACGCTTATAATCACGCGTATTTGGATGCCAATTCTTTTTATTTAGGTGGGCGGTAAAATTCAAAGACTTGCCAGTCCTGCTTCAGTTACCTGTATAGTGGGAAAATGTGTTGATCAGTTAGCTGTGATGATATTTACAAAGACAGAATTTAGTGGTTGAAAGCCCCCCCCCCCCCCCCCCCCGGTCATCACCATTATAAGAGTACATCAAAAGAACATGCTGCAATAGCTAAGCAGCGAGATCAAAGGCTTTGACTGGCAGCTGGGTGGGAAAATATACTGATATTTACAGTACTTGAATTAAGAGGCAGAAATACCCAGAGATGTACTTGTGGTCATTTATAACAGTATATAAAAAAAAACAACTTTAGCTTTCATTCTTGTGTTCATTTCCGAGTGTAACAGAATAAGAAGTGCACGTGACCTCGGAATCATGACATGTTGAGGCATAGACTTCAATGAGTATTTTGGGGTTCAACAGCAAACTGACGAAGATTGTGAGATTCAGGAGGGGACTAAACGTTGCTAGAACTGATAGTTTGAAAGGGTCATTAGCCAAGTGTAAGAAAGTGTGTGATGCCTAGCTTAGTGCTTTGAATAAGACCTTCCTTGGATCGAAAAAATTCAGACTCACTCTGATGGAAGAGCAAGAGCTATGTCAGTGTTTTAAAGAATGTAGAAATTAAACTCTAAACCAAAATGGGAGTCATGGACTCTTAGTTTTAAAATCCTAACGAGACCTCTGGTTCAAAACTTTTCTTTCTGGGACAGAGATATCCAAGAGAGAATACCCATGGGGCCATACATGTGAGATGTTGAAAATTGCACAATCATAAAGAACAGTAACTTGTTCAAGCTAGTTATGCATATGCATTTCAGACGGCAGGCAATGAAAGGAGTTCACAGCACAGAATAATATTCATACACCGAAGAGGAGGATCATATTAAATTCAGAAACAGTTAACAGATTTATGCTCGTAGGGAACATCAGAGAATCCCCATACAACATAATTAAGTTTGTGTAGATCTCAAGTTGGCAGAACCACTGTTCAACAAAACAAGAGAAAGACAAACTTTTGTATCATGCAGATGTATGACCAAATGATGTACATGCTCTCTATGTGCAAAAATTAAATGACATTAAACATAAGAGACTGACTGATCTGTGTAAACTCGAAGCAAGATGGATAAAAATTTGTCCTGTTTGTGTTCGGTTCTTCCTATGTATATTTTGATCATGGTGGTATTTTCTGCAGACCTTTTGGCACTTAGTTCCGAGGCATGATTTGGTGTTTGTATTGCAAAATGGATAACTAAAAATGTATACTATCTAGTACAATACATTTTTAAGCAGTATCATTAAACTGATGATGAAATTGATGAAAGAATACTTGAAGTCCTTTACTACACTACTAATCTGTTCATCATGATTCTTTTTTTTTTTACCATCTCCTTCAGTCTTACTGGTACCAGTGCTTTTAATAAAATTGTAACTTCTATTTTCTTGCAATCTAAATATTTGTAATGATGTGTTGTTGTCAAAAGGTAAAATGTGCTTAGTGTTGTAAAATCTAAAACTATTAATTAGCAAGGAACTAAAGTAAAAAGTGGACAGAAATTACTGCCATATTACAATGCTGTTAGAAACAACAGAATAGTTGTAAAAGATGTATTTTGCACAAAGTTGTAGAACTAACGCTCGTATTGTTACCACATATTCTACTTAAATAATTATATCGTTATTTCTGTATATTCCTATCAGTATTTTCCCAGTGGTAGTAATTTTCTGATCTGATGTTCATTTCTGGTACAATTTTTACACATCAAGAATTCTCACCATATCATTAAAAAACAATGTAATCTGCACCAAATTGAGTTGCTTGAGACGAAATTAATTTTTTTAACCCCCAAAATCACTGAAGCTATGAGTTCTTGCATTAAAGTCTCACATTAAATAACATTTGAAGTAGCCACGATAGTAGTTTAGGATGCAACTGTACCAATTTCGCCTTTGGTATATCCAAAACTTGAATGTGTAGGAGGAACATTATGAGCTCCAAAATAAATCAATTTTAGAACCTGTTCATTGACTATGAATCAAGTATCTGAGTCCAACTGAATTGCTAGAAATTTTTGAATTCTTTTGACAACATCATAATTAGCTGTCAAATATGGAGTAAGCCTATAGTCTTTATGCCATCCCAACCAAGACCCCACCACAACCACGTGACCATGCCCAATGACATAACAGTAATAATCACTATACAACTAGAGATGACATCTCTTCGAGAATTTTGATTTCAGTAGAGCTGTAACAGAGTGGAACAGTAAGAAAGACTGACAGATATTTAAGTGTTAGGGAGATATTTAATAATGGCTATTCCCACCACTTCCTCACTGGAGATCACACACACACAAAACTTGGAGTACATCCTGAAATCCTGTTAGCATCCCTGCAGAGGAGATAACTTGACTATTCAGTTTTATTGGTCTCTGGTTATCCGATGGTATTTCTGTTACTTGAACATTATCTTACAGTGTGTCCATTCAGCATGGTCGAAAAAGGCTTACAACCATTGAGAGTTGTTCAAGGACTCACATCACTACCGATGTGAAAGAACGAGAACCATACTATAAATCAGTGAAGATAAAATAGAGCATATATATGTTTGACTGTCCCTGATTGATTGATAATGAAAGTAAGTTTTAGTATAAGCAATCTTTTGAGAGCTTGTCTTACTTGTAACTGAAAAAAGTGAGGGACATTGTTTTATTAACATAATTTCCATCCCTTTACAGACCCGAGTTTGGACGACTCATTACTGAAATCAGCAGCTGACTCTTTGGTGCAGTATTGAAAGCACACATTTCAAATTTGTATAGATCCAGAAAATGGTGGGGCTGTTAAGTTTTTTTCTTCTTCACAAAAGCTGTCATCATAGGTGTGTCTATACTGATATAAATTTGATCATGAGCACTCAAAATTTAAAGTTACTGAATTTTAATATCGTGGTGTTTGCACAAATTTACAGTGGGAACCGAAGTAGTGCAGAGTCCTGAACTCTTGAGTTTTGTGCAGAAATATGGAATCCAAGCAGATTACATCCAGAAATGTAGAGGTTTTCAATCTTGGATTTAGTCTTCCCATTGTGTTTCACACTGATATGCATATTCACAGAACATTTGTATAGTAATTAGTAGGAAAAGTGAGAAATTTAGATACATATCATAAACAAGACAAACAGTATGTGGGGGGAGAAGATCATAAGAACAGGCTGGAATGGAGAAGTATAAAAAAAACAATAATGAGTAGAAGTGTGCCTCTTTTTTATGTGTGCAACATTATTTTCTTGGCTTCAGTAAGAAATTTCATCAAAAGGAAGATAATAAAGGGTGTACAGTTAACTAAACCAATATGAATTTAGCTACTTCAAAGCTGTATCAAATTGATTTTATCCTTCTGGTCTGTTTCTGTCCATTCTGGTGATATGTCCACTGAATCAGTATGGTTGGAAAAAATACTTGGCAAATTTAAAAAATTAAAAAACTTTTGGCAGATTATGATTATACCCTACTTCTGCCTGAGAGAGTGTGAATAATTTTATTTCTTGGTTTGTTGATTGTGGTTGTTGCTCAATTCAAATTCATCATTGAAAAAACATTGATGCATTCTCATACATTGTTACAAATATTTATTACAGATGCATATCATCAGATATTGGTGAATATAGCTTGAATAAGTTATAACAGTTCTAGTTGGAACAATGAACATTGTTAAGAGAAAATCTAAGTGAGCTAAATGTAAACCTTTTGGCAGTGTGTGATGCAGGATTGCTCAAGACTTTTCCATCTCGTATGCTTACCATGAAAAATCCATTTGCACCTACTGATGATGACTTTTAGGTAACTGTCAGAAAGGCATAATTGACGATATTCGACGATATTCTAAGGTCTGCAAAACTTACTTTAGTCAAAAGTTATAAACTCATACAGCTGTGGCAAAAATGACTGACTAGTACCTTTGCTGCTGTGGCCAAGGTTGATTAGTTGGTTGATTCAGTGTGGTTTGATTTTGGGTTTTTTGGTGATTTTTTTTACAATATATTAGGTGGAGGAAGAACCCCGAAAGACCACCAACCTAAATTGGTTGATCTGTGACACAAACTCACTCTGTGAGATGTTTAAGTGATGTAAAAGCAAGCACCTTAGTACACTTGGGCACATGGAGCCTCGGTTGATTTGATGTTTATCTCCAGTAGCTGTAGTCATTGAGACATGAGATCTCCGGGGTTTCAGTAGATCATTATGGCCTTTACACCATTTTCAGATGAAGAGAATCTATATATGGCAGCCAGTTTTACTGCTGAAGAAAATCCAAGTCCTTTTGAGACACTAAACACCACTTATGTAGAACCACTGACCTTCCACAAGTAACTGGTAACATTCTCATTTACATATTGGAGGCAAGTAATCACATGACAAGCATCTTGTACCACTGCCATGGAAGCCCCTCAGATCTGTATCACAAGACAAGCATCTTATACCACTCTGCAATGAAAGCCCCTCAGGCCATAGGTATAAGTCTCATATGAAAGACTAGAAGTGGGAGATAGAACCTGTGACAACTGGATTGAAAGTGCAGAACGTTACTGCTAGGCCATCAGTGATGATGATGATGCTGTTGACAATACAGTTAACTGCAATGACATTGATTTTATGAGTGCTCTGGGAAAAACGATTCTTTGACTTTCATCCATTTTTTTAAATCTATGATATACAAATGTTTGATTTGCTATCATTTTTAATAACTTTATATTAGTCTTTCAACAAGGCGTAAAAATAAGACATTGGTAACTGAAAAAGATGTTCTTACAAGAAATTATGTAGTATAAAAGTAGACAAATATGCAACATCACTTCCACAGGCATCATTGTTTTTTTTTCTGACAAATCATATAAGTTTACCAAAACATTTATTGGAAAAAAATAATAACAATGAATCATAGAATCTGACCACACATTTAAAGCAATACAAGATTTAACTATTATTCCAGTCAAAAGCAGCATGCCTGAGAACAGAGAAAAATAGCAAGACATATTGATCACTTTAGGAAACACAGAGTTTAGTAAGGATACAAATTCATGATTTCTATATTAGAATAGAAATATTTATTATAAAATCTGTATTCATGGATGTTAAATTAGTAGGTATTAAGGGACTGATCAATGACATCTTCAAATAATAAGCCACCATGAAAATCTGATTTCACAGTATCAGAGACATACTTGGCTGACAGAAAAACAAAGAAAAGGACAAAAGACTGATTATAATGAATGAATACAAATAAAAATATGCAGTAGATTATATGATGTATATGAATTCAGTAGATTACCTCCAGCCAGCTGTCATTTAAAACACTTGTCCCCAACCCAATATTAAAATTGCTTCTACCGCCCACTAACCCATAGCCAGAAATTATGTTAAAAAATGTACTTCTGTAGGGGGCAGTGTTTCTCGATTAAAACACATCTGACGGTGGATCATAATTTTTTTAAATTGCTTCTGTTGTGGGTTGGTTGAATTTGAAAGTGCCTTCCTCCCGGAGGGTATATGTTTTACTGGAACAGCCCTTTTGGACTTCATCTATTTGAGACCACATTACACCACAATATCATTGACCTCATGTTTTTATTTATGGGTTAGTGTGACTCTATAACTATTTTCCCTTTCTTTATTAGTAATGGAGATGGTATTCACTATTTTCATTAGTAACAGGGGTGATATTAACAAGTTAGTAACTTACTGAATTACTAATTTATGCTTTATATTTCTCTTCTTGTGTTGTTTCAGTGGGAATGTCAGCTAAATGCATGAAATGCATAAAGTTCAAAGCAAAGGAAGACAACCATGACTCGTGTATTGTATGTAATGTACATTGTCTATGCCATGCAGTGTATATAATATGTGGTCAGAGGGAGTCTGGGCTATAGTAGTCCAGAAAGCAGCAAAAGGGAGATGGAAGATGGAATAAGTTGAGGAAAGATAGCATTGATGTTCTCAGTATACATCTCAAGCCTGCCTCCATTGTGAGTCTTGTGGGGGATGCTGGTTCCTCTCCACTAAAATTCATCATTTGCAAACATCAGCCAGTAACATCAGCAGCATGGGGAGGAGGATCATGTGGAAATAGTTCAGTCATCCACCTTTGAATGGCTGCATTGTTTGGTCAAGGAGATTATGATGCAATTATTTATATCCTGCCAAATATTACCTCTATTTCCCTTACTTCTGCACCATTTTCTGACTAACTTGGGGAGTGTTCCCCTCCAGTTTTTAGGCAGCCCAGTGGGTATGATTCCCATTGCATGCCTGAGCATGGCCTTCAGGCCTGTAAGTCTGGATGCATGTTGTTTGTACTGGATCCAGTTTTTAATATAACCGTACAGTCACCAGCCATCCAAACATGGGGGCCTTTTTGATGAAATGGTCTGGCCAACTAGGATTTATGGGTATCTTAGTGACATATCTGTCCATCTAACCATGCTGTAGACAACATACCCTTGTTATTACAGATGTTTCATTGAAAAATCTGTCCATTCAGGCAGGTGCTTGGAGTGATGGGTGCTGGTGACCGTGTTCTATACTGCCAAAATCCAGGCTGACCATGCACAAGGCAAACCAGCTGACAGTTCTGGCAGTGCCAGACTTTGTATGTTGCAGATTGTGTAAAGATAAAGACCACAATTGCGGTGGGTTTATTCCAGGCTGTTTTTTATTCACAAGGTGAATAGCAAGATGAGGCAGATCATTGACTTAATTTAAAACTAACAAGCAAACAAGTTATTGCTGTTTGTCTATATGAAATAGAAAAAGATGATTTTCATCTTTTAGTAGGGACGGAATCACATGGCTCATATTCTTAATGTAATGGGATTGGGTAAATATTCTCAGAGAAACACAATTTACTTAAAAATTTGCTTTCTGAAATTTCTTTTTTTCTGTTTTGTTTTTTTCTATCTGAAGCTTGTACTGTTACACATAACTGCAATGTGCAATTTCAACTTGTTTTTGGTGTTGCCATCTGCTTGGGCAGTCTTTCAATAAAGTGACCACATAAAAACAGTTTCATCTTGATCACATTACAATGTACAGATGTTCTTGTTTATGAAAAGATATGTGCCACCAGTAGATGAATTTGGTCAGTTGCATGTATTTTGTATCTTTTATGATGGAGTTGAGTCTGAGTGAAAATGATAGCTTTTCTTTATTTTGCAGAACAGAGGAGAAATTCAGAATGGGAATGTTCTTCAGCTGACAAATTCACCTGTATGTATAGATATTTTCTTGAAAGATAAAATGTATTTTTAATGTTAGAGTTGTATAATTAAGATAAAGCAATATAAAATGTTATATAAGAATCAGGCTACAATACTGATGCACAGCTTGCACATACTGTATCAAATAATGCTTGGTAAATTACATCAAAAGTGATCTAAAATTATTCAACAAAATTTGCTTCATCTAATGCATGTATTTCACAAAGATTCCCCTCTGTCTTTTCTTCTGCTTAAGGGGAAAAAGGAACAGTTATAATTAAATATACATTCATGTTTGAGAAGAAAATGTTAACAGGTATGTAATTATTAGGTTTCTTTTTTTAAACCAAGAATAGATAATGGACCAACACTACAATTGCTATCTCATGTGAGATATTCTTTCAGTTGAAACATTGCCAAGCATGTCTGTGTTAAATCTCGAAGAACATGGAACTGATGACAATAATTGGTACTCATTTGGTAGCAAGTACATGGTGGAAACAGTGTTCCAGCAAAGATGATCTGTCAATCACTGAGCTGACACTTTCCATATTGGCCTGAACCTTTCCCTTCCAAGACCACCATCCCCAGCTGCTGTAAACAATCTGCTGTGCTAGCTTCCTTCTTACCATCTATATAAGCAAAAATGTACTACATGGAAAATATAGTGAAAGCCTGAAAACATTTATGAATGAATCCCTTTAGCACCAGAATTCTGAATGAAAATTATATATGT
Organism: Sinohyriopsis cumingii; assembly: GCA_028554795.2. Lineage (NCBI taxonomy): Eukaryota > Metazoa > Mollusca > Bivalvia > Unionida > Unionidae > Sinohyriopsis > Sinohyriopsis cumingii. The sequence goes on along the minus strand of CM068838.1, from coordinate 114,571,910 downwards.
TTATATATTTCTTTATATCCCTATTGTCTGAAATAATAACATTTTTGTGGACTGTCCTAACTTTGTACCCATCCTTGATTCATGCCCCATGTTGTGACCTCATGCACGTTTTGCGATCCTGATGCCATCAATTGGGTCAGTTCCTTTCGTTGACAGTGACTGTGCTGATTAAGACATATTCAGTAAATTAAATTTAAATACTTACTGCATTTCAAATGGAAACATAATGGAAATGTCCAATTTGACTAATGCCATATTGCCAGGAGTGAGTACTGGCTGTTCAAGTCAGGGACGCTGTTCACATGTTTGCCTTCTTATTTGTGTTCCCCACATTAGATTTTTATGACTGCAAAGGTAATGCAAAAAAGTGGTTACTATAACACGCTTTTCTTCAATCATGTTAGGAATAATCATTTTATTGGAAAACAATACAGGATGAAGTGTTTCATTGAAATATTTTAATGTAAGGGAAAAAATCTTAGTCATGAAATAGCATCAGAAATATCTTTTGAAAATTCACTACATCTATTAATACGATAATTTCATTGGAAGTTTGAAAGAAAAAATATAAATAAAAGCATCATATATTTGCATTGATATTTTTATCATCATTACTTGTATGTATTTCATTGCAGCTAATATGCATTTGAAAGAAATGAGATATATTACAGATGCAGATATTAATAATACAGGGACATTATAAAGAATTGATTTGTATATTTTGACCTAATTTTAACATACCAATCTTATGTCAGGGGACATTTATTTCAGGCGAACAAAACATTGACATACATCTGGAAATAGACAAATTTTGACACGCTTAGAAAAATTGTAGCTAGCAAAGAATCCTGATAATTTTTCAACAGTTTTCAACTATGAATAAATTCCTTTTGAGTTTATAAATGAAATTCCATTAAAAGCAACCTTAAAAAATATCTTATGTTTCAGAAAATCTGCACATCTGTTTGCATTATTTTTAATTTAAATATGCTTAATGATTGATGGGGATTATACCTAACAATAAATTCCTGTTGTCTCTACAGAGTGAAAACTGTGCAGTCATTCTGAAATAGTAAATTAATAAAAAAACATACCAGCTTTTACTATTCACAGGGGATTTGCAACAAACTCTAATATTTGTTTTCTCATGTCACGTAAAAATGACCAGGTTATTACTTTGTGAACAGATTGCATAGCTGAAAATTGCTAATGAACACAACATTAAAGAAAAACACTGGCAATGGAAAATTAACATAAATCTTATGTAATCTGGACAACATATGTCTATCCCATAATTCCTTTTATAACCTTGGAACATTATGGGATGGAAAATGTTGTCTTTGATATAAACAGTTTGATGCACAAAGGTAAATTGTTGTAGGGTTTAACGCCATTTTTCAGCACATGATAGGCTATACATGGCAGCCAGTATTATTGGTGGAGGAAGAACCCGGGAAATCCCCAGAAAGAACCACCAACCCTCGAGAAGCTACTGGCAAGCTTTCTCACATACCCACATAGGCCGAATCCGAGACTCAAACCCACACAGACATAGGTGAGATGGCAGTGATCCATAATGGAGAGCGCTTTAGACCACTCGGTCACTCTGGGCCCCCACAAAGGTAAATATGATGCTCTATGGATGTGAGTACCATGCAACATACAATGCAACCCATTATGAAGACCCCAGGTTCTGGTTTGCAATGCACATACTCAGATGTTCTTGGCCTTGGCACCTAATGGGACAACCCATGCACATGGAAGTTACTCTCAGAACTGTCATTTTTGTGCTGCAATCCATTGAAAATCTTCATACACTCCCAGTCCTTTCACAGAATGGAATTAATCTCCTTATGGATGTGATCACTTAAAGCAGCCATTATGTTGGAAAATATTAGGACTGAAGGTTCAAAGACATCATTTCTGAAAAGGAATTATCACTTTTGATAATAATATATAAAACATCACTGCTGTACACTCATGTTATACTTGGCTTGGTTGAGCATTATTCAGTTGAAATGACCAATTAATCAGTTACAAAGAAAGTGATTAATTTTCATCTAAATTCCACTCTGTACTCTTTTCACTGTAGTGAACTTAATAAGGGCTCTTGGAAAAATTGCCCCTCGTTTGGCAAGACATCGTATAGAGAATTATTCAGATAACAGTTGATGATTGTTTTGTTTGCAGAAACTGGTGATCATACATGATATTTTGTCCAGTTCCCAACACAAGTTTAGATCATGATCTGTCTTTAGGCTCATAGGAGATCTGGATCTATACTGTTTGATGTACTTTATACACAATCACATGTATTATCTTTTAGGCCAAAACTGCTCAGACAATAATTGAGAAGTTGAAAGATGGACGAGCCCAGGAAAAATTAGAGTCTCTAAAGATGCTGTCGGATCTCTCCTCCGATGCAACATTTGCTCAGGAGTTTATCAACAAGCAGGGCTTAACGCTAGTTATTGGATTTGTTGTGGGAGGAAAATTGTAAGTTTCTAGATTGAGGTGAAAAATTCCCAAATCAGGCAATCCTAGACCTTGCAATTTGCCCTTAAATACGAAAATTAAAACATTTCATATGCATATAGACTTGGTTAATATGATATATGCAACCTTAAATATTTAATATGTTCTGTTATTATTCTAAATATGTATTGTAAACGTGGGCTGTTGTTTTGATCTTAAAAAAAAGACACTTGATATAAATATTGTGCAGAGTAAACAGACTGAAAATGATTAAAAACCAGTAAATGCACACTTTGGGCATAATTCATATTTAATATACATTATCTATGCCGCATGATGTCCCCTTGATCCCAAGATTGGCACCAAATCCAGCGAAATCGCCAATTACTGCTTCCACTCATGCTAAGTAGCATGTTGTCTAATGACAGAGCGGCTTGCAAAATCCATATATTAAGCAGTTCTGAAGTCTTCTACATCAAAATAAGTTCATCTACGATGGGAAGTATACTTTGTCTATAAATTTCCAACTTTTCTGTTCTTCCTGTCATTTGCCAGCTTCACACACATAGGCACCTTTGGTACATACCTTCACACTTGCAATGGCTTCTCCTCACATTGCTATAACCATATTAATTAATCTGGTGTGTGATATAGAAAATTAATTTAATATTGCTGTATAATTTACACTGAGTCAGGATACATGCTGTTCACTTAGTACATTATCTTGTCTTAGCATCTAATTTCATAGTTGTATACATGACGCTTTACTGATTTTACCTGTATAGACCATCATTGGACCGTTTCCTACAGGTAGCATTGTCTCACAATGAATATTGTAATGTTCTCTTTGTCAGTATCAATAACGACCCTTCAGTTTCTTCTTAGTGTGCATGTTTTTGTCTGTAATATAGAAAACTTGTTTATATTACTTACATAGCTTCCATCATGGTTGGACAAGTACAGGTAAGTTTTCTATGCATGGTTTACTCATTAGTGTCCAGCTCAATAATGGTATTACTGTAAGTGACACTTTAGTTATTTTACCTGCAGAGGCAATCAAAAATTGGACTTCATAAAACTCTGATTGCAATGGGCCATGACCACAATCACTTATACAGTATCATCCACCAGAAAATGAACTTGTCCATTTCCATGACTCACATAGTGCTGCTAGGCACTTTCTGTATAGGATACCCAGTTTGGTGCTGTTGTACCCAAGTCTGAAGAAAATTTCTGCCCACTCTGATCAGAGTGCATTGCCAGCATGGATTGAAGAAGATTTCTGCCCACTCCGATCAGAGTGCCTTGCCAGCATGGACTGAAAAAGATTTCTGTCCACTCCAATCAGAGTGCCTTGCCAGCATGGACTGAAGAAGATTTCTGCCCACTCTGATCAGAGTTCTTTCCTCCTCTTTCCTCGATATCATCTGCCAGGTCTACAGTTCCAACATCAAGTTGTCATTTCCTATGGAAGAATCAACTTTTGGTTGCTTCCATAAACTAAGAAGTTGCTGAAATTTTGGGATTGCTAACATCTTGAGTTACAAGTTCCAAGCATCTGCAAGCATTTTGTCTCACAAATGCCTTCTCCATTTTCCATTTGGATACTGATGAATTGATTCAAAATGTCATGACCATGGGATCAACACTGGATCTGGTATCTATGGCAGTCTTCAGTAGGTGGAACAGTTTTTTCATTCTCTGACCTCAAATCTAACCAGAAATACATGGGAGCATGCTTATAGAATAGTCCATTTCATAACATAGAGGCCCAACATCCTATGGCCATGGCTGTAACAGCAGCTATGAACTTACAACAGGTGAAATGAGATGCAGTGTTTTCCACCTCCACCTTATTTAAAGACCATCATAGGCTATGCTTACAACCCTGATCATCTAATCTCTTTATTGATCTGGTTGATGGAATTCGCAACAAGCCACCAAAGATATATTTCTTCCATCCCTCACAGTCCCAGCTACAAGGGAGAGATTTGCAAGGCAACCAACAATAGGTTGCAGGAATGTTCCTTGAGAATGTGCCACTGGGAAGCAGTCCTACCAAATTTACAACTGTCGAATACCACAGGTTTCCTAAACTAAGTGGAAGAGTCAAAGGGAGGTCAATCATTTTCACTAGTGTTACATGAGACCCTCCCTGTCTCAGTTGACACACATTCATTCCCCCTGCCCTTGTCATGCTCATGGATTGATAATGGAATGCAGCAACAGGTTTTAATGCCATCCATTGTATTCACTATGCAGTCATTGTGGACGTGCAAGAGGCATGACTTCATGTCCCCGCTCAGTGGGCCTCTAGAAGTTCTGTGATTCACATGCAATAGGCTACAAAGCAACAGGCTAATTATATATTGGTGCAAGACATTACTTCATGTGCTACCAGACCTGTCAACCCTCACGAGTTTGGCGTGAATTTTCATGAATCTTTATAGTGATTCATGGATTCACACATTGTACAAAAAGATCATGAATTCCCAGATTCTCAATCAGCTTAAATCAGGAATAAAATAACATTTATCCTGTTAAGTGCTAGTCAAAATAGCAGCATTGGTCACTGATGTCAATAATGGTCCTGTATTGCTAGTTGCGATGTTAGTAGAACTATAGCCAATTGTTAATGTTTGCCCTGTAGCAAACATTTTAAAGTATATAATTATATTTACAATAGAAGTTTTGCAAATATTCGTGAAGAAAACTGGGGCCCAACTTTGTTTTTAAATGGCACATGTACATACTCATAGCAACTGTAATTTTTTTTAAACAGACACTATATGAAGACCGCTTTTTTGACTGTAGGAATTTTTGAGATACTGAAAGATTAGCATATATCATAATTTGTTAGAGTTCATTTTTTGGTGCATGCACCGACAACGCTAATCGTTAACTGTTCGATGTTTCATCTTCTGGATTAATATCATATCATGATTAAGCTATGCTACACATAAAATATTTTCACCTCCAAGGAGATGTGTATTCCACAAAATGTGAAGCATAGATTGGAGCACACCAAAAATTGACCATGCATTCAGCCATGAAACATCAATGTACATTGTGCTTTTCACACATTAGTGTGCCGCGAATGTTTAGAATTTGGAATCTGCATCAGGGCTCATACCGTTGCTTTCAATTTACCTGTCATACATGTACTATACAATAATATTCTATAGTACATGTATGACAGATAATTGTAAGCAACGATATGAACCCCTGTGGGCACATGGCAGAATGATGTGAAAAACACACTGCTAGCAAAAAGCATATAGAACAGAAGTCCTGCAAGCTACCAATGCTGAAGCATTGTTGTAAGTTTTCCTGTTCAATATAATGTCATTCTCAGATGGAGATAAGCAACAGTAACAGTGAAAGGGTATTTCCTAATATGAGGAAAAATAAGACAGCTTTAGTACCTCCTTACATGCTGAAAATTTCCAACAAATTTTAGTCACCGAGATCAACCACCAGGCCAGAAACCTGAACTATATTTTGAAAAAAATTTACCATAGCCCAGCTGAGGAAGTTCAAGCCTGCCTTAGCATCATATCATGACAAATAGCTTGAAGTTTGTGTATATCAGTAAATTTGGCTGCAAATAAATTTGTACATGTAATAGGTGTAAATAATGTTTAATATATATTTTTGGATTTTCATATAATGCAGTACTGACCATTAAAGTGGATGGAGCTAGTGTTATGATATAACCTTTCACTGCTTGTGTTCAAAATTCACTAATTTTTATCCCTCATTTCACTAATTGTGAGTCTGGAGGGTTGGCAGCTCTGTGTTACTCTCCTTTTTGTTCTCAGTCTCCTTGTCAACAAGGACATCTCTAACCTTTTCAAGATTTTAGTTGACTAGTTCTGGAATTCATGTTCAGATAAAAGAATACCAGGGTTCCCATGTTACCGGAAAATTGGGAAAAAGTTGATAAGTTTTTACTAACCATAAAAAGTCCTTAAAGTTTGAAAATATTGATGAAAGTTGGGAAAACACTGGGAAGTTTATGACACCACTTGACACCCAAAGTGTTTATGTAATTGAGTCATAACTAAAGTGATTCTGAGTTAAATTTATTGAGTTCTGACCAGAATATTCGGAGGTTGCAGCATGGATCATTTGGATGCTTGCCATAAACATATTTGTTGAGTCAGTCCAAACACTCCATGCATTAGATTCATCTAGTAGATTTTTTTCCACAGACAGCTCAATATCCGTATTTTATTTTACTTGGAAGGTATGGAAACCAATCTAGCATCACAAGAGGACAACATGGTGGTGGCAAAGCTTAGCCCCTTACCAGATGGCCCTTGTTAAATTTTTTGTTAAGTCATATCTGCATGAAATTGATATGAAAATTATCTATATTAAATCGATATTAATTTTTTTTATTTTCTCAGAAATTGAGAGTACATTGCAATGCCGCTATAACGCACCCCGCTAGAACATAAAATCATATATAACGCATTCGTGGTGTGACTCCCAAAATTTTTTATTCATTCGCACATGAAGAAAAAAAAAATCTTCAAAGTACATGAAATAGTGTATAAAAATATATTATCATTATGGGGAAGAGATCACGTATGAATTCGAATTTAATATGATCGTGGTGTGGTTCCTGAAATTTTAAATACATATATGTTTATTTTTCTCATACCAGGAAAAAATATATATTTTTTAAGTACGAGAAATAGTGTGTAAAACATTTATTATCATTTTGGGGAAGAGTTTGCATATGAATTTTAATATAATACAATCATGGTGTAGCTTCTGAAATTTAACAATATCACCAGGTTCTTGAAGTGTTATGCCAAAATAAACATTATCGGAAATGTTACTTATTACTGGTCCATGAGCAAAGCCAGTAAGTTGTCCTTGTGATTGTCTTCAATTAATTTTGTATACAATCGTTGCTCAAACAATAGCCAGCATGTGTTTCTTCTATAACTGCATACACAACCAAGCAGCAGACAATGCGGTGGTTGTTAAAAGATTCTCACAATTTAATAAACATCATAAAACAAAAGCCACCAACATGTTTGCTGATTAAATACATTACTCATGTGACTTTTACTGTACCATATGTGGCTACCACACGGTGGCAGCAAATTCTAAATTTTCCATATGCAATTGCTCTGACTCAACACCCCAAACTAAATGTCCAAAAGTGAAAAATGGGGTGGAATATTCGGAGGAAATCCGGATTAGAAAACAGACTGCTCTTTGTTTTAAGCCAAATTTGCTGTCCAAAATGTTGAATCTCTTAGTTGAACTTTGGTGTGAAACTATTACACGGTGACATGTAGCTTGAAGCATTGGTTTCAGAAATTAAATAGAACACAGGTTAAATGGGAAATTTTCGTCCCTTGTCTTATATATTATAAAACGATATGAGACCCTGTGTGAATACAGGTTTAGAGACTGGTTTATTGAATTGCAAGAAGACAAATAAATTTTACAGAAAATTCAGTCCTTGTTTATGCAACAGTATAAATTTTTGAAAGTCTTTTGTCAAAATAAATCGACCCTTTTGTAAATGTTTTTTTTATTGATAGATTTTTAATCAAATCGTCTTAAGGAGTTTAGGTTGTTTGAAAAATCTTGCTTGGTATTTTATTGGCATATAAATTCAGGGTTAAACATTTTTCATTACAAGATAAGATTCTAATCCTTCGTTTTCATTGTTTTTTTTCTTCATACTTTAGAATTAAGGGTTTAAAAGGAAACAAAACTAATTTATGTTCATTATATTGTTCCACATAGCAACATAATGCAGTCAGCAAAGTAAAGTTAGAAATTTTGTTCTGTACATTGAAATGACTTTACATGTCAGTTTATAGGAATATAGTCAGACTTGTTTTGTGTTATACATTTTTTGGTGTTGTAAATGATCATCTTTTCTGACTTAGATGTTTTGGAGAGGCTTGACCGAAAAACATCTTTAGATTCAGAAAATGCATATGTTACAATCAAAAATGTATTTTAATGCCAATCAGTAATGGTCATATATGTACCTTGAAAAAAGTAATTTCATTCTGGAAAAACCATGGAAATTTATCTTCAGAAAAGCGTGGGAACCATGGAATATGTTCCACCAGGAACAACAATTAAATTCGTGCAGTGATAGATTCCTTGTCTATATGGAGGAATCCATCTTCTAGAGTATTTCTTTGCCAGCTGATGTTTGCTCAGTGCAGTAGTGGATGTCTTAGTCCATGGTTGCATTTGTGGGCTGCCATAACAATGATTCTGTGGTCCAGATGGAGGCTGAACCATTGGACCAGCTTTCACAATCTGCACAATTTGAGGTTGCATCTTGAAGACAGAGAAACCACTCCTTACTCACATTGGGGATACCTCTGTCAATCACGATTGCTACTAATGTTTACACAGATTACTGGGGGAGCAAGTTTCCTTTTGTTTAGGAATACCATAGGATTGTGGCCCCTCAGGAGCATTATTTTCATATCAACATCTTTGGGATGAAAGCCATTTTGAAAGGTTTTCATTGGTGGCTGGAAAACCTACATGGGAATGGATTTCTCAGTCAGTCCGGTAACTTCACTGTGGTGACTTACCCCAAATAGCAAAGTGGAACCAAGTACATGTACTCAGACCTTGGTATTCTTGTTTGGGATTTTCTAAAGTTTTGTCCTCAGTGAAAATCCACATTCAGGTTCAATAGATTTTACACTGGCTGATGTATTGGCGGACTCATTGTCCAGCAAGAAGGAACTAATGCAAACAGAATGGTCTTTTCACCCAATAGATGCTTGATGCGATTGAGCTATAATGACCTTTTGGCGACAAGGTGGAATGCCAGAGTCCACACCTTTGTCACACCAGTCCTGGATCCAATAGACCTGGATAATTTATGCTTTTTCTGTAGATCGGAATAGCCAGACGTATTCACTTCAACACCTCAGGTTCTGAAGGCAATATAGGAATAAAAAAAATCTGAGTTTATCCTCATGCTGATTACTCCATTCTTATGGGAAATCTTTGACCAACCTCATCAGAATTATAACACAGTCCTGGGAAGGGAATCAAGTCATTCCCTCTGCTCCATTAAGCAGCCATGATGGCAGGTGTTTCATCCCAGCCCAGAGTTAATGAACCTGCATGTCTGGATGCCCTTAAGAACAAATAGTTCTCACAACAAGTGGTGGAGAATCCCTTCATTGACATGACCATCCACCTTAGAGGTGTATGAAGGTATTGCATTATACACATGAGCACTTTATTCCAATGTAGGCATCCATACCTCAGTAGCTAACTTCCTTTGGCTCTTTGATGAGAAACAGCACCAATCACAATTAAACCTACTATTCCATGATCACTTGCACAATTATTTTGTCATGGAATAGAGGATATCACACAAACCTAAGACCTATCTGATGATCTGTTCATTTTGGATTTCACCTGGCCACTGATGATGTGTCCTTGCCCTAGTGGAATTTATCTTGGGTATTAACTTAGATGAACAAGACACCATTGGAACTGCTCTCAAGGACTTAATTAGTTCACCTCTTATATAAATCCAGCCTCATCACTGCATTGGTGATCAGCATGCAAAATCATTGAATATATTTCATATTGATGGACCCATCTTCATGCAGTTCCAGCAAGATAGGTCAGTATCACTTATGAAGCCCACTGTTTTCATTGCCAAAAACAGGCTACCATTCATGGATAATTAGATATTAGTAATATTACTGTTTATTCTGGACACTTCATATCAAGACCATCTACAGGACCCATTGTAAGCTACAAAGTGGTATTCAGGAAGACAGTCATTGCATCAAGGGAGATCATGCCTCATTTTGCCTTGTAAGAGGGGAAGGATGATATATTAACATGGGCACTTTCATCCTGAATAAAGTAAAATATGTTTCATCGATAATACTTACCCAATCACAATACACCCTCCATGTATTGGACTAAACCCACACCAATGAATTTGCTTCACATATCAGCTTAAGAAGTGAGAACATTACCACAAACATTGTATATGAGTGACACTGTTCTCTAACTGTAATTATCAATGCCATGGGATGGAGATCTGAGTACGCTTCTGCAGTTTTTATTAGAAATCTTTAATCCTAAACGGGTCAGTTTGATCTGGAGGAACCTTACCTAAGGGCAAAAGGTTACCTTTCTAGGTTGTTTGACAGTTTCATACAGATGCAGCTTCATGACTTCTGCTGGATTATTAGGAGGGAAAATATTTCCCTTTTAAAGCCACTTGTAGACATATGGAGCCTATCTTCTAGTCAGGTTATCTGAAGCTGTCTCACATACCTTAGGAGACTGAAGATCATCTCTTCAGGATCTATCTCCTTCCACCTTTTACCTATTCTCCTAAGTTATTATGATTGGGTAATATATTTGAAGAGGAAACCAATATTTTCAAGTAAAATATGTTTCGTCGAAAATACTTACCCAATCATAATACACCCTCCCAGCCTCCCCACAGTTACATCCATATAGAGAACGTGCCTTTCATTTTTTTTTCACAGGATTTGGTGTCAATCCTGGGATCAAAGGGGTATCACTATTTATTTTTAGCTAATGAAATTCAGCCAGGGAGGGCTAATTTTGTTAGGCACACTAGGTGAATTCAGATATATTCTAATATTATTTGCTGACAAGTCAGGGAAAATCTTATTCTATGTATGATTTTGAAGCGCAGACAGACTAGAATGTATTTTTATACTGTTGACTATAGTAGTGTTTTTTTATACTGCTAACTGTAGAATGATTGGTGTATTTTATACTGCTAACTGTAGAATGATTGGTGTATTTTATACTGCTAACTGTAGAATGATTGGTGTATTTTATACTGCTAACTAGGTTATGGTATGCATAGTTTATACTGATAAAAAAGAGTTTGGTATGTGTATATAAATATTTTATACTGATAAATACACTTTGGTTTGTGTATAGTAAGCATATTCAATCCTGGTAAATACATATATATTATTATCACTTTATCTTGATTGACAGATCACTCTGAATTGTCAGCATCAGAAAATCTGGATCATATGAGTGTTAAATCATGATCTGGGTATTTTCTGATGACAACATGACATCATCTAGCATTGCATTACTGTGATAGTGATATTTTTGACATATGCCTATTAATTTTGAACTTCCATAAATGGGTTGTACTGTATAGTAATGTTTTGGTACATAATTTCCATATGTGATCTTATTTCAGACAGACCTTTTGGTTATATTATCTACTGTGAAAAGGAATGGAATATTTTTTTTATTGTTGTATTCATCAAAATTATGGTTTGGACCTTTCAGATACTTTACAAGGTTTCTTAACTAAAGTCCTTTAGAGAGCTTTGTTTATTACTAGTGATGGCATTTCATTGCTAGGGGTGCTGCATTTATAACCAGGAAACCTCAAGGGTAAATTAGCTCCATCCTTGTTTGAGAGTATGGAATCAGAAGGAGAAGTATTGTTTTCCTACTTGTAGGAAATGACAGTAAAATTTTGGCTCTTTCTGGAGTAGAAAAATTATAGTTGTATAATACAGTATAGTATTCATTTTCAATCCTGGTAAATACAGTATGGTATGTGTATTGTACACTGTTAATACAGTACAGTATGTATATCTTATACAGGTTAATACAGTATAGTATGCATATTTTTTGTAAGCAGAAGTTTATTTTACATTAATTTAAACTTACGATTATATATCTAATTTGACAGGGATGATTTTGAGCAACTTGAAAATAGGTAACAGTAATGTATACATCTTAACCAAAAAGCCTTTCTTCGTCTTTCTCTCTGGTCAACAGGAGGCAATGCATGCCTGTGTATAGAAACTATTGGCTTGAACATTTTCCTCAAAAGGCTGTTTAGATAATATTCTCATTATTCATGTATAGGCTTCACAATTTTGAAAGGAGCATAGACCTAGATCTGATGTTATATAATGGACTGGCAGATGAGGATCAGTACTTTTTACCATTAACACAATGTACATTATAGATTCTCACCTGCCAAGGTGCAAGGGTTTTTTTGTGAAAATTGGATACTATACATGTACTGAACCATCTACAGACTAGTGGAATAAAGGCAAGAAATCATTTAAGTTGGGCAAATAGGTTTTTCTGTCACATGTATCTAGCTTGCTACTGATTCTGAGTATTGCTGTCACTATGAGCTGTCCTACCTTGGATTATTGCGTTGATCTTCTGCCTTGTTAATCTTTTGTCTTTCAATCCATGAAAAGTCATGTTTGATATAAATTGGCTATGGTAGTCTAGTAAACCTTCATTCTGGTTCTTGTTTTGTTGGGTAATATATTATAATCTCATGTCTTTATTGAATCAGCTCATTCTCCTGTTCTATTAAAAATAAATTGTCATCTCAGAAGCTCACTTTACTCAGTAACTCTTCCCATGAACACATATCTTGTCTTATAGTAATGTTTGGTAAACTGTTTATACTTGTAATGGTACTGTTTAGTTATGAGAAACCATCATTGTGCAGCATTTAATGTGCCAGAGTTGCAGCTGACAAGGTAAGAGTTAGAATCTGATCAGGCTGGGTAAGCTACAATTAGTACATCACTTATTCCAGTTGCCATTGCACTAAATAACATGTCTATGTTGGTGTGCTGTAAAACATCAAGCCAAACTATTTTGGCAAAATTTGCATTTTTGTTCTTTATTGCCAAACTTAAAAATGTCCAAAATATATCAGTGCTATGCAGCCTGAGAAACAAAACATCAACATAATACACTTTATTTATCTTCAGTGTCTATCTTTTAGGAATGTGCCACCACAATATAATGATTCTCAGTTTACTGTGTGGATCCCATAAAATTGGATTCTTTTTGCTAGTAATAAAACAAAATGTATTTACTTTAATTCCTAAATTATTCAGCACCAACTATAATCTACTTTTGCACAATTAATTAATATATTTGTATGATTGCTTGCATTATTATCACATTATCATTTGAACATACCTTATTATGAGGTGATTTCACATTTAGTGCTGGTCATGTTTTATGGCTTCCATAAACTGAATGGTAGAATCTGATGTATGCATAGTTCCAGGTAAGAATTAAATAGTCAACTTCAAAACTGTAAATATGATCCATTGAATCAGCACAGTATGTAAACTGGTTACTTTAGATTTTTTTAAGTGACTTGGAAGAATTTGTAATCCTAGAAACTAAAACCATTTATATTGCCTTCTTTTTTTGCAGCCAAGGGGAGCCACTTGCTTTGCTTCTAAAATCATTTGTCTCTCTTATGGACCATAACATTGTTTCATGGGATATTTTAGATGCTGATTTCACAAAGCAGGTATAGTATGATAATGATATATTTACCTTTCAATACTTTTACACATTAGTATGATTGCTAATATGACCAAAATAACTGGTTAAAATTTTAATGCAAATTCATGATTGCAGAAACTTCATTGGATATATTATCCATAAGGGTATTATTTGTTTGTCCAACAGTCTGGATTTGAGTTATTGAACGTTTGATCATTTGGTCATACTTTGTCACAATTTTACAAATAAAGTTTGCTGGATTCAAAGAGACTTCAGGACTCTTCATTAGTGAAAACTTTTGGGAAAATCAAGTTATAGCAATCATGGGTCGTGTGACTAAAAGTTGTTTGTTTCTTACATTCAGTAACATTAGATAAACAAATACCATGGCATCTAATGTTTTTATTACCATACAAAAATAAAAATTGTGTTGCTAATTTTCTACAGTGGGTTTAGGGGATAACTTGGATCGATCATTGCCAACTTATTGAGTACAGGATATAACTTGTGTTGATCATTTATAAATATTGTTAACTGAGTTTTTGCACTTTCCTGATTTTGTATGTGGCCATAGAACACAATTAATTTTACTATATGTTCTCTACATTTGTTTCTCAGTACTGACCTTTCCACTGTGTGACAATCAATACAAATCATATGTTAATCTAAAATACCTTCAAAGATGACTTCACGGTGTTGTCAAATGTTGACCTGCTCTTTTTTGAGATGCTGGACTGTCAACAAAGCAGCATGTAAACAGAACACAGATTTCACTTCTGGATCATCACTAGGGCCTTATTACTCACTGTGCCCTATCACCGTAATACACATGGACAACCACACCCTGAGCTCATATTCGCAAGAATAAACAACTGCCTTTAAATCCCAACCAAACATGCATAAATGAAACTCTTCTATCACCACCAAAATGAGAGAGGAAAAAATGTTCTAAATATAGACTAGAACTTCATTCATGGGCACTGAACTGGAAGTACTAACTGTGACCTGATTCCTGACAGGCCTAATTTTTTATGCCTATTTTAGTCAAAGTTTTATATTTGCATGCTACATCTATTTCAACTTTATACATGAAGTCTTTTTGAATTTCCTTGCAAACAAAACATGTAACACCTGTCAGAAAGTGTGTAGTACTGGTGTTCCACATGGTGCAAGTTTTGGTCCAAGTGGTCTTGAGAAACTAAAACTAAATTTGCTATATCTTCCTTAATTATTGGAATTTTTCAATGCACTAAAAAAAAAACTAATTGTAATACAAGATAATGCCTGTCTAAAATATCTTTGAAATTTGAAAATATTGATAAATTACATTTTAATGGCAATTTATGTTGTTGTTGTTGTTGGGTTTAACACCATATTTCAGCACACAATAGGCTATGCATGGCGGCCAGTATTAATGGTGGAGGAAGAACCCGGGAAAACCCCGGGAAGAACCACCGACCCACGAGAAGCTACTGGCAAGCTTTCTCACATGCCCACATTGGCTGAATCCTAGATTAATGGCAATTTAAATAAACATTTAAATTTTAGAAACTAAATTTTATTGAAAACTTAAATTTTCATACAAGTTTTAAACACAGTTTGACAGATTTTAGACAGCAAAGTTGACTAATGAATGATATTTAAAACAAATGGTAGTTTGGGTCTGTATAACTGATAACATTTTTCCCAGGGGTAGTGAAACAACATAGCTCATAGTGATTTTGGCAGCAAACCTCAATATGCCTGTCCAGATGCATATAGGTGTACACACTAAAGAAACAATGACAGGTGCTATGTTCCATATTTATTGTGTCAGGTACTTAGGCAGTTGTTTGCATAACTAATAGCATACTCAGATTTAAATTTCTGATGGGACCACTATCGTGTTTTGTAGCAAAAATGCATTCCATTTCAATGTTGCAAACTACAAAAGGTGACAATGGATGGGATAGGAAAATAGTTTCTAGGGAGGCTCTGCCTTACTGAAAAATGGTGCTAATCTCTCTCATGAAGACCTAAGCCATGTCTTTGAGGTGCTATGTATCATTGTGGTGCACTTATGGCAGTACACTGCACATGCCCTTGTGAAACCTTGCTATCACCACCAGACTACTGGAGAGCTTGCAAGCTGATCCAACTCTGACACTTTGTTCCAGATACCAGGCTAGACCTGAAAAGATCAGTATGTTTCACTTAATTCTAGAAAACAGTAAGATCTAGGTAAATGAAGTTAAAATGTGTTAGATATAGTGATTTCAAAGTAACAAGCATGGGAAAAAATATTAAACTTGACAGAGTGACACTCAGAAATGTGAAGCAATGGCCATGTATTAAAGTGATAAATTTATCCTAAAAATATATGAGGTTTCTTGAAGCATATTTAGCCATTTACAGGTTAAATAACTAATCAGGTAGACTGTGTATCATAAAGTTTAAGGCAATGTTGGGGTGGTGAGGTTTGATCATTGGTGCAAACATTAGTACATACGAGTATACAGGAAAGTCAAGTGACAATGTACTAAATTAAAATATATTGCTATAAGCAATCTTATTCATGAGGGAAATAACAATTTTGGATATTGCAAGTGAATACAGCCAAATGTGGCCACACAGATCAACTATAGGTACCAATAAATCCTATATCACCAAATAAATGTGAAATTCTGAGCCCCAAAACTTGTAAACAAGGATGGAAATTTGCATATGTGGGACATATACAATGTACTTGTTAAGATCAAATGTGCAACATAATTCAAATGATCTGTTTGAATATTTATAGTGTATTTTTAAGAGTGTTGGTTACTAATTATTAAGCTCAATAATTCAGTAGAATCAGATATAAGCTGATGCTACAGTACCACACTCTCTCAAAGTACTAAATTTAAATATGTTGCCATACATTGGCATATTCATGATGAAAATAACATTTTGGGATATTTTCATTGCACACAGCCAAATATGTGCCTTACAGATTCACTATAGGTACAGTGTCAGCATATATGATGTACTGAATGTGAACTTTTGATCCCAAACATTCTAAAATATATGGATATTTGTTCATGTGGGATATATAACCATGTTAAGATCAGTTGTACAAAGTTAAATTCAAATAATCTGTTTGAATATTTCTTATGAAATCTTTGGAGTGTCAGTTAACAAATATTATTAGTAATTAATGATGCATAAAACAAGATGGATCATTAGAATTCCCATAACATCAATCATTAGAATTCCCATAACATCATATAGGCCACAATGCTGCACTACACCAATCAGTATCTTAACCAAACTGAACAATAAAATGGAATGCATTCTGTGTTCAACTTACATCATTTTGCTGTTTTCTTACATCCAAGGATAAATATACCTGGGAAAAGTATATTTTATCCCTTTAACCTGTATTTCATTCTCGGACAGTTTAAATGATTTAGTAGAGAACTTGAATATGTTCTAGTATAAAGTTTTTATCTCTGTCCTCTCACTAAATACCTTATAACTGTTTATAAACAATTACTGAAGCCTATACAAGCAGATATGTGGTACTCAGGAAGTGACCCCATCATAAACACATAAATTAACTGCTTGGACCCCTAATAAATAGTTTGAATGACCAATACAAAATAGAATGTTGTCTTCGTGTATTTTAAATGAAGGTCTTGTTTTGACTTACAAAGATATTTTTTCTGACAAAATTTGACAAATATCCAACATTGGAGCTTGTATATGGTGTAGGAATATATACATGCTGGTATCATTTAATATCATTCCCAAAAAATATTATATATATGCATTTTATGGACAAATTTTTTAATTTTTTTATTTTGTTTAAAATTTCATTTAAATTTTTAAAGTAAAAATTATTTTTTTATTTTTAATTTCATTCATATATTTTCAAAGTCAATATACAAAACATATTCAGATTTCATGTGTCTATCATTAATAATAAAGATTTTATAACAATTTAAACTTTACTCAAATACTGCACTGACAGGACATACAGAGTTAATTTTACTATATGTTCTCTACATTTGTTTCTCAGTACTGACCTTTCCACTGTGTGACAATCAATACAAATCATATGTTAATCTAAAATACCTTCAAAGATGACTTCACAGTGAAGTTGTTGTCAAATGTTGACCTGCTCTTTTTTGAGATGCTGGACTGTCAACAAAGCAGCATGTAAACAGAACACAGATTTCACTTCTGGATCATCACTAGGGCCTTGTTACTCACTGTGCCCTATCGCCATAATACACACGGACAACCACACCCTGAGCTCATATTCTCAAGAATAAACAATTACCTTTAAATCCCTACCAAGCATGCATAAATAAAACTCTTCTATCACCACCAAAATGAGAGAGAAAAAATGTTCTAAATATAGACTAGAACTACATTTGTAGGTACTGGACTGGAAGTACTAAATGTGACCCGATTCCATGTAGGGAGTTAAAGTGTGTCTATGTTGGAGAAAGGAAACAATCCTCCTTCCTTCACTAACTATTTTGAACCATATTAGCTCATATTCATATATCAAGCTAGATGATTGTATGTATCTTTGTATCATGCCCTTACAACAAAAGATGGTTGTATGTATCTTTGTATCATGCCCTTACAACAAAAGATGATTGTATGTATCTTTGTATCATGCCCTTACAACAAAAGATGATTGTATGTATCTTTGTATCATGCCCTTACAACAAAAGATGATTGTATGTATCTTTGTATCATGCCCTTACAACAAAAGATGATTGTATGTATCTTTGTATCATGCCCTTACAACAAAAGATGATTGTATGTATCTTTGTATCATGCCCTTACAACAAAAGATGATTGTATGTATCTTTGTATCATGCCCTTACAACAAAAGAAGCTCATTATGACCAATATTTCATCTTTTTCTGATATTGGATAAGTTTTGTATTTTGCTCAGGACCATGTGATTTTTTTTACATGATATGGATCCTTGGTGAGGGTATGTATCTCAGCCAGTACTACAGGTATCAATGACTTATGTTTCATGCTTAGGTGACTTTGTTGAAATCTTATGTTTATTGGGTGCTGTTTATATTTGAATCTTGAAACTTTGATATTTGGATGAACTTCTGTTTGTTCTGCACCCATACAACCAAAGGTTGTTGTAACCTACATTTTATGATTTACTAGTATAGGTTAGGACCATGATTACATTGATTCTTCCATTATGATATCCCATTCAGAGGGCCCAATATGACCATTGCAGTTGGAAGTAGAATAAATGTGTATTCAGTAGTAAACTTCCAATCATATTAGGTCTCTGCAGTTTGTTATCAGTAATCATTAAAACAGACAGACTGATCTGCAATCACATTATGATAAGACAGATCAGGGTCTTTCTTGTTTGCAGTTTGACTTGAATAATAAGTGAGTAAATACCATACCTTGTATATAAAGATATTATTGTGCACATGAATTAGATGATGCATGCCTTTTATGTAAACCCTCAGCTGTAGTATTTGTGGATTGAAACCAAATTTGTTGTAAGGTTTTACATTAAGAAGACCTTGATCAAGTTATTCTTTCACTAAGAGATGAAATATAATTGATTTATATCATCTATTTAGAACTTTGTCCATCTAAAACATTCTGTTGGTGGGGTCACCATGTCATATGGACACATTACCTAATATAAGCAAGTTATATTGCCTGTTTCATTTAGAACTTTGTTCTCAGTTACATTCTAATGGTGGGGACAACATGTGATGTGGACACATTGCTAGTTCATGCTTAAGTGCTTATATTGTAAAAACTAGACACAAAGCATGGGTATACGTGTGTAATGCCACTTGAACTCCTCTAACTTACACTTTAAAAACTAGACACAAAGCATGGGTATACATGTGTAATGCACTTTTGAACTCCTCTAACTTACACTTTAAAAACTAGACACAAAGCATGGGTATACGTGTGTAATGCCACTTGAACTCCTCTAACTTACACTTTAAAAACTAGACACAAAGCATGGGTATACATGTGTAATGCACTTTTGAACTCCTCTAACTTACACTTTAAAAACTAGACACAAAGCATGGGTATACATGTGTAATGCAGTTTTGAACTCCTCTAACTTACACTTTAAAAACTAGACACAAAGCATGGGTATACATATGTAATGCAGTTTTGAACTCCTCTAACTTACACTTTAAAAACTAGACACAAAGCATGGGTATACGTTTGATGCCACTTGAACTCCTTAAACTGTAAAAGCTAGACACATAAAACATGTGGCAGTTATTGTCCTAAGTGTTCAAATTGTGCCAACACTTTCAGAATTTTCATCATACCACTTGGGATGGGGTAAAAGGGATAGGAGTTGTTTGAAATAAATATCTCACAGATGTCAGACTGAGATGCCTTGCAGATGTTCTGGGGCCTTTCCCCACCCTCAGGAATTTCCCCATTCGGTTAAAAAGAGAATCTTTTTGAGATCCCCACTATATAATGATATGTTATACATATATTTTGGCAAAACAATTCATACATACAACTGACTTTGACCCCAGGGTCCATCCTTACTCCCAGTGGCTTAGTCCCTGGTTTATAACTGAAACACAATTAAGATTCCTACCATATAGCGATATATACACTTCCTGGGCATGAATAGATAAATGTATATATGCAACTGGCATGAGGTCTATCCTTACCCCTATTCCCAAGAGATGTTGCTCCTGAGTCACAGCTTGGAAACAATTGATCCTGCAATTTAACTGAGGGCATATGTGCTGTGAATGAAAAGAAAAATGCATATACCCAGCCTACAATTTCTAATTGGGGCAGTCCTACCCCCTGGAACATACTCTAAAGGCCCAAACATTAGGATTGAAGTGTTTTAAGTACTTTCCTTGCAAGTGCACAATTGTAGAGTAAAATAAAATCTTTTGTATTAATTTAAAGTATTCATATTTGTGATGATTGTAATGTGTATTTCATCTTTTTAGTAACAATGTGTCAAATGTAGTTACCTTTTTTATGTTTTTTGTTTTACATTTGTATATATAAATGCTTTGACTAGCAGCTAACAAAACGATTTCCTTATTTCCACATTGATTATTGTCAGGTTGTGATGAGTCTACCACCAGATTATGGAAACACAAACTATAGAAGCAGCATGCATGTATGCATTTGAATTGGTTTCTGAGTGACTCACTCTTTTCTTCTTTGTATTCATTCAGCACTTCTAGGGAAGGTGTAAATCACAGAACTTTGCTAGAGACTGACATAAAGAAATATAAAGTGTTTTTATATTAGACAAAATTTAGTCCACCAGCAATTTGTGTGAAGCTCGACATAGCAGTTAGTGTCTATGTGTATATCCATATGTCTAAGTTAGCCTCAGTGTTAAAATTGTCTAATTTATCAAAACCTTAGATGTGGGCTTAAATTGCAAGCTGTGGTGACTTGTTGCTTAAGGTTAAGTATACAGAAGATTTAAAACAGAGACTTTATTTTAGCAGAGGTCATATCTGAGTTGGCTATTACATGTAAAATGTGCACATTTATTATTAATTCATTGTCTGTTTGAATTTTTTTTTTATTGATATGAACTTGTAAGCAATTTTAGGTGTCCTTCATTTGGTATTAATTTCTTTGGTTTTGAGGACATCATACACTTCATCAAGTTGGATTTATTGCTTGCTTTGTTTGAATAATTCTTCCATGTGTCAGGTAAATCCTAACTTTGTTTTCACTGAAAGAGCAAGGCAATGATTGAAGTGTAAGATTTATTTAACCGACATTACACATCATATGCTTTCAAGTACAAACAGTGATGGTAGTGAATTGTGTCCATGTTACAATTATGCATACTAATTGTTACCTACAAGTGACCCACAGATAAAAAAAAGAAATCAAAGCTCTGCTTACTCATTGGTATATTTGTTTCTGTAAAACTAGTGTTGTTTGTTTTGACAAATTTACCAGAGATTGAAATAAAACTTGTAAGTATATTGTGAAGAGTTCATGAAAATTGGGTCTAAAAATGTTATAATGCCTTGAATCTGCATATATTATATAGTAAATTTGTGCCACTTGTCTTATTTTGATAGCAAGCACTTGTCAGGTCACATGATTATGTAAAGAATCACACCTAGCTGGCAGTTTTCATTTGGAATCTTCATAATGGGATAGTTAATTGACAGATACCACCCTTTGCTGTGTGGTCAGTTTCAGGTTTACACCTTCTTTTAAAGTGGCTCATAAAATGTATGACCTAAGATAATAAAAAATGATAATGCACTTGCATTGTGCCTCTGTGGTTCAGGGTTCAGTCTCCTGTTGCTGTGTGTGCAAGTATATGGTTGCCTAACCAATGTTTGTGATTGCTTTCAGGTTATCTGTCTTTCACACCCTATAGATCTACCTTTTATTCCAACAATGGTGCCATCAAGAAGACATCTTCAAATTCATTTATTGTTAATGGGATAACATTTCTTTTTTGTTTCTGTGAAAATTTCAACTAATCTCTGAGTACCTCTGAGTTTTATGTTGCACATGTCTAAGAACTGGCATATGTAAAGGTCAACACATATTAGACTGGAATTCCCCAGGTGATACCCCAGGATCTTTCCATACCCCAAGAACATAGTTTGTTGAGATCTCCACACTATAACCTTATATACACTTACTGGGCTTGAAAGACAATGTATACAGGCATCTGACTTTGACCCCAGCGTGCAAGCAAATCCATGGCACCAATCCCCAAGTCATTACATGAAGATTGTTGAGATCCCCACCCTGTAACTATATAACTTACTGGACATTTATAATTATAATTAGCCATTGGCCACTGGGTCCTTCTTTGCCTCTGTAGGGGCTTAACTCCTGGGTCATAGCTTGAAAATTATAGATTCCCACCTGATAACCATGCACATACCCAACTGACATTTGCCCCAGAGGCAGTACTTATCCTCTGAGACCTACCTGAGGGGCTGAAACTTTGTGGTGGAGGTCAAATGGGGAAGCACAGGGATATGCATTTCATAAAAAAACAATTCTAGATTCTTTCCTCTTGGTGTGCAGTTGACTTTTTACCGTCAGTAAACACCATTGCTGTTAAGACTTTTTGTGTTCTGAACAATCTTTGAAGCATAAAGTATACTATGCTTTTTGTATAAGGCGAAGAATGTGCTACATTTTCTTGTTCATTAATAAACATAAAAGCTTAGATTATGATCTGTTATGACAACCCTTCATTAGTGTGCCAGCAGTCAGAATGTTTATCATCAACACCACTTCTAGCAGCATGAATGTACTTCATGTCTTTTCCTTATGAACAAATGACTTTATATTAAAGCAGTAACCATTTTCTTTAAGAAGCATAGCTCTTTTGTTGGCACATTAGAGTCCATATTTGTAGGTAATTCTTGTACTAGCTTGCTTGTTAGTATGTGACCTTGTGCATTTAAGGCACTTGAACTTGATTTAATTGATAATTGCAGCCAAGTGTTTGAAAATTTGAAGTCACCTACCATTAGCATCCTCAAATCCTAAAGTACAAGACTGTTACTCATGTTCCAACATACTTTAGAAAAAATTTGTCAAGAAAAGACAGGTTTTTCAATGTAAACATGGGTGATGTTACATTAGTGTTCAAGTTTAAGATATTGTATTGTGGATTTTGCTGCTGCAGATTTTGACATCCAGCCAATGAGAAAGCACATAAGAAAAACTACAACCAGTGAAAAATTACATTAGAAGAACTTCAGTGGTTGATGCACAGAACCATTTGCTTATACTTGATTCTTCTTAGCATTTGTTATTAGAGTCTGCTGTCAATGATCTTTAAGTTGTTCATCCAAAATCCATCACTACTTCTTCTTAAGTATTTGGAGGGTCGCCTTGAAACTTTACATACACATTCATCCCTGGTCTGTTTGGTCCTAAATGAAGATGCTGCTGCTCAGACATCCAATACGGCCATCACTGTGATGATCGTGATAATCTTGTTATCACTTTTTCTACTGAATGGATATCAGCATGAGATTTTGACTGAAACGCTTCTTGTGATGTGTAGTTGGTCTAAAATGGAAATGGTGTCAATCTGACATCCAAAATGGCCAACATGACAGCCATATTGAAAATCATTATGTCTACTCATTCTTAATGAAAAGTCATATTTTGACTTTCATCAGAAAACTTGTTATTATGTCCAGTTGGTGTAAAATTAAAATAGTGCCAATCAAAATAAATATTGTCATCATGGTGGCCATCTTGAAAATCATGTTATTGCTACTCCTTCTGGACAGATGGTCATTTCAACATGAAGTTTTAACTAGAAGGCTTTTTATGATGTCTGGTGGGTTCTAAATTAAAATGGTGCTGATCTGGCAGACCATATTATCAACATAGCAGCCATTGTGACATTTTGTTATTGCAACTTCTCCTGAACAAATAGTTTTTAACATGGGGTTTTCACTGCAAGACTTTTTATGGTGCCTGGGTGGTCCATATATGAAGGTGATGCTGATTTAGAATCTACTAAGGTAGCCATTTTCAAAGTCTTTTTTTCAATAGCAGCATTAACATAACCATCAGTATCATGTAGCTTTATTCTTTTCATGCCAAAAACCTTGTCCTTTGGATGATAATATATCCTCCCAAGACACAGTCCACTCATGCACCTTGCATTCCCATGCACAGAAATGTCATCTTTTCAAGGATGCCATGCTAATGGACATTTGTCGATTCAGTGACAAGAGAACATTTCGAGTGTTTCTAGTGCTTCACCACATTGCAATCTTCCTTCAACAAATATTATATTGATGTTACATGTATTCTGTGTTTATGATGCTGGTAACCCCACTCTCTTTTAGAACTTAGTTTGTTTAGTTACCTGTTAGATTACCATGTATCTCACCTGTGATGGGGTTAGAGTACATCCCTATTTTCAAAATATAGTTGGTTACAGGTAAGTCTTGTGTTAAATTATAACATAGGCCTTAACTCATTTGATGGGAATTTGTAATTCCTTTAATGAAATAATTGACTAAACATCAGTTCTGTGTTTTTTCTATTTCACTCTTGCATCACATTATTATTGAGTTTGTCTGAATTGCTTATTGAATACGATAAAGGTTTAACAATTGAATGTCATCTGTTGTAAAGAAAAAAGACATTTCCTCACAAGTGACTCTGATTACTTTGTGCATATACACAGGAGTTTATATAGCACACACTACATTCAAGCAGGTGAATTTCACATGTAAAATAATGCATATTGTCATTATTATTGTTCTATTTAAGATAACTTTTATTTAACAGAACAATGTTGGGACAGTTTGTGGCAAGGTGTGGCCACAAGAAGGGACACTCACCCAGACTGCCTCACCATCTCAAAGTGCATATGTAAGAATTATTGCACTTTCTGCACAATATAGACTAATGAAATCTGGAATCTAGTCGATTCCAGAAGAATGTATGGAAGGCAGAGGAGATATAGTCTCCCTCATAGACTGAATTATCATGTTTTTCTCATGTGTCCCACAAAGCCTGTTGTATGAAGACTAGTTCTTCAGCTCAGATGAACACTCCCATTTTCCAGGAGCTTATGGGACCAGTCTCCTTGGAGACAGATAAGACCTCTCCCATTAGAGGGAATGCATATTTGAAAAGTAGATTGGCTGTTCCTGTGAGGGAGAAGTTGAAAACCCTCACGTGTACAGTAGCATGATGCAGCCTTCCATGAGGAAAGGAGTGCACCACTCTTCCAAGGATATTGTGATGCTGCCTTCTGTGAGGAAGTACACCACTCATCTAGGATGGTGTGAAGGTGCCTTCCATGAGGAAAGGAGGTGCTCTGCTCATCTCAGGATAACATCATATCTGTGAGGAAGGATGTCCACCATTTTGTCTGAGGATAGCATGATGTTGCTTTTTGTGAGAAAGGAAGTGCATTGCTCATCTCAGAGTAGCATGTTGCTGCCTTCCATGAGGAAGGAAGTGCACTGCCTATCTCAGGGTTGTGCATCGTATCCTCCTGAATGGGAGGGACAGAACACACCACAATGAGTGAAGTAGATGAACTAGGCTGACATATCTTTGTCCTACTAGCCCCACCACCACCAGCAGAATGGTGTCCATAACTATCTGGCACACATCCCAAGAAGATCCTTTCCATTTTGGAAAAATTCTCAGAGAATCAACCACAACCAGGCCCATTAAACCTCCCCAGTTGGATGCAGGTGTGTCCCAAGTGGGTATTTCAAATGTAGCCTGGGCATGCTTTCCAATTTAAGCAAAACAAGCCATACCTTCTTATACTAACCTCTTTTCAGCTACTTCATTTAGTATGCAGAAGGAGGATGCTTTGAACCCATCCACACTAGTGCGTGGTGGAAGATGTGACCAAGCCATCCTGGCTTTCACTTTCTGTCACCATAGCTTTATTAGTGGAACTTTCACACATCTGGTGTCACATTGCACTGGTCTGCTTGAAGGTCTCATTTAAACACAGTCAAGACCTTCAGCCAAATACCTGTTGAGAGGACTCATCCCTACCTTGACTTTACAAGGTTTGAAGATCATCAACACTGATCTTTTACATCTTCTCCCAGCCCATAGCAGTCAGCTAGGTGGTGTACTAATGCAAATTGCCCCCCTGGGGCGATCTGATAAAATGTTTACAACAGATACAGCCACAGTCCAATATGCAACATCAACTGAGACTTCCTTATCAGTAGGGTTCATGGTATAGAAATGCCGAAAGCCACTAGGAGGAAGTTCTCTAACCAATCTTCCTTTCTGAAGTTGGGGGAGGGACAGCCCTATCAATGTATGTCATCTCCTGCCTCGCATTCCTCTCCCAAACACCCTGTAAATGCTTGTCTAAGCCATTGTTTAGAGGCTTTGCCAGGCATCATTTATGATGGGTTTGTACTTTTTATTGTGAGTGAGCATTACTGACTTTAGTTTGGGAACAATTTCCTCTATCAAGGACCACTGTTTTTCACCAGTCCAATCTGGTGAAATTCAGGGAAAAGGTGCACACCATATTGCAGAAAGGGGCAGTTGAGAGGGTCCTGAATGATCAGTCTCCTGCATTCTACTCCCAAATATTCCTGGTCACTAAGAAAAGCATGCAGTTTTTAATCATTATCGATCTTTTCCTGTTAAACCAGTTTCTTCTGGTGGAGCATAAAAGATGTAGACTTCAATCTGGTACATTACATCTGTCAGATTGAGTACTCTCCACCAACCTTCAGGATGTCTATATTTGCACATCCTGATATTTTCTCCACTTTGATAAAACCTTTATTTTTGCTTGAAATGGGAATGTTTCAGTTCCAGGTTCATCCTTTCAGAATTGCTTTCACACCCAGGGTATTCACCTGAGTTATTGGGAGTAGCAGTATCTTACCTCCAATAACTGGGAACTCAGATTCTCTGTTACTTTGATGACTGACTGTTCCACAGTGTTCAGGTTCAGTCCCACCAGCATGATCTGTTCCATTGTTGGTCTGCAGTAAATGGGTTAGGTCTCTTACCCAACCTCAAAAAGGCCATGTTAGGACCTTGTTTTTGTGGGAATTAATATCCTTATGAACCAGACCTTAGTCCAGGTCCCACAGGATTACATATATCAAATCCAGGCACTATTAGAGGCTCTATGAGCATAAACCTAGTTGTCTGCTTGTCTTGAACCATTCTTATTGGTAACCTTGAAAATGCCACTCCCAGTCTGGTTTCCTTTGGGCATCTCATTATGCACCCTCTGCACTTGCTCCTTCTCACAAGGTGAAACTGATAGAA
Source organism: Sinohyriopsis cumingii (assembly GCA_028554795.2). Taxonomy (NCBI): domain Eukaryota; kingdom Metazoa; phylum Mollusca; class Bivalvia; order Unionida; family Unionidae; genus Sinohyriopsis; species Sinohyriopsis cumingii. The sequence goes on along the minus strand of CM068838.1, from coordinate 114,544,328 downwards.
ATATTGTTTATCAGATCTGGTTCATCTAGATCCAGATTTTCATTACCATTGGCAATGGTGGATGAATCATGACAGATTTCTGACGGATCCTCATGCACGCACCTGATCCCCATGCCTTTCTGTTCACCACTAAGTCAGATTCCATTTGAGTGCTCATTAGCCCAAGGACATAATTTTTCAGTATCATTGGGCTCATGATGAATCATCCTTCCACATCAACGTCTAGAAGTGAAAGCTGTATTTTCAACATTGCAAATATGCATCAACATAGTAAGGGGCTGATGTGTCATGGTCTCTACCAACAAAATGTCTGCTGTAGCATATCTCTGATATCAAGGAGATTCACATTGCCCCTTCTGTTTGTGAGGAGGTTTGGAAGGGATTATCTTCCAAGCCAGCCACAGTGTGAAAGGATATTTTGGAGGAAGAAGAACATATTAGCAGACAGTTTGTCCAGGTTGGCAAAACAGTCCTCATGGAATGGTCACTTTGCCGCTCCACAACTGAGTCCCTTTTCTCACTATGTGGAAAGCCACTGGTGGACTTATTTTCAACCAGGCTCATCCACAGACTTTCCTTTTATATTTCTTCAGTCCCAGACTAGAGAGCATGGGCACTAGATGCATTCAGCTTCCATTGGGATCGTCTTTCTACATTTGTCTTTCACCATTTCAACTGCTACTAGGACTTCACTGCCTATATCATTCTCATAGTCCCACTGTGGCACCAATGACTGTGGTTCAATGATCTTGAAACCTGTTGACAGATCAACCCAGGTCTCTACTTAAGGAGGAATCTTCTGTTGCAACATAGGGGTTCCCTTCTTTACAATAGCCCACACTTCATACTTGGCTTGTCTAGAATGATCTTTCTGCCAGTTTCTGGGCAGGGTTGCAAGTTGCATAAATCAGGCGAGGTGAGCTTCTGCATCCAGGGACTATGATGACAGGTGGAGAATCTTCTGTGATTGGTTCAGTACTGAACATGTTGATACTCTATGTCTCTCTGTAACTTCCATTGCTGATTTCAATTTGTTCCTTTTTGAGAGGGATGAGAACTGCTATTTCTAACACACTTAAATTCTCTCATAGTACAGGAAATGGTTTGAATTCACACCTTGCTAATATCATTAATTTATATTGAGCTGCAGAGTCCCATCTCCACCTCTTTTTTTTTGTCAAGATAGAATCTAGTCTTTAACCAGAATCCTCAATGAACTATTGAGCAAGGCTTCCTTACAGGACCTCACACTCAAGACTGTTTTTGTTCACTTTGGCACATGAGAAAATTAGCAAGATTCATGTATTGTCTGTTGACACTGGCTGTCTCTGGTTTAATGGGAATTACAAAATAATTTTTCCTTGGACAATGTCATGAAGGCAGCATTTTGACTATCCCATACAAAGTTCTCCTCCTTCCACCTCTGCTCAAACACCAACATTCTTTAAGTGGATCTCTTCCTCTAATGGTGAGTACATTCCATTTTTTTTCTGTTTTTGATCAGGTAACACATCAGCCTACTTACCTAACAGACAAATTCAGCAATGCAGTAGCAGGCAAGTTTTTGCTGCTATTAAAATGTGGTGGGGGGTAAAAATAAATTTCATTATGCAATGCTGACTGTTGCTATTGCCAAATGCCTTCCTCCCACCCTACTCTGATATCCTGGCATATTCATTGCCTTAGAAAAAGATGACTGATATGGTATGGGTGGGTGAGGTGCATAAGTGGACCACATCTTATTGACAATTCTCTACTCTGTGGGAGGATGTATTCACATAGAAGGGACAAGGTTTGTTAACATGAAAAAAGTAAAAGCTATGCAATAGCAACAGGTAGATATTGCAGTATTAAAATTAGTTTTAACCCACCCACCCCGGTACAGTATCACTACTCCACCTGAATGGATGGTTATATCAATATAGTTCTCACAAAAAGACCTTTTGTGATGTCTGCAATAATTGATCCTGAATGAAAATGGTGCCAGTCTAAAATCCAGCTTGAAAATCTTGTTGTTGCTACAGAATAATACTGATGGTTTCAACACTCAACAGTTGAAGAAAAAAAAGGTCTTATCTTGGATACCTGGATATTTGTTTTGACCAGTAAAGTATCAGTCCCAATGAAGGACATCAAAGAATTGGCATTGGAATGTATGGAAAATACAGAATTCAGAATTATTCAGCATCATGTGGCAAACAGGTCCTTGAATCTACTTACAGTTTTATTTGTGAGATACTTTTGAGTTGCAAGGCTGGTGTTTATTATGATTTCCATAGCAACCAAAAAAAAAGAACAAAAAAGTAAGACTTTCATGGATGGGACACCAGTCCATCACAAGTTAGCTTACACTGGTATCTGTAAGCAGCTTCCAAATGGATAATCTGTGTTGAATTCAGGTAGCCCAGGGTACAGACTACCATTTGTTGAAATAAGGCAGTGATGTGGCCTTCCAAAATGCTGGGAATTTACCCTATATGGAATTCAGGTAGAGGCTACAGCATGATGTCATGATTTTCAGAATTTACTGTTGCTGTAAAAGTATTTATAAATGGGAACAATTTCTCCTGACTTATAAGGGGCCCCGAGTGGCCGAGTGGTCTAAAGCATTCTCCGTCACGGATCACTGCCATCTCACCTCTGTCTGCATGGGTTCCAGTCTCGGGCTCGGCCAATGTGGATATGTGAGAAAGCTTGTCGGTAGCTTCTCGTGGGTTGTGGTTCTTTCTGGGGTTTTCCCTGGTTCTTCCTCCACCATTAATACCGGCCGCCATGTATAGCCTATCTTGTGCTGAAAAAATGGCGTTAAACCCCATAACAACAACAACAACAACAACATCCTGACTTAAAACAGTGGAAAATTGTGGTCTGAAAGCTTACAATGTTATATTAAAGCACGTTCCCTTGTCTATTGAATTTAAGTTGGGCTATCAATTCCTTTTCACTAGAAGCACACTGGGCTACATTATGATATGGAAATATGTGAGTCCTTGCAGTTTACAGCTGGGTAGGGTTGAGAAATCTAGGTTAAATTCTATTTCAAGGATATAGCAATAATGCCAATGCTGATCGATCAATTTTATGACTAACTTGCTCCATATTTATAGAGAAAACCACCAAGTCATGCTGCTTTGTATTGAAGTGATTTCATGTCAAAGTCTGCGGCATGGTGTTTACTCTCTGTTATTAAGAATAGTTTGTGCTGCTAATAATAAGGCATTTTCTTTTGTTAGCTCTCAAGCCTTTTGATCTTAAAAAGCAGTCAAGATATGTAAAAGGACTGAAAGCAGAATCTAATACTGAGAGAAATTAGTCAGATTGGTTGCCTCCCTTGATATAGTTTGACTGCTTTTACGATATACTTCAGATAAGACAGAATTATTTCAATAGAAAATGTTCATTAAAGGTATTTGCTTAAATATTTTCGCAATGAATTTGTTTTCAATTCTCTTTTAAGAGATAAATAGAATAAAAGATCAAAAACATTTATATGTATTTTGAGGTATATTGGTAATTTTTATGAAAATTAAAGGGGAACATTTTTTCGCAGGTTCACCTTTTTGTTTCAGTAAATTGTAGTATTACATCAAGCTTCCATGCCATTAGTCCTCATAAAACTTTGATTGAAAAGCTGACTCGAATGCCACTTATTTCTCTATGAATTGGTCCTTAATAATTTTTTATAAATGTAAAATTACTCCATTTTCTTTTTTTTAATTGATATGAGAGTCTATATTAGTAACATACTATTCTTTCACTTTTTCATTGATAATGTTTTGAGAATGATAATCATACCTTTGTTTGACTTCCTCTCTGGCTTTGGTTTTAAAAAAGATCAAAATGTTTCTCATTTAATCCTCATTTAATCAAATTTTGATCAATTAAATGTGAATGAATATTATATTTTGCATCTTTGGTGGCCAGTATACTTAATGTAGTTAATTTCATTTGCAGTCAGAATAGTTTTCTGCACAACAAAAAATAACATGTGAAGAATGCAATGGAAATGATTTTCTTTGTAGCAAAATGATTTTATTCACAGAGGAAATTATGAAGTAATTTTACTTTTTGATAAAATATTTTCATTCTCATTGGAAATCATTTTCATTGATTTGCCAAAAACATTCCTATTTTTTCCACAAAGATTTTTTAAGAAGAAAAAAACATTTTAAGTTGCACTGAAAACGACTCTTTGTTGAAAATAATTTTGTTTGTGGCTGCATATTTGCAATTTTATGCAAACTAACTAAAATGCATGAATGTACTAATTTATTTTCAAATTATGCAAACCAATTTAATTTTAAGAATTTAGTCTGTAGTTGTCATCTTAGTGCTGTTGTGAGTAACATTGATGCCTAATAATAGAACATTTGATCAGCATAAACTGTTCTATCACTACAAGTACTGTGAATGTTCCATACACATTTAACATAATAGTATTCAGTCACTGTGAAATGCATATAATAGAATGCACCCTGAATTAGTCTTGGTCATAAGGCTTTGGATGCATTCTAAAAGGCAGTATTAATGTTTTGATGATTTAGAATCAGCCTTGTATCCCAGGTTTGTGTTTTGCAATATTCACAAATTTACCTGATCAAGTTTATACGAAAATGCTGTTAGCTACAAACCAGGTGTAAAATGTCCAATTTATTAAATTCTTATACAAAACTGTATTTGTGGCAAAACATTTTTTTACATAATGAAAGTTCAATTTTTTTCTCTGCTGATTGCAACAGAACTATTTATATTGTGATTAAAATATTATCCATAGATAAAGTTTGTTTATTTTTCTCAAAATTGTTTTATTTACAGTTAAAGTAATTGAATCTGCATCCACAGTTGTTTTCATTCATAATTAATAATTTCTGCTGTAGATAGAATTATAATTATGCCAGAAAGGTAATTATTTTGATTGCAGAGAAAAAATCAAACTTTTGCTGTGTATTAAATTATTTATTTGCCAGCAAAAAAGTTTTATTTGTGAAGTAACTTTTTTATTAAAAGAATGATTTCTTTGCTGTTATCACATGTTGCCAAAGTTGTTTTAATATCAGTAATACAATACCTGCTACTGTTGTATTGCTTTCCATTTCCAGGCCCATAGCCCCACTATCCAAGCTAAATTATTCCCTCCTCCAATTAGTATTGGAAGGCCATAAAAAAAAAGAAGACCAGTCTGAGAAGACCAGTCTGAGAGCTAGTTGCACCTCCCAGTTAGGTATGGGCAGTGCCTGGTTAAGGTCAGTGTCCTGATGTCTGTGATTAGCAAATTGCACCTTTCTGAGAGAAGAATGAGCAGCAACTAAATAAATCAGATGTGGGCCCATCCATCATATATTCATCACTGGGCCAGTTTTTGGTGACCTTTCACGGGATGCCCTGGTCACCAGTCACTAGCCATTCACTGGTCACTGCCATTTTAATACCAGTCACTGTAATTATTGTTGCCAGTGGTGCATCAGTGTCTGCTGGAGGCTGTAGCAAAGATATCAAGGCATGACCTTTCTATGTTCATGGTGCTTTACCTCAAGCTCCTTCAATTCAGCAGGGATGCTGCTTTGGAGGCATCAAAAGATTTGCAGTATCACAGCATCTGCTCAGCTAGAGGCAGAGATAGTCTTTGGTGGCTTCATCTACAACATTGCATTGCAGGATTTGAGGGACCAACAACTCTAGTGCCTAGCAGCAAGCACCTTCTGGCCTGTTGAAACAGCCAAATGAACTTGCTCACCTTGACCATTTGTCAGGACTTTCTCCTAAATTTTTCAATCAGTCGCAGCCCCAGCAGTGTCACATGCTTATGTCATCTGTTGTTGACTAGTTGAGGTGATCAGGAATGCCAAGGGAGAAAGTCTTCAGACCCCTCTCCCTTCCTAGTCTTTTGTTCCTGGGTTTTCAGCGGTTTAGTTGGGTATCACATACAGTCTGTGGGTCCTTCCCACCTTAATGGTGGTCTACTGGCTTCATTTCCAAGAACATCCTTCACTATCAGGGACCCCCATACTCTTACCAGTCCAAGCAAGAACATGCTCCACTATCATGACCCCCAATCTCTTACAGTCCAAACAAGAACATCCTACACTATCATGGACCCCAATCTCTTACCAGTCCAAGCAAGAACATCCTCCACTATCATGACCCCAAATCTCTTACCAGTCCAAACAAGAACATCCTCCACTATCATGACACCCAATCTCTTACCAGTCCAGACTGGCTCATTTAAGGGAAAGGTACACACCCTTGTGCAGAATGGCACAATCAGATGGGTGGAAAATGACTCCAGCTTTCTATTCCCAGATGTTTGGGGGACAAGAAAAGGCAGCAAGTTTTAGCTCATAAGCAATCTTTCCAGCTTAATTAGATTTCTTTGGGAAGATTCTTAAAAATGGAGATTACTGCAATTGATCTATAGGATATGTATCTTCACATCTCTATTTTCTCTCCATGCAGAAAATAACTTGGGTTTTGTCATAACCTGAAGGTAGTTACATGTTTTAGCTCTTCTATTCAGCCTGCTTCTGCCTCCAAAGATTGTAACAGGGTGATGGGGGCAGTTGTGGTCTACTTGAGTCTTTATTAAATCCAAGTATTCCCAGTATTTTGATGACTGGTTGATGGACATTGTCCTCAGAGATTCAGTCTTATCACAAACCTAGAGAAGTGCGGTTCATCCCTTCTCAGGTACAACATTTGACCATGTTACAGCAGTGACCACTCCCACCATAATGGTGAGTACAGTAGTACCAAATTTGTTGAGGTCATTAGTTTCCCTTCTAATGGTAAATTCAGCTGTGCAGTTTTAACAGGTCATGTATTACTGCTGTTAAAATGTAGTTTGGGGGAGGTAACAGATATTTTTATTATGTAATGCGTGTCTGCTACTATTGCAAAGATTCTCTACTCTCATCCTGCTCTGATGTCCTGTACTATAGCTCCAAGTAAAAAGAGGATAGTATTCACTGTGATGCCAAGTCAGACTGGGATCTTGTTCTTTTTAATTCTGACCCGTCAACATTAATTGTAGGAGGGAATAATTTAGTTTGGATATGGGTCTTTGAGCCTGGAAAAGGAAAACAATGCAATAGTAGCTGGTAAGTATTATGTAATTAAAATTAACTCACCCCTACACTCGAATTTCATTTTAATCATATGCTGGGTATACATGGTATACATTAATTTGCTTTAAAGTTGATGTAATATCAAAATGTTCATGTGACCTATATGTATTGCTGAAGGACAGTAATGGTCGAGTTTCCATTTTAGCCTTAGGTTTTAACCAAATATACCAGCTTGAGGTAAGTTTTTATTTACTAAGTAAGCCAATGTAGTGGAACATAAATTAATATCAGCTATGTACCATAAACAAAAGCATATAATTGTCAGATTGTACTTTTTCATTAACTGTAAAATATATCCATTTATTTATAGAGGCTTGTATCCAATATGCATTAATTATGTTATATTGTATAATTAAGTGTTTACTTTATTCTCAAGTCAGAATGATATTACTGGAATTTAATTTGTTTAAAAACATATTGTTAGGTGACAGCCTGTCTTTCAACGGACAATGCTAGATACAGTGTTTGCTTGCAACCAGCACTTGAAATCCTGGAATCGGTTATTCTGCACACGTGAGTATCACTTGCACCATTTTCGTATTCAGATAGTACTTGAATAAAATCAGATCTATCTCCCTTGGACAAAAAAATGTCTGCCACCTTTTTAATTAGCCTTCTTTAGTATTGTTATTAACAAAAATATTAATTTGTGATACAATATAAATTTGGGTTGCAAGAATATAAGGTATTTTTCTGGCATCGGTAAGATGCTTCAGATCATAATGTGAATGTTTCTATGTTTTTTTGCTGCACTATGATCGTGTCAGGGCATCAAGTGTTGCCCATGGTTTTTATTTTTTGTTGCCCCACTATGATAGTGGCATGGCATATAGTGTTGCCCATGGTTTGTATGTTTTTACAGCCCAACTATGATAGTGGAAGGACATATAGTATTACTCTTATTTGGGATGTTTTTGTTGCCCCACTATTATTGTGGAAGAGCATATAATGTTACCCTTGTACCCTTGTTTTGTATGTTTTTTTTGTTGCCCATTTTAAAATTATGCCAGGGCATATAGTGTTACCCTTGTATGTTTGTCAGTTTGCACTTCAGTCCATCAAACCTTGGTTAGGTTTTGCATTTAGTCCATTTCAGACACTAACTTTATCTATTGGGCATGTTCTGTTTCAAGTTTGAAATATAGAATTCTGTAATGATCAGAAAATATTTTGGTATAGTTTTCCTCTACTTGTTATTCAGTGGATGACCCATACACTGGTACATAGTGATTTTAGGTGAGTCGATGATCAAATACTAATGACAGCATATAAAAATCTTCTAAAACATTTTTATATTTTTTTCACTCTTGATATATTTGCTGTAGTAATAGTAAATCATATCACCTTTTTATACTTATACCTATGAAGCATTATTTCTGCATTGTTGGATGGCTTTCATTTAAGTTTGGTAAATATTATTTGCATATTGACCAAGCACTTTGATCTTGAAACACTTTGTAAGAGTTATTTCCTTTATTTAAATTGAAGCTGAATGCTGTGTATGACAGAATTTTGTGAATACAACTAGTCTCACTGTTTTCCATTGATTGCCATGAAACTTGGTAAAGGTTATGATCTTCGTCTGAAGGTGCAGCGTATCAGTTAATCACTCCACAGTGTTTGTAAGAATTATTGCCCTTTTTGACTTACAGATGAATATATAGTATGACAAAATCTTGTGAATGTAACTAGACTAACATTGTTTAATGGATCACTTTGAAGCTTGGCTGATGTTACTGTCATCATATGAAGATCCACAAATCAACATATCACAGAGCTCATAAGTTTTTGTTAGAGTTCTTGTTCTTTTTGACTTGGATGTAATGTTTGACAGATTCTTGTCAGTATGGTTATTCTCACTGTTCTCATTGGATTAACATGAAACTTTGCACATGTTATGGTCACCATCTGAAGATGCAGATATCAACAATTTATCAGAGATATTGTTAATTCTGTCCTGCAGCAGAATGCAGTGTAGGGCAAAATCTTGTAGGGGCCCTGGGCTACTGAGAGGTTTAAGGCACTCACCTTTACCAATCACTGTCATCTCACCTGTGTCCGAGTGTGTTCAAATCTTGGGCTTGGGCAAGGTGGGTATATGAGAAAGCTTGCCAGTAGCTCGCCGTGAGTTGGTGGTTCTTCCTGGGGTTTTAGTGGCTTCTTCCTGCACCAGTTATACTGGCCACCATATATGCCTATCCAGTGCTGAAAAATGGTGTTAAACCCACAAAACCAATATAAACCAAATGGAATCTTGTAAACAATACTTGTCTTGCAGTTTGATGGATGGCTGTGAAACTTGGTTCTTATTTTGGTCATAATTTATTTCTTAAAGTAATTTCCCTGTATGACTTGGAGATTGATGAAGTATATGACAGAAGTGTGTGAATGTCACTACTATTGAAGATTTCAGTAGGTTGCTAATAAACTTAGCACATATTGTGATCATCATGAGAAGATGTTCATATTGTGAATCAGTTTACTTGGACTGTTTCTCTGAATTCACGACCTTTTGATTACAATTTCAAGGCATGGAAAACATGATGATCTCTGTAATAAAAAATGTAAATCTTTTTTGAACAGTCAGTAAGTAATCATGTTCATGGGTATTTCAGTGTGAACTTATTCTGATTATCATTTTTGCTATTTCAGAAATGAAGCTGGGAAACATGCAGCAGTTGAGGAAAAGCTGACTCCTGACAAAATCATTCCTTATTTGAAAAGGTGAGTCTTTTAATGGTTAGTCAGACATTTTGGCAGGGATTTTCCCCTTTGGGATCATCAGGGTCTGTAAATAGACCTTGTTCCAACAAAAAATAGATAAAAAGTATCCAGAATTCCAAAATAGCTTAAACACCAGAAGAGCTTATGCAATAGATTTTCATCCATTGTCCATGCAATAGACTTTCATCCATCATCCATGCAATAGACTTTCATCCATCATCCATGCAGTAGACTTTTATCCATTTGTCCATGCAATAGACTTTAATCCATTGTCCATGAAATAGACTTTCATCCATCTTCCATGCAATAGACTTGCTTCCATTGTCCATGCAGTAGACTTTCATCCATTGTCCATGCAATAGACTTTCATCAATTTTCCATATAATATTCTTTCATCCATTGTCCATTCAATAGGCTTTCATCCATCATTCATGAAATAGACTTTCATCCATTGTCCATGTAACAGACTTTCATCCATTTGTCCATGCAGTAGACTTTCTTCCATTTGTCCATGCAATAGACTTTCATTCATTATCCATGCAGTAGACTTTCATCCATTGTCCATGCAATAGACTTTGATCCATTGACCATGCAATAGACTTTCATCCATTGTCCATGTAACAGACTTTCATCCATTTGTCCATGCAGTAGACTTTCTCCCATTTGTCCATGCAATAGACATTCATTAATTATCCATGCAATAGACTTTCATCCATTGACCATGCAATAGACTTTCATCCATCTTCCATGCAATAGACTTGCATCCATTGTCCATGCAATAGATTTGCTTCCATTGTCCATGCACTAGACTTTCATCCATTGTCCATGCAATAGACTTTCATCCATTTGTCCATGCACTAGACTTTAATCCATTGTCCATGCAATAGACTTTCATCCATTGTCCATGCAATAGACTTTCATCCATCTTCCATGCAATAGACTTGCATCCATTGTCCATGCAATAGACTTGCTTCCATTGTCCATTCAATAGGCTTTCATCCATCATTCATAAAATAGACTTTCATCCATTTGCCCATGCAGTAGACTTTCTTCCATTTGTCTGTGAAATAGATTTTCATTCATTATCCATGCAATAGACTTTCATCTATTGTCCATGCAATATACTTTCATCCATTGATCATGCAATAGACTTTCATCCATCTTCCATGCAATAGACTTGCATCCATTGTCCATGCAATAGACTTTCATCCATCTTCCATGCAATAGACTTGCATCCATTGTCCATGCAATAGACTTGCTTCCATTGTCCATGCACTAGACTTTCATCCATTGTCCATGCAATAGACTTTCATCCATTTTCCATATAATATTCTTTCATCCATTGTCCATTCAATAGGCTTTCATCCATCATTCATGAAATAGACTTTCATCCATTTGTCCATGCAGTAGACTTTCTTCCATTTGTTCATGCAGTAGACTTTCATCCATTGTCCATGCAATAGATTTGCATCCATTGTCCATGCAATATACTTTCATCCATTGTCCATGCAATAGACTTTCATCCATTAGTCCATGCAATAGACTTTCTTCCATTTGTTCATGCAGTAGGCTTTCATCCATTGTCCATGCAATAGACTTGCATCCATTGTCCATGCAATAGACTTTCATCCATTGTCCATGCAATAGACTTTCATCCATTTGTCCATGCAATAGACTTTCATCCATTTGTCCATGTAATAGACTTTCATCCATTTGTCCATGTAATAGACTTTCATCCATCATCCATGCAATAGACTTCCATCCATTGTCCATGCAATAGGCTTGCATCTGTTGTCCTTCCATCTGTCTGTTAGCACTACATTGTTATTGCTACTGCTCTTGAACTGCTGGGAGGATTTCTGTAAACCTTACACATACATTCATCTTTGGGTCTAGCTGGTCCTAAATGAAGATTGTGTCCCATGAGTATTCATTATAGTCGTCATGTATTTAATTGTTTTTCAATATAGAAGTTGATAGTTAGCACTCTGATTTTGGCTTCGAGAGGGTGGGTGGGTTATTTTCTATTTTGATTAAAGACCAGAGTACATATGCAAAGGGCCTCATCAGTCATCCAGCATCTGTCCAACATCCATGAACAGTTGTTTGCTATCATTATTCGTCCAGATTTACTTGGAAAAAGGTCTTCAGACTTGGCATGCCATTTCATCCTGTGGTACTGTTAATTCTGAATTTTAAAATAGTGCCTCTTGAGCATCCAGTATGGTCATATCAGCATAGGAGGTTGACTGAACTCATAACTTGTAGATAATAGTTATCATGAAAATATTGTTTCTGTTAGTCCTTCTTAATTGATTGTCACAGCATTATTATATTGTACTAAAAGACTTTTTATAACATGCAGATGGTTCTAAAAGAAAATGCTGCCAATCTGACATTTAACATGGCTAGTAACCATCATTTAAATATTGCTGTTGCTACTCCTCCAGAAAATTTGGTAATATCCCTATAGGGTTTTCACCGAGTGAGGTTATCATATGTAGTTATGATTTCTTTGGACTTGTTGATGATCCTCAATGAAATGGCTGCCTCCAAGACATTAAGCAGGGCCATCCATGATGGCCATCTTGAAAATCAGCTTGGGCCTACAATATTTAGCTCTGCTAGTCATAGACCAGAAGAGCTTATGGGATGGCATCTTTTCCATTGTCATCCATCCATCCATTAGTTTATTATTGCTGATGCCCATAAAATACTTTGAGGAAAGACATGTAACTTTGTACACACATTCATCCCAAGGTATATTGGCTCTAAATGAAAACAGTGTTGCTTAGAGAACTAATATGGCTACCATTGTTGTCATCTTGAAAATCTTGTCATTGCTACTCCTCATATATAAATGGGGTTTTCACTGAAAGAGCTATTATGATGTATGTTTGGTCCTATAGGAAAATGGTGCCCATCTGACATCTAATATGGCTGTCATGGTTGTCTTCTTGAAAATCTTGTTATTGCTATTCTCCTAAGCTGATGTGCATATTGAAATGGAGTTTTAACCAGAAGACTTCTTATGAAGTTTAGTTAATCCTAAATGACAAAGGTGCATTCAGAGATCCATTATGGCCAACACAGTGGCCATCATGCAAATTATTGCTTTTCCTCCTGAATTGACCACTCAAAACATCATACAAATTCCTGGATATACTGTTTGGTCAGTAGAACATCAGTTCCTTTGTGAGGCTCTTGTTTTAGCTATTGGCCTTTTTGATTTGGATCAGAGTGTTATATGATCTTATTTTCACAACTAGTCCAGCACGTTTAGATGGTTTACCATGAAGTTTGCAAAATATTGTGGTCATCACCAGAAGATGTGAATATCAGAAAAACTTTACTCCCAGATTTTAGTTTTGAGTTATTGCCCATTTTGTGTTGTCTGGCATCAGAAGGTGATGGTTAGTATGACTGAAAAAGAAAATGGTTTTCACACAATAACTCTAGTTTTCCATTATCTACAGTTACCAAACAATGTGGAGAACATGCAAGTGGGGTAAGGAAAAAGCCTAATGATTTCAGGGTCAAAGGGTCAAAGATCAAGGTCACTGACTGAAAGATCAAAAATAGTTTCTGCAAAGTAACATTATTTCAACATCATAGACCTGGTCCAAATGTTTTGGATGGCTTTTACTTGGCACGTTATCAATTTTGGGTTCACAAGGTTAAAGGTCAAGGTCACTGATTGAAGAAAGATAATGGTTTCCACACAAAAATTGAGCATATACATTCACCGGAGGTTGGGAGTGATTTACATGTGTGGTAAGAAGAAAGTCTGCTAATTGGTGTCTGAAGGTCAGAGGTCACAATCATGGCAATGCTAATAATGAAATAATGGCTCTGCTCAATAAGTTAGTTCAAAATTGAACACTGGGATCAAATGTCCAGGTCAGTGAGACCGATTGTTCATTAATCACCAGTGTCAATTGTACTCTACTAGTGCCTTCATAAAGGACTCTTAAGCATGGATCAGAATTCACTGTACATTTTGTTTTTCATTTGCAGGTTCTCATTATGTAGCCAAATATCAAATTCTTTGCATTACAAGGAAGGGTATCTCTGAGTTTGGAAATAAATAAGTTATTATAGTAAAACTTCTTCTCCATGGAGGTTTGTTTTCTCTTGTACCTGAATTTCTAACAGTATTTTAATTTATTTTTGTTTATCCCTAAAGTTCAGATTAGATAATAAATGTTGTTGTTGTTGTTGTAGGGTTTAATGCCATTTTTCAGCACGCGATAGGCTATACATGGTGGCCAGTATTAATGGTGGAGGAAGAACTCGGGGGAAACCCCGGAAAGAACCACCGACCCACGAGAAGCTACTGGCAAGCTTTCTCACATACCCACATTGGCTGAATCCGAGACTCGAACCCACACAGACAGAGGTGAGATGGCAGTGATCCATAACGGAGAGTTCCTTAGACCACTTGGCCACTCAGGGCCCCCGATAATAAATGTAATATTTGGATGAGCTCTTACCCCATTAAAAGTTTCTGTTCATATTATGACAGATTTATGCTCCCTGTGTTGAAGTTTTGTCTGCTTTCAGAGAGGCACACCTACCAGGGTCACAAGCGGTGCTGTGCCTTGGTTGACAATGGACTATCTTTTCTTGATTATGGTAGGTAAAAGTAATATTTTGCCACAGGTTGAAAGTGTAAAGATAAATCTGATTTGGACACAGATGATTCTTTGTTTACATGCTTTTTTTATTTTTAAAACCTTAAATGGCAGAACAGTTAATTCAGTTCTTTAATAATTTTGCAGTTCCAATGCAGATGTTCAGAAAAGTGCCATTGCTCTTCTAAATGCAATGTTCTCAAAAGCTACAGGAGATCAACGAACAGTAAGTAGGTTCTAATTATAGAAATTGAAGAGACAAAGAAAGTTCATCAGAGGCTATAATTATATTTACCTATATGTAAGATGTAACTAGTTATGAACAATATAGACCTGGATCTGTTGTTATGCAGTATACTGGTTGATCACATGAAATCATAAATGGAATGAACAGTACAGTTCGCTACTTTTCTACAAAATGTTATCTTCAGTAGATATACTTCAATGGATTAATGCAGTGTGAAAAGGAGGATTACTAGAAAATGCCTAAGTGACACACTCAAACATTTTTGGCCAAATAGAACCCATCAAAAGCATTATAATATCTTAACTGAAATATTTTCATAAGTTTAATATGAAAAAGTTCTTTTGTGAGTTCATATTTGAATGAAGAGACTTGGAATATTTTAGCTCAAAATAAGTTAACTTAATCAAGTTGCTATTAATGATGATGTAAGATATGCTTCTGATGTCATTTGGTAAACTTTAAAGGCATCTGTTTTGTAGTATTTCAGATGTGTTTTTCTGATTAATGGTTGTAAGGCTTTAGCATGTTCCAACTACTAGTTCACCTTGGATCTTGTTTTGTGATGCTCATAGTTATGTGTGCATTATGCATGACCTTACAGTTTGGATGGTTAACATCAGCTCACTTTTGATATGTATAAACATTTCATGCTATTCAGGTATACTTACCTGCAAGTTGTTGTTGTGTCTGCCTAACTTAAGCCATATTGGACTAAATATTTCATTTACCAAGGCTGTGGGAATACACTAGCCATATAAGACTAAATATTTCATTTACCAAGGCTATGGGAATACACAAGCTATATTACACTAAATGTTCCATTTACCAAGGCTGTGGGAATACACTATCCATATTGGACTAAATATTTCATTTACCAAGGCTGTGGGAATACACTAGCTATACTACACTAAATGTTCCATTTACCAAGGTTGTGGGAATACACTAGCCATATTGGACTAAATATTTCATTTACCAAGGCTGTGGGAGTACACTAGCTATATGACACTAAATGTTCTATTTACCAAGGCTGTGGGAATACACTAGCTATATTACACTAAATGTTCCATTTACCAAGGCTGTGGAAATACACTAGCCATATTGGACTAAATATTTCATTTTCCAAATCTGTGGGAATATACTAGCCATATTACACTAAATGTTCCATTTACCAAGGCTGTGGGAATACACTATCCATATTGGACTAAATATTTCAATTACCAAGGCTGTGGGAATACACTAGCTATATTACACTAAATGTTCCATTTACCAAGGCTGTGGAAATACACTAGCCATATTGGACTAAATATTTCATTTTCCAAATCTGTGGGAATATACTAGCCATATTACACTAAATGTTCCATTTACCAAGGCTGTGGGAATACACTATCCATATTGGACTAAATATTTCAATTACCAAGGCTGTGGGAATACACTAGCTATATTACACTAAATGTTCCATTTACCAAGGCTGTGGAAATACACTAGCCATATTGGACTAAATATTTCATTTTCCAAATCTGTGGGAATATACTAGCCATATTACACTAAATGTTCCATTTACCAAGGCTGTGGGAATACACTATCCATATTGGACTAAATATTTCAATTACCAAGGCTGTGGGAATACACTAGCTATATTACACTAAATGTTCCATTTACCAAGGCTGTGGGAATACACTAACCATATTGGACTAAGTATTTCATTTACCAAAGCTGTGGGAGTACACTAGCTATATGACACTAAATGTTCCATTTACCAAGGCTGTGGGAATACACTCGCCATATTGGACTAAATATTTCATTTACCAAGGCTGTGGGAATACACTAGCTATATTACACTAAATGTTCCATTTACCAAGGCTGTGGAAATACACTAGCCATATTGGACTAAATATTTCATTTTCCAAATCTGTGGGAATATACTAGCTATATTACACTAAATGTTCCATTTACCAAGGCTGTGGGAATACACTATCCATATTGGACTAAATATTTCATTTACCAAGGCTATGGGAATACACTAGCCAAATTACACTAAATGTTCCATTTGCCAAGGCTGTGGAAATACACTAGCCATATTGGACTAAATATTTCATATACCAAGTCTGTTGGAATACACTAGCCATATTACACTAAATGTTCCATTTACCAAGGCAATGTGAATACACTAGCTGTACCATTTGTTGTGCTGATAGATGTGAAACTATGACTTGTAGCTCTAAATAGTCCATTTTGTTTACTTTCTTTTGTGTGGTTCAAAGATTCATATTGAAAACATATTTTATTGAGTTATTGCATTTCTTGAACATAATTGTTTATGTCAAATCAAGCATTTCTTGGAATTTTAAAATGTCTTATTAAATGAGTTAAAAATGATTACTGTATTGTTGATTGCATGAGTGTAATATTCATCTGTACTAGTTTATTGGTATACCAATCCACCACTTGCCTTTTACTTCTGCACTTAATGATGGCATTCGTCAGAACAAACATATCATTCCATCATTTCTGGGTTTGCATACTGAAGTATAGGTCAAAAAGCCTTGTCTTATGGCTTGTTTGACACTATTTGCATTATTATTTAGGATCATCTAGCAGTTTTCAGGGTGAGTGGTATATGGTCATGTGATAATAATTATCTTAAAATGGGAGATAACCATGGAAACCCAAGGGCGGACAAAAATTGGCACCAGTTTACATACTTTGCATGTCAGAGAACTGAAAGCAGTTTTGATTCCAAGGGATTATGAAATTTAATGGAAAAAATTGCAAACATTACATGTAATTAAACTAAATTGCTAATAAAATTTGTATGAACCCAGTATATGGGCTTGTAGCTGTTTGGTTGTCCTTGTGTGGGAGATTGTATGCCCTGGATTCTTCTTCTGGGTGGAGTTATGGCGCTCAAGAATTTTGATGGGGACTCTTTAATGTATTTACCAGTTCACTTCATCTTTGGAAGGTAACATCGTCACATTCAACCCTTCACTCAATACCATTCATTCCCCTGGGTGGAGTCAAGAGGTCAATACTCAGACATAGTTTGGGTGAAGTTTTTGGTTAAGTTTTTTCATCACATATTTTTGTAACCCATTGTCATTTGAGTATATTTTGCTTTCTCTCTATATACTGTGTTGTCCTTTGAGTAGATTCTGCTTTCACCCTATATGTGGTGTTGTCCTTTGGGTAGATTCTGCTTCTTCCTATATATTGTATTGTCCTTTTGGGTAATGTCCTATAATTGGTAAACTCACAGTCATCTTATGGCTTCAGTAAAGTACACTCCATGCCTATTGGTACATTTCACTGATGACAGTGAAATGGTAAATGACACCACAGAAAGGAAGAATTTTTAAGCCATAAATAAAGCCAAAAGTTTCCACTACTCCATACAATTTATAGGTGAAATTTTCATTATAAACTATTTATGTTTGGACAAATCAACAAACACAACACACATTTGGACATAGGAGCAAAAACAGTTCAGAACAACTTCCATTCGGACATCTACTCTAATCCAAGTGACTGAGTAGATCTTTCCATCAAGGTGTCACCTTAAATAATGTATTCATAACATCCTATACAGCCAGGTACTGAGAATGCAAAGGTTAATGGATTTGCTTTAATGATAAAAATTTTGAAAGTAGATTGAAAGAGCTGTCTCATCATCACAAAAAGTGATGCCATGACAAAGATCTGACAGCAGATGTAATTTTGAGGTCTAAACAAGAAAACAATATTGTCTTGAAATACAAAGAAAATGTTAGGTATCTTTTATACTCATATACCTTCCAGATTTCCCTTAAGTATAGATAGGCAGCATCATTCATAAACACTGGTCTACTAATGAACATGCAAAACACTCAATCATCTTTCCTTTTAAACCGTTTGTGACATACTGTAGAACCAAAAACCTTAAGGACTCTTTGCCAGAGCAAAGCTGAAGTCATCCATACACCAAACACCGATATACCAAAAACCCATATACCAAATACCCACTGACACATATGAAGCCTGTGAGGAAAACAGATGGCAAAACTGACCAGGTGGAAACAAGCACATTTGCCAGCATAGTTACAGGTAAAACCTGACTATTCATAGTCATAATATTAAATGCAAATGATTTATCTCATCGCAGTTCCTCCAGAATGTTGGAGGAATGAAGAAACACAGTAAAAGAATGAAACTCCACATATCTAACTGGATGTTCAAAAGTTGGAACATTTTCATTCCCAAGTCACACATTAAAATCCATTATTTTGACTGGAATAGCTCAGAACCACAAGTGGAGTCTAAAAATTACAAAGGAAAAGAAACAGGAATTTGCCACCTGAAGGACACATGGTACTAATTATACGGAAGAACTGTGAACCAGTCTAGAAATGGGTGAACAAATAATAGAGTATTTACGGGTTTGGTGGTCCATAATTGGTTAATAATGAAAATTAAAATTTTAGTAAAAATATCTTTTGAGAGCTTATCCTATATGTAATTTAAAAAAAATATAGACAAATTTCTACTGGTGCAATATTAGTATTTTTACAGGCTTGACTCAGGAGTACTCAATAATGAAAGTAGTACCTGATTCATTTGGTGCAGAATCAATAACATGTGTTTCATGCACATGTGAATAAACAAAATGCAAAATGCTGTGGCTCATATGGTGTTTTCCACACATAAGCTTGCACCAAGGTTAGTTGTGCATGGAGAATTTATAGGTCTCATCTTCAGCACCCAGAAATTTTAAGTTATTGAATTTTGAATATGATAGTGTTTCCATATGTTTACCATTGGAGTTGAATTAATACTGTGAGTCCTGAAGACACTTAAACCAGCAAGAGTCAAAGTGGTCATTTTTTTACATTAGTTTTTATTATTATTATTATTACTATTATTACAACTACTAATTATTATAATTATTATTATTGTTGTACAAAGAAGATTACCTAGAGAAATGAATGTTATGACAATAACATATCCCATATAAAATTGACAAGTGGCATGCTTGTTACAGAGGCACAATGGTGTGTCACTGTGCATGGAACGCTTCCGTTTCTTTAACATTGCTCATTACAGTTGATTAATTTATCAAGATGTATCATGCTTCTTTTAAAGATGTGTTGTCCTTATTGTCAG
This sequence comes from Sinohyriopsis cumingii, assembly GCA_028554795.2. Taxonomy (NCBI): domain Eukaryota; kingdom Metazoa; phylum Mollusca; class Bivalvia; order Unionida; family Unionidae; genus Sinohyriopsis; species Sinohyriopsis cumingii. Next base: position 114,524,466 of record CM068838.1, on the reverse strand, counting down.
ACTGACTGGAAATGCCTGTTTAGTTTTATGTATTTTCAGGGTAGTATTTTTGCTTGTTGTCAGTCAATAATTCCTATTTAAAAACTGAGTGGAAATAAAAATGGTTCTTTGAGTGAAATTCTATAGTATAAATTTCTGAAAGAAACAAAGTCGTTTTTATAAATAGTTTGAGAGAAGACTAGCGAAGCATGAAGACTAATACTTAAAATGAAGCAACCATGATTCTGGAACTAAAAATGACACATTTTCCAGCACATGGAATAATTAAGTTTATCAGTACTTTCATATTTGTTGCAAATCTTTTTTAATGTCATAAAATTAAATTTAACCAAGCATCTGGACATCAAAAAGTTTTGGGATAAAATGTCCAACAAGAGCAATTAGAATATCGAGATTGCATGGTGCAATGTGGATTTTTTTTATCATTGCATTATACAGTCTCCGCTTCATTGATAACTGAGATCAGCAAGTTGAGTAACTCAGATCTAAATTAAGGATGAGCAAAAGAACCAAACATTTCTATGTTATTTTTAACACATGTATCATATCAGTTTCTATAGAAAATTGTATTATTTGTTTTTCAGAAAATTGCAGATAACTTGATGTCCAAGAATTTCCGTACAGTCCTCATATCAGTAAGTTCTTTAAAAAAAATCATTTACATCTTGTATTTCAGTATAGAGTATACTGTATTGTATTTTGTATTGTTGTATTGTATTTTGTAGTACTGTACTGTTGGATTGCCATATTGTTATATTGTGTTGTGTTGCTGTATTGTTGTATTGCTTTATTGTTTGATTGCCATATTGTTATTGTTATTGCCATGCACAACATTTATAAGAAATGTATACTGCAGCCACTCTATCCACTGAATCAAATGCCTTTATAAAATCAAAATTTGAGCAGTAGATCTTCCTCTTCTTTCAAAATTATATTTCTTTATTGTAGATTGCAATATAAAAATATTTTCTACTGTCGAATTACAAGCCTGGAATCCTGTCTGTTCTTCAGGTATCTTTATATAGTTGTTGGCTCAAGTATTAAGTCTTTCGTTAAAAAATTTTACTGAATAGTTAGCTGCAGGTATCTAGTAAGTTATTTCTCTGTAATTGTTTAGATCAGTGGGGCTACCTTAAAAAGTGGTATAAACCCTCTCTCCATCTATTGGGAAAGATTTCACTATTATACTGTCATCTTTAACCCTGTGTTTTTTGTTCTGTCTCAGTGTTCTCATGAATCAGACTCAATTCCAGGCTTCCTTCCCCTTTCCTCTTTCATGTCTTCTTTGAATATGTTACCCAATCATAATGCCTTTGGAGAACTACCACTACCTTGCAGACCCAGTCCTCCCAGATACTACTTTTAGTTAAAGGCAGCTAAAAGGTGTCTGCTGACCTATTTGGCAGTCATGCAGAGTGATCTCCCCTTACATATAAGACTTGGCGGCACATTGTAAGAATATCCCAGTTATCACTGGAGTGAAGTGTACACTCTCTATGGATGTAAATGCGGGGAGGATGGGATGGTGTATGTGTATTATGATTGGGTACTTTTGATGAAATATATTTTACTAGGAAAAATTGGTTTCTTCTTTGAATATGTTACTCTATCATAATACTTTAGGATAATAGGTAAGAGGTGGGGGGAGTTATGTCCCCTAATCCCTGAGATACCATCTCCAGTCCCCAAAAGTACTGAGACAGCTTCTAGGTAACCCGACTCGGGACTCCATCTCTCAGGTGCAGCTTCAAAAGGGGGGAAATTCCCCACCCTACCCCCTGCAATTCCAGCAGAAGTCGTGGTGTTGCATTTTAGGAAGTTGTCTATCGATCTGGAAGGGAGACCTATTGAGCTGTGGATATAGGTCTTACCAGATTGAATTGGCCTGTCTGGGGTGACAGATCTCAGAGATAAAAGCTGGAGAATGTGGACTTCAGTCTCCATCTCACAATCTGACTGATGTTGGTTAGTGAACAGTTCTGGTTGGATGCTAGGTTGGTAGTGACAGCTCTAACCTCTTGAGCCAAAGAGTGTAAAAGTTCATTGAGCTGGAGTTATTTCCCTGTATGCTGAGTGAATAACCCTCTTACTCCAGGATGTGATGTTCTGTTCTAATTGATATTCCTGTCCTTTTATGAGAAATAGAATGAGGTGTGATCTCCCTTTATGCAGCGGCTCTGTTTGTATTACCTAATCACCTGAAAGCCCAGACTGGGTCTTGTAGGTAGTCTTTACTTGATGTGCCTGATGGAAGAAAGATGATTCTCGGTGATGAAAGAGGATGCCATCATGAATAAGACTGACCCGTCTTGTCAGAACTTCCATGGTAAATCAGGTTTGCTGATACATGTATTTTGAGAATTCTGCCTGCAGTTGCTTTTGCCATGAGGAAGCAGGTCTTTTATGAAAAGGAGTGCCAGAGATGCCATTGAAAATGGTTCAGAAGCTGTCTTACCAGCCAGGTTAATACCCAAGATAGGTTCCGCTCTGGGCCTAGGGTTGAAATTTCTGGCTGTGTATACACAAAGTTGGTGAGAAGGTCAGATAAAAATCCTAGGTTTGTATAATATCCACTCTCACAATGGCCATCCTCTCCAGAATTATTAATATGAAAGTGTCATTCCTGGGGAAAACATGCACCACTAGCATCCCGAAATGATTGTTGTGGGCAGACTCCCCAGCCTTTCGTACTTGCATCAGTACAGACTGTAATCTCAAGCAGGTGAATGCGTAGATGCATACCTGCTGTGAGCCAAGTTAAGTTGCTCCCAATTCTGTCAGTTGTGTCTCATTTGGGTGCAGATTTAAAGAGGATGGTCCAGTGGCAAATTTGAAGACTCCATTCGTGCAGAAAAACAGTAGCAATACAGTAGAAGGTGACCTAGGACCATGATGTTTGCTGCCGTGTCAAGCAGTCCCATGCTGCCATGGGTCATTTCAGTGCCTGATAATGAGGGAAACAAACTATGGTGCCAATGTAGTGGAGTCCATATCTGGGTGAATGAATCGTTGAGATGCTACTAGGTTGGATTTTTCCTTATTGATGTCCAGATTGGTAACAAGGGCTATCATGGCTGGTTAGAGCTAACACACTGATGTTGCTGCAGAATGTTGTCCATGCAACTTGATGTTACCACCAATGAAATGGTCCGGACATGCACCATTACTTGATTCATCGGACAAGGGAAGAACCAGGGGCCAACATTGAAGCTCAGTTGGGGTGCCCAAAGGCCATCCAGTCCATATGTATGGATTGTGGTTATAATATCCCTAATGCAGCAAGATCACTGTCAGTGCTGGGGTTCTGAATAAAAAGAAAGCTGGTGGGAGTGTAACTGTTAGAACCGTCGACAAACTGATGATGAAGGCCAGCCAGAATGTACATAACTCTCCCAAACTGCATACATCGTTAAAGTCAGAACCTTTCACCATTCGTCAACAGATGCTGGAGCACTGGTACATGTTATTGATGGAGTCAGAGTAAGAGGACAAAGCACTGGGAGCAGAAAAAAGTCCTCATTGGAAGTTCAGAAAGCAGAATCTTCCTGTGCCCTCGTGTAGGGTAGAATAGATGATGGTACTAGTAGAACAAGTAACAGTTTATGGTATTTTCTACACCTTGCTGAAAACTGGTCAAACTTACGGAAAAAAATCAACTGCCTTACTGAGATGGACTCATCAGGGTTGGCAGAGTCTGCTTCTATAAGACAGCTATGGTCATGGATCTGTTCATTATTTTAATAGTAACATGCCTCAATATAAGACAAGCTCATCTATAATGTGGTCCTTTCTATAAGACATCCATGGTCATGGATCAGTTCATTAATTAATAGTAACATGCCTCAATATAAGACAACCTCACCTATAATGTGGTCCCTTCTATAAGACCACTGTGGTCATGGATCTGGTTATTATTTAATAGTAACATGCCTCAATATAAGACAAGCTCACCTATAATGTGGTCCCTTCTATAAGACCGCCATGGTCTTGGATCTGGTTATTATTTAATAGTAACATGCCTCAGTATAAGACAACCTCACCTATAGGGGGTTTCACAGTTGCAATGGAGTTACTGATCATAGTGCCTAAAATTACCTCCCTTAGCTCCAATGCACATGCCCAGTTCTGGATAATTCACCATTCTACAGTTGGTTAGCAAAACATAAGGTCAACAAAGGAAGGAATCTTTGCTGTACTGCAGATCATTATGGTTAAACCAATGAATCATTCATATATGTCTAACATCTTTTGTTCATACTAGGAGAATAACTATAGACATTAAATCAGATAATTAGATTCAGTGTCCATATTTACATTATATCAGATAATTAAATAATATTTACTTTCCATACTTATGTGATATCAAATAATTAAATTAAACACACTGTCCATATCTGATAATATAAATTCATTTTCCATAATTTCAGATACATTTGTAGGAACATTTTACTCTGCTCTCCAATTTTAAACATTTATTGCAGATTTTTGGTTATATAACCTTAACAAAAATAATCTCAACAATTTGCATTTTTCATATGTTGATATATCCTTCTTTCTCTGTTATTTTCGCGAGGCTAATAGTTTGTTTATAATACGAGTTAAGAAAGTTATAACACAAGTTTGATAAGAAAATTATAACACGATTTCGAGACGTCAGCTGATTTGTAATGCTGAATATTTTAAACCAGAAAAGTTTTTTATTTAAAAATGGAACACAGTAATTTAATGTATTCAGAGGAACTTAACAAAGCAATAATTACATTAGCTATCATAATGATAAATGAGTGTAATTAATGCAGACGGAATATTTATTCATATTTGGGTGTAAATATCGTACAATATTCAGATTAAATAACATGCCCAGTGACATTTTTTTTTTTGTTGTTTCATTTTCTTTTTGACTTTTGAAACATCAAATATCGAACAGTACATGCAATAACTTTCAGCATGATTTTTCTTTGCTTATGCTGACACATAATAACTCTCAAATTTGCTGGGGTCTTTAGACAACATTTCTGATTGCCACCAGCAAATTCATCTAGAACAGCCTTTGTAAAATTAGTTTAATTCTGTTTAACTTTCCTTGCATCAAATATGTAAGTTTTAAAGATCTAATTATTTCACAGATTCTGTCATATTACTAAGGTTCACCTTTTAAATCAACATTGATACACGTGACCGGATGTAAAATTGCAAACATGTGATTTAAAAAAGAGACTGCTTGTAAGAACATAATCTACAAGTCAATAATAAATGGATACTCACAAATATTCATATTTGTTGTCTTTATCTATCAGTCACTCATTCTATCTTAGCATCATTTTATACTCTTTTTTTAACCATAAGTATGTTTATGTAATATACGTATGCAGACACACATTCATTCGAGGATATACATGCCCATGCACCAGATGAAAGAAAACAGACTTACATACAGACAGACAGACAGACAGATAGGTGAGACCCACAAATGTCCTATTCATGCATAGTGTGTCTAACATCAATATTTCTCCAAATTGTATACTCTAAAATTTCCAATCGTTCAAGGAAATAAAATTAAAATAATCATCAAGATGACTCATATGTGCGCCTGTCTGTTCAAGTGTGGTTGATATTTGTGCATTTTGAAAAAACTCAAGTTATTTCATGAAAAATATAATGAACATTAATAGAAAAGCAACAATCTAAGTCAATAATAAAAACTTAGACTTTTTTCTCGTTGTCGTTCAACCTCCATTAACTGCTATGATTGAAGCTGTACAAAATAAATATAATTTCATCATTCTTCAAGCAAGATAAATTGCAAGACCTTTTTACACAGCGATACACTTTCGCACAATCAAATAATACAAACTAGAGCATAAGGTAGTAATGGAAAGATAATGAAGTTCTGAAATGGGCAGATAATATTTATTTGAAACCTGAAAGCAGCGCAAGTTAGTGAGAAAAAAACAGATGTAAAAATAATTGACCAAATATTGATAGAATTTCTTTTTAAGATAGTGAGATATCGATCCTGCTTGCATTATGTGAGCGGTCTGTCACATTTTCTTGATCTACATCTGCCATCTTAATTGATTGAACTATCTGGAAGTGAGTTGCACCGATATGCCTTCTGGTGTTTTCAAGGGAAGATACTAACCGTGAAACCCCCTATAATGTGGTCCCTTCTGTAAGACAGCCGTGGTCATGGATCTGGTTATAATTTAATAGTAACATGCCTCAATATAAGACAACCTCACCTATAGTGTGGTCCCTTCTATAAGACAGCCATGGTCATGGATTTGTTCATTATTTGACAGTAATATGCCTGAATGCATTACAACCTCACCTGTGATGTGGTCCCATTTAGAAGACAGCCGTAGTCATAGATCTGTTCATTTTTTAATAGTAACATGCCTCAATATAAGACAACCTCACCCGTAAGGTGTCCCCTTTTATAAGACAGCCGGTCATGGATCTGTACATTATTTAATACCGCTCTGGTGACCTAGTGGTTCGAGCATCCATCTCGGAAGTGGGAGGTCATGGGTTCAATCCCCAGCCGAGTCATACCAAAGACTTACAAAAATGGTACTAACAGCTGCCTCGCTTGGTGTTCAGCATTAAGAGGTTAGTGTTAGGACTGGTCAGCCTGGTATCAGGATAATGTGACTGGGTGGGACATCATGCTATATGTCTGCGGCATGATAGCCCATTGCTGGACATCACTATAAACTGCCACACTGCAGACATCGTAGTGATATGACTGAATTTTTTTTAAAGCTACGTTAAAATCCTAATCACACACACACACACACACACACATACACTCATTATTTTTTAGTAAGATGCCTCAATATAAGACAACCTCACCTGTTAGGTGGCCCCTTTTCAAGTCCTACTTGGTCAACAGGACACAAATTGTGTCTGCAAATGGAATACACTCCAGCCCAGTTGATCTATGTTGTGGTGTTTGACAGGGGTCTGTTCTTGGACCTGTTCTCTTCATTTTATAGACTCAGCCCCTCTCAAGTGTCATTAATCATCATAAAGTGTCTCACCAATTGCACGCTGATGACACCCAAATATACAAATCTAGCCACCCAGCTGAAGTTGATGCTACCATCCAAGGTGTTGAGAGGTGCATTTCTGATGTGAAATCATGGATGACATGTAACAAGCTGCAGATGAATGATGATAAAACTGAGGCCATTCTGATCACAACACAAAGACTGTCTCATTCACATCCTTTACCTCAAACAACAAATATCAGCAACACTAACATTAAATTCACACAGTCTGTATGAAACCTAAGTGTTACTCTGGACAGTACTCTCACATTGCACCAACATGTCATGAACATATGCAAGGCTGCATATCTTGAGCTAAGGCGCATCAGCTCCATTCATAAATATCTTTCAGTTGATGCCACTTAAACACTTGTGTGTTCATTGGTACTTTCAAGACTGGACTATTGTAGCTCAATTCTGTCTGGTTTATCTCAATATCTACTCCAGAAACTTCAAAAAGTTCAAAACACAGCTGCTCGGATCATACTTAGAGTACCACGATCAGAGCACACCTCCCCGCTGCTCTGTACCCTACTCTGGCTATCCATTTGATTCCATAATCAAACACAAAATTTGTTCTCTGTGCTATGTGTCACTGACAGACTCTAGTCCAACATACCTATCCGACCTCACCCATGTGTACACACCAGCAAGATACTTACGCTCCTCTTCTGACAATCGTATACTCATTATTCCACTACGAAAATGAAGTCATATGGACAAAGTTTTTTGCATACCAGGGCCCAACAATGTGGAATGAATTGCCCACTTAACTTAGACACAAAGACACAGTGATCCCATTCAAGGGTGCTCTTAAAACTCACTTATTTTGACTGCAAGAACAAACTTAAAGATCTAATAATGTTTCCTGTCTTAAATATTTCAGCATGTTTTTTATGTTTTCTAATTTCATGGTGTTTGTTTTTTGTAATCATATTATATGTTTTTTATGTTATAGGTGTTGTCTATTGTTGTAAAGCGCTTAGAGCTTATAAAGATTAGGCGCTATACAAAGTCCTCAATATTATTATTATTTTATAAGACAGCCATGGTCATGGATTTGTTCATTATTTAATAGTAATATTATGCATGGATGTCAGAATATAAGGTAAACTCGCCTATAAAGCAGTCAGTTGTATGCCTTCCACAAACAGTGTTATAATGAAGGACTACTGTCACCTGTCACCTATTTTTCTGATAGCTATTATTTTAATAATTTTAATTTCTCTTTTCATTTTATCAGAATGTGTTTGGTGGCCATTATAATGTGGGTCCAGAGATGGCACATCAGCTCTATGTACTGCAGACCCTCTTGATGAATATGTATGAAATGAGGATGAATACGCCGGCTAACCCACAAGATGAGGTAAGATACATCTGAATGTTTTATTTTTATAAGCAATCATGGTGCAGAATAAGAACAGAGCTACTTCATTGTCTTGCCATGGCAAATCCCAGTACTTGTCATTAAATGTAACTTTCCTTGCTTGTTGGCCTTGACCCATGGGTCAAAGCTTGAAATCTGTTACATACACCACACCCACAATAACTCATGCCCAGTTAAAAACATGGGGTCAGGTGTGGATTCCACTTTTTAAAACTACAAGATACCAGAAAATTGACCCCTATTTGTTAAATGTGAAGAAAACTAGATCAAAATTGGTAATTGAAACATTTATCGTTGAAAATGGTAGATAGTACCTGGAAATTTGAATTAACATTATGAAACTCTTGGCTTTTAATAAGAAGTCATACATTTTATTAAGTTTTCTTTCTTAGTACAGCATAAAAACAATTTTCAGTGAAAGTTTGGTCAGTGAAAATATCAAACCTTCTTGAGGCATTAAGGGAAATTCATGTTTTAGTCATATTTTTTAGTTTGGTTTCAATGTAGTCATTGTACATACAATATGCCCTCTTGAGTTCAACGTGAAATATATCAATCTACCATAACAGCACTGAAGTACAGCATTTGTTTATTATGACTTGTGAAATAATCTTGATTTCAACCTTTTTTTATTCAGTGTGTCTTAAATATATAAAAAATGCTCTCTTCTTACATATTTCAGAGTCATTTAACATCAGTCACATTGATAAAGACTGTCTTGCTTGAAACCCTGAGCCACTTATGGCATAGATGGGTTGTCTGATCATTTTACTTCATAAATATAAAGAATCTGACAAATAGGATTTCAAATGGAAGAAATAAGTTGATGATCTAGGTAATACATCATACACAGCTGCTTTGAACAGAACAATGTGCAAGAGTGTTACAAAAGTAGATGTACGAAATGTGTGCTCTTTTGAAAGTAGATGTTTGATATGTGTACACTTTTGAAAGCAGATGTATGATATGTGTGCTCTTTTGAAAGTAGATAAGATGTCTGTGTAATCATTTAAAAGTAGATATGATGTATGTGTGCTCTTCTGAAAGTAGATATGATGTATATGTGCTCTTTTGAAAGTAGATATGATGTATGTGTGCTCTTTTGAAAGTAGATATGATGTATGTGTACTCTTTTGAAAGTAGATATGATGTCTGTGTAATCATTTGAAAGTAGATATGATGTATGTGTTCACTTTTGAAAGTAGATAAGATGTCTGTGTAATCATTTGAAAGTAGATATGATGTATGTGTACTGTTTGAAAGTAGATATGATGTATGTGTGCTCTTTTGAAAGTAGATATGATGTATGTGTACTCTTTTGAAAGTAGATATGATGTATGTGTACTCTTTTGAAAGTATACATGATGTATGTGTACTCTTTTGAAAGTAGATATGATGTATGTGTACTCTTTTGAAAGTAGATATGATGTCTGTGTAATCATTTGAAAGTAGATATGATGTATGTGTTCACTTTTGAAAGTAGATAAGATGTCTGTGTAATCATTTGAAAGTAGATATGATGTATGTGTACTGTTTGAAAGTAGATATGATGTATGTGTGCTCTTTTGAAAGTAGATATGATGTATGTGTACTCTTTTGAAAGTAGATATGATGTATGTGTACTCTTTTGAAAGTATACATGATGTATGTGTACTCTTTTGAAAGTAGATATGATGTATGTGTACTCTTTTGAAAGTAGATATGATGTATGTGTAATCTTTTGAAAGTAGATATGATGTATGTGTACTCTTTTGAAAGTATACATGATGTATGTGTAATCTTTTGAAAGTAGATACGATGTATGTGTGCTCTTTTGAAAGTAGATATCATGTATGTGTGCTCTTTTGAAAGTAGATATGATGTATGTGTAATCTTTTGAATGTAGATGTGATGTATGTGTACTCTTTTGAAAGTAGATATGATGTATGTGTACTCTTTTGAAAGGGCTTGAATTTAACACAAATTTCTTTGTAGACAGAATGACTTGTATATTGAGAAATTTACTAGTCCTGCCAAATCTTTACTAGTCCTGTTCACAAAACAATGTCACACAGCTTTCATGTACGTTTACCGATTCAATTTTAAAGTTTGAACAACCTGCAACAAAACTGGATGTTTTCTGTGTGTTTGTTAATGCGAACTGCATACACCAGTTACACCACATAATATTCCTTTCCGCATCATAATTCAGCCATTCCCTGTCTTTTGTCCATATCTTCGGAAACATTCCATTACACTTTTCCCAATCATAAGAATTATTCCTCATCATTCTCATTCAACTTTTGCTTTTTTTTCGATGGCTGAACACCTATCAAATGCCACATTTTGCCTGTCTCATAAGGAGGGAATTTTGCTTTGTTTTGAAATACGAGATGTTATAGTATAGCTGATGTGAATTATTTAAAGCAAGAGAAGGAATGGCACAGTGTCCTTTATAAGAAAGTCAGAGCAAGAAATGTGTTTCAAAACACGTGTCTTTGCCCCCTTCCACAATTAAATGGCCTCTCCCTAACAAAGACTTAACTTCAGTGGATGTTCTGCATGATCAAAGCAGTGGCTATTGTAAACACTGTTATAAAATATTAGCATCAGAAGATAGTGTTTCAGCTTGGAAAAGGTGTGTTCCCATCAAACGAAGCCATCTGACACTCAGCACATTGTATTTAACCGCTCCAGTTACGGTATCATAAGTCGTAAGTTTGGTAATTGTTCCTAATTAATCAAATCTCGATGTATTCTTGAAATTAATAATAAGGCGGAAAATTTTCAGATCTTAGATGCCCATGCTCAGAGATTTTAATTCCCAACAAATATACAGCATTCTGTTTGGATATATCGACGTGTATTCAATTATTTGTTAATTCTTGTAATGGAAAAATATAAAAACTATTCTTATCATCATAGAAAAAGTAGTTGTATAGAAAGGATGTGTCAATAACTTAATCATAATAAATTGATCTAATTCTTATAATTATTTCAATGGAAATGTAAAATATGTTGTTGTTGTTGTTGTTGTTGTGGGCTTTAACGCCATTTTTCAGCACAAGTTAGGCTATGCATGGCGGCCAGTATTAATGGTGGAGGAAGAACCCAGGAAAACCTCGGGAAGAACCACCGACCCACGAGAAGCTACTGGCAAGCTTTCTCACATACCCACATTGGCCGAATCCTGGACTCGAACTGTAAAATATGTAGTTTCCTGTTTGTGACTATTGGAGCATTTGGGTAGTGAGCAAAAAAAAAAAAAAAGAACCTTAACCAAAAACCATGCAAACTAATTTCTTTGAATAGGTTTTGCAGTGTTCTTTTGTGTGGTACAGTGTGTATACCACTTTGTAGTTTGTTACTGTGGTCGAGTGAATAAAGTGTGATACCACGTCATTTTTTCATTTAATTCTTTATCAGATTAATTAGGATCAATTACCAAACTTCCGTTGTTAATGATGGGACCATAATATGCACTGTTAAGTGAAATGCACAAAATCAGATGGATTCTTGTTATAGAAACGCACCTTTCCGAGGCAGAAATTGACTTCATCTTCTCATGCTAATATTTAATGACTGTGTTTACAATGGCCACTGCTTTGATTCCAGAGAACATCTGCTAAGTCAAGTATTTATTGGGGAATGGCGTAAATAAATGCTGACTATTGATAACCGAAACTTACTAGCCCATCGGACTATTAACATTATGAAAGTTACTAGTCCGACAGGAAATCTGCTAGCCTCGGGCTAGTGGACTACCACTAATTATGAGCCCTGTGTATGTGTAATCTTTTGAAAGTAGATATGATGTATGTGTAATCTTTTGAAAGTAGATATGATGTATGTGTAATCTTTTGAAAGTAGATATGCTGTATGTGTAATCTTTTGAAAGTATATATAATGTACGTGTACTCTTTTGAAAGTAGATATGATGTGTGTATACTTTTTTGAAAGTAGATATGATGTATGTGTAATCTTTTGAAAGTAGATATGATGTATGTGTACTCTTTTGAAAGTAGATATGATGTATGTGTAATCTTTTGAAAGTAGATATGATGTATGTGTACTCTTTTGAAAGTAGATATGATGTATGTGTGCTCTTTTGAAAGTAGATAAGATGTCTGTGTAATCATTTGAAAGTAGATATGATGTATGTGTACTCTTTTGAAAGTATATATCATGTATGTGTACTCTTTTGAAAGTAGATATGATGTATGTGTGCTCTTTTGAAAGTAGGTATGATATATGTGTACTCTTTTGAAAGTAGATATGGTTTATGTGTACTTTTTTGTAAATGTGAGTGTTGCATGTGATCCTTCTTTTCTACAGTTATGTCACACATAAATAATGTTGCCAGTTAACATATGGTGTTTTTTTTAATTAAAAAACAACAAACACAGGTTTTGATTGCTTATTTAATTTTTTATTATTATTGTACTTAAATGTTAGCCCATACAGAAGCCACCATCTTAAGATGTAATTCATTGTGTAAATTCGTAATGATTATGCCAAGAAAATACTGATTAGCAGGTATGCACAACCTTGTCAACACTTCCATAATAATTATTATATTTCAACCAAATTTGGTTTGATGCTACATGTCAACAACAGCACACATACGTTTGATGAGAAACATACTCTGCACAACCTTGTTAACACTCCATCCTTCATATTTTATTATTAGATTTCAACCAAATTGTCATTTGAAGAATAGACAGATGAGTTTAATGGTGAGCACAGTCTTCAAGCATCTCAGAGTTATTGCCCTTGATTATATTAGCTTATGCAATGTTAATGCACAGATTTGTCAAGATTTCGACCAAATTTGTGGTGAAGCTTCATGTTAGGGTCATCTTGGATGAGAATGATGATGAATATGTTATGGCCCTTCTGTCAGAGTTATGACCCTTCTGCACTTAGGATATCAGAACCATATTGTCTGTGAAGCTCTATATCAGAAATTGAACAAGTTCTATGATGAGCTCATGCTGCACATATTTGGAATGTTACAGACCTTTATCATCCAGAGTAATGGTCCTTGATTATGAATACTAAGATTTATATTTTTTGTCATACATTTTATGAAAATAATTGTAGCAATTTATTTGATGATATCTGTTAAAGGGGAGTTATTACCATGAATAACTTTCCCAAATACTCCTTCACTAGATGGCAGGGGACACTGGCCATGTTATTGAGAACCTCTGGCACAGATGAGGGGACATTGGCCATGTTATTGAGAACCTCTGGTACAGATGAGGGGACACTGGCCATGTTATTGAGAATCTCTGGTACAGATGAGGGGACACTGGCCATGTTATTGAGAACCTCTGGTACAGATGAGGGGACACTGGCCATGTTATTGAGAACCTCTGGTACAGATGAGGGGACACTAGCCATGTTATTGAGAATCTCTGGCACAGATGAGGGGACACTGGCCATGTTATTGAGAACCTCTGGTACAGATGAGGGGACACTGGCCATGTTATTGAGAACCTCTGGTACAGATGAGGGGACACTGGCCATGTTATTGAGAACCTCTGGTACAGATGAGGGGACACTAGCCATGTTATTGAGAACCTCTGGTACAGATGAGGGGACACTGGCCATGTTATTGAGAATCTCTGGCACAGATGATGAACACGTTGTTTTCATCAAATATGGCTGCCATTACAAAATCTGGCCCATTTTGACAGTGAGATTCCTGGTCCAAAACCTCTTAAAAATAACTGAAATCATGAAGATCTGCCATCAAATTTGGCTGAACATAATAAAAGTAAAGAAATCTTAAGACAGCTTGTATGAGAATGATTCAATATAGTGTGGAAAAAAAAATTGGAAGGTTTAAGATGTCCCAGATTTCTTGGCCCAGAGCTCTTTCAGTTTGCCGTAAGGTATATACAAACACTGAAATGGATAATTTTATTATTAAAATAAAAACAGGATGCAAACTGGGTGCAGACAAAATGCTAAATGAATGCAAATGAAATAAAATGAATCAGTGCAAACAAAATGATAAAAGCCTTTTGAAGAAAACAGAAATCACTAATGCAGAATGATGAATCATAAAATAAAAGGAATGAAACATGAATTCATTTCATAAATGGATTTTGATGTTCAGTTAATTTCAAGCTGCTATTAAAATTCCATGTTCAAAAGCCCATAATAGTCCAGGATCAGATTCTTTAAACTAACAGAAACATTTTTACCCCATTGAAGCCATGCTATTGTTATGGCAGACATAAAAGTAACAATTGTCATTAACGTGATGATGTCATCACTGGTGAATATATGTGTGAAATCGTTATTTGAAATAAATAAAATAGGAAATGTAATTTGCTGATAAATGCTCCAAAACCATACACTTACTGAAGCTGTAATTTTATTTTAATTTATCATATATTCTGTCTTGTCTTAAACATTTTATGTATTTGCTATTTCATTAATGCACACTTTTAATAAGACAAGACACAAAAGCTATAATTCCCTTTCTTTAAAAGTCTTGAGAATGGAAAATTCAGAAAATGAGCAAAACTGTAAGGAAGTGAGCAATGAGAATGATAAATGTAAAATAAGACTGCATTTCTGAGACCATAAACCAATGACAAAAAGATAATAGATGAAATTCAGATGGGACAGAATGTAAATGGAATGCAAATAGAATGAAAATGCTATGCAAGTGGACTGCAAATGAAATGCTGATTTGATAAAATGACCTGTTTTAGAGTCCATATCATTCAGGTGAGCAATCTTAGGTCCAGTGGTTCTCTTGTTTAATATTGTAGAGTGCACTGAAGCAGATTGAAGAGCTGCGGCGAATAGCTTTTGACTTCTCTGACCCTGGAGATCCAGGAAATGCTATAGCCAGAAAGTCCACCAACCAGAAAGATTATAGGAAGCTTGGGTTTGAGGTAATAATTTTGCTGCACCCATCCAATAATTTCACATTCTTTTTATTTGCATGGTTATAACTAATGTATTAAGATGAAATCGGATAATTCTTCATTTTAGTGCAGTAGCACGAAAGAAAACTATTTAACTTACAGTCATTAACTTTGTACATTCTTGATCATGGTTCTAAGAGATGACTTGATTAGATTTTCAGGCCATTAAAGTCATTTTTCAGATTTCTTTTATTTTTAATTTATTTTTTATTTTTGAGGTTTTAATTTATGAAAACCATCATAGCACAATTAAACAATGACCACTTGAGATAGATGAATGTAATTTAATATGTACTCTTTTTTATTCTTATTTTTAATGGCTAGATTGTTTGACCATTACAGTCATCTTTCAGTTTTTGTATATGCCTTATGACATCATTTTGTCCAATCCATCTGTTACCAGTTTGGTTTCTGCACAATTACTTTAGTTTTCCACCATCTACAGTTCGCTACAATTGTGTAGATGGCTTAATCATGGGTAAGGAAGAACCCTATTGGTTTTGGACACAAGAGCTCTGCTAAGGTCACTTCAACTGAAAGTGGGAAGTTTCAGCAAAATAACTCAAGTTCTCTACCATTAATGATTACCAAACTAATTGAATATCTTCCTTTTCCGGAAGTTAGAACCCTTTGATTTCATGATCAGTAGATCAGAGATCAAGTTCGTTGTTATTGGAAGAAGAAAAATGGTTTCTGCATGTTAACTCGAGTTCTCCACCATTGATAGTTACTGACATTTGTGGCTGAGTGGTCTAAAGCGCTCTCCATTATGGATCACTGCCATCTCACCTCTGTCTGTCTGGGTTCGAGTCTCGGATTCAGCCAATGTGGGTATGTGAGAAAGCTTGCCAGTAGCTTCTTGTGGGTTGGTGGTTCTTTCTGGGGTTTTCCTGGGTTCTTCCTCCACCATTAATACTGGCCGCCATGTATAGCCTATCATGTGCTGAAAAATGGTGTTAAACCCTACAACAACAACAACAACAACAACTGACATTTGTAAATGGCCTGAACTTGGGTAACGATGTACCCTATGGATTTCAGAGTTAAATATCAAGGTCTCACAGACTGAAACAAGAAAATGGATTTTGCACAAGAACATGAGTTCACTATTGTCTTTGGTTATCAAATTATGTATATGGCTTGCTTTTGGTGTAAGGAAGAAGTCTTGATTTTGAAGTCAAAGGGTCAAATGTCAAGGTCAGTGTGACTAAATGAACACAAAAATGGTTTCCATGCTTCAACATTAATGTACATGACATACCTGAACAATATTTTGTGGATAGTTTGCAGTTGGGGAAAGAAGGCTACTGATTTGGAGTCAAAAGGTCAAAGGTCCATGTCACTGGCTGGAAGAAGATAAATGGATTCTGCACAATAACACTAGTTCTACATCACAGAGTTGGTCCAAACATTGTGGATGGTTCACACTTGGTTTTAGAATGAAGCCTATCAATTTTGAGATCAAAATATCAGAGGTCAAGGTCACCAGCTAAAAGAAGAAAGATGGTTTATGCACACAGACTTTCAGTTATATACATAGATGACTATTAAACATGGGCTGAGCATATAATGTGCCATTGACAGTACTCATATTAAGTATTTTAAGGTATTTTAATTTAGACCCTTTTGCAGATAGCCATATAAAAAGACCTTTTGGTAAATAGGCATATAAATAGACCTTTTGACATATAGGCACATACAGACCTTTTGGCATTTAGGCACATACAGATCTTTTGGCAAATAGGCACATACAGACCTTTTGGCATTTAGGCACATACAGACCTTTTGGCAAATAGGCACATATAGACCTTTTGGCATTGAGGCACATACAGACCTTTTGGCATATAGGCACATACAGACCTTTTGGCAAATAGGCACATATAGACCTTTTGGCAAATAGGCACATATAGACCTTTTGGCATTGAGGCACATACAGACCTTTTGGCAAATAAACACATACAGACCTTTTGGCAAATAGGCAGATATATACCTCTTGGCATATAGGCACATACAGATCTTTTGGCAAGTAGGTATAGATAGATGGTTTGGCAAATGTGCATATACCAGAAATATACGCACATATTTCATTTAGTATCTGAGAACAAATTAATGAAGTCCAGACAGTCAAATAACATAAACAAGATAAGCAGCTATCCCTTAAGTCACACTGCAAAGTAATCACAATTTAAATGTGCATTCATGAATAATACTACTCTTGTATCATTTAGTTTATTTCAGTCTGTAAGAAAATGCATCAAACATTTATTCAAAAGAATTTTTCTTGTTTTAATCTCTTACCATCATCTAACAACCATGAAAATCAGCATATATAACATAGATTGGTTGTAGAGAGTTGCCTTAAATAAAATTTCAATAAAATGAAAATAACAGTGGTTGTGATGTCTGTTGTGGGCTATAGAAGATTTTTAACACATGTATTATGTCCACTATGACCAGCTACATGAAGGTTAAGTTTTCTATACCAATACAGTCTTAGCATCTGTATGCTATCATTGAGCTATCCTACCAGTAGAATGGTGAATTGATATTATATACTGACACTTCATTACCGTCATCAGTTGATTAGGTCATGTGCTAGCACTCATTCATAGTTACATACATGCGTTTTTATTGATTTTACCTGTATAGAACATTATTTGGCTTTTTCCTACAGACAAAATTGTATCATAATGGATATTGTAGCACCTTCTTCATACGTATCAATAATGGTGTTTCGTTTCCATTTTTATGTGCAGATTGTTTTGTGTAATATTGAAAACTTATTTATATTACTGCATACTTCCGCTTGGGTTGAATAAATACATATAGGTTTTCTGTACATATTTACATAGTAGTGTCCCGCTCATGCAGTGGTACTATAAGTGATGCTTGAGTGATTTTTATCTGTATAGGCAATGAATTCCTACAGTTAAGCAGTTAGTGGTACTGATTATTTGCCTTCCAGTTCATACATGTAAGTACAATAAGCAATGCTTCAGTGATTCTAACTGTACCAGCAGTCAAATTCACATGTCCACAGGTTATTTCTGACTAGAATTGATTATTTAGCATCCACTTTCTAATAATTAATTTTGAGTATATAATTATCTACCTCTACAGGTCAAGTGCACCCTCTACATGTATTTATCATAGTAGATAACCCTGCACAAATTTAAAAAAGGAGATCACTCACTACACTAAATATATGTATGGTCTGCTCTGTTTTGTCTTGGAGATCTATACCATGGACAAGACCAAGCTGACAGCCAATCAACATGTGTAGTTTGCTCCAGTAGTCATTCCTGGAATACATATTGGACAGGACTTGACCATAAAATTCTGATTGCAGTGGGCAATGCTCAAAATCAATCATAGGGTATCATCGACCAGAAGTGAACTTGTCCAATTCCATGACACCCATAGTGCTGCCAAGCTCTTCCTACATATGATGCCCAGTTTGGCATTGTAATACTCAAGAACCCACTTTATGAAACCAGTCATACAAGGATCAGTCTAACTCACAAAATGCTATTAGACAGTTCCTGTGGATGATGCCCATTCTATACAGGCATTCTTATAGATCAATCTAACCACCAGTGGTGCTAAGCACCTCCTGTGGAAGGTGTA
Source organism: Sinohyriopsis cumingii (assembly GCA_028554795.2). Taxonomy (NCBI): domain Eukaryota; kingdom Metazoa; phylum Mollusca; class Bivalvia; order Unionida; family Unionidae; genus Sinohyriopsis; species Sinohyriopsis cumingii. Next base: position 114,505,471 of record CM068838.1, on the reverse strand, counting down.
CTGTTTATATAGACACCCTCATGGATTAATCTTACTGCATAGTACCTCAAAACACTTCCAGCATGCAATATCTATTTTAGAGCCTCCGTTTTTAATGGATGACTCTTCACTCCCCCTCAAGCCTCTGTCACCCAAGAGACTCTACTTAATGACGCATTAGAAGTAATGGTATCTGACTCATAAGGACTGCAAGTGTAATGGTACACCATCATTAATATTCTTCACCAACTACTTCGCAGGTAGTGCAGAAGACATCAGCTTCACTGCCTTAGTCTACAGATGAGAAAACAGGCATTCAAGTTACCTTGTCATTATTAGATTTTACTTGGTATGTTGGTATTATATCAAAATGCTTTCTCTTTTTCTGTTTGGATACCCATGAATTGATTTGCAAAGTCATGACTGTGGGATCAACCTTGCATCCAATAGTATGATAATCCTCAATACGTAGACCACAGCTTACATCCTTCCACCCTGAATCTCACTAGAATAAGAGGGAGCATATTCATAGGATGGTCCACACCATAACATAGAAATGCAACATACTATAGCTATAAGTAAAACCTGTAATGAGTGACTGCCTCTTCTGCCAACAAAAAATTTTACCGATATTTAAACTGCATTTTTGCGAGTGGTCTGCTTTTTTTCACTTCTTTTAGTTACAATAATTATTTTCTCCAGCCTTCAAATTTGTCTCTTTTTAGTTGGAGGTTCATCCATTGTTGTTAAGGTTGTAGGTGTTAAATTTATTAGTGCTCAGTTGTAATATTGAATGTAAAGATGGTTTTGACTGGGTTGTGGAAAAATATGAAAAATCTATACATGTGCATGTGCATATCTAACAATTACTGAATTAAAAAGAAACAATTATCTCATCCAGGAATAATTAGTCTGGTTTCCTTCTTTCTATGCTCCCTGGATTGCTCACCCCTATACGAATAGCAGAGATTAACACAGGGAGCATAGAAAGCAGGGAACCAGACTAGGAAATAATCTACATATACTTTGGTCTGGTTTATGACAGAAACTATAAAACACTATAAGTATAGCTAAAATAATCCAGACATTGGTAGCCAGCTAATTTTGTTTTACATTTTAAAATTTTGAATGGTATGAGCAATCATTCTTACAGGGGTTAAATAAAGGTTGGTTGAGTTTATCCTCGTTTTTGTGATGCGGTCATTCATAGCAGCATCAAAATCCCTATTCTGCCAAGATATCATGGTCGCTGGTCGCATTCAGCAGGTGATCGCTCATAACAGAGCATTTATATAATAAAATGGATCCATGCATTATGATTGTGGTTGGAAATGACAGGTGGTCGCTCATAGCAGAGCTTGCTCTTAGCAGTTTTTACTGTAATAACAACTATGAACTTACAATGGCTGGAAAAAATACAATGATACCTCAGATGTGGGAGGTCATGTGATCGAACTCAGGCTGAGTCATACCAGACTCATAAAAATGATACTAACAATTGCCTCACATGGTACTCATCAGTAAAGGGTTCATGATAGGACTGGTTGGCCTAGTGTGAGGATAATGTGACATGGTGGGACATGATGCTACATGTCTGTGGCATCATGCCTCAGTGCTAGATATCACTATAAACTGCCACATAGCAGACATCATAGAGATGTGACTGAAATTTTACTCAAGCTACGTTATAAATCCAAATCACACACACACAATGCTCTCTACCTCCACCTTATAGACCAGTCATGGCCCAACATATGCTCACAACCTTCATCATCTTTTCTCCTCCTTGATGATTAAGTTGATGGAATTCACAACAAGCCACCATCTCTCTCATTCTTAGCTATAGCAGAGGGATTTACAAGGCAGCCAGCAAGGTCTCTGGGGCATCATTAAAATGCATGTCACCAGGAAACAACAGTCCTACAACTCCTGAACTAAGTGGAAGAGTCAGAAAGAGGTCAATTGTTTTCACTTGCATTCCACAAGACCATCCCTATCTCCATGACATTCATACAGTTCATCCCACCCTTATCTCAGATCCTGGTAGGGAGAAGACTCCAATCTGTAATGGCCAAATGGGGAAGATATTAACGATTATGTGATCCATGTGGAGACGGAACCTTTGACCAAATGCACTAATCCTCACATATCAATATCATCAGAATGGAAACCATTTTTGAAAGCCTGTCATTGGTGGCTGATGGAGATCTAATTCTGTCTGAAAACTTCTCTGTGCTGACTTATCTCAAACAGCAAAGCAGAACTCTGACCTTTGTTTGGGATTTTCCAGAGTGGTGTCCTCATTGTAAGTCCAGGCTTAAGTACGACATATCCAGGGCTGGCTAATGTATTGGCAGACTTACTGTTCTGCAAGAGGGAATGGTTGCTTCATCTGATGGTTGTCTCATATGATAGATCCTTCAGTCTCGTAGGATAGATGCTTGATGGGATTGACTTATGATGGATGTATTAGTGACATGGTGGAATGCCAAAATTCCCAACCTTTTCCTCACCAGCCCTGGACCCAAAGGTCTGGATATCAATGCATTCTAAACATTTGTATGACCAAATGTATACACTTCTCCAACACCTCAAATTCTCAACATGATACAGGAATCAAAAGAGTGTCTCCTCATCCTGATTATACCACTCAAATGGGGAATGATGTACCAACCTAGACAATCTAGTAAAAGATCTGCCAGGAATCCAAGTATCCCATCATTTGCATTAAGTAACTATGATAGTATGTGTTTCACCCCAACCCAGACTTATGGAACCTGCACAACAGTATCTTATTAAGTGCCCTAAGAACAGCTCTCACAACAAGTGGTGGAGAATCACTCAAGTGAGCTGGCCATCCACATTAGAGACACATAAAGGCAATGGACTATAATCTCAGCGATGCTCACGAGTACTTTATACCAATGTAGGCATCTATACCACAATAGGTAATGTTCTATGGCTCTTTGATGAGAAACAGTTAGCATCAATCACAGTTGACATACCGTTCCATGATCACTGGCTCCCTTTGCTTTCATGGAAGAGAGGATATTGGACAAATCAAAAGCCCATCTGATCTTCAGTTTATTTGAATTTCACCAGTCCAACAACAATGCTGGACCCTTGCCTTAGTGGAATTTATCATGGATGTTGACCTGATACAATAAGACACCAGTTGAAATGTTCTTAGGAGTTTAATTAGTTCATTTAACATATAAGTCCTGCCTCCTCACTACTTTGGCAGTCAGCATGCAAAGTCAGCAAATATTTCTTATTGGTGGACATCTCCTTGCAGTTCCAACATGATGGATTAATAGATATGGGTAATAAGTCCTGTCTATTCTTGACATTTCACCTCAAGGTCATAGAACCCAGTGCAAGCTCTGAAGTGGTATTTCAGGAATATCAAGCCATGGCATCAAGAGAGATAACTCCTCATTTTACCTTTAAGAGTATAGGATGGTATATCAACATAGATGTTTTCATCCTGAATAAAGTGGGATATCTGTCCCACATTTTGGACTAAACCCACACCAACGAATTTGCTGTGCATATAATATTGGTTCACAAAGTTAGGACAGTCACCACACTCTTTGCATATGAGTGAAAGTGTTCCATAACTATCATAATCGATGCCATGGGATGGAGATCCAATTACACTTCTCAGTTCTTATCAGAGATCTTTCATCCCAAAAGGATCAGCTCTATCTGGGGGAACTTTACCTGTGGTACAAAAGGCGACCCTTCCAGATCACTCGACAGCTTATTACAGAAACAGCTTCATGACTTATACTGGATTTGCAGGAGATATAATTTTTTTGTCCCCTTTGAAGCCATCCTCTGACAGATCGAGTCTTCTCTAGTCAGGTCTTATATACCTTATGAGCAAATATATACAGTACCTTAATGAAGCTACTTCCAATGATATGCAAGTCATTCTAAAGTGTTATTAGTCCGGGATAAGTGAATGTATCTCCCTGCACTCTTACCTATTCTCATAAGTAACTGAGTAATGTATTAAAAAAAGAAACCAATTTTGTATATATATTTCTTTGGGAATGCTTACCCAATCATTAAACACATACTCCCTCCCAGCCTCTCCACTATTACACCTTATAGATAGCATACCGTCCACTCCAGTTGTAACTGAGATATTCATGGGATTTGGTGCCAATCTTTGTACCAATTGGAGATCACTCTGTCCAACTGCCACCTAGGTTGGCAGAGAAATTTAAGCCTTTTACCTAAACGTTTTTAGCCTGGGAGAGCTGGATTTATGAGTTATTAGCAGTTCTCTTAAGGTATTATGATGGGGTAAGCATTTTTTGAAAAAACATTTTTTAAACAAAATTGGTTTCTGTTACTGAAGGATGACATTGTACTTTTAGAGTAACTGTTGTTAGGATTTGGATTTTTCCTTTACATTTAATGTTTGACAAATGTTATTTGTTATATCAATGTCAACAATCTAATTAATAGTAAAATATGCTTTCACCAATTTTTAACAATTTTAATCATATTTGTACCATATATAGTTGCTTATAAGACAAGTTCAACTGTAAACTGCACAGACCCAGATCTGCCATTGCATAATGTGCTGGTAAATCTGGGTCTGTTGACTTTATTAAAAGTAATCAGTAGAACAAACAACATAGACCCTAATCTGCAGGCATGTTATGCTACAGCAGATCTGAATCTTTGTTGTTTGCAGTTTGACCCCACTTATGAGCAAATATATACAGTACCTTGTTAATGCTACTTCTGATTATAAGCAAGTCATTCCAGAGTGTTATTAGTCTGTCTGTCTGTCTTGTCATTGTACAACTATGCTTGTGTCTTTGAAAACAGTGCATAAATACAATTCTTTTAAAAATGATGAAACTTAAAATGTATTTAAATGACAACTGTTTCTCTTACCTTGATATTTTTCAATACTCAAACTCCTGTAGCTTATATGAATTTCTTTATTTTTGAGTTTATTTTTCTCATGGCCATGCAACTTGTTGATAATTTCTTTTTGGTTTCCGCTCTTCTCAAACTGATGTGTATTATAATAAGTATTCCAATTTTGTTGGGTCTTTAATTTTATGGATTGTAGCCACCATGGAATCAATAAAACGTAGTAGAGACATCAAGAATAAGAGCGAATGCATTGTAAAACTGTACAGACACCAAGAAAAGAGTGAATGCATTGCATAACAGTACAGACAGTAAGAAAAGAGCAAATGCATTGCATAACAGTACAGACACCAAAAAAAGAGTGAATGCATTGCAAAACAGTACAGACACCAAAAAAAGAGTGAATGCATTGCAAAACATTATTCTAAAAAGGAATTTATTTCACTTTTTAATGAACATTTCAGCATGAGTCCAACCCAATTGAGGACTTTTTGGAGTCCCCACCTGGACTTCTGGCACTTGACAACATGATCCACTTTGCTCAGGTCCATAAGGAGAGTTACATCAAGGTACAGTAAATTTCCATAATTCAAAGGACAGTAACTCAGATACTCAGCATTACTCTGTTAAACATTCTCATGTCTACATTCTTGGTAAATTCACAATAAATTTGGACTGTATGGCTTATACTTTTTGAAGGTCTACATCATACATTAAATCCCAATTATGATTTAGATAAATTCTTTTGAGTGAAATCAAAGAGTGTTTTATTTTAGTGTTTTTTTTAAGCATCATAACATAACAAGTGTTGAAAAGTCTCTAAAAATCCAGTCTTCCAATATTGGTTTTCTCAGGATTTAGCAAGCCATGTTAAATGTCCCCAAACATGGGTGCATTAAATGCATATCTCATTTTCAAAAGGGTGTCTTATTGTATTGTGAATTGGTGTTGCCATTCTTTTATCATTATTATTATTATTATTATTATTATTATTATTGCTGTTGTTTTGTTGATGTTGTTGTAGCCAGAAGGACTATTAGATTGAGAAATTTACCTATCCTGCTAAATTTTCACTTGTCCTTCCCACAAAAGAAATATATATTGGGCTATTGATATTATTAAAATGATTAGTTTAAGAGGAAATTTACTAGCCTTGTACTACCAATGAAACTACCATTAATTTCAAACCCAGTATATTTTAATGTAGTATTCCAGACTTATACATTGTCGATATAAAGTTATGAATTTTCAGTTTTCACAAAATGTTTACACGTCATTTTCACTTGAAATGCTGATTTGTCTGGGAATATTTTAAAAAGTCATGCTGTAAATATTTATTGGTTTCAGATGTTTTGAAATATTCATCTAACTTTGTTATATGTTATCTTAAATTAGGCATATTATGTTATTGGCATTGTCTTCTTCTGTTTGCATTTTCTTGTCATGGCCATAACTTTGTAATGGATGGAGAGATGTTCTTGAAACTTTGCCCAAGTATATATCGTGACTAAACTGTGCATCATTTACAATAAATATGGGGGCCCCGAGTGGCTGATTGGTTTAAAGCGCTCTCCGTTATGGATCACTGCCATCTCACCTCTGTCTGCGTGGGTTCAAGTCTTGGATTCAGCCAATGTGGGTATGTGAGAAAGCTTGCCAGTAGCTTCTCGTGGGTCGGTGGTTCTTTCTGGGGTTTTCCCGGGTTCTTCCTCCACCATTAATACTGGCCGCCATGTATATCCTATCGTGTGCAGAAAAATGGCATTGAACCCAACAACAACAATAATAAATATGTCCTCTGCCTCAAGATCAATGTCACAGCAAGGGAGAATGCAATACTGTGACTGTTTCCTTGCATGGAATATAACCTTTAACCACTCAAGATATTTTAATGAAACTTTAACCAATTGTATATCACATATAGACAGTGTGTTACAGCTCATAACCACACCTGATGCCTCAAGGTCAGTGTTACAGAAATAGAAATTGGAACTTTTGAATTATTATAGATATTTTAATGAAAATTTAACGAGTTATATATAATGACTAGACAGTGTGTCACGTGTCACATACCAAATCAGTACCCACTACTTCAAGTTCAAAAACATGGCAAGAGCAAATATAGGTCAGTGACCTCTATCCTTTTTAATAAGTGAAGATATTTTAATGAAACTGGTCTTGTCTTGACAGTATCTTGTGCATTCATGGTCATAATTATTGCACTGTTTCCTTATCAGAGCTGTTAATTTTTAACTCTAAAGAGATAATTTGATAAAATTTTGTATCTAACAAGGGGATAACAAAAGTGAAAGAAGAGCTTTGTTGCCTTTACTGAAATAAGGTAATACTAAGAGATGTACTATATATACTAATGCATAAGTTGGATCCAGCAACAAACTACACAGACCCAGATCTGACATTACCTAATGCACCACAGATCAGGGTTTATACAGTTTGTTAAGAGTAGTCAGTAGAACAAGCAACATAGACCCAGATTTGCCTGTAAATTGTAATGGAAGACCAGTGTCTGTATTTGTTTGTAACTTAATCTAACGTATAAGTATTTATGGTATGTGTTATACCACCATTGAATGTCTAAGGCAGAGACAGAGTATCTTTGGTCTTGATCCCAGATTTGGGGATTACTAAGTTAGTTGCCTGCCAGTAGCTTCTCATGGGTTGGTGGTTCTTCCCTGGGTTTTCCAGGGTTCTTCCTCCACCAGTTATACTGGCCGCCATGTATAGCCTATCTTGTGCTGAAAAATGCCGTTAACCCTAGAACAACAACAACAACAACAACTAAGTTAGTCAAATTTATTATAGGTTTCTTTTTTTTTCATGATGGAACATGTGAATTGATTGTAAATATTGTGTTCATTTACAGCAACTAGCATCAAATAAACAATGTCTCCATTACCAATAACACACAACAACTGTTGCAAGATTGTTGCTTCAGATCATATTGTGTAAATATAAACGAAAACAAAGTGGCTCAGTATAGCAAATGTCAGCATATTTGGTTTTACTAAAATCTATAGACATGTGATAAATTGTATGTGATGAATAAGTTTTAGCCTTAGGCCAAGTGAATTTATGATATGGCCATCCATCTATTGTACATCAGTTGCCTCTCAACAATAGCTATTTTTAACTTTGCAAAAGACCAACAGTCAGGTTTCAACCAAAATTGGCACAGACCATTGGGACATAAAGGCCTTTTAATTTTGTCCAAATGATGTCAATCTGCCATCAAAAAAAGCTGCCATGACTTAAAACCAATAGACTGCTCCAGTGGCCTAAATGGTTAGAGCATCTGCCGCAAATGTAGGAGGTCATGTGTTTGAACCTTGACTTTTAGAGATGGTACTAGCAGCTGCCGTACTTGGTGCTCAGCATTAAGAGGTTAGTGTTAGGACTGGTCAGCCTTGTATCAAGATAATATGACTGGGTGGGACATGATGCTACATGTCTGCAGCATGATGCCTCAGTGCTAGACATCACTATAAACTGCCACACTGCAGATATTAAAGCTACGTTAAAAATCTAAATCACACACGCTTACACCAGTAAACCTTTATCCAGCTTCTTCTCCAAAACTGCTAAGCTGATTTTGATAATGATTTGACAGAACGTATCCTGGTCTAAAACCATTCAGGGTTGTACAAGCAACCATCAAATATGTCTGCTATTATCATAACTAAAAAAAACATGTTATCCTTCAACAATTGCTGTTTTTTCAGCTTCTTTAAAGACTATGCCCAGTTGCAACTAAATTTGGCACAGAGCATCTAGGCATAAAGACCTGTCAAATTTGTGTGGATGAGGCCATTCCACCCTTACTAAAAATATATATTTCAGTGACTTCTTCTGAAAAAAACAAAAAAATATCATGATATGAGGACCTTTATTATTTGTCAAATAAATGAAGAACTGACATCCTTTGTGACCATCATTATTAACAGTGGTTTCATGTTGTCCTAAAAAAACAATGGTGGCTGTGATACAGTCACTTGTTGCCATGGTTTCAGGTTGTCCCTGAGAACAGTGGTGACCATGATACAGATAATTACTTTTTGCTATGGTTTCAGGTTCTTGAGAATAGCAGGCACACTAATGCTGATAATAACCTGTTGCTATGTTTTCATGTTGTCCTTGTAAAAAGTTATTTCATTGACTTAGATAATAACCTGCCACTATGATTTCAGGTTGTCCTTGAGAACAGTGGTCGCAGTGATGAACATGACTGTCCTTTTGTGCAGGGAAGCATACAGTTGACCAAAGTACTGTGTGATATGCTTAAGATTGGAGAGCAGCGTAAGTTGCCTTTTTTATTTTCCACATTTTACAGAATGCCCAGAAGTGAAGCATTTGCTACTACCATCCCAATAAATTCTGCTTTATAAAGAAGCTAGAAAACTTCTTTCCAAATATGTGAAATTCAAAAAGGTTGTCTGACTACCTCCAAAAGGAAAATTGCTCAAGGATTAGAAACTAATCTATGCCCGAGATTCATCAGTTCTCCCAGCGAATATCTTTGACCCTGTTGCTTATACATTCATCATACTGGTTATGAGCACATGTCCAGAGAAGTACATTATCATGGTATGAAAGACCTACACTTGGTTTGTCATCATCATCTCTCATTATTGATCACCTTGAGTATGGACAAATGGAAAAGTCTAAACAAAAACTTGTGCAGGCAAATTTTGCTGTCTTTACCAGCTTCATTTTCGTTCACCTCATAACTTTTGCTAAACCAGCTTGTCCAGGAAGACAATTTCTTTCATATTTGAAACATTATTGATTTTTCTAATCCTCTTTTCAGTTGAAACAGATTTCAAGGTGATAAGTTAACTATACATTGAAAAAATCCTGAAATGTTATTTATGTTTTCATTGGTTTTATTCATCTCTATGTTTTTTCTTCATCATTTGCTTCCATTTTATAAGATATGCATCCAGGTTTTGTAATTTCTTTGTTTTGTAAGCTTTGGCAAACAAAATATTAAAATATTCAGCCAGATCCAAAAAATTTCATATAAATTATACACAGAATTAGTATAATATTTTGATCTTCATTTGGTATGATAAAATGATTTTTGTAATGTATATGAAACTTAGATTTTAACTGTAGCATAAGTTCAGAAGCTCTATTCATTACATTTTATACTATGTTGTGATATTACGTAAATATAACTGAGAGTTGTATAAACTGTTATTTGATCTATGTTTTCTCTTTTCAGCTTGGGAGGAGGAGCAGACATACTACCCCATGTTGTTGTCTGTTGAACGGCCTTTGGAGGAATTTTTTTCCATCTGCATCCAAGTGTTAAACAAAACATGGAGGGATATGAGGGCCTCAATACTTGATTTACAGAAGGTATTACTGTCTTTCCTGATTTTGGCAGGCCATAGATGCCACTTTGATGGCAGTGTCAGCAACGATGGCATCATTGTCTTCCCGTGTATGACAAGCCATAGATACCACTTTGATGGCAGTATCAGCAATGATGGCATCATTGTCTTCCCATTTATGATAAGCCATAGCTACCACTTTGATGGCAGTGTCAGTGATGATGGAATCGTTGTCTTCCCTTGTATGATAAGCCATAATGTATGATAAGCCATAGCTACCACTTTGATGGCAGCATCAGCAATGATGGCATTGTTGTCTTCCAATGTATGCTAAGCCAGAGATACCACTTTGATGGCAGTGTCAGCAATGATGGCATTGTTGTCTTCCCATGTATGATAAGCCATAGATACCACTTTGATGGCAGTGTCAGCAATGATGGCATTGTTGTCTTCCCATGTATGATAAGCCATAGGTACCACTTTGTTGGCAGTGTCAGCAATGATGGCATCATCGTCTTCCCGTGTATGATAAGCCATATATACCACTTTGATGGCAGCATCAGCAATGATGGCGTCATTGTCTTCCCATGTATGATAAGCCATATATACCACTTTGATGGCAGTGTCAGCAACGATGGCATCATTCTTTTCCCGTGTATGACAAGCCATAGATACTACCACTTTGATGGCAGTGTCAGCAACGATGGCATCATTGTCTTCCCGTGTATGACAAGCCATAGATACCACTTTGATGGCATTGTGGCAGTGTCAGCAATGATGGCATCATTGTCTTCCTGTGTATCACAAGCCATAGATACCACTTTGATGGCAGTGTCAGCAATGATGGCATCATTGTCTTCCCATGTATGATAAGCCATAGATACCACTTTGATGGCAGTGTTAGCAATGATGGCATCATTGTCTTCCCGTGAATGACAAGCCATAGATACCACTTTGATGGCAGTGTCAACAATGATGGCATCATTGTCTTTCCATGTATGACAAACCATAGATACCACTTTGATGGCGGTGTCAGCAATGATCGCATCGTTGTCTTCCTGTGGATGACAATCCATAGATACCACTTTGATGGCAGTGTCAGCAATGATGACATCATTGTCTTCCCATGTATGACAAGCCATAGATACCACTTTGATGGCAGTGTCAACAATGATGGCATCATTGTCTTCCCATGTATGACAAGCCATAGATACCACTTTGATGGCAGTGTCAGCAATGATGGCATCATTGTCTTCCCATGTATGATAAGCCATAGATACCACTTTGATGGCAGTGTCAGCAATGATGGCATCATTGTCTTCCCGTGTATGACAAGCCATAGATACCACTTTGATGGCAGTGTCAGCAATGATGGCATCATTGTCTTCCCATGTATGACAAGCCATAGATACCACTTTGATGTCAGCAATGATGGTAACAACAGCAATGTTAAAGTTTCATGTGAAAGATTTTTGGAGTCACATAACTTCTTGATTAGTGACTGTATTCAGCTGCATTTTTGAAATAATATTACTATATGTAGTAAATTTGTAATGTCTTTGGAATTCCTGCTAGTAGAATCTTAAAGCCATTTCACAGGTGGGGCCCTGAGTGGCCGAGTGGTCTAAAGCGCTCACCGTTACGGATCACTGCCATCTCACCTCTGTATGCGTGAGTTCGAGTCTTGGATTCGGCTAATGTGGTTATGTGAGAAAGCTTGCCAGTAGCTTCTCGTGGGTCGGTGGTTCTTTCCGGTGGTTTCCTGGGTTCTTCCTCCACCATTAATACTGGCTGCCATGTATAGCCTATCTTGTGCTGAAAAATGGCATTAAACCCTACAACAACAACAACCATTTCACAGGTAAGGCACTGTTCCACAGAATGCTTATCAAATATTTACTTTGCACTATTTAGTATCTAGTCCATCTTTCATTGTACAGTCTTCCTAGACCATTTGGTGTGCAGATAATGATTCATTGTTCAGTTACTTCCCCTATCTAGACACTCAGGCTGTTTGAATTTCATAAAACACACACAAAAGAACTTAGCATTGTTTAGGTAAAATAAATATTGCACACTGCTGGTAGATTTGTACCTCTTTTTTAATTGTCTTTTTCATAAACTGCTGTGCTGCTCCTTTATTTGTTGTAAAAGAATGTTTACACTAAATTGTAGTCGATGAAGTTTACCTTTAAAAATTAGTTTACTTTATAAAGGGAAGCTATAACTCCTTCAAAATTTTGTTCAAATAGTAAGCCAGAATCAGAACTAAATCTAAATAAATGAGGTCTATTTGGTTTTACTTTACAGTTATAATTTTGGTAAATTTCATGAGGTTCAAGCTCATAACAATATAAAAAATCTATGCTCCAATCATGTGCATGTACATACTAGAAATCTTAGCTCCCTTTGAATATGCTATGAGCTGTCCACTTTGGAAGTCCATTTTTCTCTACCAGTATGGTCATGCAGAATCAAACATTGCATAAGATCCATTTTTAGCCCTACTGGTCATAGCTTATTGGATGGCATGTTGTTGAACATCTGTGCATCCATTAGCATATGTTTGATTATAACTACTCCTCCCAAATTAATTTAAAGATCGTCATGAAACTTTGTACACGTATACATATATGGACATGCAGTATGGCCACCATAGCTGCTATATTGGAAATCTTGTTATCACTATTTCTCTTGAATACATGATCATGTCAGCATTGTGTTTTCACTTAAAGACTTGTAATGTCTGATTGGTCCTGTGTGTGTGTGTGTGTGTGTGTGTGTGTGTGTGTGTGTGTGTGATTTAGATTTTTAATGTAGCTTTAACAATTTTCCAGTCATGTCACTATGATGTCTGCAGTGTGGCAGTTTAAAGTGATGTGTAGCACTGGGGCATCATGCTATCCTGACACCAAGCCGACCAGTCCTAAAACTAACCTCTTAATGCTGAGCGCCTAGCAAGGCAGCTGTTAGTACCATTTTTATAAGTCTTTGGTATGACTCTGCCAGGGTTCAAACCTGCATTTGAGGCCGATGCTCTAACCACTAGGCCACTAGAGTGGTTGGTCCTGAATGAAGATGCTGCCTATTGGATATGCAGTTTGCAATATGGCCACCATGACAGCCATCTTAAATAATCTTGTTATCACTGTTCTACTTGAATTGAAAGTCATATTGACTTAGGGCTCTCACCAGAAGACTTTTTATAATGTCAAGTTGATTCTAAATGAAAATGGTGCTGCTCAGACAGCAGCTGTCTTGAAAATGCTATTGCTACTTCTCCTCGATGGGAAGACTTGCCAGCATGAGGTTTATATATATATATATATATATATATTGAGAGATATGATGTAGGTGTAATTTGCTTTGTAGAGAGAGATAACCAAGTAAAAAAGACAATTTGTTTTCTTTCTCATTTATACATATATATAAATCTGTACAGGATGTCAAACTTAAAGATATAAGGTATCTTTCTAAAATATGAAAGAAAGTGGACATCTCATTGATTTATGGGTTTTCTTTTCTGCCAATAGAATGGCAGTCCCCTCAAGAGACTCTTGCTGAGATTGCTTTAGTCCTCAAATGTAAGCTGCAATTAGCCACCAGGAAGTACATTCCATGAAAACTGATGTTGTATTTATTAGTTTAAGTAGCCACTTCCCCCCATAATGGCATGCCAGAATTAAGATAGGTATGTTCATTATGGATATTTTTATGAAGGTTTATCTTTAGATGGGTCCAATATACTTTTATTAAGGTATGTAATATTACTCTTTAGAATATGGTATAAGTTTTCACCTTTTTTAAGGATTTTACTATTTTTATACCTTTAACTTTAATTAGGTTATGAATTTTTGCATCATCTTGTATCTTTTGTCTGTAAGGAATATATATTATTTTAGTCAGACTAGTTTTTGTTCCTACAGTTTGCAGTACTTTTACTTGGAACAATACATATATATATATATATATATATATATATATATATATATATATATATATACACACACACCTCCCCCTCGACACAACGGTGTCCACAAACATAGATGAGGGCATGAGTTACCTCCAAAAATTTAAAACAATGCTCACACATCGAGAAAACCACGGGGGGGGGGGGATAGGGAACTGTGGGCTGTTTAATGACTGAATCCTCATTTTACAATACCATTTCTAATAATGTTTAATAACATGCTTTTTCTAATGAAGTTGTTTGTTATTTTTTTTAAATAACATTTATTTTTAAAATGTCCAACATGTGAAACATTGTTTCTACTAGTTTCAACAACCATCACTTATACGCGAAAACATCTGTGCATTACATCACTGCTTTTTGTTTTGCTGATTAGTCTGGTTCCTGGATTAGTATTTAATCATATAGTGTCAAGTTGGGAGTCAAAGCAGCAGGGAACTAGACTAAATGTTGATGCACCGTCAAACAAGAATTTTTGTTTTCTTAAAAAACTGGTGACATTTATCTTGTGAGACAATCATCTACTTCAAAACTGAATTTTTTTATTGTTCAATTAGGACAATATTGATGTCACAATTTCATTGGAAGCAATAGTGAAACTTCTTATCATCCCTGAGTATTTCTCTAATTGCCAGTTCAGGAATTCTCTGAAACTTGCTTGCCCACAATGGTCCGTATCTCAGAAACCAAGCTCTTTATTTTAGGAAGTATTCATTTTGCTTGGTTGCCTTGCTATCTTTGATCACAGTTATGAATGAGTCGGTTAGTTTAAGGTAGTTTAATTATGTTATGTACTCAATAACATTTATAACAATGTTCGATTGATCAACTGAAATGAGTTCATCCGATGTGCAATTGTGGCTGCTAGATTTTAAGTATGTAGGAATTGCATGCCTTTTAGCATTAACTTTTCTTTTATTCCATGTCCTTTATTTGAGTCAAAAGATGCAATTAACATGATAATACAAAGGAGGCCAGCTTTTAATTCAGTGCAGCAATACAATAAATACTTCCACAAGTCAGTTATCAAAACACGATTGGCACTTAATTAGGTTTTCAGAGAAAGGCTTGTGGACGTAGTTGTTTTGGTAGATTGACACATTTTACATTTAAATACACATAGCATTTATGATGATTACACTTAAGAGGAACTAAAAGATAGAAATAAAACACAAATTTCACTAAATAAAAATTATTTACTTGGCATTTAAATATTAATGTACAGCATACACTAGGCGTAACATTTTCATTGCTCAAAATTTCCTTGAATATCTTTAATTATGGTACACTAAGAATGTTGTTTGGAAAGAAACGGTAACCAATTATATGACTTCTGATTAAAAGTTGATAATTTCAAAATGTTGATTAAAATTTCCAAATCCTATCTACCGTTTTCAACCATTAAATGAGCGACATATCAACCTTTCAGTTACCAATTTTGATCGCAATTTTCTTCAAGTTCAAGAAATATAGATGAATTTTTTCATATTTTCTGGTTTAAAAAATGGCATCCACACCCGACCCCGCGTTATAAGCAGGTTTGAAAGTTTTGAAAGTTTTCAGGGCATAAGTTATTGAGGGAGTGGTGTGTGTGTAGGGGTGTGGGGCTGAGTGGTCTAAAGCGCTCTTCGTTATGGATCACTACCATCTCGCCTCTGTCTGCATGGGTTCGAGTTTCAGATTTGGCTAATGTGGGTATGAGAGAAAGCTTGCCAGTAGCTTCTCATGGGTTGGTGGTTCTTTCTGGGGTTTTCCCGGATTCTTCCTCCACCATTAATACTGGCCGCCATGTATAGCCTATCATGTGCTGATAAATGGTGTTAAACCCAACAACAACAACATGTGTGTGTGTGTGTGTGTTGGTTGATTAGTATGTCAGTTTTGCCATTAAAAATCTAAATCACACATACACACGTTTTATTTATGAATGTACTTCATTTAACATTCATAAAACTTAGCTGTGTTTTGAATTTTATTGTTACATATTATTTATCAATTTGTGGAAAGTGTAACAAGGGAGTATATTACATAGAATACAAAACACCATACATAAATTTGTTACAACTTTGGGAAAAGAAGCTGTATGATATGTTTAGTATTCAGACCAGCCTATGCCAAACTGTTTCCTCCTTTGAAAATTGTTTGTTATATGTATGTGTAGTAAATTTTTAGATTTTGTTCTCAAGGTGGAATACTTTTTTTAATTCAGTTATTTTCCTCAGTCACTAACTGTTGTTAGCAATATGGTAATAATAATGGTTCTACATCTTATTAAAAGATTAAACACAATACATTGATCTTAGATAATACATTTAATTTAAGAACTGAGATAATGACTTTTGGTTTCAGTCAGATTGTAGGTT
The DNA here is from genome assembly GCA_028554795.2 of Sinohyriopsis cumingii. NCBI lineage: Eukaryota > Metazoa > Mollusca > Bivalvia > Unionida > Unionidae > Sinohyriopsis > Sinohyriopsis cumingii. The sequence continues at coordinate 114,488,906 of CM068838.1, read as the reverse complement.
TTTTTCAATAAGTATTAGTCATTTTTATGATAGGTCATCCATGTTGTCAAGGAACAAGTGACTCGAGCTTTGGACAAACACCAGATGCCCAAGACCTTTGAAAGTTTCCGCCAGAAATTAAGCCAGCTGAATTACCATGAGATAAAGAAAATCTGGGATTCCGAAAGGATGGTCATAGATGAATTGGCAGCTCAGGCACAACCAATACTGTGAGTTCTTTATTAACTGGATTAACTAGGATTGTCTTTTCTTAAAAAGTCTTTTTATTGGCATAAAGATACAAGTCACAAACATGTTATATAGTATGCTAACATATATCATGTATCATACAAAGATGCATCACACAGTACACAAGCATATAACACATAATACATAAACATGTAACATATACAATTATATAATACATAAACGTGTAACACATTACACAAGCATACAATACATAATACAAAACATGTAATATTACACAAGCATATAATACATAATACATAAACATGTAACATATTACACAAGCTTATAATAATACATAAACATGTAACAATACACAAGCATATAATAATGCATAAACATGTAACATATTACACAAGCATATAATAATACATAAATATGTAACATATTACACAATCATATAATAAAACATAAACATGTAACATATTACACAAGCATATAATAATACATTAACATGTATTACATGATAAAAAACATTTAATACATTATATACAAACATTTAATATGTAATACACAAGCATATAATATATGATGCACAAACATGTAATACATAATACACAAGCATGTAATACACCTAGCCCCAGAACACTACAAGCCCTCAGGATTGCAAGGAATAACGCCCAGAAGACCGCCCGCCGCTGTGCCAACACCTACTGGCTGAACCTTTGCAACAGTATACAGACAGCTGCTGACACCGGGGATACAAGAGGAATGTATGAGGGTATCAAAAAGGCGACAGGCCCCCCCAGCTACAAGACCGCCCCCTCAAGTCCAAGGCGGGTGAAGTCATCACAGACCATGGGAAACAACTGCAGCGATAGGTTGAGCACTATCTCGAACTATATGCAACCCAAAACAATGTCACTGGAACTGCCCTGGGCACCATTCCAGACCTGCCTGTCATGGAGGAGCTAGACACACAGCCCACCCTGGAAGAGCTCGGAAAAACCATCGATTGCCTTGCCTGTGGGAAGGCTTCTGGAAGCGACGGCATTCCGCCTGAAGTCCTCAAGAGTGGAAAACCAGCACTACACCAGCCCCTACACACACTCCTCTGCCTTTGCTGGGAACAGGGATACATCCCACAGGACATGCGTGATGCCAACATCGTCACTTTGTACAAAAACAAAGGAGACTGTAGCAACTGCAACAACTATCGGGGCATCTCCCTCCTCAGCATCATCGGAAAGGCTTTCGCCCGTGTTGCCTTGGCGCACTTGCAGATCCTAGCCTTCCGCGTCTACCCAGAGTCCCAGTGTGGATTTCGAGCCGGCAGGTCAACTGTAGACATGATCTTCTCACTACGTCAGCTGCAGGAGAAGTGTCGCGAGCAGCAGATGCCCCTCTACATTGCCTTCATAGACCTGACAAAGGCGTTTGACATGGTTAGTCGGAGTGGACTCTTCAGACTCCTGCAGAATATCGGCTGCCCCCCACGTCTGCTTGCTGTCATTATGTCGTTCCACGAGAACATGCACAGCACAGTGTGCTTCAATGGCGCAACATCTGAAGCATTCCCAGTAATTAGCGGAGTCGAACAAGGCTGTGTCCTTGCACTGACGCTCTTTGCCATCTTCTTCTCCATGCTTCTCCAGTACGCATTCAAGGACTGCAGCGAGGGAGTGTACATCCATACCAGGGCTGACGGCAAGCTGTTCAACATCGCCCATCTCCGTGCTAAGACTAAAGTCACAGAGGTACTCATCCGTGAATTGCTCTTTGCCGATGATGCAGCCTTGACATCACACACGGAAGATGGACTTCAGCAGCTGGTATGCCACCTCTCCCATGCATGTAAGGAATTTGGACTGACCATCAGTTTGAAGAAAACGAATGTCATGGCACAGGACACAGACTCCCCTCCCTCTGTCTCCATCGATGGGTACAATTTGGAAGTTGTCGAGAACTTCACATACCTCAGGTCTAACATCTCCAGCTCACTCTTCATTGATTCTGAGGTGGGCGGCAGGATTGCCAAGGCAGCAGCAGTGATGGCCAGACTTAACCAGAGGGTCTGGAACAACCCCAACCTCACAGAGAAGACCAAACTGCGTGTCTACCAAGCCTGCTCAGCTTACTTCTCTACAGCAGCGAAACATGGACCACCTATGCAAGACACGAGGGGAAACTCAACAGCTTCCACCTGAGATGTCTGTGGCGCATTCTGCACATCCAGTGGCAGGACAAAGTACCCAACACAGAGGTTCTAGAACGCGCCAACATGAACAGCATGTTCTCCATACTCAGCGAGAGGCGCCTTCGGTGGCTCGGCCATGTCAAGAGAATGGACCCAGGTCGCATTCCCAAGGACCTGTTATATGGGGAGTTAGCAGAAGGTGCACAACCAACTGGACGACCACATCTGCGCTACAAAGATGTTTGCAAGAAGGATATGAAGACAGCAAACATCAATGTCAACGACTGGGAGAGCTGTGCAAACAACTGTTCCAGCTGTCGTCTTGCTCTCAGGCATTGAGTTCAAAACGCAGAGGAAAAGAGAAGAATAAAACAAGCTGAAAAGAGAGCTAAAAAGAAGGATAAGCAAAAGCGTACTTTGGAGCTACGCCATCGTCTCCCGTAGACGGACGGATGCCAAGAAGAATACATAAATATATCACATAAAACAAAAGCATATAATACAGAATACACAAACTTGTATTACATAATAAACATTTAATTAATTATATACAAACATGTAATACGTAATACACAAGCATATAATACATAATACACAAACATGTAACACATTACATAACCATATATTACATAACACACAAACATGTAATACATAATACATGAACATATTACACATATGACACAAGCATATAGTATACAATGCACAAACAATAATACATAATATATAAACATGCATAATACAAAGAAAATACACAAGCATATAATACATAATACACAAATATGTAACATATAATACAAAACCACGTAATAGATAATAAAAAATATTTAAAATAGTCATACGTGTAATACATAATGTGTGAACATGTACGTAATACACAAGCATGTCGTACATACGCAAACATTTAATAATATGCCAATAGGTAATGCATAAAATACAGACATGTCATACACACTACATAAACAAGTAATATAAAATGTACAACAACAAGTTGAGCAGGTCATAGTTCAAAGTCACTGTGACTGAAGAAATACAAATGGATTTCTCACACACACTTCGATTCTACAAAAGATACCTTGAACAGACATGGAGGAAGGCATGTACCAGAGACTAGAAATCTGTTACTATTTTGCTCACCTGTACAAATTAGAGGAGAACTATTTTACTACTCCAGGTAACAGTGTCTGCACAGGTAAAACCATATAATACTCTTTTACCTGGAACCATAGGATGCATTTTGAGGAGTTCTACACCCTCAGCTTAAAAATAGGTTACTGTGACCCATATTTTATATTATGCTACTTAGAATCTTAAAAATTGGTGAATGGACACATCTTAATAAGTTGTACATTCTCACAGTAAAATGAAGTCTCTGTGACCTATATTTGATGCTTCTATGACTTTGTTGAAATTTTGTGATTAAAATTAATATAATGGGTACTGTTTATGTTTCATTGTTTCAGATTGCTCTTGATGAGACACTGTCCAGTCTGATTGAGCACATTAGTTACCAAGTTTATACAGACTGTCTCTGCAGGGAACAGCCATGGAATAGACATTTTGCCTTAGCAAATAATGTCATTACAATGGACATGATCTTTAATGGTCTGGCATGTTTTAAGGAATCATTAATGTCAAATACAACAAAGTGTATCTTTAAATATTCTCATGCTCATAGAGAATGCTTGTGGTGTTTTAAAAATGTTCATTTTCAAGCATCAGTTACATGTTATTTTTGTTTTGAGAATATCTGTGTAAAGATAAGAGGTGAATAAAGAGGTGAGTAAAATTAATGTAGGACAAGAACAAATTCCAAGTTACTTGAAGTGATGTACAAGTATTCAAATTCAAAATTGATGGAACCGATCTGATCATGTGAAGTGCAGTGACAAACATGCTGCACTCAGAATTGATTGAACCGATCTGATCATGTGAAGTGCGGTGACAAACATGCTGCCGCTCTCATCAGGGATGGTATCTCACATAGCCATATACCAAAAGCAATTTCCTTAGTTGCAAAGTATGCTATTCTGCACAGAGAAAATATAAAGTGCAGAATTAAAAGAGTAGAAATGTGTATAATTAGCACAAGGAGGTCTTAAGGTCTCATGATCTAATGCTCTGTCCGTTTATCACACACACACAAACAAATATTTAAAAGATCTTTAAGATAATTCCCTTTCACACTGAAATTTGTAATTTGGCTCACGTATGCAGATTTATAATCCTTATGATTGTTGTCAGCAGAAATGTTTTGGATCATTTTGAAATTCTGGATTCATGGGTCGGTCCATCTATGATGGCCATCTTGAAAAGCCTGTTATCACTACTTCTCCTGGATGGATGTTTGTGAACATCGAATTTTCACTGGAAGAATGCATATGCACTATAGTTTGTCCTAAATGAAAATGGTGCCAGTCTTACATCCAATATGACTATCTTGAAAATCTTGGATTCCTGGAAATTCTTTTTGGCTAGTAGAGCATTAGTCTCTTCCAGGAACTCCTGTTTAAATTCTGCAAGTGTCGCTTACAACAGAATTCTTTAGAATTATCCAAGCTGGACATTTTTTTTACAGTAACATAATGTAAGTTGTATTTACATTAATTTCAGAGAACTGAGGGAGAAAATAAAGCCAGAAATTATGGAGTTGATTGCACTACAAAGGTTGAGTGTTTTAGAAGAGGGATCTAGATTTCCAAAGTTTGATTCCAGAGGCGTAAGGTCAAAAAGTAATTATTGACAATTTTCCATTGAACACTATATGCTTTGTAACCTTTATATAAAGGACATTCAGGAAACAACAACAATTTTATTATTTATGGAGATGATGGCCTTCAAATGCTGGTGAAAACAATTTCTGCATGTTAAAAAGAAAGGTTATAATTCGGGTAAATTTCCAGAGCTTTAAGCTTTCAGTATTAAACACAATGATGCCAAACAGTTTTCCAATCACATATTTGTGTGTGCTAACACTAAAAGAGCCAAACAGTTTTCCAGTCACATGTTTTTGTGTACTAACACTAAAAGTTAGATCTGATGGTCTGTGTTGAGAACTTTATATTTTGGAGTTTCGTTCTCTCTCCCAATTAGGCTGTGTGTGCCCAATGAAACACATGTAAGATCCTTTATGGAAACTTACTTAACCCAACAAGGTCAGTGATAATGACACACCAAGAATGCATGGTGGTAATTTCTGAGATATGTTCTAAGCAAATTTTACAAGTTGCTCCCCTTCTGCAAGACATATTTGGATCAAGGCACCATCATGTACTTAGAAGTAGCTATTTTCATGCATGACTGACCAAAATGAGGTTGTGCCTTTATAAAACATATGCTGCTGTTATGTTAAATATGGCAAAAACTTTAAAGGGTACATGTTTTCTTTTGTAAACAGGTGGTTTTTATTTGGAGGTGTCCACAGTTGGTTTCATTGTTCATAGATTAATTCAAAACCATTATTTGAAGTAAAAAAATGCAGTTGCTTGTATGCACTAAATGGTAAATACAGTATTTTCTGCATGTTTTCCAAAGATATTAAATTCTTTAATTAGGTGTCCAAAAACAAACAGTAAAGCAGTTGTCCCAACGCTCTGTAATGAACTTGACATCAGCAGTGCTGCCATGAAGTGAAACAAGCTTTTCTCTATCATTACATATAGGGTATTGAATAAAAACAGAAATTACTTGCCTATTTTTTGTCTCATTGATACATGTGCAAAAAATGCAGCTATACATGTATTAGAGCTGCAATTTTATCTGTATTTTCCAAGCAAACTGCCACATTAGTAATTTCTCCATCTGTTGTTTAATCCCTCTACTAATTAGTGATTGTTAAAATCTGCCTTACAAATGCACTTAAGCTTTAATTCTGTGCAAATAAAAAATGAAAAAGAAATAACTAGAAAGATTTCAGAATATTTGTTCTAAAGGTGTTTATGACAGAAAAATGCCTGTATATTTTGTATAGAGAGCAGAAATACCTGTATGAAGGTCAGTCTTTTAGCAACAAGAGTGAAAGTCTCATTAGGGCCTTGTGTTTTATGCATGTTTAGGAAGGGTACCAGTAAATAACACAAACAAATAGCAATATATGAGTCATTATGGCATAGATGATAATACAGTCAAATCTTTCCAAAGCAGTCAACCATGGAAAAGCAAAAGTCGTATACACGGGTTACCTCTATTTGCAAGTTTACCTTTCAACAAATACCATGGACTGAATACCAGCATTATTTATATTCATGTTAATAAAAATAATAATAATAACAATAACAACAACAACATTATTATTATTATTATCATTATTATTATTATTATTATCATTATTATTATTATTATTATTATTATTATTAATAATTTAATGAACAATTCAACAAAATAATTTTGCATATTCAAGAAAAATTCTGGATACATTAGAATACAAATATTCGAGGTCTTGAAAATAAAAAAATGAGTTGTAAAATCAAATAAAATCTGTATCTGTAATTGCAAAAATAGAAATCACCAAATTTTAACAGCCACATTTTCTGGACAAAATGCAGAATTTTACACCCTTAGAAATAACTTACTGTGTGGTAACCATTAGTTTTGGTAATTGGTCGCAATGTCATGATCAGTGACTTGATTCATTATGACTGATTGATTGTCAAATAAAACTGCTTAAGAACATGACATGATTATAACTACCAGAATTCCTATAAATAACTAACATTGGCTGGCAGCAGTCTAGTTACAGTCCACAATTATAAAATGCATGTATATGTTGTCTCCTGTATAAGTATTTCCCAAGAGATTACTCTATCCTGTAAATTAAAAAAATAATTCACTGATCTTTCTGATTGTATTGTAATCTTTTTATTGTGCACCATTGCAAACTGTAATTTCACTTCCAGTTGATAGCTTTCTTATGTTTGTAAAAACAGAAGACTGACTCTTTATTTGGTCAGCTTGCAATCTTAAATATTTATCAAATACATTTTGAGAAGTAACACCCATGGAAAAATTACATACTAAGTATAAATATGATGCCTGTCACTGTCAAAGTTATTCAAGTTTATGTATCAGATAGCTGTCATCATGAGAACTGTAGTTATTATTTGACAATGTATATTACTTTTCAGTTACATACACAAAAAATAGAGAAAGCTAACCCGAAGGTTTCATCTTTATGCTAAGGACTTCATCAGCAGACTGATGTGATCTCTACTCACTGTCAACATCGCTCAATGGAATGTAGAGCAATGTTAACAGATTGTCCCAGATATGTGGCAGGATGTGAATTTTTAGTTTTTTCAATGAAGATGAAAAGTTGTTAATTTCATTTCAGATAAATACCAGTTCTGGAGACTGTCACCAAACCACAAGGCTTTCCACTATGGAGACTGCAATGAAAATGATACCCCAAGCATAGAGCAACTTCAAAACAAAGGCATGTACAGTGTGTATGTGAATGATTCTGAGGGCTTGAACTTTATCTTGCCTGCAACGTTTATGCAAGACTAATGTATTACCCTTACAGTGACATTAACAATGTTCTTTGCATAGGTGTCAGTGTTGAGGTTCTGCATTCAGGTTTGATTTCTGAGAAATCGTTGCATTTAAGGTGGTGAAATTGACTGAGTGCAGTCACTTTGCAGAAAACTAGTAAAAGTTAAGGTGACCTACTTTTTGTTAAAATTAAGACTAGGGCTAAATTTACTGATCGTTAGAACTGCTCATTAATATGAGTTTTCTATCATCATCTATGGTTACCAAACTTTGTGGATTGCTTGCACTTGGGGTAAGGAAGAACCCTATTGATTACAGCATTAAGAGGTTAGTGTTAGAACTGGTCAGCCTGGTGTCAGGATAATGTGACTGGGTGGGACATCATGCTATGTGTCGGCGGCATGATGCCCCAGTGCTAGACATCACTATAAACTGACACACTGCAGACATCATATTGATATGACTAAATTGTTAAAGCTACATTAAAAATCCAAATCACACGCACACACACTAAAAGGATAGAAATGGTTTCTGCATGATAACTTCTCTGTCATCTGTGGTTAAAAAGCTGTGTGGATGGCTTGTATTTGGGATAAGGAAGAGGTCAATCAATTTTGGGGTCAAAAGGACTGAATGAAGAAAAATTGTTTCTGCATGAAAATTTCATATATCTACATAGAGGACAGTTAAACACCTGGCAGGAATATAATTTGCCATTCAATTACTGGTTTTTTATAGTGATGCTTAAAGAGCATTATTTGTCAATAACTGTTATAACCATAGTATTGATTACTAGGTGAATGGCTTTTTTGCAGTCTCTCCCTCCCCACTCCACCTAGTTGGATAACATGTTTATGCAGTATTTCAACCCTTACAAAGCAACTGTCAAATTACTTACTAAGTTTGTAGTAAACAAAACTTTCCAATGCAGATAAATTTCAGGAACATAATATTAGCCCCCATATTCTGATCACTGCCATCTCACCTCTATCTATGTGGCTTCGAGTCTCAGACTAGGCTAGCACGGGAAATCCTGCCACTAGCTTCTCATGGGTCGGTGGTTCTTCTCTGGGTTTTCCAGGGTTCTTCCACCAGTTATACTGGCCGCCATGTATAGCCTATCCTGTGCTGAAAAATAGCATTAAACCCTAGAACAACAACAACAAAAAGCCCCCATATTCTGAATGGAAATGTGCTTGTTTGTGGATAAACAAATTACAAATGAAACATGTCTTGTATACTATATCATAAATAATATCATTGCAGTTTTAATAATTTTTTTTAATCTTTCTCATCTCTTTCAGTTCTCATTGTTGATATTAAACAGCTCATTATTGGCAGGGAATGTCCTCATGTGAAGGAGAGAACTCGCACAAGAGTAAGTTTGCAGTCCTAATTAATTTTGCTTACCTTTATCTTTTTATAGCTCTTCTTTCTGAATGGATAGTTATATCAACATTGGCTTTTTACCATACTTATCTGAATATAAAGTCATATTGACATGAGATTTTATCAGAAGACTTCTTATGGTGCCTTGTTCGTCCTAAATGAAAATGGTGCCATTTACCTGTCAGATACGGATGCCATATTGTGATATCGCTATTCCTCCAGAATGACTGGCCATATCAGCTTTGGGCTTTTACTAAATAAGTTCTTAGGATATCCAGTTGGTCCTCAGTGAAAATGATGCTGTTCAGGAATCCAATATGGCCACCACAGTGACCATCTTGAAAATCTTTCCACTACTCCGGAATGAAGGGTCATGTCAGCAAAAGGTATTCACTGAAGGACTTCTTTTGATGTCTACTTTGCCCTAAATGAAAATGATAATCAGCTGACTTCCGATATGGCTGCCACATTGGCCTTTTTGAAAACCTTGTTATCATTGCTTTTCCTAGATGGTTGGTCATATTGATATTATGTTATCACTTCCTCCACAAAATGTATTGGCCTCCATGTATAGTCTACCATGTGCTGAAAAATGGCACTAAATTTACAAAAACAAACATAAATGGGAACAGTACCAATCTGATATCCAGTATGCCACCATGGCAGATATCTTAAAATCTTGTTATTATTACTTTTTCAAAACTGTGTCAGCAAAATGTGGTTTCCACCAGAAGACTAAGTTATCATGTCTTGTTGGTCCTAATTAAAAATAATACCAATATGGCTACCAGTATGTCCATCACAAGAGTTAATTTGAAAATCTTCTTACTGCTGAAGAATATTAGAGATTTTTCAACACCCAGCAGTTAAAAGGAAGGAATGTTCTTGTTTTAAACTTCTGGAAGTTTGTTTTGGCCAGTAGAATATTAGTCTGTTTGAGAGACTATTGTTATATAGAGTTGGTACTTGTTGAGATAAACATCCACCCTTGCACAGATTACTTAACTGACTGGGTTATGTATATTTAATTTATATTGTGTGCTTGACCTTTGTCTATGATTGAAGGTAGAGTTCTGCCTACCCAACTATAGTCATGTTTTTACAGTATTTAATAAATTTGAGTTTCAAACTTAACCTTGTTTACAAGCTTAGAATGTTCTGAAAGAGAAGTTGCCGACAATTTGGTGAAATTTGTTTACGAGCTTAGAATGTTCTGTAAGTGAAGTTGCTGACACTTTTGTGAAATTTTCCATTAGTTTTTGGAAAATCTAATGTGTTGCAGGTCAGATGAGGTGTGTATATAAACATAAGCAAATTATTAATTCCTGTTTTATGATCAGTCTGTGGAATCAATTGTAGTTGAGTTGTGTTCAGATATAATTTGAGAGGAATATTTATTTGAAATATTGATTGGAATTATGAAGTGCTCATTGACTTTTTGGACTAAAACACTACTGTGGGATTATGAGAACTCACTCAAAGATATTCTGGATTATATCATTGTGGTACATCAGGGCTTTTGAGACTGTTGGAATACATTCACAACATTCTATACTTTTGGACTTGTGGTAGAACAGTTAGGATTATTTGGGATTTAATTCACAATGTTGTGTCTTTAAATTTTCACTTTGTATTCTAGGACAATAAATTATATGTAGACTTTTCTAAATTTCTTATTTTTGCTTCCATCTGTTACATAAAGACCATAGAGTTGTAACAACTGACAATAGTTATGGTGATATTACTGATCAGATATCCAATATGGCATCATCTCAAAAATATTGCATGGAAATTATATTTACAGGTTATTTTCATTAGGAGACATCATATTGGTATCTCTTAAGTGAAAATAATGCCAGTTTGACATCCGCATAGCCACCATAGCAACCATCTTGAAAAATTTTGTATTGCTTCTTCTCTTGAAAGCATACCATTTTGACATGAGGTTTGCACCAAAAGACTTCTTATGTAGTTGATTGTAAGTGAAAATGGCGCCAGTCTTACATCTAGTATGGCTGACATCTTGAAAATCTTGTCATCGCTACTCCTTCTGAAAGGATGGTCACAGTGATATGGGGTTTTTACCAAAAGACTTCTAATGATTTGCAAAATGAAAATGGTGCCAATAGATGGTCATTGACCAGAAAGCTTGTGGGATGGCCTGTTGTCTGTTATCTGATGTCCATCCATCCATTAGCACAAGTTTGTTATTGTTGCTCCTCCTTAACTACTTGTAAGTTTGTCATGAACTCTACACACACATTCATACCAAGGTTTGATTGGTAATAGATGAAAATGTGCTGCTAGGACATCCAGTATAACCATTGAAAGTCTTGTTATCACTCCCCTTGAATGGATTGTCAAATCACATGCAATTTTCACTAAAATACTTTTTTATGATGTCTAGTTAGTATGATGGTATCTAGTTTGTCTAATGATGTCTAGTTGGTCTAATGATGTCTTGTTGGTCCTACAAATCCGACCTCTAATATGGCCACAACAGCTGCCATCTTGAAAATTTTGTTATTACTACTCCTCCTGAACTGGAAGACATCAGGATGGTGTTTTTCTATGAAGGCTGCCTATTGTATCTAGATGGTCATGTGTGTATGTATGTGATTTAGATTTTTAATGTAGCTTTAACAATTTTTCAGTCATATCGCTATGATATCTGCAGTGTGGCAGTTTATAGTGATGTCTTAGCACTGGGGCATTGTGCTGCAGACACACAGCATGATGTCCCTCCCAGTTACATTATCTTGACACCAGGCCAACCAGTCCTGAAACTAACCTCTTAATGCTGAGTGCCAAGCAAGGCAGCTGTTGGTACCATTTTTTAAAGTCTTTGATATGACTTGGCCAGGGATCAAACCCACGACATCCCACATGCGAGGCGGATGCCCTAACCACTAGGCCACCAGAGTGGTCTAGATGTTCATCAATAAAAACTGTGCTGATATAATATGCTGATGAAAATCATGTCACTACTCCTCCTCAGTGGAAAGTCGTAGCAACATTGGGTTTTCACCAGAACTTCTAATTGGTACTAAAAGAACCAGTATGGCCACTATGGCAGACACCTTGAAAATATTGTTTTTACTGCTTCTCTTAAATAGAAAGTCTTATCAACATGGGGTTTCAGCAAAAGATGAATTATGATATGTATTTGGCCCCGAATGAAAATGGTGCTGATCTGAATTCAAATATGGCAACCACAATGAACATTTTGCAAATCTCATCACTAATTCTGCTGAATTGATAACCTTATCAATGTAAGGTTACTCCAAAAGTCTTCTAATGGTGTCTAGATTGTACTAAATGAAAATGATGCTGTTTTACATCCAGTGTGACTGGTACAGTGCATAATTTCTTTCAACAATATTAGAGATGGTTTCAACATTCAACAGCTATAAAGAAAAATTGGTCTTATCTTGAAATTCTGGAAATTCTTTTGAGACCGTATAGCATCAGTCTTCTCAAGGGACTCTTATCTATGTTCCTGCCATATTTATAAAGGGGCCATATGGTATTACTAATACCTTTTCATCCCATCATGTCTGTTTCACATCTATAGCAAATTTTGTTTGAGCTCAGTAACTTTTAATGGAGTCTATGGCTTGGAATTAGAGTTGGTATGACCCTTTACGTTATTATTAGCTTGTCAAGTTTGATTTTCACTGTTTTTTGGCAAAATGTTACAAAGTTAAAGGGGGGCCCAAGTTGCTAAGTGGTCTAAAATGCACACCGTTATGGATCGCTACCATCTCAACTGTCTCTGTGGGTTCAAGTCTCGGGTTTGGTCAATGCGGGTTTGTGAGAAAGCTTGGCGGTAGCTTCTTGTGGGTCGGTGGTTCTTTCTGGGGGTTTTCCCTCTGTTCTTCCTCCACCATTTATACTGGCTGCCATGTATAGCCTATCTTGTGCTGAAAAATGGCGTTAAACCCTACAACAACAACAACAGCAACAACAGCAGCAGCAACAAGAAAAAAGTTAAGGCCCCTGTTTGATCTAGAACATGTCCTTACAAATCACTCATATAAATATCAAATATGACCAACATTGCTAAGAATAGAAAAACTTTGTAAATGATTTTTCCAAAAGTACTGAAAATAATTACCATATTTGTCAGAAATCATCAGGGCATGAATACTTTTTAATTTGTACAAAAGACACAGATCCAGTGTAAAATATTGCCACTGTTACTTGTTACTGAAACTTGCAAAACCTTTAAAAAAGACTTCCAGATGGCTGAGTAAAATTAGACTGATGGTTGAGTAAAATTAGACTGATGGTTGAGTAAATTTAGACTGATGGCTGAGTAAAATTAGACCAGACTTGTATGAAAGCATGCTGTATTAAAGACCTTTCAGATTTATGCAAATTAAGTTGGTCTGTCAACAGGTATGTCCACCATTAGTAAAACAGAAGAGGAAAAAAACACATCAGAATTTTACCTTTGTATGCAACGGGTACTGATACACCATTAATTATTGCTACCAATACTAACATAGAAATCCCTTTAACTAATATCTTTATAAAAACTGCTCAACAGATTTTGACCAAATTTGACCAAAAAGTTCCTAGCCTAGAGAGCTTTCAGTATTATACAAAATGATGCAATCTGAAGTCAAATGTGTCCACTGTCACTAACAATGGAAAAAATGTTACATGACTTTGTCTCAGAAACTGTTCATCTGAAATGAACCACATTTGACAGGAAGCATTTTGGCAATAAAGGGTTTATAAAAATTTATACAAATGATGCCACTTTTTTTATCAGATAGGGCTATCACTACTAACAACGGAAAATTCTTTAATTAAAAATGACTTCTTCCCCAAAACCACTCATCAAAAACATATTTGGACCAAATTTTTTAGAACTCATTTTGGCATGAATGGTTTTTAATTTTGAACAAATGATGCCAATCTGTCATCAAATACAGTTGCTGTTATTAAAAATAGAAAAATGTTTCATAACTTCTTAAATGAACTAGCGAACATTGATCAGATTTGACAGAAAGTATTCTTGCCATAATGCCTTTCACATTTATACGAAAGATATGGATGCTGTTACTGACATTACTAAAACATTGACCCAACTGATCTCAGGTAACTGTTGAACAGAATTTGACACAAAGCTTTATGGTATAGGAGTCATTCAATATTAGACAAATGATGATGATATACCATTAGAGATGAAGAATAAAAACTAGAGAAATCTTGAAACAATTGCTTTCTTAATATTAGTCAATGAAAAAGTTTTAGCATAAAGCATCAGACTGACCCTGATTTCTTGGCTAACTGATAGTACATTTGGCTGTTAAGCAGATGTCAGCCAGGTGAGGAATCTTAGACCCACTTTGTTTCCTTGTTCTCACTTTTTCCCCAGCATATGATAAGTAAGTTACAGTATGCCATGGCATTTGGAATAAAATACCTCACCCAGGGACAACATGGCAGCCAACCCAGCCAGGTTCAGATGAACATATACATTGTTTAGCATAATTTATAAGATATTTCTTCCAAAAAATAAATATTGTTTTAAAGAATTTGAAATGTGACATTCATTGCATTATATTTTGCTACTTTCATTCTTCAGCAAGCTGCATCTGAATTAGCCTTTACAATAATGGGTGAGGATAATGAAGATGTTCACAATTTCATCGCCAATAATGAAGCAGAATTTGACATTTGGGTGGATGGAATCAATACCCTTTTACAAAATAAGGTATGCATGATACTTTAAAACATTTCACTTGGAACATCATTGATTCATTGTGTGTGACTGAGTTTTCCTCATTTGTCAGTTTCTAATGTTATTTGGTTGACTGTTGGAAACTATTATCAGAAGATTTACTGATAGACTTATTTAAAAGAGTATTTCTTGTTTTCTAAGGAGTACATGTAGTTAAATTTTGTCAGTCAGAAATAAATTGGGTTATAAAGATTTGACATTATTTTATCTTTATATTCAAGTAAAATTAGCTTTTTTGGGCACAGAACAAATGTACAATAACCAACCTAAATAGAACTACCTTCCATTTTTCCTGACAATTTTCAGTTGTGCACTATTTTGCCCAGACACTGAACAAGTTTTTGTTAAAGCGAATGAAAATGAAAATCACATTCAGATGTAAACTAAGGAATATTTTACCTTTATTCAGAAACTGATTGGTGAATAAACAACTGTCAGGCCAAAAACTGCTTAGATACTCACAATTAATCACTGAAGGTGTTGTCAGTAGGCACCAACAAATACAGCTGACATGCACCACAACTTGTAATCCATTATTCCCTCAGTAAAGCAGTTTGTTAGTTTCTTCATGGTATTGACACAGAAAAAACAGCCATTCCTGTTAAGATAGTTGGCAAAAAAATTTAAACTCTCTGATAATTGTAAGCTCAATGCCATTAGCATTACATTGAGTCGATATGTGATTGAAGACTTCTTTGATTTTTACAACCAGAAGGCATACTAAAGGGAGATAAAAATCAGTCGTGCATTAAACTGGAAAAAAAATTTGAGGACCCATGACGTGATACAGATAGTTGATAACTTGTGTGATATAAAGCATTTAAATAGGTTATTATCTTTGTTTTCCCTTTGCATTAACTAAAATGGATTTTCATTTATTTGTGACATGCAAGTTTCACAAGTTCTCATCATCTCATTTTTATTCAGTTGCAGATTTCCCCTGATAGCCTCATTTTAGACTTAGTTGATTTGGTTTTCATTGCTATACTAGCATTACAGATAATGGTATTCCAGAATGAAATTCCTGAACCAGTCTAAGTGATTTGGCTCATTTACGTATTTAAGGAAATCATCACAATAATAATAATAATAATGAGGACTTTATATAGCGCCTAATCTTTAGAAGCTCTAAGTGCTTTATAACATTAGACAACACCAATAAGTTAAAAAACATATAATTTTATGATTACAAAAACAAACACCCAGAAATTAGAAAACATAAAAAAACATGCTGAGAATGTTTAAGGAAGGAAACATTATTAGGTCTTTAAGTTTGTTCTTGCAGTCGAAATAAGTGAGTTTTGAGAGCACTCTTGAATGGGATCACTGTGTCTTTGTGTCTAAGTTCAGTGGGCAATTGATTCCACGTTGGTGGGCCCTGGTATGCAAAAGAATGCTGTCCATATGACTTTGTTTTCATAGTGGGAATAATGAGTATACGATTGTCAGAAGAGGAGCGTAAGTATCTTGCTGGTGTGTACACATGGGTGAGGTCGGACAGGTATGTTGGACTGGAGTCCGACAGTGAAATGTAGCACAGAGAACAAATTTTGTGTTTGATTCTGGATCAAATGGATAGCCAGTGTAGGGTACAGAGCAGCGGGGAGGTGTGCTCTGATCATGGTACTCTAAGTATGATCCGAGCAGCTGTGTTTTGAACTTTTTGAAGTTTCTGGAGCAGATATTGAGATGAACCAGACAGAATTGAGTTACAATAGTCCAGTCTTGAAAGTACTAATGAACACACAAGTGTTTTAGTGGCATCAACTGAAAGATATTTACGAATTCAGCTGATGCATCTCAGCTCAAGATATGCAGCCTTGCATATGTTCATGACATGTTGGTGCAATGTGAGAGTACTGTCCAGAGTAACACCTAGGTTTCATACTGATTGTGTGAATTTAATGTTGGTGTTGCTGATATTTATTGTTTGAGGTAAAGGATGTGAATGAGACAGTCTTTGTGTTATGATCAGAATGGCCTCAGTTTTATCATCATTCATCTGCAGCTTGTTACATGTCATCCATGATTTCACATCAGAATGCACCTCTCTACACCTTGAATGGTAGCTTCAACTTCAGCCGGGTGGCTAGGTTTGTATATTTGGGTGTCATCAGCGTACAATTGGTGAGACACTGGATGATGATCTATGACACTTGAGAGCAACTGAGTATAAAGAATGAAGAAAACAGGTGCAAGAACAGCCCCCTGTGGAACACCCAACAGAGATCATTTGGGCTGGAGTGTATTCCATTTGCAGATACAATTTGTGTCCTGTTGACCAAGTAGGACTTGAACCACAGTAAGGCTGTATCATGAATGCCAAATACATGCTGGAGACGGTGAAGTAATGTGTCATGGTCTATTGTGTCAAATGCTGCAGACAAATCAAGGAGGGTGAGAGGGTGAGGACTGTAATCATTCCGCTATCCAACACAGAGAGAATGTCATTAACTACTTTTAGAAGAGTAGTTTCAGTACTGTGGCAAGGGTGATATGCAGATTGTACATTGCTAAAAAGACTGTTTGAATTCAGATGAGATACAAGCTGGGATAGAACAAGCTTTTCTAAGATTTTTTATATGAATGGGAGATTAGAAACTGGGTGGTAGTTCTTTAAATGGTTATGGTCTAGTGTTGGTTTCTTCAGCAGGGGCTTTACAGTGGCAATTCTGAAAAATGATGGCAATTCCCCGGATGAGAGAGAGGTATTAATAACATCAGTTAGTGAAGGCAATACTGGATCTAAGCACACAAGCAGCAGTGATGTTGGAATTGGATCAAGTTCACATGATCTTTGGTGCACTCTTCATCAGGATTGTACGTACAAAATCCATAGAGACAGGTTCAAATGCTGCTAATGGTTGCCGCTCAAATTCTGTATCCCAACTGTATGGTGACGATGAGTCAATTGAAATTGTGGTTTCAAGCTTATCTCTAACGGTTTGTACTTTGTCATGGAAGAAATTTGCAAACATGTCCTGAAGGTTGACCAAAGAGAAGGTAGTTGGAAGTGGTGTAGATTTGTTCCTTGACAATAGCTTGTTAGTAATCTTGAAGAGCTCTTTGCAGCTGGAACTTTCCATGATCTTAGGAGTGTAGTGGACTGATTTCGCTGCATGGACTATATTTGTGACATTCTTCTTAGCGGCTTCATACATGTGCTTATGAATTGTGAGTCTGGTGGAAAGCCAAAGCCTCTCAGCTTTACGGCGGTCTCTTTTAGCAGTGCGAAGCTGGTCCCTAACACTGCTATACCATGGATAACACTTTTGAATTGATACTCTGCACTTGTTAGCTGGGGCATATTTGTCGAGCAATGAACGCAGGCAGTTATCAAGTTGTTTTGCTGTAGGAGGTAAGCCAGTTGTTAGGTTTGCGTGGATGTCGCGCATTAGTTTGGTTCTATTTATCATATGGAGGTTTCTCTTGGTAGCAGATAAAGGTGGAGGGTTAGGGACTGATACGTCAAGATGGCATATAGTGCAGAGGTGATCTGATGCAAGGTCATGGGATACCAGGGAGGACTGTAGAATGTTATCATCAGGTCTGTGAAGAATCCAGTCTAAAATGTGACCATGTTTATGGGTGGGTTGGTTAACTGACTGTTTGAAGTTGAAAACATTAATGGAATCTATGAGTTTTTGATGTGTTTGGGTTTCCGGGACAGTCAAAGTGAAAGTTGAAATCTCCAAGAATAATCCGGTTGCCACATATCAAATTTCCATACTCCAGGAGATTCAGAAACTGCTCCAAAAAGAGAGTCAGCCAGCCTGTTTTTTCTACTAGGAGGAGGGTTGTATAGGCAGAAAAAATGGACCTTTGCTCCAGTGTGAGTGTGGTTTGGACTAGTTAAAACAATGTGTGGTCAAAATTGAATGTTGTGGTTAAGACGTTTGATCATGGAGTTCTTTGTGGTGACAGCAATTCCACTTCCATGAGAGTTATGGGGGAACGACTTGATGGAGTAACCAGCGGGTGTTAGATCCACACACTTGGGCTCATCGCCTGATGTTTTTAGCCATGTTTCTGTCAGGAAAAAGACGTCAATATTCTGGTCGTTGATAAAATTAACTATTTCTGTGCACTTTTCCGGTGGTCCTACTGACTGGGCATTGAATAATTCAATACGCAGAAGTATCTCTTGGATAGTTGACACAAAGGTTGATGAATTAATAGGGATTTGAATTAGGTTATCTAAATTAACAGTCAAATTTGTTTTAAATTGTTCAGCCGAAATAAGGGAGATAACTGGAATTCTTCTTCCTGTTCTATGCCGGCCAGCTTTGAAACAACGCTTCTTTTTTCACTTCTGTTTACATTTAGGTGATGAATGTAGTCCCAGTTCGTTTAGTCTAGAGCACAATGTAGTGTGGAGAACCAAGGAGTGATCATTTAAAGTATCATAGCATAAACGGGTTGACTGGCGGATATCACATGATGGCGGTTTGTTCAAAAACAGTGGAGCAAGACAGCTGAGAAAAATTCTAATTGTTCTCATTTCCGAAACAAGGAGATGAAGAAACACATGAATTGAACAGTCAGTACATAATGAACACAATAACGTAGATGAAGACAGGCAGCAAGCACAAATATCATGAAAACGGCACTAAAAAATGGAACAGCTGCTTCATGCCAGTTAAGCGATGTGGCCATCTTGTATGCAATAACTTTGTTAAGACTTTACTCAAACAGGTCTGAGCTTGCCTAGACAGGTATCAAATCCATGACTTGTGCATTAAGAGGTTGACACTTTACCAACTAAGCTACCATGGTTCCCTCAGTTTGTTTTGTATATTATTTATGTATTTTGTAATTATCATGCAAGATTAATGATCACATACACTTCCTCAGTATAGGACCCTTCAGTATAGCACAGTTCCTGTGAAAAGAGGAGTATTGTCATGGATTCCATTGTATTATATAGTAATGAAAATATATGTGTTATTTACTTCATTGTAAATCTGCCTCACTAAAAGGCAGTATACCCCTTGACTTGCATGGACAGCATTATATTGAGGTATTACTGTTATGTTCTTCATTATAAGTCTGATTATAAGGTGGTATACTCTATGACATGGACAGCATTATAATGAGGTATTAATGTTATGGTCTTCATTATAAGTCTGATTATAGGGTGGTATACTATATGGCATGGATATCATTATAATGAGGTATTACTGTTTTGGTCTTCATTGTAAGTCTGATTATAAGGTGGTATACTATGTGGCATGGATATCATTATAATGAGGTATTACTGTTATGTTCTTCATTTAAGTATGATTATAAGGTGGTATAATCTATGGCATGGATAGCATTATAATGAGGTATTACTGTTATGGTCTTCATTATAAGTCTGATTATAAGGTGGTATACTCTATGGCATGGATGGCATAATAACAAAGAAATACTGTATTTTGTTGAAAACATTTTTCAAACCCCATTAGGCGAAGGATCTGAAATTTGTACAGTGTACTTACTGTGGATATTTTTTATATCCACAAAGGAACAGCAAAATGTATCATATATACTTGCATATAGCTTGGGGTCCGATTGCACACAACATAGACCCTGATCTACCATCACAGAATGCAGCTGTGGATCAGGGTCTATTTTATTTATTCTACTGATTATTCCAAACAAACTGCATAGACCCAGATCTTCAGAAATATTAGATAGAAGATGTGGGTCTTTGCTATTTTGCAGTTTGATCTGATTAATACTCCAGTACTATATATGGACTGAGTAATACTCCAGTACTATATATGGACTGATTAATACTCCAATACTATATATGGACTGATTAATACTCCAGTACTATATATGGACTGATTAATACTCCAATACTATATATGGACTGATTAATACTCCAGTACTATATATGGACTGATTAATACTCCAATACTATATATGGACTGATTAATACTCCAGTATTATTTATGGACTAATTAATACTTCAGTACTATATATGGACTGAGTAATACTCCAGTAGTATTTATGGACTGATTAATACTCCAGTACTATATATGGACTGATTAATACTCCAGTACTATATATGGACTGTACAAATAAAATTATAATTTTGAATGAATCTACTTCAGATTGAATTGATATAGAATTAAATCAATGACATTGATTTGAATTTGGAGGAACTTAATTATTTGAACTGAACTGAATAGATTTTTATTTGAGACATGTGAAATCAATTTGAATTAAATTTCCAGATGACAAGCAAGAAGACAGAAAAGGACTTGGATTTGCTGTTGAACATGGAGATAAAGATTCGGCTTCTTGACATTGAGGGAATTACAATACCTAAAGAACCACCACCAATACCACCACTGCCACAAGACTACACATTTTCCTATCACTTTTGATACATTCCTTTAGAATCTGGTTGGAACTTTGCCAACAAATTTTGATGCATTCCATTTGGATTTGTTACAGTTTGCTTTACCATTCCATTATGTGTCTGTTAATTTGTAATATCTTATCACAAATGATGGTTTATTATAAAGCCAAGTGAAAAAGTAAACTGTCTAAGGTTACTATCACCACCTCAGTGCAGGCTGTGTTAGCCTATGTTAATGGTTCCACTGTTTGTTGTACCCTGTATCATTTGCATAGGAAATCTTTTTATTAAAGGGGCAAAACATGTAAAATTTAAGAAACTTATTGCTTTAAATACAGGTAAGCCAGATTCCTAATTTTGGCTAAATCCAAGTCGTGCTTTTTGAGTTCTCACAGCTCTAAGTTAGTACAAGTTCTCTGTATTTTGGTATGTTTTGTGAGACCTTGGTCATTTGAGCATGGACATGTTTATCTGCATTATATAAAACTTTTTAATCACTCACACCAGATGTCAAACTATTGGTTTGATAGGTTAAGAGATATTAAGGAGTTAATAATTAAAGTTAATTGTCAAAACTATTAATTTAGAGGGTGCCCTTACAAGATGGGGTCACTGTAGTTAATTACAAGCAACATGATCAGTGAATGGTGCTGATAAATAGCTTATAGCAACCTGAAATTTATACACAATTTGTACCACATTAAAAGTACTGCAACTAAATCTTTAATTGATTGAAAACTCACAGTTACCTTACGTCATTTTAATTTTTCACATGCATAAATATAGTGAAATGTTAACATATTACTTTCCAGCAGGAGTTCCATGGGAAATGTGAAGATTCTTTTAAATGTTTTGTGTTCAAGTTCTTCGTACTTCTTGTAGGAGCTATGAATTTTTTTTCTACTGTAGAAGCATGAAAATTGTATGTGACTATTATTGTACTACAGTGTTAGCAATGGTTTATACATCATGTTTTCTTGTATTGTTGCATATACATTTTATATAGTTTGTTTCTTCTTTTCTCATTTCATTTGTGTAATAGAAGTGCAATTTTGGGTCTTGAATTCGACAGGAAAAATAAAAGATTTGAAGTAAATATGACACATTCAGGTACTAGATATGCAGACTTGCCAACCCTTATGATTTTGCCATGTCTTACAAAAGTAACCCTTAAAATATGGACTTACTGAAACAAAGCAAAAATGAAGGAAATATGATTGTTGCAGTAAACTGCAGATGATTGGTTCATCTGTGTTTTACTTGGATCTGGGTTTCATATTAGATTTAGTAGAGTTAGGAAACCAGACTAACTTTTACAGTAGTACCTGACTGGTTCATCTATGTTTTACTTGGATTCGGGGTTCATATTAGATTTAGTAGAGTTAGGAAACCAGACTAACTTTACAGTAGTATCTGACTGGTTCGTCTGTGTTTTACTTGGATCCGGGTTTCATATTAGATTTAGTGGAGTTAGTCAGGAAACCAGACTAACTTAACATTTGTACCTAAGTCACTTTAAACTGCACAGATTTTTTTAATGCAGTTTGTCTTCATTCAGGTATTATATTTGAGACATTCAAGTACTACATATGAGACATTCAAGTACTACATTTGAGACATTCAAGTTCTACATATGAGACATTCAAGTACTACATTTGAGACATTCAAGTACTACATTTGAGATATTTAAGTACTACATATGAGACATTCAAGTACTACATATGAGACATTCAGGTACATTAACATAAGTACTTGTAAGTTGAGACCAATAGTCTGTAAGATAGACTTAAATCTGCTATCACATAATGCATTGTTAGATCAAGGTCTATGCTGTTTATTCCACTGATTATGCCTTACAATCTGCAGATACCCAGATTTGCTTGTATGTTGTTTGATAGCAGATCTGAGTCTGTGCAGATCACAGTTGCTCTTGACTGGCAAGTATATATGATACGTAAATGGCAGGCTTAGATTTCTGAGAAAAAAATTGCTTTGAGTACCATATGCAACTTTTAAAGTTAGATTTAGTTACTGTTAGGGGAAGAAATGGTAAAACATTTCAGCACAACTTGGGACTGGAGTGGTAACAAATTTGTGGAAGATGGATTAGTGTGTCCACCTACTTTGAGAACAGGGTTATCTACAACATATGCCATGGACAGTATTGATCATAATCCATCTGCAACAACATCAACCACATTATTTCAAGGCACTAGCATTTCTGATCTCCAGCATCCAAGCTCAGACAATGAATGTGAGATGCCTGAACCACTTCATATCATAGAAGAAAAGGTAAGGACAGTTCCAGACTCTTTCACAAACATTTCACCAGCTTTCTTCATAAAGAAGAATCCAAATCCAACTCTATCCAACCATCAATTTTGTATGTGCCATGTACTAGGTTACAAAGAAGACATCTTGCAGCAGAGTATGAATGGCTTGGACATCACTGAAAATGTTAATGGTGCTGTTATTGTATCGTGGTCAGCTCACCATGTATCTCAGAAGAGAAACCAGAAATTTGAAGTCAGCATCACATTCTTTTACCTCACCTCTGAGATAATGAACATTTTGTAGCCACCATAAAGCATGTGATGGATAAAGTCTGAGAGCAGTTTTTAATCGAAGACAAACATCTGCAAACTGCTGACCAGACCATTCATGCACTATCCAAGCAGATCATATGGCATGGGCCAGAGTCCTATGGTTAACACAAGTTTGTCATTATGATCAGAGGATTACATGTGGAGATGGCTACACTGAGGGGAATTGGAACTTTGCTTCAAGATAGAACATGGACAATTGTCCTTGCTGAGGCAGGTGTAGCCTCATCTGGTATTGCAGAATCCTTCCTGTCAGCATCAAGCATCAAATGAACATGCCACCTTATCAGACAATATAATGTGTTTTCTACCTGCTCATGAAGGAAGCATACACTAAATATTGCAGTGAAGGAGGAAGCAGCTTTAAACTCGGAAGATAACATCATCATACCACAATCTGAATTACGCACTGTGACTTCCAGTTCACCTTAGAGACATCACAGGAGCATCAGCTTCCACAAGTGGGAAAGGCATTTCACATGAGAAACTTTGCTGTACACCGATCTGATAGGGAACTCTAAGAAATAGTCATTGATTAGGATCACGGGTAGGTCATTAAACTCAATAAAGATGACAGAGGAGTCATTGACATGTCTGAGAATCTATCAAGACTTTGAAGGTGGATGAAGGCTGGTCTTGAGGTGAGTAAACTTGTAACAGTATGAGGCAGCTTCAAAACTAAAGATGCAAGAGTGAATAGTGGCCATCATAAAGACAGTACAGAAAATTGTTGTTGTTGTAGGGTTTAACACCATTTTTCAGCACATGATAGGCTATACATGGCAGCCAGTATTATTGGTTAGATGTAGAACCTGGTAAAACCCCGGAAAGAACCACCGACCCACGAGAAGCTACTGGCAAGTTTTCTCACATACCCACATTGGCCGAATCCGAGACTCGAACCCACACAGACAGAGGTGAGATGGCAGTGATCCGTAATGGAGAGTGCTTTAGACCACTCTTCCACTTGGGTCCCCTGTATGCAAAGTACATTCCTTGAAAGATTAATCTTACCATAGTAATGCATGACATAGGTAATCCTTCTGAAGAAGAGTCAAGAGACCTGCTTACATTACTACATTAGATACCAAGGATCTTGCCAATCTTAGTCTTGCCAGGCTTAGTCTTGCTGATCTTAGTCTTGCTGGTCTTAGTCTTGATGGCCTTGGTCTTGCTGGTCTTAATCTTGCTTGTCTTAGTCTTGCTGGTCTTAATCTTGCTGGTCTTGGTCTTGCTGGCCTTTGTTGTTGTTGTTGTTGTTGTTGTTGGGTTTAACGCCATTTTTCAGCACATGATAGGCTATGCATGGCGGCCAGTATTAATGGTGGAGGAAGAACTTGGGAAAACCCTGAGAAAGAACCACCGACCCACGAGAAGCTACTGGCAAGCTTTCTCAAATACCCACATTGGCAGAATCCTGGACTCGAACCCATGCAGACAGAGGTGAGATGGCAGTGATCCGTAATGGAGAGCGCTTTAGACCACTCGGCCACTCGGGGCCCCTCTGGCCTTTGTCTTGCTGGTCTTAATCTTGCTTGTCTTAGTCTTGCTGGTCTTAATCTTGCTGGTCTTAGTCTTGCTGGTCTTAATCTTGCTTGTCTTAGTCTTGCTGGTCTTAATCTTGCTTGTCTTAGTCTTGCTGGTTTTAGTCTTGCTGGTCTTTGTCTTGCTGGTCTTAGTCTTGCTGGTCTTAATCTTGCTTGTCTTAGTCTTGCTGGCCTTAGTCTTGCTGGTCTTAATCTTGCTTGTCTTAGTCTTGCTGGTCTTAGTCTTGCTGGTCTTAGTCTTGCTGGTCTTAATCTTGCTTGTCTTAGTCTTGCTGGTCTTAGTCTTGCTTGTCTTAGTCTTGCTGGTCTTAGTCTTGCTTGTCTTAGTCTTGCTGGTCTTAATCTTGCTGGTCTTAATCTTGCTTGTCTTAGTCTTGCTGGTCTTAGTCTTGCTGGTCTTAGTCTTGCTGGTCTTAGTCTTGCTGGTCTTAATCTTACTGGTCTTAGTCTTGCTGGTTTTAGTCTTGCTGGTCTTTGTCTTGCTGGTCTTAGTCTTGCTGGTCTTAATCTTGCTGGTCTTTGTCTTGCTGGTCTTAATCTTGCTGGTCTTAGTCTTGCTGGTCTTAGTCTTGCTGGTCTTAATCTTGCTGGTCTTAGTCTTTCTGATGCAATTGGAACATATTACAAGAGAAGCAGGGAGCAGTTTAAGTCATTCTTAGAGTGTCTTAAAAGTGAGGATGAATGCTTGTTATATCAACCCATCATGAAGTTAAAAGTTGCAGTCTTTAAACAGGTAGCCATTTCCAGTTACTCCCAATCAAAAGGTTCTGAAGAATGACTATCACCTGTTCTTGAAACTCTTTATCTCCTGCCAAACTAGACAGAGTAACATTCATGAATTCTTCCAGTATGAAAACCAGTTTGTTTCTGCCACTTTGAATGAAATTAGGAAGCTCCATGTCTATCACAAATCTCAGCTGATTGACAGTCTTGAATCAAAGCTCTGGTGGCATTTGCAAACAGTGAGCCAGACATAAATGCTCACATGGCTCAGCAGTGATGAATACTCTGTCAACATGTACAACAAAGACATTTGGTGAATACGCCAGCAGTGATGAATACTCAGTCAACATGTACAACAAAGATATTTGGTGAATATGCCAGCAGTGATGAATACTCTGTCAACATGTACAACAAAGACAATTGGTGAATATGCCAGCAGTGATGAATACTCGTCAACATGTAAAACAAAGACATTTGGCGAATATGCCAGGATGCTGCCGACAGTTGAGGCATTCTGCACCAAGTACATTATAGCTCATGTAAGCAACACAAATATGGTGATTGGCACAATGTGAGAAATGCCATCAGCAATCGAAACATCGCCTAGACAATTGGTCCCCCAGTTCTCATAAAGAAGCTGATACCCAAAATTTTGTACATGCTAGATATGCAGTGATGGATGGCAACAAGGTCCTTATGATCAATACAGATGACACATGTTATTGTAATAGCAATATATATTTTGCTCAAAAGGTATAAAAGAAATAAACACTTTTTGGTGGCCTTCTTGATTTTTAGGTGGCTAACATTTCTTTCTTGTAAAGTGACCCTAGGAGATAATACATGCCAAATTTGGTGATTGTATCACCAAGTGAACAATTATATCACTTGTCTGCTCCACTATATGAGAAAATCAAAAGTTGTCAGTTACCATTTGTTGAGTTGAGCTAAATTTCCCAATTGAAGAATTCTTGCATGTTAAGTCTTTGTTGAATAGAATGGATGTCACATTGATAACATCTAACTTTTCAGGAAGTGACTAGATGAATATTGTTAATATAACCTGTTAGATTAATTTTACCTGTACAACTTGGTTCATTTAGAGCTTTTGTAAGACCCATATTTTAAAGCAGTAATTTAAAATATTGAGTTCAGAGTTCTCAGAATTTTTTATTATGGTGAAAACAATAAAATAGTCCTAGTATATCAAATTAAATTGTAATTAAATATGCCTGTTCAAAGTATGCATGATGAATTAAAATAATGACTTCTGTGTTATCTAGGTAATAAGTCTATTTAATACTGCATTCTCTTGCTGTAAGGGTCTTCATTATAACAGTTCTTGATATAAGGTGATTATGGTTATGGATCCCATTTTATTATTTAGTTGTACTTCATTATAAGGTAGTCTCACTGTAAGTCATTATACTCTATGACTCCAGTGGCAGTAGTATAATGAGGGAGTACTCTATCATGTACTTCTTTATAAGATAGTCTCACTGTAAATCAGTATACTCAATGACTCCAGTGGCAGTAGTATAATGAGGGAGTATTGTGTCATGTACATCTTTATAAGGTAGTCTCACTGTAAGTCAGCATACTCTATGACTCCAATGGCAGTAGTATAATGAAAGAGTACTGTATCATGTACTTCTTTATAAGGTAGTCTCACTGTAAGTCAGTATACTCTACGACTCCAATGGCAGTAGTATAATGAGGGAGTACTGTATCATGTACTTCTTTATAAGGTAGTCTCACTGTAAGTCAGTATACTCTGACTCCAATGGCAGTAGTATAATGAGGGAGTACTGTATCACGTACTTCTTTATAAGGTAGTCTCACTGTAAGTCAGTATACTCTATGACTCCAATGGCAGTAGTATAATGAGGGAGTACTGTATCATGTACATCTTTATAAGGTAGTCTCACTGTAAGTCAGTATACTCTCTGACTCCAGTGGCAGTAGTATAATGAAAGAGTACTGTATCATGTGCTTCACTGTAAGGTAGTCTCACTATAAGTCAGTATACTCTATGACTCCAATGGCAGTAGTATAATGAGGAAGTACTGTATCATGTGCCTCATTATAAGGTAGTCTCACTATAAGTCAGTATACTCTATGACTCCAGTGGCAGTATTATAATGAAGGGGTACTGTATCATGTGCTTCACTATAAGGTAGTCTAACTGTAAGTCAGTATACTCTATGACTCCAATGGCAGTAGTATAATGAGGGAGTACTGTATCATGTGCTTCACTATAAGGTAGTCTCACTATAAGTCAGTATACTCTATGACTCCAGTGGCAGTATTGTAATGAAGGGGTACTGTATCATGTGCTTCACTATAAGGTAGTCTCACCATAAGTCAGTATAATCTGTGACTCCAATGGCAGTAGTATAATGAGGGAGTACTGTATCATGTGCTTCACTATAAGGTAGTCTCACTTTAATGCAGCATACTCTGACTCCAGTGGACAGCATTATGAGGAGGTATGGTATTACATACTTAATTATAAAGCAGTCTCACGGTAAGGAGGTATACTCTATGACTCCCATAGCCAGTATTATAATGAGGGGGTACTCTATCATGGATTTTTCTTCAAAATTACATCATTGTATATATACACCTCATGACAGCACACTATGGTGCCATTAAGCAATATAAAACTATAGCTTAAAGGTATCCAGATACATATTCAATTTATCTTGCTATACCATTGAGGGGAAAAAATGTAATCTCCTTAAAAAAATCTTTTTTTAATAATTTCATATGGAATGATAACATGTTTTAGAATCACTGTGTATGTGCTACTCATCAGACAACTGAAGAGTAACAGTAATTGGAATAGTGTCATGAACAAACCAAAGTATGGTGCCTTTTAACAGTATTTTTATGTCTTCATGCTCAGTGTAGTAATGCTACTGTATGTTGTTCTTGAAATAGTGACTTTGTGAAACTGTCTTAATGCTATGTCAGATCCCAAGTAAATAAAAATTCCAGTGAACTGCCTTATTGCTATGTCAGATCCCAAGTAAATAAAAATTCCAATGAACTGTCTTATTGCTATATCAGATCCCAAGTAAATATAATTTCAAATGAACTGTCTTATTGCTATGTCAGATCCCAAGTAAATAAAAATTCCAATGAACTGTCTTATTGCTATGTCAGATCCCAAGTAAATAAAAATTCCAATGAACTGTCTTATTGCTATATCAGATCCCAAGTAAATATAATTTCAAATGAACTCTCTTATTGCTATGTCAGATCCCAAGTAAATAAAAATTCCAATGAACTGCCTTATTGCTATATCAGATCCCAAGTAAATATAAATTCCAATGAACTGCCTTATTGCTATGTCAGATCCCAAGTAAATAAAAATTCCAATGAACTGCCTTATTGCTATGTCAGATCCCAAGTAAATAAAAATTCCAGTGAACTGTCTTATTGCTATGTCAGATCCCAAGTAAATAAAAATTCCAATGAATTGTCTTATTGCTATGTCAGATCCCAAGTAAATATAAATTTCAATGAACTGCCTTATTGCTATGTCAGATCCCATGTAAATAAAAATTCCAGTGAACTGTCTTATTGCTATGTCAGATCCCAAGTAAATAAAAATTCCAATGAATTGTCTTATTGCTATGTCAGATCCCAAGTAAATATAAATTTCAATGAACTGCCTTATTGCTATGTCAGATCCCATGTAAATAAAAATTCCAATGAACTGTCTTATTGCTATGTCAGATCCCAAGTAAATAAAAATTCCAATGAACTGCCTTATTGCTATGTCAGATCCCAAGTAAATAAAAATTCCAGTGAACTGTCTTATTGCTATGTCAGATCCCAAGTAAATAAAAATTCCAATGAATTGTCTTATTGCTATGTCAGATCCCAAGTAAATATAAATTTCAATGAACTGCCTTATTGCTATGTCAGATCCCATGTAAATAAAAATTCCAATGAACTGTCACTCAGATGAGCATTCATTCATTTGTTTTTACATCATCTTTGAAACTGGTGATACAGGTCTAACTAGTTAAGAAATGTAGATTCTGTAACATATCAAGTTCCCATTGTAAAATGTAACTCTGTACAAAGGACCAAACTCACCTTTTAAAATCAAACCTTCTGGAAAACATAGTTTTTACTTCACATAGTTGTGACATCAAATGTCATTGAGTCCTAGTTCAGTTTGGTTGAGAGTTGCATCAAGAATGACATGAGTTACATCTGGTATGACATGAGTTACATCTGGTATGACATGTATCTGATAGAACATAAGGAACATCTGTTGTGACATGAGTCACAGTGGCATGACATGCATTTGCTAACATGTGTAATATTGGCATGACATGTACCTGCTAAAATATGAGTAACATCTAGTATGACATATATCTGGTATAACACAATTTACATCTGGTATGACATGTTTCTGGTATGATGTGAGTAACATTTGATATGACATGAGTAACATCTAGTATGATATGCATTAGGTATAATGTGAGTTGGATCTTGTATGACTTGAGTATAATTAGGTATAATGTGAGTTGGATCTGGTATGACATGAGTATCATCTGGTATAACATGCATTAGGTATAATGTGAGTTGGATCTGGTATGGCATGAGTACCATCTGGTATGACATGCATTAGGTATAATGTGAGTTGGATCTGGTATGGCATGAGTACCATCTGGTATGACATGCATTAGGTATAATGTGAGTTGGATCTGGTATGGCACGAGTACCATCTGGTATGACATGCATTAGGTATAATGTGAGTTGGATCTGGTATGGCACGAGTACCATCTGGTATGACATGCATTAGGTATAATGTGAGTTGGATCTGGTATGGCACGAGTACCATCTGGTATGACATGCATTAGGTATAATGTGAGTTGGATCTGGTATGGCACGAGTACCATCTGGTATGACATGCATTAGGTATAATGTGAGTTGGATCTGGTATGGCACGAGTACCATCTGGTATGACATGCATTAGGTATAATGTGAGTTGGATCTGGTATGGCACGAGTACCATCTGGTATGACATGCATTAGGTATAATGTGAGTTGGATCTGGTATGGCACGAGTACCATCTGGTATGACATGCATTAGGTATAATGTGAGTTGGATCTGGTATGGCACGAGTACCATCTGGTATGACATGCATTAGGTATAATGTGAGTTGGATCTGGTATGGCACGAGTACCATCTGGTATGACATGCATTAGGTATAATGTGAGTTGGATCTGGTATGGCACGAGTACCATCTGGTATGACATGCATTAGGTATAATGTGAGTTGGATCTGGTATGGCACGAGTACCATCTGGTATGACATGCATTAGGTATAATGTGAGTTGGATCTGGTATGGCACGAGTACCATCTGGTATGACATGCATTAGGTATAATGTGAGTTGGATCTGGTATGGCATGAGTACCATCTGGTATGACATGCATTAGGTATAATGTGAGTTGGATCTGGTATGGCATGAGTAAAAATCAAACTATTCAAGAATGTATTATATGATCTTATTGACTTTCTTCTTCATTTTGTTCCCACTTTATCTGAGCCTAAAAGATTAAGTTATAGTGAAAGTTTGTTATACTTGCATTTATTTTTCCAGTTCAACTGATGAGTTACAAATTAAGACAGTACTACAATACTAAATACCAATTCTACTTATGTATTGACTTAGTTTTAAATTTTTTTCGTTATAGGATGTAATTTCATGATGTTGAGTTCTTTTTTAAATGTTTTTATTACAGCTGTTCATTTCTTGGAAACATTTTGAGAAAAGAAGTATTGTTCATAAACATTCCATTTATTTTATATTTATGTATATATTGTTGCTTCTTCAAAAAATAAGTTTTCATTCAGGAACTTGTAACTAAATGAATTACTGTTTATAGATGGACAAGTTAATACAGATTATGTGTGAATGACTTAGTAATTATATAAGTAGTAGTGATATGTGTGCACTTAATTCTTTATTTCAAACTGGGATTTAACATACATAATCAAGGATACCATCATTGGTATAGACTTGTGTACTATACCTTTTCATTCAGTACATAATATTCATCTGAAAATAAGATTTGTTCCATGCTATTAAATATACATTTAAGTTCTGACAAATTCTGAAAGATCTGTCAACAGTACATTTGTGACATGGGTTTTTTTGTAGCAAGAAATTGAAAGGTAAAAATAAAGGCTTGAATACTTTGTATCACTTCTTGTTATTAAGGATGCAAGATAAAACCCCCATAGAATGCCGTTGAATGTGCAGTTCAGTCCAAATACTGACCACTCATAATTCTTTTCAAAGCAAACAGAAATTCCACTTTTTAGAATTTTGAAAAGAAAAAATGTTTTCTTTTGAAGTATTTAATTTTTACCTTCGAACAAAAATTGGCAGGTTAACTTGGAAACACCCACACAAACGTGTACACAGAATCACAACCCCACAGACTTTGCAGTGATAAATAGCATTGCCACACCCACACATACTTGTGCACACATGATCACAACCACATGGACATTAAAAAGTACACAATTTTTTTCCTTTAAAATCAATTGGACAGTGGAAAACAGTCTTAACCAGATGCAGAAATTGCTGCTACCAATATTTGGGTGGTGGGTTTGATGGTAATACAGGTGTAATTAGTGTTTGTCTCTGGACTCAACAGTGACTAGGTAGATGGTACTGTTGTGCAAACTTCCCAAATATCTTGTTGAATTTTTCTCAGTATTGACGATGCTCATTGTGCATATTTGCTGCTGTGAGGAAGTGTAAAACATGGAATGGCCACACAAGTTGGAATGTCAGATCATGACTTTTCTGAAGATAGATGACAAGTGCCCATTTCTGCATAGAACTGGCACAGGTAAGTTCTTTCATTGTCAAAATGTGGGTGGCTTCTGATGTGGTTGTGAGGATGTAATTTTCAGTTTGCACTTAAAGGGAAGCTTGTTTGACCTCAGGAAGTACCCCAAAATGAATAGCCAGTTCTACAACTTTCAGTTTGCACTTAAAGGGAAGCTTGTTTGACCTCAGGAAGTACCCCAAAATGAATAGCCAGTTCTACAGCTAAGATGTCAATACAAATGCAAAACAACCTTTTTCCTGTTAAGAATGGCAGAATATTAGAGTATATTGAAATGCAATTATGCACACAAAGTATTCCATGATGTAACTTCACTGTATTATAAACATTAAAGACATTCTATAAATTTCTTGGATGAAGAAGTTTTTTTATAAAGAATATATATGAAATAATTTGTTAAAATTGTCCTTGTTTCTTATCCTTTATAATTTGGCTAAAACATATTTCACTATCTGTATTGTCTGCTTAATTTCTATCCATGACACAGGGTTGTAGAATTAATGTTGAAATGAAATGCTAGCACCACTTTATTATCACAGTTATTAATCAAAATACTTTTACTTCAATATAATCCTGTGAATGTATAATATTACTGAAGTCTCTGAAAGTTTTACATAATCCAGTAGAATAATTTAAATATTCTAGTCCTTGGATATATTTACATAATTCAATAAGTATTGACTATTTAAATTAAAGATTTTCCACTGTGCTAAATCAACGAACAAATAGATCGCTTCTTTTCAATGAACTTTACTAAAGCTGCGTATAAGTGAAGAATTGTAATATGTGAATATGTGGTGCATGTATTCTCATTATGTAGCTCCTAAATACGCACCAGATAAACAGTATATGATTCCCTAAAACATTCTAGAACAATGAAATTATATTATTGTGTTTCAAAATACCTTGGTCGTCAACATATTTAAAGTCCAATCAACAGCTTGGGTGCTCTTGATATTTCCACAATACAGATGTACACCCAGGAATCATGTTATGTTGACATGGCCTCTAATTCAAATAAAGTGTGACCTACTTGACCAACACTGTTGTTGATTTGACCTTAGCAATTGGCTTTGGTTTAGGAATGAGATTCCTAGAACAAAGTGTACATGTACTTTATTATACTGCTAGCCAGCTATTGAATGAAATAATTTAAAATATAACTGTGGTAGACCAAAATAACTTAGATAAATAATTGAAAAGATGGTACAGAGTTTACATATATCCATATCATAACTTTTGGACACTATACTTTTAGACTTGTGATATTTAGGATTGAGATTTAATTCACAATATTGTAAGTTCGTTTTCAATTTTCACTTTGTAACTAAGAGATATAAATTTATGAATTTTACTCAAATTGTTGATCTCATTCCTTTCTGTTACCTAATTTAAGTCCAAAGGTGGCGCTCTTCAGTTTCACATATGGCTAGCTCTTTAAAGAAAAAGAATTTCCCAGGTTTTCCTCACAGGTTATACTGGCTATTTAAAAAAAGGACTTTGTATATCTTAGGTATTGTTACATGAACATTTCATTTCCTGTATTTTGGTGTATTTAGGTTATAGAATATACAGCTTAATCTTTCTTCAGATGTGCACTTATAAAAAAAAATTGCCAATTCTGCCAAGTCGTTTTCACTTAATAGATTTTGGAGGTAAATTGTGAATAAAGAGCCAATAACATTTTTTACATTTTATATATTTAGTAATTCATTCATTGCACTTCAAAAACTTGTATTGTCGAGTCTGGCAAAATTCCTTTTCTCTGTACTAATAACTGCTAAAGATAGTGTACTTTAGACTAATTCAGGCTGATTTTTCAGGTACACGGGATCAGTCATTTTGCTTAGCTGTGTGCTTAGATCCTGTACAATTTCCACAATTATAGTATCCAAAGAAATTTCAGCTACAGTACATAGAGGTATGCCAAGATTCTCTCCATTGTGCATGTTACAAATGCATACAACTTCACCATACACCTGTCACTCCCAAAAGTTCATAATATTTGTAGAACACCCCAAAAGAGCTATAACCGTCGGCAACTGAAAGGTGTTTTTTTAAAATTAAAACATCCTTATAACGAGTTTTAGCTTAAAATAAATGATGACACCTGTATATACCTTTCAATTACTGGTACCGGTATGTACAACATCAATTACTAATACCAGAATGTACAGTGTCAATAATGGTACCTGTATGTACAGTATCAATTACTGGTAGCTATATGTAAAGTGTCAATTACTGTACCTGTATGTACAGTGTCAGTTACTGGTACCTGCAAGTATAAAGTCATTGCGGTTTCAGATGCAATCAGTGATTAAGACCGATAGAGTTCTAGAACTTTACAATGAAAAAGCTCTGACCTGTCCATTCATCTATACATGCTTGCGTTGCATTTATACATTGATACCTTCATAAGATTGAACAATATTTTCTTACATGTTACCAGCCAAAGAGATACATTGATTTCATACTTAACATTATATCTTTACTCTACATTTTTGTGTGTAAATGTTACAAAATTTAAATGTTGATCAACAAAGTACATATGCCTTCAAGTAGTACACGAATACAGGACATATGGTTACCGCAAAACGTAATAACACTTAGAACATCAAAACCAATCCTCCATTTATCAAGCTGTTGAGAACTGCCTGACCCATGTGCATGAAAGCACTTTAATTTTTTTTTAAAGTTCTAGAAAAATAAAATTGGTGTTTTTTTCTACACCATGATGACTGTTTTGAAAGCAATCATTATTGAAAATATTATTTCATGCCCCACACCCATAAGCCATAAAATTAGTATTCATTTTCTTAGCCACTCACCACCACAATTTTCACCATGAAAATTACTTATAAAAATCCTGCACAAAATCATAATAAAACAAAATAGTTTCTAAGCGTAACTTCCGACCAGTATTTACTGATCTTCATAATGCAGTTTAAATCTTCAGTTCATATTATTGAGCAAAGGCAGTTCATGTTATTCCCATTGACACTGATGTTACTGTTTGGCCAAATTACCATACTTTTGTTCTAAGATGAGCATATCATGCCTACTTCCAATGAAGTATGAAAATGATATGCTGTCTGCCTCCTTTTGAAGAAAAATGCCCTTGTAGTACCTACTATACAATGACGTTAGTTTATTCCTGTACAAACATTCAGGCATTCAGCAATGTGTGCAATATTCAGTCATGTTTTTATGGAATCAAACCTTTTGATTGGTCTTGTCTGAAAATGTCAACGTACTTTTACACTGAATTTGTTGTCTGATTTCTCGGGGTGCTTACATAATGATCTTCCAATAAATATTGATCAACAAAGATTGAAACAAAGTGACTAATTGCCATTTAGAGGTATGTGTAATTAAATTCTCAAAATTAGTACCAAATGCCAACAAGACCTTCATGACTTTTTATCTTTAGCTCCACATACATGTAAATGCTTTATTGCTTTAGCAGGCTGCAAAGAATCGGTGGCAACATATGATGAGCCCAACATGAAAATTCAAGATAACTTCTAATGTGCTATCTACAGTTAGCTAAGACATTACACATATATTGAACGATACAGATTTACCACAATGAAAAGCTTTTCTTTTATATATGAACCATTAAACATTTTTGGGGTAACTACACATTAAAATTTGACAGTGACAAATATATGAAAAGGTCTAGAAAATAGTGCACTAACGTGGATGGTGCCGATCCAGCAGTTATATGTGGAATATATCATTGTCATTTTTCAGATCAAAGTGTACATGAGCTGGTCAGATCATGATATAAGTGACACGTTTTCTTTAAATTATGAAAGCTCTTATCTGACTAAAGTGCTTCTGCCAAATCAAGGTGCTTTAATACTGTTAATAAAGGAATAGCGTTAAGTATATTTAATTTGCATTGTTAGTCATTTGTTTATTTCATGATATGCTGTGGATATTTGTATTTTAGAATTCAGGTTTTGTTACTACTAAACTATTAAGTTAGTATCCCCTTTTAGGGAACAAGAAGTAGATAAACATTTTCCTCATTTAAAAAAAAATGTTGAAAATTTTAAAATGGCCATGAGAGCATTGGAGTCTCTTATTACAAAGTGTACTTTTGGCCAAGTTCTTGATATCTGTACTTCCCTGTCAGTGCAGGAAAGTGATGATTATGGTCTGGTTAAGGAATGTATCTTGAGGGTTATGATTTGGTACCAGAGGCTTTTCAACAAAACTTTAGGAACTATAAAAAATAAACTGGACAAACTTATGTTGAATTTGCAAGAGAAAAAGAGCAGTTGTTTGAATGGTGGTGCTTAGCCAAGAAAGCCAGTCAAGATTACGAAACTCTCAGACAATTCATTAGCTGAATTCAAGAATTGCTTTCATAGTGACGTTAATACATACCTTGATGAGCACAAGGTCCAAACTTAAGAAAATGCTGCTCGTATAGCTGATGAGTATTCCATAGTTCATAAAGTTGCTTTTGTCAGTAAGTCCTTTACTCAGCAGTCATCTAGTAAAACAAAACAATTTCAGCCTAATACGAGCAATTCCAAATTTCAAACTTGCACAACTGTTAGGAATAAAGTTTCTGATAAGATTGATCAGAAATACTTGTCTCTTCATACGCGTATCTAGTGCAAGACAAAATGATACGTTATTTATGATTGCTACAAACTGACAAATAAGCAACAGAATCAAGACAGACCTATCCAAATGTTCTTATTTCTGAGAGGTCACAGTAATGTTCATCACAGTCCTGTCATGAAAGCAATACAATTGTTGGGTTAAACAAACTCCAGTCTGATTTTATTATGGAGAATTATGAACCATTCAAGTCGAATGGTTTTATAATGTTTATTAGTGATTCTGCCAATCCTAGCCCATTAAAAATTTTAAGGGGCACATGAGCTTCTCAGATTCTTTTGTTATCATCTTCTTTGCCTTTTTTTAGAAGTCTTCTTCTAATGAGAGTGTTCTTGTTCAGAATGTTAGATTGCGGATTAGTTAATGTTTCTTTCCATTTTGTAAATTTGTCATAAGATTTAGTCTCAGGACCCGTGACGGTCGGATCAGTGTAGTCTTTACCCATTGAGGGTAGTTATTTATTACTAGGCAATGTCCTAATTGGAGATATGTTTGTGATTAATCCACTTGTAACTGACAAGCCTTGATTCGACCAGAAAGTCGATAATATTGTAAAACAAATTCCTGATTTATACTTCGTGATGTTACTAAAACTATGGCAAAGAATGCTCTTTTGAAAGGATTCTGGCAAATTTCACTTACGGAAAGAGCAAAGGATATTTTGGTATTCGTATCTCAAGATGGACTATATCAATATAAAGTGACGCCGTTTGGGATAAAAGGTTCACCTTGTACTTTTACAAGTTTAAGGAACATTATTACATTCGGACTAGATAATTGTGATGCTTACATCGATGATGACATCATCTACAACAACACCTGGAAAGATCACTTAGAGACCATTCGAGAACTCTTGGATCGACTCAATGATGCAAATTTGATGATTAATTTATCCAAAGGTAAGGTTTGCAGTGCTTGTGGTACATTTATAGGGCATATTGCGGGAATGGACAAATTAAAGCTATATATATGTAAAGGTAACAGCTATCTCTGAATTCCCTGTGCCTATCAGGAAAGAGCAACTGATGCGATGTTTGGTTATGGAAATTTTTCATACTTGCCGAATCCCTGACAAATTTTTTGAGTAAGAAAACAAAGTTTCATTGGTCTGAAAATGTCAGGAGGCTTTTGATAAGTAAAAGGTCAAACGTTAGAGTGCACCAGTTCTGTCAGCTCCAAATTTCAGTCAATAATTTAAATTCCCTGTTGATGCAAGTGATGTTGGGGTTGGATCAAGAGGACAACAAAAAAAAAAAATGGTGTAGATCATCCAGTGTGCTACTTTTCTAAGAAAAGTAATTTAGCACAAACAAAATTTATTGCACAATCGAGAAGGGATGTTTGACTTTGACATTGGCTTTGCTATTCTTTGAAGTGTTTATTATTAGTTCAGCTCCTTCTACGATTATTGTGTTTAGTGATCATACTCGCCTTGCTTTCATTGGCAAGATGGAAAAAAAATCATTGATTTTTTAAATTTCTGTAAACAACTAATACAATGGGGCCATCCATTTAGCACGTACGCATGACGGGGGCTTAACCCAAATGCATGCGCTCGCGTATGGGGGGGGGGGGTCTGCTGATAATATACGTACGCATAGGAAACGGGGGGGGGGGTATTTAAACCTCGATAATAATTTGTCTAATAAGTAACCTGTGGTTCAGTCGGCGTTTACTTTTAGCGGACACTAGACAAACTTTTTAAAGTTACGCAGCTTATTTCTTTGATGCAGCCAGACATTCAACGTCGGTGGATTATCTGTTTTATTAAACACGTTAATA
Organism: Sinohyriopsis cumingii; assembly: GCA_028554795.2. Taxonomy (NCBI): domain Eukaryota; kingdom Metazoa; phylum Mollusca; class Bivalvia; order Unionida; family Unionidae; genus Sinohyriopsis; species Sinohyriopsis cumingii. The sequence continues at coordinate 114,449,380 of CM068838.1, read as the reverse complement.
TTATTAATCCTTGATCGTTTTGCGTAGTTTAATTATAGGCCGTTCTATAGAAATGTTGAGGTGTGGGCGTGAAGCGTACGTACGCAGGTGGGTGTGTGTGTTAAAATGTACGCATATGTACAGGGAGGGGAGGGTCAAGCTTTGCCAAATTGTTGAGTACGTACTAATTGTATAGCCCCATAGCTAACATTTTCTCTGAGTATGAGTTTAGTATTAGGGTCATTATTAATAGAAGTAAACGTTTGTCGTAGTCTGAGTCAAGGACATTGTGTTTTTGTTTTTCTTATAATATTTGGAATCTTCCAGAATGCAATTTTCATTGGATAATATATGCCTTTATAGAAAATGTCAATTGTGACATGAGGTCAAGTAGAGGACTATATAATTTTGTTTTCTAGAAATTCTAGAAATTATTAATTCGTGCATAAAGATCTTGAAGCAGAATCATTGTTGTGTCCAGTATTTCATTTATGCTGGAATTTATTTATTCAAATTATTTATTAATTGAGAGTAAAAGTGCTCATCATCAGATATTTTTTTTTCTTGGAATGAGATATTAACTTTGATTTAAAGTGAAATTTTAAATAAGAATATATTCTTGGATGTATTATTGTGAGTCAACAAAAGACTGTTTGCACGTCACTACGACAAAGGCCATCACAGGCGCTTCAACACTTCCAGCGTTGGATTTATTTTAAAATGCCTCTAACCTTTGCTCATAACTTTAATTATTAAGTCTTGTGTTCGAAATTCTAGGATTATTTGGGGGTTTATTTCGCAATGCTGTGTGTGTGTGTGTGTGTGTGTGTGATTTGGATTTTTAACGTAGCTTTAACAATTTTTCAGTCATATCCCTACGATGTTTGCAGTGTGGCAGTTCATAGTGATGTCTAGCACTGGGGCAACATACCGCAGACATGTAGCATGATGTCCCACCCAGTCACATTATCATGACACCAGGCCGACCAGTCCTAACACTAACCTCTTAATGCTGAGTGCCAAGCGAGACAGCTGTTAGTACCAATTTTGTAAGTCTTTGTTATGACTCGGCGGGGAATCGAACCCAAGACCTCCTGCATCCGAGGCGGACACTCTAATCACAAGGCAACCGGAGCAGTCGCAATGCTGATAAGTTATGTTTACATTTTTCACTCTGTATTCTACAAAAATAAATTATTTTTGGAATTTTACAAATCCTGTTAGTTCTGGTTCTTTTCTATTATTTATTTTAAGATCAAAGAGTCGTAATATTAAATATGAAACAAATAAATACAAAGTGTAAGAACTTGAACACCCCTCCTTATTTTGTTGGAGATAATTTTAAAAAGTCGTAGATAATCAAAGTATAAGGTTGTTTGTAAGCTGTATTATATGTACATAAAGATAAGACGTCAATGAAAAATGTGTTAGAGGAAAACAATGTAGTGAGTAGTATTATATACATTTAATTTGTAATGTTTGCTGGATTTTCCTCATGATTATATGTTATTATATCCATATTGTGTGATTGACCTTGGTCAGTAATCTAATCGAGTAAGGGCCTATCTAACCAATGACATTTATTTCGCAAACAACATAATACATAGCCAGTATTCCTCTATAATTATAGATTAAATATTAAAATCATGAGAGGATTGATCTATTTTAATTATTAATCGGAATTACAGAGTATTCATAGATTCTCGGACTAAAGCACTATTTTGTGATTATTGTGAATTCACTCAAGGACATTTTAGATTATATCATTGTGATGCTTCAAGACTGTTGGCACAATAACACATTCGAGGCTATTCGCACATCACCATATTCAATATTGGAATTTATTAATTTTTGGGCTACAACTGGAATTCATTTGGAACTTTATAATTTTGGACTTGTGAGAGAACTTTTTCGACTATTTGGTATTCAATTCACAATACTGTAAGTTTTTTTTCAATTACTGTGTATTCTATTAAAATAAATTATTTGTTGAATTTTATAAAACGTTTTGGTTTTCGCTCTTTTCTGTTAGTTAGTTTAAGACCATAGGGCCAAAACATAAGTTACAAGAGAAAAGATAGTTACAATCTGAAAAAACAACAACAAATGAACCTTTAATTATGTCTGAAAACCCGCTTGATTATTAGGTTGTAGAGAAAATAATATGGTAAAGATTTTACTTTATCCACTTAATATGTCCTCTCATCGTAGATAGAAAAAACAGCCATCTTTACAGTTATGTTATATAATTCACGCAGAATGAAATTCATTTCCTAGTAGTTATACTTTTACAAAACAAATATACTGTGTACACATCAATTTTAAGTTGTTTCTTAAGACCCTCGCATGCCCTTGTTTCCTCTTCGTCAGTTCTAAAGGAATATAGCTTACTTTGGAAATTAGGTAATCCTTATATGACTGTACAGTGAGTTTCATTTTTAGTAATATTCTGTAAATGTTATCTTTCTTGTAATCACTTGCGTCATAAAACTTACTGTACTCTCTCATATCTTAATAAAGTTTATCTATTTTAACCGGACTGGATAACGAGTATGTGTCTGTCCCTGATAATGCCAAGTTATTACCATACTTGTTTTTCAGTATGTTGAAGTAAAATTAATACATCAACAATGTTGCTAGTTAACACTCTAAATTCGCAATAAAAAGGTTTTGTTAATTTTGTTTTCTTCAAGCTTAATTAAACTGGATGATCTATGATATTTAATGTTTTTTATATGTCCACAGTATGACGGATAATATAGCTGTGATGCTCTTCATTCATCCATCTTTCCGTGCAACTGTTACGAGTTTCATTTCTGCACAATAACACGAATTTTTCACAACTTACAGTTAGCAATCTTTGTGGATGGCTTGCACTTTAGGAAGGACACAGCGGATTTCGGGGTCAAAGGTCAGGGAAAAATAATTTCTGCACATCTATTTGAGTTGTTCATTATATATGGCTACCAAACTATGTGGGTGCCTTGAACTTTGGGTGGGAATGAATCCTATTGTTTAGGAATCAAAAGGTCAACGGCCAAAGTCACTGTGACTTAAAAGATTTGTTTTTGTTTTGTAGTTTACGGAAAAGAAACACAAGCAGGTTATTTAGTACCGAGGCAATGGATAAAAGTGCCTTGCCCAGTGACACAACAAGGTCTTGAGTTCGGCCGGCTAATCACTGAGCCACCGCTGCTCCCGTGATTGAAAAGAATAAAAATGGCTTCCACACAATAGCATCATTTTAGATGACATTCCTCAAACGAGCTTGATGGATGACTTGTACTTGGATTAGGGAAGAAAGCGACTTACTTTGGGGTAAGAGGTTAGTGCCCGTGTGACTGAGACAAGAAAATGGCTTCCACGCAATAACATTAGTTCCAGTAAATATCTGAACCAACCATTGCCTATGTCCTAATGGTATGCACATAGCTTAAGGAAAAAGTATATCTATTTTGGATCAAGAGGTCAAAAGTCAAAGTCAGTAAGAATGAAAGAAACAAAATGGTTACTGTACTAAATCTGTCAGTTATCTACATAGAGAACGATTAAAGACGGGGCTAGAACATCGTCTTTGGTTTCCGTGGTAAAAGAAAATAATCACGTGGCCGTCTTTTTAGTTTATACCAGATACAAATGGACGACAACCTGCTTATCAAACAATGTTGACGTATCATTCACTCAAGTTTAGTAAGTTGTTCAAATTCTACATCGGCATTGATATTACTACTACAATAATAATAATAATAATAATAATAATAATAATTGTTAGTAACAAAATCTAAAGGATTTGCCGAGTGGAAAATTCTAGCTATATTTATTAATGTCTTGCTAAGAAAGAGAACATAGAGAGAGAAAAAGAAATGAAGACAAAGGAAAAGAAAGGAAAAATTCAGAAACGAAATAGTATTGAACGATATTTTAATTCTTTTATCGTGCGTTATGTATGAACTCAGGATTTAATTAAACTTCAAAGAAGAAGCAATCTATTTCTTTTTTCGTCATACTATATGCTAGTATTTGTATCAATTTTTTATATGCATGATGGCATCTCCTTTAGGTATTAATTATATAAATACCCACAGACCCACTTTTAGATTTATAATGTTGTCTTTAAAACATAAGTAATTGGCGTTTAGAAGTAACAAAGAAGGGAGTGGTTTGTTTTTGCTAACGGACTTTATTAACACGGATGGACTATATGTTAACATAAAAAGGTAAATTAATAGCTTGGAACAACTTTTGTGGTTCACAATCGTAAATTCTTACTTTTTACATTTGAGCTTATTTACAGAATGATAATTTTCAAACCGTTACCCGCCTCAACCCCCTGCTTACCGTAATCTTTATTGTGTTTCCTTTGGGAGAGATAGCCATGTTACCCATGGCCTTACCAAAGCGGAGCTGTGGCCGATTGTAATATATCTTTCTTCAAGTTACGACTTAATTTGATAGTTTTTACAAAGAAACAAACAAATGTTATTTGAACTAAAATTTCAACACAACCCAACTCCCACTAGCAGACCTAAGAGAAAAACACCAGAAATAATACCATTCGCTGACATAACAGTCGTTCCAGTAAGTATGTCACAAAGTTTAGTGAATTTCAGCTGCCATAATATACCGTAACGAACGGACTAATAATATAATAACAGGGCGCACACAGACTTTTTTTTTTGGGGGGGGGGGGGGCGCACATGCGATTTTCAACGAGTAGGAATGATAAATAAGTGAGCAACACAATTTGTTTAACCGCAGTTGTATGCAAGATAAAAAAGGAAGAAGACAAAAAACAAACAAAACAATTCATCGATACATACAAACCTACACAGAATGAGTGATTTTCGGCAAATAAGAAGACCTACATTTGACCTTACCTGTCTTGATATAGGTTACCTTATCTCATTAAATTTTTCTTCTATCATTGCACATCATGACATCTCTCAAAGCGATCACTAATACTAACGACGACCTAGTCACAATTTTTAACCTGTTGATGCCGTTCCTTTGCATCGATTTGGCATTTTAGGAACTTCATTGCAGGTAAATATTGACTTCCCGAAACATTGAGGCTGCAAGACTAGACGGTATTATTTACAAACTGTGGCACAAAAATACAGCGATACTGACGTCGTGGAAATACCAAGATTTCGGTATGTATATATTAGGCCTAAGTATTTATTTATTTGTCCGTACCTTTTTAGTTTGATTTGATTATGAAAGTGGCCTTTAAATAGCAGCAGACTTATTGTGAACACGTCCATTTTGATTATATGTAGTTGCTTCCGTGGCCTATTTGGTTAGAGCGTCCGCCTTGAATGCGATTCGAACCGTGGCCGAATCATATCAAAGGTTTATAAAAATGGTTTTAGCAGCTGCCTCGCTTTTCGCTCGGCATTAAGAGGTTAGTTAGGACTAGTCGGCCTGGTGTCAGGATAATGTGACCGGGTGGGGCATGATGCTACTCGTCTGCGGCGTGATGTTAGACATCGCAATAAACTGCCACACTGCAGATATTGCGATATGACTGTTTTTTTTTTTTATATAAAAAGCGACGCTAAAAATCCAAATCACACACACACACACACACACACACACACACACACACACACACACACACACAGACAGAGATATTTAAGAGCAGTATAATATAATATCGGCTTTAGACTTTCTGGTTACAGATCTACTATCTTCTACCCCAAGTGATATTATTATCATATCACAAGAACATGCGGAATGTAATCAGTGAAATTAACAACATGCGCCCATGCAATAGGATAGTCATGTGAGGTAAAAGACTGTCCTTGAGCAATAACCAACACAAAAGCCCGCTATCAAGCAATACTGGGGTTACTGGATATGCACAAATGAGTACAGGTTGGGGGGGGGGGATGGTACTCTGACTATGTGGCAGTTTTTTGTCACGTCTAGCTGCATTCCGTAAAGTTCCTGTAATAAGTAGCAATGAGATCGTGAAAGAATAACTTACAGTGGAAAAAATATTAACTGCGTTTTTGTTGACAGACTTGGAAGCAGTGGACATCACTATGGAGTTTATGTGCAGTGAAACAAATCTCACTGAGACTAATCAATACACTGCCGAATTAATCTAGTGCGGGGCCTGTAGCATATGTTATAAAGGGGACCTAAATTAAAATAAAACATAAATATAAAAACATAATTTTTTTAAAAACTTTTATAGTAAATAATTGTATTTTTCATTTGCTATACAGCCAGATAATACGTCAAATATGTCTGACATTTCAGTAATAGTATTATTTACATGTAGGTAATCGATAGTTTGAAAGCATTAAGCGCAGGACCTTTGAAAGTGCGGGGCCCGTAGGATATGTTACTTTTGCTACTAGGATAATCCGGAACTGAATCAATAAGCCATCGAATGGCAAGATGAAGTGGATTTTGTTAAAACCTTTAAGAAACTGAACATCAGCTGTTTATCTGCACATACTGTATGCAAATAAAAGACATTTAGTCAGTCACGAAAACCTTAAAAGTAGATGATAAAAAAGGTATGGAGGCCTCTTCTGGCCAGCATCGGTATTTTATGAACAACACAATGCCAGTTTTACATATATGTCGATATTGACAATAATGTAAGTTAGAAACATTATATATGATCCCAAAGTTAAAGAGTTTGGAATATTTTAAGAATCTGTTTGCATGTTTTGCGGTACATGCAGTACACGCCCAACTGTATTTAATTTAAATTTTGTACCGCTAATATGGGAAAACACACCATAAAATGATCGCTAGTCCTCATTTACGATTTACAGTATGTATGATTACAGGACTGCCATTGTACGTACTATCTTCTTTGCTTCGATACATAAAGCAGAATGATCTGAGATGTCAATGACATGCTCTTTCACACATTCTAGACTTGTAACTCTGTAATCATCCAAAATTGTATACAGACCGTTTTATTTGAAGTGTAGCATTTTTACTATCGTGATTAAACAAACGTAGCTTCCTATTATGCTGAATTGAAATGTGATGCCTAACAATGTTGATAACTTCCTCTTCAGCTGATATCTCTTTCATTTTTATCAACTGATATGTAGAAACCTAATCTTGCCACTATGATAAGTAGTAGAGGAGGTAAACCCACCTCAATAAATCCGAGCAAAGAAGTTTATACGGCTTACCTTAGAGGAGGAAGGTTCCATTTTGAAAAATAAAGCTTTCAAAAAGGAAGGCTCCATTGGAAGGGCCATCTCAATGCTGGGCAAAAAAGTCTATACGGCCTCCCTTAACGGAGGAGAGGTCGTACCCTCGTTGCTGCTATCCGAAAATTGTACCAAGACCTATAGGATATCGTGATCGGGGGTCATGTAAGTTTATTGTTATAAATCCATGCGGGGTTGACTGAGCCTGACTAAATATATTTCTAAACTTAATGATATCCATATCTCCGCTGCACCAAGTCTGATGAATATTTCACAGAGCATGTGTATCAACTCCGTTAAATACAAGTAAAATATTACAGTTGCCTCTGATTATTTTTGTATCTGTGTATACCGTTGAGTAACATAAATCACGTCTGTATTTTAATGTCTTCCTCGAGAAATTATTCTAGCTGGATTTGATTGTCTGTCCAACATCACATCATCGTATACAACTAAATTAATAATAAATCCACCAAGGTCGTCTACGGATGGTGCTTCATCAATATCGGTGATAACATTAATAATGTCATCACCACTATCGTCCAACAACCTTGCGTTTTCATTAAAGTCTTTCAGCACTTCGTAACATCGTTGATGATCAACTGATGGTGCAAAGTACAACGTATCCCATTTCAACCATCTCATTATCAAGTTAAATAACAATTGCGTTTTACCAGACCAAATGGACCTATTATGATCATTCGGACAGAATTTGGTACCGCTGCATGATGCATGACCGGCTCTTGCTTTCGTGTCGCTGAGAAATCAATTACATCCATGTTATAGAAATATAATAAATACTATGGATTTATATTGTGTAAAATGCAGGACGCGTACCCCCACAAGTGGACTAATAACTATTACAACAGCAAATAACAAATCAGCAGTTACAGGTAAGTGTGAACGATGTGGTACAAGGAAATTTAAATTTATTTCCGCTGACAAACCAAAGGGCGAAACTAAAAAAAGGAGGTGATATTGCCGCTTCGCTAACAAAGTTACCTGGAACTCCATGGATTAAATACCCAGGAGAAAAAAATATCCTAGGATATAATTATTGTGGTCCTGGTACCAGACCTGATATCAGGCTTGATAATCAAGATCAGCCAAGGCCTGGCGAGTATCCAGTAAATGCCATTGATAAAGCATGTCACGCTCATGACGTAGCTTATAAAAGTAAAATCCTACAAGACAGACATATTGCAGACGTAAACCTAATTCATGCGTTAAATTCCATAAAAAAATAAATCTTTCAAAGATTCATTAGCTAATTGGTTGTTGAGATCTGCAATGAAGGATAAACTAGCATTAGGAGCTGGTAATTAATCAACCGATTATTATTATTATAATGGAGTCGATTTGTTATAGTCCAAGAGGATATTGGAAATGTAGAGCAGCGATTAGTAAACTCGCTGAAGCAGCAAATGTTACACATGTTGCTGCTGAAAATAGTTAGCACGACAGGCAATATGGCAAATTTACCAACCACCACCTACTAAAAGTTTCAGCATGCACATTTTGATGTTAGCGTGCCAAATGAAGTTCATCAGGATTATATTTTGTTTTTACCTCATGATACTATCAAAATACGTAGACGTCAAATAACATACAAATACGCGTTGACTGTCGTTGACGTTGCAAGTAGGTATAAAGAAGCAGAGCCGTTATTAACTTAAACAGCTACTGAAGATGTATCTGCTTTTGAGCGAGTTTATCAACGCGGAACCTTACGATGGTCACAACTATTACAGGTTGATCCTGGCAAAGAATTTCAGGGTGTAGTATCATCGCTGATGAAGCAACATAACGTCAAAATACGACGAGGACACACTGCAATTCATCGTGATCAGACAATTGTTGAGCGATTTAATCGAACACTTGCTGAGCGGTTATTTGGATAACAGTATGCGAAGGAAATAATTCAAGATACGAGATCTCGCGAGTGGGTTGCACGATTACCAAGTGTGATAGCTGCATTAAATAATGAAATCACTCAAACAACTGCCATGAAACCCATTAATGCAATTACCAAAAAACATATACGCGTACAACGACTTGATTTTTCAAAACAACCAGTATTAGGCAATGTGTCTCTAAGATATTTATATGAACCCGGTGATCTTGAAGGTGGTAAGAAAAAGAGCGACTGATCCTATCTGGAGTATTACAACGCATAAAATTTCCAGCGTTTTAAGACCCACGGGTAGACCCGCAATCTACAGATTGGATTCAACTGCTCCTCAGCGTAGATTTACACGTGAACAATTACAAGTAATTCCTGAAGACACACGCTGTTGAAGTGTATCACGAATTATCTTTCTACTTGCCACTATCAAATCATTTGGTCTCCCAACTTGCAGAAAATCGTTCATAGACGTTTATGAAATTATTTTACGCATTATTTCACACTGAATTTTATTCGGTTGTTGTCTGATTCATTTCTTAAATTCCCTTAATTCTGGATCAAGAGATCTATGATCATCAGTTACTTCTTCATAATAATCTACAAAATTCTTTAGCCATTCGTGCGGAGATAAGCCAATCGAGAACGCTTTTACTGTATCTTTAGATACTGTGCACACTTCATCCCAAATGATGATCCTTGGAATGTGAGTCTCGCCCATTCGGTCAGGAGTCTATGCGTTCCCCTTCCATCGGAAGAAACAATGATAAGTACATGATTTTACTCCTCGTTGTTTCATTTATCTTGCGAGTCTGTGTGTAGGTGTTAAAACAACCATATCGTCTGAATTATGTCGAAATAATTCGATCACTCGAGTTGATTTACCAGAACCTCTGGGTCCGTTTAGATAAACAGTCTTGTGTCGGGATACTGGATCATACACGTACGGTGCAAGTGATAATTCTGATATCTAATTTTTTGGGGTAATAAATATCTTTAATCGCAACATCTGCGTAGTCAGAATAATTATGTAACATTTCTTCTTTTATTCTCCATTCGCCCCATGATGCATCAATATTTTCAATATAAAACGAATCCGTTGGAACTCTGACTGCATTGGTAGGGAATCTGTTTATCATCGATAATACATTTATAGTAACATTAGCAAGCATTGAAGATCTTAAATGAGTAAACTGAGGTGACTAGCCATCAATATAACCAACAATTGTACCTAATCGTGTTCCATTAGACAAGTAAGCGGTTTCTCGACTTACAAACATATTTGTCATCGTTGCATCAGCAGTTATGAAATCGAGTTCAACATCGTCTGTGATCAATCGTGCATAATGTCGTTTATGATCATATGCTCCGCCTTGAGTAAATTTACCAATTTGTCTTCTACCAAGATCTTTTGCGATTTTATTTTCGTAATCAGAATAATTTTGTGGTGGTAACTAAACTTCTTTCTGAGGACGGTATTATATAATTGCCTCGCTTACAATCAACGATATAAGTATTTTACAATCAAGTATATATTGTAACAACACTATTGGTGCCCATATTTTTTTCTGAAAAGTGTCTACCAAATCAAATATAACAGATCGGATGAAGACCTTCAACAAACTCGAATGACTCAACACGAGCAAATCCAGTTAGATCAAAATCGGGTTGATTCCATTTATCGGTTCTGTAGTCATCACGTGTGTGGGGTGTCCAAATCTTTTAAAATATCCAGAACACTCTCCCACACCAAGAAAACTTCCCGGATAATACTTGGTATTCCACAATCCAACGTTTCCATATTCTCAGCAGGTTAGCTGTACGTCTTCAACAAATTCAAGCCGTGCTAGCTTCCACGAATTTTTCTCTCTTGCAAAGTGAGCAGCAACTGACCGAACGGTGAAACAATTATCTCAATGACTCTTTGGATAACTTACAAGCTATCACACAGAGCGAGATTTCTGCACTTGGTAATACTGGGAGATGTAAAACAATTGCAAGGAAGGCAGTTAAATCTGTAAATATTAAAACCGGTGAAAAAATAATATTACAGTCAACGACCGCGGCTGGCAAGTATTTCGGTATTCACTCACGCGGGGTACAACGTGTTGCAGATAAAATAACCAAATCAGCATTTTCGCAGAAGAATGAACAGTGTATTTCATTTTTGTTCCAATAGTGTTAGATACGGACAACGTCCTTGATAAAAATCAAGGGAGATAACTCTGCCGCGGCTATGTAACAAGGTTGATAGATCTATCGTTGTCCTTGACAGAGTCAAGAGGATAGATTTCACAATAGTATTGGCTTGTAAATAAATATGTTTTGGTGGTTAATTTTCTCTCCTGGAGTCTTAACTCGACATACCGAAATTAAGCGCTGGAGTAAATTACTGTCGTCTTAAGAGAGCGGCTTATCGCAACAACCAGCCTGTGTTACAACAACGGTATTATATTTAAGTAAGTACAAACAATAGTATCTACTACTGACATTTGTCTCCATTGTTTTATTACATTATTTCCCCCTTGATTTTATCAAGGACAAGGTGAAGGACTGTCATTGAAGATAGGTTTAATCGTTCATTTAAGATAAATGGAGTTTTTTTTTAAGAAACAATATTCTCGTTTTACTGAATCTGTCCGGTTTCCTGGTTCATCTGCATATTTTCTGCGATTATAATTAAGAAAACATAAAAATACAAACAGCATCAAAGACACGCCCATCGCGTAAGCTATTTTCGAAGTTTCAGGTATTGGTTACCTTATATACTATACGACCCGTTCTATCAATGGGGGTCCTCCCTATATGCTCGATCTTCAGTAGACAAACCCACCCTCCCACCCTGTCACCACGTAGTGGGTGATTGTTTTGCACTCTCCCGGGGTTGATTATGGGGAGGGTGTGCAAAAATCTGTTGAAAGTAGAGAATGGCTCCCGTGTATATTGTGCTGTCCTTGTAGAGATTTAAGGAATTAAGATTGTATATACTGTAAATATACTACTATATCCACTGTGCCGTCCTTAGATATAAGTTAGATAAGATTTATGTATTGTGCCGTCCTCCTTAGAGGATCTAAGGAATTAAGGTTTACTGTAAATATATCTTCCTGAGCCTGCTAGAATGTCAATATGGCAGTCTAGGGGCTCACACGGAGATTGTGCCGTCCTTAGAATTGTATATCCTGTATATCCTGTAAATACTATATGTACTGTGCCGTCCTTACTGTAAATAGATCCTCCTGGACTTGCTAGAATGGCAATCTAGGAGTTCACATGGAAGGTTTTGCCGTCCTTAAAATTGCATATACTGTAAATACTTTATGTACTGTGCCGTCCTTACTGTAAATATATCTTCCTGAGCCCGCTAGAATGTCATATGGCAATCTAGGATCTTACATGGAGATTGTGTTGTCGTTTGGTAAGATTTATCTATTGTGCCGTTTTCTACTAAACACGCGCTCCTGAGCCTGCCAGACTGTTGTTTGATAATCTAGGACAGGGTCGGCAACCTAAGGCACGCGTGCCACAGGTGGCACGTTAAGAGGTTTTTTGTGGCACGCAAAGGGCAGTCAAAAATCTTTTAACAGTGTTACTCTTTTACTGGTGGCACGCGCTCGTTCATTTTGTAATTAATCCAGAAAAAAAGTGGCACGCTATGTAAAAAAGGTTGCCGACCCCTGATCTAGGGGTTCACATGGGAGTTGTGTTTCGTCCTTGAGCCTGTTAGAATGTCATACGGCAATCTAGGAACTCACATGGGGTTATGTCGTGATAGTGTAAAACACCCTCCTGGACTTACTAGAATGTCATATGGCAATCTAGGTTTTCAAATGGGACGTGTATTACATTTTTTTAAACCTATATTTAGTATATAATGAACCATGAAAATATCAATGATATTATTTCTGCTATTGAAAAATTAAAACATGATGGCATAAATATATCTGATGAACTAAATCCTGAAAAAATTATTTCCAATTATGAAATATTACAAGAACGTAAATTCGAAGTTGGATACAAACTGCCATCAGAATACAAGTTTATAAAGTGAATTCAAGGGGCTATGTTTCAATCGTTGGCTACAGTTAAAGAAACTGAAGTAGGGGAATTCGTATCTCTCTCTCCCTCGCGTAATAGAAAAAATAGATTAGAATTGTCTGGTGAATACGAAGCAAAAAAACGAAAAACAACCAACACTCGCATAAGACAATTAAGAAAGATTATGTCAGAAACTGTCAGAGATTATATTAATGAAAGTGAAAGTTAGTCATTTCGCGAAAATGAAAGTGAAAGTATGTCAGATTTAAGTCTTTTTTTTATACTGATTTTAGTCAATTTGTCAGTAAAAAATATCCCCTGAATCAAGGCGGGGGTTATTATGCATATTTTTTCTCTCCTGTTTTTCTAGTATGTGTTTTCTTTTGATAAAATCAAGGACTCTACGATTAAAAATCATTAAGACCTCACATATAAATTTAAGCTCAGAACCTTTCCACGACGGTCAAACAATTGGCCGGTCTGGTCAGTTAGTTTGAAATTAATTCTTAATAATAGCGGATTATGACATCGTAAGTAAATCGGATTAATCGGTTGTTGCACTATCATATATCCGTGCTGAACTTGTGGTGTAAAAGTATAAAAAATATATCCCTGCTGCACCTGATTTGATATATAAGTGTCTGTCTGATGGCTACCATCAATTGCGTCACATGCACGTTTGACAGCGATCGTTGAGGTTATATTTGTAATTCCCGGCGAAATATTACGGCCTTCACCGTGCTGATTATTTTTATATCGAAGAATACTTGGTGGAGGCGTTATTTTTCTCCACTGTTCAAATATTTTAGAACAAAATTCGTTGTTGAGAGTGCTGAGTGATATTTTTAGTTGGATAGTTTTAAATCCTGGAAATATGTAATTGTTCTTCTTCGATTGCATAGTGTTTTAGAAACAATTGTTTAAGGGTTACTGTGCGGGGTTTTCCGTGGTAATAAAAAAAATTCACTGCCGAGGCGATTTATATTCCAAATAACAGTATTATTCATATATTCAAAATCTGACATAACCTGATTTAGATGTTGTATCGTTGCAATGATTTCTTGTTTTATGTCATCGTTGTAGTGATGTGTAGCGCTGGAAAATAAATTTTGTAATTGATTTAATGATTGTCTGTACTCGACGTTGATAGGTTCGGAAAATGATCTGATAAATTGTTCATTGACAATTGGGTTTAGTTTATCATCATGGGTGGATAAAACGCCTATTATTGTAGGGAACTTAGCTCCGTAATAATGGGAAAAATTCCACGGATATTTTTCTCGAAATTCTGGTTCCTTTATATACTTCTTTTCGTTAGTGATAAAATCAGACTGTTTTGGTTCTGCGGGTCTATGGTACTCAGGTACAACTTCGGGCCATCCTAACACTGATCTGATTGATGACTGATATATATCAACGGCGTAATCCGGTGAATTTATCTCTATCGCGGCTGATAACGTTGGTTAATGAACCGTTATGACTATCGTTCCCGTTAGCGATTTTATTCTACGCTGGAATTCATCAATGATTTGTTCGATTTGATAATTCCCCGTGGGTATTCCACCAACCTGCCAATCAGTTGTTCCATCAGGTTTATTTTTATTTTGCAAACACTAACGAATTATTCAATTGTAGACCGCCAAATGATCTTGACCGGATATTGGGCCAACTGTGGTATACTCGCAACTGCCAAGAGCTATTTCCTTTAATGGAATCGCGGTTGGAAAAACAATGTTGAATTTAGGACGGGTTGAGCTTGTTCATATCATCGTGGTTATCAGCGGACTTGTATTTGCAACTATCTGCTGAAGTAGTTCTGTCATTATTCAAATTTCCATTTCCTAAATCAGACTTCGTTGTATGACTTAAGCCCTGTGTCAAATACAGAATCTGATATCGTTTCATCGGTAAGGCTTGATGATATCAACGACGATAATTTAGAATACGCTTGTGTTGCCGTGTGTAATTTTTACAGAGTGATCTTGCAATTTTGTGCTCGTGCACGTGGATATCTTTTTCGCGATAATATTAAAAACCCCAGCGATGGTTGCCGATGATGAAACATATATTGTCACTGCTACTGCTGCCGTTAATGGTATTAACGCTGATAATACTACGCCGGTACCAGCAGTGAGCGTGGATACCGAGTATATAACAACATCAATGAGAACTGTACGTCTTCGATATTTTTTTTACTTTCGTTGTATACTTGTCAACGATGGTGTTTAGCGCTGTTTGCCATTCACGTACTTAATCTTATTATATGCTCATTGTTTTCCCCGTTAACTTTACGTTGACAGAATCGTTCAATATTCCCCGATACTGAACGCGCGCGACAATACACATATAGCATTCACGTGAATAAAGGAACTACTTTCTTTTGTAAATAAACAATGGACTCAGAAGCCAGCACTTTTGATTTGTAAACAAATCATGTACACTCGCGTAAGAGGCTCTTTACGTTGTGCTTGTTTAAATTTGTTTCTGAATGAAATAAAACATGTTTCGTGGACTGCAAAAAAACCCAGCTGTCTTGACATTTTGCGTTGATACAATGTTACGGATTTAGGCTAGCTACCTTATATAAAATGACGGATTAGGTCCTTACAAATAACAAGGCATATACTGTTTTCTTTATCTGGTGATAAGAATGGCAAAATAAAATATACTTACAGTTTTACATCCTGAATTTCCTCAAAATGTTTTTTCTTAATTCTGCAATCCGAATTACATGAGCCATGTCATAGGTTTTCAATCTGGATTACACATTTCGAAAGTGTGCTGTAATTTCGATGATAAGTGCAATTACATCCTCCTTACTGCACTCAAATTAAAATACACATTAAATTCCATAGCGTCTTTTTGAAAATTGCAATTGAAAGACTTCATATTTTTCCCACGTTATGATTTCAAACATTCAATGACAGAAACAGAAACACATTTGCAGACGTAAACACGCTTCTCCCGCGCCACTTCAATCCGATGTATTTCATGAATAATTTGCACAGATGAATCCAGTCCAAAATCACAAACTTTCGTCGAATCGAAACAAAATACCAAAATATATTCACTCCAGATCAAATGGAAAAGTCGTTGCAATGCCCATTCATTCATAATATGACTTCAAATTTCAATTTTAACTAGACACGCCATTTTCTTTCGAAAGTTATGTCGACCGCGCGACTAAGTTCAAATTTATCTGGGCGGAGCTATGTGCGCATTAATAATGATGTCATTTTGCAATGTCAAATCTGCGCTTGTGTATTTAGTTTGGAATACGGCATTCATTCATTTACATTGTTTCTTGTAGTGTATTTTGTTTATATAATTAAACCTTAGGTAGAATTTAAAAAATGAGCATATAATAAAAAGGTTACTGCATTTGTATGGGAAAATACGAACTCGTTTTGTCGGAAGGATATACTGCACTCACAAGTTCGTGCAGTATTCATTCCAAAAACTCGTTCCTATTTTCCCATACAAATGCAGTAACCTATAAATATTTAAATTTTTGAATGCTTAATTCTGTTAAGGCCATTATTATATTTTACGTAGCAACCAACTGAGGCGTTTCAGCAACAAATTCCAGGCGCCACCAGTAATATGCTGCAGTTAATTTCTAATCAGCTGACTCAGGTATAAATGTTTTTCGTTCCCGCTATTTAACACAATAGACCCAACCCCGGAAAACTTATCGGTTGAATAACGCCAGGGATATGTAGTGTATATACTAAATGTTGCAGCGCTGAACACAGTCTGTACAACCAGTGACTTCCACGATATGTTTGATATTATTATTTTGCTGTGACCATGAGAATCCCGATGACACTGTGTATACGTTATTGACAATCTGCTTGAGGCGAATTTTAATCAGATCAATTTTTTAGCGATATCAGGAATTCCACTTACGACATCTTCTTGTGTCTTCTTAATTGTATCAATATTTGTCTTAATATCAGAGAGTTTTACGTCAATAATCAACGGGTTGCCAAAGAAATCGTCTGCGATTTCATTAAGTTTTCGAAAGTTTCTACGTGTGCTCATGAACATATTTACGTGAACGTTATACTCGGCCCGCAGCGTGGATAATTTACCATCTACGTTGTCCACGTATTTTTTTGCTGCGGCATTTTCGTCGGATGTTGGCTCTCTTAGCAAGACTATTTTATTTCCGTTCATACTGAATTCACCTATCATTGTGTCTCCGGTATTCTTCAAACGATTAGCAACCCTTCTTGCAATTTCATTTCTGGTAACCGCGATTGATATACTTGAGTCTCTGATCTTATTGTCGCTGGTAAACACAGGGATGTTATCCGTGGTAGCACAGAGAACTCTACGAACTGTCATTCCATTTGGTATTGCTCGTTTTCAAAACGCCGCATTTATCCTGCAAAACAACAACTTCATCTCGGTTAACTCTAGAGATGTTCATGATATCAGCGAGTTCATCCTTTGTCGCGTAATTTGACAAATCTATTTCGTCGAATATTTCTTTTACTCTTAGTAGTATCGCCGCGGGATCTTCTGTAAATATCTACCATTAATTTTTAAACGACGCACTTGTATAATTGTGCACGACTTTGTGAGGTGGTCTTGATGATGTCTTTGAAATAGCATCGAGTACAGCAATTGCTTCACGACCATATATCGGCGAATCGAATAGTGTTTGTGTTGATAGCGTTGAGTACCAAACCGGGATTTAGTGAGGTGTAACATAGCTGATGAATTCGTGCGGTGAAGCCAACCCATACGAGTCAAAATAAACAATTCCACGCTGATCAGTCGCGTATGCTACTCGATGAGTTACTACACCGGTACAATTAATACCTGCCTCGGTGCTGTTTGGTCTTTGCGGCAACTGATCGCGCATAAAAACACCTCTAATTTTTTTTATATTTTTAGTTGCTTAGCAGCATCACGTAAATCAAAATTTGACATAGGTGAAAATTCAACGAAGTGTTCATGGAAGTCTCACACCTTTTCCCTGTACGGGTGTTCCTGGAAGTCTTAGACCTTTTCCTGTTGCTTTCTTTTAATGCCATTGCAGCAGCTGTTCTAACAGCACCTAACGCAGCTGCTTTAGCAATGGCTGGAGCTTCAGCAGCAATCAGCGCTGGTATCACCGCGAGAAGTGGAAATATACCGCCTGTCTTAGCAGCATCTTTGATGGCTCCTGCGAAAAGTTCAAGTCGTATTCCAGTCTTGGATTGTTTGGCTTTATTAAGGTGTTTAAGCTGACGCGCCGTCAACGACAACTTTTTTCACCGCCTGTGATCTGACTGTTTTTCTTTTAGCGTTATTGTGGTTCTAGATTTTTTTACTGACGCGGATTGTAGTTTTTTTAATCTGACCAGGAGTCAGACTGACACTTACATGATGGTATGATGACATTTATGATAATACTCATATTTTAAATCATCGCGCGATTACGTATTTGGAAAACATTACATGTTTTCAACTGGTGCGTCAACGATTCTTATTCGACCACAAACGCCTTCAACCAACACTGCTTTGTCACTGAGTATGACCGCGATTGCTCTGTAATTAACACCACCAGGATTCACGTTAGCTCTGAAGTGTATATCAACGACAGATTGCCTAAATAATTCTAAATGTTCCACTGAAAAGTAATAGATTGGATACAGTGTTGTAAAATCCAGCTGAGATATCTACAACCCAGTGTCTACATTTTGGTCACGTACCATACACGATAACAATCGATGATACCCGCGCGCAACACGATTGTGTTCAAAATTTAAGATTATATCCTCAGATGGTTCTTGCTGTTCATTTATTCGTAAAGAAACTTCACTGACTTCAAGGTTGTCAAATATCATGTGACTATTTTCCTGATTATTTAACCGATTAACATTCTGCAGCGCAATGAATATATGTCTCGGTGCACAAACACCCTCCTGAGTCGCTATTTGCCATGTAAATATCCTGGTAACATTACTCTGAATGCTATCTGTGGACATTGTATACCATGACAATAACGACTTACCACCTGTGTTCATAAAAGAGAGTAATCGCTGTTCTTCAGCAATCGATGGAGTCATTACTGGCATCCATAGTGAGAGTTTAAACAGTATTACTTTACCAGCAGCAGCAGCGTTTGATCGCCAAATAGCATCATTATCACTACCCTTTCTTACAAGCACAACTGTGTGTTTCGCTCCAAAGATAACTTTCCTGACATTTCTGCAAAATCCTAAGATTTGTGACAGTGGAATCGCACATGAAAATCTTCTACGGTCATCTTTCAGCATTAATTTACGTGCAGCAAATCCATAATTGTAATTGTTGTTGGTGCTCTGTAACATCAAAAATTCAGCAGCTGGTCTATCTATCGCTTTAGCCAGTTGTGGGTCAGTCGCAGTATTTCGTGGTACTTGTACTTGAAGAAATTGCCTGTGATCAGGATGATCAGTGTTATCTTTGTAAAACATCATTGACGGGACAATTGATCTTGTATAATCGTCGGAGTATCTTGCTAACCCTACTATTGTTGTGGCAACGTCAACGTCCGTTTGAATTGTCTCGATATTTTTTCCATCAATCATATATGTGGCGCTGTGAAATAACGCCATAATACCATTATTAACATAACCAACTATAGCCTCAGCCCCGTATGCTGTACTGAGATGAAAATCTGTTACAAGCTCATTACTTCAATAAATGCTTCAGCAGGTAAGAAATATCTACTTGTAAGAATAAAATTGATAGTCGCGTACGGATTCATCTTTGTAAACTGGTTCATCCATATCGAATGCTGTGTCGGATATACGTTTGAACATTTTATTATATTGCCCATTTTCCAAATGGTTATCGCCTTGACCTGCCAGACCCACGAAGACCACCTCCTGAAATAAAACTTGTGTTTATGTTTTCCTCTTAAGGTAAAATTTCTCTTTGATTTACCAAGGCTGCTAGTTTTTAATTTGCGGACTGATTTATTTTTTTACTGACATCCACGGTCATAACTTTAGTGCTTGGTAATTTCGCTGGTTGTGGTTTTCGTCGGATTAATCGTGCTATCCTGTCTTTGATTGCCGAGAACGCTTTACCAGCAACGTTACCGATTGCACCAGGAGCTTTTTCTCGAATAACGTCGATATCTTTCATTGATAATTGTTTTGCGATTGGTGCTGCTTTGGGAGCCATCCTTGCAAATAATCCCTGAATAACATTACCAAGTCCATCTCCGGTAAAGGCTTTATAAACGGGTAATCGTGAATTTACTACTCTGACCATCACGGGTCTGCGGTGACCGTTGTTGTGTATGATCATCTTATTTGTTATTTATTTATCTAATAATGGTGACAACTAGTCACTATGATAGTCATCAACGAGTTCATTGATAAGTTCCCGGTAAATATAAATATCCATGATACCACTTGTAAACAATCTTTGACAAATATCAGCTGCTTCATTAATAATTTCTGGAGAATTATTTCCGGCTCGCTTTCCTCCTGTGAGAATTTCTAGTCGTTGCACATCATCAAGAATATTGTTAGGACAAGTAACAAGCCACTTCCTCGCGTAGTAATACCACTTCCAGTTGCACCTGATACCGGTGCATCGTAAAACTGTTCCTCAATACGAGGCGGGCCGAATGACGATTTTGATGGAAATAATATGTGTCCGAGCAGTGGCGATTTTTTAAATTTCTTTGGTTTGTTTCTTAAAATCTTCAAACGTATCCTTGTATTTACTAGAGATTCTGGATATATTATGGAAACTTCAAAACACAAAAGGAACCCAATTCTCTTCTGAAATATCGGCGGTATTTGTATCTAATAATCTATCGCGATTTGGATATTCTGCAGCGGCAACCGTTGTAGGTTTTTCTTGAAGTAGACTACGATCTTCCTTGCTAAATTCGGTTTGTGGTTTTGGTTCTGGTTTTGGTTTTGGTGCAACAAGATCCCTTACATCACCGACCTCCTTATATAATTTGTCAATACGTTCAAGTATTTCTTCATCGACGGGTGAGGCTGAGCGGCAGCTATTTCAGTTGGAAGTTCTGGTAAAATCACCTTTGTTTTTTTAGTTCTTTTTGCTACTTTTTCAGTTTGTTCGGCGGTTTGATTTACTGGCGGAAAAAGACCTTTAGTAGCCGTTGCAACTCTTTCAGTAACTTTTGTAACAGGTCTAAACAATTATTATGTGCCTTCTACATATTCAACTTGCGATTCTTGTAGCGCTTGTAACTTTTCTCTGACAGAATCTCTCACGGGAAGATATTTTTTAATTGCTTCTAGTCGTTCTCGAGCTAATCTAGCTGTGTAAGATTCTTTAGATGGCGCCATTTATTTAATACAATTTTATTTTAATTAATAGCAGCAACGAGGGTGCGACCTCTCCTCCATTAAGGGAGGCCGTATAGACTTTTTTGCCCAGCATTGAGGTGGCCCTTCCAATGGAGCCTTCCTTTTTGAAAGCTTTATTTTTCAAAATGGAACCTTCATCCTCTAAGGTAAGCCCTATAAACTTCTTTGCTCGGATTTATTGAGGCGGGTCCACCTCCTTTACTACTTGATATGTTCCAGCGTGTCATATCATGATACACACAATTCCCTTATGACTTAGCTACATTTGCTATTATGTCGACCACCGGTTGCATTAAATCACCTGTTTTAATTCTTCTTTTTAAAGCACCCCATATCTTTGCCAATGGCTAATTGTAGTACGACACAGATTGCTTAACCCAAAGTCTCTAAATTTCACACAGAAAGAAACAATATCAATATTTAACACGAATGCAAGAAATGATGAAACAGGACCGATATGATTATAGGTAAATCAAAAAATAAGTTTTAAACTTTATTCCCTTGATATATGTCAAATTTATCATCTGTGACCTTGTTAAGCTACAGTTCATTTAGCATTCACGATTAGTGACAATCGCAAAATCCAACAAATCTGACGGGACATCCTTATGAAGTGTACAATATCTCACATATCTTACCTGACCATTTCGTAATGTTTTTGTAATAAGCGATTTTCTTCCCTTGAACCAAACATTATGCCTTGCCGGAAGTGCCTTCTCGCACAATAGTGGAAACACATCGTACACTTACAATAGTTCTCATTGATGAAAGAAAAATCATTACATGTGCCTTTTACAAATAAATGCAATGCATATTTATGATACATAGCAAATTGACGGTAGTTTTCGCAATCTTCGAACCGGCATTAAGAAGGAACGACTGATAACACATATATGTATGTGATATAACTCTCAATCATTAGGCTGTAATGACTGAAAGAAGACCAATGTAGCAGCATCAATTACATTGCATTGTGATATTTACTTAAGGCCCTTTGCGCGTGGGAAATGTAACATTTTGTGACATCTTTGTTTGGTCTTTATGCAACTGATAATTACAATGCAGTCGATCAATTCTATCTATTTTTGATATTATATTGCGCGTAAAATGCAATATCATATAGCCAATTATAGTTTTTGTAATTACCCTTTTCGCAAAACAGAATATACCTGCACAAACTATTGAATTTTGTTTTAGAATGAATAATTTTGAATATTCCACGTATTATGATCTTTGGCTCTCCAACACCTATCCAATCGACGAAACTTCATCTCATTACCAATGGGCTTTAGGTGATCTCTATTTTTAGTATGCGCTTTGTATTTGACAGTGCGTTTATGTTAATTTTAGCATATATTGTACGCGATTCATCCCCAACGGAAATATTTGATGCTTAAGTCATATTGACCTCTGTTATGTATATTTGATTTAATTTATATTTGATTTAATTTCATTGTTTGTAAGTTTTAAAATAATTTTATTTTAATTTCATTACATGTCAAAGTAGTGTGATTTTGTTTACGATGAATTTGATATTTTCCAGAAATTAGTTTGACCTGACTGTTTATTTGAAAACACCTAAAATAGAACTTTGTATCATTTTGTTGACCTAGTTCCTCGCTTTGATTGAGAATCAAGTAAACAACTTCTTTTTTTATATTTATTTTTATTGTGGGATACATAGAGTGAGATGGAGGCTGTACTGGAATACTTGACCTTATACATGTAAATAGTTTCCAGACTGATGTGGAAGATGGTCACGTGACCATCATCCGGGCATCTGTTTTGCGCAGTATTCAGGTTTTATGCCGGTATCTATAGAGAATTTGGGCCTTTACACTGGAAAGTGTTGGTTTGTGACCAGTTTGGAGTTACATTTTATTTTTTATTCAAATTATTTGGATTCTAAAAGATTTATTCTTTTTCCTGGAAATATTTGAGTACATATACAGAATTCTTGGACAAAGACATTTCTTGAACTTTTCTTCAGAAATTCAAACACCGGAATTTTTTTTTGTGAAACAACAAAGAACTGTAGACACAACAGCACAATACTAGCTACAGTGTACGTCATCGCCTTCCATTTTGGAATTTTCGTCGGGACTAAAAAACTCGATTTCATAAGAACATATCATTACCAGGACTTCTAAAATTTAATTCGTGGATTTTTCTTGGATTATTTTTGGATTTTATTCTTAAAACCGTAAGTTCTTATTTTTTCATTTTTACATTGTTTTTCTAAGGAAATAAATTATTTATTAAATTTTTCAAAGCTTCTTATTTTCATTATTTTTTTGTTACTGTTTATTAGAGCCTAAACACGTAATATAAGACATCACATAGGTAAGGCAATAATTGACTACCTTGATGAGGTACACCGTAGAAAAGTAGATTCACCTTTCTTGAATTCTTTACATAGTTTAAGCGATAATGGACTTCCTCGATGAGGTACATCGTAGGAAAGTAGATTCGCCTTTCCCGAGTTCTTAACATCGTTTAAACATATAACTGACTTCCTTGATAAGGACACCGTAGAAAAGTAGATTCACCTTTGTTGAGTTCTTTACATAGTTTAAGAAACCTCTCGTCCAGCTCCTTCACATCTTTACCTACTTCAGTTTGATAACATAACAGAGCGTCCTTCACTGATTCTCTATTCACCTTAGTTAACATGTTCTGTCTCAAACTCATCAACCTTATTCGAGCTTAACTGCATATTGGTCTCTACTTCAGCAGCAGAGAGGGTGAACAGACCATAGAATTCCGACAAAACAAATAAAACAAACAAATAAATCATCTCGTAGAAAGGTCAAGATTTTACAAATAAACTTTTCCTTGAGATGTTTTATTTCTGTAATGACCGATTGTACTAATAAAACCTCAGTTTGAAATAGTAGCTGAAAAAATAAAGTACTCTACGTGTTTATTTATTTCTTGTTTATTTTTTTGACGACCAACGTTGGTAGGTACCCTCTCTGCTGCTATTAATTTACCACCATACCAAGTTTGATGAATATTTTTCAACGCGTTCTCGCTGTCCTTTCTCCTCATCTGTTTCATCTTCATCTGAATCTTCGGAATTTGTTCTATGTTTCAAGTAATATTCAAGTTCTGATGGTGGTTTTTCTATTTTTGGATTTATGTTCTTTCTTTTTCTGTAATAGTTCATCAAACTTCGATATCGATCTCCACCGCAATTTTTGCAAATCTGATATAATCCTCTAACGCCGTTGTTACATCCAACACAACCTCGTGGACCAGCATGAAGGTTTTTCTTTATAAGATAATTATGTTTCTTGCAATATTCTCCACGGCATTTTTTATTACAATTGTTAGTGGTTCCTTGACGTAACCACGCACAGTTGTTCATTATATTAATGATATCTGTTTAATTCAATTTAATTTTATCATCACCCCTGTTACCCAAATATTTTATCAATACCCACACGATATCTTGTTCTTGGATCATGTAAATTTATTGTTATAAATCCATGCGGAGTAGCTTGCGCTCGTGAGAAGAAATTTTTGAATTTAATTATATCCATGTCACCACCACACCAGGTTTGATGAATATTTCGCAACGTGTGTGTGTCTATGCCATTAAACACAACTAAAATGTTGCAGTTGTCTCTGATCACCTTCGGAATTTGTGTATATCGTTGAGTAACATAGATCACGTCTGTATTTTTGTGTCTCCCTCGGGAAAATATTCTGGCTGGATTTGATTGTTTATCTAGCATCACATCGTCGTATACAACTAAATTATTAATAAATCCGTCTATGGAATCTACGGATGGTGCTTCATCAATATCGGTTATAAACTCTATAACATCATTATCCTCATCCAGTAATCGTGCGTTTTCATTGAAATCTTTAAGTACATCATAACATCGTTGATCATCAACGGATGGTGCTACTAAATACAACTTATCCCATTTCAACCATCTCATTATCAGATTAAGTAATAACTGCGTCTTACCCGATCCAGATGGTCCTATGATAATCATTCTGATGGAGTTCGGTAGCGCAGGATGATGCTTAACTGGCTCTCGTTGCCGAGTTGCTGAGAAATCAATTATATCCATATATATTATAACATGAATTTATATTGTTTACGCTGTAGAGTTAAAACTCCAACTACTGATTTAGCCACGGTTATAACAAAAAATAAAAAAATCGCGTACGGTGGAAAATGTTCTATATGCGGTAGAAAGAAATTTTCGTTTTTACCTAATAAGCGGGGGGGGGGGTGATATTGCTAATTTGATGTCAAAGTTTCCAGGTGCTCCATGGGCTAAATATAGTGGAGAAAAACATCTACCAGGATATAATTATTGCGGTCCTGGTACCAGACTTGATATCAGGCTCGATGATCAAGATCAACCAAAACCAGGCGAGGAACCAATAAACGCTATTGATCGAGCTTGTCATGCTCATGATGTAGCTTATAAAAGTCAAAATCTACAAGATAGGCATATTGCAGATGTAAAATTAATTCATTCATTAAATTCTATAAAAAATAAAAATATTAGAGAATCATTAGCTAATTGGTTAGTAAGATCCTCGATGAAAGGTAAATTAGCGATTGGGGCTGGTAATTAATAATGGAATCAATTTATTATTCGCCGAGAGGATACTGGAGAGGCAAAGCAGCAATTGGTAAACTCGCTGATGCAGCGGCGGTTAAACATTCTACTGCTAAAACGTGGTTATCTAAACAAGCAATATGGCAAATTTATCTACCACGTCCTAAACAAATTCAGTACGCGTATTTCGATGTCAGTGTTCCTAATGAAGTTCATCAAGCTGATATTCTGTTTTTACCGCATGATACTGTGCGTGGAAAAACGTACAAATACGCGCTAACCGTAGTTGATGTTGCAAGTAGATATAAAGAAGCAGAGCCGCTATCGGCGAAAACATCATCTGAAGTAGCCGATGCGTTTGAACGAATTTATCAACGAGGTGGTGGACCACAAGGTGGTCTACGATGGCCACAGCTACTACAGGTTGATCCTGGTAAGGAATTTCTTGGTCCAGTATCATCGTTGATGAAACAACATAATACCAAAATACGACGAGGTCATACTGCAATTCATCGTGATCAAGCAATTGTTGAGCGATTTAATCGAACACTTGCTGAGCGGTTATTTGGATATCAATACGCGAGGGAATTTATTCAGGATAAAAGATCTCGCGAATGGGTGGCAAGATTACCAATCGTGATAGCTGCATTAAATAATGAGATCACACGAACAACCAACATGAAACCCATTAGCGCGGTCACAAAAAAAAAATATACCAACACAACGGAAAGATGCTGGAAAACAAAAAATATTAGGTGATGTCACAGTCAGATATTTATATGAGCCTGGTGAACTTGAAGGTGGTAGCGCGAGAGCAACTGATCCTATTTGGAGTGTTACCACACACAAAATATCTACCGTGAAAAGATCCACTGGAAGAAATGTAGGCGTTTCCAGACCTGCAATCTACAGATTAGATTCGGCCGCTCCTCAACGTGGATTTACACGTGAACAACTACAAATAATTTCCGCGGATACACAACTACCGCCGCGATCACTTCGGTGATTTCGATCACTTAACTAGCGCCTCTACGTCGATTACACTCAAGACAGGTTAACATGGTATTTTCTCGTGTATGACCGCGACTATTATCTTTTCTATCTACGGTAAATTGTCTTGAATCATTACTCGAATATCGCCATAACATTATACAATTACAACTGGTGCAATGATTGTTCTGCTGCTGTTTTAACTTAATAATAAATTCAACATCAAGATCAAAGTCACGTTTATTTTTTTTGTCAGATTGTTTGTATCCGATTAATTTTTTTCTTATTATATCATCATCGATGATGTTAAATTTATCAACGATTTCAGGAATTATAATTCTACGTAATTGAGATATATTTCTGACCCTCGATACCGCCAAATAAACTAAATTTGACCACTCGATGCGATCGTCTACAATCCAGACTCGTGTATCAGAAATAGTTAATCCCTGAGACGAGTGGATTGTCATAGCGTATCCCAACACCCATGGAGATTTGTCAGCGCGTAATGCATCTTCGACCACACTGATATCAACGGCGACAATATCATTTAATACGAGAATCTGTTTCCTTGACTCTGTCAAGGGTCCTGGAATATCAACATTAATATTCTGTTTTCGTGTATCTGATGGTCTATAACATAACGGAACAGGCAATTCTGAATATTGTTCTTTATGTAGTTGAAATAACTGTTGTTGTAAAGCGTCTCTGATTATTTTCTACTTGCTACGATCAAATCGGTGGGTCTCCATGAGTTCAAAAAATCACTCATTGATGTCTCTGAGATCACTCCACGTATTATTTCACACTGAATTTTGTTTGATTGTAATCTGATTAATTTTTTAAATTCCTTTAAATTTGCATCAAGAGCTCTATGATCATCATCTATTTCTTCGTAATAATCAACGAAATTTTTTAACCAATCATGTGGAGATGGTCCAACAAAGGGCGGCGGTTGACCATGATCGCCACACATTATTATGGCGGTATTTTTCGTCAACAACCAATCAAGAAACGTTTTTAATGTATCCAATGACACCGTGCATATCTCATCCCAAATAATTATTTTAGATATATATTTTTCTCCCATTCGTTCAGGAGTCCATGTATCTCCGCGCCATCGGAAGAAACTATGATACGTACACGATTGTACTTGCCGCTGTTTCATCTCACGTGCAAGTCTATGTGTGGGTGTCAGCACGATTATATCTGAATTTCTAAAAACATTAATCGTTCGAGTTGTTTTGCCGCATCCACCAGGTCCATTGAGATATACTGTCTTATATCTGGTTATTGGATCACTCAACGATGGTGCTTTCGACATTTCTGATATTTTATTACCCTCACGATAAAAATCTCTCACTGGAACATCTGCTGATTCTACATAATTGTGTAATAGTTCCTTTTTTATTCTCCACGAACCCCATCTTTCATCATTACTTGTAAATTTCATAACAGGTTCTAAATATTTACTTGAAATATAAAACGAATCTGTTGCGACTCTGACTGCGGTCTCAGGAAATCTATTAATCATCGATAATAAATTTATGGAAACATAAGCCAACATGGAAGATCTTAGATGAGTATATTGCGGGGATACATCATTTATGTAACTAACGATCGTACCTAATTTTGTTCCGTCGGACAAATAAACACTCTCTCGATTTACAAACGTATTTTTCGCCGTTGTATCAGCAATTATAAAATCGTACTCGGCATCATCTAAAATTAATCGTGCGTGATGTCTTTTATAATCATATGCACCACCTTGAGTAAATTTACCTATAATTTTTCTACCGAGATCTTTTGCGGTTTTGAGTTTATTAGGAATATCATCCTTAAACTCGCTAATAACTTCAGAATCTGACATGGGCAACCAAACTTTGGTCTGTGCATGATATGATATAATTGCCTCACTGACCACCAACGATGTCAGTATCATACAATCTAGCATATATCGCAACAAAACTATAGGTGCCCAACGTTTTTCACAAAAATGTCTACCAAACCAAACATAACAAATCTTGTGAAGATTTTCGTTAAACTCGAACGATTCAATACAGGCGAATTCAGTCAGATCAAAATCAGGTAATGGTCCATTAATTGCCACTCGCGTCATCTCGTTTGTAGGATGACCAAATCTTTCAAAGTACGTAGAACAATCTCCGTATCCCAGAAAACTTCCTGGATAACATGCAACCATATCAACCGAAATAACATCATTGTAATTGTATTTGGTATTCCATAATCCGCCATGTCCATATTCGACGCAACTTGCGCGTACGTCCTCGAGTAAATCAAATCGTGTTGGTTTCCATGAATTTCGTTCTCTGGCGAAATGAGCCGCAACAGATGGAACGGTAAAACAATTAGTTAGTAATTTGTCAGTATTTTCCGCGTGCTTGCACTGTAAAAACGTCGCAAGATTTTTCATCTCGTCATGGAGGGATTCTGTGCGATATATTTCACCGTTCGGTTTGACAAACTGATCAAATTCACCCTCCTCATTACTTTTAAATAACCATACCGATACAGGATCGGTTTTACTTATTTCGTTGATAAAATCAAACATACTATCTGCCCCAGAATTATCTGCCCCAGAATTGTCTGGGGGGTAAAATCTAACAGTTCGATCACGTGGAAATATTGTTACCGCGTTAGTCCATGCGTGCGCGTTATGATCGATAATATTTATTGGAGCTCCTTTCGATTTATATTTCGACTGGTACAGTACTTCTCCCGTTATTGTCGCCACAGTTATTGGAAATTTTAATATTTTTCCTAACCCAGCAACATCTTTTATTGTAGCACCGGTATCCTTAACTGAATCAGCCCACGAGTTTATTTTTTCACGCCTTAAATCAGTTAATCCATTTCCACGCATCGCGTTTGTAAAGTGTTCTATTACTCGTTCAGCCACACAATTTAACCTTGAAAATTTCATCGGCGCTAGTTTATCAACGTTAGGTTTTTTTATTTATCTCATAGATTCCATAAATAACTGCTGTTACAGGATACGCTCGTTCATAATACGGTTTGTCAATACCCGTCAGTAGACCCGGTCTGGAATTTTTACTTAATATGATAGTTTTATTATTACCAAGGACAGGATCATATTTGTCACGGATAATCCAACTATCTGTTTCTGTTAATACAATAAATTTTACTCTGAAGAAATATTTTTGATTGCCCTCGTATTCAGCGATGTAGTTAATGATAGTTGCCGCTCGTTTGTCATTCATTGTAGCGTCCGTGACAAAGTCAGTGTTTCGTATAATCTTGAACGTTGACCATGTATGAGATGCACCATCCGTGTAAAATTCTTTCTTGGCGTCGTGAATTTTCGAGATCAAACTTTTATTTTTCGGATCAACCAGATCTCGTACTGGCAAGTCAGAAGATAATCTGTCAAGGTTGAATTTATATTTAACAGGCCTAGTTTGGGATAATCTCTCAAACTCGTTCATATAATTAAAACAAATATTTAAATAAAGAAAATTATATATATATATATACAATGTCCCAATGCAGATGGTTGATGATCGGCTCAGTAAATCGATGCAACAAATCCTGTAGAAAGGAATTTTGTTGGATGCACTCACAAAACATACGACGAGGAAGTCTAGGACCAATACCATGTCTACGGTGTGGTATTGGAGTGCGAGGAAAGACAGAATTATGTGGGAAGTGCGGCGGAAAACGGTTCAGAGAGCTTAAAAGATATTATGACAAAAAAAATAATAGCGGTGAAAACGCTATAAAATCCGTGAGGGATTATATATCAAGATTTCAGACAAACAATGATTTAAACATATAATATTATTATAATGGAGCAAAATATATTTGTCCCACATCCTGTCATAACAAACTATAAATCAAATATTAATGGTATCATCAGACACTGCAAGTTGAAGAGACAAGTTGGTCATATTAATAATCATGGTTATCAAGCGTTCACATTCACATGCGAGGGGGGAAGAGGGGTTATTTCTGTCATAGATTTGTGTATGAGTGTCATAATGGGATGATCAAAGACGGTCTTGTTATTGATCATATTGACGGGGACACTCAAAATAACTCCCTACACAACCTTCGAGTTGTCACTCGAAGCGTGAACTCTGCATGTGGTAATACAGGAAGATGTAAGACAGTCGGAAAGAGGGCGGTAATTTCCACAAACATGGAAACTGGCAAAGAAATTATGTTTCAGTCTATGAACGCGGCTGCGACATATTTTGATATTAACTCGCGTGTGGTAAAATACGTCGCAGATAATATAACCAGATCTACTTTCTCGAAAAAATATAAACAGAAAATTATCTTTAAGTATCAATAACTATCATCACCACATTATTAACTATCATCACCACATTATTAACTATCATCACCACATTGAATTAATTTTTTTAATTTATGTCACAGTAGGTCCTCCATACACTACTGAATTTTTGATTATATAGGGGGAGATTACTTTGTAATATATAGTTTTCTTCGTAGATGGTTGGTTTTTTATGATCGTAATTAGTCAGTTTAACTAATTACATCGTAACTAATTATATCGTAACTAATTACTCGTAGAAGTATTATTTATGTTTTTTAAATATTTCCCCATCATACAACATTACGAGAGATCATGATAATGTTATTGATCCGTAGGAAGCTGTGTGTGAAACAGAAACCGTTTGTCATTGTAATCGACCTGCAGTTGTGTGTTCATGCCACTGTTATTATTGATTTTCAGTCTGCTTAGGAAACCCGCTACAAATACAGAAACTGTTATTATTGATTCTCAGTCTACTTGGGAAACCCGCTACAAATACAGAAACTATTATTCAGAAACTGTTATAAATACAGAAACTGTTATTATTCAGAAACCGCTACAAATACAGAAACTGTTATTATTCAGAAACTGTTATAAATACAGAAACTGTTATTATTCAGAAACCGCTACAAATACAGAAACTGTTATTATTCAGAAACCGCTACAAATACAGAAACTGTTAAATACAGAAACTGTTATTATTCAGAAACCGCTGTTTAGTGTAAATATTGGTTCCTTAGCTATATAGCTAGCTATATAGCTAGCTATATATTAACTTCCAAAACATATGTTCGTAACAATGTTTGATAGCTCGATCAGTATGGTATTGGACTGTGACGCTCGCGGTCCAGGATCGAATCCCCATGGCTGACAATTTGTCGGTGGTGTACGCATAATTGCGATTTTTATAATAGTGGGGGGAACCGCAAAACCCCCCCCCCCCCGCTCAGCAAAATTCCCAACCACAATATTGACTTGTGGTTGATACATATTTTCGTATCACCCACTGGATTAATTATTGTGGGTGGGATTTTGCTGAGCGTACATGTTTGTACTGTCCTTAGTTAGTGCCGTTTCATTCATAATCTGAGCTCGCTAATACACTCGATAGGGGCTCTTCATTCATTGTATATAACCATTTCATTGTATATATGTTATATGTATATCCTCTAAACTTGGTAGATTGCGGTGGCAAGCTACGAGTTTAATGAGGACTGTGCTGTCCTTGTGCTGTCCTTAGTTAGTTATATGTTATATGTATATCCTATAAACTTGGTAGATTGCGGTGGCAAGCTACGAGTTTAATGAGGATTGTGCTGTCCTTGTGCTGTCCTTAGTTAGTTATATGTATATCCTATAAACTTGGTAGATTGCGGTGGCAAGCTACGAGTTTAATGAGGATTGTGCTATGCCGTCCTTAGTTAGTTATATGTATATCCTCTAAACTTGGTAGATTGCGGTGGCAAGCTACGAGTTTAATGAGGACTGTGCTGTCCTTAGTTAGTTATATGTTATATGTATATCCTATAAACTTGGTAGATTGCGGTGGCAAGCTACGAGTTTAATGAGGATTGTGCTGTCCTTGTGCCGTCCTTAGTTAGTTATATGTTATGTGTATATCCTATAAACTTGGTAGATTGCGGTGGCAAGCTACGAGTTTAATGAGGATTGTGCTGTCCTCCCTCTTGGGCCTCTAGACCGTTGTTTGGCGGGTTAGGGGCTCTCGTAGAGGGAATATTTGCCTAATGAACTTGGTAGATTGCGGTGGCAAGCTACGAGTTCTTGGTTGTGCTGTCCCTGAAACATCCCGACGAACTCGCTAATACACTCGATAGGTGTTCTAGGGATATTTTTTTTTATTTTAAAGATTTATATATTATATAATGAACCATGAAAATATCAATGATGTAATTGTCGCTATTAAAAAATTGAAAAAAGATGGAATTAATATATCTGATGAACTTAATCCTGAAAAAATAGTTTCTGACTTTGAGATTTTACAAGAACGTAAAACCATGGGGACACACACACTATCATCTGAATACAGGCTCATGAAACGGATTCAATCGGCAATGTTTCAGTCGCTAGCTACCGTAGAAGATGATCATGTGAAGGAGTTCGTTCCTCTTTCTACCGCCGTAGAAAGAATTAAGTCGTTATTATCCCACGAGTATGAGGCAAAGAAAACGATTAGTACTCGTATAAGACTATTAAGAAAAATAATGTCAGAAGGTAACTTCGTTACTGGTGAAACGATCCAGAGTAACCTCATTACTGGTGATAATGAAAATGAAAGTTTTGGTAACTGGGGTCCATGTCAACGCTGACCACGTGTATTGGTAGTCAAAATCAAGAAAGTTCTAACCTTGTCAAATTGTTCCTAATAAATTTTATTTATTATAAATTAATTTTATTTATTAATAATATTATTTTTACTGAGGATTTATTTTTTTTTTACTAAAATCAAGAAAAATGCACAAATTACTTGATTCTGACGGGGTAGTTGGTAGTCAAAATCAAAGAAAAATGCACGAATTACTTGATTTCTGATGGGGTAGTTGGTAGTCAAAATCAGGAAAATTGAGCAATTTCGTTGTATTTTAGTAAAAAAAAATAAAAATCTCAGTAAAAATAATATTATTAATAAATAAAATTAATTTATAATAAATAAAATTTATTAGGAACAATTTGACAAGGTTAGAACTTTCTTATTTCTGACGGGGTAGTTGGTAGTCAAAATCAAGTAATTCGTGCATTTTTATGTTTCTGAGGGGGTAGTTGGTAGTCAAAATCAAGTAATTCGTGCATTTTTATGTTTCTGAGGGGGTAGTTGGTAGTCAAAATCAAGTAATTTGTACAATTTCAGTAAAAATCAGGAAAATTAATAAATATTATTTTTTTTTGTGATAGAAATTTTAATTTTACTTTCATCGACCAGCTTTTTTAGTTGCCTAGGCCGATTAATTTGTACCAAACACAAATTTGTGCCAGTAATAATAAAATACTTTTTTATTTATTTTTTTAAGTTGATCGAATTTGATTCTGAAGATCTACAACAAAAGTCCTTAGACAGAAATCCTTACGACGGAAGTCCTTAGACAGAAATTCTTAAGACGGAAGTCTTTACGACAAAAGTCCTTAGGACAGAAATCCTTGTTGAGCCTGATTTGATCTTCCGAGATCTATTTGATAGCTGCCATCGATTACGTCACAAACCAGATTGACCGCGACCGTCGGTGTTATATTAACGATCCGCGGGGATACGTGTCTTCCGCCGCCGTGTGGATCATTATCATATCTGAGAACGGTTGGAGGTGGTGCTAGTTTTTTCCACGAATCGAGTATTTTAGGGAAGTTTTCGTTGATAAGATCGTTTAATAATTTTACTAGTTCTCCAGCATCAATCCCCGGTATTACAAATGTTGGTAATTGTTGTTCAGTTATTTTGTAATGATTGAGAAACCATGGTTTAGCTTTATAATTATCAATAATTTCATCACCGTATTTAACCATGTTCACAATGATAGTTTTATTAGCGTATCTAATATCTGATATGACCTGATTTAGATGTTTTATCGTCTCAATGATTTTTTGTTTTACGTCATCGCTGTAGCTATCAGTAAAGAAATTTCGTAGTTTGTTGATTGATTGTTTAAATTCAAAAATAACAGGATCAGAATATGATTTAATAAATTCTTCATCAACGAGTGGATATACTAGAGCACCTGAATGAACATTACGTGTATTATCTATTATTCTGGGAATGTTTTCACCATCAGGAGCACTTGTAAAAATGGAAACGGCCCTCCAGCCCCACGGATATTTACCTCTATATTCAGGAACTGTCATATATTTTCTTTCATCTGTAATAAAATCAGCCCGAGTTGGTTCTGGTGGTATCGGTGTTATCGGTGGTGATATTTCAGGCCATCCTAGCACGGATCTGATTGAAGATAGATAAATATCAACGGCATAATCAGGCGAGTTTATTTCAATCGTCTAGGACAGGGTGGGTTCATGAACATTAATTGATATTTTTGATTCTTTTCCCGTTATTGATTTTATTCTACGCGCAAATTCCTCACTGATCTCTTCAATCTCGTAACTGCCAGTTGGTATTCCAACAACAACCCAGTCAGGTGTTCCATCGGGTTTGTTCTTGTTAGTAAATACAAGCGAATTATTTGCTGGTGTACCATTAAATGATTTTGATCTGATATTTGGCCAGCTATAATATACTCGTAATTGTGCTAGTGCTATTTCTTTTACTGGAATTGCAGTAGGAAAATTAACACTAAATTCAGGATTAATTGAACTTACCGAGATCATCGTTATCTTTGGCGGAGTTGTGTTGGTCACGATCTGCTGGAGTAATTCTGTCATTATTGATACTTGTATCTTTAATACCTTCATCGTATATTTTGGTTATCATTGAAAATTCGAAATCAGATATAATTCCATCACTGAGACTCGCTGATAACAACGAGGATAATTTCGAGTATGCTACCGTCGCTGTATGTAATTTTATTTTGTAATCGGATAACTTTTCGTTCGTACAAGTACATATTTTTTTTGTGATGATACCAAGCACACCTGCAATAGTTGTTGCTGCTGAAATACAGATAGTTACAGCTACTGGTGCCATCGTTGTCAACGCTGATAATATTACACCGGTTCCAGCAACAACAGCGGATACTGAATAAACAATCACATCAACGATAACCAATCGTCGTCGATATTTTTTTACTTTTACTGTATATTGATCGACTTGATCTTTTAGCGCCGCCTGCCATTCACGCGCTTGATTGTATCTGTATTGTGCACCGTCCATATATATTTTTATGCAGTAACCAATTGAGGTGTTTCAGCTACAAATTCCAAACACCACCAGAAGGATGTTGCGGTTAATTTCTTATCATCTGCTTCCAGAATAAATATTTCTTCGGTTCCGCTATTTAATACAACAGATACAACCCCGGAAAACCTGTCGGTGGAATGACGCCATGGAAACGTTGTAAATATTTCAAATTTTGCAGCACTAAACACAGACAGCCTGTACACGCCAGTGACTGTTGCGGTATATTTGATAGTATTATTTTGCTGCGACCATGTTGCAAATCCCGATGATACCGTGCATACGATGTTTGTGATATGCCCGGGAGTTATTCCAGCTGGAATTTTAATCAAATTTGTTTTGTTGACAATCTCAGGAATTCCCGCTACGATGTTTTGCTGTCTTTGTTTGATCGTGTCTAGGTCAGTTTTGATATCAACGAGTTTCATGTCAGCGACCAACGGATTACCAAAAAAATCTTCTGCGGTTTCATTAATTTTTCTAAAATTTCTGCGAAGATTTGTGAACGCGTTTACGTGAACATCATATTCGGCCCGTAGCGTGGATAGTTTTCCATCCACGTCGTCGACGTATAGTTTGTTTGCGACGTCGTTGTCAGATTTTGGAGCTGTTACAGCTACTATTTTGTTCCCGTTCATGCTAAGTTCACCTGTCATTGTGTCACCGGTGTTTCTCACGCGATTAGCAACACTTTTTGCAATTTCATCTCTGATGGTTTTAAGTGACATACTTGAATCTCTGATTCTACCACCATCAGTAAACACGGGAATATTATCTGCAACTGCACCAACTACTCGCCGGACTATATCATTCCATTTGATATTGCTAGTTTTTAGTTTACCATATCGATCCTGAAAAATAACAACTTCATCTGGGTCAACTCCAGCCAGGTTCATAATATCAGCGAGGTCATCCTTAGTCGCATACTTTGACAGATCAACGTCGGATTTTATTTTCTTACTAGTAGAAGATCTTCCGTAAATGTCAACCATTATAATAAGATCCGTTGTTTAAAATGCTTTACGCGCAACATATCGGTTGCTTGTATAATCGTGCACGACTTTATGTGGCGGCCTGGATGATTTTGATATAGCGTCGAGTACATTAATTACTTCACGGCCGCATATTGGCGGATCTGTCATTGTTTGTGTGGGTAGCGTTGAATACCAAACTTTGGAACCTCTAGTTGTTGCATGGAGTGGTGCGACATACTTGATAAATTCAACAGGTGGAGCTAACCCGTACGAATCAAAATAAACAATTCCACGCGGATCAACCGCGTATGATACCCAATGAGTACCGGGTCCGGAACGTTTGTCAAGATTAATAATACCTGTTTCTAGTTTGTTTGGTTGTTTCGGTAATTGATCTCGCATAAAAACACCTCTAAAGGCAGATATTTTTAATTTTTTAGCAGCATCAAGTAAATCAAAATTTGATGCTGGAACGTCTAACGAAATGATCCTGGAAGCCTTAGGCCTCTCCCCCAACGAGATCCCGGTAATCTTAGACCGCGTCCCTTTTTTTTGTATCCCCGCCCTGTTGCTTTCTTTAGTGCCATTCCAGCGGCTGTTCCAACAGCACCTAACGCGGCCGCTTTTGCTACGGCTGGAGCAGCTGCAGCTATTAATGCCGAAATGGCCGCAAGTAGTGGAAATATACCACCCGTTTTAACCATGTCTTTGATGGCGCTCGGGGAGAGATGGAATTGAACTCCAGTTTTTGATTCTAGGGCTTTATTGAAATGTTTAATCTGATTATTTGTCAGCGATAATTTGTTTGGACCACCACTAATATGATCTCGTTTTAGTGATATTTTAGTTCCGCATTTGTTGGCGGTTTTTGATTGAAGCTTTTTTACCTGACCAGGAGTCAGAGTAACATTAACATGACTATACGACATTTTTATATAAAATATATTTTTCTAAATAACACGATTAAAGATTTTCCACCGGTGCATCAACGACCCTCATTCGACCACTGCCACCTTCAAGTAACATGGCCTTGTCGCTAAGTAAGACCGCGATCGCTCTGTAATCAACACCACCGGTATTTAATGTTGCTTTGAGATGTATATCAACGACAGATTGTTTTGATAGATCAAGATGTTCTAATGAAAAATAATAAATCGGGTAAAATTTTTTAAAATCTAGTTGTGATATTTGCAACCCGGTATCAACATTTTGATCACGTCCCATAAATTACATCAAACGATGATATGCACGTCCTATGTGATTTAATGCATAATTTAGTTGTACATTTTCTGTTGGTTCCTGTTGTCCGTTTATCCGTAAGGAAATATCTGTGAGACCTAGTTGGTCAAATATCATATGAGAGTGAACTTGTGAGTTTAAACGATCAGTTCTCTGAAAAGCAATAAAAATATGTCGTGGTGCAGAAACACCCTGTTGTGATGCTATATGCCATGTAAACTGACCGTTAACGTTAGTTTGCATACTGTCTGTGCTTGTTGTTAACCATGACAACAAGGATTTACCACCTGCATCCATGAAAGAAATTAATCGCTGTTCTTCTGCGATCGTTGGAGTCATTACCGGCATCCACAATGAAAGTTTCGATAATATTACTTTACCAGCATCACCAGCGGGTCTCCACAGAGCATCATTATCATCGTTCTTTCTTACAAGAACAACCGTGTGTCTAGCTCCAAAAATAACCTTTTTAACATTCCTGCAAAATCCAAAAATATGCGATAGTGGAATTGTACATGAAAAACCTCTATTGCCTCCTAGCAACATATTTCTACGTGCTGCAAATCCCAAGTTGAAATTTTCGCCAGAACCATGAACTACTGGCCACACGTCAGCATCATTGTTATCGGCAAAATTTCTTGGTCGTCTTATATTATACGGATCACTTTCAGGGTTATTGGAGTTATCTTTCACAAACATCATTGTGGGACCTGCTGATCTTGTATAATCATCAGAATATCTCGCCAGACCAATTATTGTTGTAGCAACGTCGACATCATTCTGAATTGATTCAATATTTTTTCCATCAATCATGTATGTGGCGCCACTAAATAATGCCATGATCCCGTTGTTGACAAAACCAATTTTTACTGGATCTAAGTAATTAGTATCATCCGTTTTTATAATTGTACCTTCTACCTCAAGAAAGGCATCAGCGGGTAAAAAGTATCTACTTGTGTCATGAACTTGTAGTTCAATTCTTCCACGTTGATCTGGTTGTTTTGCGTCATAGGAATAAAATTGATAATCACGTACAGATTCATCCTTAAGGACGGGTGCTTCCATGTCAAATGCTGTGTCGGATACGCGCTTGAACATTTTATTAT
Source organism: Sinohyriopsis cumingii (assembly GCA_028554795.2). Lineage (NCBI taxonomy): Eukaryota > Metazoa > Mollusca > Bivalvia > Unionida > Unionidae > Sinohyriopsis > Sinohyriopsis cumingii. The sequence goes on along the minus strand of CM068838.1, from coordinate 114,409,866 downwards.
AATTATTTTTCGTCTAACACGTTGATCACCGCCGCCGGAAAGTTCCACCTCGGAAAGTTCCACTTCCTGATATCAAACTTGAGATATTATTTCCAGATTCACCGAGTCCTTGATCTGCTAACGCCGCTAGTTTTTGATTTGCAGCCTGATTTATTATTTTACTTACGTCTGCGGGCATCACCTCAGTACTTGCCAGTTTCACCGGTGGTTGTTGTTTTCGTCGCAATAATCGTGCTAGTCTTTCCTTGATCGCCGAGAACGCCTTACCAGCAACATTGACAATTGCACCAGGAGCTTTATCACGAACAATATCAATAGCCTTCATCGATAATTGTTTTGCAACAGGTGCTACTTTTGGAGCTATCCTCGTGAATAATCCCCGAATGACATCACCAAGTCCATCTCCGTAAATAACACTATAGATTGGTAATCGTGAGTTTACCGCTCTAACCTGTGTGGGTTTACGATGATTATCATGCACAATCATCTTATTTTATTTACCATTTATCTAACAACTAGTCATCAACGAGCTCATCAATAAGTTCTCGGTAAACGCCGATATCCATGATGCCACCTTGAAATAGTCGCCGACAAATATCAGCTGCTTCATTGGTTATTTCTGGTGAATTATTTCCAGCTCGTTTTCCTCCTATGAGAACTTCTAACCGTGATACGTCATTGATGATATTATCAGGACATAAACCAGATCCTGTTTTAGGTTCATCTTGAGGTGTTTTAAATACTGGTGATTGCATTACCGGAGTAAGTACTTCAGTGGTGGCCGGGGGTGAGTCACCTTCTCGAAATCCATGTGGTGAATCTGTCGGTGTAAATGTTACAACCGGTGCAGAAATTTTCTTCGAGGGGAGTAATTTAATTAGCTCTTTAGTCCTTTTAATTTCCGACTTCAACCTTTGCTGTGGCGAAGAAGATCGCTGTTGTTCTATTTGTTGCAGAGGTGGAGGAAGCTGATACTGGGAGAATTCTTCTTGTTCTAGTTGTTCCCATCTCTCTCTATAAAGTCTTTTTACTTCTTCTTTAAGTCTTTCGTATTCTAGACCTCTAGCTTGTTTTTTGTTGTAATATACGCGATATATCCATTTAATGAAATTATCATCATTTGTTTTTTCATGACGGGGTTTTAAAATACTAGATTTATTAGATATATTATCTAATATCATCTCAGGTAATCTCTCTCTTTCAGTTTTTCTAATTTCCTCAACAACTCCTTCGTTAAATTTTGCAATTAATTCTACGTCTTCTCCTGCTGGTTTGGATTTAGATGCAAGTTTTTTTCTCACATCGGCGACTTCAGTACGAAGTTCTCCAATACCTTCAAGTATTTCCTCACCAACAGGTGGAGGTTGAGCTGCGGCTATGCCAGTTGGAAGGTCTCGTAAAATCTTCTTTGTCTGTTTAGTTCTTCTTGCTATTTTTTCAGCCTGCGCCGCAGTTTGTTCTAATACCGGAAAAATACCCTTTTTCCTCTTCTCATCTTCCTCTTTAATATCTCCCCATATAGTTTTTTCAACAGCCGCTGCAGCTTTCTTAGTAGCTGCAGTGACGGGTTTAAATAGTTTTTTAGTGTCTTCTTCGTACTCAACTTTTGATTCTTGCTGCGCTTGCAGATTTTTTCTAAATGAGTCTCTGACAGGAAGAAATTTTTTAATTGTTTCTAATCGTTCTCGTGCTGTTCTTGCAGTATGAGATTCTGGATGTATCATTTTATTATAACATTTAATTAATATCAGCAGAAGAGGAGCAGCAGAGAGGGTACCTACCAACGTTGGTCGTCAAAAAAATAAACAAGAAATAAATAAACACGTAGAGTACTTTATTTTTTCAGCTACTATTTCAAACTGAGGTTTTATTAGTACAATCGGTCATTACAGAAATAAAACATCTCAAGGAAAAGTTTATTTGTAAAATCTTGACCTTTCTACGAGATGATTTATTTGTTTGTTTTATTTGTTTTGTCGGAATTCTATGGTCTGTTCACCCTCTCTGCCATTCATCTGCACACCACTCCTAAAAGCATCGAACTCTGACAAAAGACAATGGACAAACTTATTAAATTTGGAATCCCCACTGTCAATCATGTTGTGTTTTTGGTCAAGTCTTTTGCCTATATTTTACAAGCAACTCTCTGATGACCAGCTCTGAAACCCCACTGAGAGCCCCTTGATTCAAAATTGAAAAATATGTTTACATCTTGTGTATCAGAGGAAACTAGGTCTGTTGAAGGATATGTAACTTGCAAACCTGAATATATACGAATTCAATCAGCAGTGTAACCCTTGTTCGAAGATTTATTTGTGGAATACATCTGTTTTGGCTGTTAAATGGATGACCTTTCGCTGGTGCTATTCATGAACATGTATATCACTAGAATAAGAAAATCTTATAGTAACAGTCTAAGTGACTGACTTGGCGGCCTTCACCGTCTCAGTCTACAACACATGTTTCACTTGCACACAATATTAACATTACCTTCTTCTTTAAAGATAAAGTTTCGAAGATGTTTTCACCTGCCCATGGGGCAAGCCATTGTAGGTTCAACGGCAAACCGGAAGTTCAGTGTCCTTTTTTCTTTATCATTTGCAGTATAGTATTATAATCGGAAACTATTTACTGCCGGTAACAACAGTACATATCTTTGTAAAATAGTACCCACCCACCCCAAGAAGGCCGGCCTGAGAGGTTTTAGCGCAAAAGGCGAACTATGACCTTGCCCCCCCCCCGGGAAAAAGTCACTTCCGTCTAATTTGAGGCCCTTAAAGATTGGCTGGCTGGTAGGCGCGCGCGCACACACACACACACAGCAGAATGTTGCACTTGCCTTTAGTAACTTTAATAGAAAGTGATATCATCGGTACAGGACAGCTTAAGACAGTAAAATTTACGATATGATCCTCAAATTCCTAAAATAAACCCACACGAATGTCTAAAAAGTGCACGCAATATCACTGTGCCAAGCGTTAAATGAATCTAATGAATGTTTTTGTTGAAATCTACCATTTGTTTCATTAGGGTTGGTGTCACCTAGTGCGGTAACTCATGGTGTCATCCCCATGGACCCACTTCCTGCACAAAAATTCAAATCGTTTATAGACAGTCATTTTGGTGTACTCCCCTCTGATGGTGTCACTCGGTGCGGTTCGCACACCCCGCACCCCTCCTAGTGACGCCACTGAATCTACTTCTTTATTGCACGTAATTTAGTTCGGCAAAATGTGAAATATGATCACAAGATAAGCGTATAGAACTGGAACCTCTTGTTACAAACAATGCTTACAAGCGATGTGTATAACAAAGCTACACACACATATCTATCCAACACGGGTAAGTTCAAATAATTATTATCTATTAACGTCGATATGATATCACCAACAAGCTGTTATCGGTCTTAGCGTCAGGCTTAACAAGCATTCGATGATACCTACCAGTGTAGATAAACAAGTCACAAGATGTCCTTGCTGCATCATACCGCCCGATTATACATGCGCAGAAAAATGTTCACAAGGACAATATGATTACACACACACACACACACACACACACACACACTATCACGGGCAACTAATTATTATATGACCTACGGAACCAGCCTACGAGTGGTGGTATATTCAATACCGCATTCAAAAGAATGAACGTCGCTGATCGGCATAATATGCTTACCTGAAAACATTGACATTACGTTTTTTTTTTTATATAGAAGAAACCTGTGTATAGGTACGTTGTACTCATTTGTAAGCTTGAACCTACACTGTAAAACCACTTTTTGTTGTATCGCTGTCGTCGTATATGTACAACTAGATGTAAACCGGGAGATCTAAAAGGTTAGTGCAGAAAACGATCTTCAAGCACAAATGCACTGCCAAATCTGATGAAATGTAACAACCTAATCACTGCATGTCATTGATGTTGAATGCAAGATTGTATGCAAGTCCGATACAATTTGTCTTCACACATACCTTCCGGTACATCGGGCATCTAAAGCTTTCTCGACAAATAGAAGACGAAGCTATTCACAAGGTGCCATTTGAACAGTTATATAACTACTTTCTACACGTTACTCTTCTTAACAAGTTGTTTTACATAAAATAACTTACGTTATTTAAAAGGTAAAAAAATAATAACGATGCTTTATCTTAAATAAACATTCTAAAACGATAATATATGTATGAAAACCTCATTCCAAATGAAATTTTCCCACAATGCAATTGCATGCACAGTCTTGTTCACCTTTAAGGATTACATCGTAATGACCCCAATATATACAGTCATGTTGTGTAAAGTAAATTAGATATAAATTACAACAGTACATTTTGGCAAATGTTGCAATATACGTTCAGGTATGTGTACAGGTATGTAGTACCTAAGTACAAATCCTGCTTACAATTTCAAAAGCATGATGGCATTTAGAAACATTTCAAAATCATGATGGCATTTAGAAACATTTCAAAATCATGATGGCGTTTAGAAACATTTCTAAAACATGAATTAATTATTATATGATTCTGAAAATTAAAAGTCTATAAAGAGAAATTTGTTTTATCTGAAATTTTAGGGAGGGCAGAGTACATTTCCATGTGATTTCTTAAAAGAGACCACACTGATCTAATATCAAGAAAGAATTTTCATTTTTATTTACAAATTAACTGATCCATTAATGTTTAGAGACATGGAAACCAATCCATATTTTAGTGGTACAACCTACGTTTCGAGTCCTGTTACCAGTATACATTAATCCACTGAATTTTTTTTTAATTTTGTGATCTAATTCTTGATAAGCATGTTCAAGTTTTAATGAGTACTTCTACAGCCGTCCTTCATATTCATCTGGTGCGATAGCTTTATCTCCTGAGATAAAAGTTTGAAGAATGTTGGCAAGAATGTCAGTGATAAAACAATGAGTCAAGAAATTCGTTTAGTAAGCAAATTAGTAATGTGTTCATGTGACAGAAATTCCCTCCAATTATCTCTGCTTGTTTAAGTGACATAATCCTGAAGAAAATCTTCAGAGTGTAACAATAAAAACGATATGCATGGTTTGAAATAAGAAATAATCTCCTGTATATATGTTTAACAGTTAAAAGAGTATGATTCAACAAAACAAATTCATAAAAGTGCAGGAATGAAATGCATGCCCATATTCATTTGATGTTGACAATGTGGCACTAATGTCAGGAACTTGGGTATTTCTGGTGTTAAGGTCAATGAGACAGATATGTCCAGTGCTAAGGTAGGAGAGAAAGACGTGTCCATTGCTAAGGTAAGTGAGAAAGATATGTCCATTGTTAAGGTCTGAGAGAACGTTATGTCTGTGTCAGGGACGAATACATGTCTGGTGCTAATATGAGGAAGGTAAATATATCGATTGCTAAGGTTATTTATAGTGCTAAGGTCACAGTGTGTCCAGTGCTAAAGTGGGGGGGGGGGAGGGTTAATAATCTGGTTCTAATGTCTTGGCTGTGGATATGTCTGATGCTAAGGTCAGGGAGGTGAATAGGTCCAGAGCTACGGTCAGGAGGATATACAAAGTTGGTGCTAAGGTCAGGAGGGCAGATCTGTCCTGAGTCAAAGTCAGAGTGGGCAGATAGGTCCAGTTCTAAGACCAGACAGGTAGATATGCATGGTGCTAATGTGAGTGGGTAGATACATCTGGTGCTAGAGTTAAGAACGTAATATACCTGATGCAAAAGTCAGGTTGAATGCTTTGCCTGGTGCTAAGGTCAGGGAGGTGGATATCTCTTGTGCTAAGATTTCTTCAGGAATGAGTACGTCCAATGCTAAGGTCAAGAGGGATTGATAACTATTGTCTGGGAGGTAGATATGTCGGGTGCTAGGGTCTGGGAGGCAGATATGTCGGGTGCTAAGGTCTGGGAGGTATCAATGCATGTCATTTACGAAGGCTTTGATATATTTATGGTTACGTTCAGGGATGTAGTTATGTCCATTGATAAAATATTGAATGTAGAGATGTTCTATGTTTAGGCCAGAAAGCACAGATGTGCTTAGCCTTAAGGTCTGGAATTATTATGTCTGGTGCTAGGGTCTGGAGTTGTGTATATTGTTCATTTTTCAGGAAGGTAGATATGTCTAGCGTAAAGATGTGGAAGGTCGGTACGTCCCTTGATAGGAATTGGATGGTAAATTTTATGCTTAGGACAGAGAAAACAGTGTGATTGCTAACAGTTTAGTCTTGTGTACGTTATATAGTCAGACGTCCTATTATCAATGTCTGCCATTTATTCTGTATTTCAAAATTACAGAAATGTAAGTTAATTATCCATATCCTGTGTACACTTGAAAACATACACAGTTGGAGTTAATGCAAGCCTAGCTGACATCTCGTGATCTAAACGGATGTAACTTTTGAAAGAAAAAAAAAAATACTTGTGAACCTCTACATTTTATCTACAGTGAACTTTTCTTCAATTCGACCTCCTCAATTTATCATATTTTTGTAAATGTAACTGACATGGAACTTCTCTGCGAATTAGTTATAGATGAGTTTTGGCAGGGTACATTGCGCTCTAACAGAAAGCAATTTGACAGAAAAATCGGGAGATAAAAAACAATTTTGTAAGGGTACGATTTAAGCTATTCAGAGTTTCGGTCTCTTAATATCTTCGTTCTGTACAAAAGCAAGCCATACTGCCTTCATCCATCTTATGTTGACATATATTGATTACAATTATGCTAAGTCTATTTGCTTATACCATTGATTTTCATTTCCTTTAGCACAGATTTTTACGATAGCTGATAAACATCATCAGTAAAAATCCAAAAGACCTATTTTTAAATGCCCTTCGAATGAGTAGGCCTAACGAATGGTTTGTACATGCTTTAAATGTAAGAACTTCACACAAGTCTAATTGTTGTATTTGCTCTTGATAATATATCCTTTCTTTTTACTTCGATTATCGCCGTTTTCAGATCATGATAGGGTGTACATAGCAGCCAGTATAACTGATTGAGGAAGAACCCTGGAAAGCCCCGGGAAGCACCACCGACCCACGAGAAGCTCCTGGCAGGCTTTCTTACTTACACATGTTAGCCGATCCTGAGACTCGAACACACACAGAGTTGAGATGGCAGTGATCCGGAACGGTGAGCGCTTTAGACCACTCGGCCACTTGAGGCCCCCATATGGCACTATGCAAAGTCTTGCAACCGTTTTCATTACTTAGCATGTTTTTCTAAATATTTTTGCCAAGTAACAATTTTCATTTCTCGCTGAACAAATTTTTTAACATACGAAAAGTTATCCTTGAAATATATTGCTCCGGTGGCCTAGTGGTTAGAGCGTCCGCCTCGGATGCGGAAGGTTGCGGCTTCGAACCCCAGCCAAATCATACCAAAGACTTACGAAAATGGTACTAACAGCTGCCTCGTTAGGCGCTCAGCATTAAAGAGGTTAGTGTTAGGACTGGTCTGCCTAGTGTCAGGATAATGTGACTGTGTGGGAACTCATGCTACATGTCTGCGGCACAATGCACTAGTGCTAGACCGCATTATAAACTGCCACACTGCGGACATCGTAGCGATATGACTGAAAAATTGTTAAAGCTATGTTAAAAATCCAAATCTCACCTTGCAAACTATTGATTACCACATGTGACCATATTCTCTCCTACTTGTTTCTATTATATTTTTTCTTGAGCATAATGATGACTGCAGGTCAAATTATTGCGGAATCAGCCAATGAAAATCCGGTGTCTTATCCGGGGCTTGTATTAAAATTTGTTTAATATCATATATCAATACCCTGCATGTCAGAGCATGTTTTGCCTGTATTACTTATGGCGAGTGACATAAAAATACAGTGACACTGACGTGGTGGAAAAATCGAACCTTTGGTATGTATATATTACACACTTATATATTTGTCTGTACTTGTCATGTTTGAATTGCTGTGGAGCAGCATTCTTATTGCGAACAACATAAATTAATTGAACGAGGAATATCCTTTGCTTTGTGGAATAATCACGTCCATTTTGTTTTGTATTTAAGAGCTAATGGTACCGATAAATTCAGCACAGGTGGGTGATGGAATGGTATTCTGATTATGATGTATATACATTCTGGCAAAAGTAATGTCCAGTTCCCTTCAGTAAAGTAGCCTGTATTACATAGAAATGAGTTTGTGAAAAAAATAACTTGCTGTCAAAATGCCATGCATTTTTGTTCACGGATTTTGAAGCAGTGTACATCAATATGGAATTTGTGTTAAATGATGCAAAAAATGTCACTGACACTAATCAATAAGCCATTAAGTGCCAAAAAAAGTCGATTTAGTTTAAAACATTTTTTAGAAATTGAACATAACAGGTTTGTCTGCATATACTGTATGTAAAACATAGACAAGTTAGTCGATTATAAAAAGCTTGAAAGTAGGTCATAATAAAAGGTACGGAGGCCTCCACTACTACCAATTAATAGTATTTTACGAGTAACACAATGACACATTGTACATATATGTCCATAATGATAATAATGTAAGTGACACACATTATGATCATCTCCAAGTAGAATAGTTTGGAATATTTTAATCATCTCGGTTCGTACGTTTAGTGCCTGCCCGACTCTATTTAATTTAAATTTTGTACCGCAGTTATGACAAATACACCATAAACTGTTCGCTGCTCGCCATTTATGACTTTCGTATGTATATTTACAGGACTGCCAATTTATTCTACTATCTTCTTTGCTTCCATACATACAGCAGAGTGAACTGTTATGTCGTGGTCTTTCCATTATAATAGTTGTGTCATTCTGTAACCAGACAAATTATATGCCTACTGTTTATTTGAAATCTATCGTGATTAAACACACGTAGCTTCCTAGTATGCTGAATTTAGATGTGATGAGCAAAGATGGAGGTTACCTTTTCTATAGCAGATATTTATTTTATCTTTATCATCTAATATGGCTTAAATCTAATCTTGACATTATGATACTGTTCCACCTTCTCATCTCCTGCTACACACAATTCCCATATGGCTTAGCTACATTTGCTATAATGTCGACGACTAGTGGCATTAAATCACCTGTTCTAATCCTTCTTTCTTTTTATGTTGTAATCCTTCTTTATTTCTATACATTTTAACTTTTTGACACATCGTAGATTCCACTGTAGAATATCATACACATTGATATATGTCAAATTCACTGTCTCTGACCCTGTCAAGAATTATTGATTAGTGACAATCATAACATCCGAGAAATCTGATGGATGACCTTATGAAGTATGCAATTTTTTCATATATCTCACCTGATCAGTTACTGATGTTCATATAATTAAACATTTTCTTCTCTTAAACCACACATTCTGCCTTGCGGGAAGTTTCTTCCAACACAATAGCGGATACATATCCTACATTTACAGTAGTTTTTATACTTGAGAGCAAAATCAATAGAAGTGCCTGTTGCAAATAAATATAATGCACATTTATGATATATAGGGAATGAAAGGTAGTTTTCGTAATCTTTATACGTGTATTAAGAAGGAACGACTGGTAATACCGGAAAATATCACGTTTGGAGGATCAATATTTACATAACTATATGCGGTTAATCGATAAAGGACGAGCAAGTGGAATATCAATAATTGAATAACTCAGCTGCTAGCATAAATTTAAAACGTTTCGGAACTGTCGTCGCTATTAACAGTACTGATAACAATGTACAATGAAATTCCGGTTGCCGTTGAGGTGCACTGGCGTACCCCAGCGGGCGACATATATGCATGTAATATAATTCTCAATCACGGACTGTATTGACTGGAAGAAGACCAATATGGCAGCCTCTATTACATTGCCGTGTGATGTTTGCCACATGTAGCGTTTTTAAGGCCTTGCGCATGCAAAATGTAATACTTTGTCGCACCAGGTTTAGTATTTATGGAACTCCCTACTCACAATGCACTTCATCAATTTTATCTCTATGTGGTATTATATTGCGCGTAAAATGTAATATTATATTGCCTATTTTAGTTGTTATAAATAGCCTTTACGCGAAACAAAATTATACCTGCACATTATATAGACACATGTTTTAATGTTGCATTTTCCACTTATCATGTTCTGTGAAAAATATTTGGCTATACTTTACATACATACATACATACATACATACATACACACACATACATACATACATACATACATACATACATACATACGCACACACATACATACATACATACATACATACATACGCACACACACACATACATACATACATACATACATACATACATACATACATACATACGCACACACACACATACATACATACATACATTACATACATACATACGCACACACACACACACACGCATGCATACATACATATATATACACACACACACATACATACATACATACATACATACATACATACATACACTGCAGACATCGTAGCGATATGACTGAAAAATTGTTAAAGCTACGTAAAAAATCCGAAAATCACACACACATACTCTTTTACTTCAGTAACTTACGTGATCAGCAGATAATAAAATGCATAACCCACTGAGCACAAGTATGAGTGGACGAGCAATTTGTTTGATTTATTGAAGTTATATCTACACAGTAGAAAAGTAAAGTTATCGTTCTTGAGTCCTTTTCATAGCTTAAGCAATAATGTCCTTGACCAGATACATGGCCCACTTAACACACACGTGAATTGACAAGGAAGTTTTTGTCATATGTTGAAGTCGTATATACACCGTAGAAAAGTAGATTAACCATTTCTGAGTTCTTTACATAGTTTAAGAAGCCTATTTTCTACCTCCTTCATATTTCTACCTGCTTTAGTTTGACTTCTTAACACGGTTTCCTTAACTGATTCCCTGTTCACCTCAGTTCTCTTAAATTGTCCCATCTCAAACCCTATAACCTTATTTGAGTGAAACTGCATATGGGTCTCTATTTACTTCAATGTGTTCAACCTCATCTGTACTGCACTCCTAACAGCATCAAACTCGGATTTAAGATTATGGACTAACTTGGAATCCATTCTTTCAATCTTAGTAAAACCTCGCTTTTTTAAAAGCATTTTACCTAAATTTACAAGTAACACTCTGATGACCAGCTCGATGTCCACACTTGATGGCCTTTAATTCCAATTTGAGATATATGGACTTATTTCTTGCATATCGGGAGAAATTTGGGTCTGTTTAGGAATTTCTAACTTGCAGACCTGAACGTGCAAGAATTCCATCAACCCTGAAACGTTTAGTTGAAGATTTATTTGTTGAAGACATCTTTTTATGCTATTCAATGGATGACCTAACTCTCATGAAGTTTAGGTACATATATATTATAACTGTCAAGAATTAACACGTCCAAATATCTTATAGTAGCTGTTAAAGTGACTAATTTTACGATCTCCACCCTATCAGTCCACAAGTGTTGTACTCGCACAACAGTCTCGTTATCTTCTTCCTTAAAGATAAAGGCTGTGAGATGTTTTTTTTTTCTGCATATAGGCAAACCGGAAGTTCATTGTCCTTTCCTTTATCATATTTAGTTATGTACTATAATCTGAAATTATTCACTGGCTGTAACTACACAACTTATGTTTGTAACACACACACACACACACACACACACACACACACATATACACACACACACAGAGCAGCCGTCCGAAGAACACAAATACTGCACCTGCCTGTAGCAATTTTAATAGACAATAATATCGGCGGTACAGGACAACTCGCGACAGTAAAACGTAGAATTACATCCTCAAATTCCTAAACAAAACCGTAACTATTTTCCCTCAAAAACGAGCACTTAATATCTGCTATCCGTTAAAACGCAACGAATTGACAAAATTGTCTTTGTTTGAATTCTGCATCATTATTACACGCAATTTATTTGGCGAAAATATGAAATCTGCTCACAAAACAAACGTATAGGACTTTTAGTCTTGTTACAAAGAATGCATACACTATTCGTTTTCATACATGTAATTTTGACCATATCCAAGTGCAATATATATGGCAAAGTTAATATAAATACAGAAATTATATTCAACTCAAGTAAGTTCGAATAATTATTGAGTAACGTTATTGATATCTTCAACAAGCTGTTCTCATTGTAAACGTATACGGTTTATGAAGCAGTCAATGATATCTGCAAGTTGTATGTACACAAGGAAAGGATATACCAGTATATTAATTACATGTCCTGACATGCTAGATCGACCAAATAGTTTGGCATGCTATGATAGATTAGGTCACAGAAGTTCTTGCTGCATCATACCTCCCAGGTATACGTGCGCAGAAAAATGTGCGCAAGTACGTTATGATCATGCACACATACATACGCGCATACACAACTCTCTCTCTCTCTCTCTCTCTCTCTCTCTCTCTCTCTCTCTCTCTATATATATATATATATATATATATATATATATATATATATATATATATATATATATATATATTCTGACCCCAAAACAAAATGTAGAGGTTGTTTCACATCCCGGTTTTCAACTGATTTATCCTTCATTTATCGGATCTCTTTTTATTTTGGTACATTTATCTGCGCAGTTACTAGTTCTTGTGTGAATAGGCACACACACTTTAAATAACAGTCTTTCGAGATGGAGAGTTATCAGAGAATAAATATATAGGCATGGTGGTATATTAAATACTGCATTTAAAATAATGAAGGTCGCTGGTTGGCTGAAAATAATTTCCAGAAAAGTTTAACGCATTGTTTTAAAAAAGAGACCTGTGTATGTGTATATTTGTAGGCTTGAACATAAAATCATTTTAATTTTATCGTTGTCGACTGGTTTAATCTATAATACTATTCATAGGATGTAAGCATGATTTGCCAGTCTTAACACAAAAGTGCAGTAATTTGGACAAACGCTGGTTTATTAATTAATGTAGATATCTGTTTCCATATGCACTAAACTGACAAGACAGTGCAAAACAAAGGTTAACTCTGCATAGCTCCCTCTCTTAAATTCAAGCACTCACGAAACAACATCAAAACAACACAAAAACTACAAGATTCTATATATCAATTTTTTTCCAATTATATACAAAAATAAATTTCTAATTTTCTGAAAGAGCAAACATTGTTTTAGGAAACTTTTGATGTGTAGTTGCTGTTTAGAGGACACTTTTGACATCCATAAAATCATTATGAATTAATTTAAATATATAAGTTTATCAGGCTGCTTAGAACGACTAACAAGCGAACTAATTAACCCGGAAACGCGGTAAATATATGATGGTTTTAAAGTTCTAAAATATAACAAACATCTATTTTAAGCAATCATGACCATCCATTATACTTTGAAAACATGAAAATTACTAGGTCAAAAAATATTAAGTCAAGATAAATATTAGTGATAAACCTTGTATTTCTTTTCCAGGCTCTCAAGAGTGCAATTGTTAGCATAATACAAATTAACCGTCAATGCAAATAAACATTAATTAAAATGAGATAAAACTGTTTGTAAGCACAATCGGAACCTGGCCTAGATGGACTCCATAACGCGATTAAAATGAATTTAAAATGAACTACAATTTAAATGTTTTTTGAAAATTAAATAATGGACTTAGCATTTAAGAAATTAACAAGAGTTGGTCTTATCCTTGTTTGCAATTAAATTGAACGCTTTAGGTAACCGATATATAGTAGTAGAAATATTTCTAGAGATAAAAATCTAATACAATTAAACAAAGAAACTATTTCGCATACAAAAACATTTAACATTTCTGATGACTGCATTATTTGACAGCAATGAGTATGTTGATAGGTACAGACACATATCGCAGTGTGACGTGAGATTTTGGCAGAACAAACTGGTTATAGTGGATATCAACAGCTGGACAGAGTATATCTTAATAGTATTTTAGACATCAAAGCATACTAGAAGTCATAAAATCTATTTATAACATTAATTAGTTTAAAATAGAAAAACTAATCCCTGAATATGTATATTATTATATGGTGAAGAAGTACTCAAATAATAAATGAAGAATAAAAATAACAAACCTAAAATGTTTTAACATAATATGGAATAACTTTGGAACGTTACTTTCATCATGCTGATAAAAACATGAACGAAATCAATCAAATAGCTATTCATGAATATACTCATTACTGGAACTTATTAGAAAGCGTAAATAATAAAGAAAAGAAATGTAATAGATGAATAAATTCGTGTTCGGGGATTTTTGGTTCAGTAAAATTAAACAACATTCTTACTTTTACCGCATTAATGTTGATCCAAAAATAACCATTGAATGTGTTTACTTTTTCTGGAAAGTATAAACGAATTAACAGGCGAACAAAGTGCAAAGTTAAATTATGGCATCAGATATGATGTGATTTGTAAATCAGATGCTCAAGTTCAAAACCGAACATATATCGCATTGTCTGTTTTAGCTGCTCAAGATTCATCTAAATATTATTTGAGAAATTAATTTTAAGTCAAGGTATATAATCAGATGAAACCTTTATTATGAGATAGATTTGAGAATCCAAAGCTAGACTTGATTATGCTATGGGCGGTGATGATACATGTATATTGCCTATTGATATGAAATTGATATAACAATACCGTTAAAAATCGCCTGTTAGCTTTAAACCACGAGCAAACATTGTTATAAATGCTGACTTTGTAAATATCATGATTCATGCAGCTGACAAACAGTCTGTAACAACTCGTTAAAAGACAGATAATGAAATAAAGGAAGAGAACATAGTTATATATTGTGAAGAATAAGAAATAGTAACAGCCTTGTAACTGCACCGGTACCTGCGTTACAAAACGAAACTCATGAACAAGAAAAGACAGGTGGTCACACATAGCTGTGGTCTTTCAAGATAGGTTTCACTGTAGTACATATATGATAATCACTTGAAAATTAGTCTATCTAAACATGACACCAAAAAACACCATCATTTACATTTGCTGGGATGGTTGTGAGGGCTGGTTTAATTAACGTCTTAGGGGCCCCGAGTGGCCGAGTGGTCTAAAGCGCTGTCCGTTACGGATCACTACCATCTCACCTCTGTCTGCGTGGGTTCGAGTCTCGGATTCAGCCAACGTGGGTATGTGAGAAAGCTTGCCAGTAGATTCTCGTGGGTCGGTGGTTCTTTCAGGGGTTTTCCCGGGTTTTTCCTCCTCCATTAATACTGGCCGCCATGTATAGCCTATCGTGTGCTGAAAAATGGCGTTAAACCCTACAACAACAACAACAACAACAAAAATTCATGTTTTAAAATGCATCATGAATTCCTAGCCCTTTTTACTGCCGTGTTGGCACCTTTCATCAAAACTGCAAACAACAGGCCAAACAATAATACATCAAAATAAAATACCACATCAAATAAAATACTACATCAAATAAAATACCATATCAAATATACTGTCCGCCATGCATAGACTATCTTGTGTTAAAAATAGTGTAAAACCCACAAAATCTAACCGAAACCAAATGCAACAAGAGTTGGTACAATCCTGCATCTAGCTGTAGTAATGTTAGTATTTACTGCATCTTTCTCTTTAAAAAAATGTTTAGAATTTTACCTAATGGTACCTTTTCCCTAACGTTTGAATTTATTTTACACTATTATGTCAAAAGTTATGCTGTAGATCTGTTAAATGTCCAATTACTTGTGCTCGTTTGATTTCAACTATTTCAACTGTTTCTGCTAATTCATTTTTTGTTATATCTGTTTCTTTCCTGATTTCGTTCTTTTTTCCTTTTCGTTTATCAGGCATTTTAGAGTCCAATTTCATGGATTATTATCAATTCAGTAACTGTTAGATCATTTATATTAGTCATCGTTCTCCTTCTTCTTCCTTAGTAAATGATCATCCATCTAAAGGCTGAAGTTCTCTTTGCATTATTTCGTGGTAATCATCTATTAAACTCTGTTTATCTTATTTGTTATTCAAATGGTGCATTGTGCTAATTACTTGCATCTCTCTTTCCCATGAGCTCCTACTGTTTGACGGTAACCGTTGGTTCTAAAAGTTTTGTCAAGGTAAGTCAGTAGGTTTACTATTGATGCCCGTTTATTTTCTTCTTTCGCCCAAACTAAAGATTTAAAGAAATGGCTACTACCTGTTGTATAGCTCATGAATTAGGTGCTAACATTTTAATTTGTATACACTTTTAGAAATGTGTTTTTTGGGAGAGGACTACTATTTGGTGATGCAATAGTGATTCCTCAATTTGTATGGGAGGCTTAAATGAGTGTCAATTGCATTAAATACAACTATAGCAGTAGCCTTATTTCTCTAAACTTGAAAACTACAAGCAAGAATTGAGAATGAACGAATATAAATGGTGGAACCTGTACATAGATTTTAGCTGATAAGTAATCTGAATAACTGGACGCAAAACAAATCAACCATTAGACCCTTATTAATGCAAGATCAGCCTGCCCAAATCATTATCAGATGCAGCACGTTTAATTAGTAAATGTCTACCACTTGAGTATTTGAATAAATGACAGAGTTCAAAGTTGACTTAGGTCGTTTTGCATTATTTATACATTTTCATTTTAAAAAGCTTTTATCTGTTCAAACTGGAATACTGTTATATTAGAAGCCACCTTTAATGTATCCGCTTCATCATTTTGAAGTTGTTTTCAACTATTTTGACAGAGAAACTTTAACTTCCTTGTATAACAAATGGAAGGTGAAACAAAATATGAAAACGTGAGGACTGAAATATCACCAGGAAGTTAACTTAAAATAAAAATATAAGCGTGGATTTCAACATAAGAAGATAATTTAGATTAAAATCAAAACAGTTTAAAGAAGCAAAAGCAGAAAGTGGTGGTATTGTTGCTTTAGTGCTGGTATTGATATCTATAAATAGAACATCTGTTTAAATGGTCTAACTTGCTATACCTGATAAAACACCTCCATAACCACCCAAACAATCAGTAGTTAAAGTAATTGCTGTACCAAAATAAGTTTATTATTGTAATATTTGTAGACGAGTCTGCAATCTTTTTCACATGCACATTTTGACTGCGAAAAAATCAGAGACAAAAGAGGCACAATGGCACAGATTGGTTATGATTGGACTGTATTTCTCTGATTCTGAGGGAGCTGAATGGCCCTGAAAAGGATAGTTGGTTAGAGAGAGAGAGAGAGAGGGAGATGGAGGTAGCTGACATTTTGACTACGGCAAATTAATTTTATTTACAATGACTTGCAATGAAATAATTATAACTGGTAATCATTGATTGATTCCAATCTACATATTATAGTAAAATATAATTGTTTTATGATGGATAAATATTGCAATACTATTGCTATTGTATTATTTGTATAGTATTCAATATTTTATTCACGTAGATATTTTGCCTACAAATTGTGGCTGCGTCAAAATCATTATGACACACATCTTAGCAAGAATTTAATAACACAGGTTGAACTTGGTCGTATCCCACAATATGTCCTAAAAGCGTAACACAAGCAGGGCAGATCTAACTTTGATCTAACGTTATTGTCAAGTCTGCATCAATGAGTAGATCAAAGGGAATCCAAATGGTTTCCAGGTATCGTTATAGATGTCATCGATGTAAGGGTCACAATTATCTAGACCAGATGTAACCATGTTCATTAAACGCTGGAAAGTTGAAGGCCCACCTTTCGTACCAAATCATGTTATATTGGTAAAATTAATCAAAAGTTACAATTCCGAAATTTCCTTTGCTCTTTCAGTGAGTGGAATTTGCCAGAACTCTTTTAAAATGTCAAACTAGGTGATATATTTTGTATTTTAAATTTTGTCAATGCGGTCATCGATTATTGGTATTCAAAACGAATCTGTTTTGGTCACACTTTTAATTTTTCTATAGTAGATGCTCATGTGGTAAGTATTATTTTGTTTCGGCACTAGAATACGTAGTGCACTCCAAATACATTTACTTGTTTCTATGAAATCATTCTCCAGCATATACTGACGTTCTGTTTTCAAATATTCCTGTTTGAGAGAATTCGCCCTTTACGGATGCAGATTCACAGGTGTAGAATCTACAATTTCGTCGTCATGGTAGATTTTATACGTTAGTGTTGGAACCTTTGGAAAAGGGTGCCCATTTTCAAATAATAACTGTTTTAGTTCACTCCTTTCTTGTTGTTGCAGATGTGAAAGTTTCTTGTCCAGATTATGAAATATTTCTGAATTCCGCAGATTGGTTAAACCAAAGTCAGTACATTCTGATTGCATACTATCGTTTGAATCCTTACTGTGTGGAACATGTACAACTAAACAGACAGAATGATTAACAGGGCTATCTCTATCAACAAACTCCTTTAACATGTTTATATGGCAAAGTTGCTTCTGTTTTCACCTCGCAGGAGTATTAATAATATAATGTAAGTCACTTACTTTCTTTTCAACAGTATTAGGACCATAATACTGAGCCTGAAGAGGATTTTGAGGTATGAGCAAAGACCCAGAAACTTTATCACGAGAGTGAAAACTCACTTTCTTTGTATTTCTGTCATACCTTGGTTTCATTTTTGACTGAGCAGAGTGATGATTGGTTCTTGCTACTTCATAAGTCTTTGACAACTTATATCTGAAAACAGAAAAATAACCAAGATGATTAATTTCTGAATCTTCGGTTCAAAATAGTTTCTCTCTTAATAACTTCAGTGGGCCAAGGACAGTATGTTCAAAAACTAGTTCAAAAGGACAGATTTGGGAAGTCCAATTTGTGCAAAAAAAAAGAACTTTATCAAAGTTTTAACACTGGTTTTAGTTTTAATATTCATTAATTGAATCGTCTCTGGAAATCGTGTGGACGCACATATTACGGTCGACAACTATTTGTTGCCTTACTTGGTCTTAGGTACCATTATTCTGCTAAATGGTTCGCCAAATGCAGGAATAGGTTGCATGCTAGTCTTAGGTCTCTTCTGATTGGATTTTCCTACTATTTAACAAGTGTGACAAGAGGCCAATACAAATATTATTGATTTTATGATAAATCCTCTTGACCCTTAAATGACCAGCTGAGGGAGTTTAATTGGGCAAACTAAGAATTTCCTATCGATATGAATAAGGAAAAACATTTTAATAGATCACTGACCACTCGTCATTAGCTGAATGTCTGCACCATGATGACCCACTGCTAGATTTCACTATAAACTGTCACACTGCAGACATCGTAGCTATATGACAAAAAATTGCTAAAAGCTACGTTAATAAATTCAAAACACACACACATACACACAGAGAGAAATTATGCCTGTGAAGAAATAAAAAAGCAAGACAGTAAACGAAGAAGATAAAATGAACGTTAAAGAAGATAAAATGAATTTTTGTGACGGGTTTCTCAAATTTCATTGAGATTCGTATTTACAAAAATATACAAACAGCCGTAAGTGCCTTTGTAATGATATTTTAAAAGTCCTTTTACACTCCCTTGAGGCCAGTAGTAGGTGTTGGGTGTGTTGGACAGAAGATCGTTGAGTGCTGGATAATAGATCACTAGATACTGGATATTAGATAACTGTGTGATGGCCAGTCAAAGTGCATGGTAAACCTATGTACATTGCTAACATAATATTTCCTATCTTGTTCTATAATCACACATACCATTTTCACATTGCATTTCAGTAATACGCTCAAAATGGCATCTTATACTCCAAGCAATTATTCAATTTCATCAACATTTCATCCATGCTAATCTCATTTGGAAACGGGAGATACAGTTTCAGTTAATTTTAAACAATCACTTCATTAACATTGTTGCTGTGGATGCTGAATGTTCCAGTGCCCAAAAAGTGCAACATGTAATAAACAAATTACTCTCCAACTATACGAAGATTTGATTTCTGTGACAGTACAAACATTATTATTAAATAAAACAGGCCTCCACGTACGGTGACATCTACCCTAGCGAACACATTCATATGGATATGTATTCACAACTGACCGCAGTTTATGAACGTCATTTTTCACTGTACATACAAAGGACACGTTTCTGTTAAATATAAGATCACGTGGTTCTGCAGTTGTCTCTAATTGAAACATTTAGCTATAATTTATTCTGAATTATATCTTAGCAAAAATGACTGATCTTTATAGTACTTGCTGTGTAAACATAAACATAATGCTAAACTAGCAGTGTGTTTTTTTTATAACATGGAATGAGCGTTCAAACTTTGCAGTAATCTAGGAATCAATATACTATATTTATAATAAGAAGGACCAGGACTATCATTGTGAGTCATTTATTATATCAACGATGGTACTCGTTCCAACACTAGGAATAATATGTGAATTGCCCTACTTATATAAATCTTAAATTCGTTTGTCTTGAAAAAAGACAATTTTAGAATATATTTTAGTCACAGTATTGACATAGTCTCTGTGTTTCAGATTTATAAATGAATGATGGATAAGCCTTTGCTTCTTGAGCCTTAGAGTATCAGACATGGAGGATAAAAGCAATGAAGGTAGTGAAATGTACCCCATCCCAATCTACATGATAGACCAGTCTGGTACAGACGACGAACACCATAATGTGAAACAAAATGAACATGGAGGTAGTAACCAAAGGTCACATTTAAGTTATGTCCACCGAACCTCGGAACATGGATTTCCAAAACGTGGTAACATTCATTTTTCTAATGGAAAGGGCAGAGGCCATCATTCTAGGCTGCATAATGTGAGATCGAAAGAGAGATCAGAACCTGGAGATCAAAATCCAGAAATGGAAACAGTAGGGAATCCGCAGAAGGCATCTACAAGTGAATTCGCACAGGATCCTGAGCAAAAAGAGAGACCGGGAGGCAGTAGCTATTCGTACAGAAATTCGCGAGGCAGGGAATATCATACCAGAGGACAAAGAGCACGAGGCGATCAGAGACACAAACCTAGAGACGAAATTCAGGAAACCGGAGCAGCATCGAACCTGCAGGATACATCTAATGAGTCACATTCGAGAGGGAGAGAAAGCGGAAGAAAAGGCTTAACCAAAAGAGGTTTTTACCGTACAAGAAGAACAGAAGAAAGAGAATCTGAAGCGATTAACAGAACATTTCAAGAATCATCCCCACTGAGGCATGAAAATCTGAAGTCAGAATACAAAGACACGACAAAGTCGAATAAACATTCAACTGAAAGGAAACAACACGAAGGAGATGACTCGGCAAGAAGTTCCGTTCGCACAATTGGATACAAAGCCTTGAAAGAAATTTTGGAAATGGAAGACGTAGAAGAAATTGTTCTTAAATTAAACAATTTCAGAGGTGGATTTCCCGATTGCCTTAAGCAGGAGGTCCTGAAACCAGACTGGATTGTATTGATTGTCTCTATTTTCCAAAGAGCCTGCTTATCTCACAAGCACACATATGTTCTAGATGCATTTCATCTAATACATTCTTCGCATTTTCTTGATAAGGTTGCAAATGTTCTTAGTGAAGTCCAATTGAAATCCGTGGCAACGAAAGGTATTTGGGCAGACACGCTCCAACTTTCTAACTTCCTCGATTCATTACTGTGTGTATTGAAGAAGGAATTGGAATTGATTCCAGATTCATTGGTGAAATGCAACAACATTATTGTGCTGTTGAATGAGGTAGTTAAAATGGTTTATAACGCAGATCATAACACTAATATTTTGACAAAACTACGCACGTTGGAAGAAATGAAAAAAGCAATTATTCAAGAAAGAGATACAAGAGAACAACAGGAAGCACAAAATTTTGGCAAAAGGAGACCAAACATGGAGGATTTACCGCCACCGGACAATTTCAGGGAAATTTCCATCCTCCCTGAAATGAAAGATCTTCAGTGGAACGAAAAGCCTTTCTTAAGAGCAAACAAAGCGGAAGGAAAATATAAAAATCTGGACGACTATTTGGACATTCAGTTCCGTCTTCTTCGAGAGGATTACGTAAAACCCTTGCGTGATGGAATCGGTGAATACCGTCTGAATTTAAATCAGGGGGACAAATTTAAAAAGTTACAGGGCCTTCGTTTGTACTACGATGTGAATGTTTGCAGACCTCAGTGTTCAAGTTCAGGCCTTTTATATATTCTTCAGTTTAATGTGCAAAAGTTTAAGAATATTAATTGGACTTCATCAAGACGGCTTCTTCACGGGTCCCTTGTTGCCTTGACAAATGATAACTTTAACACAATTCTTTTCGCAACTGTTACTAACAGAGATGCGCGAGAACTTGAAAAGGGTTTCGTTCAAGTACGCTTTGAAAACCAATTAGACAGAGTCATCGATATAACACCAAACGAAATATTTGTCATGGCTGAGACACCGGCATACTTTGAAGCTTATAGACACATATTGAAAGGCTTGCAGGAAATTCAGAGTTCGATGCCATTCCAGAAATATTTTGTTGAATGCGAAACAAATATTTCTCCCCCTAGATACCTGCTGGGTGGTGTGAGAATGTACGACTTCACACCGTTAATGAAGCAAAAGACTGTAACCGACAACTGTACACAAATAGGGGTGTTAACTACTACGAGATGGCCAACATCAGACGAACTTGGATTGGATTCTAGTCAATACAAAGCTCTTCAAACTGCTCTGACAAAAGAATTGGCTGTCATTCAAGGACCTCCCGGAACTGGTAAAACGTTTGTCGGATTAAAAATCACAGAGCTCCTGCTTCATAATCACAGTTTCTGGCAACAAAGCGATGCAACGAACCCAGTACTCATTGTTTGCTACACAAACCATGCTTTAGATCAATTTTTAGAAGGTATTCTACGTTTTTGTCGCGAAGATATTGTACGAATCGGAGGAAGATGCAACAATGAAGCCCTCAAGCCTTTTGTTCTTCGAGAGTTAAAAATCGAAAGACGAAAAGAACGTCGTGTTCCTTCAAACATCTATAGAGCTGAGGCCCAATGTAGAGACAATCTAAGACAACTTCGAGAAAGTATTGAAGCTATTGGTATGAAACTCCAAGTATGCTTACTTGGTATTTTGTCCGTGAAGAAATTGAAAGACGTTATGACCAGCAACGATTCTGAGTCGCTGAGAAAAGGACCCCATGCTGATATCGATAAATGTCTTCTGTTCTGGCTCGGAGTTACACCTACCTTGGATGCTAAAAAAGATGCTGAAGATATGGATGATTCACTACAAACAAGATGGAAAACTGCCATTCTACAGACATCAGTTTGCATGAATATGCATGAAGCGGACAAACACGATAATGTATGGAATTTGTCCCTAGCAGATCGGGCAAGGATGTATAAACTGTGGGTTCAGCAAACTTTGGAAGTATTAAAGAACCGGATAGACGAGTTAAATGTAAACACGACCGTTCGTGCCGTTTCGCCTGAGGATGTCTTGTTACTCAAAGAATTGAAAGAGATACGGTCAGAGTGCCAAACATCGATTGTCAACGAGCAGATACTGAAAACATTCTTACAGGAGAGAAGCCAAAGGCAGATTAAGAGCCTCTCTGAAGTTCAAAATGATAGACTTTTTAATAAGAACATTTTAATCGAAGAATGGCTTTGTCTAACTGGAACATTTAAGGATGAACTTCTAATCAAGTACGCTCTTAAGGAATTAGAAAAGGACGCGAATATAGAAGAAACGGGAAGTGAAGAGTCAGATATCGAAGAAGATCGTGCTCTAGACGATGATGACGAAGATTTATTTTCTGTGGAGAATACTGCATCGAACATGACTCACACACAGAATATCAATCCAAGGTTGACAGAAGATCTTGCTTTGACGTTCTCGATCAATAGGAAAGATGAAAATCAGATCGATGATGCAAATAACTCTTGGCAAATTGTGTCAGACAAAAACAAGGTTAAGCAAAGATTACGAAAAATACTTAGCTCAGTTTCGTGCATGTCAGAAGCTGAGGCGGGGATGGTGCAAGATATTTGGTCGCTTCCCACCCATAAACGACATGAACTGTACAGGTATTGGCTTATGCGATACCGACAAGAACTCAAAAAGGCAGTTCGTGTCTACGAAACTGAGTACGCAAAGGAAATAAACAAACTCCAAGAAGTCCACGATGATGAATGTTTGTCGATCTTGAAATCATGTAAGATTATAGGAATGACGACAACAGGAGCAGCTAAATATAGACATTTGATCCAATCTGTGAAACCCAAAATCGTAATCGTAGAAGAGGCAGCTGAAGTTCTGGAGTCACATATAATAACAACACTCAACCCTGAATGCCAACACTTGATTTTAATAGGGGATCACCAGCAACTTCGTCCAACGCCTTGTGTTTATGAATTAGCCAAGAAGTATCATCTGGATATTTCTTTGTTCGAGAGGCTTGTGAAGAATGGAATAAATTGTGTAACTTTGCTTGAGCAACATCGAATGAGACCTGAAATTTCAGTTCTCGTCAGACATATATACCCTACCTTAATGGATAATAGTCTTGTAAAGCAATATGGAAATGTAAAGGGGCTTGAACGAAATATTTTCTTCATCGAACACATGAACGAAGAATCATATAATGGTGAATCCAGAAGCTATTCTAATGAGCACGAAGCCAAATTCATATCAGCGTTTGCAAAGCATCTTCTAAAACAAGGCTATATGAGATCTCAAATAACGATTCTTACTCCATACGTTGGTCAGGTATTAACCATCAGAAGGCTTTTGCCAAAGAAGGAATTCGATGGCCTCAGGGTTACGGCAGTCGACAATTTTCAAGGAGAAGAAAATGATATCATCCTTCTATCCCTGGTCAGAAGTACGAGGAACCTAACCCAAACTGAAGGAAAGAAGAACCCAATCGGGTTTCTTAGTATAGATAACCGAGTATGCGTCGCCTTGTCTAGAGCAAAGATGGGTTTCTACGTCATCGGTAATTTTCAGTTGCTGATGAAATATAGTGATCTGTGGAAGAAAATTGTGACCACGGTGCAAGGCACACACGAGATTGGATCTCATCTTTCACTTGGATGTCAAGTCCATGGGACAACGATTAATGTTGCCTGTGAAGAAGACTTCAGTAAGTCACCTGATGGTGGTTGTAAGCTCCCATGTAATTCAGAGCTACCAAACTGCCAACATAGATGCAAACGATACTGTCATATCATAGATCTGGATCACAAGTTCTACAAATGCTTTCAAGCATGTAACAAAATGTGTGCATTCGGTCACAAATGCAAGAAACAATGCTACCAAATATGTGGGCATTGCGAGGAAAATGTAGAGAAAGTCATTCCAATGTGTAAACACAAGGAACTTATTCCGTGCCACATCGATCCATTCACTTGGAAATGCAAGGCACTCTGTAAAATCCATCTAGCTTGCGGCCATGCTTGCAAAGGGGTTTGCTATTTATGTGCAAAGCGACGTTTCCACCAAGACCCATGCCTTGAGGATACAGAGGTGACTTTTGATTGTGGACATGTTGTCAAAATCCCATGCTTCAAGTCTAGAAATGATATTTCCTGTTCGATGCCATGTGACAAAGAACTTCCATGTTCCCATAAATGCGCGGGCACATGTGGCGAATGCTTTAGAGGAAAGCTTCATCGTGGGTGTGATGCGAATTGTGATCACGTTCATTCTTGTGGACATAGATGCGAATCAAAATGCAGTAGCGTATGTCCACCTTGTTCAAAACACTGTAGATTTTCGTGTCCTCATGATGTTCTCTGCAACAAGAAGTGCAGTGAGAGGTGTACAGATTGCTATGAATCATGTGCCATCAAGTGCGGTCATGGAAAATGTTCCAAATTATGCCACGAAGCTTGCGATTTTAGATGCGATCAGCCATGTCTCAAAAATTTAATATGTGGCCATCTTTGCCAGGGTCTTTGTGGAGAGGAATGCTTGTGCATAGTTTGCGACAAGCAGAAAGTTTCGGACGTGTTCAATACTGGTATTACACAAGATTATATCTTTATTCGCCTTTATGATTGTCGTTGCATTCTTGAAATTTCTGGCATGGACGAATGGATGAAAATAAGCCCATCAAAAGGGTTCTTCGTACGTTGCCCTAAGTGTAGGAGGTCAATGCTGAAAAGTCGACGGTACAATGATGTTATCAAGAAGTCTTTCTTGACACTGTACGAAGCATATAAACAGACATATGGCACTGAGCATGACAGGCGAATGACAATAATGGAACTTAAGTCAAAGATACCAGAATTGACTTCTATTGGGTGTAACGACAGCGAGTGGCAAAGTCTAATGCGCTGCTTAGAGACTGAACCTCTCGCATCATTAGATTATGTTAATTCTGTAAGAACAAGAATCAAATATTTGTCTTGCTTACTTACTATTGAAAGATTTGTCCAAATTCATATCGATCCCAACGCCACATACGGTAATATCAACACAGCAAAGAATTCACTTTCAAAATATCGGAACTTGTTGGCTCAAGATCGATATCGAGGATTCCATACAGAGCACTTCTGGAAAGAACTTGGTCAGGAACTACGTAGATTAGAATACCTTTTCAAGTTTGCATATATTGAATCACTCAGAACGAGGATTTCATTGTCTGAAGCAGTTATCTATGAGCTACCAAAAGTTTCCGCATACCTTGATGATCCATCCAAATACGATAAAGTAAGGCTTCTCTTCCAGTTTGTGTCAGCCTCAGCTCTGGATTCCGGAGTTTCTATCCCGCCGTTAGAATCGGTGAACCTGTAAAAGGATCTGGAATCCACCACCAAGTTCACACGTGAGTTTTATTTTTCTTCGCTACTTTATTTTACTTGAAGATGCAAGTTTCGTACGTAGAGTTACTCACTTGCTTTCATGTATCTTTCAGTCTATCATCATTGTAGCTTTCAATATTAAAGCAAAGGTATCCAACGCTATCTCCGTTGCAAGTGCACGAAATTAGGCCAGACTTTATTTTCCTTTCTTTTATGCTTAGCACCGCTCCGGTGGCCTAGTGGTTAGAGCGTCCGCCTAGGATGAGGGAGGTCGTGGGTTTGATCTCCGGCCGAGTCATACCAGAGACTTACAAAAATGGTACTAACAGCTGCCTCGCTTG
This sequence comes from Sinohyriopsis cumingii, assembly GCA_028554795.2. Lineage (NCBI taxonomy): Eukaryota > Metazoa > Mollusca > Bivalvia > Unionida > Unionidae > Sinohyriopsis > Sinohyriopsis cumingii. The sequence continues at coordinate 114,382,869 of CM068838.1, read as the reverse complement.
GCGTTCAGCATTAACAGTTAGTGTTAGGACTGGTCGGCCTGGTGTCAGGGTAATGTGATAGGGTGGGACATCATGCTACATGTCTGCGGCATGATGCCCCAGTGCTAGACATCACTATAAACTGGCACATTGCAGACATCGTAGCGATATGACTGAAAAAGTGTTAAAGCTACGTTATAAATCAAAATCAAAATCACATTTATGCTTAGCAGCGGATACTTTTGTATAAGCCGTATTGATGTGCCGCCAACGAAAGCGCATATTATCTAAATGACACAAAAACTACAGATGACATATATTGGGCATACATACATACGTACGTATTAGACCTGAAAAGATTTCACTTTACTGAAGCAATTTGTGCGCATATTTTAAAGCTGTTTTCGACTTAAACATTGTTGAAAATTGAGCTACCGTGATAACGCAAAATAGAGCTCAAGTTTGACAAATGAAGTTTTGAGATTGTATGCTTTGATTCCAAATTTAAAGTGAGACACTTTAGACTGCATGGAATGCATAAGAGTTTTCCAAACACAAACCTGATTTACTATTGCACTGCCTGCTAACAATTCTGATGGTGAAAATCATTTGTTTTATGTCATTAAATAAATACTTATTTTATATGTCAGTGTGTACGAGCATTATTTACATTTTCCGTGGCGTGTATGTTTCTGTCGGATATGTGCGTTTTTTCTCTCGTAGATTCAAACATAATAAAAATTTAAAAATTAAACAAATTTCATTGCTCAAAAATGACTAGACTACTTTTAAATAAGTTTTGGGTACCAAAGTTTGGTTACTCTAGCACTTTCGTGAGAAAAAAATGTTTCACTAAGTCAAGCATTTTGAAAACGTCAAAATTGCATTTATTAAATATGAAGACAATCTACATATTTCTAATTCTGGAGTTATTATTATTATTATTATTATTATTATTATTATTGCAGCAAAGGTGTTGAAAAGAAGGTAATTATCAGGCTTCACTAAATTCCAGCAGCACGTGGATCTTTGATTTCAGCATTGATTACACTGAGCAGGATAGTTGATGAAGTTTGATTAGTACAAACCTGCCATGATGAATTTCAACTCTATAAACCTGCCATCCGACGGAAGTGAACTTATTCGGATAGCATCGATCCTCAGGCAGCGTCTTTAGTACTGAAATGCGATAGAAAATGTGTCAACTATTTGTCAACAGGACGAGCAAATGAAACACCGCTTGTTGTAATTAACAAATGTGTAATTGCAAAACCCATCACATCTTATTGCTAAAGGTCGTCTGAGATAAATGTTGAAAATGTGTGTGTGTGTGTGTGTGTGTGTGTTTGTTTTGTAAATATCATTAAAACACAATATTGTATGTGTCAACTTTAGATGCGCAGGTTGTGTTATTTTGTTTTAAATGACCCCAAAAAAGGAAAAATTTAAAATTATTACATTATGACTATGGATATCTTATTTGGTCTACTCTACAGCGAAGAAAAAGTATTTAGTAATTATCTTAAATTCATTCAGTTGTTTTGCTTATAATAACATTTTTCCTGTTGACATTTATATGAGAAGGAACTACTTGTGACAAACCTATTTTTTTATTAAATGTAATAGGCAGAACGCTTTTTACGATGCTTTGCTTTCTAGCACTTTTGATGGTTGTTTTGAAACCGTGGGTTTAATATACATTTGAACATCGCTGTTCTGCGTGATTATTTTAACAGTTCGAAAACGAACTTTATTGTAATGAAACATCGACAGACCAATGTGTCCAGACGATAAACGGGATGCGATTTTGCGATTTCACAATTATAGCCATCATAATGAATTTCGTAGGCCACATTATAGACGCCAATGTTTGAAATTAAATTGGCTAAATTGGCTATAACTATAAAAACTTCTCTTCGGATTTGAAAAAAAAAATCTTTTGATAATTCCATTCACTTGGGTATTCAATTATGGTACCGATAAAAATAAGATTTCGTTTAAGTTGCACTTGACCGTTCGTGTTTAATATTTCCAAATTTATCTCCTGTGAACTATAGCATATTTTGTTACATAAACGGATTCAACTTTCACTTTGTTTCTGTAAATAGTGTTATTTTATTTTTGCTGTATTCATCCTTAAAACATTGATTCATGGTCGAAATGTTGTCTTGAATAATTAGCCATTTAGCGATTCTTGTTAACATTACATATAATTAGTATGATTTTATTTCCATCCAAGAAACCGTAGCAAACTTTATAGTCAGTGTGTGCTGCCGGTACTATCCTCACACACACACACATACACACATACACTGGGATTAGTGGAAATCTGTAAGATTCGCTTCAACCAGTGAGCAGTCTTGTCTAGACTGTGTATGTTAGTAACATATTTTAATGACATGTAATGACTGTTAAAAGTACGTATGTTCATGTATTTACTGACACAATGAACTTAAAAACTCAGCATAATAACACCTGCTAAAATTACACGTTTTCTGATTTGTGGCATTAAAATTTACGATATATATATATATATATATATATATATATATATATATATATATATATATATATATATATATATATATATACATATGGGGTTATTGAATTTGTATTCAAAAATGGTGTAGAACGAATCGTTATTCGTTATTTCAGTGGCCGAAGGTCTCGCGAGTCGGTCGGTCAGAAAAATGTGTCCACACTATGGTTGAGTACAAAATTCAATAACCAAATATCATATATTTTAAACCGAATTTTAACACTATTTGGTACACAGTGACTTAAATATCATAATGTTCGAAGATAAGTATTCAATTTCCATCTTAAGCTAACTAGTCTGAAAACTCCGTCAATTGTAAAGTCTCACTCAAGAAATTAACCCCATTCATTCTTGGCGAGGTCATGTAATAGAAGTTAAAAAAATAGACCCGTGACTGTTGCTGGGTTAGTAAGTTGCCTGTAAATAAACGTAGCTCCTAATATCCAATTTGTATAAGGAAAAACCATGTTAACGTCATAGAATGTCCAACCACGTGACGTGCAGTGCCGGATGAAGGCCTTCCAGGGCCCTAAGCACAGAAACATATTACGGTGCCACCCCTACAAAATGTGAAACTAAACAAATAAAAATAAAAAAAAATAATGAAACCTATTAAAGTGGGAAAATTCCAGTGTTGCCATCATTACAAATCAAAATACTCATACACGCTGATCAAAAATGTCATATATAATTCACTAAAATTTATCATTAACAATAATTTTAATTTTTTCTGGTACCTGTTGGGCTGGTGCCATAAGCACATGCTTAGTGTGCTTAATGGGTGATCCGGTACTGATGACACTTTTTAGATGCCAAAGAACGGATAGCCTGTTCAATATGAAGTTTACAATATGCAATGCACGTTTCCTAGGTATTTACGTAAACCTCTCTCCACAGGAATTGTTTATATATGCCCCTTATTGGTGAGAAATATATATCCTTTACTACGATTCTTGTCGAACCAAAGTGTCATAAAGTTTCTGGTGAATTGCTTTTCATCTTATCGGATATCCCTTAGTGAGAAATAAAGACGTATATTTTCTTCAGTCTTCATACACCAATGAGTTGTTCCTGGAGTGATCCCCCTTTTTTTGGTATGTGTACGTTACATTACATGCATGCTAGCTCTTCTGTGCTTAACTTGATACATAGATTCTCATGAATTTTTTTTCTGAAATTTTGCATATATTACTGATATTAGGTCATATATATATATATATATATATATATATATATATATATATATATATATATATATATATATATATATATATATATATATATATATATATATATATATATAGGACCGAAAGATTGGTCTGAAAGAAGATCACATTGGAAATCGTGTAACAAAGCATTACTGGTGCTGTACAGTACAAACCATTTCTGGAAGTTTATTATTGGTGAGTTTCCCGCATAATGAATTGAAATTATAAATATTTTAATTAACTCACAATTGATGGGTATTAACAAAATAGCATTATCACAGTAAAACCATTTTGATTACAGGATCATGTCTCGTTGTCAGTATTAAAAACCCGGATCTTTACTTGACTCTTTATATATATATATATATATATATATATATATATATATATATATATATATATATATATATATATATATATATATATATATATATATATATATATATATATATATATATCCTTATACTATATGATAAATTGTACATAGACGATAATCTTACCTGTAACAACACAAGCCTCTTTGAGTTTCTGACGAGTGAACATGGCAAAATAAGGAGATAGGTCTAGTTCTTGTGTTACATGAGAATCTCAAAGTGAGGCTTCATTGCTTCTTACAGACTATCATCTGGGTCCATGTACGTCATTAGACAGACAATTCTACCACGTCGTAGTCAGGTATTTTAGGCATCCGCAATGCGGTAACTTACACAACTTAGCGAGTGTAGTTTTTGCTGACTTATGATACAAAGAAAATGTATAGAGAGGTTTGCCTTTGCTCACAAGGGCGCAATCTTTTGATTGATTGATTAATTGATTGGTTTATTCCCGCACAGCGGGATGCTAAATGTTCCTGGGGGAAGGAATTAGTGCCACATCCCCCAGGCTTTTATGTGCTCAAGGAGCACTGCTAATTTAGCCGTCAGGTCGGAGGACTATATGTCTCTAACGACCTGAATGAAGGGCTTTCATGAGTGGAAATGGGCCCAACACACGCTCTTGTTAACAATGAGTTGATTTCAGTCCGTATTTTCTATACTAGGTGTCGACCCAAGCATTTTGTAACGCCCGTTGCGATCGGTCGCAACGATGACGTCACATAGGGACACTAGCTTTAGGCGGGTGGAAATTGTTCCACATCTCCGCCGTTATTAATGTCCGAGAGAGGCAAGAGAGCAAGGAACTCGGCAAGCCAGCCATGGATGTCGTACACTCCCAAGAAGGTCAGTCGATACTTAGTCAAATTTAGTCTAGTTGTACTTGTGGACAATCTTTATTAAATATTATATAATTGTGATACCCAAATAAATGGATTTAATCCTAATATATTTGAATAGAAAATTACTTTCAATATAATTTAATACAAAATTACTTTTAATACAATTTAGAGAAAATTTCAATCTTATTACTTGTACTAAAATATTCTTTCCTAATAGATACATTACGATATGACTTGTCTTGCGTCATTACAACGTGACTTTTCTTGCGTCATTACATTGTAACTTGTCTTGCGTCATTACAACGTAACTTGTCTTGCGTCATTACAACGTGACTTCTATTGCATCATTACAACGTGACTTGCCTTGCATAATTTAGTAGCTCCTAGTTATAGATACTTGTGTCAACGTTTTTACTTTCAATTTTGTAAAATTTATCCTGTGTTTTTCAATTGATTGGTTATGCTAAACTTACTTTGAAATAATGAATACGTTACTTTTGTAGTATATTTTTGTATTCCATACATGCGTGTATGTTTCTTCCTCCAATACTTCATACTGTTTTGAAAGCATTGGTGGACTACATGGTTCCTTTTCTGGAGACATAGAATTAACAGTTTCAAAGTTTCTATTGCATTTTTTCTCTTCTAAAAGCTTCCTAAGTCAGTTTCTTTTCTAGCTCTAATTTATTTATCTTTAAATGTAGCCAAGTAAAATGCACCGCTACGTGCTTTTATTTGTGTATTCTGAGGATTGAATCAGTAGACCAATTAATTAATCTCGACAATGGCCATACGCATTTCTCATTTCACACTGATGCGTTTTGTCAGAGTTATGCCCCTTGCAAGTGCACAGTAGCTATACTGTATACGACAATTTTTCTCTTTCCTGTTGACTTTGATGAATTACCATGAAACTTGGCAGATATTCTTGATAGGAGATGAAAATGCACATTCTCTTCTGTCATCAAGCTCCAACTAATTTTTCTCAGTTGTGTTTTATAACCACGACATTTAGCATAAACACATGTAATTGCTCTTTAATATTTAAGAAAGAACTGTAAATAAAACCGTTCACTGCTGAAAACATTGATAGATACTAATCTTACATTTTCACAAGTAAAGTAATTTGATGCAATGGTTGCCTAGGTACGACTGATTGTGCATCATGACTAATACACTAAATTACCTAGTTATTCCGGTACGTCTGGCTAAAACAGTTAACTTTTACCGTCAATAGTTTTCATGGTTGTATCTTAAGTGTATGGACTCTCAAATGTTTGGACAACGGATCTAATGAGAATTGTATCTTTTTGTTATCTCACTTGTATACTTTTTGGTTTCCAAATTCCATAAATCTAACTCCAAATTCCATAAATCTAACTGAGGAACCAATTAACTTATTTTAGAACTGACCAGTCACATCAAACCATAGGCATTTTAAATAGTAACAATTAAAAACAACAATAAAAACCACAACAGCAGCAGCAATACTATCGATATGGTACTTTTCGTTTCTAAAATCCATATATTCAAACCATGTAAAACTTGAAGAACATTTTCTTTTGTTTCTCAAAATTCTGAGAAAGTGAGCTCCCAATTCCCCTTCTCTTTGCAGTTAGAATTCGTAAAGAAAGACTTTTCAAACTTAACGTAATAAAGGGTTGGCATCTTTAACTAACCCAGGTCACTTTCAACATTGTTAGGTGTGATTTATGGATTTGGTATTAACATTTGTAGGCGTGATTTATTGATTTGGTATTAACATTTGGGAAACTCTGAAAACTTGTTAAGGAAATGAAACGGTATCCTATTATGTACATTTTAGAATGTTAACAATATGTTTTATGTTTTGACTATAATAATAATTATATTTTCTTTGATATAGGCTTATAACAACCATATATTCAATGTTTTGTTTTTGATGTCCTATTTACTTGCTCTCTGTTGATATTTCTCTTCTAAATAATTTGTCATTCTGTCATAATTCTGTCATTGAATGTTATATCACTACGATGTACTTAATTGAACTGTATTTGTTCACAGAGAGAGAGAGAGAGAGAGAGAGAGAGAGAGAGAGAGAGAGATACACAGAGAGACAAAGAGAGAGAGAGAGAGAGAGAGAGAGAGAGAACATAAAGGTAAATATGTCTAAGTAAAATATATTTCCATCACGCCAAAAATGAACTTGAAAGTTCTGATACCATGGCGACTTATGCCAATTCATCACAGCCATTAGATACTAACCAGTATCCAATAGTTTTATGTTAATGGGTGCTGTTAAAAAGAATGCTGGGGGCCCCGAGTGGCTGAGTGGTCTAAAGCGCTCTCCGTTACAGATCACTGCCATCTCACCTCTGTCTGCGTGGGTTCGAGTCTAGGATTCGGCCAATGTGGGTATGTGAGAAAGCTTGCCAGTAGCTTCTCGTGGGTCGGTGGTTCTTCCCGAGGTTTTCCCGGGTTCTTCCTCCACCATTAATACTGGCCGCCATGAATAGCCTATCGTGTGCTGAAAAATGGCGTTAAGCCCCATAACAACAAGAACAACAACAACAGCAACAAAAACAACAAAGAATGCTGATATGCTGACCAGAAGCAAGATTAGTATCAAAACTTCATTTCTCAGGGCAATGTGAGAAATAAACAAAACAACATTATAACCTAAGCAATATTTATTTAAAGACAGACGCAATTCCATGATAGTTGGAACCATACTGTAGTTTCTTTTTGAACACCGAAATGACACTGGAATTCCAAGTTGAGTCAAATCTGCTAACAAAATCTAGACCAGCAATAAACAAAGCAGAGAGCAATTTGAAACTGCGAAATTCTATAAATAAATGTAAACGTGTCGTATACATATTATTGTGATTTATTATTAGAATTTATTACATTTACATATCTGTAAATATATGCACATGTTTTCAGAATTTTTATTTATTCGATTTAATTTTATACAAAAAATAATTAAATTTAACGAAAAAGCTAAGTTGAAATTTTAATTTAAAGCGTTTAATTTATCACAGAATTATAAACAAATTCTAGAGTTTGTAAAAGACTAATGGACCTGCTTCTTTTAGTTCTTGATTGTTTGCCTTTCAAAATGTAGAACCACATCCATGCTAGAGTTTAGCCAGCTCTTTTGTAAAATTCATGTCTTCATCGATTTCGCATGCGAAGAAAAATGGTAGCATATACTTCTCAAACATCAGCCTCCATATTTTGTTTCTGAACTACATCCAGCAGCTTCAGAAACTAAATGACCTGTCTGCTGATGGTAATCACGCAACAGTATACGCTCGCTTGTCTGATACTTCAAAAAAGTCGGTGTACAAACCGAGAGACCAGGCACGGCCCTAGGGCAAGGCGAGCGAGGCAACCGCCTTCGGCACCGCGCTGCTGACGGAAATAAACTCCTCAATGCAATTTTGGGACCCAGCTTATCGCTTGCTGCTTTGGGCCCCGCACATCCTAGGGCAGTTTCTGCGAGAGACTATCAAAATCGGCAAATGAAGTTGTACAACACAATGGTAATATTCCGGAGTGATCTTTAAGCAACATTACTACTTTTTTTACACAACTTACAAGTGCAACTGTCCAACGCTATCTAACATTCAAATATATTTTCTCATTTACACAAGACGCATGGTATACGTTAGTCACCTTTTATGAAATTGCGATGTATCGCTAAGTACCCCATTGGGACACTCGGATGTATCGCTAAGTACCTCAGTGGGACACTCGGATGTATCGGCAAGTACCCCAGTGGGACACTCGGATGTATCGCTAAGTACACCCAGTGGGACACTCGGATGTATCGCTAAGTACACCCAGTGGGACGCTCGGATGTATCGCTAAGTACCCCAGTGGGACACTCGGATGTATCGCTAAGTACCCCAGTGGGACACTCGGATGTTTCGCATCCTCATGATGCTTTCTAGTAATCAGCTATACACAAAGGTTTCACGTAAGGTAACAATTCGTTATTTTTTAAATAAATTCTTTGATATATTTTAACGTTGCTTGTTTAGGATGTGGAACAATTGGACGTAACTATCTCGATCGACCGATCGATCGATTGATCGATAGATAGATAGATAGACAGACATACAGACAAACAGACAGACAGATAGATAGATTAAAAGTGCTAGATCAAAGTGTATTGCCTATAACTCTTTGAACTTGTATCTGGAAATACAAAATGTATTGAGTCATAAAGGTAAAAGACATGGTGATCTGATGGACACTTACATGGGATCCTGATCTGTTGAACTTCGATTATCCAATCAAATTACAGCGTTCACATTGACGAATGTAAGAACTTTATTTTTCGTTTCAGAAAGATAACTCTTCCAAAGAAAAAGACTTCCTCTATTCTGACAGTTTGCTAAAAATAAATAAATTGGGAATTCTAAAGGTCTCAGAACTTACATCTTTGTCTGTGTCTGTCAGATCTCTTTAACTTGCATCTTTATCTGTGTCTGTCAAATCTCTTTATTGTAAGTAGAATTCGATGGTAACCAGACTGACCATAATTGCTACCACTTTTACAAGTACCTTTTCATTTTGTTATTATTGTTTTCCATCTTCCTCATACAGTGTGTTGTTGTTTCTTGTATTATATTCCATATTGTCATTATTTTAGAATATATTGTGATAATACTTATAAGTATATTCAAGATAATCTTGATAATTCATCATTCTGAAAACAAACTACTATTGAAAAAAATGATTTTAAAATGCAATTATTTGGAAGATAATTCCTTTTAATGAATTTTTTTCTTCACCAAACTATTTGATTAATCTATAACTTGCACCAAGTTTTGAACCCAGATGGCAATCACAACTTGAATGTTTTTTTAAAAATCCACTTGCTTTCGAATACTTTGTTTGGTGCTGTGTTTTTTCTGTGAACCAAACATACAAACAAACATAAAGAAGGAAAATATCTTGCCTTTATACAACATAGTGTCACCTTTCCTACTTGTAAAGACACTTGTAGAGTAAGAGAAGAAACTTTAATTGTATATCCTACATTTTAGAAAAAATTGTTTAATGTAACAAAATTACCATAGGAATTCCTTAGCTATCAACTAATTCCTTTGTTGTACATTTTTCACGAAAAATTAAACTCTTAAATTCTAAAGTCTTTATTAATGTCTGCAATAATGTGGAGGAGTGTCTGATTCAAGGTACTGATACAGGTCATTACCATGTAGCGTATCTAGATTCAAATCCCGCCCGCGACGTTGAAGTCGTAGCTAGATATATTGGCCTCTTTTTACACAAATAAACAGCTTGTCTTGCAGTTTTTTCCCCTTATATACATACCCACTCGTTTTGGAATTGCATTATATTTAGGTGAACATCCGTCGAAAAGAACAATGTCGTCTTACATTCTTATCTGAAGCATTTCGATCAATTTTGAAAACCTCTGTGCCTATGGTTAAGTTGAGAAGTGGAAACTTATAAAGTAGTTATTAGGAGTGTTTAGAGAGAGAGAGAGAGGAGTTAATAACAATTTGCATTCCGTTTTTATGAGGAGTTGTATAATCATTTTTTTAATCAGGTTTTATTACTTTATAGTAAACTTTAAAGCATATCCACTTTGGGTTTGCTTTATTGCCTTTAGTAAGGAGATCGGGGTGAGTGGATCTTGACTAATTAGATAATACATTGTGCACTTTTGGCCTCGTGTCTGGGTTTAAGACCACCTCCTGTGTTTAACTGATTGTGGGTCATCTCAGTGTGTCAAGTCGTTTTGTCTAGTAGTTGCTACCTTGTTTTACCAGGAAGTGAAGGTCTGTGCTTAGGAACACCTTATAATATCTACGTTTGTGCCGTAGAGAAGGAGTTACTGAAGTCCATCCGTTCATTTATATGCCTACTTTGTTAATCATTTCTTAGTTAGCATTGTGTCTTTGGGCAATCAGGTGCTTCACTCTGCAGTAAGGGCCTGACGGTCTTGGCTTAGGACCACATCATGTTCAAAATTGTATGTGAGCAAGGTAGATGGACCATGTTGCCATTTGGTCCAATACATGCCACAATGTGCAGCTGGGCCTGACGGTTTGTGCTTAAGACATCTTTATACTGTCTAATTTTTATATGGTAGGGCAGTGGGTTCTATTTGCATGGAGACTGCTCCCGTGGCCTAGTGGTTAGAGCGTCTGCCTCAGATGCAGGATGTCGCGGGTTCGAACACCGGCCGAGTACAAAAAAAGACATACAACTGGTACTAACAGCTGCCTCGCTTGGCGCTCAGTTAAGATGTTAGTGTTAGGACTGGTCGGCCTGGTGTCAAAATAATGTGACTGGGTGGGATATCATGCTACATATCTGCAGCATGATTCCTCAGTGCAAAACATCACTATTAACTGCCACACTGCAGACATCGTAGCGATATGACTGAAACACTGTTCGAGTTACGTTAACAATCCAAATAACACACACCTACTATATTTGCATGGATATCACTCATTGGACGTTTGCACTATTACGGTATTATTGGTGCGAACACCAGAAGAACAAAATATAATTGCGTTTGTTGATGATGGGATTATTCATATTGGAGGACATTAGTAAATATAATGTTAGCGAATGTTGTACATGCAATATTGAGAGAGAGAGAGAGAGAGAAAGAGAGAGAGAGAGAGAGGTGTGAAAGAAAGGGGATTTTAAAGGGACAAGGGTTGTAATTTAATTCTAATTGAGTTGTGATATATTACATTCCCACATCCAATTGTTAGGAAAGGGTACATTTAATTTGATAGCCTTTCTGAATATTTTAGAATGGGAACGCTCATGCAAACTGTATCAGTGCGGTAACTCATGGTGTCACTCCCATGAACCTCCTTCCTGCACAAAAATTAAATTTTGTTTTTTAGACAGTCATGTGCGGTAACTCATGGTGCCACTCCATAGATCTCCTTCACGTAATCCTACGCGAGCAATTAGAGAGAGATATGCTACAAGCCAACAAGCCCGTTAGACACAAATTTGCTAATAATGTATCAGGAGGCAAGAAACTTCAGGTCCTTAAAAGGGAATTAAACATCACATCTATGCAGACGAAAACCACCCAATACCTCAATTCCGCCCCATGGACACTAATTTACCTAGCATTAACAGGGGATAAATTAGAACCACCCTTAAGTACTAGCAGAAGGAGACAATAGGTATGGTGATACACTCAAATTTATACCGATGTCTCCAAATTGCCAGACACGCTGAGATGACCCACAATCAGTCAAATATAGAAGGTGGTCTTAAACCCACATACGAGGCCCATAGTGCACAATGCATTATCTAATTAGTCAAGATCCACTCACCCCGATCTCCCTACCAAATGCAATAAAGCAAACCCAAAGTGCATATGCATTAAAGTTTACTATAAAGTAATAAAACCTGATTAAAAAAATGATCATACAACTCCTCATAAAAACGGAATGCAAAATGGTATTAACTCCCCTATCTCTAAACACTCTTAATAGCCATTTTCTAAGTTTCCACTTCTCAACTTAACCATAGGCACAGAGGTTTTGAAAATTGATCGAAATACTTCAGAGAAGAATGGAAGACGACAGTTTTCTTTTCGACGGATGTTCACCTGAATATAATGCAAATCAAACACTCTTGGTTTATCATTCTGTAACCAACCAATCAAACACTCTTGGTTTATCATTCTGTAACCAACCAATCAAACACTCTTGGTTTATCATTCTGTAACCAACCAAAATGTCTTCAGATCATTCTTTTCTTAAATGTAGCATTTTAATATCTTGATGAAACATACAACTTCCGTTTATGCTGAATCGAAAATGCAGTGCGCAACAATGTTGTATGTTGTTAATTTTCTCTCCAGTGAGTGAACATCCCTTGCTCTTAGTCAACTCATATGTGTGGGCGTATATTCTTGGCACACTAGTCCATGATATCATCTGTTGATACACACAGTTCTTTTATTGATTGACTATATATTTGGGGCGCCTGAAGGCCGAATAGTCTAAGACGCTCTCTTTTAGAGATCACTAATACATGTCACCCGTGCACGGATGAGTTCTAGTCTCGGCTCGACCATCATTTGAAGTTTTACCAATAGCTTATATTGGGTCAGTAGGTCTTTTCGGGATTTTTTTTCGATTCTTCCTCCACCAGACATACTGACCATAAAATGGCCTTTTAAGAGCTAAAAAATGGTGTTTAATCTTACATAACCAAAACAAACATGGCTATATTTTTCAGTTATGTCGATCACCAGTGATGTGTGTGTGTGTGTGTGTGTGTGTGTGATTTGGATTTTTAACGTAGGCTTAACAATGTTTCAGTCATATCGCTATGATGTCTGCAGTGTGACAGTTTATAGTGATGTCTAGCACTGGGACATCATGCTGCAGACATGTAGCATATGTCCCACCCAGTCACATTATCCTGACACCATGCTGACTAGTCCTAAGACTAACGTCTTAATGCTGAACACCAAGCGAGGCAGCTCTTAGTACCAGGGTTATAAGTCTTTGGTATGACTCGGCCGTGGATCGAACCCACGACCTCTCGCAGATCACCAGTGTTATAAAACGGGCTGTTTTAATTATTCTTCTGTCTAAAGCACCCAATGTCTTCACAAATAATTACGCTGTATCACGGTATAAACTGACTCACCCAAGGTCGTCAAATATCACACAAAAAACAAAAACAATCAATATTTAACTCAAAAACTAGAAATGGCAATACAATATACAAAAGTAAATCGAAAAATAAGTTTAAATTCTTTCACCACGTATGACCTTTTTGACACACCATAGATTACACTGGAGAAAAGCAGGAGGGCATATACATGTATATTATATATGTGTAAAACGCTCTCTCTCTTTGTTACGCTGCACTTCGTTAAAATTCACGATTAGTGACCATTATGACATACAACAGATATAACAGAATGACATTCTTATAAAGTAGGTTATTTCTAGTGCATCTTGCTGGATCTAGTTTTGATCTATTAACGATTTTCTTCTTTTAAATCACTTTTTGCCTTGCGGGAGAGACCATTTCATACACGCTAGCGGCAACGCATCCTACACCTACAAAGTAGTTCTCAAATTCGCTTGGAAAATGAACACGTGTACCGTTTACAGAGAAATATAATACATTTCGATGATATGTAACAGTCTGCATTATCTTTAGAACGGAATTATGATTGTATGACTGCTAGAAGATATAAAGTATTGTGAACAGACGGATACGAAACAAGTCAAATGTAAACAATGGAATAACTCAGGCAGGGAAGATCAATGTCGCACACGTTTCAGAAAATATCTTAGCTAACCACACTACCGACCACAGCTGTACTGCCTATATGAAAACATTGATGACCATCGGGTTATATATATATGCATGAAATAGAGCTCGCATCCATTGAATTGTAATGACTGAAAAGTAGAGCTGTTTGGTAGCCTCCATTACATTGCATGGTGTTGTTTGCCACACGAGGTGTTTGAGCAGCAGGGAGGGCGAACAGACCGAAACTAAAAGTAGAATAAATAGATAAAAACAGGTTCACAAATACAGGAGGGCCAAACACACAAAAAACAGTTCCCTGGCGATGCTAGCATCGCTCGCGGGGTCCGTCATTGAAAAATCCATGATCGGCCCCCGCTGTGAGAAATCTTCGAGTTTCCAAGGAAACATTTTTATGTTAACGGAATTAAATCGTAAACAAATAAATAATGGCAAATATCGAAGAAGCACTCACAACTAGATTGGCACGACAACGACTAGCCGCGATTAAAAAATTTCTTCCGGTTCGTGATTCCGTTAGAGAAAAATTAAAAGCAAGACAAGAAGCGCGAGTTGAGTTTGCAACATCTGCGGAGGAATTATTTAAGCCTATTACAGCAGCTACTGGTGAAGTCAAAACTGCAATTGTAGGAAAACCTGATCTTGCTGACCCTACCAAATCAAAACGAGGGTTACTTCAAGCAATAGAAGAACTTAAACAGCAGCAGGAAGATGCAGGTGCTGTAGCTGATCCAGGTGCCGCCGGAGTAGTGACAGTTGCTAAGAAAACATTTATTGATAAATTTACCGAAGATGGTATTACTAAAATAAGAAATATTCCGCTTACTAACGTAGATGAACTTAGGGAATTTTCTACTTGGATTGTCTTAAATTATCCTAACCGGCAAGATTTTCTAAAACCAGGAGCTGCCTCGGGTATGACTCAGGGAGAGTGGCGGGATTATGTTTATAAAGTAAACCGAGGCATTTCTCGAATAGCTAACATTGATGATACCTATAATTTTATAAAAACTGGCGTAATTGGGTTTAATAAGGAACTAAGAGACCAACGAAAGAGGGAAAATGAAATGAAAAAGCAGGCAAAAATACAGGAAAGGGAAATGAAAAAGCAGGCAAAAATACCGGCGAAGAAAACACAAGCTCTAGAACAGCAAATGACACTGTCCGATCCAGTGTCTGAATTTTTATCGCCTGAACAAATGGGCGCTAGCGCTCCCGATGACGATGATGATTTTACCACTTCTGTTTCGTCGCCGCCGCAAACTCAGTCGTCGTCTCTCGACGCAGCAATAGGAGAATTAATCATGAAAAGAGATAAACTGGTAAGGGAACAGTTCGATCTTTTAATAAATAAACAAAAAACAGAGAAACTGGACAAAAGAAATAAGAAAAATAAGGCTGAGCACAAAGCCGCAATTACTGCATATGATGAAAATAAAAGAGAAATTAACGCAATAAAAGAAAAAATTTATGAATTAGAACAACAAGAAAAAGAGAAAACAGGCAGCGGATACGACCACATCTGTCCTGATAGCGTCGTCAACGATGTGTCCAGACTAGAAGTTCTCATCGGAGGAAGACGTGCCGGAAACAACTCTCCGGAAATAATAAACGAAGCCGCAGATATCTGTCAACGACTATTTCAGCGTGGTCTTATGGATATAAGTACATACCGGGGGCTCATTGATGAACTCGCGGATGGTTACTACAGCGACTAGTAAATTTAGTTAGAGAAACAATAATTAAATAAAATGATACTACACGATTCTTTTCGCAGACCAAGAAGTGTCAGAGTAGTAAACTCACGATTACCAGTATACGAGGTTGTTTACGGAGATGGAGTCGGTGATGTTGTTAGGGATTTAGTCACAAGAATCGCTCCGAAAGCTGGACCGTTAGCAAAACAATTCGCGATGAAAGCCGCTGATGTTGTCAAGGATAAAGCCATTGGCACTGTTGGTAGTCTTGCCGGAAAAGCATTTCAATCAATCAAGGATCGACTAGCACAGCTGATACAAAAAAAAACCCCAGTCAAGAGTTTCGCGCCAGTAAAACTACCATCCACTGAAGCTATGCCGGCAAATGTTAGTAGCGTAGTAAATAAGGCCGTAAATCAGAAATTAGCTGAGATCGCAACAGCGGGAATTACCTCCAAAGCGTTGCAAGATAGTGTAACTGCTAATTTGATAGCTGGTAGTGGTTTCCGGTGACGATAACATTTTAATTAGACCATCACAAATAATAATAATGTTTGCACGAAAATCCAATGACGCGTTTGATATGTCCAAACCAGTACTTAAAGATGATTCTGTACGTGATTTTCAATATTATTCTTATGAAGCACGTAATCCTAACCAACGGGGAAGAATTGAACTACAGGTCCAGGATACAAGTAGATACTTCTTGCCCGCTGAGGCCTTCATCGAAGTTGAAGGTAGGCTTTTAAAGAATGATAACACTAACTACGGAATCGGCGACCGAGTTGGATTTGTTAACAACGGCATCATGGCGTTATTTAAATCCGCTATTTATATGATAGATGGAAAAGAAATTGAAACAATTCATGATAACGTCGACGTTGCCACAACAATTCTCGGGTTGGCGAGATACTCGGATGATTACACCAGATCAGCCGGACCATCAATGATGTTTGCAAAGGATATAACCGACCACCCCGAGAACAGGAATGTAACAATGAATGCTGGTAATACCGAAGTTGCATCGATGAACGAAAATTTTAATTTGGGTTTTGCAACACGTAGATCGATGTTAAGTGGAGATGAAGAGTTCTCAGGTGTGATTCCATTGTCTCACATCTTTGGATTCTGCAGAGATGTCCATAAGGTCATATTCGGTGCCAAACACACAGTTGTACTTGTGCGAAAACCTGATGATAATGACGCTATCTGGCGAGATGCTGCTGTTGCCCCTGGTCAGGTAATACTAACTAAACTGTGGTTGTGGATGCCAGTGTTGTCTCCGTCAATCACCGAAGAACAACGACTGTTGTCTTTCATGGACACGGGCGGTAAATCACTGCTATCCTGGAAAACAACAACCACAGACGTTATTCAGAGTGATAATGGTGGGTTGTTTACATGGCATATATCATCGCAACAAGGAGTATCAGCACCACGACATATTTTCATTGCATTTCAACTCCGTGATAGAATAGGTAGCCAGGAAAGAAATCCAATGGTATTTGATACACTTGGAGTTTCTGAAGTTTCGTTGAGAATAAATGGGCATCAGGAGCCATCTGAGGATATATTAATAGATTTCGAACATCATCGTGTCGCACGCGCGTATCATCGTCTGATGTCATTTATGGGGCGCGACCTTAATGTAGACACTGGCCTGCAAATATCACAGCGAGACTTTATGAGTTTATATCCGATTTATTACTTTTCGCTGGAACATCTTGATCTGGTTAAACAATCTGTTGTCGACCTACATTTCCGAGCTCGTGTAGGTGTTCCTGCTGGTGGTTACAGAGTGATTGCTGTCATACTCTCCGATAAAGCAATGCTGCTTGAAGGTGTTGGCGGACGAATGAGGGTCATCGACGCTCCAATCGAGAATATGTAACCTAATTAAATTCAGTCTTTGAAATATAATGTCATACAGTCATGTTAATGTCACCTTGACTTCCGGTCAAACGAAGAAATTGCAATCGAAGAACGCAAGCACGTGCGGGACATCAATAACACTAAAACGAGATCAACTTGTTGGTGGTCCAGACAAGCTGTCGTTGACTAATACTCAGATTAAACATTTTAATAAGGCACTAACAGCAAAAACCGGTGTCCGACTTAATTTCTCTGCTGCAGCTATCAAGGACATGACTAAAACCGGCGGAATATTTCCTCTTCTCGCAGCAATACCGGCGTTGATTGCCGCGGCAGCACCAGCCGTAGCAAAAGCAGCAGCACTCGGTGCAGTTGGAACAGCGGCCGGAATGGCACTTAAAAAGGCAACCGGAAATGGATACAAAAAAAAGGGACGCGGTCTAAGACTACCAGGAACTCCGGCATCATGGTACCCAAAACGGGTTTAAAAACGCTTCGTGAGACGCAGTCTCCAATGAGCAATTTTGATTTATTAGATGCTGTTAAAAAATTGCGTATAAAACATTTCAGAGGTGTATTCATGCGAGATCAATTACCGCAACGACCAAATAATCCAGAAACTGGCATTATCAATCTCGACAACAAAGACGGTCCTGGAACTCACTGGGTTGCTTACGCGATCGATCCACGTGGAATTATCTATTTTGATTCGTACGGTTTAGCACCGCCAGTTGAGTTTCTCAGGTATGTCCGCAGATTTTATAATGTTCCAGTGTGGCAGTCGACGCTACCAACACAAACATTAGTTGATCCGCCCATTTGTGGGAACGAGGTTTTAAATGTTCTTGATGCGATCTCAAAAAATCTAGCAACGTCTCCGCATCGAGTAGTGCATGAATATACCGCATCGAGAAATGCTTAGCATTTTCATGCTCGCATTTAAAAAACAGCAATAACAAATAATGGTAGATATTTACGGAAGACCTTTCACAAGAAAAGTCAAACCAAGCACGGATGTTGATCTCTCAAAATATGCGACCCGAGATGAAGTCGATAATCTTTTGAATATAGCTGGAGTTGACCCAGATGAAGTTGCTATTTTCCAAGACAAGCAAGGAAAACTAAGAACGAGCAACATTAAGTGGAATGATATAATTCGCAGAGTTCTTGGAGCTACCAAGGATAACTTCGTCGCATTTAGTGATGGCGGCCGGATCAAGGACTCGAATATATCAATCGCAAGCATCAAAGACAGTATTGATAAAGGTGTTGACAAGTGCGTGAAAAAAGACGGTGACACGATGACAGGCGAACTCAGCATGAACGGCAACAAAATAACCGTTTTAAAAAATCCGGAAGGTCTCGAAGATGCCGCAAATAAACAATACGTCGACGCGCAGTACCAACACGTTGCTGGCCTAATCATCGACAGAGTAACAAAATCCGGCGACGTAATGACCGGCGAACTCAGCATGAGCGGCAACAAAATAACCGCGTTAGCGAATCCCGAATCCGACCAGGATGCGTCAAACAAACAATATGTGGACATCATCAACGGTAAACTAAATACGCTGCGGTCAGAGTATGATGTTCACGTGAACGGGTTTAAAAGACTCCAAAGAAACTTCGCAAAAACTGATGAGTCCGTGGATAAGTTCTTTGGGTCTCCTCCAGTCGTCGGTGTAAACCTCGCTGATATCAAGACCGACATTAACACGATCAAACAAACACAGCAGGATATCGTATCGGGTATTCCTAATATCGTTAACAAAACCAGTTTGATTAAAGTTCCCACTGGAGTTACTCCCGGGCATATCACCAACATCGTATTCACGGTATCATCGGGATTCGCAACATGGTCACAAGAAAATAACACTATCAAATATACAGCAACAGCCACCGGTGTTTACAGGTTGTCTGTGTTTTCAGCCGCTAAATTTGAAATCTTCACAACATATCCTTGGAGACATTCCACCGATAGGTATTCGGGGGTTTAACTATAATACTAAACAGCGGAACCGAGGAAACATTTATGCTTGTAGCCGACGACAAGGAATTAACATCAACATCTTACTGGTGGTGTTTGGAATTCGTCGCTGCAACGCCTCAATTGGTTACGTAATTGAAAATTACCAGTAATTGAAATCGCCAGCGATTTTAAATAATATGTCAACGTTGAAATCCGAAGGATTTCCAGATGCTCAACAATATCGATACAATCAAGTTCGTGAGTGGCAATCTGAGTTAAAAACTGTCATCGAAGTAACCAGTCAAAAAGTAAAAAAATACCGCAGACGCATAACAGTGCTGGATATTATGGTTTATTCAGTATCTGCCGTTGTTGCATCCGCGGGGGTAATACTATCAGCGGTCACTCCGGTAACAGCAGTAGTCGCTGCCACGATCTCTGTTTGTGCGACCACAACCACGGCAGGAGTTTTCGGCATCATAGCAAAAAAAATATCCTCGTGTGCTAACACAAAATTACACGATTACACGACAAAATTAAATACAGCCACGACCGCATATCAGAAATTATCATCGCTGATATCATCATCGTTAGACGCGCAATCCAGCGATGCTGCGTTGATATCAGATTCTGAATTCAAACTAATGTCAGATGCGTACAATGACTATTTGAAAACTAAACAAATAAATAATGTCAATAGAACTGCTTCAACAAATAGTCACAAACACAACGCCGGTAAGGACCACAATGATCTCAGTGTCCTCGACGACACCAGAATTCGGTATTAATTTTCGAACTCCAATTCGGGTGAACGAAATCGCGTTGGCAAAGCTCAGCGTGTATCACAGCTGGCCCAATATCAGGTCGGCATCATTTGGCGGTCAGCAGCCGAATAATTCGTTTGTGTTCGGGAGACCCAGCGCGGACCCACAACAACGTGAACTTGAATGGGATACAATTACGCTACCCACTGGGAGTTATCAGATCGAAGAAATCAACAATGAGATACAACGCCAAATAAAACGAATCACCGGCAAGGAAGCCAAAATATCTATAACAGCTCATGAACCAACGCTGTCTGCGGTCATTGAAATCTCAACACCGGGATACGCCGTGGATATTTATAGCAGCTCTCTTCGAACAGTATTAGGATGGCCACAAAAACGACCCGAACCTGAACCGGGCCCACCACCACCCCAAAAATCAGATTTCGAGACCGTTAAGCAAGACCCACACGACCTCGTCGGGGATTATTTATTATTTGCAGATAAATTAATATCCGGAGAAGCCTGGGTTTCAACATCACCTAGAATTCCCGTAGATATAATAGAGGCAGCTTTCACGGGCGGGGAATACCGTCAATACCGGCCAGAAGATATTGAAGTTCATTTTTTTAATCCGATCAAACAAGCGCATGACCAACAGCTAAAACTGTTGCGAGTATATTTTCAAGATTATATTTCTGATATAACAAGTGGAACTGCAAGCAGTTCGGGAACTGGAAACGCTAGCGTTTCTACAAGCAGTTCTCGCGATAAAATTATCACAGCCATAGAAAAACTAAACAAACTCGCATCCGCGATGGAAATTATAAATCAAAAAATAATTCAGCATCTACTGAATCTCAAGGGCGATTACGGAAACGAAAAAAGATCGAATTTTGCATCCCAATTTGGTATTCCCGTGGAGAAGATTTCAGATTTTACACTTCCCGGATATAACGCGCGCACGCTACGAAAATCAGTCCAGGATCTCATCGAGGAATCCTACAAAGATATCACTGACGCGTACTCGCGAACACTACCACAACCTGTTATTTTAAGACACGACAACAGTACAGCATCCGATGGCAGACACATCTCCGTCGGGATCGTAAATATCACAGATGTTATCGCGGTCAATCTTGTATGTGACGTCATCGATGGCAGTTACAGCGCTAGCGCTGACACAACGACGGCGACGCAGGGGTTTATCCTGTATACGTTCACACCAAAAGACCCCCCTGGTTTTCTGATTGTGCAAGAACCAATCAATCCCGTCTATCTACGGTGTAATAATCCGTGGTTGTCAACGATAAATTTCAAACTCACCGACCAACGGGGAAATTTGTTGGACCTGCGTGGCGAGACAATCTCGGTACACTTACTGGTGAAATCCTGAAAATGCGCAAAGCACATTTTGGAAATGCATAGCGTTTCTCTGGCGATGCTAGCATCGCTCACGCATTTAAAAAAAAACGGTTGTATATAATGTGTGAATACATTCACGCACGAGTTCATATTCATGATAAGCAAATTCTTTACGAGGCAATAAAAACCGCATTTGGAAACGCTAGCGTTTCTGGAAACTCAAAGAGTCAGCCCCCAGAACAGTATTTCCCCGTTAAAATAATCGTTGACGTGTATGGCAACGAAGACTTCTTGTTAACTCCGTCACAATTGACGCAGTTACAGCAAAATCATATGATCACAGCTTGGTGTCAACGAGAACAGATTATGAACTATTCTCATTGTTGTATTGATGCGCCCGCGCTCGAGCTAATCCTGAAAATGTAAAACATTTCTGAAAATGTAAAACATTTCGAAAACTCTTTGAGTTTCACACTCTGAAATTGGCGATGCAAAGCATTTCTCTGGCGATGCTAGCATGAGAAACTCAAAGAGTTTCCAAGGGCAAAAAAAAATGTATTATTTTTTTTTTACCGTGAAAATGTACAAAGCGTGAGACACTTTCAGTGTGTGTGAAACGCATAGCGTTTTCCACTCAAAGAGTTTTTGGCGATGCTAGCATCGCTCACGCATAGCGTTTCCACGCACTTATACTTGGCGAGTCTAGCATCGCTCATCGACGGAGTCACAAACACTAGTACCCGCTTCCGTGTCAGAACTCGAAGAGTTTTCGAAACTCGAAGAGTTTTCGGAAGTGTTAGCGTTTCCAAGATTCTTTATGTGACCTTGTAGCCGTCGTACCCTGGTGTTGATTAATTTTCGAGTCTCATATTGTTGTGACAATCCAAGCCTGATCTTCTCAACTGCGCCGCACAGTGGAACGAATTCAGATACCTGATCGTCAGTTATCGACGCAAGTGACCCGTAAACGTAATTCTGTATATTTTTAATGAACCTATAACACGCGGCGAGATTGTTCTTGCCGGCGCGCTCATTCAACGATTCAAAATCTGACATAATTGTTTCAGCGTTTAGTAAAATATTAAAACCACGCTGTTGCAATTTTTCGAGTTCAACAATTATGACATTTATGTTTTCGTGATTCATATTATTATATTTTTTATATTTTTAAATTGCATGAGAGTGTTTACGAGTTATCGTCGAGGATAAGCTGTATGTAGGAAAATGAAATATATTGTTTGAGCTTTTTTGAAAATGCTGTTTTGTAGATCCCATTTGCGACTCGTTGTACCGAAGGTTGACAAATACCGAAATATTTGCCAGCTGCGGCCATTGATTGAAATATCATTTCTTGGCCCGTCTCTGTATTTCGAGACTTAACAGCCCGTTTTCCAACTGTTTTACAATGACCTGTGTTACCCAGTAAGCAGTTCTTGCGTTGCGTGACCATCCGAAGATTGTTTATGGCATTATTGGTCGGATTCCCGTCAACGTGGTCAACGACAAGACCCTTAGGGATCAATCCATGGAAACATTCATAGACGAAACGATGACAGAGATAATCTTTTCCTCCAGCATGGAATTTTAGATAACCGGTATTGGATACAACACCGATTGGTTTCCGTCGCCGGCAGTGTCTGACTGTACCATCGTGTGACGCTTCATAATTTGGAATAGTTGGATGTGGAACAAATTCTTGTTCGGGAACAAATTCTTGATTCATTATACTATAAGCAAATCATTTGTCTAATTCATAATTTGTCTGAAAACTTATTTATGTAATCACGCTCAGAGAGAGTGTTCGAGGCTGGATATTTTTTATCATAATACCGTTTTAGTTCTCGATAGCGTTTTCCGCCACACGCTGAACATAATTGCGTTTTTCTCGTACTCCAATGCCGCATCTGATACACGGTATCGGTCCTAGACTCCCGCCGCGGACCTGTTGAGCATGTTGTCCACAGTATTCGCCTCTGCAACGTCTGTTACACGGCGCTGATGAATTTAGTTTGATCCACTTGCATGAGAAACTCTTTGAGTTTCCGTTCATTATATATAATATATTTGTCTATTTAAATATTTGTCTTAATTATAATAATGAGTTTTGAAAGACTATCCAGAATAAAACCCGCAGGCGGTCGATTCGATCTTGACCGGTTAACCACTGATCGTCGACGAAGAGAGTTGGCAACGGTAATTGGTGTTATCAAGGATGCCAAAGAAGAGTTTCGTCGTGATGGTGCCGCACACACGTGGTCTTCGTATAAAATTATCCCCGGCGATGCTAGCATCGCTCATCGAAGAGTTTCCCGTGAAAACTCCTTGAGTTTCATCATTGATGGTACCATCAACGATACAGTCGCGCGTAATATAATTGAGTATCTCGACGATAGAAGATATTTCGTGCAGATAAAATTTATTGTTGGAGTCGACGACGAGGGAACCCGAAAGTGGATTATCAGAGACAAACTAGACCCTGTTCTTGATGCCAGGCGGGGGAAAACCGTTCTGTTAAGTAAAGACTCAAACCCGGGAGTACTTGTTGGGATTGATAAACCGTATTATGCCAGAGCGTATCCTGTGACCGCGGTCGTTTATGGAATTTATCCGATAAAGAAACCAAGTGTCGATAAACTCGCCCCGATGAGGGTGTCGCTGACAGAGTCAAGGATGAATTGTGTAGCTGAGCGAGTAATGGAACATTTTAAAAATGCAATGCGAGGAAACGGCCTAACACCGCTAAGACAAACTAAAATAACAGCGTGGGCGACACGAGTAGCGGATAAAGGAGCGTCAATAAATGATGTTGCTGAGCTAGAGCGATTACTAAAATTTCCTATAACGGTTTCATCGTTAACCGGTGAGGTATTGTATGCGTGTAAATATGATTCCCGTGGAGCACCAATAACTATTATCGATCATAACAGTCACGCCTGGTCTGTCTCGGTTAGGATATTCCCGCGAGACCGTGTTGTGAAGTATTATCCGGAATTGCCGAGCGGAACCGCTAACGGGGAGAGTGCGAGGCACTCCATGTTTGATTTTATTTATCAGATAAGTAAAACCGATCCGGTGTCTGTGTGGTTATTCAGAAGTAGCGAAGATGGAGAATATGATCAGTTTGTGAGACCCGACGGGGAAATATACAGAACAACGGCGTTACAGCAGGAAATGAAAAAACTCGCAGAAAAATATCATGCGACGGACATTGATACGTTACTGACACACTGTTTTACTGTCCCCGGTGTTGCCGCACATGTAGCCCGGGAACGAAATTCATGGAGACCAACTCCGAAAAGTTTTCTTGGGGATATCCAACAGAGCTGTGTCGAATACGGACACGGCGGTTTGTGGAATACTCGATATGATCACCGCGGTATGATATCCGTCGACATGACGGCGTGTTATCCAGGAAGTTTCCTTGGGCGTGGAGAATGCAGCGAATATTTTAAACGGTTTGGCCACGTTACAAACTCGATGACAAGAGTTGCTGTAAACGGACCATTGCCTGATTTTGACCTGACAGGATTTGCTTGTGTGTCGTCGTTTAAATTCGCTAAGGATTTACATCCTGTGTGTTATGTTTGGTTTGGCAGACATTTCGTTGAGAAGCGATGGGCACCGATAGTGTTATTGCGATACATGCTTGACAGTCGAATACTGTTGTCGCTGACGGTCAGCGAAGCGATTATATGTTATTGTCGTCAAACCGAAGTTTGGTTGCCAACTCCAACGCGGGTTACGTTAGAAGAAGTCATCGAAGATTGGTCACGAGAATATCCAGAAACTTCTATCGACGATATTATCAAGAAAGCTCCTGAAGTACTTAAAAGCAAACTTGGAAATGATGAAAGCACAGCAAAAGATCTAGGACGAAGAATAATAGGGAAATTCACTCAAGGTGGAGCGTATGATCATAAACAACATCACAGTCGATTAATCATGGACAAGACTGAATTGGATCTTGTTGTTGCTGATGCAGCCACGAACAACATGTTCTGTAATCGCGAAGATGTGTTTCTGTCAAACGGGGAAAAATTAGGGACTGTTTTTAGTTATATCGACGGAGAATCATCTCAGTACACACATTTGAGATCTTCGATGCTAGCTTATGTATCCATAAATTTGTTGTCGATGATTAATAGATTCCCTGTTATCGCAGTGAGAGTTGCAACGGATTCATTTTATATCGATAAAAAACACTCAGCGCTGTTGGATAATGTTATATCGGATGATCCATCGTGGGGCTCGTGGAGAATAAAGAATGAAATGTTACAAGGATATTGTGAATCAGCTGACGTTGAAATTAAGGATGAGTATCGCAGCGCAGAAATGTCTTCGTCGGGGACAACTTCGTTGTTGCCGCCGGTGCACGATCCTGTTACAAGACACAAAACAGTTTATCTGAACGGGCCTGGTGGTTCTGGTAAGACAACTCGGGCGATTGAATTATTTCGCGGTTCTGACTTGGTCGTGCTGACTCCCACACACAGACTTGCCAGGGAGATGAGACAACGGGATGTTAACGCGTGCACGTATCACAGTTTTTTCAAATACAGCGGCGGCACGTGGACACCTGAACGAATGGGTACGAAATATATTCCCGAGAAAATAATCTGGGATGAGATAGACACTGTGCCGTTAGATATATTAAAACAGTTTCTGGATTGGCTGCTAAAAAAAAATACCGCAGTGGTGATGTGCGGCGATCATGGTCAACCACCCCCATTTACAGGTGAATCTCCACACACGTGGCTGAAAACTTTTGTAGATTATTATGAGGAAATAACTAACGATCACAGATCACTCGATGAAACGCTGAAAGAGTTTAAGGCGTTGATCAGGCTACAAACCAATAAAGTCCAGTGTGAGATAATGCGTAAAATAATTCCAGAGACGGAGCTGAGCGACTTTTGGGAAACGTGGAAACCAGGTGATTTAATTGTGGCAAGTAGAAAGATAGTCAGGGACACGCTTCAGCAGCAGTTATTTCAGTTACATCAGAAGAAATTTCCCATGCTGGCAGTGCCGTTGTGTTATAGACCAGCTGATACGCGATTGCAGAATATTGACGTTGATATTCCAGGAAAATCGGAAAAACAAAATTTAGTATTAAATGATATTGTTATCGTTGATGTTGATGCTGTTGAACAGGCACTGAAAATGAGCAAATCCCCGTGGACGCTAGGATACGCTATGACCATCCACAGTTCGCAGGGACTAACTATTTCAGATACAACAGTTTGGATTGTTGATGATCGCATCGAGTGGTCAAATTTAGTTTATTTAGCCGTGTCAAGAGTAAGAAGGATAGCTCAGTTACAAAGAATTGTATTAGATGATGTTATCAACGACAGCATCAACAGATCAATCGCTGATGATACAATAAGAAAGAAATTAGCCGGTTACAAACAGAGCGACAAAAAAAATGGCAGAGAGTTTGATCTCGACGAAGCATTTATTATACAATTACAACAACAGCAGAATAATCACTGCGCGAGTTGTAATTGTTTATTGCTGTGGCAGTATTCGAAAAATAATCCAAGGCAATTTACCGTAGATAGAATAGATAGTAATCGCGGTCATACGCGTGAAAATGTAATGCTGACCTGTCTTGAGTGTAATCGACGCAGAGGTGTTGCTGCAGTTATTTAAGTGATCGAGGTGGTAATTGTGTATCCGTGGGAATCACCTGAAGTTGCTCGCGTGTGAATCCACGCTGAGGAGCAGTTGAATCTAATCTGTAGATTGCGTTTCTCCCAGTTGATCTGGTTATGCTGGATATCTTATGTGTAGTAACACTCCATGTGGGATCGGTTGCTCTTTTTTTTCCTCCTTCTAGTTCGCCTGGTTCGTATAAATACCTAACGGTGACATTACCCAGCAGTGGGAACGCTAGCGTCCGTGGCTGCGTTGAAATATGTCCACGTTCGACGCCGGGTATATATTTTTTTGTGATTGCATTTACAGGTCTCATGTTTGTTGTTCTGGTAATTTCATTATTCAGCGCGGCTATCACGTTTGGCAGTCTTGCAACCCATTCACGAGATCTCGTATCGTAAATGAATTCCCTCGCGTACTGGTATCCGAATAATCTCTCAGCGAGTGTTCTATTAAATCGCTCAACAATTGCCTGATCCCGATGAATTTCAGTATGCCCTCGTCGTATGATAACGTTATGCTGCTTTGTCAGTGATGATACCGCGCCCTGAAATTCTTTACCAGGATCAACTTGTAATAATCGGGGCCAGCTTAGAGGTCCTCGTTGATAAATTCGTTTAAACGCAGAGGCGACTTCGGACGCTGTTTTAGTCGCTAACGGTTCTGCTTCTTTGTATCTACTAGCAACATCAACTACTGTTAGCGCATATTTGTATGTTTTTCTACGGACAGTATCATGAGGCAGGAATAGTATGTCAGCCTGATGAACTTCATTGGGGGTACTAACATCAAAATGTGCAAAATTGATTTGTCGAGGTGGTGGTAGGTAGATTTGCCATATTGCTTGTTTTGACAGCCATTTTTTGGCAACCTTGCGTGTTACTTTTGCTGCGCTGGCGAGTTTATTAATTGCTGAGTTACCTCTCCAGTATCCGGCCGGGGAATAATAAATCGCTTCCAATTTTATTTAATTATCCAGCGCCTAATACTAATTTAGATTTCATCGCTGATCTTACTAACCAATTAGCGAGTGACTCCTTAAATGATTTATTTTTTATGGAGCTTAGTGCATGAATTAATTTCACATCCGCGATATGCCTGTCTTGTAGATCTTTACTTCGATAAGCAACATCATGTATGTGACACGCTGCGTCGATAGCGTTTATCGGATACTCTCCCGGTTTTGGTTTAGATTGTTCATCAAGTCTGATATCTAGTCGGGTCCCTGGACCGCAGTAATTGTATCCCGGAAGATGTTTTTCTCCGGGATATTTAGCCCAAGGGGTACCTGGAAGTCGTCCGAGGGTTGCTGCGATGTCACCTCCGCTGACTTTGTCAGGCTTTTTTTTTGAAATCTAAATTTTTTTGTGCCACATCGCGCACACTTACCAGAGAGTGCTTGTCTGTTATTTTTTGTTGTAATGGTTGTTATGTCGTTTGTAGGGGTTCGTGCCTTGCACTTTACACAATATAAATCCATAATTATTATTCCTTATATACAAATGGAGATCACTGATTTTTCTGCGACGCGAAGGAAAGAACCAGTCAAGCATAATTCCGTGCTACCAAATTCTATCAGAATGATCATCATAGGACCGTCAGGATCAGGTAAAACGCAACTGCTACTGAACATGATAATGAAGTGGATGAAATGGGACAAACTATACTTGATAGCTCCGTCTGTGGATGATCAACGTTGTTATGATGTTATAAAAGATTTTAATGAGAGTGCAAAAGCGCTGAGTGAAGACGGCGACGAAGTAGTTGAATTTATCACTGATATCGAAGAAGCTCCCAGCGTTGAAGACCTTAACGGGGAAATAAATAACCTAGTAGTGTATGATGATGTGATGCTGGACAAGCAAAAAAATCCTGCAAGAATATTTTCACGAGGTCGTCATAAAAACACTGATGTGATTTATGTTACTCAACGTTACACACAAATACCAAAAGTAATCAGGGATAACTGTAATCTTCTTGCTGTGTTTAATGGAGTTGATGTTCACACGTTGAGAAATATTCATCAAACCTGGTGTAGCGGCGATATGGATATTAATAAGTTTAAGAATTTCTTTAGTCGCGCTCAAAGAAACCCGCACGGATTTGTGACAATAAATTTACACGACCCACGGACACGATACCGTATCGGACTTGATACATTGTATGGTTAACATAAAAATGTTTCCTTGGAAACTCGAAGATTTCTCACAGCGGGGGCCGATCATGGATTTTTCAATGACGGACCCCGCGAGCGATGCTAGCATCGCCAGGGAACTGTTTTTTGTGTGTTTGGCCCTCCTGTATTTGTGAACCTGTTTTTATCTATTTATTCTACTTTTAGTTTCGGTCTGTTCGCCCTCCCTGCTGCTGTTTGTAATATCTTAATGTGTATGCAAAATATTAGACTCGTTGCGCCTTGTTTAGTCTTCATGCAACACGATAATTGTAATGCAGTCGCGCAATTCTGTATGAGCGTAGTTATCTTTTGCGCCTGAAATGCAAAATAAAATTGCCTTGTTTAGCTATACAACTTTTCCACAAATAGCAGTAATTGCATATTCCAATGACAGTTTTTAAAGTATATAACATAATGATGTATTTCATAATGTCTTTGAATGAGCTCATAGAAATCCAAAGTAATATATTAATCCAAACGTCAAAGAGTACTTTAGTAATTCCAATGAGTAGTTTAAATAAAAAATTCACTTCGAATTTGTTTTGCTCATATCAGTTATTGTACTTAGTATATTTGCCTTCATCTTATTGTCTGTTGTTAAAAACGTTTTCATTATTCATTTTTATGATGGTTGCTTTAAAAGATATAATGTTGATCATATGCAATTGATATGTTATGCAATGTTACACGCAAATATTATAAATTATCTTCAGCATTGCTTTGTAAAAACTACTGTTGATTCACGTTGATTTAATACATTCAGCAAGGTGATCTCATTATCAACACATACGGCTTGTCGAGCAGTCGATGACGCCTTCCAGGTGTACGTCAAGAAGGGACAGATATATCAGTTTATCATTGATACCTATCAGATTTAGATTTATATCACCAATAATTCCGTATAAATTATTTCGTATATCAGACGTCATTACTCTATCATGTACCTCTCAGACATATGTACGCAGACAATCACACGACAGAGTGATATAATCTATCTCTCTTTCACACACACACTTACACACATACATATGTCTGTATTTAATGTTGTGACCACAGCAGAAAATAGGCAAGTAGTTTTAAAAATTTGATACTGTTTTCACCTGGGTTTTGTAGTTCATTTTATAGCTTGACTTGAATTGCTATATGCCAAATTCATACATAGCTTGCTGAAACATTCTTGACATGAAAGTGACACTTAATGAGATTGGACAGATTTGGGAATTGTGTAACAAGAATTTACTATCGTTTTAGTTTTAATATTCCTAAAATGAATTGCCTCAGGCAATCTTGTAGACGCACAGATTATGATCAACAAGCAATGATTGCCTGACTTGGTCTTGGGTATGGGACCGACACAATCTACCATTATTCTTCTAAATGGTTCGTCAAATGCAGGAATAGGTTGCAGATGAGCCTTAGGTATTGTCTGATGGGTTTTCCTACCATTTGACATGTGTGACAAGATCTCCAGTATTTACAAACATCACATTTAATATTTGGTTAATACACGTGATTCAAGATCTTGTGATAAGTCTTACTGATCCCTAAATGACCACCCAAAATGAGTTTCATGAGCCAAACTAAGAATTTCTTGCCTCTACGACTTTGTAACTACAAGTTCATAGTTCACTGACCACTCGTCACCAGCGGGTACCTCAGGTGGTCTCCATTTTCTCATAAGGACACCATTTGTAACAAAATAATAAGCAGGTACTTCTTTGGCTTCAGTTTTGTTCATTGTCTTTGAAGTAAACAGGAGATCTCATGATATTTACCTGTTCGACGACAAGTGATTGTCTTTTGTCACCCTGATCAGAATAAAGATATTGAATAGTAAAAGGAGGATCACTGTGATCAATACCTTTGTACTGATTCAAATGAGGAGCAAAATTGACATCATCAAAAGTCGGACCAATACATGTGTCGGCAAAGGGAACAATTTCCTGATCAATGTCATTCTCAGCATCTTTCGTTGTCATATTTCTAGTAACTGCATAACCTGGGTATAAATCAGGGATTTATTTTTCAATAGGATCGACTTTCTGATCAAAAGAGGGCTTGTTAGTTACAAGTGGATCAACTACAACCTGATCTCCAACTAACTTATTGCCTAGTAATAAATGAATATCTTCGACGTGTAAAGACGACATTGTTCCGGATATTGCAGGTCGTGAGACTAAGTCTGATGACTAATTTATACAATGGAAAGGGACGTTAGCAAAGCCGCAAATTGTCTTGCTTTTTTCACATGCAAATTCGACAATTTGACATATGTGTAGGCAGTTGATTTTCTACAGAGTCTAACACCTTGTCGATATCCCTCAGTTACCAACTCATAACCCTTCAGGATGTATTGCTTAACTACATCATACTCAGCTCTCTGTTGTACTGACAGTGAAATGTAAATATCATGAGCTTTGCCGATAAGTATTATTTGTAGTAATAAAGTCCAGTGCTCTCTTGTTTATTGAAAAATGTCAACAATTTTTTCAAAATGAAGAAAATATTGATCTACTCCTTTTTTCGTAATGCGCGCGTGTGTGTGTGTATATATATGTGTGTGTGTGTGTGTGTGTGTGTACTAATTTGATATTTCTGATAACATCAAAACCTGAATTTGTGTGTAAAGTGCGGAAGTGTTTAAAGTTGCCAGCTATAATTCTTTGAATTCAAATTGAAATTCCCGTGCTTCCTTTTCTCTATTGCATTTGCATTTGCTTTTGCCTATATTTCTAATGCCACTGTCTTTCTCTCTATTCCCTCTCTCCTTGCGTCTGCTTCACTTCTATCTGAAACTGCACCTGTCTTTACGTTAATTTTAACTCCAACATTATTTAGCTGTAATTCCATTTTTTAAATTTTTAATCTCTCCTGGATAGGATTCAAAATAAAGTGTTCTGCATTAGATGATATTTAAAAGCTTGTTAGTTTCACTTTTGATTTCTAAAGTGTGAAATAATACCTGGGACTTAGATAATTCCCAACCAAGGTGAATTTATATTTAAAAATAAAGTTTTTTAAAATAATTTCGAGAAATTCGCACCCCAAGGACGATAAACACTGAGATCTGATGGATACTTTAATGGGATCCTGATCTGTTGACCTTTGATTCTCCAATTCAATTACAGCCTTCACATTTATAAATGTAAAACTTTATTTTTCGTTTCAGAAAGATAACTCCCTCAAAGAGAAATGCAACCTCATTCTGCTAGTTTTCTAAAACAATAAGTGGATTGGATATTCCAAAGGTCACATAACTTGCATCTTTGTCTGTCAGATCTCTTTATTATAAGTAGATCTCGATGATAACCAGTCTGACAACGAATGCTAACACTGGTAGCTTTACATTTTAGTTTTATTGTCTTCCATCTTCCTCATACCTTTTGGTGTTGCTTCTTGTATCATATTTCATATTGTCATTATTTTAAGATATATTGTGATAATATTCATACGTCTATTCAAGAAAATCTTGATAATTCATCATTTTGAAAACAAGGCTACTATTTTTGAACATGACATTTAGTTCTTTAATGTAGCGACCTTTCGAACAACAAGGAGTTTTTAATGCAATTATTTAGAAAGGAAAATCCTTTTAATGATTTTGTTCTTCTAAATATCTGATTCATCTAAAACTTGCACCAAATTTTGAACCCATATAGCAATCGCAACTTGAACAAAAATATTTCCCACTTGATTTCGAATACGTTGTTTGGTTTTGTGTTTTCTCTGTGTATGAAACATGCGAACACAGAAAGTAGGAAAACACCACGCTTTTATATAATATAGTGCCAGCTTCCGTACTTGTAAAGAATTTTGTAGAGCAAGAGAAGAACCTTTGATTTTATCTCCTTCAAATGCCCAGTATTGGCAAGAATACATTTTAGAAACATTGTATAAGATAACAGAATTACTCATTAAGTTCCTTAACACTCAACTAATTCCTTTGTTAGAAGTTTTTCATGAAAAAATTAAACTATTAAACTCTAAAGTCATTTCTAATGTCTGCAATAGTGTTTAGGAGTTTCTAAATCAAGGTACTGATGCAAGACATTACTATGTAGCGTATCTAGATTCAAATCCCGCCCGCGACATTGAAGTCATAACTAGATATATGGGCATATTCTTACACATAATTAAACAGCTTTTCTTGCAGCTTTTTTCCCCACTTATATACAGACCCAATCTTTCTTCTGGAATTGCATTATTGTCTTACATTCTTATCTGAAGTATTTTGATCAATATTTGAAAACTCCGTGCCTATGGTTACGGTGACAAGCGGTTACTTAGAAAAGGGTTATTAGGAGTGTTTAGAGAGAGGGAAGGTAATTGTAATTTGCATTCAGTTCTTTCTGAGGAGTTGGGTAATTATTATTTTAATCAGGTTTTATTACTTTAATGCATATGCACTTTGGGTTTGCTTTATTGCATTGCGCAGAAGGGGCCTCATTGACTGGGTTTATGACCACCTCCTGTGTTTGACTGATTGTGGGTCAGTTCAGTGTGTCATGTTGATGTTTTGTCTAGTAGTTGCTGCCTTGTTTTAGCAGGGACTGAAGGTCTGTGCCTAGGACCACCTTACGTTTGTACCGTAGAGACGGAATTACTGAATCCTATCCTTTGATGTATATGCCTACCTTATTGATCATTTCTTAATTAGCATTAGGTCTTTGGGTAATCAGGTGCTTCACTGTGCAGTAGGGGCCTGATGGTGCTGGCTTAGGGTGCACGTCATTACTATGTAGTGTACCTAGATTCAAATCCAGCCCGCGACGTTGACGTCGTAGCTAGATATATTGGCCTATTCTTACACATAAATAAATATGAAGGTATGGTCAAGCGTACAGACCGAAAACTTAAGAATATACGAGGAAATAATTTATATGAGCATACGCTGAATGAACAGACAGACAGATATTAAACATACACACATATTTAAATCGTTTTTTGTTTAATGTAACAGATATAGTTCTCTAGCGAGTGTACAATAATCAATTTTACATGTAAATTTCAGCGAGGTAGCATGTTGAACCACGTTACCTCAATCGGGAATCCCTGCATGTTATTAATAGCGCATATGTATTTTTAGCGCAGTTACGTGAACAGGGCAATGTCTAAACTGTGACTATAACTGAGATCAGGTAATTCATTGTAGCCGAAAAATTACCTTACATTACTGGATATACTGAACTTTTATGTTTCGATTAAACAATTTTGATGTAGCTCAGTTAGTTACACAATTTTCGACAAGCTGGATTGAATTTGGATGAATATGAAACTATTTTCCGGCAGCTGTAATATATTTGAATTCTTTTATTTCACAGGTTTCTAGTTTAATTGATTTCATCGGCTTAGGTGTATATTTGTGATTTCCGTTTTTCCACGTTTACTATTTTTACTTTCTGTGATTGGTCGAAGATTTCCAAGATGGTTATCTTTTCTATCGGAGTTTATATGGTCCATAACAAAATAATCGTCTGTCACACCAATGAAGCATTCATAAATAAATCTAAGGGAATAACATTTTTTTATTATTTCTACACTGACATTTCCAAGAGTTTGTTTGCTTCATCTTTATTATAGATTGGATGACATCTAAATTCATCAAGATCAATATTTTTTCAGTTTGCTTCATATATAAATTTCTCTTCGTCTAAGATAACACCATTTTTCAGCAGAGGAATACTTCTCGAGATAATCTTTGGCTTCTTTTATTTTTATATCATCAGAAGCATTTTGTTTCTCATAATATCGTTTAAACGCTCGATATTTTCGTTAGCCACAAGAAATGCATAATTGGGTCTGTCCCTTGACCCTCACCCCACACTTCAGACATGTTATGGTCCAGTACTGCCACGGCGAACAATTGCCTTGTGAGATCCACAGTAATCTCCACGACAATGTTTTTACAAGGTGTGACTGAATCGATCATGAGCCACTGACAACTATTTTTTTGTCTGATGTATATGATATTATTGGATAAAGTCAAAATAAACTTTATTGTCGAACATGTTAGCGAAGATGATTAGACTATTCTTGACCCTGTTAAGGAATTACGGCGACATAACAATGTCGTCATAGTAGATACAAATTCTAAAGCAGGTATTTTCACCGGAATTGACAAACCATACTACATTAACGCATATGCACTTTCCTCACTTGTTTATGCGCTTTATCGTTTTAATGAACCATACATAGCTGCTCTTGCTCGGATGAAAACAGACTCACTACATTGCGTGGCTCAACGAATCAGAGAATTTTTTGCAATCTCAAAGCGTGGAATAAATAAATAAATAAGTAATAAAAATAAGGAATAAAAGAAATAATAAGTAGGAAAACTCTCTTATTAACGAAGCTAAAATAAATGATCTTGCCACACTTGAAAAGACACTGAAGATTCCAATAATTGTAAAAACAATAACCAGTGAGACATTATATGACTGGTAATTATCGTAGCAAAGGTGCTCCAATATCATTAATTGATCATAATTGTCATGCGTGGACAGAGTCTGTGACAAACTTTCTACAAGAAAGTACAATAAGATTTTACAACGGAGATATTTTTGAGGAAATTCACACCATAATTAAAAACAACCCTTTATCAGTCTGGTTATTATACAGT
Source organism: Sinohyriopsis cumingii (assembly GCA_028554795.2). Lineage (NCBI taxonomy): Eukaryota > Metazoa > Mollusca > Bivalvia > Unionida > Unionidae > Sinohyriopsis > Sinohyriopsis cumingii. The sequence continues at coordinate 114,346,510 of CM068838.1, read as the reverse complement.
GGCGGCATCGAAGTTGCTTGCATAAATAGCTTCGACGATGTATTACTTGAACAGTTTATATTACCATCTGGAGATATTTATCGGAATGAATGCTCCAACGAAGTCTGAAAACTATTTTGGTACAATATAACATAGACAAGGATGAAATACTCAGAAATCGTTTTATGGCGTCGTATGTTGTTGTGCATATAACCCAGCAAAAAGTTCATGGCGACCAATTCCAAAAGAATTTCTCGATGATGTATTGCAATCTTGTGTCGAATTTGGCAATGGCGGTCTTTGGAACACAAAATATAACACGCTGAAAATGATTTCTGTCGATAATGTCGCTGATTATCCGGCGGCTTTTCTTGGACTTGGCGAGTGTCATCGTTATTTCGAGCGATTAGGGCATCAAATACACGAAATGACTAGAGTCGCAATAAAGGGCCACTACCAAATATCGATCTTACTGGATTTGCGGTGATTGAATCATTCGAATTGTTTGCAAGTATTCATCCGGTTATACCAATTTGGTCAGCTAGGCACTTTAATAAACCTGATACAATGTCAATCTCAACGACTGCTGCGCAAACAATGAGTGTGGTTGGGCTCCAATAGTGTTATTACGATATATGTTAGATACCAAAATTTTAACGTCGTTAACGGCAACCTCTGTGATAATTTTGTACAAACAGCAAAAGCAAGTTTGGTTAAGACAAGACAACAAAGATATTTGCAGAAAAAGTATTGGAAAATTTACTCAGTGTTCATCACATCTTTGTACAAGATTAATTATGGATCCAGCAGAATTAGATTTTGTCATCAAAAGATATATTGGTGTCACATATAAATGCAACAACACCAGATGAAATAATTATTGGCACGATCATTAGCTAATGCGACGGCAATTCTTCTCAGTTTACTAATTTGAAATCATCAATGCTCTCCTACTCATATATAAACCTATTATCGAGAGTCAACCTATTTCCCAATGAGGTTGTTAGAATCGCCACGGATTTTTAAATATTAGTCTTTGTAAAATGGACCTTCTTGAACCATTTATCGAAGAACACACCACCGTTGTCAACTGGGGCTCGTGGCAAATAAAACACGAATACATACATAAATATTTTGAATCCGCTGACGTTAAAATACCTATGTTTATTATTGCAACGTTAATTTATCAGAACCATCATCATTACCGTCAGTAAACTTTCCAATCACGAGATTTAACACGGTCTATCTGAATGTTTCAGGTAGTTCTGGCAAAACAACCCGTGCAATAGAATTATTTAAAAACTCTGATACGATTGTGTTGACGCCAACTTACCGGCTTGTCAGAGAAATGAGACAACGTGGTGTCAGTGCATGCACGTATCATAGTTTCTTTAGATACGAGATGATGCATGGACACCAGAAAGAATGAGAGAAAAATATATCCCGATAATAATTATCTTGGATGAGATTTGTACAGTAACCAAGGAAACATTACAGACATTTCTTGATTTGTTATTAACAAAATCTACTGTAATTATCATGTGTGGCGATGATGGACAGCCTCCGCCATTTAAAACTGAATCACCACACGAATGGTTGATCAACTATGTTAGGCGCTATGAAGAAGTTTTGTACGAACATCGATCACACGATGAACAACTACGACAAAACTGAAATCATTAATAAGATTACAACCTGAAAATATTCAGTGGGAAATACTGCGTACCGTAATTTCAGAGAATCCAATGTCAGATTTCTGGAACTTCTGGCGTCCTAATGATCTTATAGTTGTATCCAGAAAAACGTCCGTGATTCACTTCAGCATAAATTGCTTGAGCTTCACAAGGAAACATTTCCTGATCAACTAATTCCGTTATGTTATCGACCAACAGATACACGCAGACAAAATATTCTTGTTGATATTTCAGCGGTAGACATTGGAGGTGACCGCAAAAAAATAATAACAAAAAAAAATCGTTCTTAATGATATCGTCGAGGTTCCAACAGTGGCTTTATAGCAGGTGTTGTCGTTAAACCCATCGTGCTGGACTCTGTGATAGACAATAACAATTCATTCGTCTAAGGGATTGACAATATTAGATACCAATATCTGTATTATTGATGATAGCACAGAATGGTCAAATTTAGTTTATCTGGCTGTGTCTAGAGTAACAAAAATATGTCAGTTACGCATGGTTGTCTACGCGCTGGAGTTGCCAACAGCGTCACAAACAACACTAGGGTCACCAGGAATCATGAACGCAGTGAAAAAAACAAAATGACAAATTATACGCGAGATTACAAAAAAATCACGCCAGTTTGATCTGGATATGAAATTTGTCATAATGCTAAGACAATGACAAAATAGTCATTGCGCCTGTTGTGGCAATATTTTGCTAATGACGTAAGACAACTTACCACGAACAGAATCGATAGTAGTCTCTGTGACATGTCTTGAATGTAACAGACGCAGGGAAGCTTCGTTCCTCAACGCGTGTGATTATTGTTAGCGTTTTTAGTGCCCCCCCCCCCCAATACCGTCTGCGACGCCTTATCCAATCTGGTGGTAACTGAGTGTTTTTAGGAACTACTTGTAATTGTTCACATACAAAGTAATCCATAGACTGGTGTCTGCGAAGTAGATCTTACCACGTTGAAAATTGTACGTGTTTTTACATTCCATGTGCTCTTGTTGCACCACTGTAAAGTTCATCGAGATCATATAAATACCTCATTGTTACTTTACTACCCAATACAGGTTGTTGTATCTGATCTGGTGATTTTCGTCATATTTTATGTTTTTTTCGCAATTGCCTCTAAAGGTTTCATGTTAATTCCACCCGTGACCTCGTTGTTTATACGGGGCCACCACATGAGGTAGTCCAGTAACCCATTCACGAGACCTATCTGAACGCTCCGCCTTCCTCTCAGTAGTTCTTGGGTATGTTGATGTCCAAAGAGTCGCTGTGCAATTGTTTGAATAAATCGTTCAACGATTGCCTGATCGCGATCTATCGCGGTGTGTCCACGTATAATCTTAACGTGTTGTTCTTGCATCAGTGTCGTTACTGCACCGATAATTTTTTTTCCAGGATCAACTGGTAGCAATTGTGGCCAACGCAGGCGGCCGGGTTCCACGCGAATAAATTCGTTCAAACGCTGCTGAGACTTCAGTTGCTGTTTTCCACGATAGCGGTTTAGCCTCTTTATTCTACTTGCAACATCTACGATAGTCAACGCGTATTTGTATGTGCGCCGTTTATGTAAGTCATGCGATAAAAACAAGATATCTGCCTAATGAACTTCGTTTGGTGTGCTGACATTCAACCATCCATGTTGAATCGTTTTGGAACGTGGAAGATCAGTTTGCTATATGGCCTGTCGTGACAACCAATCTGCAGCTACAGCACGTGTGACACCTGTTGCGTCGGCGAGTTCTTTAAATGCTGCTGTGCCTCTCCTATAAAAAATGCGCTCCATTATGTAATTGTTGGAGTTTAATTACCGGCTCCCAACACTATTTTACTTTTCATCGCCGATCTTATCATCCATTTCACGAGTGATTCTCGGATGTTTTTATTTTTTTATCGAACTCAGCGTGTGAATTAACTTGACATCTGCGATATGTCATTGTTGTAGATCTAGATTTTTATACGCGACATCATGTACATGGCACGCTTGATCAGTCACATTTACCAGAAATTTGCCTGCTTTTGGTTGATTCTTTTCGTCAAATCTAATGTCAAGGCGAGTTCCAGATCACAATAATTATATCCTGGAAGATGTTCTTCCCAGGGTCCTTAGCCCATGGCGTTCCATGTGTTTCCCGAATGCCTTAGCAGTATCGCCACCTTTATTGCAACACGAATACTCACAAAATTATATTTTTATGTGCCGCATTTTACGTATTTACCTGTATGTGCCAAATTGTTATCTTTCAACGTGATTGCTCTAAAAATATTTCTACCAATTACAGTCTTGCAACGAACACAATATAAACTCATGATTATAAATAATATTATATTTGTACAATATGAACGTGGTTGACTTTTCAGCAACACGTGAGCAAGCACCGACCAAGCAGCATCCAGTGTTACCAAATTCCATTATAATTGGTTCATCTTGTCGGATAAAACTCAGTTGTTGCTCAACCTGAAAATGAGGTGGGTCAAATGGGACAAAGTTTATTTAGTAGTGGATGGCCAACGATGCTACAATGTTCTTAAGGAATGTAATGATTCTGCAGCTGCTGAAAATGTTATTGATGTGATAACAGACATCGATGAAGCGTAGTCCGTCAAGGAATATCAACAATCTAGTGGTTTACGATGATATCATGCTTGACAAACAAGCGAAACCAGACAAAATGTTTTCACAGTGCAGACATAAAAACACGGATGTCATTTACATTACTAAGCGGTATACTCAGATTCCCAAAGTGATCAGAGATAACTGCAATAGTTTGGTTACTTTAACGGGGTCGATATACATACTTTGATCCTGAAAAACAACAACATCATCCGGAGCAATCCCGACAAGACGCAAAAGATCAGCAAGTTCATCTCGAGTTGCATATTTTGATAAATCAATGTCACCCTGGGACTTGCTTTTAGCAGATTTCCCGTAAATATCTACCATTATAAATTATTAACCTGTTTCAAACGACGTTGGACGGCTATGCCATATGGTGGTATAGTCATGCACAACTTTATGCGGCGGTGCTGATGATCTTGACACGGGGTTAAGTATAGCACGTACCTCTGGACCGCATATAGATGGAATCATTATTGTCTGTGTTAATGTTGTTACGCTAAGAATATGTCTTGGCGCCGGCACTCTCTGCTGTGATGTTATCTGCCATGTGAATAACTCAGCATTGATACTCTGGACACTGCATGTGGTCATCGTTAGCCACGACAACGTTGACTTCGCCGCCACTGTCCATGAAAGTGAGCAGCCGTGTCCTTCAACAAGTGATAGTGTCACTGTAGGCATCCATAACGAAAGTTTTGTCCGTATTACCTTACCATCATCACCAACAGGGCGCCAGATTGCATTGTTGTTCTTTGAATTTTCTGACAAGCACAACTGTGTGTTTAGCACCAAAAATATCTTTTCTGACATTCTGCAGAACCCAAAGACGTGATACAGTGGAATTACACATGAAAATGCTCTGTTATTACCCTTTAACATTGATCGCCGTGCTGCAAATCCCAGGTTGAATTCTGGATTTAGGCTCTGCAGTGTCGCAAAATCAACGGCAGGTGGTGGTATCGTTCCAGATGCTGAAACATCGGAACTAGCCTGTGCTAATTGTACCATGAGATGCTGTCTATCGTCAGGGTAGTCAGTAATGTCCTTGGCGAACATAATTGAAGGTCTAGCGGACAGTAAATAATCATCGGAATATCTTGCCAGACCTAGTATTGTCGTGGCAACATCAACATTTTATAAACACGATTCAATGTTTTGTTCCATCGATCATATATGTGGCACTGTCAAATAATGCCATAACACCATTCTTAACAAATCCAACTCGAACTTCAGCTGTTGTTTATGCTGTATCGTCTGTTTTCAGAAGTCTTTTTTCAATCTCAATGAATGCCTCGGCGGGCTGGAAATATCTGCTTTTATCCTGCACTTGTAGCTCGATTCGTCCACGTGCGTCAGATACACGTGCATCATAAGAATAACACTCATAATCACGCACTGATTTATCTTTGAGGACTGGTGCGTCCATGTCAAATACTGGATCAAATACATGCTTGAACATTTTTAATTATATTATAGCCAGACCACTTCCCGAAATTAGATTTGCGGTAGGTTTTTTTTTATCTTGGCGGTGGCTAGTTTTGCCAATGACGGCACGCCAGCTCATTCTTTCAACCGCTCATCTGCGGTTTGATTTTTATTTTGCTGACACTTAGTGACGTCACTTCGGTGCTGGGCGGTTTTTCTGGCGGTGGTTTTTGTAGTATTAATCGTGCTAGTCTGTCTGTGACCGCTAAGTATGTATTACCAGTAAGATTACCAGCAGTGCCAGTAGCCTTATCACGAACAACTTTGATAGTTTTCATACCCAATTGCATTGCAATCGGAATAGCTTTTGAGGAAATCATTCTCAATAAACCTTGAACAACATCTCCGAGCCGATCATTGTATAAATCGGTAATCGTGAATTTATCACCTTGATGTTTCCGGGTCCAGGTTGAGCATTGTATATAATCATGGTATTTTCTTATCACCAATCTAATTGATCACTCACTGTGGTAATCGTCGGTAATTTCATCGATCAGAGGGCGATAAACGCCACTATCTATGACGCCACCGGTAAATAAACGCTGACAAATATCAACTGCTTCTTGGATGATTTAATGGAAATTGTTGCCGGCTCATCTTCCACTAATCAAAAGTTCTAGTCGATCAACATGAGCGAGCACGTTATTTAGACAAAGTTTATCTTGAATCACCGCCAACTCAGCTATTATATTATCACTTATATTTTTACAACGTCGACCGCGAATGACAAAGCCACTTCCGACTGCTCCTTCAGGTGGTTCTTCTTCCTCTAAACGAGGCGGTAAAAATTGTGATCTTTTGGGTGATAATACATCTCCAAGCAATGGAGATTTTCAAGCTTCTTTGACCTGTTTCTCAAATTCTTCAAATAAAGACTTATAAGTTTTGTGATTTTATTTATACCCTGGTATTTTCCAAACAGAAAAGGAACCCAGCTTGATTCTGAAACATCGGCGGTTGATGGATCTAATAGTTCACTATGCTATAGGCTTCTGATGAAGTTTTGCAGAACCTTCTTCTGTAAATCGGGAATGTGGTTTTATAACAGATTCTGGTTCTGGTTCAACAAGAAGATCCATTACATCACCAATCTCAGCGCGGGCTTGATCGATGCAATCTATTGCTAGCTGTATTTCTTTCTTTAATTTTGGTTGAGCAGCAACTATTTCAGCTGGAAGCTCTTTGAGAATCTGTTTGGGTTTTCTTTAGTTCTTCCTGCTATGTTTCGGTTGATTTAGCGGTTTGTTCCACCGACGGAGAAACATCTTTAGTGGCTTTTGTGACTGATTTAAATATCTGTTCCGTACCCTCTTTAAATTCCACATGAGCATCCTGACGTTGTTGTAGCTGATGTTTTACAGAATCACGGACTGGAAGATACTTCTTAACTGCATCTAGGCATTGTCGAGCTAATTTTGCCGTAGAAGATTCCTTAGTAAGAGCAGAATCACTCATTATTAATATTACAAAAACGATTTAATTACAGATCACTAGGTGGTCAGCAGATATACAGAGGTTTACTGTATTACAGTAACGTAACGTGATTTTTTTCTCCAAATGCAATAAATTACCTGATCTCAACTATACTCACAGTTTAGGCATTGCCCTGGCCCCGGTTTTACTAAACATCTTAAGTTTGAGGATATTATCAACCTCAGATCCGTTGAGTTTTGGCCGAGCTGAGATTTTTCTCAGGTACCGTTTGTTCAATTTATTGTAGAAATATTAAAATTATACAGGCTGCATTTTTTAATATTGACTAGTAAAGAAACCAGAAAAGGACAGTGTGTAGCCTGTATGTTTGTATACATGTAGTGTTTCTATTCTGGTGTAAGTGCTAGGAATTTTTCATTATCCGGGATCCTATGTTGACATTTTATAAACAATTAATTTAATTATTAATAATAATATTAACAACAATACCGTCAAGCCCATATAGACTTATTAACATAATTTATTTTTTAATCGCACAGTCCTACCTTCAGTCAATTCGTTTACTTTGTAACAGAATAACACATATTGCAGGCTTCGTAGTAAAAACTATGAATAAATAATACAGCATGTTTCCTTCCGTGCAGACTCTATCACAGTGCTGTCCAACCTATTTTATACCATTGGTGGCTGAATTTTGTTTCTTGAAGCCGAGAGCTGCAGCAGAAAACTGAAAAGCAACGACTATATAGCTGTTAGAGCTCTGGCGGGCCATTTAAAATCAGCCCTCGGGCAGCATGTTTGACGACACTGCATTATCCGACATCATCAACTGTTTTTACTAGGGGTCATGGCCATATGACGTATAAGGAGTGGATGTTGCTAATATTCAACACGAATATTTTTTAAAAATACTTTGGGTAAAATAAAATAAATGGAAAATACCTTACCAGAAATCCTGTAAAACCCCTAATTGACAAGTGATGCTGCCTCTTGTCTGGCAAATTGTATGAACTTCTTAGCCTGTCTCACTAATGCTCTTGCCACTTCAAATATGCATCTGCTTACGCTGGCTACACTCACACCCAACGACTCTCCGATGAGCCTGAAGTGAGCGCCAGTGGCGAAAAAGGCCACAAGCACCTTGTGGAGGGGTGGTAACGCCATGCTCCGCTTCGTAAAAGTCGAATCAAGTTTTTCAGTAACAGTATTTACGATGAATAAAACGGTAAGTCTGGTAAATCTATAGCGAGCGAACAAAACAGTGTCATCGGCGTCCATTGGGTTACCTATGTCCCTTATAATTCTCCTTTCTAATCGAATCCTTTGATGACGTCGACGATAACGTCGTTCAAGCGCCATATTTGGGCGTCTCCACTTAAGGGAGCATAACCATAACCTCAGATAAATGAGGACAGTTCTCAACTTTGAGTTTAGATTTTTCTCATTTGCTCTTTGTGAAACCGGATTTGAGAAAAATCTCAAATATTGAGGAAAATCTCAAAATTTGAGTCGAAAAACACACTTAAGATGTGTAGTGATACCGGGCCCATGTCACGTAATTGCGCTAAAAATACTTATGCACTATTAATAACACGCTGGAATTCCCAATTTAGGACACGTGGTTCAACACGCTAACTCGCTGATATTTAATGTGTCTATCTGTTCAGTAATCGTATGCTCATATACATTATTTCATCGTATATTCTTAAGTGAGACAGTGGCAAAAGTGATTAAAGCGTACACACAAACTTTCGATCGACTAATGAAAACGACTTCATGGGTTCGAATCCAAAGAACGAAAAAGGCGATGTAGACATATTGTAAGCGTGAGAGATAAATGCTATTATAGTGGGGGAACCCGAGACGCATCGTAAAAAGACGAGATATATTTAAATGGATAATTGTAAACTTATTAAAGAAAAGAACTAACCAGGTGCAAATTATCTGGACCCTCCCTTATCTCCAAAGGGCATTCATTTAAAGCGCCCGGGGTTCCCTTAAGGGGCGAGAGCGTGCTTGATTGTTAATTAACAAGACCAAAATCCTCTTTCGCACTTAACGATGCAACAATTGTAATGGAAAAAGAAAAATGAAAATGAAAATAGAAAAATCCTCTGAATCTCTCAAATTTCGCACTTAGCGATCCAGCAATTGCAACGGAAAAAGAAAATATAGCTCTTTGTGAAACCGGATTTGAGAAAAATCTCAAATATTGAGGAAAATCTCAAAATTTGAGTCGAAAAACACACTTAAGATGTTTAGTGATACCGGGCCCATGTCACGTAATTGCGCTAAAAATACTTGTGCACTATTAATAACACGCAGGAATTCCCAATTTAGGACACGTGGTTCAACACGTTAACTCGCTGATATTTAATGTGTCTATCTGTTCAGTAATCGTATGCTCATATACATTATTTCATCGTATATTCTTAAGTGAGACAGTGGCAAAAGTGATTAAAGCGTACACACAAACTTTCGATCGACTAATGAAAACGACTTCATGGGTTCGAGTCCAAAGAACGAAAAACGCGATATAGACATATTGTAAGCGTGAGAGATAAATGCTATTATAGTGGGGGGAACCCGAGACGCATCGTAAAAAGACGAGATATATTTAAATGGGTAATTGTAAACTTATTAAAGAAAAGAACTAACCAGGTGCAAATTATCTGGACCCTCCCTTTCGCACTAACGATGCAACAATTGTAATGGAAAAAGAAAAATGAAAATGAAAATAGAAAAATTCTCTGAATCTCTCAAATTTCGCACTTAGCGATCCAGCAATTGCAACGGAAAAAGAAAATATAGCAATTACGCAAGATTTAAGAGATACCCAGCGTCATTTAACCTGCTCGCGGAACCTTCCTTTTGCTATTTTGTTTTAGGTCAGATGCATACAAGCCTCGGATTGGCCTTTGGGCAGTTTAATAAGTCAACACTACTTGGCTAAAACAATACTTTTTTAGCTCCGTTTTGCAAAAAGGTGGCCTTGATGAGGGGCTCCCCCAAACATCTGCAGTCATTCTATTTTCGGTTTGCCCCCCACCCATTGCTGCTTCCTAAGAGATAGAAATTACCTATAGCCTTGCTTAAGCTGGACTGAACCAAATTGTGATAATTGTATTACCTTTCTTCCAGTAATGGCTTCTTTTTGAAGTTTTAACAACGAACCATATAAATGTTACTTTTCTGAACCAATCCAACCCCATCTAAGGGAAAAGAAGAAGAAATAATATGCCTACCCTTCGTTCACTTGACTACAATGGTAGCAAGTATAGAACCAAGTGAATTTCAGTTGCCAAGATATATTCTAACAAACGGACGAAGGAACAAATAGATGATTATAGAATATTTCCGACGCCTTTTTAACACGTAGGAATAAGAAATGAGCAACATAATGATTTTGTTAACCTCTTTTTCACCAACTTGAGAAAATATCGTTGTACGCAAGCGGAATAAGTACGTCATCGATCTATATATTCATCGCCAGATTGAAAGAATGATTTTCAGGAAACGAGACGATCTACAATTTACCTTATTTGTCCTTATCTTGGAGCAATCTATCTCTTTAAATATTTATTTTATAATTATATACATGATGTATTTGAACTCGATTACTAATCCTAACGATCCAACGATAAGATCACAAAGTCTAACCAGTTTTGCGGTACTTCCTGGGCATGTATTGATTTTCAGAAAACGTGTGGTGGCTATGCTTTGCATATCAGATCCGTTTTCCCTGTATCATTTAAGACATGTGGCGGAGAAGTGGTCATATTGACGTGAAATACAGAACCATATTGAAGTGGTGGAAAGACAAAACCTTTCGGTATGTATATATTACGTAAGGATATATTTGTCTGTACTTGATTAGTTTCATTTGTTTATGAAAGTGGTCTTTAAATAGTAACATTGTTGTTTTGAACATAAGAAATCCACTGAACAATGAATTTCTCTTGTGTGGAATAATAATGCCCATTTTGTCCGCATTGAAGCCCTAGCGTACCATAACGGTCATATACATTTAATGGCTTTTGGTAATGCACAGTAAAGTACTGGTGAGTGGGAATGGCACTATCGTTATGAAGAAATTTCTATAAAGTTTGTTAATATTGATATTCTGTTTCCTTCGAATAAGTATCATGTAACACTCCGCAACGACTGTGTATAAAATAACTTTCACAAAATATTTCCATACCTCTTTGTCCACGGACTTTGAGGCGGTGTAAATCAATTTGGAGCTTGCATATAATGAAACACAAATGTCACTGATATATTAATAATCCAGGTTGGTAAGTAGAAGTGGATTTTGTTTAAAACTTTAAGCATAATCAGTTCTTCTGACATGCTATTTGAAAACAAGAAACATTTCAGCAAGTCTTTTAAATCTGGAAAGTAGATCAAAACAAAAGTTATGGAGGCCTGTACTGACTATTAACAGCATTTTATGAAAAATACAATGGCCCAATTGTACATGTCTGCTGGTAATAAATGATAACAATAATGTCAGTGACACCAATAATGAAGATCCCCAAGCTGAACAGTTTCGAACGCTTAAATAGTCTCAGTTTATAGTTTTTTTTTTCTCTACATTCTGTAATCTTTCTATCCATCTCTGTGCATACCAAGCTGCATTCAGTTTTAATTTTTGTACTTCGACTATGGTAGATACTCCATAAAATGACTTTCGTTATGCAAGGTTATGTATATTTAATTTGTCTTGTGTGCTTGAACTTTGCCGTAATTCAGGGTAGAAGTGTGTCCGACCTGATTATTCTCACATTTGTGTAATATTGGTAAATTATAAATAAGTTTTTTTTTTGATATTTTAATTCAACATCTAGCCTCATTTACAAACTTAGAATTATTTGGATGAGAACGTGTGACACGCATCCTGGCCATTTTATTGTGTCTTAAAGTTTTATATAAGGTTGAGGTCGAATCACTTTTAATTGTGTTCAGGTATAATTTGAGAAGAATCATTTTTTTAAATTATTCATTGTAATATCCAAGTGCTCACTGACGTTTGGAATAAAACTCTACCTTGGGGTTATTATGAATTCATTGAAAGACATTATGTATTTTATCATTGTGATACATCAATACAGAATTTCTGTACATCAACCTATAGAAGACTATTGGTTCATCAGCACATTCAATGTTGGAATTCATTCGGATCATTCTATACTTTTGGATTTATGATAAAGCTTTTATTAGTACATGGCAACTAATTGACAACACTGTAAGTTCCTTTTACATTTGGATTTTTTATTTCTTAGGAAATCTATTATTTACTGAAATTTACAACATTTTTGGCATTGCGTCTTTCTGATGATTAGTTTAGGGCCATAGAGTTGTAGCAGAGGTTAAAGGACTGCCACCATACTCTTCCATCTTCAGGGCTCCCTTTAATAAAGTAGAGCGGCTTTAGGTGTCAATGACATGCCCTTTCAAACACTGTAGGTTCATCATTTTGTAACCAACCCAAACGACCGTTCATTTCTTAAATGTAACATTTTTTATGTCTTAATGAAACACATGCAGCTTCCATTTAGGCTGAATTGAAAATGTAGGGCACAACAATGTTGTCAACTTTCTTTCCAGTGAGTATCCCTTTATCTTTATACCGCCCCGGTGGCCTAGTGGTTAGAGAATCCGCCTCGGATGCGGGAGGTCGTGGGTTCGATCCACGGCCGTGTCATACCAAAGACTTAGAAAAATGGTACTAACAGCTGCCTCGCTTGGCGCTCAGCATTAAGTGGTTAGTGTTATGACTGGTCGGCCTGGTGTCAGGATAATGTGACTGGGTGGGACATCAAGCTACATGTCAGCGGCATGATGCCCCAGTGCTAGACATCACTATAACCTGTCACACTGAAGACTGAAATTTTTTAAAGCTACGTTAAAAATCCAAATCACACACACACACACACACACACACACACACACACACACACCTTTATCAAGTCATATGGTATCATCTTGTCATACCGTTCCACATTATCATCTCTTGATACACACAGTTCTTTTATTGATTGACTATATGTTTGGGACGCCTGAAGGCCGAATAGTCTAAGACGCTCTCTTTTAGAGATCACTAATACATGTCACCTGTGCACGGATGAGTTCGAGTCTCGGCTCGACCATCATTTGAAGTTTTGCCAATAGCTTATCTTAGGTCAGTAGTTCTTCTCTGGATTTTCTCTATTCTTCTTCCACCAAATATACTGGCCGTAATATAAAGCCTTTCGTGAGCTGAAAACTGGTGTTAAGTATTGCAATACCAAAACAAACATAGCTATATTTTTCAATTATGTCGATCACAAGTGGTATAAAATAGGCTGTTTTAATTCTTCTGTTTAAAGCACCCCATGTCTTCGCAAATAACTACACTGTAAAACGATACCAACTGACTGACCCAAAGTCGTCTAATATTACACACAAAACAAAAACAATCAATATTTAACACGAACACTAGAAATGTCAATAACAGGTATAAAAGTAAATCGAAAAATACGTTTAAATTCTTTCACTACGTATGACCTTTTTGACACACCGTAGATGTCGCTGTAGAAGAACACGATAACATATATTCATGTATATTATCTATGTTTAAAACGCATTCTCTGTGTTACGCTACATTTCGTTAAAAATTCATGATTCATGACCATCGTGACATACAACAGATCTAACGGAATGACATACTTATAAAGTAGGCAATTTCTCGTGTATCTTACTGGATCTAGTTTTCGATTTTTCTTAACGACTTTCTTCTCATACCATTTGTTGCCTTGCGGGAGAGACCATCTCACACACTAGCGGCAACGCATCCTATATCTACATAGTTCTCATACTCGCAAGGAAAATGAACATATGTACCGTTTATAGAGAAATATAATACATCTCGACAATATGTAACAAATTTAGTGTAGTCTGCATTATCATTAAACCGGATTTGTGATTGACTGACTGATAGAAGATATCAAGTATAAAATGTAAATCATGGAATAACTCAGTCAGGGCTGTAGAGAGCGATTACGGGCCCTGGAGGAAGAAACACCCGGGCCTCTCATGGTTGTTGGTCCAAAAACAATTTTTTCTTTATAAAATTAAAAAGTGTTGTTCGGCCCGAGCCCCCTTACAGGCCATGGTTCCAGGGATATATATATATATATATATATATATATATATATATATATATATATATATATATATATATATATATATATATATATATATATATATATATATACCCGGTTGCCCCCCCCCCCCCCCCTTGTCGGTCCTCAACTCAGTAGATAATATCAATTTCGCACGTGTTTCGGAACATTTCTTAGTTACCCACACTACCGACCACAGCTGTACAATCGATATGCAAACTTTGATGGCCATGGGGTTACATACATACATTTAAAGTATATGACATAAATATGTATTCCAGAATGTCTTTGAATGAGGTCACAAAAATCCAAAGTAATATATTAATCCAAACGTCAACATTTTAAATAAATAATTCACTTCAAAATTTGTTTGCGATTTCAATTATTGCACATAATTAAGTTTGCCTTGGTCTTATTGTGTTGTTGTTGTTAAAGAACGTTTACACCGTTCATTCTTATGAGTATTGCTTTTAAAACATAATGTCGACCATATGCAGTTGATATGTTATCAGATATCTTCAGCACTGCTTGTAATTGTTACGTGTAAAAGTGCATACCAATCAACTGCATATGGTCAACGTTATATCTTTTTTAAGTAATCCTCATACATATGAACAATGTATACAAACAGTGTAATAACTACTGCTGATTCATGTCGATTTAATGTATTCAACAAGGAGTTCTCACTATCAGCACATACGGTTTGTCGAGTATGCAGTGATGCCTTCCCGGTGAATGTCAAGAAGGTACAGATATATCAGTTTATCAGCGAATGTCAAGAAGGGACAGATATATCAGTTTATCAGCGATACCTATCAGATTTAGATTGCTGTCAACAAAAATACCGTATAAATTATTACATATATCAAACGTCCTTGCTCCATCATGTACCTCTCAGACATACGTTCGTAGATAATCACATGACAGAGTGACATAATCTATCTCTCTCTCACACACATACATACACACATATATACGTCCATAATTAATGTTGTGACCTAAGCACAAACTAGGCAAGTAGTTTAAAAACTTTGATACTGTTTTCACATGGGTTTTATTGTTCATTGTATAGCTCTTTTTGTATAATGCTCCCGTCGTTCAAACATGCAGATAGTCCGGGTTTTCCCTCGACTCTTGCTACGTGTTTCCGATATTGCAAGGAGTTTCTTAGAAGTGTATATTCCTTTCTTGACGAAGACGAAGAACAATAGCATGAAAAGCTATATATATATATATATATATATATATATATATATATATATATATATATATATATATATATATATATATATATGTGTGTGTGTGTGTGTGTTTGTGTGTACATGTGTGTGTGTGTGTGGAAGATTATCTCACTTTAGAATCCAAAGATGGAACAGTTACAAAATGTCTTTAACAAGAAGTTAAACAAAACGATAACTCGATAACTAATTAAAAATGACTAATGAATGGTTTTAGCCCAGCATTACTAACTTGAACAACATGGTCGTTTCTAAAACTATTTCTTTGCCACAGTTGTTAAAGAAGACTGATTTAACCGAGATAACCAAACGAAAGAGGACAACATCAAAAATAGAACAAAATGAAAGAAAATAAATATAATGAAATGACGATAAGATAGATAATGAAAATTATTATTTATGAATCACTGATTTCAACGACAAAAACGAAATGACAGACTTAACCAGCTCCCAAATGTGAGTTTAACGTGGAATATAACTATAAAAGACAGATGACAAAATGTGTGGATTGAAAATCTATTAATGCTATTGTGTGGTACAAGATAGTATTGAAGACGTTGACGAAAGGCTAAAATAATTTAAATCATATTATACGATTGGGGACCAAAGTTGACAACGAATACTGTTTTATTCAAAACGGAGGTAGACAAAAAGGTTCATGTATTAAGTGGCTACATTGATACAGTTAAAACGCAAACATACGAAAGACGCATCATTCAAGATAAATGAAACACGGAAATGGGCGTAACGAATATTATGCTGGGGGACAGAATTCTAAGACTGAAACAGGAAATCGATAAAAAAGAGGCTTTGAATAGCAAGCAATCGAATTATTGAATATATTGGATTCAGAAATTTAGACGGTAAATTCCAGAGTAGCTGTTAAAAATTAACTAACTAACGGTCAACGATATATACCTGTAGATAAAGACAAAATATGTATATTTACTTTGTTTCAGATTAGTAAACAAATCTTTAAAAAAACACCCAAATTCAATCTATAATGTTTTAATTAAATGGAATTCTTTAATGGAAGAGGCATATTTTGCCAGAACTGTCACCTGAAGTTTAAATAATATATTTAAAAGAACTTAATAACCTGATCGTTTGTGGTGTTGACAATCATGGGAAGAAAAGGTCCTGCTAAATTTGACAGAAAATGAGTATACGTTCTTTTTTTAACTCTGCTTTGTCAACCTTTTGAAGTGAATATGATCCTGGTAATACACTAGATAAACAGCTAGATTAATTGTTGGTATTTTTAAAACAATTTTGGTAATAGTAAAGGAAGTCATGCAATTTGTTAAGAGTTCCGTGGGTATATTTTAGTTCTTGTTATGATTTATGGTAGAGACAAAAATGCTGCACAGTGCATCTGTGACAGAAATCATTTAATATCAGAAAAGAATGAAATATTAATTGTAGCAAATGTAAAGGAAACTAAACATACAAGGCTACGGATGCGATATGAGTATCTACTTGATTACAAAGTTGAAGATTGAAATTTTTAGTAACGTTACAACATTTTACATGGCCATATTGTATAGATTAGACTTTATCAGCTCAAGATATATTGTCGAATTATAGCGACAAATCAACCTTATGTATACTAATGTTATATAACTCATAGGGGTATGCTCCCAATAAATTCATTTCTTGGTAATATATACTTTGAATCACCAGCAATTTTAATACATTTCTAATTTTCATCTTGATTTCTTGATGACACGTTTTTTAATACCCTTGATTACCGTTTCTTTATCTTTCTAAAGAAGTTGTACAATTCATATCTAAGACCACATCGAATTTAAGAATAGGTTTATCGTTCATTTAGTCTTTTAATGATTCGACAGCTTTCTTGATTACTAAAATCACGTTGAAAATGTTACCCTGTAATCACTCATGTCATAAAACAATCTTCCTGGTTTAACGCGAACAGATAACGAATCTGTCAGTCATTGATAATGAAGGGGTTGTATTATTAACCTTATTTAAGTGTACATTATTGCTCCCTTCTATGCTAAACTAGTGTGCATACCTGAAGAACAATTCTTTAAAGCGAGACCTACTTGGAGAGCTTTTGTAGCTTATTTGCTACAGAGTCCAATAGTTGTAGGCTCGATACCAGTCCAGGCCAACTCGAGTAGGCTGCTTAGGTGTGTCATAGGGAAATACACTTAGCTGCCGTTTCCTCGACATGTAAATAATGTGATGAAAGTGCCAGTACAAACCAACCAATTGCGTCAACTCATCATAGCTAGGTTGTTTAAACATACCATGAATTTGCCCGATACAAATCCAGAAACTACACTTCACTGTATGCTAAGTTTGTACCATTTAGGTGGACCAGACTGATATGTCAGTGACACCTTTCCTTGACAAATGGGTATTTGTGTGCACGAATCTTCCTTGCGTGATGTATATTACCTAATGCGCATCAGTCATGCACAATGGTAGTGTATGATGTCACTAGGAGTATACATTTGTCACTTGGGGTACACGAGGAAATTAACAGTACGGCTGCATTTTGAAATATGACATTTGAGCTACAAGGAGAATTAAACATTTGTCCTTAACATGACATTTGCCTTTGTATTCATACTTTTTTTTTCTTGTTTCACTGCTGAGTACAAGAATGGTTCTTTGGGGGAAAGGACAACGAAGTGGAATTTACGAGAGAAAATAGTAGGAACGCTCACACTTGCGCACAAACATGCTTTCAAATACATATATAATTTCACACTTGGGTGTAGGATTGGTAACTCGGTGATGTACCAAGTATGAAGAAAGGAAGTATTAAACATGTTTGAAGGACGTTTTAAAGCCACGAATTTCCTAAACAGTGTCTCCAAACAGTATGTTGGAAAAAACACAGGCATCACAATAGTAGAAGCATTCATTTATGTTGGTACATACTACAGTAGTGTTCACCGTATCGGTACTTCGGTAGTTTATGTCAGTAAAATTTACCGGAATTATCGTGTAATCTTGTTACGAATTTAATTATATTAATAGCATGTTTTCATTTGTCATAACAAAATAATTCCAACACAATAGTATTTCATTTTTACAAGGCAGTTGTATTTGGCGCAAATTAATTTTGAATATTATAAATATAATTATATTTTAAGATACTTTAATCACATTTCTCAAATCGTTAAAGATTAAGCAACTGCTTTTGTTAAGGAGTGATTGAAGTCTCTATGTTAGACAAGTTGAAACGGCAGTGACAAGCTAACGATCACGACCGTTTGAGATGGTCATTGTCTCACGAAATTTTCAAATCTGCCGGTTGGATCGACTTTAGTTCACCGGCGGATTTAATTCCTAACAAACTCTTTGACAAAATTTAGCACGCACAACAATGGAATAATGAGTTTGACAAGATGGGTGGAAAATTCAGCCTTCGTATGAAGCACGTTTCATCTCCAACGGTTTGCGGATGATGCAAAGATTTATCGTTGGAACAACTCAAGTCTATTAAACGAAGTATCGTCCGTACTAATAAGGACTAAGATTAGATGTGTTTAGCCGTGCGATCGTGGTGGCTGGAGATTATGCAGATAAACCGATGCAACGGAATGAAAAATATTATGCTGGAAAAATAGAAGATCACACTAACAACAACAACGTAGAGAAGCAGATAAAATATTTGGAATAAGCATGAATTTTGAAAGGGTGGAGTTCCTGAAATGCAGAAACTTCAAGACATGCTAGCTCCTCGTTATATATTGAAAATGTAGCCAGAAGTTATTCGTGGAGGTCATTTGTTTCGAAGGCACCTTTTTCCATACATTCACATCCATCATCAAGAAAATCGTTCGATGCCTTAAGTAGCATCACAGGATGACCTTTAGGATACAAATACCATTGTGCCAAAAGCGACCACGGATATAGCATAGCAATTGGGATCAATATATTTGTTGCGGAGAGAGATGTAATTGCTATCCGGACTTCTTGAAGCACAAGTAAGGTATCGAGGCTTTATCTATAGAAAATCATTCATGAATCCATCATGTTACGAGCGACATCGCATGAAACAATTCCAGAAAACGAAAAGTGCTTGTGAATTATTTACAGTGTCACCAACCTGTGGATAACATGTTGTAGTTGTGGTCCAGTCGTCGAGTTGGATCATCAATTTTATATTCAGAGATATGATAACGAACCCGATGAATTATGTAATGACCCGAACAAGAAAAAGACACGGGGCTATGATGTAGATATTATCAGTCTTTACTTTCAGTGTTATGAATAGACGGAGATTCACAGGCCTAATTTTCGTATGGGTCATCGTATGGCATGACTGTATTCAGGAATGTTTATTTAGCGTTGTTGGTAATGTTGAGTGTCCAGGGGTACGTGAACAGATATTTAGTTGCTTTCATAGTCTTTCTGATTTAGCTTTGTGGATTTTAGACCCCACAGAAACACATGGAACAAAGAGGCAATTATCATTACGGCCACAATCATCTAATCGCCGTGTGGATTTTAGACCCCAACGAAACACATAACGAAGAGGTAATTATCATTACGGTCACAATCATCTAATCGCTATAGTTATTGCTTACTATTTCTCGCTACGACTCACAGTTTCCTTTTATAGTCTCCAGACGTGACCTTGATGGGAGCCAAAACCATTTACATGACAGTAGGATATGTGCAATTGAAATTGTTTGGCTATGCAAAGTATCGGGTAATATGCCTAAAACGTTTGGTATAACAGGAATGGCAAAAGAATATTTTCCATACTTTATCGATGACAAAGAAAATCAACACGTCGTCCTTCCGCATTTGTCTGAAGTTTATGACGACGATCCCGCTGGTATGCGACTAGAACAACAAGATGCTTTGGATTCCTGGTAACGAATTCGATCATCAGATTTTTTTTAGTTAAAAGAACAGATGTTGAAATATTGTCAGTCCGAGGTGGACATTTTACGACGTTGTCAATGTGAACAAATACACAGATTGTTGTATCCTTGGGTTCTTACGACTCTATGGTCTTAAAACAAGTAATATAAAAGAATGAGAAGCAACCAGCTTTGTAAAATTCAACAAATAATTTATTTCTCTATAATACAAAGTGAAAATGTAAAAATAGGAGCTTACATTATTGCGAAATAAATCTCAGATAATCCTAGAAATACAGACTAAAGTAATAATGATTACAGATTTGCATAAACTTTAGTGGATAACCAAACTAAATTCAATGCTGTTAGTAATCATGTGCCCGTGGTGGCCTGTGTTGAGGAGATGTGCCAACAATCTTTTGATGTATCACCGTAATACAATGCAAGGATTAAATTCTTAACTAAAATTTCATTATAACTTCAAGGAGGTTGGAAGCTTTAGGAGCTGGCGTCCTTTGCTGTGTAAACCATTCGACTGCGGACTACCACCCTCGCATCGGAGACAAACATTTCGGAACGTGGACCAACGAACTTCCCAAAGATACCAACCTGTGGTTTTATAGTGGCGGGGGACCCAAAACGTACGGTTACCAGTACCGAGATAAGAACTGAAAACTTTATGTCAAGTGCCAAGTGGAAAGACAAACCCACAGCTATCATGTTTGTAAAGTGGTGAGCTTTTGTCGTATTAAACGAAGCCTGAAAGTGAGGCCAAGATAAAGAATTTCTTGTCAAAACGGTCGATCGTCACAAGATTATCTGCTGACCTATTATCATTATAGTCAGTCGTCCCTCGAAAAAAGTGTATCATATTGTCTATAAACAACGAGTGTTATCAGATTGTCTACAAACAACGAGTGTTGTCAGATTGTCTACAAACAACGAGTGTTAACGTCCCAAAGGCAATACTATATCTTAAGTTCCAAGAAGAAAAATGAGCAAAGAGGTTCACCGATGAATTCGGTAAAGATGAATTGGACACATAAACCATGGGATGTATCCAAGGAGACCCCAAGTTCGATAAAGTAGAATTGGCTGCTGTAACTTGCGACAAAAGTGTTGATGTATGACCATCTATGAATGTCATTCATGCGCTAATAAGACACTGTAGTCACCATATGCGCATCGAGAATCATGAATCAATGAAGAATATACATTTCATGTGGTTTTGCCTGCAATAGTGACTTTGCCAGTCCAATCTTGATGTTTAAAGGAAAATTGCTTAAATGTCTGGAAGAACAGAACCTACTCCCAAATCTTTAACGATAGGCGGATTTGTCTACTTGGGGGCAAAATGACAAAGTATAATTGTTTTAGCTATGGTGCGAAGCTCAAGCAATGTGAATATAAAGATTTACCCTGCGGAGATTATGCTGATTGGTCTTCCAGCTGTCAATACATTCATTTAGTCGGTGGAGAATGCAATAACTCTTGACCATCATCATGGACATTATAGAGGAGTGCATTCAGAATATATCCTTGGAGCTGAGGGAACGCAATTGCAGGGATGCTGAACATATTCAAGTGAAAAGCAAAGAACAGTTGCATCCTAAATGGCATAGCCATTTTAATCATTGGTATCTGAAAAAGTACAAAGTTGATCACCTTGAAAATGTAGAAATGGTCAGACAGTGATCAATATCCAGTACATTGTACGATTTGTCATGCCACCCATCACTCTGCAGTATTGCAGTGATCCACCGAATCCCATCGGAGGACGTCAACAAAAAAAGTTTCAAATTTGCATGAATTTAAAGTGCTTTTAAAAGAGGAATTGCTCCTTTATGACAAGTTGAGTGTACGTTGATGACTCTTTTTTGGGGGTATGGTTACCAGCGAACGACCTATGGAATATGGTTCATCATTCCATCAAAAAGACATTCATTTAAAAGGAACGTTTAGAAGATACTATTTAGTAAATATTGTCGAACTGACGAACTACGGGCGATGCCACAATGTCTGTCATCAGTCTTGCCCCTAATTCCGTGGGAGAATAAATAAAACTATTCAAGACTTAGGGGATTACCAACTGATTTTAGATGAACTCATGTCAAAATACGATACGACTATTTTGAATTTAAAGTGATTTGTCATGTGTGTGTGTGTGTGTGTGTGTGTGTGTGTTGGTGACTCACTTTCTTGGATTTGTTTTGCCGGCAGATCTTTTGTTGTGGATATAATTTCAGTGATTTCAGAGTCATGGCCACCAAAACATTTTCTGTGTGACAATAAATCACAATCATATGAGATTACAAGGATTTGATTCGATAGTGTGTGGAAAATTATGTGCATATTTTCATCAAGTCACTCTTTGATTCCTATTAGAACATTGACTAACTTGTTTTGGACCTCCATCGATTAGAAATTGACCCTGTTCTCGATCACTGGAAGTCCAGTCTTACTCATCAGCGTTGTCAACCTGTTTAGGAGCGTTTGGTATTTGTCATTTTGAAATTAGGTTGTACATAAAGAAGGAGGAACTGGCTATAATTTCTCTCTTCATTCTTTCTTTGTTGATGTTTTATTTAGAGGGGCATCATTAAAATGGTTTTGGTTGATTTGTGATGTTTTGTTGAAACAAAAATCTTATTATATGCCCTTTCGTGTCTCTCGTTCAATCGTTTCTTTGCTTTCTTGTATACAAAATAAAGTTACAAGGAAGTGTACACTTTGGCGTGCTTCCCTGACCAGAACACTTAAGTCTTGAGTTCATCATTTCAAGAAACTAATAATTGAAATAATTTTACAACTTTTTGATTATAAAGATGTAAGTTTGAGATAACACTGAAGAGACGGAACAGGTTACAAAATGTATTCTATGACTATCGACGTATTCTATATATAAAATGGGAAACACTTCATCTTAACTTTGTTATGTATACATACTGTAAAACTTCACAACCATTGCAATCATTTTACGGGACTAGAGTCACTTGCATTTTTATGGTCAAACAAAATGTGAACTGTATGCGTTCGATATTGTTGTTATCATTTGCCGTTTGTTTAAATTTTATATATGGTTCGATCGTATGCTACTTACATGGCTGACTCCCGTCCCTATTAATATACTCTGGTAAAATGTATGAAACAATTTAGCAATATCACTCAAGTTTTCCGTCATTCAGAATCTTCTAACCTACTTCAGAATTGATAGGCTATTTCACCAATATAATCAAATCAGATATTTATTCAAGTAGTGACAGCGCATGATTGATCTCGGTATGATATACCTCCATCGCAGTCGCGAGAGAGAGACAGAGACAGAGAGAGAGAGATAGAGACGGGGTATTATATATTTTTGAAAATATTACAAACAAGTTTTAGAACATGCAGCCTTCGTTCAACCTTGATCTCATACCAATGCGTTTTGCTCAGACAGTGATATTTTTACAAGAAGTATATTTTTTTAATTCATGGCATAGTGACTGAAAAATCTTTAAAATATAACAACATATTGCACAACCAACATTTGTTTTTCCTGAGAGAGAGAGAGACAGAGAGACAGAGATGCTTTGGCACAAATAAATGTCGCCTAGCAAATTCTGAAAAAATGAAGAACAAAATTTTGAGCAAAAATGATACGAATCTTCGGTCAGCTTGTAAAAACGATCTAATTGCACAAAAGCAATGTAATTACATTTTGCCGTTTTCAAACTCAAACAGAAAATGTCATAATCTTCCAGAACAAGAAAACCATAGTTTAACACCAACTCTGACCTCGTTTAAGAGTATGGCGAAGTAACTCTCTCCTCTCTTCACCAACAGCGCATTACCGTAGCACTGGCCTTTGAACCTCTCTCACTCTAGCAAGACAATGTTTGAATATGTTTGAAGACACTATATATATATATATATATATATATATATATATATATATATATATATATATATATATATATATATATAAGATGTTAGTTAAATCCTACCTTTCCTAAAATATCCCTGCGCCATGGTAGTCATCGAGAGCGAATCAAATATTGAAAGACCATGAGAAAATTCAGTTTGACTCTGTTTCCAATAGCAATATTGGGAGATATGATACTCGAATGTCTTTTAGTCTTTAAATTCGAAGCGATTTATAAAGTTATAAACAGTGCAATCTTCATTAATCACAAGTCTATAAATTCGACTCACAGTGGGATCTAATTGTCGTAAGCAAAATTGCAGCAAAACGAACCATATCTGAACCATATCTATAATGAACTAAAAACTGTTTTCATTTTATTTATGAATGAATTAATTTAATAATGAATGTATAGATTTGTGAATAATGATATCCATACTGGCATATACTCCTTCCATTTACTAGGAATAAATGTGTAAATTCCTCTTATTTATTGAAATATTCGGTTTGCTTCTGAATAATGATATCAGACCCTATATTTTTGGAGCTTCTGAATACATTTTTAGTTCTGATATTTACGTTTGCCTCTGTGTTTCAGATTTTTAGAGACATCGTTTGGGTCCTTAATTCAGAACCTCGAATCTGTCACACATGGAGAGTGAAGACAAAGAAGATGGGGAAAAGTACCCCATTCGAATTTACATAACGGAATCTTGTGCCAACGACAAGAGCCATAATGTCAAACAAACTGAACAAAGAGGAAATCAGAGATCGCATTTATGTGATGTCCAGCGAACTACGCCACAAAGATGTCAAACAGGTGGTAGCTTTGGTTATTCAAATGAAAGTTATAGAGGCCGTCATCGTAGACCACATAGCACGAGACGAAAAGAAATATCAGAGCCAAGAGACGAACGCATGCAAACAGACACGATAGGGAATCCGCAGGATGCGTCTAGAAGTGAAATCGCACATAATCCTGGATGCAGTAATTATCTTTATATAAATCCTAAATTCAGGGGATACCATATCAGTGGGCACAGTGCAAGCAGAGATCAGACGAGTAAATCTAGAACAGAAAACCAGGAAAGTGACGTAGATTTGAATTTCCATGATACATCTAAACGCAATGAATTATATTCGAGAGAGTGCGAGAGAGAAAGAAAAAACTTTGATGGAAGATGCTTTAATCGTAGAACAAGAGTGGTAAACATAGATCATGGAGCGATTAACCGAACATTTAAAGAATCATCCCCATCAAGACAGGGAAATCTGATGTTGGAATACGAAAAAACAACACAATCAAGCATACCCACCGCTAGAAAGGAAAAATGCGATGGAGCTGATTCGGCAAGAAGTTCCATTCGGAAGCTTGGATATAGAGCCTTGAAGGACATTTTGGAAATGAAAGATGTAGAAGAACTTGTTCTCAAATTATCCAGTGTCAGAGGTGGTTTTCCCGACTGTCTCAAACAGGTCCTAAAACCGGATTTGATCGTACTGATTGTCTGTATTTTCCAGAAAGCTTGCTTATCCCACAAGCACACATATGTTCTAGATGCGCTTTATCTATCACATACATCGAGTTTTCTTGATAAGGTTGGAAATGTTCTTAGCGAAGTTCAACTAAAATCCATGGCAACGAAAGGAATTTGGGCAGAGACGCTACAGCTTTCTAACTTCCTAGAGTCATTACTGTGTGTATTGAGGAAGGAATTAGAACTGATTCCGGATTCTTTGGTGAAGTGCAACAGCATTATTATGCACTTGAATGAAATAGTTAAAATATTTAACATCGGAGATCTTAGACATGATCTTGTGCAAAATTTGCGCATGCTAGAAGAAATGAAAGAAGCGATTCGTCAAGAAAGAGATAAAGAGAACAAAAGGAAGCACAAAATTTTGGCAAAAGGAGACTAAAAATGGAAGATTTACCACCACCGGACAATTTCAGAGAAATTTCCATCCTCCCTGAAATGAAAGATCTTCAGTGGAATGAAAAACCTTTCTTGAGAGCAAACAAGGCAGAGAGAAAATATGAAAATCTTGACGATTATTTGGACATTCAGTTTCGCCTTCTCCGAGAGGATTACGTGAAACCGTTGCGTGATGGAGTCGAAGAATACCGCCTGAATTTGGGTCAAGGAGACACATCCAAAAAATCCCATAATCTTCGCTTGTATCGCGACGTGAATATTTGTAGCCTTCAATGTTCAAGTTCAGGCCTTGTGTATATTCTTCAGTTTAATGTGAAGAAGTTTAAAAATATGAATTGGCATTTATCAAGACGACTTCTTCAAGGATCCGTTGTTGCTTTGACACATGATGACTTTGAAACTATTCTTTTTGCTACGATAACCAACAGAGATGCACGAGAATTTGAAAAGGGTTTCGTTCAAGTTCGTTTTGAGAATCAGTTAGACAGAGTCATCAATATAACGCCAAATGAAATATTTGTCATGGTTGAGACACCGGCATACTTTGAAGCTTATAGACACATATTGAAAGGCTTGCAGAAAATTCAAAATTCGATGCCCTTCCAGAAATATTTTGTTCAGTGTCAAATGGAAATTTCTCCACCGAGGTACCTGTTGGGTGGTGTGAGAATGTACGACTTTAAACCGTTATTGAAGCAAAAGACTGTAACCGACAACTGTACACAAATAAGGGTGTTAACTACTACGAGATGGTCAACATCAGACGAACTTGGATTGGATTCTAGTCAATACATGGCTATCCAAACAGCTCTGACAAAAGAACTGGCTGCCATTCAAGGACCTCCGGGAACTGGCAAAACGTTTGTCGGATTGAAAATCACAGAGTTCTTGCTTCATAATCACAGCGTCTGGAAACCAAGCGATGCAATCAACCCGTTGCTCGTTGTTTGCTACACAAACCATGCTTTAGATCAGTTTTTAGAAGGTATTCTTCGTTTTTGTCCCGAGCATATTGTACGAATCGGAGGAAGGTGCAACAATGAAACCCTCAAACCTTTTCTTCTTCGAGAGTTAAAAATGGCAAGACGAAAAGAACACTTAGTTCCTGTAAATATCTACCGAGCCCAAGCCCAGTGTAGAGACCATTTAAAAAAACTTAAAGAAAATATTGAATCTATTGGCGTGAGACTCCAGGCATGTTTGCTTGGTATTATGTCGGCGAAGAAGTTGCAACATTTGATGACTCATAGCTAGTTTCAGTCGCTGAAAAAAGGATTCCATGACGATACAGACAAATGTCTTCTGTTGTGGCTCGAAGTTACACCTGCCGTAGGAGCTAAATGTGATATAGACGATTTCAAGGATTCCCTGCATAAACGATGGGAAACAGCCATAATACGAACACAGGTTTGCATGGATACGCAGGAAGCAGAGAAGCACATAAACGTCTGGAATTTGCCGCTAGTAGATCGGGTGAGGATGTATAAGTTGTGGGTGCAGCAAATTTCGGATGTTGTAAAGAATCATATGGATGAACTACGCATAAACATGACCTCACATGGCGTTTCATCTCAGGATCTCCAGTTACTCAAAGATTTGGAAATGATAGAGTCAGATTGTCAAAAATCGATCGTCAACGAGCAGGTACTGAAGACGTTCTTACAAAAGAAAAACCAAAGACAAATTAGGAGCCTCTGTGAAGTTCCAAATGATAACCTTTCTAATGGCAAAGACTTTATCAAAGACTGGCTGTGCCTGGGGGAAACATTAAAGGATGAAGCTGTCATCGAGTACGCTCTAAAAGAAATAGATCCAGAGGCTAATCGAGAAGAAACGGAAAGTGAAGGGTCGGATGTTGAAGAAGATCGTGCATTAGACGATGATGACGAAGATATCTTTTCCGTGGAGAATAATGCATCCAACAGGACTAACACATGGCAACTCAATCAAAGACTAACAGAGGATCTTGCTTTAACATTCACGATCAAGAAGGAGAATGAAAATCACTCCGATGATGCAAAAAACTCTTGGCAAATTGTATCGGAGAGGAACAAGGTTAAGCGAAGGGTTCAAAAAGTACTAACCTCAGGTTCAAGTATGTCCGAAGCCGAGGCGAAGATGGTGACAGATGTTTGGTCGCTTCCCACAAATAAACGGCATGAGCTATACAGGTATTGGCTCAATCGATACAGACAAGATCTCAAAGAAGCGGTTCGTGTGTACGAAAACGAGTACTCAATGGAAATAAACAAGGTCCAAGAAGTGAACAATGATGAATGTTTGTCAGTTTTGAAATCATGCAAGGTGATCGGAATGACGACTACAGGAGCTGCTAAATATAGACATTTGATCCAGTCTGTAAAACCCAAAATCATTATCGTAGAGGAGGCAGCTGAAGTTCTGGAGTCACACATAGTGACAACGCTGAACCCTGAATGCCAACACTTGATTTTAATAAGAGACCACCAACAACTGCGTCCTACTCCATGTGTCTATGAATTGGCCAAGAAGTACCATCTGGATATTTCTTTGTTCTAGAGGCTTGTGAAGAATGGAATTAATTGTGTGACTCTGCTTGAGCAACACCGAATGAGGCCTGAAATTTCAGCTCTTGTAAGACATATCTACCCTAATTTGAGGGACCATAGTCTTGTGAGCCAATATGGAGATGTCAAAGGCTTTAAACGAAATATTTTTTTCATCGAACACAGGAAAGAAGAATCATATAATGGTGAATCCAGAAGCTATTCTAATGACCACGAAGCCAATTTTATCGCAGCGCTTGCAAAGCATCTTCTGAAACAAGGCTATATGAGATCGCAGATCACAATTCTTACTCCATACGTTGGTCAGGTATTAACCATCAGAAGGCTTTTGCCAAAGAAGGAATTCGAGGGCCTCAGGGTTACGGCAGTCGACAACTTTCAAGGAGAAGAAAATGATATAATCCTTCTTTCCCTGGTCACAAGTTCGAATAAGCTTGCTAAAAATGAAGGTAAGAAGAACCCAACTGGATTTCTTAGCATAGATAACCGAGTCTGCGTTGCGTTGTCTAGAGCGAAGATGGGTTTCTATGTCATTGGTAATTTTCAGTTGTTGTTGAAGTATAGTGACCTGTGGAGGAAAATTGTGACCACGATGCAAGGTACACACGAGATTGGATCTCATCTTTCACTTGGATGTCAAATCCATGGGACAACGATTAATGTTGCCTGTGAAGAAGACTTCAGTAAGTCACCTGATGGTGGTTGTAAGCTCCCATGTAATTCAGAACTACCAAACTGCCAACATAGATGCAAACGATACTGTCATATCATAGATCTGGATCACAAGTCCTACAAATGCTTTCAAGCATGTAACAATATGTGTGAATTCGGTCACAAATGCAAGAAACAATGCTACCAAATATGTGGGAAATGTGAGGAAAAGGTAGAGAGAGTCATTCCAATGTGTAAACATAAGGAACTTATTCCGTGCCACAAAGATCCGTTCACTTGGAAATGCAAGGCACGCTGCAAAAACCGTCTAGCTTGCGGCCATGCTTGCAAAGGGGTTTGCTATTTATGTACAGAGCGACGTTCCCACCAGCAGCCATGCCTAGAAGATATAGAGACGATTTTAGGGTGTGGACACGTCGTCAAAATCCCGTGCCACAAGTCCGGAGATGTTATTTCCTGTTCGGTGCCATGTGGCAAAGAACTTCCATGTTCCCATCAGTGCGCAGGCACCTGTGGTAAATGCTTTGGAGGCAAACTGCATCATGGGTGTGATGTAAAATGTGATCGCTTTCATTCTTGTGGACATAGATGCGAATCAAAATGTAATAGCATTTGTCCACCATGTTCAAAGCTTTGTAGATTTACTTGTCTCCATGATTTGAATTGCAACAAGAAGTGTGGCGAGAAGTGCACAGATTGTAATGAATCGTGTGCCATCAGATGCAAACATGGATCATGTTCCAAATTATGCCACGAAGCTTGCGATTTTAGATGCGATCAGCCATGTCTCAAAAATTTAAAATGTGGACATCTTTGCAAAGGTCTTTGTGGAGAGGAATGCTTGTGCATACTTTGCGACAAGCAGAAATTTTCTGACGTGTTTGATACTGGTATTTCACAAGAATCTATCTTTATTCGCCTCTCTGACTGCCATTGCATTCTTGAAATTTCTGGCATGGACGAATGGATGAAAACGAGCCCAGGAAGAGGGTTTCTACTGTCTTGCCCTAAGTGCAGGAGGTCAGTACTGAAAAGTCGACGGTACAAAGATGTTATCAAGAAGTCTTTCTTGGCATTACACGAAACATATAAACAGACATACGGCACTGACCATGAGAGGCGAATAACAATAGTGGAACTTAAGTCAAAGATATCAAAATTGTCTTCCATTGGCTGTAACGACAGCGATAAAGAAAGACTAATACGTTGCCTGGAGACTGAACCTCTCGCATCATTGGATGAGCTAAATTCTATAAGAACAAGGATCAAGTATTTGTCCTGCTTGCTTAATATTGAACGATTTGTCCAAATTCATATTCAGTCTAATGCATCCACACAGCGATGAATTCACTCTCTAAATATCGGAACTTATTGGATCAAGATCGGTATCGGGGCTTCCATGCGGAGCACTTCTGGGAAGATCTTGGTCAGGAACTACGCAGATTAGAATACCTTTTAAAGTTCGCATATATTGAATCGCTCACCCCGAGGATTTCATTGTCTGAAGCGGTTATCTATGAGCTACCAAAAATTTCCTCTTACCTAGATGATCCATCCAGATACGATAAAGTACGGCGTCTCTTCCAATTTGCTTCAGCCTCAGCTCTGGATTCTGGAATTTCTATCCCGCCATTAGAATCGGTGAACCTGTAAAAGTGTATGGAAACCACCAAGCTCACATGTAAGTTTTTCTCTTCTTTCGCCATTTTATTTTAATTATGAAGATGCATGTTTTATACAAATAGTTACTAACTTGTATTTTTCAATTTTAGTCATTCCAGAAGCTTCGAACGTTCGCTACATCTTCAAGAAAGTATCTCATGTTTAATTTAGTGTGTGTGTGTGTGTGTGTGTGTGTGTGTGTGTGTGTGTGTGTGTGAATTGGATTTTCAACGTAGCTTTAACTATTCTTCATTCATATCGCTACGATGTCTGCAGTGTGGCAGTTTATAGTGATGTCTACCACTGGGGCATCATTCTGCAGACAAGCAGCATCATGTCGCACCCAGTCACATTATCCTGACACCAATCGTACCGGTCCTAACACTATATCTGTTAATGCTGATCGCCTAGCGAGGCAGCCTCTAGTACCATTTTTATATGTCTTTGGTACGACTCGGTCGTGGATCGAAACCGCGACCTCCAACATCCGAAGCTGGCGATCTAACCACTTGGTTTGTCTTGAAGCAACTTGTGACTGCCATTAGAAGCGTATTATCATAACTGCGCAAAATCTACTTGATGGATCAGCAGAGAGGGCCAACAGACCATATAATTCCGACAAACAAATAAAACAAACAAAAATAAAACCATCTCGTAGAAAGGTCCAGAATTTTACAAATAAACTTTTCCTTGAGATGTTTTATTTCTGTAATGGCCGATTATACTAATAAAACCTTAGTTCGAAATAGTAGCTGAAAAAATAAAGTAATCTACGTGTTTATTTTTTTTTATATGTTTTTGACGACCAACATTGGTAGGTGCCCTCTCTGCTGCTATTAATTTTAATTTTGTTTTAAAAATCAGAAACGTTAAAAGATTTTATCAACACCTACACGATATCTTGTTCTAGGAACGTGCAAATTTATTGTTATAAATCCATGCGGAGTAGCTTGCGCTCGTGAAAAGAAGTTTTTAAATTTAATTAATCCATGTCACCGTTGCACCAGGTTTGATGAATATTTCGCAACGTATGTGTATCAACTCCATTAAACACAACTAAAATATTGCAATTGTCTCTAATTACTTTCGGAATTTGTGTATACCGCTAAGTAACATAGATCACATCTGTATTTTTATGTCTACCTCGAGAAAATATTCTAGCTGGGTTTGCTTGTTTATGCAGCATCACATCGTCGTATACAACTAAATTATTAATAAATCCGTCTAAAGCATCTACGGACGGTGCTTCTTCGATATCTGTTACAAAATTAATAATATTTTCACCGTTATTTATTAATCCTGCATTTTCGTTAAAATCTTTTAATACTTCATAACACCTCTGATCATCAACGGATGGTGCTACCAAATATAATCTATCCCATTTCAACCATCTCATTATCAAATTAAGTAATAATTGTGTCTTACCCGATCCAGATGGTCCTATGATAATCATTCTGATGGAATTCGGTAACGCAGGATGGTGTTTAA
Source organism: Sinohyriopsis cumingii (assembly GCA_028554795.2). Taxonomy (NCBI): domain Eukaryota; kingdom Metazoa; phylum Mollusca; class Bivalvia; order Unionida; family Unionidae; genus Sinohyriopsis; species Sinohyriopsis cumingii. Next base: position 114,313,835 of record CM068838.1, on the reverse strand, counting down.
CTGGCTCTCGTCGCCGAGTTGCTGAGAAATCAATTATATCCATATATTTTATAACATGAATTTATATTGTTTACGCTGCAGAACTAAAACTTCAAATACTGATTTAGTTACGGTTACAACAAAAAATAAAAAAAAAGCTTATGGTGGAAAATGTGCTGTATGCGGTAGAAAGAAATTTTCATTTTTACCTAATAAGCGCGGTGGTGATATTGATAATTTGATGTCAAAGTTTCCAGGCGCTCCATGGTCTAAATACCCAGGAGAAAAACATCTACCAGGATATAATTATTGTGGTCCTGGTACCAGACTTGATATCAGGCTCGATAATCAAGATCAACCAAAACCAGGCGAGGAACCAGTAAACGCTATTGATCGAGCTTGTCATGTTCATGATGTTGCGTATAAGAGTAAAAATCTACAAGACAGGCATATTGCAGATGTGAAATTAATTCATGCGTTAAATTCTATAAAAAATAAAAATATGAGAGAATCATTAGCTAATTGGGTAGTAAGATCTGCGATGAAAGGTAAATTAGCGTTTGGGGCTGGTAATATATAATGGAATCGATTTATTATTCACCAAGAGGATACTGGAAAGGTAAAGCAGCAATTAGTAAACTTGCTGATGCAGCAGCAGTTAAACATTCTACTGCTAAAGCGTGGTTATCCAAACAAGCAATATGGCAAATTTACCTACCACCACCGAAACGAATTCAGTACGCGTATTTCGATGTTAGTGTTCCTAATGAAGTTCATCAAGCTGATATTCTGTTTTTACCATATGATACTGTGCGTAGAAAAACATACAAGTACGCGTTGACTGTTGTTGATGTTGCAAGTAGGTATAAAGATGCAGAACCGTTATCAACGAAAACATCATCTGAAGTAGCCGATGCGTTTAAACGAATTTATCAACGAGGTGGTCTGCGATGGCCAAATCTGTTACAGGTTGATCCTGGCAAGTAATTTCTTGGTCCAGTATCATCGTTGATGAAGCAACATAATACCAAAATACGACAAGGACATACTGAAATTCATCGTGATCAGGCAATTGTTGAACGATTTAATCGAACACTCGCTGAGCGGTTATTTGGATATCAATACGCGATGGAATTAATTCAGGATAAAAGATCTCGCGAATGGGTTTCAGGATTACCAAGCGTGATAACTGCATTAAATAATGAGATTACGCGAACGACCAATATGAAACCTATTAATGCAATCACAAAAAAAATGTACAAATACAACGACATGATCTTTCAGCACAGCCAGTGCTAGGTAATATTACTGTTAGATATTTATATGAACCGGGTGAACTTGAAGGTGGTAAAAAAAGAGCGACTGATCCTATTTGGAGTATTACGACGCACAAGATATCCACTGTGACAAGATCCTCAGGTAGACCTGCAATCTACAGATTAGATTCGGCTGCTCCTCAACGTGGATTTGTACGTGAACAATTACAAGTAATTCCCGAGGATACACAATTACCACCGCGATCACTTAACTAGAGCCGCGACGTCGATTACACTCGAGACAGGTCAACATCACATTTTCTCGTGTATGACCGCGACTACTATCTTTTCTGTCTACGGTAAATTGTCTTGAATCATTACTTGAATACCTCCACAGCATTATACAATTACAACTTGCGCAATGATTATTCTGCTGCTGTTTTAACTCAATAATAAATTCAACATCAAGATAAAAGTCGCTTTTATTTTTTTATCAGATTGTTTGTATCCGATTAATTTTTTTCTTATTATATCATCATCGATGATGTTAAATTTATTAACGATTTCAGGAATTATAATTCTACGTAATTGAGATATTTTTCTGACCCTTGATACCGCTAAATAGACTAAATTTGACCACTCAATACGATCGTCTACAATCCAAACTTGTGTATCAGAAATAGTTAATCCCTGAGACGAGTGGATCGTCATAGCGTATCCCAACACCCATGGAGATTTGTCAGCGCGTAATGCATCTTCGACAACACTGATATCAACAACGACAATATCATTTAATACGAGATTTTGCTTCTCAGTCAGTCCTGGAACATCAACATTAATATTCTGTTTTCGTGTATCTGATGGTCTATAACACAACGGTACGGGTAGTTCTGAGTATTTTTCTTTATGCAGCTGAAATAACTGCTGTTGTAAATCGTCTCTGATTATATTTCTGCTTGCTACTATCAGATCGTTGGGTCTCCACAAATTCTAAAAATTACTCATTGAGGTCTCTGAGATCACTCCGCGTATTATTTCACACTGAATTTTGTTTGATTGTAATCTGATTAATTTCTTAAACTCCTTTAAATTTGCATCAAGTGCTCTATGATCATCATCTATTTCTTCGTAATAATCAACGAAATTTTTTAACCAATCATGTGGAGATGGTCCAACAAAAGGCGGTGGCTGACCATGATCGCCACACATTATTATAGCGGTATTTTTCGTCAATAACCAATCAAGAACATTTTTTAATGTATTCAATGACGCCGTACATATCTCGTCCCAAATAATTATTTTAGGTATATATTTTTCTCCCATTCGCTCAGGAGTCCATGTATCCCCGCGCCACCGAAAGAAACTATGATACGTACACGATTGTACTTGTCGTTGTTTCATCTCCCGTGCAAGTCTATGTGTGGGTGTCAGCACGATCATATCTGAATTTCTGAAAACATTAATTGCTCGAGTCGTCTTGCCGCATCCACCAGGTCCATTGAGATATACTGTCTTATATCTAGTTATTGGATCACTCACTGACGGCGCTTTCGACATTTCTGATATTTTATTACACCTACGATAAAAATTTCTCATCGAAACATCTGCTGATTCTGTATAATTGTGTAATATTTCCTTTTTATTCTCCACGAACTCCATCGTTCATCATTACTTGTAAATTTCATAACAGACTCTAAATATTTACTCGAAATATAAAACGAATCTGTTGCGACTCTTACTGCGGTTTCAGGAAATCTATTAATCATCGATAATAAATTTATAGAAACATAAGCCAACATAGAAGATCTTAGATGAGTATACTGTGGGGATACATCATTTATATAACTAACGATCGTGCCTAATTTTGTTCCGTCGGATAAATAAACACTTTCTCGATTTACAAATATATTTCTCGCTGTTGTATCAGCAATTATAAAATCGTACTCGGCATCATCTAGAATTAATCGTGTGTGATGTCTTTTATGATCATATGCACCACCTTGAGTAAATTTACCTATTATTCTTCTACCGAGATCTTTTGCGGTTTTAAGTTTAATGTCAAGAATTTTAGGAGCTTCTTTGATAATATCATCTTCGGAAACACCAGGACATTTTTCTTTAAATTCCTCAATAACTTCATCGAGACCGATGGAATCTGGCATGGGCAACCAAACTTCGGTCTGCGCGTGATATGATATAATTGCCTCACTGACAACCAACGATGTCAGTATCGCACAGTCTAGCATATATCGTAATAAAACTATAGGTACCCAACGTTTTTCACAGAAATGTCTGCCAAACCAAACATAACAAATCTTGTGAAGATTTTCATTAAACTCGAATGATTCAACACAAGCGAATCCAGTTAGATCAAAATCAGGTAATGATCCATTAATTGCCACTCGCGTCCTCTCGTTTGTAGGGTGACCGAATCTTTTAAAGTACACAGAACTATCTCCGTGTCCTAGAAAACGTCCCAGATAACATGCAACCATATCAACCGAAATAACATCATTGTAATTATATTTGGTATTCCACAATCCACCGTGTCCGTATTCGACGCAACTTGCGCGTACATCCTCGAGTAAATCAAATCGTGTTGGTTTCCATAAATTTTTTTCTCTAGCAAAATGAGCCGCAACAGATGGAACGGTAAAACAATTAGTTAGTAATTTGTTAGTATTTTCCGCGTGCTTGCACTCTAAAAACTTCTTAGCGAGATTTTTCATCTAGTCATGGAGAGATTCTGCTCGATATATTTCACCATTCGGTCTAACAAACTGATCAAATCCACCCTCCTCATCACTTTTAAATAACCATACCGATACAGGATCGTTTTTACTTATTTCGTTAATAAAATCAAACATGCCTCCCCCCGTATCTGAGGGGTAAAATCTAACAGTTCGATTACGTGGAAATATTGTTACTGCGCTAGTCCATGCATGCGCGTTATGATCAATAATATTTATTGGAGCTCCTTTCGATTTATATTTTGATGCGTGCAGTACTTCTCCCGTTATCGTTGATATTGTTATTGGAAATTTTAATATTTTTCCTAGTTCAGCAACATATTTTATTGTAGCACCGGTATCCTTAACTGAATCAGCCCACGCGTTTATTTTTTCACGTCTTAAATCAGTTAATCCGTTTCCACGCATCGCGTTTGTAAAGTGTTCTATTACTCGTTCGGCTACACAATTTAATCTTGAAAATTTCATAGGTGCCAGTTTATCAACGTTGGGTTTTTTATTTATCTCATAGATTCCATAAATAACTGCTGTTACAGGGTACGCTCGCTCATAATACGGTTTATCAATACCAGTCAACAGACCCGGTTTGGAATTCTTACTTAATATGATAGTTTTATTATTACCAAGGACAGGATCATATTTATCACGGATAATCCAACTACCTGTTTCTGTTAGTACAATAAATTTTACTCTGAAGAAATATTTTTGATTGCCCTCGTATTCAGTGATGTAGTTAATGATAGTTGCCGCTCGTTTGTCATTCATTGTAGCGTCCTTGACAGTGTTGCGAATAATCTTGAACGTTGACCATACATGAGATGCACCATCTGTGTAAAATTCTTTCTTGGCGTCATGAATTTTTTAGATCAAACTTTTATTTTTCGGATCAACCAAATCTCGTACTGGTAAGTCAGGAGATAATCTGTCGAGATTAAATTTATATTTAGAAGGCCTAGTTTGGGATAATCTCTCGAATTCGTTCATATAATTAAAACAAGTATTTAAATAAAGAATATTGTACAATGTCTCAATGCAGTTGGTTGATGATCGGCTCAGTAACTCGCTGCAACAAATCCTGCAGAAAGGAATTTTGTTGGATGCACTTACAAAATATACGGCGAGGAAGTCTAGGACCAATACCGTGTATGCGATGTGGTGTTGGAGTGCGAGGAAAAACAGAATTATGTGGAAAGCGCGGTGGAAAACGATTCAGAGAACTTAAAATATATTATGACAAAAAAAGATAATAGTGAAAACGCCATAAAATCCGTGGAGGATTATATATCAAGATTTCAGACAATCAATGATTAAACAAATATTATTATTGTATATATGGAGCAAAATAAATTTGTCCCACATCCTACAATAACAAACTATGAATCGGATCATAATGGTGTTATTAGAAATTACAGGTTGAAGAAACCGGTTGGTCATGTCATTAATACTGGTTATCTAGCGTTCACTGTTGGGAATAAGAAAAGCTATCTCTGTCATAGATTCGTGTATGAATGTCATAATGGGATGATCAAAGACGGTCTTGTGATCGATCACATTAACGGCGTGAAAATTGACAATATTTTATCCAATCTTCGAGCTGTTACACAAAGCAAGAACTCTGCACGGGGGGGGGGGGGGCGGGTACTGGTAAATATGACAGAACAATTGTGAGGAGGGCGGTAAAATCTACAAACATAGAGACGGGTGAAGAAATTATATTTCCATCAATGTATTCGGCTGCGAAATACTTTGAAATTAACTCGCGTGTGGTAAAATACGTCGCAGAAAATATGACCAAAACTACTTTTTCCAGCAAATATAAGCAGAAAATCACCTTCCAATATTGTTAATGAGATCAACTATCATCACTACCTCAAATTAATTTTTAAATTTATATCAGAGTATTTCCTCCATACATTACTTATTTTTGACTCACGAAAGGGAGATTACTTCTGTATTCGTAGATTTCTGATTTTTTATGGTCGTAATTAGTCAGTTTGACCATTTACGTCATATATCAGCTCTGTGTATAAATTATTTGTAGAAGTATATTTATGGTTTTTAAATATTCCTATCATGCAACATAGCGGATCTATTACGAGAAATCAGGGTAATTTACAATCTGTTTGGAACCGTTGTTATTGATCCGCAAGGTAGTTGTGTGTGGGCAGAACACGCTGCATTTACAATCAGCTTAGGAACCGTTGTTATGGCACAAATCGATCTGCAGGTGTATTCACAATCCGCTATTGATTTCGCAGGTTTGTATTTGCAGTCTGTTACGAAAAACGCTATTATAATACAGATATATTCAGAAACCGTTGTTATAATATAGATATATTCAGAAACCGTTATTTTAATGTAGAAACAGTTATTTAAATGTAGAAATCATTATTTTAACACATAAACCGTTGTTTTAGTGTATATATATATGTACCGTAACTATATATTAATTTCTAAAGCATATGTTTGTAAGAAGATTCGATAGCTTAATCGGTAACGTATTGGACTGTGACGCTCGCGGTCCAGGATCGAATCCCCATGGCTGACAACTGTCGGTGGTTTACGCATAATTGCGATTTTTATAATAATTGGGGGGCAATACAAAACCCCTCCGCTCAGTAGAACACTCCCAATAATCAACTGGTAGTTGATACATTTTTTCGTATCACCCACGGATTGATTATGGGGGGGGGGTTGCTGAGCGTACATGCACTATCCTTCATTCATTATGTATATCCATTCATTGTATATACATTCATTGTATATATCCATTCATTGTATATACCCATTTCATTGTATATATTTCATTTCATACTTAATGAACTCGCTAAAACACTCGATAAGGGCTCATCATTCATAATATATGTTGTGCCGTCATTCATTCATTGTATATACTTAATGAGCTCGCTAAAACACTCGATAGGGGCTCGTCATTCATAATATATGTTGTGCCGTTCCATGCATAATCTGAGCTCGCTAAAACACTAGATAGGGGCTCGTCATTCATTGAATGTTCTGTGTATATCCTCTAAACTTAGTAGAATGTGATGGCAGTCTGCGAGTTTAATGAGGCTGTAAATATGTTGTGCCGTCCTTGAAACATCCTGCCGAACTTGCTAAACACTCGATAAGGGTTCTACAGGGATATATTTTTTTATTTTAAAGATTTATATGTTATATAATGAACCATGAAAATATCAAAGACATTATTTTTGCTATTAAAAAACTAGAAGAAAACGGAATTAATATATCTGATGAACTAAATCCTGAAAAAATAATATCTGATTTTGAAACGTTAGAAGAACTTAAAAATGAAAATAAGTATGTTCTATCATCTCAGTATAAGTTCATAAAGCGGATTCAGGCAGCTATGTTTCAGTCGCTAGTTATGGTGAACGATGATCAAGTAAATGAATTTATTCCTCTTTCTGCTGCAATAGAAAAGGTCAGATCGGGATTATCCAACGAGTACGAAACGAAAAAATCAATTAGTACCCGCATAAGATACTTAAGAAAAATTATGTCTTCGGGTAACGACCAAAGCAACCGTGTCTGAAATATTTTATTTTATCAGAAATATTTTATTTTATCAGAAATATTATATATTTATTCTGAAATATTTTTTTTCTGAAATATTTCAATATTTTTAGTCAAATTTATTATTTTTTTTAGCTATAATTTAGTCGATTTGTCAAAGAAAATTGATAAATTACAGTTTTTTGTCAGGTCAAACCTCAAGCGGTTCTCTAACTGTTTCATCGATAAATCGTCAAAAATCAGTAAAATTAGCTCAAAAAATGAGATTTTTCATGCTATTTTTGTTAATTTTTCTGGTAATTTTCGAAAAAAATGAGGATTTTTAACGATTTATCGATGAAACAATTAGAGAACCGCTTGAGGTTTGACCTGACGAAAAACTGTAATTTGACAAATTTTCCTTGACAAATCGACTAAAATAGCTGAAAAAAATAATAAATTTGACTAAAAATGTTGAAATATTTCTGATAAAATAAAATATTTCTGATAAAATAAAATAAATATTTCTGATAAAATAAAATAAAATATTAAGATCAAAGATAACCATCCCATCAGAATTACAAAACTGATTAATTTACACGAATTTGAGTACCAATCACCCCATCAGAATTAATTTGTACCAATTACCCCATCTGACTGATTTGTACCAACCACCCCATCAGACTGATTCATTTCAGATTAAACAAAACTGATTAATTTGTATAATTTACCCCATCAGTGATTAATTAACCCCACATTTATTTATTCTGAAATATTATTTTTTTTAAGTTGATCGAGTTTAATACAGGAGTGTGTATAATTTAGAATCTGATCTCTGCTACAAATGATCTCGATAATATGTTCTCGACGGAGCTCATCTAACTGTTCTTGTGTTAATAAGAAATCCTCGTTTCCGTACTCATCAATAACTAAATTAACGTTAAATTGCTTTGTGTTTTGTGAAAAGGCTGTTTTGATGGCGTTTTCAAGTACTTCTTTGTCATGTATAAAAACCTTCACGTGCTGGTACATTATATAATATTTACCTGATTAATTAAGATTTCACATACAGATTTATTACAAGTTCTTCTCCACGTATGTCAATTAAACGATTAAGGTGGTCTGTGAGCTTAAAATTTATTCGTGTTAACATATATTGTGACACCGCAGATACACAGGATTAGTTGATTCTTGCACGATTAAACTTCCAGGGGATACCTGTGGTGTAAATGTATATAAAATATATCCCTGTTGAGCTTGATTTGATTTTCCGAGATCTATTTGATAGCTGCCATCGACTACGTCACAAACCAGATTGACCACGATCGTGCTGGTTATATTAACGATTCCGGGAGATACGTGCCTGCCACCGCCGTGTGGATCATTATTATATCTGAGGATAGGCTCGGGTTGTGTTAGTTTTTTCCACGCATCGAGTATTTTAGGAAAAAACTCATTAATGATGTCATTGACAGATTTTCTCCGAGCGTCCGGGTTATAATCGGGAAATTTGAACGTCGGTATATCAGATTCCTTGATTTTATATTTATCAATTAAAAACTTTTTTGAAGCAGGAGATGATTTTAAAATTAGATCTATGATTTTGTTGTGACTGCGTTCCATAGCTTCTGCGATATAATTCAGAATTTCTATTTGTTTGATAATTTCCCCTCGTGTCTCGTGAGATCTTATATCGAAAAGATACTCAGTGAGGCGTTCACGTAGTTTATTTTGTTGATCTTTATGATCAAGATTGGAAGCGTCGATAGTTTTTTTAATTTCTTCTTCATTAATATGATTACGAAGTTTACCTTCTGGTAAACCTGAAAATATGTCACCACCATAACCAATTAAATCATCCAAACTAATATCCCAAGTTCGTTCTCCACGCCACCACCACCAGATACCTGTCATTGTAACTTCGTGACGATAGCTATTTGTTGACGTAAAATCAGCTCGTTTTGGTTCAGGTAGTCCTTCATGCACTGGGGAAACATCCGGCCAACCTAGTACGGATCTTATCGTGGATTGATAAATATCGACGACGTAATCAGGAGAATGTATTTCAATCGTCGAAGATAGAGTCGGCTCATGAACGTTAATTGATATTTTCGCTTCTTTTCCGGTTATTGATTTTATTCTACGTTGAAATTCCTCATTAATTTGTTCAATCTCATAACTACCAGTGGGTATTCCAACATCTATCCAGTCAGGAGTACCATCTGGTTTGTTCTTGTTAGCAAATACAAGTAAATTATTTGCTGGTGTACCATTAAATGATTTTGATCTGATATTTAGCCAGCTGTAATATACCCGTAACTGAGCTAGTGCTATTTCTTTTACTGGAATTGCGGTAGGAAAGTTAATACTAAATTCAGGATTAGATGAACTTACCGAGATCATCGTTATCTTTGATGGAGTTGTATTAGTCACGATCTGCTGCAGTAATTCCGTCATTATTAGTATTTGTATCTTTAATACCGATACCTTCGTCATATATTTTAGTCATCATCGAAAACTCGAAATCAGATATAATTCCATCACTGAGACTCGCTGATAACAACGAGGACAATTTGGAGTATGCGACCGTCGTTGTGTGTAATTTTATTATATAATCGGATAATTTTTCATTCGTACATGTACATATTTTTTGCGATGATATTAAGCACACCTGCAATAGTTGTTGCTGCTGAAATACAAATAGGTACGGCTACTGGTGCCATCATTGTCACCGCTGATAATATAACACCCGTTCCAGCAACAACAGCGGATACTGAATAAACAATCACATCAACGATAACTAATCGTCGTCGATATTTTTTTACTTTTACTGTATACTGTTCGACCCGATCTTTTAATGCTGCCTGCCATTCACGCGCTTGATTGTACCTGTATTGTTCACCATCCACATATGTTTTATGCAGTAACCAACTGAGGTGTTTCAGCTACAAATTCCAAACACCACCAGTAAGATGTTGCGGTTAATTTCTTATCAGCTGCTTCCAGAATATAAATTTCTTCGGTTCCGCTATTAATATAACAGATACAACCCCGGAAAATTTATCAGTTGAATGGCGCCATGGATACGTTGTAAATATTTCAAATTTTGCAGCACTAAACACAGACAACCTATACACCCCAGTGACTGTTGCGGTATATTTAATAGTTTTATTTTGCTGCGACCATGTTGCGAATCCCGATGATATAGTGCATACGATGTTGTTAATATGCCCGGGAGTTATTCCGGCTGGGATTTTAATCAAATTGGTTTTATTAACGATTTCGGGAATCCCCGCTACGATGTCTTGCTGTGTTCGTTTGATCGTGTCGATGTTCGTATTGATATCAGCGAGATTTATGTCAACGGAGTGCAGAGTGCCGAAGAATTTATCTATGGATTCATCGGTGTTTTGAAAATTTCTTCGAAATCTTCCAAAACGCCCACGTGAACGTCATACTCGGCCCGCAACGTGGATAATTTACCATCTACGGTGTTGTAGTTGACGTCGACGTATTTTTTTTGTTGCTGCGTCTTCGTCGGATGTTGGATCTCTTAACACTACTATCTTGTTTCCGTTCATGCTAAGTTCACCTGTCATTGTGTCGCCGGTGTTTCTTACACGATTAGCAACGCTTCTTGTAATTTCATCTCTGATGGTTGTAAACGATATACTTGAATCTTTGATTCTGCCGCCGTTAGTAAACACAGGAATATTATCCGTAACTGCACCAAGTACTCGTCGAATTATATCATTCCATTTGATATTGCTAGTTTTTAGTTATCCGTATCGGTCGTGAAAAATAATAATCTCATCTGGGTCAACTCCAGCCAGGTTCATAATATCAGCGAGATCATCCTTAGTCGCGTACTTTGACAGATCAACGTCGCCGGACTTTTTTTCAACGCGTGAAGAAGATCTTCTTCCGTAAATATCAACCATTATATTTTAAGATCTGTTTAAAACGAATCGGTTGCTTGTATAATCATGCACGACTTTATGTGGCGGTTTGGATGATTTTGATATAGCGTTGAGTACATTAATTACTTCACGGCCCCATATTGGTGGATCTGTCATTGTTTGTGTGGGTAGCGTTGAATACCAAACTTTGGAACCAGAGGTTCTTGCGTGAAGTGGTGCAACATACTTGATAAATTCAACAGGTGGAGCTAACCCGTATGAATCAAAATAAACGATTCCACGTGGATCAACCGCGTATGATACCCAATGAGTACCGGGTCTTGAATTTGAGTCGAGATTAATAACTGTTTCGAGTTTGTTCGGTTGTTTCGATAATTGATCTCGCATAAAAACACCTCTAAAGGCTTTTATTTTTAATCTTTTAACAGCATCAAGTAAATCAAAATTTGATGCTGGAACATCTAACGTGGAAGCGTCAGACCTCTTCCCCAACGAGATTCCGGTAATCTTAGGCCGCGTCCCTTTTTTTTGTACCCCTTTCCTACTGCTTTCTTTAGAGCCATTCCAGCAGCTGTTCCAACAGCACCTAACGCGGCTGCTTTTGCTACGGCTGAAGCAGCAGCAGCTATTAACACTGCAATAGCCGCAAGAAGTGGAAATATACCACCCACTTTAACCATGTCCTTGATGGCGCTCGGAGAAAGATGAAATTGAACTCCGGTTTTTGATTATAGGGCTTTATTGAAATGTTTAATCTGATTATTTGTCAACGATAATTTATTTGGACCACCACCAATCTGATTTCGTTTCAGTGATATTTTAGTTCCGCATTTGCTGGTGGTTTTTGATTGAAGCTTTTTGACCTGACCGGGAGTCAGAGTAACATTAACATGACCATACGACATTTTTATATAAAATATATTTTTCTAAATAACATGATCAAAGATTTTCCACTGTTGCATCAACGACTCTCATTCGACCACTACCACCTTCAAGTAACATGGCTTTATCACCGAGTATGACCGCGATTGCTCTATAATCAACACCACCTGTATTTAATGTTGCTTTAAGATGTATATCAACGACAGATTGTTTTGATAGATCAAGATGCTCCAATGAAAAATAATAAATCGGATATAGTTTTGTAAAATCATATTGCGATATTTGCAATCCAGTATCAACATTTTGATCACGTCCCATGAATGACATCAATCGATGATATACACGTCCTATATGATTCTGTTCATAATTTAGTTGTATATCCTCTGTTGGTTCTTGCTGTCCGTTTATCCGCAAAGAAATATCTGTGACACCTAGTTTATCAAATATCCTATGAGTACGTTCTTGATTACCTAAACGATCGATGTTCTGAAACGCAATAAGAATATGCCGCGGTGCAGAAACACCCTGTTGTGATGCTATATGCCATGTAAACTGACCGTTAACGTTAGTTTGTATACTATCTGTGCTTGTTATTAACCATGACAACAAGGATTTACCATCAGTGTCCATGAAAGAAATTAATTTCTGTTCTTCTGCGATCGGTGGAGTCATTACCGGCATCCACAGTAAAAGTTTCGATAGTACTACTTTACCAGCATCACCAGCAGGTCTCCACAGAGCATCGTTATCATCACCTTTTCGCACAAGAACAACCGTGTGTCTAGCTCCAAAAATAACCTTCCTAACATTCCTACAAAATCCAAAAATATGCGATAGCGGAATTGCACATGAAAAACTTCTATTAACTCCTAGCAACATACTTTTACGCTCTGCAAATCCCAACTTGAAATTTTCATTAACACTTTTAACCACTGACTCCACATCAGCATCAGCGTTATTGGCATGATTTCTTGGTCGTCCTGTTGCATATTGAATATTTTCAGGGTGACCATTATTATCTTTCACAAACATCATCGTGGGACCTGCTGATCTTGTATAATCATCAGAATATCTTGCTAATCCTATTATTGTCGTAGCAACGTCTGCATCTTTCTGAATCGATTCGATATTTTTTCCATCGATCATGTAAGTGGCGCTCTCAAACAGTGCCATGATCCCGTTGTTGACAAAACCAACTTTTACTGCATCTGCGTAATTAGCATTAGTTGTTCTCACAATTGTACCTTCTACCTCAAGAAAAGCCTCAGCGGGTAAAAAGTATCTACTTGTGTCATGAACTTGTAGTTCAATTCTTCCACGTTGATCTGGTACTCGTGCTTCATAAGAGTAAAACTGATAATCACGTACCGATTCATCTGTAAGGACAGGTGCCTCCATATCAAATGCTTCATCGGATACGCGCTTGAACATTTTATTATAATTATTTTCGTTTAACACGAAAACCGGGTTTGGAAACTCCACTCCCTGATATTAAACTTGAAATATTATTCCCCGGTTCTCCGAGTCCTTGATCTGCTAACGCCGCTAGTTTTTGATTTGCAGCCTGATTTATTATTCTACTTACGTCTGCTGGCATAATTTCAGTACTTTGTAATTTTACTGGGTGTTGTTGTTTTCGTCGCAATAATCGTGCTAGTCTATCTTTGATCGCCGAGAACCCCTTACCAGTAACATTGACAATTGCTCCAGGAGCTTTATCACGAACAATATCAATAGCTTTCATCGATAATTGTTTTGCAACGGGTGCTACTTTTGGAGCTATCCTTGTAAATAATCCCTGAATAACATCACCAAGTCCATCTCTGTAAGTAGCTCTATAAATTGGTAATCGTGAGTTTACCGCTCTGACCTGTACAAATTTAAGATGATTATTATGTATGATCATCTTATTTTATTTCCTATTTATCTAACAATTAGTCACTATAATCATCAGCATGTTCATCGATAAGTTCTCGGTAAACACCGACATCCATGATACCACCTTGAAATAATCGCCGACAAATATCAGCTGCTTCATTAATTATTTCTGGTGAATTATTTCCGGCACGTTTTCCTCCTATGAGAACTTCTAACCGTGACACATCATTAATGATATTATCAGGACAAACAAAATTGTTTTCTCCCGATGTAGTCAGGAACCCACTTCCTACAGCGCTTGGAGGATCATCGTCAGGATCTCTTTCTTTACCCAGTGAACGTAATTTCTCCTGTTGTTTAGTTTCTATATCTCTAAATATTTCTTCTTCTTGTTTCCATTTTTCTTCTGCTTTTCGCTTCATTTCCTTTGCCATCTGCTTCCTTTTCTCTCTAGATGGTTTTAACATCAATTGCTGTTGTTCTATTTGTTGCAGAGGTGAAGGAAGTTTCTGCTGGGAGAGTTGTTCTTGTTCTAGTTGTTTCGGTTTCTCTCTATGAAGTCTTTTTACTTCTTTATCAAGATTTTTGTATTCTTGACCTTTAGCTTGTGTTTTGTTGTAATATACGCGATATATCCATCTAATAAGATTATCATCATTTACTTTTTCATGACGGGGTTTAAAAATATTAGATTTATTAAATATACTATTTAATATTATTTCGGGTAATGTTTCTCTTTCAGTATTTCTAATCTCTTCGACAAACCCTTTCTTAAATTTTGCAGTCAATTCTAAGTTTTCTTCTATTGATTCGGGTTCAGGTGTATGTTCTTTTCTCACGTCGGCGACTTCAGTACGAAGTTTTCCAATACTTTCAAGTATTTCCTCACCAACAGGTGGAGGCTGAGCCGCAGCTATATCAATTGGAAGATCTCGTAAAATCTTCTTTGTCTGTTTCGTTCTTCTTGGTATTTTTTCGGTTTGTTCTGCTGTTTGTTTTGATAGCGGAAGAAGATCTTCTTTGATGACAGCTGTAACTTGTTCAGTAGCTGCAGTGACGGGTTTAAACAGTTTTTTAGTTTCTTCTTCGTACTCAACTTGTGCTTCTTGCTGCTCTTGTAGATTTTTTCTGAATGAGTCTCTCACGGGAAGAAATTTTTTAATTGCTTCTAATCTCTCTCGTGCTATTCTTGCAGTATGAGATTCTGGATATACCATTATTTTTTAATATAACAATTTTTTACTTAATAAATTTAATTAAACAGATATGCACAATTGTACGTGGCTGCGTCAAGGAACAAGAAATAAATGCAAAAAAAATTAAAATTAATAGCAGCAGAGAGGGCACCTACTAATGTTGGTCGTCAAAAACATAAACAAAAAAAAAAAAAATAAACACGTAGATTACTTTATTTTTTTCAGCTGCTATTTCGAACTAAGGTTTTATTAGTATAATCGGCCATTACAGAAATAAAACATCTCAAGGAAACGTTTATTTGTAAAAATCTGGACCTTTCTACGAGATGGTTTTATTTTTGTTTGTTTTATTTGTTTGTCGGAATTCTATGGTCTGTTGGCCCTCTCTGCTGCTGATGGAGACAGTCATTTATGCATATTTAGATTATAAATTGCACGTTACTGATGCCATTAAATATACATACATACATAGATACATACATACATACATACATACATACATACAACGAGTTAAGATTTAGTACAGGTAGCTGTATTTTGGTCGAGTAAATGAACTCCTCACATCATCCGAGTGTGTCCGCTACAAGCTATAGTCATGTGCCTTTTGTGGCTATCACAATCACTTTTGCATATTGATAAGTTGATTGTTTTCTCTCTTAAGTTTCTATTTTTCTTGACATTGATTAAATCAATATAATACACACTTATGATTTAAACATGAAAGATGAGCAATTCAAACGCTTGGTTAGCTGTGCCATTCACACGAAGGCTTAGCCATCACGTACCGGCACATGGAAATTAACGCGGAATAGAAACTAAGCGAAATGACGAACCAACAAGAGGCAATTAATATATTTACAGTAGACCTAAGTCATTATTCTGCTTTAATAACAGTACCACTGACCATACAACTCTCTCTCTCTCTCTCTCTCTCTCTCTCTCTCTCTCTCTCTCTCACACACACATCCTTTGGTCGGTTTTGCTTAACTTTTATTATCATTCATAAATCCAGAGACATCATGGGATGACACAAACGAAAATCCTCTACTCTCGTCATTTCATAGCTTTTAGCCCGTATCTTGTTACGATGGTCCAGAGAGAGAGAGAGAGAGAGAGCGGCCTTTAGACATTTTCATAATTAATTAACAATAATCGATTTTTAGAACATTATAATATTTTTAAGAAACAAGAAAAATAACAAAACGTTAAATACGTCACAGTATATGTACCAAGAAATGGAGAAATTTACCGTGTAATGTCGACATGGTTTGCAACTTTGTATCATTGATAAACACTGTTGATAAATCCTAAGGAAAGTGCACACATATCATTACGAGAAACCATATTCTTGTAGGTTACTGTTGTAATTTCTATTTCATGGTTTCAATCCAGCCCAAATTCCTTTTCTCTCTCACTTCACATTTCTGCGTAGTTGTCATTTATGCATGCGAGCGGGGGGGGGGGGAGGCAGAAAGGATTGCGAAGAAAATGTGTACTATATGAAATTCATTTAGAAAACGGGGATCATTAATACCTTTTATCGTTATTTTCATACGTCACTGATGATTAATGTGTGGAAATTCATCATTGATCAAGAGTCAACTGCAGACGGGACGCGAAAATGTTTATATATGGGTATTATTGCGCCATGGGAGGATCACAATTTGATATACCAATAGTATTGGTATATCAAATTGCTTTATACCAACACTTTAAAAGCCATGCTTTTTATGTATGTGTTATATATATATATATATATATATATATATATATATATATATATATATATATATATATATATATATATATATATATATATATATATATATATATATATATATATATATATATAAGAGAGTGAGAGCGAGAGATACAGAGAGAAAACAGGCGGCCATATAGGGTGAAAAGTGCTATCCCTGCCTCCTACAACAGGATGCTTTATAATATGAACTGAATTTTATAGTTTTGGAGAATCATAGAAGTTAGAGACTTTTTAACTCATACTCTACCGAGATGGGAACCCGAGTAAACTGACTGCGAAGCACACATCTCCAAAACGAAACGAGATTAATTTAGTGGTTTCCCTCTACATACCTTGAATTCTGTCTGTAACATGATGGGTTGTTATGCCGCCACTGTGGTAGGTGTGTAATGGTTCAGGCGGGGTGCTCCCAATATTTTATTTAGATTATTATAGAAGTCCCACCCAGGCTCAATTTTGGTTGAAGTTAAATTAGTGAAACATAGATGTAAAGCTCGTAGCCCCCAGTCAGCAATGCCGACGGTTAAATGATTGAATATACAAAAGAAGTGAAATTCAACGAATAACAATTTAAGAACGATTCAAAGTCAAGTGCTCCAAATTTTCCAAGTACTCCCCTTCCGCTCGACTCTGTAATAGCATATTACATCATTTGATTAGTAGTGTGAGATAGTTTTCCACCTGTCCTTGTATTCTACTCATCTGTGTATTCTTCTCTCATATTCCTCCAATTCCTTCTCCTCTTCCTCTCGACTTTCTCCAAAATTCCTTCTCCTCCTCGACTTCTCTATACTCTTCCTCCTTCTCCAATTTCTCCTCCTCGACTCCTTTTCCTCCTCCGACTAGACTTGTCGACTCCGACTGCTCTGCTAGTGTCACTTCCGTTTCCCCTCGTATAGACTCGGGACTCAGTCGAACACGAAGTTCTGTGTCCCCTGAAAAGCTTCCTTTGAAAACACAAGGACGGTACAATATTTTCCTAAGCCCTATTATTTCACACTACACCCAGCCTATCATCAGATAACGGCTATTACATTTATTCGGTCACGCATTCATTCACACCGAAATACTCATCGTTCTTGTATGGTAAAACAACGTCGTAATAAAAGCACGGTATCATTTACTTCTCAGACATACATCAATAAATTACGTCACATCAGTTCATATTCCTAATCCCATTATACTATCCAATATCACAACAACCAGACACATACAAAATATACAAGTATTCAAATATCCATGCTCTGATATATCCATACATCCATATTAACTAATCTTACACACTTCAACCATTTTCCAAATTCACGATTCAAGCAGGTGTAAATTCTAACATATCACATGAATAAATGCACTAGTTTACTACGAAGTAACCTATTAGTGAATGACAAAATTAATTCTGACCACAAGCTAACAATCTACATAATTCTCTACATAATACTCAAATACGCCTGTAAATGAACACTACAAAGGT
Source organism: Sinohyriopsis cumingii (assembly GCA_028554795.2). Classification (NCBI taxonomy): domain Eukaryota; kingdom Metazoa; phylum Mollusca; class Bivalvia; order Unionida; family Unionidae; genus Sinohyriopsis; species Sinohyriopsis cumingii. The sequence continues at coordinate 114,295,225 of CM068838.1, read as the reverse complement.
AATTCTACGTACTAACTTTCTGCGTAATTAAGTATACATACTACACATAATTACAATTACAATGCCGTAATATTCTGCAAATATTGAGCAAATAACTTACTGACCTTTACGAAGCTTTGTCTTTCCTTAGAATCTCCTCTCTAAGTTGTACCGCCAGATTACGAGTGGTTCTCTCGGAGTAACCCTATATTTCTCAGCAATCTTCCTAGGCGAGACTAAATTTTCGCTTGCTAGTTAGAAGTTATAATTCGGATCGAAATTGTTATCACACCCTCTATCTCAATTCCGATGGGGGGGGGGGGTTCGCTGTGACCCGATCCAATCAAACTTAGCGGACAATGTCCTTCTCGCTGTCTGTCCACGTGGGGACGGATTTGGAACACGCCCCGTTTCCTCGCTTGTTTCCCTGATCTTAGGATTAAGCTGTAACACATAGGTGGGGAGTCGCTCGATATAACGCTTGTGCCGATCCAAGATGCCGGTCTTCTTTCTGGAAGGTAACCTTGCGTAAGAGATTAACTCTAGCGTGCGGCAATATTTAGATATCAAACCATGGTTTGTAATAATACCTTAGTCTATATACGACTTACGAATTGGGGCTGAGCAAACGTGACACTGTCCTACGAATCAGGAATGACTGTTTACTTAAATGAGATTTAGTCACTGGGTCGATAAGTGGATGTGTCTGCTACTCCCAATCGCATATATCAGCGACGTTGTGGCACTTTATTTTGGGCACGTGTGCTTGGTTGAGAGGGTATGGAGGTTGGTGAGCGCAGGAAAGGTGTCGCAACACTGGTTCGAATCTCAGTAGAATATGAATTTTCTAACATCTCTCTCTCTCTCTCTCATATTTTGAAATTGGACTATGTAGCCTGCGTGGAAGGTATACATGTTTCCGAAACACAAATCTAATTTACCTTTGCACTGTCTACTAAAACTTGTGATGGCGAAAATCATTTGTTGTATGTCATTCAGAAAATTTTAAAGTGTTAATTTTCTGTTACACACTGTACTATTTCATACATAGATTTAAATGTTTAAAAGATTAACGAATTTCATCCAAGAAAAAGATAAAAGCCTCTGTTCAATATTTTTTGGATATTAAATTTGGTTCTAATACTTTGATAACAAAATGTTTCTGCAAGTCAAACATTATGAAAATGAAACAATTGCATTGATAAAGATGAAGACTACCTATTTATAATGCCGAGTTATTATTATTATTATTATTGTTATTATTATTATTTATATTATTATATTATTATTATTATTATTATTATTATTATTATTATTATTATTATCCTTCTTTCTCTTATTTATTATTATTATTATTATTATTATTATTATCATCATCATTATTATTATTATTATTATTATTATTATCCTTCTTCCTCTTATTTATTATTAGTATTATTGTTTTTATCATTATTGTTGTTGTTATTATTATTATTATTATTATTATTATTGCAGAAAATGTGTTGAAAGGATGGAAACTGTTCGTGCTTCACTTAATTCAAGAACTGCAGGGGGATCTTTGATTTCAGCATGGTTTATCTTGAGTGGGACAGCTGATGAATTTTGAACTCTAGAAACCTGCCATACGAATGAAGCGGGCTTATTCGGATTGCATTCAAACTCAAAATCTTCAATACTGATGTGTAATATAAAATGTATTAAATTGTAGCAACATGACTTGTAAATAACAAACTCATTTTTTGAAATAACGAATGTGTAATTGCAAGACCCATCATGTCTTCATACTAATTGTCGACATAGGTAAACATTCACTGTGTTTATGTGAATATCATTATAGACACAATATGATACGATTCAACTTTAGCTGATCAGGTTGTGTTATTCTGTTGTAAATAAAAATAAGGACATTATTATTAATTATTAATTAATATAAATGTAAAACTCGAGACATCACATATCTCTATTCTGGTTTATTCTACAGCGTGGATAAAGTTCTCGGTAATTATCTGAAATGAATTGTATTGCTTTGTTATAATTAGTTCTCGGTAAATATCGGAAAAGAAATCAATTGCTTTGTTTACAAACAGTATGTTCCCTGCTTACATTTAAAACAATTGCGACTTAGTGACGTCAGAACTATATCCATCATGGCTACTTTCGTAGGCGAGACTGTCGACGCAAAGTTTTGAAATTAATCCGCCTTACCTTGATAACTGCTAAGTTGATTTTGTTAAAATTCTGTATATAATTCCATTCATTAAGTATATTCATTCAAGGCACATTTTCGTTTAAGTTGGACTTTACCGACTGTTTGGTTTCATCCACGGTTATCTTCTGTGTACTGTAGTATATTATTTACTTGAACGGATTTAAGTTCACTTTGTATCTGTAAATAAATTTTTTTATCCTGTATTCACCCATAAGTTTTTTTTAAACAATTTTAACTAAAGCTTTGAAGTGAACTCGTGCTCAGATTACCTTGAAGTATTTAGATTCTTCCCCATCAGAGAAACGTTCGAGTGCTGCTGGTACTACTGTCACTTCTACTGGAATTAGTGGAACTCTATAAGATTTGCTTCAATCAGTGAAAAATTTTGTCTAGACGGCATAGGCAATGTTCGTAACAAATTTTAATGGCCTGTAATGATTGGAGAAAAAGAAGTCACAGTTGTCTATACATTTACTGATAAAGTGTACTTGCAAAAAAAAACACGATGTTTTAGCACACAGTAAAATCTGCTTCGTGTTTGGGTTATTGAAGTTCTTCTGAAAAATGCCATTGGGCTAATTGTTCATGCATTGGTCGAAGATCTTGCGAGTCGGCATGTCAAACAATGTGTCCGCACTGATATATTTCAATACAAAATTCAGTAGCCAATTAGTATATACTTCAGATCAAATGAAAACGCTATTTTGTACCTCGGTCTGATTAAAATCTGACAAACACCGATGACTGTCCATCTTCTAGTGACCCAAAGAAGAAATTCCGGTTTTATTTTTAGTAGCCTATCAGATAAAGCGTTTAATATCGTGGTAATGAAATTTGTTGTGAGAAACGTTATGGTCAGATGGCGTTTTTAACCTTCATAACTGTGAAAGCTGTAGTTTGTATGTGGATCGAAAGGTCAGCAGAATATGACAGTGTATTGATCAGATTTCTTTTTTGTATTAAATAACCGATGCTCTCCCCTATTTGTTTAGACTCCTCCCTTAATAAAAACCACAATAAACATGATATTTCCGGGTCCGCCACAGAATTGCCCTCAAATCTGTCAGACTTAATTCAGATCAGGTGAATTCGTGAATATCATCTCTCATTATGCTCTTTTACCTATTTCGTCAGAGGTATGACCCTTACAGGTAATAATAGATAAACTGTGTACGACAATTCTTGTCTGACGAACTTGTTCCACTGGATTTGACTAATTGCAATACGATTCTAGCAAATATACTCTAAAGGAGATGAAAATGTAAATGTTCTTATGTTTTCATACTCCAATATTTTTCTCATAGTTGTTTCCCTTTTCTTGGTGAATATATATATATATATATATATATATATATATATATATATATATATATATATATATATATATATATATATATATAACAAAGAAAAGTCATGTTCCGATAATGTTTTAAAATATACGCCATGTATTTTCCATCCATTATAAATTTATTTCTGCAATGTATCTTTATACAGTACATACATTCTGTCAGATTGACACTTGTTTATACTGTCACACATCAATCAAACAAATATGAAAGGATAATAACTGTCCACGTCATACGTTTCATATTCTTCCAGCAGGTTCAATATTTTACTACTGACATTGAACCGCTCCGGTGGCCTAGTGGTTAGAGCGTCCGCCTCGGAAGCGGGAGGTTGTGGGTTCGATCCCCGGCCGAGTCATACCAAAAACTTACAAAAATGGTACTAACAGTTCCTCGCTTGGCGCTCAGCATTAAGAGGTTTGTGTTAGGACTGGTCGGCCTGGTGTCAGGATAATGTGACTGAGTGGGACATCATGCTACATGTCTGCGGCATAATGCCCCAGTGCTAGACATCTCTATAAACTGCAACACTGCAGACACCGTAGCGATATGACTGAAAAATTGTTAAAGCTACGTTAAAAATCCTAATCACACACACACACACACACACACACACACACACACACTCACTACTGACATTGCTGCTCAAACCAGATTTTTTTTCTCTCATCCCTATTATTCTGTTATACCAGTATTATTGTGTATCAATGAAACTTAACCATTGGCTTTTAGACAACTTGCACGGATTTTACCCCAAGCACCAGCTTCACACTACCCTTCCGGAACAGCTAGATTTTGTTTCAGCTAACAAGTGAGTTATTGTTAGGATAAAATGTGACTATAAACAAACACATTACAACTGAATTGTACATAATCATCTTTGTTCACTTATACCAGTTGATAATATTACTACTGTGTTATTTACTTTAATCTTTTATATATGTAACACGTGTAATAACACATCATGAGGTCACAAATTATGTCATTACGTCATGCAGACAAAGACCTAAGGACCGAGGCATCTGAATTTATTTCAAAGCCACATCACAACACTATTATGCAACTTGGTCAAATTAAAGGAGTATTTCTGTTTGCGATAAATAAAATCTCTTATTAGTGCTCATTTCAAATAAAATGTATGAAACTTATCAAATAATTTCAATATTCTGATTGCCAAGGCACGCAAAATATAAAATTTATTTAATGACTTTCATAATTTCATTTGAAGTAGGCACTCGTGTAAAATTCTTTTATTTTTATTTATGTCATTTTTATCAGTACGAAAACAAAACCAACAAATCAATGGATTCTTCGAGAATGATTTACCTACTAATCATCTTACGACTATAACCCCATTATGACACAATTCAAAGCAAATTGAGACTATAATCCCATGATGACACAGTCCAAAGCCAAATTGAGACTATAACCCCATTAGGACGCAGTCCAAAGCCAAACTGAGACTATAATCCCATTATGACTCAGTCCAAGGCCACATTGAGACTATAACACCAATATTACACAGACCAAAGCCTTATTGAGACTATAACCCCATTATGACACAGTCCAAAGCCAAATTGAGACTATAACCCCATTAGGACGCAGTCCAAAGCCAAACTGAGACTATAATCCCATTATGACTCAGTCCAAGGCCACATTGAGACTATAACACCAATATTACACAGTCCAAAGCCAAATTGAGACTATAACCCCATTATGACACAGTCCAAAGCCACATTGAGAATATAACCCCATTAGGACGCAGTCCAAAGCCAATCTGAGACTATAATCCCATTATGACTCAGTCCAAGGTCACATTGAGACTATAACCCCATTAGGACGCAGTCCAAAGCCAAACTGAGAATATAATCCCATTATGACTCAGTCCAAGGCCACATTGAGACTATAACACCAATATTACACAGTCCAAAGCCAAATTGAGACTATAACCCCATTATGACACAGTCCAAAGCCACATTGAGAATATAACCCCATTAGGACGCAGTCCAAAGCCAATCTGAGACTATAATCCCATTATGACTCAGTCCAAGGTCACATTGAGACTATAACCCCATTAGGACGCAGTCCAAAGCCAAACTGAGACTATAACACCAATATTACACAGCCCAAAGCCAAATTGAGACTATAACCCCATTATGACACAGTCCAAAGCCACATTGAGAATATAACACCATCACGACAGTCTAAAGCCAAATTTAGACTATAACCCAATTATAAAACAGTCCAGAAACCAAACCCTAGACTCGGACTGGACGAAGACTTGAGCTATTATGATGCATCTGGTAACAGAAAGTCCAGTTATATTCGAAATGATAAGTATTTTACAATTCTGGTCAGATATATTACAATGTGACTTGTCGTGCGTCATTACAATGTAATTTGTCTTGCATCATTGCAAATGTTATTTACCTTGCATCATTGCAATATGACTTATCTTGCGTTATTACAATATGACTTATCTTGCGTTATTACAATGTGACTTGTCTTGCGTTATTACAATGTGACTTGTCTTGCGTCATTACAATGTAACTTGTCTCGCATTATTACAATATAACTTACATCATTACAATGTGCTTGTCTTGTAACATTACAATGTGCCTTGTTTTGCGTTATTACAATGTGACTTGTCTTGCGTCGTTGCAAATGTTACTTAAATAGCTCGTAGTTTTTTATACTTATGTCAAATTTGTTACTTTCAATTTTTAAAATTTGTCTTGTGTTTTTCCAGGTGATTAATTTTGATAATTGTACTTTGATTTAAGGTGTACGTTATTATTATGTATATTCTTTTCCTTTAATATGTTGTTGTTTCAATAGACGTATTGATGTTTCTTAAATGCAGAGAACCTCGTTCCTCAATAATACATACTGTTTCAAAAAGCATTGGTAGTAGCATGGGTCATTTTCATTTAAAATTAGATATTATATTTGTTAATTTAAATTGCATTTGTTTCAGTTTCGGTTAGGTCGAACATTAATAACTTTTAGCCTAAATATATTTCTTATAAATGTAACCACTTCAGATGCACTGTAAAAAAAATCTTTTCACTGTCGGAAAACATTGATGAAAATAAATCACCCATTTTCGTAGGTAAATTAATTTGGTGTGAACCTGTTTGTTTAAAGGTGTGATTGATTAGGTATGTAATACTTATTTATAAACTCACTAAAACGTAACATTTTCTTTTGTTTCCTAAAATCTTGGAAAGATTGGGCTTCTGATTCTCCCTTCTTTTCTCTGATAAAATTTAAAACAGAGACCTTTCGAACTTAGCGTTATAAAGCGATGGCATCCTAAACCAAGCCAGATCACTTTAAATAATTGTTTTGGCTTGATGTACTGATGTGATGTCATATTTGGGAAGTTTTACAGACGTGCTGAGCAAATGAAAAGTTGTTACATGGCATTAGATTTGAAACATTAGCAGGAAGAACATACAAAACATCAATTACATTTTTTTTTTAATGGAATTGTCAAATAACGATGTATTTCACGTATTGAGTATTTACCCAATAGTTTCATGACCTTAGATGTTGATACAAAGTTTGGTGATGTCCTGTTCCGGAAGCAGGTCATGCAACCTTTTCTTCTGAGGCAATGGATAAAATAAACTAAAATTATATTTTAAGGAACGTTATGTCTAAGACAGACTCTGTTCCATGATAACTGGACTTATACTATAATCTTTGCAACACTGAAAACTAATAATTAATAACCTTGGTATCCTGCGGTTACGAAGTAAAACTTTCTAAATAAATTGCATGAAAAGCACTCATAGCAAGGCAGTTAGCAAGGCAGTTAGCAAGGCAGTTAGCAAGGCAGTTAGCAATTTAAAGTTTCGAATAATGATAAACTAATGTAATTAAAAGTAAAGTAAATATGCTGTTTATATATATATATATATATATATATATATATATATATATATATATATATATATATATATATATATATATATATAATTTGGATTCATTACGCTTGCATATATCTAGATATATTTATGTTTTACTAATTTGCAGTTATTGACTTTATTTTATATCGAATCAATTTTTCAAATAAATGAAGAAGCTAAATTCAAAAGTTACATTTAAGCATTTCATTTTTCACAGAATTTTGAACAAATACGAGAGTTAGAAATAGGACTAGTGGGCCTACCTTCGTAATTCTTGTTTTGTATGCCGTTAAAAATGTTCAACCACATCAGTGTTGAAATTTGATCAGCTCCTTTGTACTGATACTGCGTTCGTTCATCGACTTGACATATGAGGAAAATGTTAACTTAATATCTATCAAATATTTGCCTTTGTTTTTGTTCTCAGATAAGTTCCATCAAGTTCATATAGTACTGAGTCATAACGGTAAATAAGCTTAACTTCGATTTAAAGTTGAAGACAAATGTACTCAATGGCGTGAGTTAGAAATGGACAAAAATATGGCAATTATCTTTCGTACACTGAATCGTATAGCCATGAGGAAAACTGATAAGTCTAGGTCTGAATAATAAATTGGAATATACATGTATATGCAGATATTTTCCCCACTACCTACTGCATATAATATATAATAATTAAATTGGATCAAAATTTTACATCACAATGTTTAGGGATTAAGTCTGTGCTTGTATAGACACATTTGTAGATTTTATAACATGCAGTTCCGTTATTAAGAATGTTCCTGCATACACACGTATCTGGATCTTATTCCATAGAGTTTCGTGATTAAGACTGTTCATGCATACACACGTATCTGGATCTTATTCCGTAGAGTTTCGTGATTAAGACTGTTCCTGCATACACACGTAGTTTTGTTATTAATACTGCACTTGTATATGCACATACGTAGATTCTATGTCATATAGTTTCGTAATTAAGACTATTCATGTATACACATATAATTAGATTTTATACCATATACATTCGTGATTAAGACTGTACTTGTACAGCTTCTTTTTGTTCTGACAAGTGCTCAAGCATCATTGAAACCCAGATCTCCAACATCACGGAGATGTGATGGACACTTATATTAGGTCATGATATGTTGGTCGTTCCTTTTTCGAATCAAATTACAGCTTTCAAATTTATTAAAGTTAAAATTTTTATTTGAAATATATCGTTTCAAACGATACTGCTCCCAGCGCGAAATGCAACACTTTTTCTGATTGGTTACTAACAATAGGTGGATTGGGATTACAAAGGTCAGCTGAACATGAATCTATATATGTGCCTGTCAGATCTACATATTATAAGAAGACTGCGATTATAATTGGTCTGACCATGACAGCCACCACATTTACTGACACCTTTATATTGATGTTATTGTTCTCGCTCATACCTTTTGTAGTTGCTGCTATTGTTTGCTGCAGTCACCTTCTAACCCGCCATCGTTTTTTGTGTGCATATATTGTAATAATTAGTATACGTATATTCACGACAAACTTGTTAATGCATTATTTTGTAAAACAAAAGAATGTAACTGTTGTACATGACAATCCATAACTAACGGACTTTTCCAACAACAATAATATCAGAATGCGACTAGTTAGAAGAAAAAAATACAGTTCAATTAACCTTTTGTTTTAAAAATTATCCGATTAATTTATCACTGGCATACAATTATTAACCCTGATGCAAATCATATCTTGAATAAATACGATAATCCAACTTGTTTTCCTCCTTATTTTGGATGATTATTGGATGATTATTTACACTGGGTTTTGCTTTCTCTCTAAAGACAACATGCCAACAAGCACATAAAGAAGGAAAACATCAGACTCTTATATAGTTTTGTATCAACTTCTCTGCTTTTAAACAATCAAGTCAGCGAGTAAGAACTGTGTCTCCTTCAAAATTCTCAATAATGGCAATACTATGGTTTAGAAAAATTGTGGAATATTCATCTGTTATACAATAAAAGAATGTGCTAATATTTACGTAAAAATAATATGCTAGACCAAACAGAGATACTCGTTAAAGTCCTTAACTCTGTATCACTTTCTTTTTTGTAAGCATGTCATGAACGTTAAACTATTTAAAAAAACCCACAGTTCTCTTAAAATATTTGCAATAGTCTGATGACTTTTGCTAAACAATGCAAGTGATACTGTGTAGCATATCTAGATTCAACACATACCGTGAAGTCGTTGGTCGATACATTGTCCTTTCTTACACTATGTCTAAGTGAGTTATGACCCTTGTTTTACTTGTAGCTTTTCCCCCTTGTGTATGGGCTCAAGCTTTTCGGATAGCATTATATGGCACGATGGGAAAGAAAACATGCGGTCTATCAGTTCTTCCCTTTCAATGTCTATAAAATAATGACCAACTTCTCATACATTGCTATGTGGTACCAATAATTATTTGTGCGTGTGGACACACAAACAGTACCCCTTTTAATAGTACAACATCAAGATTGTGCTGCATCGCTGCTGTCGCAGTCGCATCACCGCTCGTATCTCTTGGTACATCACTGCACTAGACCTCATTGTACATGGAGCTTGTGGGTCCACCTCATGTTTTTTCTGTCAGATTCATCATTCTTCGTGAACCTGTTTGTTCTCAATGGCTTTCGATTTATGAACTGTGTCCTTTTTATACTGGGGTGTGATACTCGTATCGTACCGTGCTTAGATCGGGATGTCGCATTCGTGTCTCGTAGACGATCTGATATGCTTCTTCTAAAGGTATACTGACGATCTGATGATCACACAAGCACGTAATCGTGTGAGGATGATCGAACGTTTTGACACGAAAGTATTGATCTCGACCTGCTTTTATGTCTTCCTATAAAAGATCGAAGTGTCACGATATTTGATGGTGGTCCCTTTCAATTTATATTTGGTACGAAGTTGTTCTTTCATGTCTCTGTACTGATAGGCAAGTTGTAGTTCAACCACTGTCAAAACTCATACTAATGTATTCTGTGTGATCATACGTCCACGTTCCTAATGGTCCGTGTTTCCATGTGTAGATGCTAGTCTTCAGATCTATCGATATGCATGCAACTATTGATGTCAAAGCAAAGGACTCCGCCTCTTATAGGTTCCAACCAGAACTGCAATTTTAAACGAGTATTGGCTGCCACGTATGCAGCAATGTAGACATCGTCAACATCGTCGGGGTACCAAAGATCAAACCCTCACGTATGATTCGCACGTTCGTGATGAGTGTTTATTCTTCATCTGTTTCTTCAGAACATTTCTCTTTGTTCTCTTTTCTCTTGAGATACTTTGAAAACCAGTATAATTTTCCTTGACAGTGATTATAGATATCAAAACTTTTGTCTCTCTTTTCTCATGTCTTAGAAATTCTTTTTCTCCGTTGTGGAACGGTGTTTTTTTTATCTGGAGAGGGTTATTCAGAAATCACGTTGGAAGCGTACTTTATAACGACTGTAAATTGTATAGGATAACACGTAAGTTTGAAATAGTAAGACTATTGTACGGAGACTGGGCCCACTAACACCAAATAAAGCAAGTGTTTGTTCTTGTCATGGATGTTTTCGTGCCCTACCCGACACATACTATCTACCACACAGGTAGGGTGACAAACACCCTGTTATCTACGCCGTGGTAGTAACAAAAACCCAGATATCTACTATCCAACATCCACACTATACCATCAACACGTCGTTTGACTAGCCAAGACCATTTCATTTACTTACCACAAAAAGGAAGAATTAAAAAAAAGGTTTTATATAAAGCAATCTTTGATTTTTTAATGACAACATTTCCATAAGATAGTTTATACTTTATGTAGAAACCAACCGTCAGACCTAAATACCCTCTTTTGGAATTGTAACGTTTATATAATAAACGTAACTATTTTGATTAGATGTATCAAAGGAGAGTGTGATTCATTTTTTACATAGACTGGTCGACTCTCTAGGTACCAGTGGACCAGATAGCAGCGTGAATATAATAAATCAATAACTTTCTAAATTCCCAATCGCAAACAGGATCATTTTCAAGCCCCTTATCCACCCTTCCAACCCCACCACCTACTTACACTGGTCTTTTGGGGGTGTTCTCTGCGTCTTTCTGAGAGATAGACAGCTAATATATCCTTATCCATCTAGACTGAACCCAGTCTAACATGTTTTTCCTCTTTGTCAAGACGTCATTTTAAAGTTTTAACAGAGACGGAACCCAACCCAACTCCCACAGGTGGACCTATTGGAGAATAATAAGAAATACTACCATTCTTTCACATAGCTACCATGCTACCAAGTATATTACCACGTTTAGTAATTTCATTGGCAAAGAACTACCGTAAAAAACGTACGAACGAACAGCTCGATGGTAATAGAATATCACAGACTCAGTCTTGTTTTAAATAGTAGGAATAATAAAAGAGCAAGAAAACGATATTTTCAACCACTCATAAAACGACTTGATAAAACATTGTTGTACGCAAGGTAAATACGAAAGCTATTAATAGATACATACCCACACAGAACGAATGATGTTTAACAAATGAGCAGACCTAATTTCGGCAAGTGAGAAGACGTACAGCTGTCTTATTATCGGTCCATTGTATCTCTGTAAATGTTTATTTTCTGCTTGCGTAAATGATATCACTCAAAGCGATCGCTGATACCAACGACGAGCTTAACAGGGATTCCAACCTGTTTGTGACATTTATCTGTTTCGTTGTAATTGTTTTAGAAAAACTGTCCAGGTAACTTCAACCAAGGTACTTGTTTGTACATTTTGCTGTACATACATTGAATGCATGAATAGGCTGACGGCAGAGAGATATTGTGATACTGACATGGTGCAAAATACCCAACTTTCGGTATGTATAATTTCGTGCTTATATTTTTGCATGTGCTTGTTTAGTTTGATTTCCTTATGAAAGTGTTCTTTAAATGGCAACATAATTATTGTGTACAGCAGAAATTCATTGAACTATGAATTTATTTTGCTTTGTGGAATAATCGCGTCCATTTTGTTTTTATATACGTAAGAGCAGTAGCGTTGTAATAGCGGCTTTAGATTAGCTGATAACCGTTCTACTTCACTGCCTTCTATCCCACGTGACATTGTCCTCATATCCCGAGTAACGCAGATTGTAAACAGTGAAAGTTACCAACAGGCACACACACAGGAGGATAGTCATGTTGGATAAAAGACTATACTGGATCAGTAATCAACCAAAAACTTCTGTTGTATAACTGCTAAGGCTATTGATAATATCCAATTCAGTATATGTGGGTGGGGGACTGATTATGAAGAAACGGATATAAATATTTTTTAATTATAATGTCCAGCTTTCTTCAATAAAGTATCCTGTAATACGTAGTGAGTTTGTGAAAGAATAACTTACGGTAAAAGAATATTAAATGACATTTATACAGAGACTGTGAATAAGTGTACAGCAAAATGGAATTAGTATGCGGTGACACAAAAAATGTCACAGACACTAATCAATAGGCCGTTGAGTTACGACATGAAGTGTATTTTGTTTAAAACTTTGAGAAATTGAACAGTAGATGTTTATCTGCACATACTGTATGCAGATTAAAGACATTTAGTCAGTGAAGAAAACCGTTGAAAGTAGCAAAAAGGTATGGAGGCCTCTACTAGCCATCAACAGTATTTTATGAGCAACATGTGTGTGTGATTAGGATTTTTACCGAAGCTTTAACAATTGTTCAGTCATATCGCTACGATGTCTGCAGTGTGGCAGTTTATAGTGATGTCCAGCACTGGGGCATCATGCCGCAGACATGTAGCATGATGTCCCACACAGTCACATTATCCTGACACCAGGCCGACCACTCCTAACACTAACCTCTTAATGCTGAGCGCCAAGCGATGTAGCTGTTAGTACCATTTTTGTAAGTTTTTGGCATGACTCGGCCGGGGATCGAACCCACAACTTCCCGCATCCGAAACGGACGCTTTAACTACTAGGCCACCGGAGCGGTATGAGCAACATAATGACACAGTTTTACATATATGTCGGTAATGACACTAATGTCAGTGAGAAATATTATGATGATCCCCAAGCGGAACAGTTTGGAACATTTCAGTAATCTCTGTTTGAATGTTTTTCTGAACATGCTGTACACGTCTGACTGTGTTTTATTTAAATTTCGTACCAAAACTATAACATATGCACCATAACTTGATTTCTAGTCCCCACTTAATGACTTACTAGTATGTATGCTTAGAGGACTGCCTTTATAATCCTCTTTGCTTCCATACATAAAGCTGAATGATCTGAGATGTCAATACCATGCTCTTTCAGACATTCTAGACTTGTTACTCTGTAATCATCCAAAATGTATACAGACCGTTTTATTTGAAGTGTAGCATTTTTACTATCGTGATTAAATACACTTAGCTTCCCATTACGCTGAATTAAAAAATGCGATGGTGGTAACTTTCCCTTCAACGGATATCTCTTTCTTCTTTACCAACCGATATGGTTGAAACCTAGTCTTGTTACTGTACTAATGTTCTCATCTCCTCTTTGTGCCGGTCGTTTGTATTGATTTTACATTTTGGGAGGAAAATTGTCCAGGAACTTCATCCCAGGTATATGTTGATTTTCAGAAACCCTAAGGCGTCAGTACCTAGCCTGTATAATTTACGACGAGTGGCACGAAAATACAGTGATTCTGGCGTGGTAGAAAATACCAAGCCTTCAGTATGCATATCTTACGTATTTACATATTTGTCTTTAATTGTTTAGACTGATTTAATTATGAAAGTGGTCTTTAAATAGCAGCATACTTATTGAGAACAGCAGAAATTCATTAAGGGCTATTTTGACAGTGTAGGGGTTGTTGTCCAATATATGGCTTCCAGTATAATTGTTACAGGAAGAATCTGGAAAAACGCCGGGAACAAGCACGGAACCAACGGAAGCTAGTGGAAATGTGGACAGAAGTGAGATGGCAGTTATCAGTAAAAGCTAGTGCTTCAAGCCACTCGATCACCGGGGCCCCCTCTGGTTATAAGGAAATGGCTATGCGTGTTTGTAATGGCGATGTCCTATTTCCTTCAGTAAAATATTCTATAACATATAGCAAAGAGTCGGTCAATGAATAACTTACAATATAACCAAAAAGCCATGTCAATAAGATTTGAAGCAGGGTTCATTGATATAGAGTTTATATCCAAATGAAACAATATAATGTCACTGACACTAATCAACAATCCATTAGGTGGCATGAAGAAGTGAATTTTGTTTTGAACTTTGAGGAATTTAACATAAGATGTTTTTTCTGTACATAGTGTTGAACAAATTAATAAATTTTGGTCAGTCATGAAAACATGGAAAGTATATCCTAAAAAGGTATGGAGACCTGTACTGGTCATAAGAAGCCCTGTAGGGAAAACACCATGACAACATTGTACGTATATGTTGGCATTATTAATAAAGAGAATAATGGTAATGACAAACATTATGATAATCCCAAAGCTGGGCAGTCTGGAATGTATTAAAAAAATATCTGTTCATATGTCATTCTGCACATGCAGTATTTGTCTTTATATATATTTATGTTACTTATTTCTTCCACAAGATCGTGCACAGATTACTCAAGCTTGAACTTACCAACAATCTTTCATTAGCATTGCAAAACAATGGAAGTTCTTAAGGATAATTGCTGTTGGCAAATTCATTTACTAAACTTGGTACAGCTGTGTCCGTGTACATATCATTGATTGTGATGAGCATCATCAACAAGTCAGTGTCGGTGTACAACGTCTTCATGCGATCCTCATAAAACGGTTTTATCTTGTCTCTTCATGCGATCCTCATAAAACGGTTTTATCTTGTCTCTTCATGCGATCCTCATAAAACGGTTTTATCATGTCGTAATAAAACAATTACTTGAGCAGCTTCGACAAGTTAAACACAGACGATCCAACAAATATGTTTTGTCATCTTCAGCTTTGCTCTTGTAAAGATCTTCTGGGTTTCAAATGCCGGATCAGCGATGAGACTTCGAAGCCTATCTTGCCCACTATCACGATAAGGGTCAACTCAGACTTGCTTTCGCCAATTCTCCATTGCTTTTTCCAAATACGGAATTGTTCATAAGTTTAAAGAATCTCGGTCAAACTCATTCTTAACTTTTGTGCACAAATCTGTATTCATTTTTATATACAGCGCCTTCCAGGCTTGCTGTCGAAATCAAGAACTTTATGGACTTTACTAATATAGATTCCTAATCGCACGTACAATTGTTGATGTTGTATTCACAAACATGGTTTTGTACATCAACGTGTGGGATAATTATTGGCGCAAGGTACACGATGTAACTGCTAGGGGAAACGGGGTTATACCCGTCTATGTTTGGATTGCTTGCGCGCGCATATCGATGACTTGCTATTGGTATTCCACCTCTAAGCGACCGCACGATAAACAGACGTTAGGTCAATATCGGCTAGTAATTACAACTCGATTTTGGTTTTTGACAGCAATACACCCCAAGTCATTCCCGGTGATGAGAAAACATGTGCAGAATCTAAATGATACACAAGCATGGCAGTGTCATGAAATGTTTCAAATACATCAGCGAAGAGCAAGACATCAGTGCCCAGATACAGATCGTGATAGTCACCCATGTTTTTTGCATTCGAATGTATACTAAACTTGGTTTGTATTATCTGAACCTTTTTCTGAAATAACTTCACGCAACAGAGATGAATAAAACGCTTCAATCGGTGGCAAATGAGTTTCAGCAAATTTATACTCGTACTGATACACACCTTTCCTCGTTAACAGGTCAGCGTTAGTGGCACATTATCGACTATTGACTTTGAAGCTTTCTAGCGTAACTTGTCCAGGGATGAATTCAGGAAGTGTAACGAATCAACGTATTTTAAATGTCCGAGTTTAAACGTCGTGTATTTTTCCATATATTTTGGAATAATATGTATTCGTGCTTTTGACACTGATACCACTGCTTGCATTATTAAATGACCATAATACCAACGCAATTTAGGAAGCATTACAGGAAGTATTGTTTTGTTTGGATCCATTTTACAGTAACTTCAAGCGATTTAAGAAAAATTTCAACCATGTCCTTGCAATGGTACATTAGTGGAGCCTGAGTTTGCCAGTATCATCAAACTGTTTTATAGCAAAACCCGCATGGGACTTGTTCAGTAACTTGTATTGCATTTGTCTTATGATCGTTATAAGTAGACAATGACTCAAACGCGAATTCCACTGAAACATTGAGAGACTGAAAGTCCGCGTAGATGATATAAAGGACTTTCATCCTTGCAGTACTATAAATTAAGGAATATTTTTATTGTTTGTTGCATTATTGTCCGCAGCGTTGTTTTTTTTACTGATCCCATCACCGTAAAGGTCATGATCAGTGAGACAGTTTTGGGTGTTTAATACATGCATGCAACGTCTGCAAGGAAATATCTTACCCTTGTACTTGCTGAGCCGAATAAGCAATAGAGGAAGAGTCCTTAACCATACATAATGAAATAATGATTCAGAACCAATCATCTCACTCAGCCATAACACATAAATCTGGGTTCTTCCACATTGTCCGTGTATGAATAGTTATCATCATTATCATCGTCAGTCCCGTAGTCATGAAGACCGTTGGGCCACCGCACAAAACCGAACAACCAGCTTCCTCCATTCCTCTCAGTTTTCCGTCTTTTTCAGTGAGTCGCTCAATGTCAAGCCTGTCCACTCTCGAATGATATCTTCCCACCTCTTTCTCTGCCTGCCTCTCTTTCTTCTTCTTTGTACAGTTCCTTGAAGGATTATCTTGGCAAGTCATGATGATCACGAGACATGCCCATACCACTGCAGTTTAAGTTTTCTCACTGTGATCAGGAGAACTTTGTAACGCTCAATGGCTTGTCTGATACTTTGCCGTATTTTTGTATTGATGACACAGTCTTTGTATGTGATGCCGAATATCTTTCGAAAATATCTCACTCTGTGGCCTGTATCCTTTTCTCTAAGTCAGCTGTTATGGTCCATGATTCATAGGCGTAGAGAAATATGGAGATCACCGGCACAGCATCAGTCTGACCTTTGAACTGAGTGAGATGTTCTTATTCTTCCAGATGGTATTAAGTTTTGTTAGCGCTGCTGTTGTCTGTGCAATCGTGGAGAGTACTTCAGGCTTCGATCCTTCATCTGTTACCGTTGCGCCCAAATACTTGAAGTTGTGGACTGTTTATAGCTTCGTACCTTGGATCCTGATGCCAGTGCCGATGCCCTTGGTGCTGTTGGTTATCATTTTGGTATTCTCTGCACTGATTTCCATGCCGTAGGCTGCAGAGGTTTTGCCGAGAATCTCTACGAAGCTAACTAGCTCCTGATTATTTCCTGCTAGTCCATCAATGTCGTCTTCAAAGTGTAAGTTGGTGACTGTTCTGCCTCTGATGATGACTGTCCCTTCATGCTTTTCAAGCGCGTCAGCCATTATTCTCTCTAGAAAGAGTTGAACAGTGTGGGAGAGAGCAGACAGCCTTGTCTGGCTCCGACTGTCGTTCTGAACCAGTCCCCTGTGCTGCCGTTGAAGTTTACTGCACTGGTAGCCTTGTCATGGAGGTGCTCTATAACTGTGATCAGGTTGACACTGATGTTGTACAGTCTCATGGTCGCCCACAAATCTGCATGCCATACCCTTTCAAACGTCTTCTTGAAATCCACGAAGACGTAGTATAGATCTTGCTGGTGTTGTGGGTATATCTCACACAATATCGTGAGGTTGAAGATCTGCTCTGTTGTGCTGCGCCATGCTCTGAAACCTGCCTGCTCTTCGGCAATGATCTTGTCAGCCTGTGGCTTTAGTCTGTTCAGCAGTATCCTCAACATGGCTTTGCTTGGATGTCTCATAAGACTGAGTGTACGCTGGTTTTGACACTGTTGCAGTTGCCTTTTCTGGGGAGGGTGATGATCAGTGATTGGGTCCACGGCGATGGCTATACTACTGTTTACAAGAAGTTGTGTATAAAACACCGAAGAAAGACATTCTGGTTGTGCAAGTCGATTGGAATGCCAAGCTAGGCGAGGACGCTTGCATGAACTGGAAAGGAATATGTGGGTGCTGCTGCTATGCACAGACAAACTAGAGAGGACAGAGGTTCTTGAAATTCGCTAGATACAACGACCTTATGCTGGCAAACACCTTGACCAGCACAAAGTATTCAGAAGATGGACATGACACAGTCCAAGCGGAGACCATCACAGTCAGATCGACTACATCATGGTGAAGAGGCGCGTGCAGTCAAGTGTAAACATCGTCAAGACTAAGCTTTCCCGGAGCGGACTTAGGAAGTGACCATGATCTGGTGATGATGACCTTCAGGCTACATCTAAAGAAGGTCAAGAAAGAGAGCCACACAATAATAAAGTTTGATCTCGAGAAACTGAAGTATCCTGAAGTAGCAGAAGCCTTCCGGGCAATGACTGGTGGAAAATTTCCACCGCTTACCATCCTCGACGGTGGCAATACTGACATGGACGCGTTGTCACCGTCTTCAATACAGCAACGACCGAAACAGCCACCAAGATCCTTGGTAGACATCGCCCAGTCAATAAGCCCTAGGTCACAGCTGAGGTCCTGAACATGTGTGACAAGAGGAGGGAGCTGAAGAAGAAAAAGAACGATACAGATGGGGAAGAACAGTACAAGGCAGTCAACCGTGAAGTCAAGAAAAGCAGGGGAAAAAAAGATAACTGGATAGAAGAACAGTCCAAAGACATTGAAGGAAACTTGATAAGGAACGACAGCAAGAACACGTACCAACTGGTCCAAGATCTAACAGGACAAAGACGGAAACTGCCGCACAGAAAAAGACATTCTGAAAAGATCGACAGAGTACTACGCAGACCTTTACAACCACCAAGCCACAATAGGTCCAGAGGTACTGCACGTCTCTCCATCAACAAACAACGACAACCACCCTATCCTGCGTGAAGAAGTAGAAGCCACAGTGAGCCACAGTGAGGTCGCTGAAAAAGAGGACTGGACAACATCCCAGCAGAACTGGTCCAAGGTGGGGGAGAAGCAATAATTAGCGCCCTCACAAACATCTGCAACAAGGTCTGGCAAACAGGAGTATGACCATCGCCGTGGGAATAGTGCAAGCAGACAAAAACCTTTATCCCAAGTAAACACATTAACTGCGATACCTGGGTTAAATGTTTCAAATTTATTAGTATGGCCTTAGTAACTTGCACCGGAAATTGTATATTGCCAAAATTAAGTTCACACCAGGTGCGGTATTTTCAAGGCTGTTCTTTCTATCATTAGCTGGATATAATGCTAACACAATTGCCCACTCAACCATTTATAATCAGAATTTGTTTTCACATTTATAACTGACCGCGCGGAACATACTCTGGTGTTGAAATATAACTCAATCCACGAAATGGATGGTATGGGGAAATATATACCTCGACCTGTAAACAATTGTCAAGAGTCCATCCTGTTCTTGATTCGTGTATTTCTCCAATGTCTCGAAAACAAATAATTCCTTTTTCGATCTTATATTGAGACCTTTGGTGTGTTTACGGTTCAGAATTGTACGAGCACCGCTGTGAATCTGAGGTGTTATAATTTAAAATCGATCTCTATCAGATGACTTTCGATTAATTGGCATAGTTAAATGCGCATTAAGAACAATATCTGCTTTAGCTTTTGAAGTACTGGAGTGTTTTAACACCGATATGATTACAAAAATCGTATATGATAAGAGTTGTCGAAAGTCTTTGCCTAATATATGCGTGTGTGTGTTTGTGTTCGATACTTGCCACGTGATTTTCTAATTAACCACTACGCTTGTGAAATTTAAATTCAGGTACTTATCGCTGTGCTTTTTCACGAACATACTGAGCAGTTTCAGTATGAATAGCAGACGCAATACGACGGCGGTTTTGTTCATCCTCAGTAGCATTAAGACGCTTAACCCTGTAACACACCTAATAATAAATGTATATCAGTTTTTTTTGCACCTCTTGGTATTCGAATATTACGCATACGTGCAAATTGTTTCAGTTGTTGTACCATTGATGTTGCATTAGCAACCGTTTTTGTATTAGTAACTGTTGTTGTATTAACTACCGAAAATGAATTATATGTGACAGCAGGTTGATCCAGTGCAACTATGTGTCTCGATAATTCAAATATATCAGCTTTTAGTATACGACCTGGTATTCGCATTCCGCGCTGCCATCGTGCGAATTGTTTAGCTGACGCACAATTGATTGGCATATATAAAAGCTTTCTTTAGTTGAAAAGTCCCACAATTACTTTTAATTTTTATACTACCAAGATAAACAACTGCAGTCGCTTCAACCCTAGCTATTATTTCGCTTATGTTGTCTGTGTCAACAGCGTAAGGCATTTCCTCAACACGGTGACATAGTTGTACATTAACAGTTGTTTGTGCGACCACATGTATTGGTCTAATCATGGACGCTTGTTACAATCCTTGCCTACGAGCTTGATAATACTCACGAACAGATCCACATGTCCGGCAGCATTCATTACGTTATTTGACTCTGATGCAACATTTACGACATAGTCTAGTAATTGTACCAATGCGATACGAGAGCAAATGTAATTTCCAGTATTCATGATCGCATGTTTTGCCGCATGTTGCATATTTTTCCATGCATACATCTCTGCATTTATTGCGTCCCAATGCCATTTAACTTTTTATATATGTAAATGTTTATCTTAATGGGCGTAAACATGGAGTTTCATTTCCAGTTGACGCCGTTTAATCTCATTGTAAATGTCTAGTGATATTTTATACTAAAACTTATGGCTAATTGAAATTATAAATCAGCCCATTCCAAATAAATAATTGTGCCTTTACCAGGGTCCTCATAGAAAATTCCCTTGCGGCATTAAATAAAATATCTTTCAGACTGGAGTCGGCCCAAAAAGCTCAAATGATCAATTACTGTGCATGACGCCATCCAAATGTTCTCACACTGACGTACGTACCCATTAATGTCAAACATATTCTTTAAATTCTTCAATATTTTGGTGGTTTTGGGGTCTGATAATGGATGTTGCTAATTTCCTCAAGTGCTCGCGCTGCTACACGTTTGCAGTGTTGTATACCATTTCGTAAAACAAATACTATTGATTAGTCATTGTAGATACCATTGTTATGTAAATACCGAAAACATTTATCTCATTGATTTGCTCTTGGAGATTTTCATAGTTACTTTAATATTCGCTCATATCATTATAATAATAAACAGTCATGACTATCACTGTGTTGTATGTGTTTTTGCCGGTTAATGAGGTAATTGCGTCATTATTGTATGACTCTCGCCACTTGTTTTCTACTTGTTTGACCTCTCCTTTGGTCACTTATAAGACTATTTCGATTTTGTGGATCAGTATTTCACAAATTGCACATAGTATACATGGCTTGATGCTAGAATGAGCAAAAGTCAAATGGGATAGAAAGACTTGCCCCATCAGGAATAAAAATGCAAAACCCCTGAAATGACACTACTCCTCCGTTTCTTCATTTAGATAAAGGACACAATTCAAAATTGTCCATAACATACACATTTGACTAATTTGTTGTGAATTACTCAACTTCGTTTCACAGTCTGTGTAGACATATAAAAAAAATGTTAGAATATAGCAGTTCCATCTCTAATTGGAATTCGTGGTCAAAACTTTGAAGTAAACAAAGCAAGTAATTTATGATAAAGAAAAAATAAGGGTATTTATTATCATTGCGAGAAGTTTATTACATCGACTTTGGTATGTACTCGTTCCATCTACCAGGAACAATTTGTGTATTCGCCCTATTTATATAAATATTCGGTGTATTTTCGTAAAATGACATGAAATTTCTGTTGAAGAAAATACACAATTTTATGCTACATTTGTAATCGTAACATTTTGTTTTCTCTGTGTTTCAGATTTATCAAGAGACGACGGATAGGTCTTTAGTGTATTGGACATGAAGGATGATGATACTGAATGAAGGGTCATGTGATCCATTCCTATTTACACGACAGAATAATCTCCTACAAACGACAAAAGTCACGCTCTCAAACAAAATGAACGTAGAAGTAATCAGAGGTCACATTCAAGTGATCTCCAGCGAACTTCCAAAAATATATTCCTAACACGTGGTAACATTGAGCTTTCTTATGGAAGGAGAAGAGAACATCATGCTAAACCGCATCATGTGAGACGACAAGAGAGACCAGAGGTTAGATAAAAAAATCAGGAAACAGACGCGATAGGGTATGCGCAGGATGCATCTACCAGTGAAGTAGAACAGAATTCTATACAAGAAACTCGGAGACCTGATGACACTATATATCCTTATATAACTCCAAGAAATCAGAGGTACGAATCTAGAGTCGACATTTAGGAAAACAGCACAGCTTCAGGCCCGCAACATACATCTAAACGCGGTGAGTCAGATTTGAGAGGGCAAAAAAGAGGAAGAATAGGCTTAGGTGAAAGAGGGATTTATCAGAAAATAAGAGTGGGAGAAAGAGAACCTGGATCAATCAACCAAACATTACAAGAATCTTCCCCACAAAGAAAGGAAAATCTGAAGTTGGAATGCGAAAAAAACAGCAGAGTCGAGTAGGAATTTCAGCGAAAAGAAACACTGCGATGAGGACGACTCGACAAGACGTCCCGTACAAAAAAATGGATGCAAAGCTTTGATGGGCATAATCAAAATGAAAGATGTCGAAACGATGTCAAAGGTGGATTTCCCGGTTGCCTTATGCAAGAGGTCTTGATACAAGACTTGATTGTATTGATTGTCGGCATTTTCCAGAAAGCAAGCTTATCTCACAAGCACATATATGTGTTAGATGCATTTCATCTGTTACATGCATCGCGTTTTCTTGATAAGGTAGAAAATGTACTTAGCGAAGTCCAATTAAAATCCAAGGAAGCAAGAGGAATTTGGAGAAAACCAAGAAACCTTTCCAACTTCTTTTAGTCATTACTTTGTGTATTGAGGAAGGAATTAGAATTGATTGCAGACTCTTTCCTGAAGTGTAACAGCATTATTGTGTACCTTAATGAAATAGTTAAAAGAAATAATATCGGCGATCATGAAACTGATATTGTGACAAAACTGCGCACGCTAGAGAAACTGAAAGAAGCAATTCATCAAGAAAGGGATGAAACAGATAAAGAGGACGCACAAAGGTTAAGCAAAATGAGACCAAATATTGAAGATTTACTCCCACCGGACGATTTCAGGGAAGTTTCCATCGTCCCTGAAATGAATGATCTTCAGTGGAAAGAAAAGCCTTTCTTGAGAGCAAGCAAAGTGGAGGGAATTTATAAAAATCTTGACAACTATTTGGACATTCAGTTCCATCTTCTTCGAAAGGGTTATATAAAACCATTGCGTGATGGAATAGATGAATACCATGAGAATGTGAATCGGGGGATACATCAAAAATATCCCTGGGTCTTCACTTATACAACAATGTGCACATTTGTAGACTTGAGTGTTCAACTTCAGGACTTTCGTATATTCTTCAGTTTGATGTGGACAGGTTTAAGAATATTAACTGGAATTCATCTGGACGACTACTGAACGGGTCCCTTATTGTTTTGACACGTGATAACTTTGACACAATTCTTTTCGCTACGGTTACTAATAGAGATCTGCGAGAACTTGAAATTGGTTTCGTTAAAGTTTGCTTTAAAAGAATGGGCTAGATATAGCCATCAATATAACACCAAAGGATATATTTATCATGGCTGAAACAAAGGCACACTTTGAAGCTTACAGGCACACTTTGAAGGGTTTACAAGAAATTCAAAATTCTATGCCATTCCAGAAATATTTTGTTAAATGTCAAATGCAAATTTCTCGACCAAAGTACTGGTTAAGTGGTGTTAGACTGTACGACTTCACACCTTTAATGAAGCAATAGACGGTGTCCGAAATCTGTACACAAACTGAGGTGTTAACTAACAAGAAATGGCCAGCATCAGACGATCTCGGACTAGATTTTGTCAGTACAAAGCTCTCCAAACGGACCTGACAAAAGAACTGGTTATTACACAAGGACCTCCGGGAACCGGCAAAACGTTTGTCGGATTGAAACTCACATAGCTCTTGCTTCATAATCACAGCATCTGGAAACCAAGGAATAAAGAAAACCCGATACTCATTGTTTGCTACACAAATCATGCTTTGTGTCAGTTTTTAGAAGGTGTTTTCAACTTTTGTTCTGAGGATATTGTATGAATCGGTGGAAGCTGCAACAATGAAGCCCTCAAACCTTTTGTTCTTCGAGATGTAAAAATTCAAAGACGAAAAGAATGTCGGGTTTCTTTGAACTACTATCGCGCCCAGGCGAAATGTAGAGACTATCTAAAACAACTTCGAGGAAATATTGAAGCTATAGATATGAAACTGCAGGCATGCTTACTTGGTACTGTGTCGGTGAAAAGGTTGAAAGAAGTAATGACTGACAGACAGCTTGAGGCACTGGCAAAGGGACTCCAGGATAATATCGACAAAAGTCTTATTTTCTGGCTTGGAGTTACATCAGCCTTGGGTCCTAAAGAATATGCAGAAGATTCATTACAAACACGATGGAAAACTGCCATTCTGTTGACATCGGTTGCGAGGGATATGCATCAAGCGGAGATGCACGTAAATATTTGGAATCTGCCTCTAGTAGATCGGGTAAGGATGTATAAATTGTGGGTACAGCGATGTATTAAAGAATCGTATAAACGAGTTAAGTACAAACATGACTTTCCATGAGGATCCGTCTCCTGATCTCGAGTTACTCAAAGATTTTAAACAGATACAGTCAGATTGTCTAACTTTGATCGTCAACGATCAGATACTGAACACGTTCTTACCGAACAAAAGCCAAAGGCAGATTAAGAGCCTCTGTGAAATTCCAAATGATATCCATTTCAATGGCAAAGTGTTAATCGAAGAATGACTATGTGTTACTGGAACATTCAAAGATGAAGCTGTGATCATGCATGCTCTAAAGGAAATAGAACGAGAGGCAATTGTAGAAGAACCAGAAAGTGATAGTTTAGATATTGAAGAAGACCGTGCTCTGGACCACAATGACGAATGTGTCTTTTCTGTGGAGAATACTGCAGCCAACAGGACTAAAACACAGGATCTCAATCGGGGATTGACAGAGGATCTTGCTTATATGTTATTAGCCAAGAATAAAGATGAAAATCAGATCGATGATGCAAACAACTCTTCGCAAATTGTATTGCACAGAAGCAAGGTTGAACAAAGGGTACACAAAATACTTAGCTCAGTTTCATGTATGTCAGAAGCTGAGGCAGGGATGGTGACATATATCTAGTCGCTTCCCACAAATAAACGACATGTACAAGTATTGGCTCATGCGATACAGGCAACATCTTGAAGGAGCGATTCGTGTCTATGCAAACCAATACACAAGGGAAATAGACAAGTTCCAAGAACTCAACTATGACGATCATCTTTCGATCTTGAAATCATGCAAGGTGGTAGGAATGACGAAAGCTGGAGCTGATAAAACAACTGTACTTAGCGTACAGACATTTGATCCAAATTGTGAAACCCAAAATCATCATCATAGAGGAGGCAGCTGATGTTCTGGAGTCACACATAGTAACAATACTCAACCCTGAATGACAACACTTGATTCTAATAAAGGATCACTAATACCTGCGTCCTAATCCTTGTGTATACGAACTGGCCAAGACATATCATCTGGATCTTTCTTTGTTCGAGATGCTTGCGAAGAATGGAATGAATTGTGTGTCTTTGCTTGAGCATCACCGAATGAGACATGAAATTTCAGTTATTGTAAGATATATCTACCCTAACTTAATGGATCATAGCCTTGTAAAGCTATATGGAAATGTGAAAGGGCTGGAACGAAATATTTTCTTCATCGAACACATGAAAGAAGAATCATATAATGGTGAATACAAACTATTTCAATGTGCACGAAGCCAAATGTATCGCAGCACTTGCAAAGCATCTTCTAAAGCAAGGTTATATGTGATCTCAAATAACGATTCTTACCACAGACATGAGCCAAGTAATGACAATAAGAAGGCTTTTGCCGAAGAAAGAATTCGAGGGCCTTAGGGTTACTTACTGCAGTTGATAACTTTCAAGGAGAAGAAAATGATACAGTTGTTTTATTACTTGTCAGAAGTACGAGGAACCTAATCCAAGCTGAGGGTCAGACTTACCCAATCGGATTCCTTAATATGGATAACCGAGTCTGCATCGCCATATCGAGAGCGAAGATAGGTTTCTATCTCATCGATAATTTTCAGTTGCTGTCGAAATGTAGTGCTCTGTGGAGGAACATTGTGACCACGGTGCAAGGCACGCACGATATTGGATCTCATCTTTCACATGGATGTCAAGTTCATGGGACAACGACTAATGTTGCCTGTGAAGAAGACTTCGACGAATCACCTAACGGCGGTTGCACGCTCCATGTAATGCAGAGCTACCAAAATGCCGGCATAGATGCAAACGATACTGTCATATCATAGACTATCACAATTCTTACAAATGTTTCGAAGCATGTAATAATATGTGTGAATTCGGTCATCAGTGCGAGAAAGTATGCTTCCAAACATCTGGGCCCTGTACGGAAAAGGTAGAAAAAGTTATTCCATTTAGTAAATAAAAGGAGCTCATTTCCTGTCAAAAGGATCCTACAACTTGGAGATGCTAAGTCCTGCAACGCCCTTTTAGCTTGCGGCCATGCTTGCAAAGGGGTCTACTGCTATTGTCCAGAGCGATGTTCCCAAAAAGAACCATGTTGTGAGGATATAGAGATGACTTTATGTTGTGGACATCTTGTTAGATTCCCATGCCACAAGTCCAGAAACGATATTTCTTGTTTATGTGGCAAAGTACTTCCATTTTCACATGACTGTTCAGGCACCTGCGAGGAATGCTTCGGAGGCAAGCTGCATCATAGATGTGATGCGAATTGTGATCGCTTTCATTCTTGCGGACATAGATGCCAGTCGAAATGTAGTAGCATCTGTCCACCCTGTTCAAAACGGTGTAAGTTTACTTGTCCTCATGATGCGCAATGCCTCGCGAAATGTGGAGAGAGGTGCACAGATTGCTATGAATCCTGTGTAATCAAGTGTGAACATGAAAAATGTTCCAAATTATGTCACGAAGCATGCGACTTTAGATGAGATCAGATATGTCTCAACATGTTACAGTGTAAACACCGCTGCAAGGGTCTTTGTGGAGATGAATGCTTCTGCATAGTTTGCGATGGGCATAACTTTATGGACGTGGAAGACACAGGCAT
Source organism: Sinohyriopsis cumingii (assembly GCA_028554795.2). Classification (NCBI taxonomy): domain Eukaryota; kingdom Metazoa; phylum Mollusca; class Bivalvia; order Unionida; family Unionidae; genus Sinohyriopsis; species Sinohyriopsis cumingii. The sequence goes on along the minus strand of CM068838.1, from coordinate 114,267,379 downwards.
TACACAAGAATAAATCTTCATTCGCCTTTCTGACTGAAGATGCATTCTTGAAGTTTGTGCTATGGACGATGGATGAAAATTCTCGCAGCAAGAGGCTTTTTCTTGCGTTGCCACAAATGCAGTCGGCCAGTACTAAAAGGTCGACAGTATAAAGACGTAATCAATGCTGCTGTTAAAGAACCACTACACTGGAATCACCCTCTACTTATCAGAGAAATTTTGATTAAATTGAAAACGAACAGTACACAGCCAGTCCCAAACCAGAGTGTGTCACGCAATCTAGCTTATGCGCGATCCCGGAAAAGGATCAAATAAAGCCAACGTACCGGATTGGCACATTTACTAAGGAAGCTTTCAAAATGTGTTTTTTTTTTTTTGTTTTTTTTTTCTTTTGGCGAGGATGGAGAAAGGATATGTAAGAATAGATGTTAACTTGCAGCTATTATGATGTCTGTCTTAATGCTGGATCACATAAAATCTCCCACCTCACCTCTCTCTCTCTTTTTACTTTTTTCATCTGCAGTGGGTCATACATTTAATGTTCTTTCAATCCTAAAACTGGAGTCCATTACACGATTACGCAAACCGTATACAACACTTGCAAGTTGTTGTAGTTATAAGGTTCGGCGCCATTTTTCAGCACGAGATAGGCTATACAAGGCGGCCAGTATAAATGGTAGAGGAAGAACCCGGGGAAAACCCTGGAAAGAACCATCGACCCACGAGAAGCTACCGGCAAGCTTTCTTACATACCTACATTGGCCGAACCCGAGACTCGAAACCACGCATGCAGAGGTGAGATGGCAGTGCTCCGTAACGGTCAGCGCTTTAGACCACTCGGCCATTCGAGGCCCCCACTTGCATGTAAATGCGAGTTAATGAGTGAAACTTTTTCCTCAAAACTTGTACATACAATGTTTAATTAAAGTCATTTTAGATTATATGCTTGACCATCATTGTTATATTTTGTTTTAATAAAATTTCTTTAATTAAAACTTAAAATCTTGAGCGTAAACTTTCCTAATTAAATAATAATTGAAGATTGTTATCTTTATAATTTGAGGAAATTAAACTATCTTGTCATGTGTTTGAACATTCTAACAAAATATGTACCGCATTCGAATGCAAAATAAAAATGTTTAAATTCATGCTCGCATGCGGCCAGTATAAATGGTGGAGGAAAAACTAGGAGAGAAATCGGGGAAAAAAAAAAACACATTGGCCTAGCCCGATACTCGAACCCACGCAGACAGAGGTGGGATGGCAGTGCTCCGTAACGGTGAGCGCTTTTAGACCACTCGGCCACAGAGAAATAGCGTTAAACTACAAAAGAACAACTTTGTCTTTATGTTCTTTTTATACATTCAATTAAACAGCAAGACCGATGTTGTGTGGATTGTCATTCTTATTTTAATTTCACATGTAATATAATTATATTATATAATAGTAGTAGTGGTAGTTGTAGTAAGTAGCTTGGCTTGCATTTTGTTACAGGGCTGCCATAATCTTGTAGCATTTCCTGTATATAGTCCACAATTCCTTTATATAACCCACACCAAACTTCAAACACAGCAGATAAATATGTCATTGCATAATGTGGCGGGAAATCAGATTACTCCAACAAACACCTTTACTTGACTTCATCCCTTATTCAAACATATTCTGACCAAACAGAATGCAAATATAAAATGCTAAGTTTGATTATGCACTTCAATTTAGGATTTTGTGAATACGGGGCCTTGTCCCTCCGTTTCACAACTTTACTGGACTCGAAATGTGAATAAAAACTATTCTGACCAATGAAATTGCTATATTTGCAGATTCTGAGTAAACTATTCCGACCAATCAAACTGCTGTATTTGCAGATTTTGAGTAAGATTTCAATGTTTGGATTAAAATTTAGTATTGAATGGGTTCTCTAACGTTTTGTGACCCCCCAGCCAGGCTCCTACTGAATAAAACTTGTGTCGACTCCAAAATCTTGTTCTGGTTTTAATACCATTTTCAGCAAATGATTCGCTATATAGGCGACTATTATATTTGGTGGAGGAAGAACCCAGGAAAGAACCACCCACTCACGTGTAGCTACTACTGGCAAGATTTCGCACATACCTACACTGGCTGGGTCGAGACTCGAGCTTAAAAGGCAAGATTTGTTTATTCCGGGAAAGATTTTCCAGCCTGGAGTAATATTTCTTTTAGTTGAAATGTTGAGTCAAGTTATACGATTTACAGGCCCAGATATACACTGTTAATTTAAAGGCATAAGTAAAATAAATATTGCAGACCCCGATCTTCCCGCACTTAATGCTCATATAGATATGGGTCTGCAAGTTTCACACTACGGTTGTGCACTATCCACGAACAAAGACCAAGATTATGTATGTAATTATAAAAAATGAGTCATATATACATCGTCATTACAGGAAGCAGTCATCTCAGTGACCTATTTTACAGAAGTTCTTTTAGGTAATGAAAAGACAAAACAAAAATAAAAAATCATTTGCATCAAAATCCCGGGATGAGATGTAAACAACATTGTACATGTTCACATCATTATATAGTTTGTATCATTTTGTCATTTTAAAGAAACTTTATATTTTGTAGGGATTTTGAATTAAATAATTTGAATAATAAATACCAAAAACAATTATAAGACAGCACTTATGTTCGCATAGTAATATTTGGTGACAGATACTTTCTACTTAACAGATAAATAAGGAAGCGATGATGATTGGTAACAACCCGATTTAAGAAAAATCAATTTATGGAGTTATTTTTAGATTCTACACTGCGGGAGCACATTAAATAAAAGCTGCTCCATCACACCTGAGTCTAGTTTTCATAATTTCAAAGTGTGTGATTGTAACAAGATAACCGGGTGGGATTTCCGGATTCACAACAGAACACGTTTGAAGATGATATAAATACAATGTTTAATAATTAATGACTCGAATGGGCAATTAATCATGAATATGTGCGTGTAGATATAATCCAAATATTAGATTAATTAACATAAGAACGCACAGACTTAGTAATGAAAAATACAAATAAATTACTTTACAAAATACAAAGTCAAGGGGTGAATGGTTCACAGTGATTTCACAATGAAAAGATGGATATAGTTTACTCAGCTAGCAAACAATGTAGATTTTACTCATGTAGTAAAATGAATTCACTCAGATAGTGAAATTATGCAAACAAAAAGGGAAAGATATACAAACTATCTTTACAGTCCCGAAAGATACAACGGGTTTTACGAACCTCAAAATTAGCCCACGGCTAAAAGATTATATGTAAGGAGATACACTCCATCATCAGCACACTTTATTTCAGCTCCACCGCTGTTACAGTTCAGCTTCACAGCTGCTACGGTTAATTCCTCTGGTTTGCTTTATAGCTTGCACCACGTCGACCCCGATCACTCCGATAACTTTGAACGCTCGTGTCACTCTGGACACCCAATACACTCTGGACAGCTCTACACACTCAAGACGCTCTGGACAGCTCCACACAGCTCTGCAGCTGAAGATGTGCATGTCCTTGAAGTAAACCGCTGACTGACAAAACTATCCATAATGTGAAGAGTTTTACCTACGGTGAGGTATTTATACACAAATATGGTCTGTGCACTGAAGGAATTCGGTTCTTCCCATCGAGAGCACTTCGCACGTGCTGCATAGGATGAACCGAGCTCACTATCTCGACAGACAACACAATATACATAAATCAGCCTCGGGTATCGTTGCACACAAATAACGAAACCGAGCAGCAGAGAGGGTGAACAGACCACTTAGGGGAATGGTCACCCTTGTGTTTTACCAAAAAAAATAGTGACCACTCATAGAGGTCAATTACCACGTCTACGATTATTGTTTGTCCCAAACAGAACCGTAGACGCCCCTCTCTGCTGCTATCAATATTGGGAATCATCATCTGAATCATGGGAATCTTCATCTGTTTCATCTTCATCTGAATCTTCGGAATTTGTTCTATGTTTCAAGTAATATTCAAGTTCTGATGGTGGTTTTTCTATTTTGGGATTTATGTTTTTTCTGTGTTTATAATATATCATCAAACTTCTGTATTCCTCTTTTGCTGATATTAATTAAATTATCATGTTATAATAAAAATGGTACATCCAGAATCTCATACTGCAAGAACAGCACGAGAACGATTAGAAGCAATTAAAAAATTTCTTCCTGTCAAAGACTCATTTAGAAAAAATCTACAAGCGCAGCAAGAAGCAAAAGTTGAGTATGAAGAGGACACTAAAAAACTGTTTAAGCCCGTCACTGCAGCTACTGAGAAAGTTGCAACTGTCATCAAAGAAGATCTTCTTCCGGTATCAGAAAAAATAGCAAGAAGAACCAAACAAACAAAAAAGATTTTACGAGACCTTCCAACTGACATAGCTGCAGCTCAACCTCCACGTATTGATGAGGAAATACGTGAAGGTATTGGAGCACTTCGTGCTGAAGTCGCCGATGTGAGAAAAAAACTTGCATCTGAACCCAAATCAGCAAAGAAAGCTTAAGATTAATTGCAAGATTTAAAGAAGGAGTTGTTGAGGAAATTAGAAAAACTGAAAGAGAGAGATTACCTGAAGCAATATTAAATAGTATATCTAATAAATCTAGTATTTTAAAACCCGGTCATGAAAAAACAAATGATGATAATTTCATTAAATGGATATATCGCGTATATTACAACAGAAAACAAGCTAGAGGTCAAGAATTTAAAAGACTTAAAGAAGAAGTAGAAAGACTTAGAGGGAGACGGGAACAACCAGAACAAGGAGAGTCCTTCCAGTATCAGCTTCCTCCACCTCTGCAACAAATAGAACAACAACAACAATCTTCTTCGCCACAGCAAGGGTTGATGTCGAAAATTAAAAAGGCTAAAGAGTCACTTAAATCACCCTTCTCGAAGAAAATTTCTGCACCGAAAATGACATTTACACCGACAGGTTCACCACATGGATTTCGAGAAGGTGAATCACCCCCGGACACCACTGAAGTACCTACTCCGGTAATGCAACCACCACCCCAAGATGAACCTAAAACAGGACGTGGTTTATGTCCTGATAATATCATCAATGATGTGTCACGGTTAGAAGTTCTCATAGGAGGAAAACGAGCTGGAAATAATTCACCAGAAATAACCAATGAAGCAGCTGATATTTGTCGGCGACTATTTCAAGGTGGTATCATGGATATTGGCGTTTACCGAGAACTTATTGATGAGCTCGTTGATGACTAGTTGTTAGATAAATGGTAAATAAAATAAGATGATTGTGCATGATAATCATCGTAAACCCGCACAGGTTAGAGCGGTAAACTCACGATTACCAATCTATAGTGTTATTTACGGAAATGGACTTGGTGATGTCATTCGGGGATTATTCACGAGGATAGCTCCCAAAGTAGCACCTGTTGCAAAACAATTATCGATGAAGGCTATTGATATTGTTCGTGATAAAGCTCCTGGTGCAATTGTCAATGTTGCTGGTAAGGCGTTCTCGGCGATCAAGGAAAGACTAGCACGATTATTGCGACGAAAACAACAACCACCGGTGAAACTGGCAAGTACTGAGGTGATGCCCTCAGACGTAAGTAAAATAATAAATCAGGCTGCAAATCAAAAACTAGCGGCGATATCTGAAGAAGCAGAAAAAAATATAACAGCAAATTTAATAGCAGGAAGCGGTCTTCGTCGACGATGATCATCATTTGGAAAAATGGTAACTATAATAAAAATGTTCAGGCGCGAATCAGACCCAGCATTTGATATGGAGGCACCTGTCCTTAAGTACGAGTCAGTACGTGATTATCAGTTTTATTCTTATGACGCAAGACAACCAAATCATCAGGGGAGAATCGAATTACAGGTTCATGATACAAGTAGATATTTCTTGCCCGCTGAGGCGTTTATTGAAGTAGAAGGTAGACTTGTAACGAATGTTGTAGCTAATACGCCATATGCTGCTAATTTGCGTGTTGGTTTTGTCAACAACGGGATCATGGCGTTGTTTGATAGCGCCACATACATGATTGATGGAAAAAATATTGAATCAGTTCAGAAGGATGTTGATGTTGCTACAACAATAATTGGTCTGGCGAGATATTCTGACGACTTTACAAGATCAGCTGGTCCAACAATGATGTTTGCTAAGGATATTACCAACAACGCTGATCATGTTCAGTATATTAAGTTACGAGCAGAACAAAATACTGCAGTTAATCCACAACCAGTTGATTTTGAACACGAAGACAGACCGGGTGCTGCTTTTGATATTATAAAAAGTGTTAGTGCGACTTACAACCTAGGATTTGCAACACGCCGGGCGGCGCTGTCGGGAAATGATAGAAATTTTTCGTGTGCAATTCCATTATCACACATCTTTGGATTTTGCAGAAATGTTAGAAAAGTCATCTTTGGAGCTAAACACACAATTGTGCTCGTAAGAAAAGGTAATGATAATGATGCAATCTGGCGAGATGCTGGTGTTGCCGAGGGTAAAGTAAATATATCAAAACTTTCATTGTGGATGCCAGTAATGACTCCATCTATTACTGAGGAACAAAAATTACTATCTTTTATGGATCAAGGCGGTAAATCATTGCTATCATGGTTAACAGTAACCACAGATGCTGCTCAAAGCAATATTAATGGTTTATTTACATGGCATATAGCATCACAACAGGGTGTTTCTGCACCACGACATATTTTTTTTGCATTACAAGATAATGCTCGGACGAATAATCAAGAACGTTCACATATGATATTTGACAACCTTGGAGTTAATGAAGTTTCCTTGCGGATAAATGGACATCAAGAACCAGCCGAGGATATACAACTAAATTATGCACAAAATCATGTAGCGCGCATATCATCGTTTGATGTCATTTATGGGACGTGATCAAAATATAGATACCGGGTTGCAAATATCACAACTAGATTTTACAGGTCTATATCCGATTTATTATTTTTCACTAGAACATCTTGATTTATCCAAACAATCTGTTGTTGATATACACTTTCGAGCTCATGTTACTAACCCTCCTCCTGATATAGCTGGTCCACCAATTGTTCGCGGCGCCTACAAAGCGATCGCGGTCATACTTAGCGACAAGGCCATGTTACTTGAAGGTGGTAGTGGTCGAATGAGGGTCGTTGATGCACCGATGGAAAATCTTTAATCGTGCTATTTAGAAAAACATATTTTATATAAAAATGTCGTCTAGTCATGTTAATGTTACTCTGACTCCTGGTCAGGTAAAAAAGCTTCAATCAAAAACCGCCAACAAATGCGGAACTAAAATATCACTAAAACGAGATCATATTAGTGGTGGTCCAAACAAATTATCGTTGACAAATAATCAGATTAAACATTTCAATAAGGCCCTAGAATCAAAAACTGGAGTTCAATTCCATCTCTCCCCGAGCGCCATCAAAGACATGGTTAAAACGGGTGGTATATTTCCACTACTTGCGGCCATTCCGGCATTAATAGCTGCAGCTGCTCCAGCCGTAGCAAAAGCGGCCGCGTTGGGTGCTGTTGGAACAGCCGCTGGAATGGCACTAAAGAAAGCAACAGGGCAGGGATACAAAAAAAAGGGACGCGGTCTAAGATTACCGGGATCTCGTTGGGGGAGAGGCCTAAGGCTTCCAGGATCATTTCGTTAGACGTTCCAGCATCAAATTTTGATTTACTTGATGCTGCTAAAAAATTAAAAATATCTGCCTTTAGAGGTGTTTTTATGCGAGATCAATTACCGAAACAACCAAACAAACTAGAAACAGGTATTATTAATCTTGACAAACGTTCCGGACCCGGTACTCATTGGGTATCATACGCGGTTGATCCGCGTGGAATTGTTTATTTTGATTCGTACGGGTTAGCTCCACCTGTTGAATTTATCAAGTATGTCGCACCACTCCACGCAACAACCAGAGGTTCCAAAGTTTGGTATTCAACGCTACCCACACAAACAATGACAGATCCGCCAATATGCGGCCGTGAAGTAATTAATGTACTCGACGCAATATCAAAATCATCCAGGCCGCCACATAAAGTCGTGCACGATTATACAAGCAACCGATTTGTTGCGCGTAAAGCATTTTAAACAACGGATCTTATTATAATGGTTGACATTTACGGAAGATCTTCTACTAGTAAGAAAATAAAATCCGACGTTGATCTGTCAAAGTATGCGACTAAAGATGACCTCGCTGATATTATGAACCTTGCTGGAGTTGACCCAGATGAAGTTGTTATTTTTCAAGATCGGTATGGTAAACTAAAAACCAGCAATATCAAATGGAATGATATAGTTCGGCGAGTACTTGGTGCAGTTACAGATAATATTCCCGTGTTTACTGATAGCGGCAAAATCAGAGATTCAAGTATGTCACTTAAAACCATCAGAGATGAAATTGCAAGAAGTGTTGCTAATCGCGTGAGAAACACCGGTGACACAATGACAGGTGAACTTAGCATGAACGGGAACAAAATAGTAGTTTTAAAAGATCCAACATCTGACGAAGACGCAGCAACAAAAAAATACGTCGATGTCAACTATGGCACCGTAGACGGTAAATTATCCACGTTACGGGCTGAGTATGACGTTCACGCAGGAGCTTTTGGAAGATTTCGAAGAAATTTTCAAAAAAACCGATGATACCATAGATAAATTCTTCGGTACTCCACGCGTCATTGACATGAAACTCGTTGATATCAAAACTGACCTAGACACGATCAAACAAAGACAGCAAAACATCGTAGCGGGAATTCCTGAGATTGTCAGCAAAACCAATTTGATTAAAATTCCAGCTGGAATAACTCCCGGGCATATCACAAACATCGTATGCACGGTATCATCGGGATTTGCAACATGGTCAAAACAAAATAATACCATCAAATATACCGCAACAAACACTGGCGTGTACAGGTTGTCTGTGTTCAGTGCTGCAAAATTTGAAATATTTACAACATTTCCATGGCGTCATTCCACCGACAGGTTTTCCGGGGTTGTATCTGTTGTATTAAATATCGGAACCGAAGAAATATTTATTCTGGAAGCAGCTGATAAGAAATTAACCGCAACATCCTTCTGGTGGTGTTTGGAATTTGTAGCTGAAACACCTCAATTGGTTACGGCATAAAAATATATATGGACGGTGCACAATACAGATACAATCAAGCGCGTGAATGGCAGGCGGCGCTAAAAGATCAAGTCGATCAATATACAGTAAAAGTAAAAAAATATCGACGACGATTGGTTATCGTTGATGTGATTGTTTATTCAGTATCCGCTGTTGTTGCTGGAACCGGTGTAATATTATCAGCGTTGACAACGATGGCACCAGTAGCTGTAACTATCTTTATTTCAGCAGCAACAACTATTGCAGGTGTGCTTGGTATCATCACAAAAAAAATATGTACTTGTACGAACGAAAAATTATCCGATTACAAAATAAAATTACATACAGCGACGGTAGCATACTCGAAATTATCCTCGTTGTTATCAGCGAGTCCAGTGATGGAATTATATCTGATTTCGAATTTTCAATGATGACCAAAATATACGATGAAGGTATTAAAGATACAAGTATCAATAATGACAGAATTACTCCAGCAGATCGTGACCAACACAACTCCGCCAAAGATAACGATGATCTCGGTAAGTTCAACTAATCCTGAATTTAGTGTTAATTTTCCTACTGCAATTCCAGTAAAAGAAATAGCACTAGCACAATTACGAGTATATTACAGCTGGCCAAATATCAGATCAAAATCATTTAATGGTACACCAGCAAATAATTCGCTCGTATTTACTAACAACAACAAACCCGATGGAACACCTGACTGGGTTGTTGTTGGAATACACTGGTCAACAGTGAAATCATTACTGACTTGAAAAGGCCCTAATCTGTAGTATTTTGGTGTGCCGAACACGAATATAACCGTGAAAAATTTGTATTGGCTCTCGTTTTGAAGATATTCATATACCTCATTTTCTATGTTTCACTGTGTAAATTTCTCCAGTAGGACTGCAGCAACATCCGGAATAATGATGTAACATTGCATAATACCATCATGCTCACATCATCCACAGTTGATTGCATCATTTTCTGATGCAATGCAATACTAATGCCATGCGGCTGCTGAAGCTGACGTAAGCAGTGTACTATATAAAGCCCAATCAGATAGGTTCAGCATTTAAAATATTTTAGACGTTGTGCGAGACAGTTCAAGCTACTGTTACATAAAACTTATTATTTTATCCATTTACGTACAATAAAGAACAGTAATGCCTCGAAAGTGTGTTAATACCGCGGACAATTTTTGCTATATTTGTGGGGAAGTGACATTTGCCAACCAGAAGAAAAGTATCAATTCTCAAGTGAAGAAGGCATATCATCTTTACTTCGGATGCAAGGTTGGTGACCAAGACAAGCCTTGGGCTCCGCATATATGCTGTGCTACATGTACAACACAGCTTTCACAGTGGTTGAATTGCAAAAGGTCATCAATGCCGTTTGCAGTCCCAATGGTGTGGAGAGAGCCAAGCAACCACCTAAATGACTGTTACTTCTGCTTGGTTCCTCCTCTTTCCGGCGGAATAACGAAGCGAAAGAAGTCGAGAATAGTCTACCCAAACATTCCGTCTGCATTGAGACCAGTTCCACATGGTGAGGGACTTCCTATTCCAGAACCTCCAGCAGAATATTCTCTTGATTCATCTGACGAAGACAAAGGTGAGTCGACCTGTTCTTCTCCTGGTCCATCAGCATGCAGTGATCCAGATTTTCACTGTGGTGCATCATCAACCCCACACAGAATAACACAGGAAGAACTAAATGACCTGATTCGTGATTTGGACTTATCAAAGAACAAGGCAGAATTGCTAGGATCAAGACTCCAACAATGGAATCTTCTAGAAGAAGATGTCACAATTACTGCATATCGAAAGCGCCACCAGCAATTGGAGCCTTTCTTCAGAAAGGAAAGTAATCTGATATTCTGTTCCGATATTGAGGGCCTCATGAATGCTTTAAAAATCACTCATGACCCACAAGAATGGAGACTATTTGTGGACTCTTCGAAACTGAGTCTCAAGGCTGTGCTTTTGCACAATGGAAACATTCTTCCATCTATTCCAGTAGCGTATGCTGTCCACATGAAAGAGACATACGATAACTTAAGGCAGCTACTGAATTCCATTGAGTATAACAAGTACAGCTGGCACCTCTGTGGTGATTTGAAGGTAGTTGCCCTTTTAATGGGACTGCAGCAAGGATATACAAAATACATGTGTTTCTTATGCGAGTGGGATAGCCGAGCAAGGGAAATGCACTACATGAGGAAGGAATGGACTCACAGGCAGAATGTAGCCATTGGAGAGAAGAATATCCAACACCCAGCTCTGGTTGAGGCTCAGAAAATCTTGCTACCACCCCTTCACATCAAACTAGGTTTGATGAAGAACTTCGTGAAAGCCATTGACCGGACTTTGCCAGCATTCCGATACCTGCATGAAAAATTCCCTCGACTCAGCGAAGCAAAGATTAAAGAGGGAGTTTTTGTGGGTCCTCAGATTCGAGAGCTTTTCAAAGATGACCGGTTCAACAACTTGCTGGAAGGTGACGCGAAACAAGCATGGAATGCTTTTCGCCTAGTTTCTACAAACTTCCTCGGAAATGTTAGGGCAGAAAACTATAAGGAACTAGTAGAAGACATGTTGATGAAGTATAAGAAACTTGGCTGCAATATGTCTCTAAAAATTCACTTCCTTCATTCCCATTTGGATTTCTTTCCTAGCAACTGTGGTATTGTTAGTGATGAACACGGCGAACGTTTTCATCAAGATATCGCAACAATGGAACAAAGATACCAGGGAAAATGGTCCACTACAATGCTGGCTGACTACTGCTGGACACTCCTCAGAGATGCTCCCGAACAGCTGTACAAGAGACAGGCGAAGAAATCTAAGATGTAGTCAATGACTTGATTTTTTATAGGTAGGCTATTACAGTTGACCTTTTACTATTGGAATGCATTTCGTTATGTAAACATTAATTTCTTGCAGATTACAAAAAAACTAGAGCCAATTTTGCAATTTGACTGTCATATTCGTGTTCAGCACATAAAAATTGATAAGAATTGACTAATTTTATTTCAGTAACATGACTTTTGTAAAAATTTGTTGTCCAGTGATACCAACCGGCAGTTACCAGATTGAAGAGATCAGTGAGGAATTTGCGCGTAGAATAAAATCAATAACGGGAAAGGAATCAAAAATATCAATAAACGTTCATGAGCCGACGTTGTCCTCGACGGTTGAAATAAACTCGCCTGATTATGCCGTTGATATTTATCAATCTTCAATCAGATCCGTGCTAGGATGGCCTGAAATATCACCACCGATAACACCGATACCACCAGAACCGAAAAAGTCTGATTATGTCACGGATAGACAATTATATCATCAAATTTATCCATCATACGAGGTGTTACTAAGTATTTTAAAAAGTAAATCGATGCTTGGCGAGTTTATCTTTCGCGAAGATATTGAGACATGGTCTTTTATAAATCAGGGGGAGTGGAAATATGATGTGAGGTTTGATCGGAGTGATATTATTGAATATTTTCGGGAAATCAATCAAGAGTGTAAAAAACAACTAGATCAACTAAATCAATATTTTAACGAACATATTTTTGACATATCAGCGTCATCGCGTGAAAAAATCATCACGCGTGTGGAAAGATTAAATCGGCTTATATCAGACATGGAATATTTTAATAACCGAATAGTTCAGGCGATGGTTAGTCTTTTAAAATCACCTAAAAATTCTGATGCAAAGGCATGGTTAGAAAAATATAAAATAACAGAAGCCGATGTACCAAATTATAAATTTCCCGGGTATAGTGTAACCGAGTTAAGAAAATCTGTCAGTGATGTCATTGATGAGTTTTTTCCTAAAATACTCGATGCATGGAGAAAATTAATTCCGCCTTCAACTGTTCTCAGATATGATAATGATCCACATGGCGGCGGAAGGCACGTATCCCCGCGGATCGTTAATATAACACCGACGGTCGCGGTCAATCTGGTTTGTGACGTAATCGATGGCAGCTATCAAATAGATCTCGGAAGATCAAATCAGGCTCAACAAGGATACATCCTATACACGTTCACAACACAAGTTCCCCCTGGAAATTTAATCGTGCAAGAACCAACTAATCCCGTGTATTTGCGGTGTCACAATAATATGTTAACACGAATCAATTTTAAACTCACAGACCACCTTAATCGCTTGATTGACATACGTGAAGAAGAGCTTGTAATAAATCTGTATGTGAAATCTTAAGGATTTCTGTCGTAAAGACTTCCGTCGTAAAGACTTCCGTCTTAAGGATTTCTGTCTAAGGACTTTTGTCGTAGATCTTCAGAATCAAATTCGATCAACTTAAAAAAATATTTTATTATTACTAGCACAAATTTGTGTTTGGTACAAATTAATCGGCCCAGGCAACTAAAAAAGCTAGTCGATGAAAGTAAAATTAAAATTTCTATCACAAAAAAAATAATATTTATTAATTTTCCTGATTTTTACTGAAATTGTACAAATTACTTGATTTTGACTACCAACTACCCCCTCAGAAACATAAAAATGCACGAACTACTTGATTTTGACTACCAACTACCCCCTCAGAAACATAAAAATGCACGAACTACTTGATTTTGACTACCAACTACCCCGTCAAAATCAAGAAAGTTCTAACCTTGTCAAATTGTTCCTAACAAATTTTATTTATTATAAATTAATTTTATTTATTAATAATATTATTTTTACTGAGATTTTTATTTTTTTTTTACTAAAATACAACGAAATTGCTCAATTTTCCTGATTTTGACTACCAACTACCCCGTCAGAAATCAAGTAGTTCGTGCATTTTTCTTTGATTTTGACTACCAACTACCCCGTCAAAATCAAGTAGTTCGTGCATTTTTCTTGATTTTAGTAAAAAAAAAAAAAATTAATTCAGTAAAAATAATATTATTAATAAATAAAATTTGTTAGGAACAAATTTGACAAGGTTAGAACTTTCTTGATTTTGACTACCAATACACGTGGTCAGCGTTGACTTGGACCCCAGTTACCAAAACTTTCATTTTCATTATCACCAGTAACGAAGTTACCTTGGATCGTTTCACCAGTAACGAAGTTACCTTGGATCGTTTCATCAGTAACGGGGTTACTCTCTGACATAATTTTTCTTAATAGTCTTATACGGGTACTAATCGTTTTCTTTGCCTCATACTCGTGGGATAATAATGACTTAATTCTTTCTACGGCGGTAGAAAGAGGAACGAACTCCTTCACATGATCATCTTCTACGGTAGCTAGCGACTGAAACATTGCCGATTGAATCCGTTTCATGAGCCTGTATTCAGATGATAGTGTGTGTGTCCCCATGGTTTTACGTTCTTGTAAAATCTCAAAGTCAGAAACTATTTTTTCAGGATTAAGTTCATCAGATATATTAATTCCATCTTTTTTTAATTTTTTAATAGCGACAATTACATCATTGATATTTTCATGGTTCATTATATAATATATAAATCTTTAAAATAAAAAAAATATCCCTAGAACACCTATCGAGTGTATTAGCGAGTTCGTCGGGATGTTTCAGGGACAGCACAACATATACAATGAATGAAGAGTTCCTATCGAGTGTATTAGCGAGCTCAGATTATGAATGAAGAGCCCCTATCGAGTGTATTAGCGAGCTCAGATTATGAATGAAGTACAAACATATAACTTAACTAAGGAAATGGATATATACAATGAAATGAATGATATACAATGAATGAAGAGCCCCTATCGAGTGTATTAGCGAGCTCAGATTATGCTTGGACGGCACAAACATATAACTTAACTAAGGAAATGGATATATACAATGAAATGGTTATATACAATGAAATGGTTATATACAATGAATGAAGAGCCCCTATCGAGTGTATTAGCGAGCTCAG
Source organism: Sinohyriopsis cumingii (assembly GCA_028554795.2). Classification (NCBI taxonomy): domain Eukaryota; kingdom Metazoa; phylum Mollusca; class Bivalvia; order Unionida; family Unionidae; genus Sinohyriopsis; species Sinohyriopsis cumingii. The sequence continues at coordinate 114,252,332 of CM068838.1, read as the reverse complement.
ATTATGAATGAAGTACAAACATATAACTTAACTAAGGAAATGGATATATACAATGAAATGAATGATATACAATGAAATGGTTATATACAATGAATGAAGAGCCCCTATCGAGTGTATTAGCGAGCTCAGATTATGAATGAAGTACAAACATATAACTTAACTAAGGACAGTACAAACATATACGCTCAGCAAAATCACACCCACAATAATTAATCCAGTGGGTGATACGAAAATATGTATCAACCACAAGTCAATATGTGGGTGAATTTTGCTGAGCGGGGTGGGTTCTTGCGGTTCCCCCCACTATTATAAAAATCGCAATTATGCGCACCACCGACAAATTGTCAGCCATGGGGGTTTGATCCTGGACCGCGAGCGCCACAGTCCAATACCATACTGATCGAGCTATCAAACATTGTTACGAACATATGTTTCGGAAGTTAATATATAGCTAGCTATATAGCTAAGGAACCAATATTTACAGTAAACAGCGGTTTCTGAATAATAACGGTTTCTGTATTTAACAGTTTCTGTATTTGTAGCGGTTTCTGGATAATAACAGTTTCTGTATTTATAACAGTTTCTGAATAATAGTTTCTGTATTTGTAGCGGGTTCCTAAGTAGACTGAGAATCAATAATAACAGTTTCTGAATAATAGTTTCTGTATTTGTAGCGGGTTTCCTAAGTAGACCGAAAATCAATAATAACAGTGGCATTAATGCACAACTGCAGGTCGATTACAATGAGCAACGGTTTCTGTTTCACACACAGCTTCCTACGGATCAATAATATTATCATGTGTTGTATGATGGGAAAATATTTAAAAAACATAAATAATACTTCTACGAGTAATTAGTTACGATGTAATTAGTTACGATGTAATTAGTTAAACTGACTAATTACGATCATAAAAAACCAACCATCTACGAAGAAAACTATATATTACAAAGTAATCTCCCCTTATGTAATCAAAAATTCAGTAGTGTATGGAGGACCTACTGTGACATAAATTAAAAAAATTAATTCAATGTGGTGATGATAGTTAATAATGTGGTGATGATAGTTATTGATACTGAAATGTAATTTTCTGCTTATATTTTTTAGAGAGAGCAGATCTGGTTATATTATCTGCTACTTTTTGTACTGAACGCGAGTTAATATCAAAATATGTCGCAGCCGCGTTCATAGACTGAAACATAATTACTTTACCGGTTTCTATGTTTGTAGAAATTACCCCCCTCTTTCCGATTGTCTTATATCTTCCTGTATTACCACATGCAGAGTTCACGCTTCGAGTGACAACACGAAGGTTGGATAAATTATTGTTTTGAGGATTTCCATCAATATGATCAATAACAAGACCGTCATTGATCAAACCCTTGTGACACTCGTATGTAAATCTATGACATAGATATCTTCTCTTTCCAACTGTAAATCTAAGATAGCCAGTATTAGAAACATTACCAACTTGTCTCTTCAACTTGCGGTGTCTGATGATACCATTAATATTTGATTCATAGTTTGTTATGACAGGATGTGGGACAAATATATTTTGCTCCATTATAATAATATTATATGTTTAAATCATTGTTTGTCTGAAATCTTGATATATAATCCTTCACGGATTTTATAGCGTTTTCACCGCTGTTATTTTTTTTGTCATAATATCTTTTAAGCTCTCTGAACCGTTTCCCGCCACACTTTCCACATAATTCTGTCTTTCCTCGCACTCCAATACCACACCGTAGACATGGTATTGGTCCTAGACTTCCTCGTCGTATGTTTTGTGAGTGCATCCAACAAAATTCCTTTCTACAGGATTTGTTGCATCGATTTACTGAGCCGATCATCAACCATCTACATTGGGACATTGTATATATATATATATATAATTTTCTTTATTTAAATATTTGTTTTAATTATATGAACGAGTTTGAGAGATTATCCCAAACTAGGCCTGTTAAGTATAAATTCAACCTTGACAGATTATCTTCTGACTTGCCAGTACGAGATCTGGTTGATCCGAAAAATAAAAGTTTGATCTCGAAAATTCACGACGCCAAGAAAGAATTTTACACGGATGGTGCATCTCATACATGGTCAACGTTCAAGATTATACGCAACACTGTCACGGACGCTACAATGAATGACAAGCGAGCGGCAACTATCATTAACTACATCGCTGAATACGAGGGCAATCAAAAATATTTCTTCAGAGTAAAATTTATTGTATTAACAGAAACAGATAGTTGGATTATCCGTGACAAATATGATCCTGTCCTTGGTAATAATAAAACTATCATATTAAGTAAAAATTCCAGACCGGGTCTATTGACTGGTATTGATAAACCGTATTATGAGCGAGCGTATCCTGTAACAGCAGTTATTTATGGAATTTATGAGATAAATAAAAAACCCAACGTTGATAAACTGGCACCTATGAAATTTTCAAGGTTAAATTGTGTGGCTGAACGAGTAATAGAACACTTTACAAACGCGATGCGTGGAAATGGATTAACTGATTTAAGACGTAAAAAAATAAACTCGTGGGCTGATTCAGTTAAGGACACCGGTGCTACAATAAAAGATGTTGCTGAGTTAGGAAAAATATTAAAATTTCCAATAACTGTGGCGACAATAACGGGAGAAGTACTGTACCAGTCGAAATATAAATCGAAAGGAGCTCCAATAAATATTATCGATCATAACGCGCACGCATGGACTAACGCAGTAACAATATTTCCACGTGATCGAACTGTTAGATTTTACTCCCCAGATAATTCTGGGGCAGATATGTTTGATTTTATCAACGAAATAAGTAAAACCGATCCTGTATCGGTATGGTTATTCAAAAGTAATGAGGAGGGTGAATTTGATCAGTTTGTCAAACCGAACGGTGAAATATATCGCACAGAATCCCTCCATGACGAGATGAAAAATCTTGCGACGTTTTTACAGTGCAAGCACGCGGAAAATACTGACAAATTACTAACTAATTGTTTTACCGTTCCATCTGTTGCGGCTCATTTCGCCAGAGAACGAAATTCATGGAAACCAACACGATTTGATTTACTCGAGGACGTACGCGCAAGTTGCGTCGAATATGGACATGGCGGATTATGGAATACCAAATACAATTACAATGATGTTATTTCGGTTGATATGGTTGCATGTTATCCAGGAAGTTTTCTGGGATACGGAGATTGTTCTACGTACTTTGAAAGATTTGGTCACCCTACAAACGAGATGACGCGAGTGGCAATTAATGGACCATTACCTGATTTTGATCTGACTGGATTCGCCTGTATTGAGTCGTTCGAGTTTAACGAAAATCTTCACAAGATTTGTTATGTTTGGTTTGGTAGACATTTTTGTGAAAAACGTTGGGCACCTATAGTTCTGTTGCGATATATGCTAGATTGTATGATACTGACATCGTTGGTGGTCAGTGAGGCAATTATATCATATCATGCACAGACCAAAGTTTGGTTGCCCATGTCAGATTCTGAAGTTATCAGCGAGTTTAAGGACGATATTCCTAATAAACTCAAAACCGCTAAAGATCTCGGTAGAAAAATTATAGGTAAATTTACTCAAGGTGGTGCATATGTTTATAAAAGACATCACGCACGATTAATTTTAGATGATGCCGAGTACGATTTTATAATCGCTGATACAACGGCGAAAAATACATTTGTAAATCGAGAGAGTGTTTATTTATCCGACGGAACAAAATTAGGTACGATCGTTAGTTACATAAATGACGTATCCCCGCAATATACTCATCTAAGATCTTCCATGTTGGCTTATGTTTCTATAAATTTATTATCGATGATTAATAGATTTCCTGAGACCGCAGTCAGAGTCGCAACGGACTCGTTTTATATTTCAAGTAAATATTTAGAATCTGTTATGAAATTTACAAGTAATGATGAACGATGGGGTTCGTGGAGAATAAAAAAGGAACTATTACACAATTATGTAGAATCAGCAGATGTTCCAGTGAGAGATGTTTATCGTGAGGGTAATAAAATATCAGAAATGTCGAAAGCACCATCGTTGAGTGATCCAATAACCAGATATAAGACAGTATATCTCAATGGACCTGGTGGATGCGGCAAAACAACTCGAACGATTAATGTTTTTAGAAATTCAGATATAATCGTGCTGACACCCACACATAGACTTGTACGTGAGATGAAACAGCGGCAAGTACAATCGTGTACGTATCATAGTTTCTTTCGGTGGCGCGGAGATACATGGACTCCTGAACGGATGGGAGAAAAAATATATACCTAAAATAATTATTTGGGATGAGATATGCACGGTGTCATTAGATACATTAAAAATGTTTCTTGATTGGTTGTTGACGAAAAATACCGCCATAATAATGTGTGGCGATCATGGTCAACCGCCGCCCTTTGTTGGACCATCTCCACATGATTGGTTAAAAAATTTCGTTGATTATTACGAAGAAATAGATGATGATCATAGAGCTCTTGATGCAAATTTGAAGGAGTTTAAAAAATTAATCAGATTACAATCAAACAAAATTCAGTGTGAAATAATACGTGGAGTGATCTCAGAGACATCAATGAGTGATTTTTTGAACTCATGGAGACCCAACGATTTGATCGTAGCAAGTAGAAAAATAATCAGAGACGCTTTACAACAACAGTTATTTCAACTACATAAAGAACAATATTCAGAACTACCCGTACCGTTGTGTTATAGACCATCAGATACACGAAAACAGAATATTAATGTTGATATTCCAGGACCCTTGACAGAGTCAAGGAAACAGAATCTCGTATTAAATGATATTGTCGCCGTTGATATCAGTGTGGTCGAAGATGCATTACGCGCTGACAAATCTCCATGGGTGTTGGGATACGCTATGACGATCCACTCGTCACAGGGATTAACTATTTCTGACACACGAGTCTGGATTGTAGACGATCGCATCGAGTGGTCAAATTTAGTTTATTTAGCGGTATCGAGGGTCAGAAATATATCTCAATTACGTAGAATTATAATTCCTGAAATCGTTGATAAATTTAACATCATCGATGATGATATAATAAGAAAAAAATTAATCGGATACAAACAATCTGACAAAAAAAATAAACGCGACTTTGATCTTGATGTTGAATTTATTATTGAGTTAAAACAGCAGCAGAACAATCATTGCATCAGTTGTAATTGTATAATGTTATGGCGGTATTCGAGTAATGATTCAAGACAATTCACCGTAGATAGAAAAGATAATAGTCGCGGTCATACACGAGAAAATACCATGTTAACCTGTCTCGAGTGTAATCGACGTAGAGGCGCTAGTTAAGTGATCGAAATCACCGGAGTGATCGCGGTGGTAGTTGTGTATCCGCGGGAATTATTTGTAGTTGTTCACGTGTAAATCCACGTTGAGGAGCGGCCGAATCTAATCTGTAGATTGCAGGTCTGGAAACGCCTACATTTCTTCCAGTGGATCTTGTCACGGTAGATATTTTGTGTGTGGTAACACTCCAAATAGGATCAGTTGCTCTCGCTTTACCACCTTCAAGTTCACCAGGCTCATATAAATATCTGACTGTGACATCACCTAATATTTTTTGTTTTCCAGCATCTTTCCGTTGTGTTGGTATATTTTTTTTTGTGACCGCGCTAATGGGTTTCATGTTGGTTGTTCGTGTGATCTCATTATTTAATGCAGCTATCACGATTGGTAATCTTGCAACCCATTCGCGAGATCTTTTATCCTGAATAAATTCCCTCGCGTATTGATATCCAAATAACCGTTCAGCAAGTGTTCGATTAAATCGCTCAACAATTGCTTGATCACGATGAATTGCAGTATGACCTCGTCGTATTTTGGTATTATGTTGTTTCATCAGCGATGATACTGGACCAAGAAATTCCTTGCCAGGATCAACCTGTAGTAGCTGTGGCCATCGCAGACCACCTTGTGGTCCGAGTCCTCGTTGATAAATTCGTTCAAACGCATCGGCTACTTCAGATGATGTTTTCGCCGATAGCGGCTCTGCTTCTTTATATCTACTTGCAACATCAACTACGGTTAGCGCGTACTTGTACGTTTTTCCACGCACAGTATCATGCGGTAAAAACAGAATATCAGCTTGATGAACTTCATTAGGAACACTGACATCGAAATACGAGTACTGAATTTGTTTAGGACGTGGTAGATAAATTTGCCATATTGCTTGTTTAGATAACCACGTTTAAGCAGTAGAATGTTTAACCGATGCTGCATCAGCGAGTTTACCAATTGCTGCTTTGCCTCTCCAGTATCCTCTCGGTGAATAATAAATTGATTCCATTATTAATTACCAGCCCCAATCGCTAATTTACCTTTCATCGAGGATCTTACTAACCAATTAGCTAATGATTCTCTAATATTTTTATTTTTTATAGAATTTAATGAATGAATTAATTTTACATCTGCGATATGCCTATCTTGTAGATTTTTACTTTTATAAGCTACATCATGAGCATGACAAGCTCGATCAATAGCATTTATTGGTTCCTCGCCTGGTTTTGGTTGATCTTGATTATCGAGCCTGATATCGAGTCGAGTACCAGGACCGCAATAATTATATCCTGGTAGATGTTTTTCTCCGCTGTATTTAGCCCATGGAGCACCTGGAAACTTTGACATCAAATTAGCAATATCACCACCGCGCTTATTAGGTAAAAATGAAAATTTCTTTCTACAGCATACAGAACATTTTCCACCGTACGCTATTTTTTTATTTTTTGTTATAACTGTAGCTAAATCAGTAGTTGGAGTTTTAACTCTACAGCGTAAACAATATAAATTCATGTTATAACATATATGGATATAATTGATTTCTCAGCAACTCGGCAGCGAGAGCCAGTTAAGCATCATCCTGCGCTACCGAACTCCATCAGAATGATTATCATAGGACCATCTGGATCGGGTAAGACGCAATTATTACTTAATCTGATAATGAGATGGTTGAAATGGGATAAGTTGTATTTAGTAGCACCATCCGTTGATGATCAACGATGTTATGATGTACTTAAAGATTTCAATGAAAACGCACGATTACTGGATGAAGATAATGATGTTATAGAGTTTATAACCGATATTGATGAAGCACCATCCGTAGATTCCATAGACGGATTTATTAATAATTTAGTTGTATACGACGATGTGATGCTAGATAAACAATCAAATCCAGCCAGAATATTTTCCCGAGGGAGACATAAAAATACAGACGTGATCTATGTTACTCAACGATATACACAAATACCAAAAGTGATCAGAGACAACTGCAACATTTTAGTTGTGTTTAATGGCGTAGACACACACACGTTGCGAAATATTCATCAAACTTGGTGTGGTGGTGACATGGATATAATTAAATTCAAAAATTTCTTCTCACGAGCGCAAGCTACTCCGCATGGATTTATAACAATAAATTTACATGATCCAAGAACAAGATATCGTGTGGGTATTGATAAAATATTTGGGTAACAGGGGTGATGATAAAATTAAATTGAATTAAACAGATATCATTAATATAATGAACAACTGTGCGTGGCTGCGTCAAGGAACAACAGATAAATGCAACAAAAGGTGCCGTGGAGAATATTGCAAGAAACATAATTATCTTATAAAGAAAAACCCTCATGCTGGTCCACGAAGATGTGTTGGATGTAACAACGGCGTTAGAGGATTATATCAGATTTGTAAAAATTGCGGTGGAGATCGATACAGAAGTTTGATGATATATTATAAACACAGAAAAAACATAAATCCCAAAATAGAAAAACCACCATCAGAACTTGAATATTACTTGAAACATAGAACAAATTCCGAAGATTCAGATGAAGATGAAACAGATGAAGATTCCCATGATTCAGATGATGATTCCCAATATTGATAGCAGCAGAGAGGGGCGTCTACGGTTCTGTTTGGGACAAACAATAATCGTAGACGTGGTAATTGACCTCTATGAGTGGTCACTATTTTTTTTGGTAAAACACAAGGGTGACCATTCCCCTAAGTGGTCTGTTCACCCTCTCTGCTGCTAACCGAGTCCATGTATTTAATAAATAAAAGAATTTATACTATTCCGTGACAATACCTTCCTCCTAAAATAAAATTGGTAACACTTTTAGAAAAATCACGGAATGTGAACATAAACAATTGTTAAAACCTCCAATTTGAATACTGAACCAAAATGATCTGCTAATTACACCCTACTTAAAAAATCAGCACCCGCATTTTCCGATCCTCGAATAGCCTCGATTCGGAAACTATACAGTTGCAAAGACAAAGCCCAACGCATCAATCCTGCACTGGCGACCTTTGCCTTGTTAAAGTATAAAAGCGGCTGATGCTCCGTTTGTAAGGTAAACTCTCTCCCGAAAAGGTACGTATGGAATTTTCCTATCCCCCATACTAAGGCTAGGCACTCCTTCTCAATCACGGAGTAGTTTTGCTCCCTTGAGAGCAATTTCATACTTGCATAAGCAATGGGTAAGTTCATCCCCTCTTGCTCCTGTAGCAAAACAACCCCAAGACCGGTATCGGACGCATCAGTCCTTAGCACAAAGGCTTTGTTCAATTCTGGCAACTTAAAGATTGGCACACTTACCAGTTTCTGTTTTAAAGCGTTAAATACTTTTTCCTGGCACACACCCCAGGGAACTTTATTCGGTTGCCCTTTCCTAGTCAAGTCTGTTAATGGGCTGGCAATAGCCGCAAAATTGGGGACAAACTTCCTGTAAAACCCAGTGAAACCTAGGAAAGATCTTAGTTGTTTTTTAGTTTCTGGTCTAGGTGTATCTCTGGTTGCTCCTGTTTTATCTGGGTGATGTTTCAACTGGCCTAGTCTACTTATAAGATGTCCCCAATATTCTAGGCTAAAATACTCTATACTACATTTGGTGGGCTTAGCTGTAAGATGTGCAGTGTGAAGTCTATCGGACAGATCCCGTAATACTTTAACGTGTTCATCCCATGTATGTGTAGAAAACAAAGATATCATCTACGAAACTGTCGACATTTTCCATACCGTTTAACAGTTTACCCATGAGACAAGCGCACGACGCATCGGCGTTGACTAAACCGAAAGGCATAACTTTAAATTAATAAAGACATTTGGGAGTCGCGAATGCAGTTATCTCGCGGTCTTTATCAGCGATTGGTATCTGCCAATATCCCTTGGTAAGGTCTAATTTGGAAATGTAGTTATGACCTGCCAACTTTGAAAATAAACTTTCCATGTCTGGCATTGGTTCTGCGTCGAACACGGTGATTTTGTTCAATTGCCGAAAGTCAATGCAAAAACGGTTTTCGTCCCGTCTTTCTTATTGACTAACACAGTGAGGAACGAGTACGGGAAACGGGAAGGTTCGATCACTTCCTGGTCTAACATTTCCCCACTTCTTCGTTGATTGTCTCCCTAGCATTAAAGGGTATTGGATATCCTTTAATCCTGATCGGCTCAGAGGTATTCAACTTGATCTCGTGTTAAATCAATCCAGAACGGCCCGGTTTGTCCGTAAACACGTCAGGGTATTGGGACAAAACCTCCAAGATCTGTGTACGTTGACCCACTGATAAATCCGGGCATACATTGATCTGGTCAATACCTTCTTTCCCTACGTCAATGGGGTATTCAAGGGGCATTTCTGTATTGGAGACGAATTCCGATTCGTCACAAGACCTATCCTCTATCACCGCTACACATACATCATTCAAGACCACTTTATCAATTGTTTGTCTAGGTCTTTCTACGTAGAGTTTAAGCATATTGGCGTGAAATATCTTGGACTTACCCTCCACGTCAATGATATAGTCCATTTCGCCTTACACCTGTTTGACTTCGTATGGCCCTTTCCATTGGACTAGCAGCTTGTTTTTATTCGTTGGGAGAAGCACCAACACTTGATTGCCTACATCAAACCTTTCACTCCGCGTTCCTCGGTTGTAGTACTTCGCGTACTTACGACTAGATGTCGCGAGTTCCTCTTGCGCCATTCGACATGTACTCTCTAATCTTTCGCGCAAATCTACCACGTATTGGTAAGTGGTCTGAACTTCTTCATTCGCGACCTCGTCTCACCACAGTTTGCGTAGAATACGCATAGGACCACGAACTGTCCTACCGTACAAATAGTTCAAACTGGGGGAAGCCAAAGCTTTCATGAGGAACCTCACGATACGCGAACAGAATTTCGTTCAGATACCTATCCCAATCCTTAGGTCTTTCCGCACACATCCGTCGCAACATTTGCTTCAACGTCCCGTTGAATTTCTCGACCAACCCATTGCACATAGGGTGGTAGGGTGTTGTGCGCAACTGTTTAAGGGACAACAACCTACTAATTTCTGCCATGAGATCTGAAGTGAATTGCGCTCCGCAAACCGTAAGAACCTCTTCGGGCACTCCGACCCTGCTGAAAATGTCTACGAGTGCTTCGGCTACACGTTCGGTTTCGACCGATGGCAAAGCTATGGCTTCGGGGTGTCTAGTAGCGTAATCTACCAGCGTCAATGCGTATCGGTTTTTCCGATCTGTATGTGGAAATATAGGTCCTACAATGTCAACGGCCACTCTTTTAAACGGAGTATCTATCAAGGGCATCTGACCTAACGGTACACTAGTTACCCTGCCTTTAGAGACAGTCTTCTAGCAAACATCGCACGAACGACAAAACCGCGCTACGTCGCTACTGACACCAGGCCAATAAAATTCTCTTAATACCCTATCTGTTGTTTTCTTCATACCTAAATGACCCGCCATACTCGACTAGTGCGCGACCTTGAGTACATGCGACCTGAATTTCTGGGGGGACCACTAATTGCAAGAACTTCCTGTCAAGTGTAGAGTATTCCTATACATTAAATCTTTTCGAGTAAGGAATTTAGAGGAACCCCCGTTCTTACACTTCACGGTACCTGATAATGCTTTCTCTGCGGATGCACGTAGAGACGGGTCACGTTCTTGCTCATTCTGACATTCTTCGCGGGAGATATCAGTAATGGCTTCCGGTACTTTTAATTTTTTTAAAGGTTTGTTATCTTCCTTTTCCTGAGCCCTAGTTTGCACTCCTTGGATGATCCGGAATCTGAAGTCAGACATGGCTGGGAGTCTAGATCATTGTACATTGCCAATCGTAAGTTCATAGATCGAGTTGGCTATGCACAAAGCTTCCACGGTTCCGGTCAAGAAAGGTGTTTCGATAACTATCCTTGCGACAGGAACGTGGTCGATTGTTTGGTCTAGTAGCATACAACGTGATTTAAACCCAAGCAATTGATCATCGCGGACTAGGCTCCTTTTCACGACTACAGTAATGCACTCTGTGTCTTGTAAAACAGTCACTTCTTGTCCGTTGACAGTGCCATTTGTCGTCAGTAACCGTGCCTCCCCGAGCTTCAGCGAATAAATCCGCCTGTGTGGCCATGTCATATATATTCGTGAATGACTTTTTCATCAGGAACAAATATAATTCTTTGCCACAAGTTGTCAATAGTTGATCCCGAAGCAAGAAATCGATAAGACCCTCAAATGTCTTAACGACTTTACCACATTCCACCCATCGCTGAAAGTAATTGCACGTCAAACTGACGAACTGGGTGAATGTCTCGCCTCTCTCGAGTTTGCTATACTTAAACTTCTTGCGAAACCCTTGCTCAGTTAACTCGTATTTCTTCAGAAGTGTATCATTCAACGCAAGATAATTCAGCGAATCGGCCGCGGATAAACGCGAATACAGGTCTAACGCTTTACCCTTCAACAAGGCGCTAAAATGAAGCAACCAATCTTCTTTCTTCCATTTTTATACCGTGGCGTACCTTTCAAACCTGTTTAGGCAACTATCCATATTATCTTTATCGTCTTCAAATGGGGGCAATTTTGGACCTCTCAGTTTAACATCATGTTCTCCCTTCTTTTTAGTTTGCAATAGCTCAGAATTTCTTTGATACTCCCTCTGCCTATTTCTATCTTCTATCTCCAAAGCTTCTCATCTTACTTATAACTTCCATACTTCTACTTCTTTAAGCAATTCTATCTTCTCCTTCTCTGCTTCCCTTTCCCATTCTATCCTTTCCTTTCAGGCCTGTTTTTCTAATTCTATCTTCTCCCTTTCGGATTGCTTTTCTGATTCTATCAACTCCTTGGTTTCCCTTTCTATCTCCCTCTTCTTTAACCTTTGATTCCTTTCCTTAGCCTGTTCTTCACGAGCAAAATTTCTAAGGGAATCCCCCTCGTAGCCGAACTGTTTCCCCAGTTCTACAAGTTCTTTCATTGATGACATTTCAAAGGTTTGGTTTGAGCAACTTAAAGTGCAGTATTATGCAAAAAACGTAATTGCTATTTCAACAAACCGTATTTTTCTTATCAAAAGGCAACAAAAACATGAAACGTATACAAAAAATAAAGTAATGTTATGTGTCTACTCAACACACAAAAGAGCATACAAATATAATGAAACAATATTAGATCAGAAATGATCCAACTTCTGAAACCATTTATAACAAGATAACCGGCTGAGATTTCCGGATTCACAACATAACACTTTTGATGATATAAATACAATGTTTAATAATAAATGACTTGAATGAGCAATTAATCATGAATATGTGCGTGTATATATAATCCAAATATTGGATTAATTAACATAATAAATACAACACAATATACATAAATCACCCTCGGGTATCGTTGCTCACAAAAAACGAAACCCGAGTACATGTATTTAATAAATAAAAGAATTTATACTATTCCATGTCAGTGATCTTTTACATTCTTCCTCTCGCCTAATGCAATCACTGTGTTGCATCTAATTCTTACTGTATTTACCTGTTTTACACACTGTGCAATTAACACGCTGGACACGGTGAAGGGATATAGTTGAGATAAGTCTGTCAGAAGCATAAAATAAACTATACGAAACAAATAAAGAGACGTATGGCACCGAACATGGGAGGCGAATAGCAGTAATGGAACTCAAGTCAAGGATGTCAGAGTTGTCTTCCATTGATTGCACAGCTGGCGAAAAAGAAAGACTAATACTTTGCATGGAGACTGAACCTCCAGCATCATTGGATCATCGTAATTCTGTAAGAAGAAGGATCAATTATTTGACCTGCATACGTAATGTTGAAAGATTTGTCCAAATTCGTATTCACTCTAATGCTTCGTTCGATAATATCAACACAGCGATGAATTCACTCTCTAAATATCGGAACTTGCTGTCTCAAGATCGGTATCGAGGCTTCCATACCAACACTTCTGGGAAGAACTTGGTCAGTCACTAAATGGATTAGAATACCTTTTCAAATTCGTATATATCGAGTCTCTCAGAACGAGGATTTCATTTCCTGAAGCAGTTCTCTATGAGCTACCCAAACGTCTTGCTTACCTTGACGATCCATCCAGATACGATAAAGTACGACTTCTCTTCCAATTTGATTTAGCCTCAGCTATGTCTTCCTGACTTTCTATCCCGCCATTAGAATCGCCAAACCTGTAAAAGTGTCTGGAATCCATCAAATCCACATGTGGGTTTTTATCTTTTTCTCTTCACTTTCTTTGAATTATATAATCTTTTCAAGCTGTACATATGCTTACTCACTTGTTTGCATGTTTTATTTATTCAGTCAGGTTTCAGTTTAAGTAAAGGTAGCCAACATCATGGCCACTACAACTTCATCAAATTACATGCTTATAATGTATTATATTTTGTAATGCCATTGCAGAGGCCATCTTGAAAGTTCAAACACATATTATTCAATATTTAAACCCAATGAAGAAAAGAGCATTGTCACATCGTTGATTAAATAAAACATAACATTATTTTCTAACTTAAAAATTCAAGCATTGTTTTCATTAAAAGAATGAATTTAAAGATCGTGTCTATATTAGGTTTTCAATGAATGAATTAAGTAAATTCATACTTACTTCAATGTGTGAGTTAATGTATTAGCGGTCACTAAAGAGGAACTGTGGCTTTCTATTACCTACATATCTGGACCACTGGACACACCCAGTATGTCCGCTGTTTATCCATGCTACCGTTCCGCTGATTGGATATATGCAAAATGTTCTCATTTGTGACATCATAATGTTAACCCATACATCAAACATCGAGCTTTAAATAGATATAGAAAAACCCATCAGAAAAACAACAGCATGGCCACAGCGGCAGACGAAAACTAGGTTGTAATGAAAACAAACAAAAAAATGAAGTCACTTTATTAAAAGTTCATTAAACTGTGAGGCGGAAGAACCTTTTCAAAGCAAGATAATGCAGTCTGTGACAGAAACTTACTTTTAAATAAAAAAAAATTATTCATCGTTAATAAAAATAGGAACAAGGGGAGTAAATCATGCTGGAATACATTTTATAAGGAGTTCCTCACGAACTCAAATATGGCATAAGGGCCTTATAGTCTATGAAAACAAGATGTGCATTGTTTGGGGGCATTGTTTGGCAAAAAGGTTTTTCATGGCGGTTAAATTTAGTGCCTACATTTATGTGAGTAATCATGCATTACAGTTATTTGAACACACTTTTCTTTTCTTTCCTAGCAGTTCATTGGCAATTCATCATACACAATGATTTCTAAATTGTGCAAAATATATTTCTCTGTCCCGCGTATTGAGGATTTTTTTTCTTTTTAGCCAAACTGACCCTGCTATATTGATAGTTTAATGACCAGTGTCCTCTCCATTATCCACATTGGTCTTTATACCGCTGTTATTGCCATCGCTTTGGATATGTCCGTATAAAATCTAAAATATCCTTACTTATCATCTCCGGTCGCTATGTTTTCTGTAAATAAACGTAATCGTACGTCACGTATATTATCAATACACATGAAAATATTCGTCTACTTTCATAACGGAACAAATATTGTATAGAGGCAATGATAACAATTAAATGAGGATTATTTTAAAGTGAAGAGCAATGTCGGAAGTCTTGCCGTTAATGTGCTATGGATAATTAGAGCTTATATTATTTTTCGATAACATTTTCCAGATTGTGTTATAATGGGGAAAATAGTATAGATGTTCAGAATCTGAGGTCGTCAACGATGGATCTGCTATTGCAAATATCTATTTTACTGGCTAGTCTGTCGTGTAGCTGGTAAAGCTAATTTGCGAGAAAAACCATCATTACTGTCCTCCAATCTTGTAATACAAGACTTATCCCTTAATTTCCCATGAACAAGCACACACAGACACACACAAACACACAAACACACGTAAAAAGAGAGAGAGACGGACAGATAGACAGACAGATTGCTTTTGTAAATGAATCTTTAGGTTTCAGAAACATATATGGTATGCACATTATTTAGATATTTGGAGAAACGTACTGTACATAACGATATATATTATATAACGATATTGCAGGCTTATCGTTCGTGTAAATTTATGATCGGATATTTTCTCATCTGAGTGGCATAATAAATGACCTATGTTTGGGGGCCAAATTAAGAGTTGTTTACCCACGGCAAGTTATGATCAACCCTGGGTTTGCCCTCGAGTAACACGACTTAACATAGCGTGAACAAATCTTGACATCTCTCGCAAACAAGGCCAATACATTGATTATGACACCGAATCCTACAGGACTATGAAACACGATAGCGTGAGGGCCACAATATGTTTTGCTCCCTGACACTTAACATTATGTGCGTTAATCAATGACATTGAACTGGAACAGATGTTGTCAAAATTTCAGGTCATACTGGATATCAAATATTTCGGTTTCTGTGAAAGTTTGACAATAATAAATTATTCTCGTTGGACGTCATCATGAACCCTTCCAATACAATATGTCATCCTAGGGTAAATGAAGTTAATCCAAGGTTTTTGTTTTTGCTGTTCTTTTAACGGTATATTTGAAGACTTTTTGCCCATATCATGCCAAGAAAATAGAGTTCAGTTCATTTCCCAAGAACAAACTAAAGCAGCCGAATCGAGCTGGCCTGGGCGGGTATCGAACCTGCGACCCTCCGAGGCTCTACCAGCTGAGCTACCGGGCTCCCTAATCCTAATATATCAATGACAATTATAATAAAAGCACATTTCATAATGACATGTTTAATGCGTGTGATTGCAAAATACGCAGATTTTTTTAAATCGATAAAACAAACCAATTACTGATAATTTCTTAAAATGCTACTCTATGTGATTATGGTTTTCAAGGTGGCCGCTATCGCTTAAACGGATTGATGCAGCTGTTCCGTTTTGTTATGCCGTTTTCGTGATATTTGTGCTTGTTGCCTGGCTAAAAACATCAGGCGATGAGCCCAAGTGTGCGGATCTAACACCCACTGGTTACTCCATCAAGTCGTTTCCCCGTAACTCTCGCGGAGGTGGAATTGCTGTCATCACAAAGAACTCCATGTTCAAACGTCTTAACCACACGACAACATTCACTTTCGACCACACGTCGTTTCAACTAGTCCAAACCACACTCACACTGGAGCAAAGGTCAGTCCATTATTTCTACATATACCGCCCTCCTCCAAGTTGAAAAAACATGCTGACTGAATCTCTCTTTTTGGAGCAGTTTCCGAATCTCATGGAGTATGGAAATTCGATAGGTGGCAACCGGATTATTCTTGGAGATTTCAACTTTCACTTTGACTGTCCAGGAAACCCAAACACATCAAAACTCATAGATTCCATTAATGTTTTCACCCATAAACATGGTCACATTTTAGACTGGATTCTTCATAGACCTGATGAAAACATTCTACGGTCCTCCCTGGTATCCCATGAACTTGCATCAGATCACCTCTGCATTATATGCCATCTTGACGTATCAGTCCCTAACCTCCACCTTTATCTGCTATTTAGAGAAACCTCCGTATGATAAATAGAACCAAACTAATGCACGACATCCAAGCAAACCAAACAACTGGCTTACCTCCTACAGCAGAACAACTTGATAACTGCCTGCGTTCATTGCTCGACAAACATGCCCCAGCTAACAAATGCAGAGTATCAATTCAAAAGTGTTATCCATGGTATAGCAGTGTTAGGGACCAGCTTCGCACTGCTAAAAGAGACCGCCGTAAAGCTGAGAGGCTTTGGCTTTCCACCAGACTCACTATCCATAAGCACATGTATGAAGCCGCTAAGAAGAATGTCACAAATATAGTCCATGCAGCGAAATCAGTCCACTACACTACTAAGATCATGGAAAGTTCCAGCTGCAAAGAGCTCTTCGAGATTACTAACAAGCTAATGTCAAGGAAAAAATCTACACCACTTCCAACTACCTTCTTTCCAGTCGACCTTCCGGACATGTTTGCAAATTTCTTCTGTGACAAAGTACAAACCATTAGAAGAGCTAAGCTTGACACCACAATTACAATTGACTCGTCGTCACCATACAGTTGGGATACATAATTTGAGAGGCAACCATTAGCAGCATTTGAATCTGTCTCTATGATTTCGTACGTACAATCCTGATGAAGAGTGCACCAAAGTCATGTGAACTTGATCCAATTCCAACATCACTGCTGCTTGAGTGCTTAGATCCAGTATTGCCTTCACTAACTGGTGTTATTAATACCTCCCTCTCATCAGGGGAATTCCCATCATTTTTCAAAACTGCCATTGTAAAGCTTCTGCTGAAGAAACCAACACTAGACCATAACGATTTAAAGAACTACCGCACAGTTTCTAATTTCCCATTCATATAAAAAATCTTAGAAAAGCTTGTTCTATCCCAGCTTGTATCTCATCTGAATTCAAACAGTCTTTTTGGCAATGTACAATCTGCATATCGCCCTTGCCACAGTACTGAAACTACTCTTCTGAAAGTAGTTAATGACATTCTCTCTGCTTTGGATAGCGGAAAGATTACAGTCCTCATCCTCCTTGATTTGTCTGCAGCATTTGACACAACAGACCATGATATATTACTTCACCGTCTGCAGCATGTATTTGGCATTCATGATACAGCCTTACTGTGGTTCAAGTCCTACTTGGTCAACAGGACACAAATTGTGTCTGCAAATGGAATACACTCCAGCCCAGTTGATCTATGTTGTGGTGTTCCACGGGGGTCTGTTCTTGGACATGTTCTCGTCATTCTGTACACTCAGCCGGTCTCAAGTGTCATAGATCATCATCCAGTGTCTCACCAATTTTACGCTGATGACACCCAAATATACAAATCTAGCCACCCAACTGAAGTTGATGTTACCATCCAAGGTGTAGAGAGGTGCATTTCGGATATGAAATCATGGATGACATGTAACAAGCTGCAGATGAATGATGATAAACCTGAGGCCATTCTGATTACAACACAAAGACTTTCTCATTCACATCCTTTACCTCAAACAATAAATATCAGCAACACCGACATTAAATTCACACAATCAGTACGAAACCTAGGTGTTGCTGTGGACAGTACTTTCACATTTCACCAACATGTCATGAACATATGCAAGGCTGCATATCTTGAGCTGAGACGCATCAGCTCAATTCGCAAATATCTTTCAGTTGATGAAACTAAAACACTTGTGTGTTCATTAGTACTTTCAATACAGACTATTGTAACTCAATTACGTCTGGTTCATCTCAATATCTATTCCAAAATGTTCAAAAAGTTCAAAACACAGCTGTTCAGATCATACTTAAAGTACCACAATCAGAGCACACCTCCCCGCTGCTCTGTACCCTACGCTGACTATCCATTCGATCCAGAATCAAAAACAAAATTTGTTCTCTGTGCTATGTTTCACTGTCGGACTCCAGTCCAACATACCTATCCGACCTCACCCATGTGTAGACACCAGCAAGATACTTACGCTTCTCTTCTGACAATAGTAAACTCATTATTCACACTATGAAAATAAAGTCATATGGACAGCATTCTTTTGCATACCAGGGCCCAGCAACGTGGAATGAATTGCCCACTGAAGTTAGACACAAAGACACAGCGATAACATTCAAGAGTGCTATCAAAACTCACTTATTTCGACTGCAAGAACAAACTTAAAGACCTAATAATGTTTCCTACCTTAAATATTTTCAGCATGTTTTTTCTATGCTTTTTAATTTCATGGTCTTTGTGTTTGTAGTCATATCATTATACATTGGCTTTTTTATCTTATAGGTGTTGTAAAGCGTTTAGAGCTTCTGAATATTAGACGCTATACAATGTCCTCATTATTATGAGTATTTTGTCCGTGATTGTAGGTTCTTTTTTATGCTGATTTTCATTTGTAAATAGCATGTTTACATAACTAGCATTTGTTCATGATACTAAGTTGTAAAAAATATATCATAACTTTTCTAGTTCAAAATATACCAGAAACAAGTTGATGGAATTTGGCAATTAGAACATGATTGTATCTATACTGTATATAATTTTTGTTCATGGCTTGAAATTGCAGTGATCATCTATAAACAATATATCACATAGAATAGTTGTGCCTATGGGCGTTGATTCTATTTTATAGACTGAGTTTTAAATTTGTATTTGCAGGCTAAATTCAACCTATATATTGAATCTGTTCACAAGTTTGGAGTAATTTTGCATTGACTAGTGGTGTCAGATGGGGTTTTAGAAGAATTAAGTTATTTTTTCATTGGATGGATCGGTCAGGTGTGTTCTTTTATGACGCTGGGTATAGCGAAATGTTAGGAAACGGGTAAGGAAAAAACGCGTTTTAGTGCGACATAAATGTATATAAGTAGGTAGAGTTCGACAATTATTTTATTCTTATTGCCTATGTTTTTGTTTTAACAAAAGTCTGAAGATCTGTTTAATTTGTGTTTAGATATAATTTGACATGAGATTTTTTTTGGATTATTCATTAGAATTACAAAGTGATAATTACACGAAAATATTATTCTAGGATTATTTTTAATTTAGGAGTTCGGGGCCCCGAGTGGCCGAGTGGTCTAAAAGCGCTCTTCGTTACGGATCACTGCCATCTCACCTCTGTCTGCGGCAGTTCGAGTCTAAGATTCAGCTAATGTGGGTATGTGAGAAAGCTTGCCAGTAGCTTCTCGAGGGTCGGTGGTTCTTTCCGGGGTTTTCCCGGGTTTTTCCTCCACCATTAATACTGGCCGCCATGTATAGCCTATCGTGTGCTGAAAAATGGCGTTAAGCCCCACGACAACAACAACAACAAAAATAATTTAGGAGTTCTAAACAATGTCCTTATGATACATGAACCCTTTTGACACATCATCACGTTGAAGGCTCTGAAATTTATTCGGAACACAATTGTTTTGGGCTTGCATAGAACGTTTATTTTGACTTAATTCATAATACTATAAGTTCCTCTAGATTTTCATTTTTAAGTTAGAGAATTAAATTATTTGTTACGTTTTATTTTATGTTACTTGTTGCTTTTACTTCTTTCTGTTCCTTAGTGTATGACTATAGAGTCGCAGTATTCCCGTTTCATGTCGGTCTTTGATAATCTATGACCAGGGTTTGAAGTTGTGTTCAGATATAATGCTAGAGGATTTTTTTAAATCATACATTGGAATTACTTAAGTGCTCATTAACTGGGTTAACACGTTATTTTGGATTAGTGAGGATTCATTCAAAGACAGTCTTGATTATATCATTGTCATGCATCACTCGAGACGTTTGGAATTCATTTGGAACATTCTATACTTTTTGATTTGTGATATTTGATAGATAGCATTATTTGGAATTGAATTCACAATAAAGTAAATGTTTCTTCAATTTTCACTTTACAAGTTAGAGAAATAAATTATTTCTTGAATTATTACTCAGACACATTGGTTTTGCTTTTATCTGTTATGTAGTCTATCCCAGAGAGTCGTAACATTAGTTTGTAATTATTTTAATTATCATACTGAATTTAACAATCAACTCTTTTTATTACCATCAATTGAAAGGTTATCTTCTCTGGCATTGTCAACGATACTGGTATTCCAGTGCTGATAGATCGATATTGCCAGATTTGGCTCATTGCCAATCCAGACCGGTCTTGCATTCAAATGTGTTATAAGAGCCGTAACATTTACTACTTTCCTCTTTTAGTTTTATTCAATATAATTTTCGTACCAGGTATTATTGTTCGCTTATACTGATACTCCGATAACAGTAACTATTGTTTCTATATACTGATACTCCGATAACAGTAACTATTGTTTCTATATACTGATACTCCGATAACAGTAACTATTGTTTCTATATACTGATATTCAGATAATAGGTAGTATTATTGTTTCAAGATAGCAATATTAGAAGTGTTATGAAGATAAAACGAACTATTTTAGCGACATCCCCACCCTTGCCACCACACACTCCTGAATTTGTCGGGAAAATAAAGCGTTAGGTTGTTTCGTTCTTCCAATACATATGTGTCAGGACATCTCTGTGTGCTATTCGCATTTTCCTTGGACCGTGTTAAAACATGGCAATCTTTTTACGCTGAAGATGAACATGTGCATATCGTTTTGTAGTTCCCTTCTATCAATCTGTACTGTAGTTCCCTTCTATTAATCTGTACTGTAGTTGCGTTCTATCAACCTGTACTGTAGTTGCGTTCTATGAATCTAAGATTGAATTCATCCTTCGTGCTAAATGTATATACTACACAGTATAGTTCTTGTGTCCCACATCTTTCAATAAACTGCCCTAAAACTTGGCAAATGTTCTTGATGGGAGATGACAATGTGTATTGCTGTTGTTAAGTTTGAGAAAATCTTTCCACATTTCTTAAGTGCGTTTCACAATCACACCGCAGGAAAAGTTCGTACGTCTGTACCAAAATTGTGTGTAAGCTACTCTTTCCTTTTTAAAAAGAAGCAAAACGCACTCAATAATTACAAATTAAAAACTGATTCAGGGCAACAACAATTTAAAAAATTACTATCAAGCGCCTCCCCCACCTCCACCCAATGGTGAGCGCCGAATCGTTCTACAAGCATGCCGAGCTTGGAGATCGGGTGACTGGAAAAACTGTTACACATAACGAACACAATGAAACCAAGATGTAGGTACTGAAGTAGAAATATAAAAATGGAATTTGTTTTGTTAACATTAAAGCATGTACATCAATTTGACAGTTATTTTCAAATTTGATTTATAAACAAATTACAGCTGATATACTCTGCGCGAAATAGCAAGTTAGGGTTCCCTATTAGAACTTGTACGGACTTATTTTGGATGTAGTTTCTCTAGAAGCAATGAGAAAATCGACTTTTGTGATGCGTTTTCTGAAATTATAGTTCTTATTCTGGAGAATATACCACAAGGGCTAAAACCCGTCAAGATATTTCTTGACGTTTGGTGTGCGCTGAAAAAAAAATGACTGGATTTCTTTGCTATAATCTATCAGCAGATTATATTTGTCAAACGTAGGACTATTTCCTTGAATAAGCTATGCATTACTATAGACTATGTGTGAAATGTTTCTGAGAAAAGCTGCCACAGATGCATTTCATGTAGCTTTTCCAGCTATCTCGCACAGCGATCCTTTTTCAATCCGCTAACTCCGCCCGCATCTATTACACTTGAATATATATATATATATATATATATATATATATATATATATATATATATATATATATATATATATATATATATATATATATATATATATATATATGAGAGAGAGAGAGAGAGAGAGAGAGAGAGAGAGAGACAATTAACATTTTACTCGTAGAGCAAAAGCGTCAGGAATGTTTATAAGAGACATAAATACATGGATTTCTTTCAAATTTTAAAATGTTTATCTGCCATGCATAGGAAATCTAATTGAAGGGGTTATATATAAAATCACGTACCGCATAAGTTCCGAACATCATATTTTTCTGCCACCGTAGTCGTGTTTCCATCTCTTTCATTTTTAATAGGTAAAACTGCCTTATTTTTGTTCTCGTTCGAGTGTATACTTAGTCAACTTTTATTTGTTGATATACATTCATCTATTTCATATGAACTGTATAAAAGTGTTCACCATTAAAAACTGGTTACATAGCTTTAAATATAAGTGTAGCTGTATGGAACCATGACAAAGAATAGATCTTTAATTTTTATTTATTTATTTATTTATTTATTTATTTATTTAGCCCGTATACTTAAAAGTTTCAAACAATATCCAAAATACTGCTCATTAGTATCAGCTTTAGTTGCACGTGTACAGATTCTCTGGAAACACGCTTTAGAATGCACACATTTTAATGTTTTTAAAATGACATTTAAGGAAGGGTTCGTGTAGTATGTTTGAATAAAATGGAAACAATTTCTTGAATATATTCTCTGAAAAAATCTTCCTGCAGTGTCTTTCTAAATGTATCAACTTTGTAATAAATCGAATGAAACGATTTTGCAATTTTAGTTTAAATTCAGGATTTTTAAATTTTTGTATGTTAAAGATACTAGTGTTAAAAATATTAGCATTGAAGCAGGAAGGAATAGTGTCACAATTTTGGAAATATATACTACTCTGAGACAATGAAAAACTTTGTTATTGTGAGTCCGATCTTTTTTTAATTAAAATGTTAATTGTAGTTTTCTTCTTTGTTTCACCATAAAATACATGTCAGTGCAGCAAGAAATATGCGCATGTGCATAAGGAGCAAGAATAAAAGTTACGTATATTCCCTTTACAGAGAGAGTTTAGTACTAGCAAAAAGATTTAATGTTCATCCTGCGGACTAGTTATATCTAAGACTGGTTCTGAGTTGATTTTCATAACATTGAATTACATGAGGTAAATGTTCATAAACTAGTCAAGGTTTCCGCCAATTGAATGGTAATCTAACCCTAAAACCTTTCATCAAAAGCAAAATTCTCTCAAAAACGAATTATGACTGACCTTGGACTAAATACACTGTGCTATCAAGGGTTACATTATTGTGTTTCAGGTAGATTAAAAGGCATATAGACTAACTGTAACATCAGATTTGACGGCAATTCAGTGTTCGCAAAAACTGTGTAGAACTCGATTGCAAAACATACAGTGATTATTTGACAGAGAAAAAGCACAAGATTTGACACGTCACTTATGTGCGGTTTAAATCAGATATAATTGTATTTCCTTCTGAGCTTTTGAAGGCCACAAGATTTTTAAGCATCTTAAATGTTTTGTTTTGTGTTTATGCAAATGTCTCTGCTTTGACGAATAATTCGTAGTTGAAAGGTTATAACATTCCTTCTATTCCTACCAGTCTGAGGTGATAGAGTTTGCCTTTCTAGTCACATATTCTCTTAACGTATGTTTATCATTTTTATACATATAATTGATACATAGAATTTACTATTTTATCCAAGCAGAGACTATTGTACTCTTTCTCGAATGCATATCATCGTTGTTCATTGTGGTTGCTTAACGATGTTTACGTTTAGATCAACTTACCCAACGATAAAAAACAATTAAAATCAATAAAATTAAGGTTTCATTCATCTATGAGAAAAGGAAATGTTACTTTGAGAGTATAATCTTGACGAGTTGCAAAGTACATGCAAAATTAACGTCACTGCTGTCATTTTTTGAACGTAATGACTTTATAGAAACGTTTGAAATTAAGCGCATCTGATCTACAAAACATATATGTGATCTGTATAATACATGTCAATATAAACAATAATAAGATATTAGTTTAGAAAGATTTGTGCACACTCAACCAAGGTAGCTATCATAAAGTTTATAGCCAAATTGATCTTATTTGGAAATCACTTTGAAGTTTCCAAAAACGAAATGTATTACAGTAGCTACGAATTAAAAGGGGAACTAAATTATGATGCGCATTAATACTTTAGTCAATTAATTGTCTATAATTAGATAGACAAGATATCGTATTACAGTGGGTGCGAATTAAAAGGGGAACTAAATTATGAGGTGCATTAATACTTTACTAGATTAATTGTCGATAATTATATAAATTAATCTACGTTTGATCTCTTATGTTTGTTTATTTGTTAGCCCTCTAACACAAAGAGAACTGCCATAACTTCTGACAGGCTTAACACAAGTTTGTAAAGGATTATACTTTGTTTTGCTGTAAGACAAGTTGTGCTGTATATGTGTATATCTGAATATTTACAATAATGTGCAAATTCTATCACTGTTGCAATCATCATCTTCATCTATGCAAAAAGCAACATTATTAAAGTTCTCTGGCGCAAGATTTTCCATACGAATGTCAGTTACATTACTTTACATGGACTTAGCTGAACATTGAGACACCTAAATAGTGTCGTGATTTTTTTTAAAAGATGTTCAAAAGTTAAAGTATTAATCTTATGACAAATAAAGACAAATTACAATTAAGCTAACACTATTCAAAATATTTGCGCATGCTGTATTGATTTGGATTGAGGATAACAATGCATCCTAGTTTAAGGAGACATTTTGCAACTCCAGACAAACCGCGACACACCTGTTGATTACAGCAAGTTGCAAGGAAAGCAGGATATCATGGAAATCTAAAGGTGGGTTTGTGAGCGAGTTTGCCCTGTTGGTCAATAAAACTCCACCTGTAACATTGCCGTCCTTTGTAGTTTACTTAAGTAAAGTCTCAAGGTCAAACAATATTTTTAAGTGTATTATGATCTAACGGCCACGATTCCTCACGCCGTCGACTAATCATAAAGTGTCACGTGCCCATGCATAGAATAACATAATAGTCTACATGATGTATATTGGATGCCGCTGTTAAAGAACCACTACACGTCACCCTCTACTTATCATAGAAATTTTGATTAAATTGAAAACGAACAGTACACAGCCAGTCCCAAACCAGAGTGCGTCACCAATCTAGCTTATGCTCGATCCCGGAAAAGGATCAAATAAAGCCAACATACCAGATCGGCACATTTACTAAGGAAGCTTTCAAAAAAAAAATTCTTTTTTTCTTTCTTTTTGGCGATAATGGAGAGAGGATGTGTAAGAATAGATGTTAACTTGCAGCTATTATAATGTCTGTCTTAATGCTGCATCACATAAAATCCCCCCGTCCCCCCCCCTTTACTATTTTCATCTGCAGTGGGTCATACATTTAATGTTCTTTCAATCCTAAAACTGGAGTCCATTACACGATTACGCCAACCGTACACAAGACTTGCAAGTTGTTGTTGTTGTAAGGTTAAGCGCCATTTTTCAGCACGGGATAGGCTATACAAGGCGGCCAGTATAAATGGTAGAAGAAGAACCCGGGGAAAACCCTTGAAAGAACCACCGACCCACGAGAAGCTACCGGCAAGCATTTTCACATACCCACGTTGGCCGAGCCCGAGACTCGAACCCATGCATGCAGAAGTGAGATGGCAGTGCTCCGTAAAGGTGAGCGCTTTAGACCACTCGGCCACTCGAGGCCCCCACTTGCAAGTAAATGTGAGTTAATGAGTGGACATTTTTCCTCAAAACTTGCACATAACAATGTTTAATGAAAGTCAGTTAAGATTATATGTTTGACTATCATTGTTATATTTTGTTTTAACAAGATTTCTCTAATCAAAACTTAAAATCTTGAACGTAAAATTTCCAAATTAAACAATAATTGAAGATTGTTACCTTTTATAATTTGAGGAAATTAAACTATCTTGTCATGTGTCATGAGGGCTTGTATATTTATTTGAACTAGATATTTTCATTTCAATTAAGTATTTTCCTATCATAAAAATGGCTTTCATAATCTTGCACTGGAGCAGGCCAACTCTAACGGTCAACAAAGTATGTTTTGAACATTCTAACAAAATATGTACCGCACTCAAATGCAAAATAAAAATGTCCTTATGCGAAAGCAATGTGTACCTTCTATTAATGTTTAAATTCATGCTCGCATACCAGTATTTTTAATTATCACGAATATTGAAACAGCCAGACTTCTGTTACAAACCAAATTTAAAACATACCCATTTTTAACACAAGTCTACAGCCCCAAAATAGCATCTGATCAAGTCAAATAATAAAGATATTCAACTTTATATTAACTCTATGTGCTTTACCTATCACTGCCATCTCGTCTCTGCCTGCCTGGGTTCAAGGCTCGGACTAAACAAATGTGCATGAGTGAGTAAACTGCAAGTAGCATCTCGTGGGTCGGTCGTTTTTACTGGGATTATCCCCGCGTTCTTCCTCTACTAGTTATAATGACCATTATATACAGCCTACATTGTGTTGAGAAATGGCGTTAAACCCCAAAAACAACTACTTTGTCTTTTGATCTTTTTATGCATTCATTTAGACTTCAAGACCGATGTTGTGTGGATTGTTATTCTTATTTTAATTTCACATGTAATATAATTATATTATATAATAGTAGTAGTGGTAGTTGTAGTAAGTAGGTTGTCTTGCATTTTGTTACAGGGCTGCCTCAGTCTTGTAGCATTTCCTGTGTACAGTCCACACTTCCTGTATATAACCCACACCAAACTTCAAACACAGCAGATAAATATGTCATTGCATAATGTGGCGGGAAATAAGATTACTCCAACAAACACCTTTACTTGACTTCAGCCCTTATTAAAAGATATTCTGACCAATCATAATGCAAGTATCAAAAACTAAGTTTGATTATGCAATTCAGTTGAGGATTTTGTGAATATGTGGCCTTGTCCCTCCGTTTTACAACTTTATTGGGGGCCCCGAGTGGCCGAATGGTCTAAAGCGCTCACCGTTCCGGATCACTGCCATCTCACCTCTGTCTGCGTGGGTTCGAGTCCAAGGCTCGGCTAGCGTGGGTACGTGGGAAAGCCTGCCAGTAGCTTCTCGTGGGTCGGTGGTTCTTCCCTGGGTTTTCCAGGGTTCTTCCTCCACCAGTTATACTGGCCGCCATGTATAGCCTATCTTGTGCTGAAAAATGGAGTTAAACCCTAGATCAACAACAACAACAACTTTATTGTACTTGAAATCTGATTAAAACTATACTGACCAATCAAAATGCATTATTTGCAGATTCTGAGTAAACTATTCTGATCAATGAAACTGTTGTATTTGCCAATTCTGAGTAAACTATTCTGACCAATGAAACTGCTGTATTTGCAGATTCTGAGTAAGATTTCAAAGTTTGGACTAAAATTTAGTATTGAATGGGTTCTCTAACGTTTTGTGACCCCCCAGCCAGGCTCCTACTGAATAAAACTTGTGTCGACTCCAAAATCTTGTTCTGGTTTTTATGCCATTTTCAGCAAATGATCCGTTATATAGGCAACTAGTATATTTGGTGAGGAAGAACCCAGGGAAGAACCAACCACCCACCCACGTGTAGCTACTGGCAAGGTTTCGCACATACCTACGCTGGTTGGGTCGAGATTCGAACTTAAAATGCAACATTTGTTTATTCCGAGAAAGATTTTCCTGTCTGGAGTAATATTTCATTTACTTGAAATGTTGAGTCAAGATTTCCAGGCCCAGATCTACACTGTCAATTTAAAGACATAAGTAAAATAAATATTGCAGACCCCGATCTTCCCGCACATAATACTCAGATAGATCCGTGTCTGCGAGTTTCACACTACGGGTGTGCACTATCCACGAACAAAGACCAATAATATGTATGTAATTATTTAAAAAATAGTCATATATACATCGTCATTACAGGAAGCAGTCAACTCAGTGACCTATTTTACAGAAGTTCTTTTAGGTAATGAAAAGACAAAGCAAAAATAAAAAATCATTTGCATCAAAATCCCGGGATGATATGTGAACAACGTTGTACATGTTCATTATATAGTTTATATCATTTTGTCATTTAAAAATAAAAAATCTTTATATTTTGTAGGGATTTTGAATTAAATAATTTGAAAGATAAATACCAAAAATAATTATAAGACAGCACTTATGTTCGCATAGTAATATTTGGTGACATATACTTTCTACTTAACAGATAATTAAGGAAGCGATGATGATCAGTAACAACCCGATTTAAGAAAAATTAATTTATTGAGTTATTTTTAGATTCTACACTGCGGGAGCACATTAAATAAAAGCAGCTCCATCACACCGGAGTCTAGTTTTCATAATTTCAAAGTGTGTGATAGTACACAGTCTTCACTCTTATACTATTTATACTATTCCATGACAGTGATCTTTCACATTCTTCACTCTTATACTATTCCATGACAGTGATCTTTCACATTCTTCACTCTTATACTATTTATACTATTCCATGACAGTGATCTTTCAAATTCTTCACTCTTATACTATTCCATGACAGTGATCTTTCACATTCTTCACTCTTATACTATTTATACTATTCCATGACAGTGATCTTTCACATTCTTCACTCTTATACTATTTATACTATTCCATGACAGTGATCTTTCACATTCTTCACTCTTATACTATTTATACTATTCCATGACAGTGATCTTTCACATTCTTCACTCTTATACTATTTATACTATTCCATGACAGTGATCTTTCAAATTCTTCACTCTTATACTATTTATACTATTCCATGACAGTGATCTTTCACATTCTTCACTCTTATACTATTTATACTATTCCATGACAGTGATCTTTCACATTCTTCACTCTCGTCTAATGCAATCACTGTGTTGCATATAATTCTTACTGTATCTCTCTGTTTAAACACTGTAGAATTAACACGCAGGACACAATGCAGGGATATAGTTGAGATAAGTCTGTCAGAAGCATAAAAATAAAAAAGCATCATATCGTCCAAAAATATTTATTTTCTTTCGAAATTTTTTTATGTCTAATTAGCTTATTAGTGTGACAAAAAAACACATATCAGCAAATCACTCAACTTCAAATCAGCAAATTGCTACAACTAAAGTTTATACACTCAGTATTTTATTTAGAAAAAAGAATATGATCGATAACTATGTTAATTAGGTCACACCGAATCATCCCTTTGTATCTTCAACAACATCTACTTCAGTAACACCTGTGACGTCACACACCTGCTTACATTGAAAACTAGCAATGATCTCTTTCCTTCCGAGTCGTCTCGGCTTCAGTTGAATTGTTTCCCGAATTTCCTCACCTGGAGCGATGGATTTTCTGAAAAGAAAAAAGATAAAGACATTTCTTGTTCGGGGAAGCACTCCGTGAATATATACGAGATACTCAATAAACAAGGATACAGCATACAACGATATATCAGTTAAGACGTTGTACGGAAAAGAATCGATCATGACAGACGGAAAACAGTGCTTAACTTCTTGTTTGCGAGGAAGGAAAAGAGAAGCATTCATGTCTTTCTAAGTGGATAAAAGCGATATTTAAAAATTGGATTAAAAAAGATACTATTCTGATGTCTCGGATAGTGAGTATCCCTTATATACGACATACAAAATCACCATACTACATATATCACAGTTCATGTATAAGACAGAGCAGCAGTGCGTCGATGGTTAATGTACAAGACTCTGAGCCTAGAGGGTGCATGTTCTAATCATGTCATCGGACTAGACTGGGTGGAATGCCATGGTGTATTCCAAGACAAGGTACTATATTCCAAATGCCTCAGAACGATATAACCTTAGAATGGTGCTATGCCATATAACCCAAACAAATGAATTCATTGTAGATGCTATAGTCGGTTTTCGTAACTACCTATAATTAAAACAACATGAGCGGTTTCTACTATTTTCAGCCAGGGTTTCGCAATTGAATGGACAGTACGTTTCCATGTAGTTGTCGTTTACCAGTGACAATCAACAAAATAACGTGCAGACCTAAATTGTTCGTTAACACAGGAATTTATCATTGTGATTAGTCGTATGTATTGCAGGAGAGGATGACGAGTTGATCCGTCTAAAAATGAGCGCGAAGTTTACGAAGCGTTTGATAAAAATACGTTTTCTTTTACAGTTAAGATGGTTACAACTATGCTCTAGAAACAGTTAAGATACAGATGTTTCAAGGGAGTACGCCAGGAGCTCCGTCCCACAGACCCCTCGCCTAACGTCTTCTGGATCCGCCCCTGTATTAAAAACGGCTCTTTTTCTGAACCGCTTTATTCTCAACTCGTCTGCGGGTCGCACTGAATTGTTAAATTTGCATTTGACAAAAGACGCCACCGCTACGCGCAGGTCGAAACGATCTGAATAAAATCAGATCTCAACATCTCAACAGTCCAGCGTGGAGATCTGACAGGTCACCGAAAATGTTAATGTTTTGGTGGCCTTTGTGTGTGTGTGTGTGTGTGTGTGTGTGTGTGTGTGTGTGATATTAGATTTTTAACGTAGCTTCAAAAATAAAATCAGTCATATCACTACAATGTATGCAGAGTGGCAGTTTATAGTGATGTCTAGCACTAAGGCATCATGCTGCAGACATAATGTGTCATGTCTCACCTAGTGACATTATCCAGACACCATGCCGACTAGTCATAACACTAACCTCGTAATGATGGGCGCCAAGCGATTCATCTGTTAGACCATTTTTATAAGTGTTTGGAATGAATCAGCCAGGATTCGAACCTGCGACCTCCGGCATTCGATTAGGACGTTCTAACCGCTTGGCCACCGGAGCGGTTTGGTGGCCTTTTGAATTTCCGTTCTGTTTAATTTTAATTGCACTTTATGTTAAGGAGAGTTATCTTTTGTAACGGTATGTTCCAATTGACGTAACATTCAGAAATCTACCGAGACATCGCTCAATTTGATGTGTTTGCTGCTTCGCCTCAGGCGGAGTGCACCACCTATATTACAATAGCAAAGACCTATATCATTCCGATTGTGACTTCCTCTCTTCTGCCGCGATATTATTCCATATGAAGGAAGGTAGTTCAAAATATAGCTTTCAATGGCGACGAATTAGCCCCGAAATTTGTATCTCGACTTAACTAAAAAGCCAAGGATGTCCCGATATGTTTCAGAAATTTAACTGGATTGCTGAAGCACAAGGTCAACAGATTATGACCGCATAATACTGTCCACCACATTTCAACATAGGACACTGGAAATCTGATTTTAATCAGATTGCCAAACAATAATAATATTTGATACCAAACAGCCAATAAAATCAACGCAGATTTATGTTATTTTATATGTGCAATGTGCATCTATGGTGATTTTATAAATAAAAATAATATTTGATACCAAACAGCCAATAAAATCAAGCAGATTTACATTATTTTACTTGTACAATATACATACACGATGCTTATATATATATATAGTTTGACTTACTTTACTTTCACAGTGGCCACTCTCTGCATGCCTGGGCCTTCCATGTTGATATAACCACCAGTAAGAGGAACAGATAGAGGATTGACTAGCTTAATTACTACATCGAATAGTTTTCCTACGTGTGCACTTCCCTCAGTCTGTAACACACAAAAGTAAATTTCAGTAAGTTACTGCACAAAGAGAATGCCAACTTGGAAGTACTAGTTATAATGACGTCGATAGCTATTTTTCAATCAGAACGATTTAATTCTTGTTCCTAGTTGTTATGTATATTTGATTTATTTATATCTGATTTAATATATATTTATTTCAATTTAATTTTTTGCTTGTCAGTTTAAATATTTATTTTATTTTTCATTACATGCTATGTAATGTAAATTTATTCACTGAAGATGATACTTTTTCCAAAAAATAGTTTGGCCTTGACTGATCATTTTAGTAAACACCAGGTGTTGAACTGGATCTTAACCTTGATTCAAAATTAGTATCAGCCACGTAAATAAGTTATATTTCTATTTTAAAATGATTGGTTGTTGTCAAGGACATGATAGGACGAGGTGATTAAGAAATAAACAATTTTTTAAAATTTTATTTCTTAGAGTAAAATTATTGGTTTTCTTCAGGGTCATGTTAGGCGTACGTGATATAAACATGATCACATGACCCCCTTTTTCGACTTCGCAACTTGAAGATTTTCGAAACTGCGTTTTAGAATACGAGATAACCTTTGTTTTTAGAGAAATAATCTCGGTTGGGCTTTTTTCTTTACATTGGAAAGTGTTGTGTCGTTTGAAGTTATTTCAATTTACTTGGATTCGAAAGGATTAATTCCTTTTTTACCTGGAAAATACGTGTGCTCATATGAAATTCCTGAACAAACACAGCTCTTACAAAAATGTATTTGGATTTCCAAAACCGGAGTGATATTTATTGTTTCTACGACGAACTTTAGGCTTTAACACACTACAGGTTACAGCTTACGTCATCGTCTTCCATCTTGGTATCTTCGTCGGGACTCTAACTTGAAATCATTAGAACATTTTATTATTAGGACTTCTTAAATTTTATTCGTGGATTATTCTTGGATTATTTTTGGATTTGATTCTTAAAACCTTAAGTTCATATTTTTTCATTTTAACAAAAAAAATTCCAGGGAAATAAATTATTATATTTTTGAAAGCATATTGTTTTTACTCTTTTTTGTGTTACTGTTTATTCGAGCCTAAACGCGTAACACTAGCCTAAACGCGTAACACTAGCATAGCTAGAAAAGGAGAAACATATTTTCAGCATGGCTTTAATCATGTAAAACATTTTAACCATATGTGTATATCTGCGTATATGTAAAATAAGCCTAATTAAAAACATTTTAACCGTGTGTGCATATCCGCATATATATAAAATAAGACTAATTAATAAAAATTCAACCGTGTGCATATTTGCATATGTGAACTAAGCCTAATTAAAAAAAAATTATGCGAAATACACCTATTTAACAAACTTCCCGAATTAATTGTTTATGCGAATCAACAGTTTTGTGTACAAAAATACAAATGTATTACCCATTTATTGTCACTAGAATATCAACCAGTAGTTGACTGCAGATATATTGTAGCCCATACTCAGATATAAAAATCTAAGTAGTACCAGACAAAATATGAATAGGAGAAACATCGAAAAATAACGAGAATATGAAATTAAAATGGGAGCAGACTGAAAACATAATGTAAGTTAAAACAACATCGGACTAGCCAGTTGGATACCGGAAGATGTTCCAGGGGCCTTAGTGTCTTGGGGTTACCCTACGGGACTCCCAAAGCCGTACAATGTCAGCTATTTACATGTCGTTTTTTTTTTTTTTTTTTTTTTTTTTTTTATTGGTTTGGGGGAGGGCTTGCTTGCTTTAGACAGCCAGTCAAACGCTGGAAGGAAACAACTTTGCAAACGTTCACGAGACCTCTAATTACACTGGTCAACAGTGAAATCATTACTGACTTGAAAAGGCCCTAATCTGTAGTATTTTGGTGCGCCGAACACGAATATAACCGTGAAAAATTTGTATTGGCTCTCGTTTTGAAGATATTCATATACCTCATTTTCTATGTTTCACTGTGTAAATTTCTCCAGTAGGACTGCAGCAACATCCGGAATAATGATGTAACATTGCATAATACCATCATGCTCACATCATCCACAGTTGATTGCATCATTTTCTGATGCAATGCAATACTAATGCCATGCGGCTGCTGAAGTAAGTTGACGTCAGCAGTGTACTATACATGTGTAGGCCTATTATACTAATGCCAGGCGGCTGCTGAAGCTGACGTAAGCAGTGTACTATATAAAGCCCAATCAGATAGGTTCAGCATTTAAAATATTTTAGACGTTGTGCGAGACAGTTCAAGCTACTGTTACATAAAACTTATTATTTTATCCATTTACGTACAATAAAGAACAGTAATGCCTCGAAAGTGTGTTAATACCGCGGACAATTTTTGCTATATTTGTGGGGAAGTGACATTTGCCAACCAGAAGAAAAGTATCAATTCTCAAGTGAAGAAGGCATATCATCTTTACTTCGGATGCAAGGTTGGTGACCAAGACAAGCCTTGGGCTCCGCATATATGCTGTGCTACATGTACAACACAGCTTTCACAGTGGTTGAATTGCAAAAGGTCATCAATGCCGTTTGCAGTCCCAATGGTGTGGAAAGAGCCAAGCAACCACCTAAATGACTGTTACTTCTGCTTGGTTCCTCCTCTTTCCGGCGGAATAACGAAGCGAAAGAAGTCGAGAATAGTCTACCCAAACATTCCGTCTGCATTGAGACCAGTTCCACATGGTGAGGGACTTCCTATTCCAGAACCTCCAGCAGAATATTCTCTTGATTCATCTGACGAAGACAAAGGTGAGTCGACCTGTTCTTCTCCTGGTCCATCAGCATGCAGTGATCCAGATTTTCACTGTGGTGCATCATCAACCCCACACAGAATAACACAGGAAGAACTAAATGACCTGATTCGTGATTTGGACTTATCAAAGAACAAGGCAGAATTGCTAGGATCAAGACTCCAACAATGGAATCTTCTAGAAGAAGATGTCACAATTACTGCATATCGAAAGCGCCACCAGCAATTGGAGCCTTTCTTCAGAAAGGAAAGTAATCTGATATTCTGTTCCGATATTGAGGGCCTCATGAATGCTTTAAAAATCACTCATGACCCACAAGAATGGAGACTATTTGTGGACTCTTCGAAACTGAGTCTCAAGGCTGTGCTTTTGCACAATGGAAACATTCTTCCATCTATTCCAGTAGCGTATGCTGTCCACATGAAAGAGACATACGATAACTTAAGGCAGCTACTGAATTCCATTGAGTATAACAAGTACAGCTGGCACCTCTGTGGTGATTTGAAGGTAGTTGCCCTTTTAATGGGACTGCAGCAAGGATATACAAAATACATGTGTTTCTTATGCGAGTGGGATAGCCGAGCAAGGGAAATGCACTACATGAGGAAGGAATGGACTCACAGGCAGAATGTAGCCATTGGAGAGAAGAATATCCAACACCCAGCTCTGGTTGAGGCTCAGAAAATCTTGCTACCACCCCTTCACATCAAACTAGGTTTGATGAAGAACTTCGTGAAAGCCATTGACCGGACTTTGCCAGCATTCCGATACCTGCATGAAAAATTCCCTCGACTCAGCGAAGCAAAGATTAAAGAGGGAGTTTTTGTGGGTCCTCAGATTCGAGAGCTTTTCAAAGATGACCGGTTCAACAACTTGCTGGAAGGTGACGCGAAACAAGCATGGAATGCTTTTCGCCTAGTTTCTACAAACTTCCTCGGAAATGTTAGGGCAGAAAACTATAAGGAACTAGTAGAAGACATGTTGATGAAGTATAAGAAACTTGGCTGCAATATGTCTCTAAAGATTCACTTCCTTCATTCCCATTTGGATTTCTTTCCTAGCAACTGTGGTATTGTTAGTGATGAACACGGCGAACGTTTTCATCAAGATATCGCAACAATGGAACAAAGATACCAGGGAAAATGGTCCACTACAATGCTGGCTGACTACTGCTGGACACTCCTCAGAGATGCTCCCGAACAGCTGTACAAGAGACAGGCGAAGAAATCTAAGATGTAGTCAATGACTTGATTTTTTATAGGTAGGCTATTACAGTTGACCTTTTACTATTGGAATGCATTTCGTTATGTAAACATTAATTTCTTGCAGATTACAAAAAAACTAGAGCCAATTTTGCAATTTGACTATCATATTCGTGTTCAGCACATAAAAATTGATAAGAATTGACTAATTTTATTTCAGTAACATGACTTTTGTAAAAATTTGTTGTCCAGTGTTATATAACAACATATGTGAATTAATTGTCGTCAAAACATTTATGACAGGCGTTTCTATGCTACTTGATAAGGGAAACTCTTTTGGCAGACGAAACTATGTAGATAAATTATGTCTTCTACTTCATTCACTTTATGTTATCTAATTATTACTTTTTGATGAAAACTATTCACCGGAAATGAGTTACTCATGCTTCCTGATACCTACCTTAAGTTCCAGGTGCGGCTTTTCAACCCACAATGCTTCGTGCTTAACAAACCTCTGTCCCGTTTCCTTCACGGTTGCCATGGCGTAGATGTTCACGTGACTCTCTGCATCAATGCTGTTAATGAAGTCCGCACATTTTGCTGTTATACTGACCGTATCCTCTGAAAATAAAGATTAAAATTATCAAGTTCAATGCAATGGAAAATTTATCATGATAGCAGTGTAATAAATAATTCTGTACAAATGCATGTACCTTCTTTCTGACAATATAATATATTAGAAGTGAAATAATTTATTATAAAATTCATAGTACGTCAGCTGAGGTCTTGACTAGGTAACCACTGATGCACCAAGTCCATTAAACATTATATTTTATATGGAACTTTGAAGGTCTTTCAAAATATAAACAGTCATGTAGTTTTCTTCAGTTTTGTTTAAATTCGACATCGTGGGTTTATGTGGGAGTAGTACGCATGAATTTGATAACTTTTTGAATGGACAGAAACATTTTGCTAGTACGGAAGCAAGGAGTTCAGTAAGGGGTAGAAACATCAGTCGTGTCTATTTTTCTAAAGACAAGTTACTGAAAGCTGGGGTCGTGAGACATTGTCTGAATTCGATACTTGTGTGATTATATGCTTTTGAATATAACGTTTTTCTTATTATTAAAGATTTAACTCTTTGCTGAATATACAGTTTTCCAGAATGACCTCATGTATAGGACCAAAGTTTTAAGTGTTCGTGTCATATTTAGCGAGAGTAAGCTCACTTTATCAGATGCGCTACTATTTTTAGCTGGTGATTTTAATGTACGAATTAAGAATTTCTTCGACTTTATCCCTAATGATAGCTTAGGATTTGTTTTTGGTGATGTACTGTATGAAAGTGATTCGTTTTCACTACCAAGAAAAAGCTAATATTTTGAGAGTATAAGAATTTAGGTAAATCCTTTGTATAAAGGTGTTATACATTTGGAACACATGTTTTCAATGCCAGTTTGCACGATGATTTTGATGGCAATTGTACATGTATAGCTAAAGAAAGTGCAATCATTGTAGACTACATGGTTGTTTCTTCAGGACTTGAATATTTAAAACATATTTTCATGGTGAAGAAAAAGACGAAAGTTTTGTACATTTCCCAATAAAATGAACATTAAGTTTTCCTTACATATTGAGTGTACAGCAATGTTTATATAGAGATTAACTTTTTCTACATAGTTAGCATATATTTTAAAGATAAGTTTAATGAACTGTTTTTGTCAAATTTTCGTCAGAGCTTCCTACATGTGCGTTCAGATATATGTGCCTTGATTAACCAAACATTTCAACGAGTTCTCAAGTGTATTATTAAATTTGTTTTATACGGCTGCATATTTTTTTATAATTTCGACTAGAATTTTCAAAAAAGAGATCATCACAACCTCGTTGGCGGGACACTGAATGTAAAATAGCAAAAGTGACAAAGATAAATCGTTACACAGATTTAGAGTAATTAAGTCTCAAGTCAATGACGTATTGTTTAAGAGTGGAAAAAATAAATTCAGGTTGGTTTGAAAAGCAAATGAAGACACATAGCAACAGAAACAGAGGAGCTTTCTTCTTTCTGCGAGATCAAACATAAGTTTGGAAAACGCTTAGATCATGTCGTATATCTGGCCGAGAGTGGCATTATTATTGTAAGAACCGACTATATTCAGAAAAAGTTTATGATAGTGTCGCGGAGGAACCACTTTAAGATATACATCATGCAGATTTTTTATCTACTACGTGAATCAAAGTTTGAAAAGGAAGTTGCACACAGTTTAATCAGATACAATCTTGAAAGACTTGCAGTCCAGACGGAACATTATTTTCCAAGCTTACTATGCCGCTTATCACACCACGGGTAGTAGTACTTTTTAACAAAGCTTTTATTACAGGTATCATTCCAAGTTTATGAGAAGAAAGGGATAAGATGACCACTCAAAAAAATGCTCTTTAGAGGATCCTAATAATTGTAAGGGTATGTATTGATTAATGTTATGTGTAAAATCTTTACCTCTATTTTAAGCACGGTTATACAAATTTGCTAAGAATAATTTCAATTTTAACCAAGCAATAACTAGGTTCAGCGTGGATATTCCGTTACTGATAGCATATTCACTCTATAGTACGTGATACAGAAATACATATCATACAAGAAGACCTGCTTCATTGTTTTTATGTAGCTTTGACATGATAGAGTACGTTAACTTGTGGAATTGTCTTGCCTCAGAAGGTCTACTAGGGAAATTGTTAACCATTTTAAATTCAATATACTCTTAACTTGCAGTCATGTGTAAAGTCAAGTGAGCACTCAAGGGAATAATTTGTCTGTAAGCTAGGGAATATATATGGTGGTGTTTTGAGTCAACTATTATTTACTTTTTTATTATTGATTTGATTCGGTTACATATGAAACTGTGGCAGAGACATTTTTATTTCAAAAAAATGTAAATGATCTTTCAGCTTTTGTTTAGATGATGATGTAGCTAATTGCGGAGATAAAGCGATAATATTGCAACAACAGATACACATAATACAACGTTTTTGTAATATCACCAGAATGGTAAACAAAAACATATGAACTTATTTTACATTTCCAGTACGAATTATTTGTCTTCTTTTCTATGTACTTACTAGAGTACGGCTCCAGAATGCTAGTCGTGCTTGTATCTTTGATTTCATTCACTGGTATACCCGTATATCGGCAAGACGTAGCACACATGTATACGTTTACAACTCTCTGGATGTCGCTTGTGTTTTCCATGTCTAAAGTTGCAGTGAAATCGCCGACCCTCGTAGCGTCCCCGCTGAACGTAAAGGTTACGTCTTCTCTAGTAGGTTCGATGTCCAAGGAACGTCTAGAACAAAACTGTTCGGCCTTGGCGATGGTGTCATTTTCATCTTTAGAGCCTTTAAACAGACGAGAGCAAGAGGAAAAGACAGTGAAGAAGAAAAAAGGTTGCATCAGTTTTATTGCAAAATAAATATTAATTTTATCTTCGCTCCTCTGTGAAGTGAATAAGTGAAGGAGACAGGCCACCCCCACCCAGCTACAAGACCGCCCCCCTCAAGTCCAAGACGGGCGAAGTCATCACAGACCAGGGGAAACAACTGCAGCGATGGATTGAGCACTATGTCGAGCTATATGCAACCCAAAACAATGTCACTAGAACTGCCCTGGACGCCATTCCAGACCTGCCTGTCATGGAGGAGCTAGACACACAGCCCACCCTGGAAGAGCTCGGAAAAGCCATCGATTGCCTTGCCTGTGGGAAGGCTCCTGGAAGCGACGGCATTCCGCCTGAAGTCCTCAAGAGCGGAAAACCAGCACTGCTCAAGCCCCTACACATACTCCTCTGCCTTTTCTGGGAACAGGGATACATCCCACAGGACATGCGTGACGCCAACATCGTCACTTTGTATAAAAACAAAGGAGACCGTAGCGACTGCAACAACTATCGGGGCATCTCCCTCCTCACCATCGTCGGAAAGGCTTTCGCCCGTGTTGCCTTGGCGCGCTTGCAGATCCTAGCCTCCCGCGTCTACCCAGAGTCCCAGTGTGGATTTCGAACCGGCAGGTCAACTGTAGACACGATCTTCTCACTACGTCAGCTGCAGGAGAAGTGTCGCGAGCAGCAGATGCCCCTCTACATTGCATTCATAGACCTGACGAAGGCGTTTGACCTGGTTAGTCGGAGTGGACTCTTCAGACTCTTGCAGAAGATCGGCTGCCCCCCACGTCTGCTTGCTGTCATCATGTCGTTCCACGAGAACATGCACATCACAGTGTGCTTCAATGGCGCAACATCTGAAGCATTCCCAGTCATCAGCGGAGTCAAACAAGGCTGTGTCCTTGCACCGACGCTCTTTGCCATCCTCTTCTCCATTCTTCTCCAGTACGCATTCAAGGACTGCAGCGAGGGAGTGTACATCCATACCAGGGCTGACGGCAAGCTGTTCAACATTGCCCGTCTCCGTGCTAAGACTAAAGTCACAGAGGTACTCATCCGTGAATTGCTCTTCGCCGACGATGCAGCCTTGACATCACACACGGAAGATGGACTTCAGCAGCTGGTATGCCGCCTCTCCCATGCTTGTAAGGAATTTGGACTGACCATCAGTTTGAAGAAAACGAACGTCATGGCGCAGGACGCAGACTCCCCTCCCTCTGTCACCATCGATGGGTACAACTTGGAAGTTGTCGAGAACTTCACATACCTCGGGTCTAACATCTCCAGCTCACTCTCCATTGATTATGAGGTGAACGGCAGGATTGCCAAGGCAGCAGCAGTGATGACCAGACTTAACAACCAGAGGGTCTGGAACAACCCCAACCTCACAGAGAAGACCAAACTGCGTGTCTACCAAGCCTGCGTGCTCAGCTCACTTCTCTACAGCAGCGAAACATGGACCACCTATGCAAGACACGAGAGGAAACTCAACAGCTTCCACCTGAGATGTCTGAGGCGCATTCTGCACATCCAGTGGCAGGACAAAGTACCCAACACAGAGGTTCTAGAACGCGCCAACATGAACAGCATGTTCTCCATTCTCAGCGAAAGGAGCCTTCGCTGGCTTGGCCATGTCAAGAGAATGGACCCAGGCCGCATTCCCAAGGACCTGTTATATGGGGAGTTAGCAGAAGGTGCACGACCAACTGGACGACCATATCTGCGCTACAAAGATGTCTGCAAGAAGGATATGAAGACGGCAAACATCAATGTCAACGACTGGGAGAGCTGTGCAAACAACCGTTCCAGCTGGCGTCTAGCTGTCAGGCACCGAGTTCAAAACGCAGAGGAAGAGAGAAAAATAAAACAAGCTGAAAAGAGAGCTAGAAAGAAGGATAAACAAAAGCTTACTTTGGAGCTACGCCATCGTCTTCCGTAGATTTTTGTTGTTGTTGTTGTGGGGTTTAACGCCATTTTGCAGCACATGATAGGCTATACATGGCGGCCAGTATTAATGGTGGAGGAAGAACCAGAGAAAACCCCGGAAAGAACCACCGACCCACGAGAAGCTACTGGCAAGCTTTCTCACATACCCACATTGGCTGAATCTTAGACTCGAACCGCCGCAGACAGAGGCGAGATGGCAGTGATCCGTAACGAAGAGCGCTTTAGATCACTCGGCCACTCGGGGCCCCTCTCCCGTAGACGGACGGATGCCAAGACAAGACGAAGTGAATACAAAGTGTCTTATATAGATAACGAACTCTTCCCCTCTGCCCCCCCCCCCAAAAAAAAACAAATAAAGAGAAAGAACAATTAAATGTTAATTATCTGAGCATCCACTATTTTATCCTACCGAAAGTACATCAGCTCAAAAAGGTGTTGTCACCGATATAATTTTATAATAGAAAAGCAGAAAGCAAAATGAAACTCTTTGAATTTGCGCAACAATCGTATTGCCCTTTGATGTTTACAAATTACAGGTAACAACATTTTACGATTATATTATCTGTCAAATCCATGGAACTTAAGCAGAAAGTACAGCAAAACATTCAATTACATCTTTAAGATCAAAAGTCTGCAGTCTAACATAATTTACGTCATAATTAATGTCTGAAGTTGCTGTTGCAGTTGTTTATAATGATGATGAAAGCAACGAAAATAACAATTATATCGGTAAATTTTTGGGAGAACTATTTTCTACTATTATTTGATAAAATGTTGTAAGTAAATTTTTACCCTCACTGAATTTGTATGCATTAGTTAAATCCTCTCTTGAGATTGTGCTGACAGCCTTTGTGCTGATGCAGCGGCCCATTATCCCAGACTCCTTTGCGACAGGAGTCATATTTCCATCTGAATCCACGATCCAATGGACACGGTCTCCATTGACTTCAGCAAATAAGAACTTTGCATCAAAGCCATAATAGAGTTCCCCCTGACGGATACCCTTCACTGAACAGGGGCCACACGTGAAGACTCCTGAAACATTCACAAAATACCAGTTTTTAAAGCAATATATAAAGGCAGCTACTTGTACTGGGATAAAGAAACCATTGGACTTACATTGAATACCGTTTCCGGATATATTGCTGTGTGTGTGTGTGTGTTCATTGATGCACAAGCAAATGCAATACAAACATTTTCATGTCAAGGAATGGTTGTATTATTCAATAAAGATTAAGTGAATTGTATCACTTTCACTCTTTGTTTAGAGATTAACTGAGTTCTGAATGAATACCGACTGGTCATTCACATGACATATTGATCCGACAGACAGACCTATGGTTATATCTGCACGGGTCTACTCGAATGGTGTTAAAAACCCAGTCTAGGAATTCAGCCTAGGAAAGGTCTAGCAGCTTGTGTAAATCAAAGTAGAAGTGCAAGATACAATTATGTCTGATACTGAATTTAGGTATACCACCTTCTAAACATTCTTGTGGTGTAACATCGAAAGCCTGCCATCCGTCGTAGCCTGGTGGTAGGTCCGGCCTTCGAAACCATGATTCATTCCATACATGAAAATCCCTAAAATTAAAAAAAAATTAAATATTTGTTATCTGTAAGGAATAAATATAACTACTTAATTGACCAGGTAATGTGTGACAAATTCTGTGTCAGGTGTAGGAAACTGTTTTCTCCAGTTAGCACACTGCGTATGCACAAATCGTAAGCCGCTATCGTAGTGAGAAATGGTACATTGCATACAGGGTCACAAAAAGAAAAGCATTATTTAAGTTTATAGGTAACCTTCAGTTTCTTGCCTGGTAGTGGTAGCAAGTTTTTTTTATTTAATTTTTAAAACTGACACACTCATAGACACTATCAACATTCAAGGCTCAAAGCCAGTATTGCCGCAAACTTGTTCGGCATGTAGTGCTTTGCATCGATTGTCCTGCATGTAGTGCTGTGTGTTGACTTAACACATGTAGTGCTGTGATTTGATTTGTTAACGCATCTAGTGATGTGGATGGATTCTTGACGTATGTTGTTGTTGTTGTTGTAGGGTTTAACGCCATTTTTCAGCACACGATAGGTTATAGATGGCGGCCAGTATTAATGGTGGAGGAAGAACCCGGGAAAATCCCGGAAAGAACCACCGACCCACGAGAAGCTACTGGCAAGTTTTCTCACATACCCACATTAGCCGAATCCGAGACACTAACCCACGTAGAGGTGAGATGACAGTGATCCGTAACGGAGAGCGCTTTACACCACTCGGCCACTCGGGACCCCACTTGACGTATGTAGTGATGTGAGTTGATTGTTGACGCACGCATGCAGTGTTGTGAGTTGATCGCTGACGCAGGTAGTGTTGTGAGTTGATCGCCGACGCATGTAATGTTGTGCATTGATTTTTGACACATGTATGCTGTGAGTTGATTGTTGACGCATGCAGTGCTGTGCGTTGATTGCTGACACACGTAGTGCTGGGAGTTGATATAAGGGGAATTTCCCAATTGTCTCAGTCTTAAGTATTTTATATGTGTGTCCTCATTGTTTCAGTCTTAAATATTATTTATAGGCACTTCCCCATCTTCACAGACTTAAGTATTATTTATAGCTATTTCACCATTGTCTCAGTCTTAGGTATTATTTATA
This sequence comes from Sinohyriopsis cumingii, assembly GCA_028554795.2. Taxonomy (NCBI): domain Eukaryota; kingdom Metazoa; phylum Mollusca; class Bivalvia; order Unionida; family Unionidae; genus Sinohyriopsis; species Sinohyriopsis cumingii. The sequence continues at coordinate 114,208,041 of CM068838.1, read as the reverse complement.
GGTATTTCACCTTTGTCTCAGTCTTACGTATTATGTATATGCATTTCCCCATTCTCAGTCTTAAGTATTGTTTATAGGTGTTTCCTCATTGTCTCAGTTTTAAGTATCATTTTTCTATGGTAAAGAATGTCCTTATCTAACTCTGAATACTTAGTATATTGCATGTGTCATCGCCAGCACGTGACTTAAACCAGCATATTTCGTAGGTGATGCTGGATAGTGTAACAACAGTGTTGCAATTAAGCTGAGGAAAAATATCTCCTAATATCAGAATAAAGAACTGGAACATGCTAATGGTAAAGTTACATGCATCACGTTTTATCAAGATAGATAGTTGAATCTGGAACATGCTAATGGTAAAGTTACATGCATCACGTTTTATTAAGATAGAGAGTTGAATCTGGAACATGCTAATGGTAAAGTTACATGCATCACGTTTTATCAAGATAGAGAGTTGAATTGTTCAGTATTGCATATGCGTTCAGAATAAATACTACTATGCATGAAAAAGCAATCGGTTACAGTTATTATCAACAATAATGCATACCAGAATGTATATTATTCACATATATTATTATAATAAAAAGTGGTTAGCAAGTTATTTTTTTTTCTTCAGTTGTCCTAATTGCTCTATTGTTATAAATGTTTTGTTTAGTATATTTGTAACACACACACACACACACACACACACACACACACACGCGCGCGTTTTATTCAACTCTGAATATAGTAATTTAATGTCTTATAAATTATTTAAAGTCAACCAAAATGGCTATGCTATTGTCATTTGCTATGCTTTTATCTCTGTGTTTAAAGATGGGTGTAATACGTAATGGTAAATATTATAACGTCAGAATTTGCTAGGTTTTTAGCTCTGTGTTTAAATATGGGTATTAAACGTAATGATAAACAGTATAACATGACAAATTGCTAGGTCTTTTTTTACCTCTGTTTAAATAAGATTGTAAGATGTAATGATAAATATTATAACGTCACACAATGGTAGGCTTTTACCTCTGTTTAAATATGGGTACAAATGGTAACGGTAAACATTATCACGTCACACACTGGTAGGCTTTTACCTCAGTGTTTAAATATGGGTGCAAATGGTAACGGTAAACATTATAACGTCACTCACTGGTAGGCTTTTACCCCTGTTTAAATATGGGTGCAGATGGTAACGGTAAACATTATAACGTCACACTGGTAGGCTTTTACCTCTGTTTAAATATGGGTGCAAATGGTAACGGTAAATATTATAACGTCACACACTGGTAGAATTTTACCTCTGTTTAAATATGGGTGCAAATGGTAACGGTAAACATTATAACGTCACACACTGGTAGGCTTTTACCTCTGTTTAAATATGGGTGCAAATGGTAACGGTAAACATTATAACGTCACACACTGGTAGGCTTTTACCTCTGTGTTCAAATATGGGTACAAATGGTAACGGTAAAGATTATAACGTCACACACTGGTGGGCTTTTACCTCTGTGTTTAAATATGGGTGCAAATGGTAACGGTAAACATTATCACGTGTTTTTGCATATTCAGAGGGTCTGTCGCAGACTTAGGAACATTGTTAACATCTCAGAAAGTGTTTTTGGTGCTGATCTGAGTCTAAAACGGACCACACAGCCTGCAATTAAAGTATGTCCTGTTAAGCCCACACTGGATCCAATAACGAAACAATATGCAAAATCACGTCACGTTATCATGCGTATTAATGACGTTAACATTAATAAGAATATTGGTTGTAAGTATTCTAATAATAGTACAAATATTACTAATAATACTTCTAGCAGTGGGGCTCGCCCCGGTGTACTTCAATCTCTCTCATAATATCCAACAGCACAAACATTGTAATCTATAATTACTTAGATACTCCGAGTAGAGTAAGTAATTAAAGAATTTGTACAGATAAATGCAAAAATCTATATAAACTTATGAACCATTTTAAGAATATAACATGTATAATATTGCAGTGTGACAATTTATAGTGATGTCTAGCACTGGGGCATCATGCCGCAGACATGTTGTACGATGTCCCACCCAGTCACATTATCCTGACACCAGCCCGACCAGTCCTAACACTAACCTCTTAATGCTGAGCGCCAAGCGAGGCAGTTGTTAGTACAATTTTTGTAAGTCTTTGGCCGGGGTTCGAACCCGCGACATCCTGCATCCGAGGCGGACGCTCTAACCACTAGGCCACCGGAGCTGTGCCTTGCTGCACATGAAATCAGACACATTTTTGGTCTGATAAGCAGCCTTTTATAAGACCTTTCCGAGACCAATTAGAAACAGATTTAAACCACTCTAATAATCAACCGCCGATTCCACAATTCCTAGTTTATAAATAAGATCCTTATGCCAGATATTTTTTCAAACATTTTACCCCACCGCTTAGTACAGAAAATGGTCGATATTTAGCCTCGGATCCGGGACGTAGCGGGTACGAACCATACCAAAGACTAGCAAAAATGGTACAAACAGCTGCCTCGCTTGGCGCTCAGCTTTAAGAGGTTAGAGTTAGGACTGGTCGGCCTGGTGTCAGGGTAATGTGACTGGGTGGGACATCATGCTACATGTCTGCGGCATGATGCCCCAGTGCTAGACATCACTATAAACTATCACACTGTAGACATCGTAGCGATATGACTGAAAACTTGTTAAAGCCACTTTAAAAATCTAAATCACACACACACACACGAATACACATCTGGAATGTTCAATGTATTGGGATATCTTTCCATTCACATAATTAGTATGCCTTTAAAATTTTACTACTGCATTTGCATCAATAATTTTTAAAGTCGTGTTGTTTAATAAGAATTTTCTTAACGTTTCAAGAAATATATGAGCACCGTCCTAAACAAAGAAAATAAATACACATGATAAAACTTCGGGCTTGTAAAATTTCTCCAACAAACAAAATAATTGTACTGCTTAATCAAGAAATAACACATTTCAGTTTTGTTTTGTCTTACACATCTCTCGCAATTCTAGGGAGCCACGGAAGGATTCGTAATCCAAGGGTCGCGGATTCAATACGCACCGAAGCCAGTTAGAGTCGGTTGATACGGTGGGTCCTTGGGAAAACTACTTGTCTCCCATTTCCTCGCAATGTTATAACCAATAATGTGTTTAAATTATCATTAAAATCAATAAAACTATAATCCAATTTTGAAATGGTATTGAATATCCTTATTAAATCCGTAAGTGAATCTAAGTCCCCAAACGTTCCTAACAGTAAATTATGTAAAAATGTATAACATTTACAAATGAATAATGTACAGACTTTTCTTTACACAATATTACAGATGTCTGCATATCCGCTGATGGCGCAGCCTTGATGATACATACTGAAACCAATTACTACAGTCACCAGTGCCTGACTGTATCGCAATCGACCTACTTTCTTTTTGTCTTCCCCAAGGACGATAACGCGATATTATGGGTCATTCATCATATTCAATAACTGTCCAATTTTATCATTGAGACTAGTCATATTTGTCATGAAACTGAGTTTGCGAATGCTCTAGATTATCGATTGACACTTTTACTGCTTAATTTGTCGGTGTTCATGGCTTTAATTGTATTATTGCAAACGTATTTATTCAAGACCGTTAATATGGCGTAATAATAGGTCTCAGCCAGACGGCCTTAACGTATTTATGTACCATATCAAACTCGGTCTTGCACCGACTCGTGTAGGTTTGTGTATTTTTCACATATGTAAGACGCACTTACCAAATTGCATCGTCTGAAGACTTCCTGGGTTTGCCATCGAGAGTCCAGTAAGCATCCATAGGTGAGCTGTAATCACTATCGTGAGCGGCCTTGAAGCTTGTGACACATCGTGTTGGTATTCCAAGGCTTCGGAACACTAACGATCAGAGAAGTCATTACATAATCAACAAATCCATTCGAAGTTTAATTAATAAACTATACACTGAACAGAGTGGCAATTGTTTATTCTATGAATAAATGAAGTACTTAATTGATTAAATTTGCGCAATATATTTTATCTATATTATTTAGTTATATTAATTGTTAATTCATTAAAATATCACGTATCTGACTCACAGTTCCACTGAAAGTTTTAATTTTCTTCAACTCTTTGCATGATACACAATCGATTAACAACTCTTTGCATGGGACACAATTGGTCAACAACTCTTTGCATGGGACACAATTGGTCAGCAGCTTCATTGGTGGCAATGCTCATAGCCATGAGCAAGTTTATTTTAATGTAAATAGGAATAGGAGTTTATTAAGTAAAATAAAAGAAACCAATAGAAATTAATTATGAAGCAAAACATGTGCAAGCATTGCTCTCTTATCTCGTGTGTCGAATATCATGATCAGTGATGAAATCTCTGCTTATTCGAATAGAAACATCATTGATGGAAATCTGTGGTTATTTAAATGAAATGCCTTCTAATTATACCTCGCTGACAAGAAAGAACACGAGTAAAACTCCACTTGAATGCCAACATCATGCATGATATCTAGCACAGAGCATCAAATTCAAGCAATCCCTCCACCCCCACCCCCCGCAAATAGCCATAACATCAACGTCATTTGAAAATAAAATAATTACAGGTATTTATCACATACTCACACGAACACACACACACAAACTCTTAGACGGACACATTAACCCATCTTTGATTCGGATGCTGTTTCGTCTGCCTAAATTTGCGAGAGAATGAGTTTTGGAGGGGGAATCAAACAGTCGCGATATTTGGTTGTAGCAGATCTGCAAAATATAGTACTCGAAAAGAAACGTTGGTATACATCAGATGAAAAGATAGATAACTTTCGTCCATCCATTCATCCATCCATCTATCCGTCCGTCCGTCCGTCCATCCATCGATCGGTGTATACAGAAAACAAATATTTAGGCAAGGACATAGGGTTTTAAATTTTGCGTGATTTATGATTGTGAAATATGGAATTGTTGATGGGTTAGCTTGATGGATTACTTCCATCTTTAACTTCGGACCTTGGTTCATGTTACGTGGAACCGAAAGAACAGGAAAGTGGTTACCAAATAGTCATGGACTTTTGGTCATGAAACTAAGACTTTCACATGAAATTGATCGATTAATGGGTGTGTAAATGCCCACCAACACGAGAGGTTTTACCATGTCGAGGCAAATGGAGCAATATGTCTTTCTCCTAAACATCGCGGAGGTTATCCAGATGGTATGGGCAAGAGTCCATCTCATACCATTCAATGTGTTCTATCTTTACCTGTTTACAAATCGTAACAACTTAAGAGTGAACCAATGTCAGCTGCATAATCCTACTGCAGATCCCTGTCTTCGATGTTTGCTTGAAACCATAGCTGGAACAAACGGCCTCGACCCTGGTTTGTTGGCGCTTTATGCGACAGCAGATTAGGGTCTACACTGGCCTCACAAGGTTGAGTGCTATGCACAACCATATGCGGTATTTTTGACTTATAGTACTTCACACAACTATGTTGAAAAATATATAGACAAGACTGGACTATTTCACGAGACTCAATACAAATATCTAGGCATGACTAAGTATTTTCAGACGACAATTGGAAGATATCTAGGCAAGAACGATGTTTGAATCTTCGCATTCCAATGTCAAGCGTAGCCATTATCTGATTTCCATCAATCTGTCTGCATGTATACATCAATTTTCGTATCTGCTCTATTTATGAAATGAAACTTCTTTAATTTAATCCCAGCCTCCCATGGTATTAATTTCGCGAGTTCTCTCTGATGCCAGATAGGTTAGATTAATTCTGTTCGTTTACAGTTCTGTGAAATTGTAGTGAAAAAGAATCGTTATAATGCACGAATCCGGAATCCTATACGTTAATGTTAAGGCCGACCGGTTCCTCTGCCAAAGTGTTTCTCCAAGCTTACAGAAGTCATATATCATACATTTCGTTTCAAAACTTTTGATAATCAAACTCACAATTACCATATTATGAATTTCTGAAGTATTTTTAAAGTCAGTTATTTTGAATAAATATCTAAAGTAACGTCATCATTTGTACCCAGTTTATTTTTTTAAGATAGCTCTGGAATACTTGTCGTACAAGCGAGCATCCAAACCAACAAAGCCACCAAGTGACTGACAAAAAAGACTAAGTAACCCGGAACAAACGTCAGCAAAAAACACAAAAAGTCAGTTCCTTGGTGTTCATGGAGCAACAGCACACAAAGACTATTTAGTGCGTAGACAATTAAAGAGATTTGCAAAGAGGCATACAATGGCATCCGACCTTGACTGTTCTAGGCAGGATAGGAACTCGCAACCCACTGCTTACATAAATCAGGCACGTCAGTCACAATGATCACTGCGGTTTCATTACATGATAGAAAGATCAAAAGCTTAAAGTTTACAAGAATACGAATATGTTAAAGGGTGCGCCTTGTTGTGTGCAGTAGCATACTGACGGGTGGGGGAACGGGGCGATTGCCCCGGGCGTCAGAGGTTTTGAAGCGCCAAAACCCCGTCCCGGGCGCTATTTACCCTTAGTGTGCTACCGGTTGTTTGTACTAATAAACACGTGATGAAGCATACAATAGTGCATTAAAAAAAGAAAAATCTAACCATAAGTCATTTTTTGAAAGACGGAAAAGAATCAAAATATCTCCAATAACAATTTCCATACCGGTCGTAGCAACCGCCGCAAACGTCCAGCACTGTCCATACTTCACTCCTTTTCTCTTCTTGTAAAATTCCTCCAAAATGGCGGAACTGCCGTTCCAGGCGTATGGTGCGACACCATCATCGTATTTACCAGACCAGTTTCCTACCAAGACTCCTCCATCCCTCTCATTGTTATTGATCTGCGAATCATACAGTCACAACTATATCGATGTTCATACAGTCTCAACTATATCGATGTTAATAGTCACAACTATATCGATGTTCGTACAGTCACCAGTATATCGATGTTTTATGATGAAAATACGTAGGCAGGTATATGAACAATGTCAACTTTTAAGATGTACTGTCACAATCACATACTATACGATAATTACATTACAAGTATTTCTACGAGAGCTGTTTCATTTGAGAAAGCCGTGTTAAAGTACCCTCCCAAATATTCAGGTTTACCACCATCAAAAGGTTCGCACATAATCTCAGAAATGTCAGAGCCGAATATGAGATGTAAATCGTCTCGCTGAACAAAGATAACGCATACTAAAACAATTTTAAACAATCTTCATAGCAAAGTTTATAAAATCCTCGAATTTACATTATACACTGTATTAGTTTTGGACAGTGTAGATATGGTATTGCTTACAAGCAAATTCTTACCGATTTATTGCTTTAATGTTATATACATATATTAATTTCAGAGTATGCAATAATCTAGTTTCACTAGTTTCACTTTTAAAATTAGTGTCTAGTTTTAGTTCACTTTCGTATTTTATTTATATCCTACTCACCACTTTTGACATCTGTCTAACAACATAGATAGGGTTGCCGCGAGCCTGGTCACCGAGTTCAGATTTTTCCAAGATGGCTAAGGCTGCGATAAGGCAAATGTCATCAAACTGGGTGGGTAAAGAAAACATTGATCGTTTAACAGCTATACAAACTGTAGTTGACTGAAAATCTAACTAATCTTTTCTTATGTAGAAAATGCATATACAGCTGTCTTTTGCCTTTCCGTAGAAAACACGTAAGAGCAATACGATCGAAATATTTCAATATAAAAAAAATGATAAAATACGTGCATTTAGTTGTAATATACAGCCATTCGTTATTGAACGACATTTGTAAAACGTTAACAGCTTAGGAATTGACCAAACAAACAAAAATTCACAAAGTAAATAGAACTAAATCGATTTTTTAAACAAAATGATTCGGGCATTTGAATTCACCGAAACTAAAATCCAACCACGAGAGACGAAACAGATATATGCCCTATATAACCAGTAACACAGGTAATACGTTCGTAGTACCGGCAACTCCGCACAGATATGGTAGAAAACGACAGTCAGGTAATAACACCGAAGCAAAATACAGCGCATTTGGTGAGGCATAATTTAAAGAATACTAAAAATATTGTGAAAACTAAATAGAATTAATTGATCTTTAGCAATAAAAAAAATTGATCTCGCGTCGAAATTTGTCAACATTCCGACCTTTGGAAGCCAAACATTTTTTAACTTAGCTCAATGCAAATGTTACTTATTTTCAATGAAGCGTGTAGTATTCCACATGAACCATCTTCATACCAACTTATGTGTCTACAAGCAATCTAATATCTGAAACAAGAGGAAGCAATCAAATGGCTCAGAACAAATGACATTGATATATAAGGCACTGTTGCTTTGCAATCGGACCCAAAACTGTATGGTCGTATAAGTAATCCTAGCAGACTGAACCAGCATCTGTGTTAGTCCGGTACAGCATGCTGCACATTTTTCCGGAAAATCTTTAGTAATACTTAGATGTTCGTCTTATCGTCGGATAATACAGTTCACAAGAAAAGGTAAATGTACAGCACAATCAGCGTTTGTACCCACAGCAAACAAGGCTTCACGGCGAGTTTTAAGCTGAAGTGTTCTCAGATTTTGTAATCGAAAATATCTTTAGGTCGTTGATGCATGGAAATCACGCTTTTGTTTGATGGTATACTCTCATTTCTGCGTCAACGCACTTAAAGATTGATTTACAATTTTATCAACTCAGAGTATTGCAGTATCTGTTAGCAAATCGCTACATCTTTCAAGTTACTTTTACTTTCCTTTGATATGGCATATATCTAGCTTGATCATTTATCCCTGTTGTTGCTTTTATCAACATTCTGAAAAGTAGTGCAGAATATTACTTTCATTTGGAAATGTTGACTGTAGTCAAATAATGATGTATCATGGACCATAGCTTTTAAATATTATATGTCAAAACTTGATGTATCTTGGACCATAGCTTTTTAATATTATGTCAAATAATAATGCATTTTGGACCATAGCTTTTTAAATATTATGTGTCAAGTAATGATGTATCATGGACCATAGCTTTTTAATTATTATATGTCAAAAACTGATGTATCTTGGACCATAGTTTTTTAATATTATGTCAAATAATAATGCATCTTGGACCATAGCTTTTTAAATATTATGTGTCAAGTAATGATGAATCTTGGACCATAGATTTTTAAATATTATGTGTCAAGTAATGATGAATCTTGGGCCATATCTTTTTAAATATTATATGTCAAATAATAATGCATTTTGGACCATAGCTTTTTAAATATTATGTGTCAAGTAATGATGAATCTTGGACAATAGCTTTTTAAATATTATGTGTCAAGTAATGATGAATCTTGGACCATAGCTTTTTAAATATTATATGTCAAATAATAATGCATTTTGGACCATAGCTTTTTAAATATTATATGTCAAGTAATGATGAATCTTGGACAATAGCTTTTTAAATATTATGTGTCAAGTAATGATGAATCTTGGACAATAGCTTTTCAAATATTATATGTTAAATAATAATACATTTTGGACCATAGGTTTGTAAATATTATGTCAAGTAATGATGTATCAAGTTGGACCATAGGTTTTTAAATATTATATGTCAAGTAATGATGTATTTTGGACCATAGCTTTTTAAATATTATGTGTCAAGTAATGATGTATTTTAGACCATACTTTTTTAATATTGTGTGTCACGTAATGATGTATTTTGGACCATATCTTTTTAAATATTATGTGTCAAGTAATGATGTATTTTGGACCATACCTTTTTAAATATGATGTGTCAAGTAATGATGTATCAAGTTGGACCTCAGGTTTTTAAATATTATGTCAAGTAATGATGTATTTTGGACCATACCTTTTTTAATATTATGTGTCAAGTAATGATGTATTTTGGACCATATCTTTTTAAATATTATGTGTCATGTAATGATGTATTTTGGACCATACCTTTTTAAATATTATGTGTCAAGTAATGATGTATCAAGTTGGACCATAGGTTTTTAAATATTGTATGTCAAGTAATGATGTATCAAGCTGGACCTTAGGTTTTCAAATATTATATGTCAAGTAATGATGTATTTTGGACCATAGCTTTTTAAATATCATGTGTCAAGTAATATTGTATTTTGGACCATATCTTTTTAAATATTATGTGTCAAGTAATATTGTATTTTGGACCATATCTTTTTAAATATTATGTGTCAAGTAATATTGTATTTTGGACCATATCTTTTTAAATATTATGTGTCAAGTAATGATGTATTTTGGACCATACCTTTTTAAATATTATGTGTCAAGTAATATTGTATTTTGGACCATATCTTTTTAAATATTATGTGTCAAGTAATATTGTATTTTGGACCATATCTTTTTAAATATTATGTGTCAAGTAATGATGTATTTTGGACCATATCTTTTTAAATCTTATGTGTCAAGTAATATTGTATTTTGGACCATATCTTTTTAAATATTATGTGTCAAGTAATATTGTATTTTGGACCATATCTTTTTAAATATTATGTGTCAAGTAATGATGTATTTTGGACCATACCTTTTTAAATATTATGTCTCAAGTAATGATGTATTTTGGACCATACCTTTTTAAATATTATGTCTCAAGTAATGATATATCAAGTTGGACCATAGGTTTTGAAATATTATATGTCAAGTAATGATGTATTTCGGACCATAGCTTTTGAAATATTATGTGTCAAGTAATGATGTATCAAGCTGGACCATAGGTTGTTAAATATTATATGTCAAGTAATGATGTATTTTGGACCATAGCTTTTTAGATATTATGTGTCAAGTAATGATGTACCAAGCTGGACCATAGCTTTTTAAATATTATGTGTCAAGTAATGATGTATTTTGGAGCATAGGTTTTTAAATATTATATGTCAAAAACTGATATATCTTGGATGTCAATATCATGCAATTAATTAGTCATGAGACTACAATATAATGCAACTCGTTGTTCATGGGATTACAATATAAATCAATTCATTTATCATGGGACTAGAATATAATGCAATTCATTATTCTGGACTACAATATAATGCAATTCATTATTCATGGGATTACAATAAAAATCAATTCATTAATCATGGGACTAGAATATAATGCAATTCATTATTCAGGACTACAATATAATCCAACTCGTTGTTCGTGGGACTACAATATAAATCAATTCATTGGTCATGGGACTAAACTATAATGCACTAACATGTGATTGGTTCAATACGTTGAAGGATAACCTTAAAGTCTAATCAAAGGAAAGGTCAATAATAATTAACGGACGTACCTCTTCTTGTTAATATTACTGTTGTTTGCTGCTGACATTGTCGCAATTTTATAACTATATTTTTGTAATAAGGATTTGTGAATGATTATGCATTCGTCAGGAATTGTACCCACGACTGCTGTATTTTACAGTTACCTGTACTCGAACCACATGTTAAAGGCCTGGGCCAAATGTTTTCATTGTGTCAGTGGAAGTTTTGTATTCTTATGTGGGCACAGTTATTCCTGTTTGCTATTTATTTGTTTATTTATTTATTTATTTATTTATTTATTTATTTATTCATTTTGTTATTATTACATTCGATTAATAATATTCGATATTGGGCGAAGGCTATAGGGACATGAATTACTCATACATTTTATGTGAAGTCACACGCACTCGATTTTAAGAACTGAAACCAATTTAACTCACCTGACCAAAGTTCCAAGGTCTCACACAGAATTTCCCCACAGTTCCAAGCCATATTCTGCCAGTCTCTTTTAGCACATACTCCTGTCTTTGTGTTTCCTCTTCCAAATACACTGGGTCCTCTATAAGACCGAAGACGAAATTGATAAAATAAATTCTGTATTGGCTCTATGACATACACACGATAAGATCGTTTCGAATATTGATTTGGTTAAAAACGTACGACTGATTAAATAAAATAGGATTTGCTGTGTTCCCATTTCACTTCATTAGAAGATTATTTATTAAAATATGTGCGACTTATTATTCACCTATTGCACCGCTCCGGTGGCCTAGTGGTTAGAGCGTCCGCATCGGATGTGGAAGGTCGTGGGTTCGATCCCCGACTGAGTCATACCAAAGACTTACAAAAATGGTACTAACAGCTGCCTCGCTTGGTACTCAGCATTAAGAGGATAGTGTTAGGACTGGTCGGCCTGGTGTCAGGATAATGTGACTGGGTGGGACATCGTGCTATATGTCTGCGGCATGATGCCCCAGTGCTAGACATCACTATAAACTGTCACATTGCAGACATCGTAGCGATATGACTGAAAAACTGTTAAAGTTACGTTAAAAATCAAAATCACATCACACATATTAACCTATTAGAATAGCAGTCATATGTTTTAGGAAGTTTCCAGAATTTTCCAACAGTAGAAATTCCTTTTCTTCCAGACCCTCTATAATATCTTATCCCCTATGATGTACTAGTATTTCAATTTTACGTTGCTTTTCTGAAATTAGGCTTTATAAACAAAATCCCCCATAGGGACTGACGCTTCAAGGAGAATTCAAGACAAAACTGTTTCTTCGTTTAACTATTGACTACTGAAAATAATGAGGACGTGGCAGCCATATTGATTTTATCATCGGCACAATCTTCCTCCAGGACACACCATTAGAATGCTTTTTGAAAACAACAAAACCTCACGCAAACGTGACCATTAATAATAATAATAACAATGAGGACTTTGTATAGCGCCTATTCTTTAGAAGCTCTTAGCGCTTTACAACATTAGACAACACCTGTAAGATATAAAAACATGATGACATGATTACAAAAACAAACACCATGAAATTAGAAGAAAAATTAAAAAAAAAACATGCTGAGAATATTTAAGGTAGGAAACATTATTAGCTCTTTAAGTTTGTTGTTGCAGTTGAAATAAGTGAGTTTTGAGAGCCCTCTTGAATGTGATCACTGTGTCTTTGTGTCTAAATTAAGTGGGCAATTCATTCCACGTTGCTGGGCCCTGGTATGCAAAGAACGCTATCCATGACTTTGTTTTCATAGTGGGAATAATGAGTATACGATTGTCAGAAGAGGAGAGTAAGTATCTTGCTTATGTGTACACATGGGTGAGGTCGGATAGGTATGTTGGAATAGAGTCCGACAGTGAAACGTAGCACAGAGAACAAATTTTGTGTTTGACTCTGGATCGAATGGATATCCAGTGTAGGGTACAGAGCAGCGGGGAGGTGTGCTCTGATCGTGGTACTCTAAGTATGATCCGAGCAGCTGTGTTTTGAACTTTTTGAAGTTTCTGGAGCAGATATTGAGATGAACCAGACATAACTGAGTTACAATAGTCCAGTCTTGAAAGTACTAATGAACATACAAGTATTTTAGTGGCATCAACTGAAAGATATTTGCGAATTCAGCTGATGCGTCTCAGCTCAAGAAACGCAGCCTTGCATATGTTCATGACATGTTGGTGCAATTTGAGAATACTGTCCAGAGTAACACCTAGGTTTCGTACTGATTGTGTGAATTTAATGTTGGCGTTGCTGATATTTATTGTTTGAGGTAAAGGATGTGAATGCGAGTCTTTTTGTTGTAATACAGGATAATTAGGGACAAGATTTTAAACATGTTCATTGTGGCAGCCATATTGAATGTCTGCGAGGCACCATTTTCATTCAGGGCCAACTAGATATAATAAGTCGTCTTTTGGTTAAAACATTACATCAATATGACCCGTCAACTATGGACATGTAATATAACCTCATTTAAAGATGACCTCCATTGTCGCCATAATGGCTGTCAGATAGTTACCATTTTCATTTATGACCATCTAGACACCATAAGAAGCTTTCTGATGAGAATCCCATGTCGATAAACTTTTTATTTATGAGCAGTAGAGACAAGAAGATTTTCACGAGAACGTCCATATTCGAAGATATCGACACCATTTTCATTCAGGACCAGCTATGTATGAGAATTAGTCTTTTGGTGACAATCATATGTCGATACGACTTTCCTTGTTAGGAGGAGTAGCACTAAGAAAATGCCCATGATTGCTATACAGGATGTAAAATCGGCGCCATTTTCATATATGAGCAAGTAGATGCCGTAAAATGTCTTTCTGTGAAAACTCAACCTTTTTCCATGTAAATTTAAGTAGTGAAAACCTCATTTTTTAAATAGCCATCAATTCATGTTCTTCGAAATAGCCGTTGTGGCGGCCAGACTGGAACTTCTGGCGGCACTATATTCGTTAGATCTAATAAGGCGTCGCAAGAAATATTTTCAATATTTTGGCGAAAAACGCATGCCAATATTGCTCTTTGTCCAGGAAGAGTAGCAATAACAAAAGTTTGAAGATGGTTGCCGTGGTGCCATCTTCGAAGTCAGCTTGGCACTATTTTTATTTAATAGCAAATAGACTTTGGGATGATCGTGTTCGTATATTTTCCTGGCAATCCTCAAAGTAGTTTAGAAGGAGTAACCATAACAAACTTGTGCCAACGGACGGACGGGCGTCGAGATTCGGATGACGGACAAGAGGCAAGTGCGTAGCTCATTTTTGGTCTTATACCTGTAGAGCTATAGTTTCATTTTTTCAAATTTTGCGGAATATGTAGTAAGAAAGTTCTCTCTTTCGACCTTGGATTACGAAGTAATTACTCTTAAAAATTACTAGAAAGATGCTGAATTTGTTCTATCTATCCGTCTGTCTGTCTGTATGTTATTAACCTGGACATATGCCAAAATACGTCTTAGGGAAAATTATTTTCTGATGCTAAGAAATGAAGAACTTTTTTTTATCCAAATAAAAGTTGGTTTTAGTTCTAATATTGTGTCAAACGAAATTCAGCTGCGAAACTCCGAGTCCATTAAGTTACGTTACAATGCACGTTTATTTTTCAGTGCTTGAGCCATCGTTGCAAAGATATAAAAACTGATCTGTCTGCTAAGCATCTAAAAGTGCCCAGCATTATATCAATATTGATATTGGAGATGACAAAAATGTGTAAATTGTGTATGTAAAAAATATACCTTGGCACCACGGATTAAATAAGATATAGACGTCATCATTATGTCGAAATCTGTACTTCTCTGTCGTCCCATCCTCCGTCACGTGAGTTGTTTCTACGAATAGGTGGTAGCGTCCTACGATTGCGTCATGCGCAGTCATCACTTTCAGGTTAACCTTCCGGTCCTCAGCGCTGAGCAGCTGGTAACCCCACTGAGAGTTATTAAGGTTTGTCTCCATTTTGACTGGTACAACTGTGCCCTTACTCTGTCGCGGCTGACTTCCTTGAAAACAGAACAAAACAGACACAAGAAACGATTAAATAATATTACGCAGATGATGTTTATGAACGGCAATATAACTACTGAACAATATTTGTACCAATAGCTTGTGTTATACACGCATGGTGTGCTGAAGCAAATGTTGTAAACATTATTTTTCCCCTTTTCTGCGTGTCATAAAACGGGCGATTCTTCTGTTAGAGTTCCTTTCTGCTAGAAACTACAGAGGTCAATTAGACATTATCCTTATAATTTGATTTTTGTAGAATAATTGCTGGCTGGTGAATGCTTTATAAGCTGAGATCAACATTTCAGGTGATGTATAGAAATATAGAATCTATGTTGGGGTTTGGGCCGAGACAAGGAAATCCCAGTCAAGGGTTTATATTATTTGTCTCCCCATGAGGCTTGCCCGAGTGGGGAGACATATAATATAAACCCGCGACTGGGATTTCCTTGTCTCGGTCCAAACCCCAGAGTAGTTTATTTATCTAACCCAATATTTTCCTTTAAAGTAAAAATAATTCTGCACTAGTGTTCACGTCCAATGTTTACATGTGGTGCATTAATATAAATATGTTAATGAGGGTTGTGGTGTGACCGTTGAGTCCGACGTACACAGTTTATATGCGTGAGCAAAGAAAAATAACAATATAAAACGTCGCATAATAATGAGGTATTATCACATTTAATACATGGATGTTATGAAATTGACAATACATAATTAATATGTATTGCAAGAAACTGTTTTATTTTCATCAGTTCTAATTTTGACAAGTTATATTGTAAATAATAAAACGATATTGGCTATTCAGCTCTACTGTAGTTATACTTAGCACAATCTGTAACGAAGAGTAACATCTTTCTTTAGATTATTCATGGGTAATTAGAGATCTGTGTCACTATCGTATATAACTATTATTTTCTTCGGAGGAGGTGAAACTGTGTGTGACATACTTGTGTTGTCCTTAATACTGATTGTAAAATTACCCCCGTGTATAATAGACCCTCCAAAAACGGACTCGAGCGGTTAACCATGTGCTAAACTTTCAAATTCACGGATTCTTTGAACATTTATTTTTCTGTCCTGGAAATATGGCAAGTGCTACAGTGAAATTTGCTTATGGATTAATGTGCTGACGGATAAATTATTCCATCTGGCTGGTAAGTGTATTATTTGTCATTAAATATTGTAGGTATATTTTTGATTCAACCGGGGCACAGTGGATATGCTTAACAAAATTAGAAAAAGCATGTTTTATATAACACTTTTCTGGCTGTTACTAGGTTTTCCGTAGTTGTTTAAGAGAGTAGGGAGGCTATGAAGTGTATAGGTCTATAGTATATATGCATGGATCAGTGTTTTATGTTATATTGTTCATTTCACACAGCATTGAGAATTTTATCCTATCTGTAGCAGAGTCATTTTTCAGGTCAACGTCATTAAATGTAGCTAACAGTACATAATTTGTTTCAAACGAAGTGTTTAAAACTAGTTAGGTAGCTTTAGCTACATTTAATGACGCTGATTTAAAAATGTACTGAGCTAGGCCTGCATATAGGATAAAATTGACCATGCTGTGTGGAACAAGCATAATACCAAAAAGCTCGACATCATATGCGTTTATCTTTGTCTCTCTCGAAATGTTTTTGTATGGTGTGTTCTCAAAGATGGATTTAACCTAAGTTACTATGTTTTTGTTATATATTTGTTCCTGTTGTTGTTGTTTGATTTTTAGTACAGCTACGTCAGGCACAGCAGAAAACAAGGGTTTCTTTTTGTTAAAGTAGTTCTGAGCGCGTGGACACCTTGACTGAGAAGATTGGTCTGAGATGACTGGACTGAGATAAGACAGATAAGGTTAGCAAAACAAGTAGATTTCTCTGTCGCATGGGTGAGAAAACCCTACATACAGTAACTTCTTCATGGATCACGTTTTCTTTTCAAAGACTTGTATACGTTTCTTCTTAAAACTAAGATGTCTTTCTTTTGTGTACGAGATTTGTTTCTAGTGATAATATTTAAAATAATTCATGCTTTGGAACGACGAGTGCTGGTGCCAAACGATGAGTCTTAGTTATTCGTCGTTCTTACCATTTTAAACGAGAACCTATCCGGAATATCTTAATTTATTACGGATTCTTTTTTCCTTGTTTCATTTGTTTTATCTCATTACTTGCAATTTCCAGAACTACTGTTAGAAACTGCGGTACCTCAGTGGTTAGTGCATTGAACTTGCGACCGAAAGGGAGCGGGTTCGAATCCTACAATTGGGCTAGACTGGATCGACTAATGTGGTGTGTCCTTGGGCAAAGCACTTCGCTCCAATTGGCTCGGTACTAAAAAAGACTACTTTTGTCGTTGTGCCCTGAAGCACCAAACCAAACCTGAATTATTGATTATTGGGACCTCGTCACATTTCGCCGCATCTGTTGTCTTTGCTCAATAAATTGACATCAATAATAATGAATTGTATTGGTCTGCAATTTTTATCTACAACGTATTATAAGGGTAAAATTAATGTTTGCGACAGTTAACCACATTCTCTGCTAGGAAGTTATCCATAGTCCTATGTCAACGTTCTACATCGGAGTGATTCAAAATTAGCTGTTGTGTTTTTAATGGCACGTACCACTTACATAACATAACAGGAAGCGCTATTTAAGATGTGCATCTATCACAGAAGTTAAAGAGAGGACCACATACCAGCATTTCTTTTTATTGTCTTGCTTTTTGTTCTTTCTAATTTTATCGAAAACCATAATTTCGTTCAGGAATTCAATATACAATCCTTCAATTTCAGTATCTGCCAATATACTGACTACTATTATATCCATATTTAGAATTATTCTATTATGTGAGATGAGTATCGTGCTCGATGAATTGCCATGGCTTTCTGCAAAGCAGTGCTGTTCAGTTCAGATAGTAATTACTAATTTCAGGGAGGTGTCCAAATAGGTGGCAAGACCACATAGTAGCACGCGCTGTGTAACCAAAACACCTCTTGCAGTCCATCGTAGAAGTGACCATCGTTGTTTTTTATGGTTTTTTTCTCGTAGACTGTAAGGAACGTAGTCAAGATTTGCAAAGTTTCTCTGAGAATGGACTATATGGCTATGTTTTTGATGCATATTGCTTTTATTATTCACAAAATAACTCAATAACTATATCTTCATCACAGAAAAACGCAAGTATTGGATTTTATATATTTAGTTACAAGGTAAACTACGTTTTGAAATGAAAACAATACAGCTAATTTCGCAATAATTGAAATACGTCAATGCCATTGTGATAGGATACCTATAAATACGACAGACCCAGATCTGAGAGTGCATCATACGATGGTATATTTGGGTCTAAACAGTTTTCATGTCAGTAGTAAATACGGTGGGCATGTACCTGTAACGAATTTGAGAACAATCGTGTCATCTTGCCTAGAGAAGGTCCTATCGAAGATGATACTTATGTCAAAGGCTTGTCCTCGTCTCAGTAACAGGTTGGGGATTTCATACTCCTTCGTGCGATGGGCAAGTCTGTTTAGACACCGATTAAGATCCACCGATTTTGGTTTCAGCTGCCCCTCTATAATAAGAATAATTTGTTAATGTAGAACAAAGGCAGTAATAATAGCATTTGTGTGGCATGTAGTAGTAGTAGTCGTCGTCGTAGTAGTAGTAGTAGGAGGAGGAGGAGGAAGAGAGCGGTAATCGTAGCAACTATGGTGCTACTACAACTACGACGACTACTACAACTTTGACTAAATTAATAATAATATTAACATTAATAATAATAATAACAACGATAAACCGTGAAGATGATTGCAGCAGTAGCAGTAGTAGTAATAATGGTGTTGAAAGTAGCAGCAGCAGTAGCTTTAATATTTTAAATGAATCCAATTAACTACTGATGGTGTATGTAGCCTTTTCAAGACACACAAAAAAACAAGCACTGCTGAAAAGGTGACGATGACAAAGACGAAAAAAAATGCACGTGGCTACAATCATACAACGAAGCGGAGAACAACACTAAATACATTGAAAAGAAAGTCTTCAAATCAATAAATGTATCGTTACTTCGATAGGCATGCGATTTGTTATCAATTGTTATATCTTTTCAATGTACTGTAGCTGTTCGGAAATTTAAAAAAAAATTCAAACCTTAAAAGCAAGCACACTATATATTTCGTGATTAAAGACAATATTCACTAGTGGATGACTGTAGACAACAGCCAATAGTTGATGAATGTAGACAGGAGCCACTTATAGATGACTGTAGAAAGGAGCCAAGATGTGATAGCCAATAAAGCTATTTTAAAACGTGATAGCAAGTAAAGCTATACTAACATCATATAGTTACTAAGGCTATTCTAAGATTTGAAAGTCATTAGAGCTATACTAAAATCAGATAGCAAACAAAGCTATACTAAAATTAGATAGCCATTAAAGTTATATTAAAATGAGACAGCCATTAAAGTTATATTAAAATGAGGCAGCCATTAAAGTTATATTAAAATGAGACAGCCAACAAAGTTATACAAATAATTCGACAGCCAATAAAGTTATACTAAAATCAGATAGCCAGCAAAGTTGTACTAAAATCAGATAGCCAGAAAAGTTAAACTAAATATTAGATAGCCAATAAAGCTATACTAAAATTAGATAGCAGAAAAGATGTACTAAAATTAGATAGCAGAAAAGATGTACTAAAATTAGGTAGCCAACAAAGTAATATTAAAATTCGATGGTCACAAATTCTATTCTAAATGTACACAGCCAATAATCATACACCAAAACTTGATAGCCAATATAGCTACTAATATTAGATTGATATATACTATCAGATAGCCACACAACCAGTAATATGATTAGATGACCAGTGAAACTATACTTAGATTAAATATCCAGCAAAGCCATTCTAAAATTATACATACAATAAAATTAGATAGCCAATACAACACTATACTATTATTGTTGCAGACGAACAATTATCTTCAGATTCTGCTTTTGCCTTTTAATCTCGTGGAAAAGCGAAATAACGGCCTACATGATTATTGGTTATTTATTTTGAATCTTTTCGAATCTACTGTTCTTTTGTTTGCGGCCACTGATTAAAAACAATATCATCATTCTGCGCAGGCAAGCAACTCTAGTTGAACCGAACAGTAACGATAATACCCTATCGGTGTTGATAGGATAAGAATATCCGGAAGCAGGCAAGCAACTCTAGCTGAACCGAATAGTAACGATAATACCCTATCGGTGTTGATACGATAAGAATATCCGGAAGCAGCCAAGCAACTCTAGTTGAACCGAACAGTAACGATAATACCCTATCGGTGTTGATAGGATAAGAATATCCGGAAGCAGGCAAGCAACTCTAGTTGAACAGAATAGTAACGATAATACCCATTCGATGTTGATAGGATAAGAATATCCGGAAGATATTTATTCAGTACATGCATATAAAGACGCTCTACATCTGCCGTTGACTGAACTCTACAGAAAACGACGCATATCTCAGCCTCTGAGCTCAGTCTGAAACAATATCTTTGCTGAATAATAGCCTTTGGCAGTGAGAATATGGGTAGATGACAAATTCTTTAAAGATAAAAAGCAAGACGATAATAGTTCAATATAAACTGGAATCAACTATAGAAATTTCCATATTTGAAAATATTATAATATGAAAATATGCTGACAAGAAGCCATGCATTATATTGTGTACACAATTACTCTGCTTTTATACATCAAAAATGTGTGTGCCACGTTAAAACTTTCATCCGATGTTATCTGGAGAACCTTTAAAAGTCATGATGGCATTTCACACTAGATAAAGCAATTTTATTCGCTTCTCTTGAAAAAAGTTCAGATTGCAGTGTATACATTTTGTTCTTCCGAATAAAATATTTTAAACAAAAACAAGCACATTACTCGAAAGTATGAAAACATGTTGTGCTAAATTAATCATTAAAATGAAAAGGTTTTTGTTTACGGCATGACAAGAACTGCAAGCGCTGAAAGTCATTGATAACTACGGCCTCATTTACAAAAGTTTTCAAACGTATCACCCCTCGGTTTGTTGTCTGGCAACATATTAGTTGATGTGAATGAAACAACCGCCTTCGAAAAGAACAGAACGCTGATACCTTGTGAAAAGTTAACGGACGTAACAAAATAACGTCCTTTGATTACAGGTGTCCGCTGTATAGCTCCCAAACATGGAAGTGAAATATGGAAGAGGTTCATCGACTGCCTTCCTAAGCAGTTGATCTTTTTGTATTTGTCAGCTGAAGTAGATTTCAGAGAATAACAGAGTGGAAAAAATGAAAACTGGATTTTTATTTTTCTCTAATGGCCAAAAAGTGACATCGGAGGATATGTAATAGTTCAACATTTGTAAGGAACATATACATTTTTCGTACAGTAGACAAATATTTAATATATGTATTTATTTTTCAATCCTGAAGCTTTAAGGTTAAAGGCATGCTGTTTTCTTCTGAGCAGGTGTTGATCCATTCTATCAGTAGGGTTCCAAGTAAATATCGCTGTTACTCCGCCCCATAAAACATTATTTGATATCCATCACTAAGGCAAAATGATATACAAAAGTTGTGTAGATAACGAAGTACCAATACTTTTGCCTCAACATATCGTACGTACAGGTCTGGTCAAACTACCAAAAAAAATACCCTGATCTGCCGTCGCATAATGCGCCGACAGGTCATTGTATATGTTGCTTGTTTTACTGATTACTCCTAAAATAAACTATAAAAAAAACAAACATCGATCTGCCTTAGTATTATACGACGACTGATCACGGCCGATGCAGTTAACACATATGCACGCGTATAAACAATAATTGCCCTTAAACTTTGTGTGGGGTTTTAAATTTGCGTGAATTTCATTTTCAAACATGAAACATTATCGTTCTTTGGGAAGCTCACCATTCTTAGTAGCAGTTCATGTTCATGCTGCATGACGTGACGGTAAAACCATTAGCTTCCCCATACCGTAATAAGGATGTTTAAACGGCACAACTTGTTGGAAACAATGCAACGATGTTGTACTAAATGGAAAACTTACCTTGTGTCTTTGTTAAGCCACATATATTAGAAATATCCAAACGATTATAAGTGAAAATCTTCAGATTCGCTGTCTGTGACGAGTTTCCTGCTTTAGCAAAAATTTCCGTTTCTTGCTGTACTAATTATTCGGTGATTTTACTCGTCATAATGGCACAAATTATGACTTTTGGGGGGTTGGTGGGCAGGGAAATACTTAAATCTTTCTGAACATTTCACAATTTTTGCCACGAACGTTTTGTACGTAATTAATTTTTTTTTTGTGATAAACATTACTTATTGAAAGAATGACACGTTTTTCAGCATGTTTATTCTATGATTAAAGTATAGTTGTATTTACAGCATCATCAAAACCGAAACAGGTTTAAACAAATTGACGGATAACGCCTTGGAAAAGAAAATGCAATCGAACGCCATTAACCTCAAGCTGGTTACTTGGTAACAGTCACTGATTTGCTGTTTACTTGGTAACAGTCACTGATTTGCTGTTTACTTGGTAACAGTCACTGATTTGCTGTTTACTTGGTAACAGTCACTGATTTGCTTAGAATCAATCGACAGCTTATGGGTCATATAACAATTTTATCTTGCAATCCTGAAATATAGCCATTACATGGATATACGGAACGTTATTAACTGGAAATATCGTTTTATGAAAGAGAAACTCACATTAGTTCTCAGCCATTAGAGCAAATATCCTTGGCAATAAAGAAACTATATCAATTCTGCCAATAGACAATTGGTCGCAGACTTTGACACATGCTGAAATGTCCTGGGAAATCAAACTTGCCTTCACTACAATGTTTTGGTGTGTTCAATAAGCAACTGGCAACGGAAATTACTCTTTGCACATACACCCACAACACAAAGCATATCTAGGATTAGGTATAGTTGAAAATTCTAAATATATGTCACATGAACATAAATCGGGAATAATCGTTACAAAATATGTTTTCAAATAAAAGGTTATATTTGTTCTCGACATTAAAGCAAAAAGAAAACCCTCCATTATAGAGTCCAGTAAAGCAAAACTATTACTTTCCAAAAATATAATTGCCAATAGATTCTTTTGGAATCATATATCTGTCAGGAACCCAGAGAATCGTCACGAGGAACCTTTCACGGTGCAAGTCTCGTACTGAGCGAACCAAACACCTGCATGAGTGTCTTGCTATACCAGATTTTCCCCATTTCTAAGGACATCAATGCAACAGTTGCTCTCATCTGAAAGGTTTTTAAACGAGCATATACTACAGTATTGTTCTCGAATCACTTAATGTCCGCACATTTCGAACCTCTACTTTCATACTTGCATATTTTTTTTTCTTGTTTCACATTTGTTTGACTCATTAGTAAGTTTTATTTAAAAAGCCGAATATTAGTACTTGACGCCGTCATGTAAATACAAAACCCAATCTGTACCCCAATACAAAGAATTATTCCGATCTAAATTTACTAAACACTTGTACCTAAAGTTTTCCAGAGAAATTCGCATGTTGATAAATTAAGGAGCATCTATTTAACGAATCTAATCCAAGCTGTCATCAAGTCTCGTGAATACTGTATATTATGTCATCTGCTCCTAGAAATTGGCTAATTGATCAGGTTGAAAAACAAATTCCAAACACCCGACTCCCCATAATCACTAAGATTCAACAAAGTTATAAAAAGAAACGTGAAAACAAACAGCACAAGCCCTAGGTTTTTTTTACAGTGTTTATTACTGGCCTTCGTAAGAAAAACACACACGCACACACGCTGTATATATATATTGAAAAGTAGTACAGTCGTCTACATTAATCAAATTTAACTTCTCCAAGCAATGACAACCAAGAACGATACCTATTGACGACTTTGGCAACGTAATATTGTCTATTTTGCTAATGCAAAACTATTCACGAAAGGAATATAGATTCCTTCTTGATTGGACCGCACCGGTGGCTTAAGTGGTTAGAGCATTCGCCTTGGATGCAGGATATTGCGGGTTCGAACCCCCGGCCGAATCATACCGAATACTTATGAAAATGTTACTTGCATCTGCCGCGCTAAATTTTCAGCATTCAAAAGTTAGTTTTAGGACTGGTTGGCCTGGTGACAGGATAATGTGACTGGGTGGACATGACAAAACTCCAATACATCTGCAGCATGATGCCCCAGTGCTAGACTGACACACTACAGACATCGTAGCGGTATGAATGAAAAATTATTCAGCTAAGTTAAAACCACTCACACACACTCACGCACACACACACTCTATATCCGGTCCTTGATAGACGGCCATGTTAGAAAACTGTCGTAACAGATGTGTCTAGTTAAGAAGAGTTTTGTTTAGCCATAACGGCTGATAATCAGAAAGTAGAATACAATGCAATTTACTCTATGTACGTTTTACCATAATATTTTGTGAAACTTTGTAAAAATTAATTATGTTATGAAACCAGGACAATAACATGTGCATATGCGTAAGTTGTAAACCCGCATCATCTGAGAAAACGCTAAATGGCGCGTTGTCTTTTTGCTCAGCTCTGTTAATTGAGGGCGTTGTTTTTTTTTTTTTTTTTTTAAGTTTACATCCTACATTATGTGTATTGCGTGGGCAAGCCATGTGCATTTATGTTATGGTATAAAATATTGAATATAAAAGGTTGACTTCTTTCTATACAATAAAAAATATACTGTAGACTGTAATATAATCACAACAATCGTAACATTTACATTTCGTTTCCCGCCATTAAATACTGCTTTAAAAAAGGAAAATTTCAAACGCTCCAACCGTTCATGCTGTTTTTCTAGCATGACACTTTCTTCGATATAATGTGTGTGGCAAGTTGTAATATGTTAAATGGTTTATTTTATGATTCTAATAGCCGTTGCAAGCTCCTAGCCTGGAATTGTCTTTGAAAAATATCTTAAATAGAAAATCTCATTTATTCTCAACGTTAAAGCAAAAGAAAACATCACAACGTGAAAGAAAATAAAGGCACAATATTACTCTATTGGTGGAATAAATGGATATAAATTCTGCTCCATGCTTTCATCGGTGGCAAGATGGGGAAAAACGCCTTCGGCTTTCTTTCCGTTTGGGTTTGATAATTACTCGTATTGTATTGAGAGTTACGATCGTAAGTGTCGCATCTGTTCCGGTGTTCGAAATTATTTTCTTTTTCGTGAAGCTGTCTTAAGCCATAATGGCAGAACTAATTTGGAGTTTTGTGCGACAAAACGTTAAGTAATTTAGCGAAGAAAATACAGATCTTGATTCTAAAAGTGACCAGCCCTGAGATATGAATACTGAAAGTTAAGCAGATAATTTTTTCAAAACAAGTAAACAATGTGCAGACTGTGTTGCACCTGCGTCCACGTAAAAACTGCGTACTTCAATTCATTAGTTTATTGCTATAAGCAGTTATGTTTATTTAATTTGTATTGTTTGTCAGCTTTCCTAATAATGATATGACATGTACACCTGTCTTTTGTAACTGACCTTTGTTCAAAATGAAGTTAATGGGTGTACCTGACCAGTGACATTTCTTTAGTAAACAACATAATACATAGCTAATATTTCTCTATCATTGTGGATTAAATATTCTGATCATTATTAGTAGCAAAAGATGTTTTAACTTCAAATTGAGTTAAAGGTAGGTCCTGATTCTGACCTAAGAAAGTTCCAGAATGACAGTATTTCCATAAAATGGTAATTGCTACCTTGATCAAGTAGAGGGGTATATAATCTTATTAACCTAAGAATTATTAATTCTTGCATTGACATCTCAAGGAGAATTATTCTTATTGTTGTGTTCAGTTTTTAATTTGGCTGGATTTATTAAGGCAAATTATTATTCACTGTAATTACAATGTACTCATTAATATTCTTGGACTATGACATAAATTTGGAATTACGAAAAATTCAGATAATGGCGCTTTGGGTTATATTATTATGATATATCAAAAGACAGCTAGCACGAGCCACACTCCAGGTCATTGGCACATTATCACATTCGAGACCAGGCACATCAACACATGTAATATTGGAATTTATTTGGAATGCCACCGGAATTAAATTGGAACTTTATACATTTGGACTTGTGATAAAACTTTTCGGACTATTTGGTATTTAACATCATGTCCCACCCAGTCACATTATCCTGACACCAGGCCGATCAGTCCTAACACTAACCTCTTAATGCTGAGCGCCAAGCGAGGCATCTGTTAATACCATTTTTAATGCCTTTGGTATGAATCGGCCGGTGTTCGAACCCGCGACCTCTCGCATTTGAGGAGGTCAATACAAATTCAAATCGATAATCGCAAAGAGGTGAAAGGGAGAGGATGGATAAATGCAAACAATCTTTAAAATACATTACTTGAGATAAATATATCTCGTATTTTAAATGCTTGACACACAAATTCAACTAGTGTACATATTTTATTATTTTTTGAAGTTATCAATATAATGTACTTGTGCATGGATGACATCTTAGCATACATAAGACATATAAAAGAACATAATATTCATCTTCAATAGTACGGCTGTCACAGAGCACACGATATCTCTCAAATCTATTGATTATATTGTTTCCATATCTTCCAGATTCAATTCTCATATTATGTGAAGGGAAGGCACTCGGAGTTTTGTCAAAGCTGATTGATGTTTATGGTTACACAAGAACTTTTTTATAAAAAATCTTCGGGGTTGAAATCAGTCTTCATATGAACCTATGGAGGGCACAGTTTGTAAGATACGAAAGCATCTGAAATACTTCGCTCAAAAACCGGAATAAAGTTGGGGCAATTTACAAAGTCTGGAAACATTTACACCTCACTAAAACCAAATGTGTTTAAAATATATTTTAGGAGTGTAACTCAATCGATACTTTTATTTGATTCATTTTCAGTATACAGCTTGCCTGCATCCAGTGCCCATATAACTATTTCATAACAGTTAATTCTTAACCAAAATTTAACTTAACATTTACGTGAGATTCTTTCAAGTTCGCCGTATAGACCGACATGAGATTAGATATTTTTAATTCACATTTTAACAACTTTCGTTGCACTCGTTCGATGTCCTGGTGAAATCGCACACCTCTAAAGTGTAATAAAAATTAGAACAACATAAATATCAAAAGGTTTCAAAAACTTTAAGTAACTTTTGTTAAAAAATATAAATAAGCAATATTAATTTCCTATAGTGCTTTATCAGCCAGTATCTGTTGAGCTTAGGAAATTTTTCATTACTCGAGAAAACAAGACTAAGGTAATAGAAAATTTCAACCACGCCAATACTGCTCCCGGCTATATTTCCTATTTAGTCCTGACTTAATAGACGACCGTTTCTAAAGACCATAACTTTATCAAGATTAATATTGAAAATCCATTTATTACAGTAGTCGTGCAAATTATCCACGAACCTTTCTTAGACTTTTCTGAGAATAACACTAAATAAAAAATAATTACAACTCGTCTAACTCTATACCAATATATGTATATTTTTTTTATAAAAAGATCTTCAACAAATAACTAAAACAGTATCATAACATATTACATTTTATCAAACCTACTCTAAACAAACAAGGGCACTACCAATACCACGATGTGAAACCCGATTTAACTCTCCTGTTCATGGAACGAAAAAACAATTAATATTTTGCCATTTACCTGATGTATAAAACCTTCAACCGCAAATCATTTTTATAAGCACTATCAAATGCCATTTTAAAATCTACAAAAGAATCTTGTACCTTGACTTAAATATACGGTCATTAGTCCACTATATATATATATAGTATACGTTAAATTGTTTCTTCGTTTGAAAATGATTCATTTTGAATGTGCTTGCAAAGTATATCAATATTGAAAAATTGTTAAGGAGAAACACTTTCAGCAGAATTCACACATGTTAATTTCCTAAAGAAATGCCAGAATTTTCTGGGATAACTTTTCATACTAAATGACTCTTGTGATAATTTCTTTTACACTGGAACTTTGCGTTTCTTATGTACTTGTTAACAAATTTCTCTTTTTTTGAAACATAAGTAACATATCCGTTTCTCTTAAATTCTTCCGAAGATTCATAATTGGTCCAAATAACGCTTGTATCAACTCCCTACACTCACTGCAAAACCATATTTAAATTTGATTTGGTCCTATATTAAGTAAACACTTTCAACATTTTCACTGTATGATTTCATAAAGTTTGTTATTTCAAGGTAATTTAAGATATCCGTAATTTCTCTCACAACTGTATCTGTATTTGTCCGGGTCATGAGCAGAAATATTGCCGTACATATGTCAAATTGGGCCTTGCCGCTTTCTAGATCTTGAAGGAATGCAGCAGCATGTTGTAGCTGATTTGGATCTATTTGGCGTTCACGTAACGACAAAAAAAGCACTACATTTCAAAGCAAACTTCAAAGGTGAATGCTCAGAAAGGGTTGTAATATCGTGGACATAAACATCGGAAATTAATAAAAGTAGTACCATCAAAAAGTAAAATATAACGAGGGCCTGTGTAGGTAACTTTACCTATTTCAAGATTCCTGAATAAACACTACCATTATCTATCATCAATCCAGTTGCTTTACATAAATCAAGCAGATAAATAAATATTTGGAACATTTATACATACATAAATCATGCCTAGTTAGCTATAAAGAAACTGTCGTAAGTTCCAGCATCTACTGTGGAGAATATTTTCGTATTTAAAAACAGAGGGCCAAATACACAACTACAACAGCTATAAACATCCCTTGGTACTCGGAAATCTGTGGGCCACAGGAAAACATGTATCAAATAAAAAATTGTAGAAATAAAAGTGAGTACTGGCAACACTTGAAAATACTGCAAGTAAAATGACCTAATTGCAAATTGTGTCTCTCATTAACTAAAAGAAAAGAAATTCTTATTCAATTTTATTAATCTCAAATTTGTGTAAAGGAAAATGCTAAGGTCAGCAAAAAAGTGTACAGAACCTTTAAAATATTTAGCCACCTACCACCTGCAGTAAATTGGTCACGCAGGTTGTCTTTTGTGTTCTAAATTATTTTTGTCATCAATATACCACGTTTCTTTGTGTATTTGATAAGAAAAGTATTTGATCTTCATAATGTGCAAGAATATTCTAAGGATTGTACATGTTTTACCTTAATATTTAATTTAATTTACCTCTTACAGATTTTTAACATCTTGTTGCCGTTATTGTTATCGCCCTGAATGTTCACATTGTCTGGAAGGTTTCATCTACCCGAAAATGTGTGTGCAATTTTTCATTGTCGCATTGTTCGAACTGTAGCTTTACTTGGCACTATGTAACCTCTGTTTTGTTGAGGTATCGTAAAACGCTAATATACACACACACATAAACCTGTGCAAATTTGACAAATTTTTAATACTCATTATGCTTTCATTTTATGAGCAATTAGTAACAGAGCATTTCTTTTCAAACATGTGTGTGCAATAACCCCTACTTCAGTTTAGATAATCATAAAGGAGTACAGCAAAAGCAAATGAATACCAATTTGTACGTTTTATATGATTTTGGACTGCTTCGTACTCTAGAAGCGCAAAATGACGTGGTTTTAAATTATAAATCATATTAAATAATGAAACAGCATCATTCATGTACAATTGTAATAATTACAATAACAATCTTGCGAGTTTGGATTGCTTGCATCCATAGTTATGTATATATATCAATTTAAAAAAAGTTAAAGACCAATATTTCACAAGAGATTATCTATAACATCAACCGTAAGAAAGGGAATACACAACCCTCTAAGTTTTTACAGGCTACTATCGTTACTATACTCGTTATTACTTGAAACCTATACATAAATCACAAGTTATTTTTTATACATCAAACAACTGGCCCAAAAATGTGAAACAATCGCATTACCTTTGTTTTCATTTCCGGTAAAGCACCTCAGCATTTCGATTACCTCCAGCCGAAAACAAACTTTTCATTGATTCTGATCAGATTACTGTCACATCCACTGTCTGAATTCTCTACTCCGACGAAGTCTTGATTGTAGTTAAGATAAGACGAATTTGAAATAAAATAACTGAATAACATAAGCATCTTCTTTAGCTATCAAATATCGACTGGAGACTTATTTGCATTGTTTCAGACTGCTTTTCTTCAGTTTGTGGTATTTGTTTCTCCCATTATCAAGCTGAAGATCAATAAAAAAAATTCTGTCTTGACCTTTGTACAAGCTGTTAGCTTCAAAAAGAGATATCTGTCAAACGATCATGTTTCCAGGGTAACGGAGGTAAGTATTATATTGTATACCTTGTGAAAAACGTCCACAATTTCATATGAAATCATAAAAAGACAAATACGTCTTTGTCGAGCGTATTTCATTATTAGTTCGTATAATTTCCAACCTACTCAGTTTTGATAAGAATCGCACGTATTATCAACTTCACACGTGGAAATCCTTAAAACACGTGTCGAAATTGAGGTTTTGTGATCAAAGTAGCATTATCTTCCTTTATTGCTACCTTGAAGTTCTGTTAAAGCAATGAAAAGAATCATATAAAACAATAGCTTAGTAATTAGCAAGAGGTGTACGTATATGTATGTTTAAACAATGCATATCTATGTCCCGTTCGTTTAAAAAAGTTCTGGTATTCCAGACATACTTCTTCAACAAAACATTATGAATGTAAAGTACTCTAGCCTGTTCTGCCTCCTACTCGTTTATCCTGTCATGGCACTAACTCGTTTCAAGTAACAGGGCGCCAGCATCTATACCCATTATTCAATTTTTAATCGACAAATTTTCTTCTCATTGTTACATCATTAATGAACAAGATGCTAACATGTTATAATTGTGTCTTGTCTGTCAATAATGTAAGAAGAGAAACTAGATATAATAATTATAGTCTTGCAGAGCAACTCCAATGTTGACTATATATTTTGGATAGCTGAAAGCATAACATGATGCCATATTTCAGTGCATAACGCTGTCCTCGTATTAGGTATGACACAGTTGAAAACATTTATGCATGTGTCGTCTTTCATTTTTATTTTAAGGTTGATGCAGACAACAAAATGGAAAAAAACCCAACTATATTTGGAACAAAAAGATACGAAATTCTACCAGCATCTGAAGTAAATATTTACTTATAAATTAAGACACCTCCGATGTAAGACACATCCAACTCTTAACTGTGCATTGTATATTGTTCTCTGTAACCATAAATTGGACGCAGAACAATCATACAAGATTTTATGACGTCTGGAGTCTAATGGCAAATACTACGATAAGTTAGCTCAAAATATATACATTATCATATCGTGTCCCAGATAATCACTGTATGAACGATATCATATCGTGCAATCGAATAGTATCGACTAGGAAATACTTCAGTGTCAGTCCAGAATTGAAGTTTATAGTCCGAGATAAACGATAACATATTCTAAGTAATGGAATAAAAACACGCAAACACGCCAGTGTCTTCATCATCTTCTATGTTTCGGAATCAGGAATGTACGTGTGTTGAGGGTAGGCCATCTTCGCTAGCCAAGGCTCCAATAACTCTATAAACACCTTGGTATATCGAGTAGATATTTTTGTGCTTCGGGTCTGTGAATTTCATTTGATGCGCCAACGCATCCAATCAAGCTTCAGTTGTTCAAATCTGAACTGTTCTTACGTGGTCCAGACAAGGTGAACACACACCTAGAATGGACTGATAAATATGCACGTTTCCAGTGCCGGTCCGTGTTTGCACAAATACCTTTCACCCAAAGAGACCTGTAATGGTTTCCATCTGGTACGTAGTCATACGTTCGATGTTAAACTTACAAAGTATAATTTTTAGGTCAAATGCCACCAACATTTTTGGCCAATGTACAATGCAATATGCTATTGGTTAGTTGGAATTACATGCTAAGTGAGGCAACACATGAAATCAAATAGATGTTGCTAGGACAAACACAGGCACTTGATTCTGAGGTAAACTAATGTGTACACTCACCAAATAACACAAGGTAACTAACTCTCGTCGGTCACAATCTGACCCCTCAAAGACTCCGATCTAATTTTCCGATACTATCTCATATTCAGTCACTCATAACGTACACCACTGTAAAGAAGACACTCCACACCTTTCATTCATGAGGTGTAGAGAGGTGCATTTCTGACGTGAAATCATGGATGACATGTAACAAGCTGCAGATGAATCATGATACAACTGAGGCCATTCTGATCACAACACAAAGACTTTCTCATTCACATCCTTTCCTCAAAACAATAAATATCAGCAACACCAACATTAAATTCACACAATCAGTACGAAACCTAGGTGTTACTCTGGACAGTACTCTCACATTGCACCAACATGTCATGAACATATGCAAGGCTGCATATCTTGAGCTGAGACGCATCAGCTGAATTCGCAAATATCTTTCAGTTGATGCCACTAACACACTTGTGTATTCATTAGTACTGTCAAGACTGGACTATTGTAAGTCAATTCTGTCTGGGTCATCTCAATATCTGCTCCAGAAACTTCAAAAAGTTCAAAACACAGCTGCTCGGATCATACTTAGAGTACCACGATCAGAGCACACCTCCCCGCTGCTCTGTACCCTACACTGGATATCCATTCGATCCAGAATCAAACAGCAAATTTGTTCTCTGTGCTACGCTTCACTGTCGGACTCTAGTCCAACATACCTACCCGACCTCACCCATGTGTACACACCAGCAATATACGTACGCTCCTCTTTTGACAATCGTATACTCATTATTCCAAGTATGAAAACAAAGTCATATGGACAGCGTTATTTTGCATACCAGGGCCCAGCAACATGGAATAAATTGCCCACTGAACTTAGACGCAAAGACACAGTGATCACATTCAAGAGGGCTCTCAAAACTCACTTATTTCGACTGCAAGAACAAACTTAAAGACCTAATAATGTTTCCTACCTTAAATATTCTCAGCATGTTTTTCATATAAATGTTTTCTAATTTCATGGTGTTCGTTTTTGTAATCATATCATTATAAGTTTTTTTTATCTTACAGGTGTTGTCTAATGTTGTAAAGCGCTTAGAGCGTCTCAAGATTAAGCGCTATACAAAGTCCTCATTATTATTATTATTATTATTATTATTATTCATTACCATTTAAGCAACGTTACTGATTCCGAAGTGCCAATTGTGCGATAAGTTTGTCCATTGCTTCGTGTCTTCCACACACAGGCCACCATTCCAAAGATCCACTTTCGGTCTACTTCGGAATAAATGCGATTTGATCGTGACTGCTTCAGTGATTGGTTCCTTTATTGAACAAGTCTTTTCAAACATCGCTTTCAATCGCTACATCTCGGCTTAACCTGGCAAATATGCAATCGGAATATCCACGGTATTTTCTGTCAAGTCGTTTCGCTGTTCCGACCTTTACATGTGCTGAAGACTTTGGGACATTTGCCGGTAATATATTTAACAACACGTTAATTAACAAAAGGATTAACTTGGTTAATTGGTTAATTCTTGTGTAATTATATGTCACTAGTTCACATATCCATACACAAAATTTGATTCAAAATGTATACATGTTATGACCTGGAGAGCTAACGGCACTTAGCCATGTGGGGTAGGTGATTGGACGTGGTTATGTAACAATTTATTCTTTGTAAAGGAAAGCTATTTTATTTTGGTAAACTTCACTTGCTTAAGCACTGTATGTGTGTTTTGAATGTAAAATGAATAAAACAATTATTTGTTGTTGAAAACGCTGTAGACGGCCACAATATCGTTTTGTTAGGCCAAAGTGGGACAGGCATAAAGAGTTGTACTTAAGAAAATACAAAAGAAATTATCTGCAGCTGGTTACAATGTCAGTGTAAATGGCACAACAGGCATTGCAGCACTGAATGTGAAAGGATGCACAGTACATTCCAGGTCTGGGATTGGTGATAGTAGGTATGACAATGATGAACTATGAAAACTTCTCACTGATGAACAATTTGATTATTAAAAACAAATAATTTTGAGAGCAGACTGTTTGATAATTGATGAAATTTCTATGCCTTCACTAAAACGTTTTGAACAAACTGAACATGTATGTAGAATGATTAAACATTCAGATTTCTATTTTGGAGGTATACAAGTTATTGCAAGTAGGGACTTTTTCCAGCTTCCGACTGTACCTGACCCATTGACATGTGATTCGGATGAATGTTGTTTCAAATCCACCATTTTTTGCAATGGTAATTAGGCATGGAATTGTCCTTGATGAGGTCATAAGACAAGATGAATTAAATTTCATAAAGACTATCGATGATGTTTCAAAAGGAGAAATCACCAAAACTTGATATTGAGGCTGCAGAGACCTCCCCCCCCCACCAAGAAAACCCAATAAGACTTTGTGGATGGAACTTTGTGAAATATACAGTGCATGCAAACTTATGGAAATGGATGGTGCATCAACGTGTTATCAGTCAACAGACCAGGGTGACAATAATCGGTTCAATAAGATGCATGTTCCAAAAAGTGTTACACTTGAACGTTGGCTGTCCAGTTACGCTGGTCAAAAACTTAAACTCAACACCAGTAAATGGTTTATAGGGAAAGGTTGTGGCAATGAAGGGAGACTCTGTGGCAGCTGATTATAAAATAATTTATTTCAGTTGGGAAGAGTAGTTTACTGTTTACAGTACCACTGATAAATATTGTAGCCACAAGGCATAAAATTCCACTCATTCTGTCTTTCGGCATTAGCATTACAAGGCACACGGATTGACTTTACATAGAGTTGAAGTTCATGCATCAAATATTTTTGCACCAGGTCAGTTAGGTGTGGCAATGGGGAGGACCAGAAATAAAAACAGCCTAAGGGTTATCAGTTTCAATTCCAACGCTGCTTCCACGTAAATCTTGCATGTATCAATTCTACAATAAACGTTTTGTACAGTTTAAGACATGCCTGCTTCATGTAATGACCAAGAATGTACATTGGGAAGGACGTGCCTGCTTCATGTATTGACCAAGAATGTATGTTGGGGAATATATGCCTGCTTCATGTAATGACCAAGAATGTATGTTGGGAAGGACATGCCTGCTTCATGTAATGACCAAGAATGTACGTAGGGAACGACGTGCCGACTTCATGTATTGACCAAGAATGTACGTAGGGAACGACGTGCCGACTTCATGTATTGACCAAGAATGTATGTTGGGGAATACATGCCTGCTTCATGTAATGACCAAGAATGTACGTTGGGAAGGACATGCCTGCTTCATGTAATGACCAAGAATGTACGTTGGGAAGGACATGCCTGATTCATGTATTGACCAAGAATGTACGTTGGGGAATACATGCCTGCTTCATGTAATGACCAAGAATGTACGTTGGGAAGGACATGCCTTCTTCATGTAATGACCAAGAATGTACGTTGGGAAGGACATGCCTGATTCATGTATTGACCAAGAATGTACGTTGGGGAAGACATGCCTGCTTCATGTATTGACCAAGAATGTACGTTGGGAAGGACATGCCTGCTTCATGTATTGACCAAGAATGTACGTAGGTAAGGACGTGCCTACTTCATGTAATGACCAAGAATGTACGTAGGGAAAGACATGCCTGCTTCATGTAATGACCAAGAATGTATGTTGGGGAATACATGCCTGCTTCATGTATTGACCAAGAATGTATGTTGGGAAGGACATGCCTGCTTCATGTATTGACCAAGAATGTACGTTGGGAAGGACATGCCTGCTTCATGTAATGACCAAGAATGTACGTAGGGAAGGATGTGCCTACTTCATGTAATGACCAAGAATGTACGTAGGGAAAGACATGCCTGCTTCATGTAATGACCAAGAATGTACGTTGGGAAGGACATGCCTGATTCATGTATTGACCAAGAATGTACGTTGGGGAAGACATGCCTGCTTCATGTAATGACCAAGAATGTACGTTGGGAAGGACATGCTTGCTTCATGTATTGACCAAGAATGTACGTTGGGGAAGACATGCCTGCTTCATATATTGACCAAGAATGTACGTTGGGAAGGACATGCCTGCTTCATGTAATGACCAAGAATGTACGTAGGGAAGGACGTGCCTACTTCATGTAATGACCAAGAATGTACGTAGGGAAAGACATGCCTGCTTCATGTAATGACCAAGAATGTACGTTGGGAAGGACATGCCTGCTTCATGTAATGACCAAGAATGTACGTTGGGAAGGACATGCCTGATTCATGTATTGACCAATAATGTACGTTGGGGAAGACATGCCTGCTTCATGTAATGACCAAGAATGTACGTTGGGAAGGACATGCCTGCTTCATGCATTGACCAAGAATGTACGTTGGGGAATACATGCCTGCTTCATATATTGACCACGAATGGACGTTGGGAAGGACATGCCTGCTTCATGTAATGACCAAGAATGTACGTAGGGAAGGACGTGCCTACTTCATGTAATGACCAAGAATGTACGTAGGGAAAGACATGCCTGCTTCATGTAATGACCAAGAATGTACGTTGGGAAGGACATGCCTGCTTCATGTAATGACCAAGAATGTATGTTGGGGAATACATGCTTGCTTCATGTAATGACCAAGAATGTACGTTGGGAAGGACATGCCTGCTTCATGTATTGACCAAGAATGTACGTTGGGAAGGACATGCCTGCTTCATATATTGACCAAGAATGTACGTTGGGAAGGACATGCCTGCTTCATGTAATGACCAAGAATGTACGTAGGGAAGGACGTGCCTACTTCATGTAATGACCAAGAATGTACGTAGGGAAAGACATGCCTGCTTCATGTAATGACCAAGAATGTACGTTGGGAAGGACATGCCTGCTTCATGTAATGACCAAGAATGTACGTTGGGAAGGACATGCCTGATTCATGTATTGACCAATAATGTACGTTGGGGAAGACATGCCTGCTTCATGTAATGACCAAGAATGTACGTTGGGAAGGACATGCCTGCTTCATGTATTGACCAAGAATGTACGTTGGGGAATACATGCCTGCTTCATATATTGACCAAGAATGTACGTTGGGAAGGACATGCCTGCTTCATGTAATGACCAAGAATGTACGTAGGGAAGGACGTGCCTACTTCATGTAATGACCAAGAATGTACGTAGGGAAAGACATGCCTGCTTCATGTAATGACCAAGAATGTACGTTGGGAAGGACATGCCTGCTTCATGTAATGACCAAGAATGTATGTTGGGGAATACATGCTTGCTTCATGTAATGACCAAGAATGTACGTTGGGAAGGACATGCCTGCTTCATGTATTGACCAAGAATGTACGTTGGGAAGGACATGCCTGCTTCATATATTGACCAAGAATGTACGTTGGGGAATACATGCTTGCTTCATGTAATGACCAAGAATGTACGTAGGGAAGGACGTGCCTGCTTCATGTATTGACCAAGAATGTACCTTGGGGAAGACATGCCTGCTTCATGTAATGACCAAGAATGTACGTAGGGAAAGACATGCCTGCTTCATGTAATGACCAAGAATGTACGTTGGGAAGGACATGCCTGCTTCATATATTGACCAAGAATGTACGTTGGGGAATACATGCCTGCTTCATGTAATGACCAAGAATGTACGTAGGGAACGACGTGCCGACTTCATGTATTGACCAAGAATGTACGTTGGGGAATACATGTCTGATTCATGTATTGACCAAGAATGTACGTAGGGAAGGACATGCCGACTTCATGTAATGACCAAGAATGTACGTAGGGAACGACGTGCCGACTTCATGTATTGACCAAGAATGTACGTTGGGGAATACATGCCTGCTTCATGTAATGACCAAGAATGTACGTAGGGAACGACGTGCCGACTTCATGTATTGACCAAGAATGTACGTTGGGGAATACATGCCTGCTTCATGTAATGACGAAGAATGTACGTAGGGAAGGACGTGCCTACTTCATGTAATGACCAAGAATGTACGTAGGGAACGACGTGCCGACTTCATGTATTGACCAAGAATGTACGTTGGGGAATACATGCCTGCTTCATGTAATGACCAAGAATGTACGTAGGGAAGGACGTGCCTACTTCATGTAATGACCAAGAATGTATGTTGGGGAAGACATGCCTGATTCATGTATTGACCAAGAATGTACGTTGGGGAATACATGCTTGCTTCATGTAATGACCAAGAATGTACGTAGGGAAGGACGTGCCTACTTCATGTAATGACCAAGAATGTATGTTGGGGAATACATGCCTACTTCATGTATTGACCAAGAATGTATCTTGGGGAATACATGCCTGCTTCATGTAATGACCAAGAATGTACGTTGGGAAGGACATGCCTGCTTCATGTAATGACCAAGAATGTACGTTGGGAAGGACATGCCTGATTCATGTATTGACCAAGAATGTACGTTGGGGAAGACATGCCTGCTTCATGTAATGACCAAGAATGTACGTAGGGAAGGACATGCCGACTTCATGTATTGACCAAGAATGTACGTTGGGGAATACATGCCTGCTTCATGGAATGACCAAGAATGTACGTAGGGAAGGACGTGCCGACTTCATGTATTGACCAAGAATGTACGTTGGGGAATACATGCCTGCTTCATGTAATGACCAAGAATGTACGTAGGGAAGGACGTGCCTACTTCATGTAATGACCAAGAATGTACGTAGGGAACGACGTGCCGACTTCATGTATTGACCAAGAATGTACGTTGGGGAATACATGCCTGCTTCATGTAATGACCAAGAATGTACGTAGGGAAGGACCTGCCTACTTCATGTAATGACCAAGAATGTACGTAGGGAACGACGTGCCGACTTCATGTATTGACCAAGAATGTATGTTGGGGAAGACATGCCTGATTCATGTATTGACCAAGAATGTACGTTGGGGAATACATGCCTGCTTCATGTAATGACCAAGAATGTACGTAGGGAAGGACGTGCCTACTTCATGTAATGACCAAGAATGTATGTTGGGGAATACATGCCTGCTTCATGTATTGACCAAGAATGTATGTTGGGGAATACATGCCTGCTTCATGTAATGACCAAGAATGTACGTTGGGAAGGACATGCCTGCTTCATGTATTGACCAAGAATGTATGTTGGGGAATACATACCTGCTTCATGTAATGACCAAGAATGTACGTTGGGAAGGACATGCCTACTTCATGTAATGACCAAGAATGTATGTTGGGGAAGACATGCCTGATTCATGTATTGACCAAGACTGTACGTTGGGGAAGACATGCCTGCTTCATATATTGACCAAGAATGTACGTTGGGAAGGACATGCCTGCTTCATGTAATGACCAAGAATGTACGTAGGGAAGGACGTGCCTACTTCATGTATTGACCAAGAATGTACCTTGGGGAAGACATGCCTGCTTCATGTAATGACCAAGAATGTACGTAGGGAAAGACATGCCTGCTTCATGTAATGACCAAGAATGTACGTTGGGAAGGACATGCCTGCTTCATATATTGACCAAGAATGTACGTTGGGGAATACATGCCTGCT
This sequence comes from Sinohyriopsis cumingii, assembly GCA_028554795.2. Lineage (NCBI taxonomy): Eukaryota > Metazoa > Mollusca > Bivalvia > Unionida > Unionidae > Sinohyriopsis > Sinohyriopsis cumingii. The sequence goes on along the minus strand of CM068838.1, from coordinate 114,168,144 downwards.
TCATGTAATGGCCAAGAATGTACGTTGGGAAGGACATGCCTGCTTCATGTATTGACCAAGAATGTACGTTGGGGAATACATGCCTGCTTCATGTAATGACCAAGAATGTACGTTGGGGAAGACATGCCTGCTTCATGTAATGACCAAGAATGTACGTAGGGAAGGACGTGCCGACTTCATGTATTGACCAAGAATGTACCTTGGGGAAGACATGCCTGCTTCATGTAATGACCAAGAATGTACGTTAGGGAATACATGCCTGCTTCATGTAATGACCAAGAATGTACGTTAGGGAATACATGCCTGCTTCATGTAATGACCAAGAATGTAGGTTAGCCACAGTTGACTCTGACATTTTATAGCATCATGTTGACCATAAAAAAAGAAACAACTGATCCCAGATAATGCAATAACATCGGAGCAAATGAGATCAAAAGTAACACTAACATAAATCTTCAAACAGCCACTGCAAGAGTTGAATAAATGTTTTGAGAAAGCTAGAGTCAAAGACATGGTCTGAATATTATTCTGAAGTTTGCCAGTTTTCAGTGTATCATGCATGCATTCAAATTCTTGAAAACCGTTTGAATTTTGTGCCAAATGATGATACTTTTTTTTTCATTTGGAAAGATTTTCGACAGAATTTATGAAAAAAAATTTTGACGAAAATATTACTGACATTTTCAGTACCACACAAGTTGCACGTGCACCTTCCATACTTGTATCAGAGCCAGGACAAGGAAAATTAGGGTATATTGCAGGTATTGCAAAGAGTAGATACCACAATATGAAGAAAGGAAATTCAGCTTGTACAGAAAGGACAAAATTAACTTGGGCAGTCAATGTTTCATACAAGTAAAAATGTTAGACCACCTTACAACTTCATCTGTTGATTTGGAAAACAATAGCATGTATAAACGGACCTTGCACGAGACACAAAGACGATAGAATATCAACCATGGTCTAACTAACATCAAGGACTCTGTAGTTGAATTTTTCTTGCCAGATGACGGTAAAAGGAGGCAATATCAAGATGTAGATACATTACATTGGCATGATGCAGGGAGTTCACAGTATTGCAAGAATGTATTAGGTAAGGATGAGACACTGTTTGAATATTGGAAGTTGCTGTACATAAAGTTTGATCCCAGTATAAGTGTCGCACAAGTGGAATGCTTTGTGTATCAGAGATCTATATGAAGATTTGATACGTCGTCACAGTAGAATAGGTGACAGTCAATTCAGAAAAAGCACCATTTCCAATCTTGGAAAATTGAAATCAGACGGTTTGAGAAAGAGCGTGGTCATGAGATTAAAGCACAAACACAGTAGTCATGCATTAGCTTTGGACATGAAATATATATTGGAAGATCAGTCAGTTAAATGTGGATGATTTGGCTTGAAAATATATTAAAGTCATTTCCACATGCATAGAATTAGCCATACCAAATATGTGATTTTATCTCAATCATGATAATTATACTTTGTTAAAAGGCCCAGTCCAAAAGCAAGTAAATGAACAGAATGGTATTTGTTTTACAATTCCTGTAATAATTTGTAATCTAGTCATCTACGTTTTACCTGGATAAAGTGTAAAATGCACTGGCTGCAAATTTAATATGGGGGGTTGGTTGCACTAAACACATCTGGAATGTCCATGGGAGAATAATACAGATGCATGGAAGGTTTACTAATGATTTCACTCCAAATTTAAGGGGGTTTGTGTCTAGAAATCGTTCTTGAGCCAGAACATTTTTATAAATGTTTTGTCTGATTTTTTTATCCAAAGTAATAAAATATAGTTTATTATTTTAATTGTTTATATATCAGAGCAAGAAATACTTTATTACTCTGTTTGACATCTGTAAATTTCGATCCAAAAATTCGAGGACCTTATACCCACCACTGTTTTTAAACATAAAAATAACACCATTTGTGAATCTATATGAAAACTTGAAATTTGGTTCCAGTAACTTCCAGTACATTAACCCCACCCGTTTGTATAAATAAAAAGTTACAAAATTGATAAATTGGCAACACAGCATCGAGCACCTGTGATTGGCAATGACTGGGGGGGATTTTTAACTTCAGTCTACTAGCCAGCATATACCACGTTGAAATTGTAATTTCTGCCATTCCCCTGTATTAACCAGATTTTCGTAAGCTTTATGTCGTGCTAAACGTTTGGGTTTTAGTGCTTTCCGAATTAAGAAAAAATATTATGAATTTCCTTCATTTCGAGATATCACATTTGGGATGTCTCTCCTTTTATGAAAATGTTAAAGTGTCATGACGGTTATGATACACGTAAAATGCAGTAAATGAACAGATTAGTTTAAAACATTATAGGAAATAATATTGACTAAATGATCCTGAAAGAAATTGAACTTAATTTTAATTTTAATTTTATTCTTTCTTATTTATATGTATTCGTTGTTTATATACATCCTGCCCAATAAGCGCATTCACTCCGAAGTAGACCGGAAGTTGATCTTTGGAATGGTCGCCTGTGTGTGGAAGACACGAAACAACGGATACACTTTTTGAAAAATTGGCGATTCAGAATCTGTAAGGTTGCTTAAATGGCAATGGGTGAAAGGTGTGCAGTGTCTTCTTCACAGCTGTGTACGTTATGAGTGACTGAATGCGTAGATAGTATCGGAAAATTTAATCGGAGTCATCGAGGGGTCAGATTGTGACCGGCGAGAATTATTTACCTTGTGTTAATTGGTGAGTATACATATTAGTTTTCCCCAGAATCAAGTGCCTGTGAGGACAAAGCACCGATATAGCTGTTCGATCCGCCAAGGTGTAGAGAGGATTATCGAAAATTTGGCTAACGAAGATGAGGGTAGGCATTTGTCCTAAGAATTATGTCATTGAACGAGCGATTGTAACAGTATATATATATCAAGTCCATCTTCGAGTAACAGTTAAAAGAGTACAACTATTCGTAACGTAGATTTGTTAACGCATATTTTATTGCATTATGAAAAATATAGATACCATAACGTATTCCGAACTTGAACATGGTCTGGTTTCAATTTGCCATTGAATAGTGCATAGTATATCCCAACTAAGTAAGTATCGATTAGACAGCAAATAATTTCAGATTTGAAGTCATGGAAGATCTTACACGTATGTTGACATAAAATGCCTTACAAGTACATGTAATTTGCATGTCTATTATATTCAACTAAACATTATTACAGTAAGTGATTATTTTACAAGAACACATTTAAATGGAAAAAATGTACTATTTACTCCCTAATGACACTTAACATATATAGGTTAATTTAGTCGTCAGCAGTTATGAATAATTATTGTTAGTTTGCCTTCTTATTCTTTAAATAAAGCATTCATCTGAAACAGCATTTGCAGTCATAGGAACTCATTTTTGTTAGTAAAAACGAAAAAGACTACTGAGAATACTCACTCGCATTTTAAACGTGTTCCATGTGCATAATGAATATAATGTATTACTTTAACCATCATTTAATAACCAGTTTTACATTGAATTTAATCTGGTCTACTTAAGTCCATTTGAAGCTACCATTGTGACACACGGTGAAATACGTTACGTTCATATCTTATTGGTGGTTACTGCTTGTTCCGGTCGAGGTTAAATAATAACTACCATTCAGGAATCAGTGTAGCTTATTTCCTACGTGACAGACAAGAAGTACGTCCAAAGTAACATATACACTTCGCTCTAAAGTCATTGATATATAAACTATTTAAACAGAGATGCTGTCATGGTGTGCTATTGCGTGAATCGTGCAAAATATGTATGAATTCGCACACATGGAGAACAGTAATGGCTGAGATCTTCCGCAAACTAGTTGAAAGTCCGCATATGAAAATGTGCTCGGCGAAGTATACTAGTTTTATTTAACCGTTTTTGTTACAACATTTGTTTCTGGTAGGCACATCTGGGGTCTTCAAGCACGACACAAATGGTTGTTAAAATTAATTTGATTGGCACCTTGTGCCCTGAAATAAGCGTTACGGCGTAGAATGAACCATCCATGAAGGAAGTTTTACAAATGCGTATATAAAATTCGGGCCACCTAGAAAACCCAAAATATATGATTCTCGGCGTGGTTCATTACGCTTTCGTTCGCAAAATAACGGCTGTTGATAGTGATGACAACAATCGTTTTAAAAGTTACGAAGTATATTGGATTATTCGGGCTGGGAAATTGTTAATGGAGATACCAGTTAATAATTTTGAGCCCGAAAAGGGTGTAAAATACAAGTCAGATGTACATGTTGGACGTACAAAAATAGAGGGCGTCAGTATCCCTTTCAAAGTTCTTACGAAATTAGATGTAGAAAGCGCAGAATATTGAACCTAATTAAAATACAGACAATTTAAAAGTAGAATGCAATTTTCATTTTTTTATCAATGAATTTAGCCCTGGGAACCATATGCTACAAAACCATATATCCATATTAGGGTTAAGAGAAACTGAATAAGGATTTTAAAAAATGAAATTAAGAGGTAAAGATATTTATTTTAATACCCCTGTCTGCATAAGCAGACTATGACATTGATTGACTAAAGACCCTAATACGGGATCAGGGAACACAGAATAAATCTGGCATAATAGTCAGTAAATTACTGATTTTAGAAGTAAGTTTGTGTTAGTGAAAAATCTAATTTTCGAGCAGATGTATCCTGAAGATAATATCTGTCAGCTCTGGAAAATTGTACACAACAGCCACAGAGATCTGTTTTCCAACATCTTAAAGCTGACAAAGCTAGCTGTGCATATGCCCTTTCAGAAGGAAGCACATACAAAAATATTCATACACAGATAAGGAACAGTATGCTCAGAAATAATTAGATTAATACCTATACAACTACATATTACATCTTTTAGACATTTTGATTTCAGTATAGCTCTGAAAAAGTTGGGTATTGAAGTGTTCGGTAAATATTGAACCATGACTTCTTCCTCATCCACTCTCTTCGTTTTCTCGCCTTCTTTTGAGGACAAAGAGTGAAGTCCCCCTAAAGATAAAGTCCTGGCAGCATCTTTCCTTAAATTGTACATGGAGAAAAATTTGGAATTTCTCTTTCTATGCATAAATATTTAACCAATAAATAAAGGTGCTGATGAAATAAATAAAATTACAACAGAATCAGCAAGGAGGCGGACTTCAAACAGCTGAAGGTTATCACCTTGTGAATAATTTAAAAAAAAACAAAAAACTATAGAATAGGACTAAGTGTTGTCAATAGTTTTCCTTCTTCACTAACAGATACAAGTACCTGTCGCCACAGCAGTCTTTTGCACCTGCAGAAAGTACAATGTGATATATTTTGTTGCTATTCATCCTCATTCCCATTCTCAGATTTGTTGTAGATGAGATTTTCTTTGCATGAGGAAACGGTTTTATTTGTTTTTTCTTGAAGTTTGAACCAGACGTGAAATTGGTAACAAGATTTAATTCATGCATCAAAGCAGTCACGCAGTGAAAATACAAAAGGCCTGGTGGCTACAGTGAACTAAATAGAGCCACCATTAAATGGCCCAGAACGATGAATAAAACTCACTGACAACCAACAGGTAGTCTCTGTTTGCAAGTATCTTTGTATTCTTGTCATTGATGAGAGTCACATATAACTATATGATAATATATCTCTATCTGTAATCTGCATACTGGAAATACAACCATTATGTCAACATACATAAAGAGGCACCACCTACCTTTCAAAGATGTAACGCAAATAAAGTGTATCGATATGTATCGTATCGCAGGCTGTTGATCGTGAATCGTATCGATACGCGGCACTGGTGTATGGTTTCACCCCAACAAAGTATAGTCTAATTTAAAACGGATGCTGTTTGTGCGAAATTGAGAAGACAATATCTTATAACTGTAGTTCACTTTCCTAGGACAGCTAGAATTCGAGAAACAATGGAACATGCAAAAATGTCTGACCTGTTAGATCAGATTGTATGACAAACAATTTAAAGTTCATATGTCCCTTGAAGTGATATAGTCAGAAAAACATCAACTGGATATTATCGGATTCGTGCAATAGTTTTTGTTGGAATATCTGTGCCGATTTTAGAAATCTGCCTCGCAGTTTATAATGAAATTAAGTCAAAATGTTTAGGTCAAGAGAGGGTAATTTCTTTTATCGATTTAAACCATAAAATTATCAAAAGACATTTTGGTAGATAACATTTGTTTTATAAATAAATAACCATAATTTGCAACCAAATATAGTCTACTCCCCATTAGTATAATAAAATAGAAATAATAAGCTGGAGTGCGGCTGATTGCCGTGACAGTGCCCGAAATACGAATCGGCAGCAAATCTATCGAATTTTTACACATTAAAATAATGTCACTCCTTTACTATCTTTGCGATAACCTGCATCTTAATTTATTTCAGCTTGCCAAGAAAGGCTGCAATCTAAGACTCCATCAGTAACTGACTAAAGTCAAAGATTATCCATTTGTCAAATACGGTAGAGATCCGTTCGTGACTTGACGGCTTTAAAACGAGTTGGTAGGAAAGAATTTTTGTGCTGTTCTTTATGTCTTTAATATAATTCCTATCTAACAATTCCAGTCAACTATAAATCGCATTAGCATAAACTTTATTTCAATCTGAGGGACAATCCTGCACACTATTTCACAAAATAAATAATTCTTAGTCTTGTTGCTAAAACCAGTTCAGATCCGCAATCAAAGGACATGATCTGAGAGAAATAATATGGTAGCTTAATCCGGTCTTGGGCAAATGGAACTATTAATTTGTGTCTCTAATACATGTATCAAATGAAGCAGTGGTTTATATGAAAACTATGTCAGGCCAAATCGTTCAAAATGGATATAATCTGAAGAGACAGTCGATTGAGTTGGAGACATCATAATGTGAGCTGGAAAAAAAGTATGGCGCGCTGAAGAACTGAAAGGGCGAGCTGGATAGATCGTAGAGCGATCTGTAGAGATCGTAATGCGATCTAGACTTATGGTAAGGAACGCTGGGGGAACGTAGGGTGAATGGATGAGTATCTGGAGCGATCGTAGAGCGAGATTGAGAGGTTGTAGGCTGAGCTGGATAGATCTGATTACCTCGTAAGAAGCTTGGATGATAGTGAGTTGGTAGAGGAGTTAGAAAATTGTGTTAAGGATTAAGACACAAACCTGACAGAAAACGAATTGATGATAGAAAATAAATTGATGAGCCGTGAAAAAGCTTTATAAAGAAAACAGAAGATTTAAAACAGTAGTTTCCAAACTCTTTGGGCCGCGACTCTATCAAATATTTTTTCTGAGCCTCATGACCCCGTTTCCACATTTTGGCAAGTTTTGCCAACCCCGCAACCCTCCCTCAAAATCCTGTCGACCCTTCAGAATGTCCTTGCTATCCGTGGGTTTGGGAACAATTTTAAAACGATGTCATGATCAGTATAGATCAACTTAAATTAAAAGCTCTTCCTCTTCACTACGGGTGTTGAGTCAAATCCTACATCAGTTACTTTAATAACCACACCCGAGATGTTGTGAAATCTTAACAATTTAATATATAAGTGAGTTACATGAAGGCCACCCTTAACGACTTGTATCACGCAGCAATTGGTACATATTTGATGACATAATACGGTATGCTGATACACACACTTTTGCATTTAAAGATTAGACCACTCTACAAACTATATTTTAAAGATTTCATGAAGAGTATTGTACTTCTGTGTTTTGCTGATTTAATCAATGACTACGAAATTAGTTCATATTTCTTGCCAAAAAGATTATACTATATTCTCGTTGTACCTTCGATACAAGGGTTGCTGCGAAGCAGCATACTCGTTGTGGAGATGATAAGCAGTTTTGCAATGTAGACAACTTGTATATTAAATACTTGAACATCACTAGATCATGGTTTGTATTTAGAATGATAACAACAAGAATTTTTGTACATGAGAACCATTACGCCACTCCTTGTGTTGGGAATTGTAACCATTTACGTAGGTGAATAAAACCTTTACTACGTCACACATAATATTTGGAATGAAAATGTTTAAACTATAGAGATGTCAAGTGTTAGGTTACTCCTTTTATGTTCATTACTACTGCGTTTTCAATCTGGAGCAATGGGAATTTTGATTGTTTAATTAATGCTTTCGTAGCAGATAAGTTGCTCCAACATCTTTCAAAGTTTTGAACTCGCAATGTTTTCATTAGGCCACATGTGAAACTTTAGTGACATCCATAACGACCAATTTCTATATGGCCAATAGTACTTTGCCCCACCCCAAAAAAGAAATGTAGCAGCAGAGAGGGTGAACAGACCATAGAATTCCGACAAAATAAATAAAACAAACAAATAAATCATCTCGTAGAAAGGTCCAGATTTTACAAATGAACTTTCCTTGAGATGTTTATTTTTGCAATAACCGATTGTGCTAATAAAACCTCAGTTCGAAATAGTATCTGAAAAAATAAAGTACTCTACGTGTTTATTTATTTCTTGTTTATTTTTTTGACGACCAACGTTGGTAGGTACCCTCTCTGCTGCTCCTCTTCTGCTGATATTAATTAAATTATTATGTTATAATAAAATGGTACATCCAGAATCTCATACTGCAAGAACAGCACGAGAACGATTAGAAACAATTAAAAAATTTCTTCCTGTCAGAGACTCATTTAGAAAAAACTTGCAAGCGCAGCAAGAAGCACAAGTTGAGTATGAAGAGGACACTAAAAAACTGTTTAAACCCGTCACTACAGCTACTGAGAAAGCTGCGGCGGCTGCTGAAAAAACTATATGGGGAGATATTGCGGAGGAAGATGAGGAGGAAAAAGGGTATTTTTCCGGTATTAGAAAAAACAGCAAGAAGAACCAAACAGACAAAGAAGATTTTACGAGACCTTCCAACTGACATAGCTGCAGCTCAACCTCCACCTATTGATGAGGAAATACTTGAAGGTATTGGAGAACTTCGTACTGAAGTCGCCGATGTGAGAAAAAAACTTGCATCTAAATCCAAACCAGCAGGAGAAAACGTAGAATTAATTGCAAAATTTAACGAAGGAGTTGTTGAGGAAATTAGAAAAACTGAAAGAGAGAGATTACCTGAAGCAATATTAAATAGTATATCTAATAAATCTAGTATTTTAAAACCCCGTTTTGAAAAAACAAATGATGATAATTTCATTAAATGGATATATCGCGTATATTACGACAAAAAACAAGCTAGAGGTTCAGAATTTGAAAGACTTAAAGAAGAAGTAAAAAGACTTTATAGAGAGAGATGGGAACAACCAAAACAAGGAGAGTCCTTCCAGTATCAGCTTCCTCCACCTCTGCAACAAATAGAACAACAACAACAATCTTCTTCGCCACAGCAAAGGTTGAAGTCGGAAATTAAAAAGGCTAAAGAGTCACTTAAATCACCCTCCTCGAAGAAAATTCCTTCACCTTTACATAAAATTTCTGCACCGAAAATGACATTTACACCGACAGGTTCACCACATGGATTTCGAGAAGGTTCACCCCCGGCCACCACTGAAGTACTTACTCCGGTAATGCAACCACCAATATTTAAACCACCTCAAGATGAACCTAAAACAGGATCTGGTTTATGTCCTGATAATATCATCAATGACGTATCACGGTTAGAGGTTCTCATAGGAGGAAAACGTGCCGGAAATAATTCACCAGAAATAATTAATGAAGCAGCTGATATTTGTCGGCGACTATTTCAAGGTGGTATCATGGATATTGGCGCTTACCGAGAACTTATTGATGAGCTCGTTGATGACTAGTTGTTAGATAAATGGTAAATAAAATAAGATGATTGTGCATGATAATCATCGTAAACCCACACAGGTTAGAGCGGTAAACTCACGATTACCAATCTATGAAGCAATTTACGGAAATGGACTTGGTGATGTCATTCGGGGATTATTCACGAGGATAGCTCCAAAAGTAGCACCTGTTGCAAAACAATTATCGATGAAGGCTATTGATATTGTTCGTGATAAAGCTCCTGGAGCAATTGTCAATGTTGCTGGTAAGGCGTTCTCGGCGATCAAAGAAAGATTATCACGATTATTGCGACGAAAACAACAACCACCGGTGAAACTGGCAAGTACTGAGGTGATGCCCTCAGACGTAAGTAAAATAATAAATCAGGCTGCAAATCAAAAACTAGCGGCGATATCTGAAGAAGCGGAAAAAAATATAACGGCAAATTTAATAGCAGGAAGCGGTTTTCGTCAACGATGATCATCATTTGAAAAAATAATAATTATAATAAAAATGTTCAGGCGCGAATCAGACCCAGCATTTGATATGGAGGCACCTGTCCTTAAGTACGAGTCAGTACGTGATTATCAATTTTATTCTTATGACGCAAGACTACCAAATCAGCGGGGGAGAATCGAATTACAGGTTCATGATACAAGTAGATATTTCTTGCCCGCTGAGGCGTTTATTGAAGTAGAAGGTACACTTGTAACGAATGTTGATGCTAATACGGCATATGCTGCTAATTTGCGTGTTGGTTTTGTCAACAACGGGATCATGGCATTATTTAGTGGCGCCACATACATGATTGATGGAAAAAATATTGAATCAATTCAGAATGATGTCGACGTTGCTACAACAATAATTGGTCTGGCGAGATATTCTGACGACTTTACAAGATCAGCTGGTCCAACAATGATGTTTGCTAAGGATATCACCGATAACGCTAATCATATCAGGTATACTAAAATACTGACACCGCAAGTTACTGCAGTTAATCCACAACCAGTTGACTTTGAACACGAAACCAGACCAGCTGCTGATTTTGATATTGTAAAAGGTGATAGCATGACTTTCAACTTAGGATTTGCAACACGCCAAGCATCGCTGTCGGGAGATAGTAGAAATTTTTCGTGTGCAATTCCATTATCTCACATCTTTGGATTTTGCAGAAATGTTAGAAAAGTCATCTTTGGAGCTAAACACACAATTGTGCTCGTAAGAAAAGGTGATGATAATGATGCAATCTGGCGAGGTGGTGGTATTGCCGATGGTAAAGTAAATATATCAAAACTTTCATTGTGGATACCAGTAATGACTCCATCTATTACTGAGGAACAAAAATTACTATCTTTTATGGATCAAGGCGGTAAATCATTGCTATCATGGTTAACAGTAACCACAGATGCTACTCAAAGCAATATTAATGGTTTATTTACATGGCATATAGCATCACAACAGGGTGTTTCTGCACCACGACATATTTTTATTGCACTACAAAATATTAACCGGATAAATAATCAACAACAATCACATATGGTATTTGATAACTTTGGAGTTAGTGAAGTATCTTTACGGATAAATGGACATCAAGAACCATCCGAGGATATACAACTAAATTATGCACAAAATCATGTAGCGCGCGCATATCATCGTTTAATGTCATTCATGGGACGTGATCAAAATATAGATACCGGGTTGCAAATATCACAACTAGATTTTACAGGTCTATATCCGATTTATTATTTTTCATTAGAACATCTTGATTTATCCAAACAATCTGTTGTTGATGTACACTTTCGAGCTCGTGTTACTGCCCCTCCTCCTGATATACCCGGTCCACCAATTGTTCGCGGCGCCTACAAGGCTATCGCGGTCATACTTAGCGACAAGGCCATGTTACTTGAAGGTGGCAGTGGTCGAATGAGGGTCGTTGATGCACCGGTGGAAAATCTTTAATCGTGTTATTTAGAAAAATATATTTTATATAAAAATGTCGTATAGTCATGTTAATGTTACTCTGACCCCCGGTCAGGTAAAAAAGCTTCAATCAAAAACCGCCAACAAATGCGGAACTAAAATATCACTAAAACGAGATCATATTAGTGGTGGTCCAAACAAATTATCGTTGACAAATAATCAGATTAAACATTTCAATAAAGCCCTAGAATCAAAAACTGGAGTTCAATTCCATCTCTCCCCGAGCGCCATCAAAGACATGGTTAAAACGGGTGGTATATTCCCACTATTTGCGGCCATTCCGGCATTACTAGCTGCGGCTGCTCCAGCCATAGCAAAAGCGGCCGCGTTAGGTGCTGTTGGAACAGCAGCTGGAATGGCACTAAAGAAAGCAACAGGGCAGGGGTACAAAAAAAAGGGACGCGGTCTAAGATTACCGGGATCTCGTTGGGGGAGAGGCCTAAGGCTTCCAGGGTCATTTCGTTAAACGTTCCAGCATCAAATTTTGATTTACTTGATGCTGCTAAAAAATTAAAAATATCCGCCTTTAGAGGTGTTTTTATGCGAGATCAATTACCGAAACAACCAAACAAACTAGAAACAGGTATTATTAATCTTGACAAACGTTCCGGACCCGGTACTCATTGGGTATCATACGCGGTTGATCCGCGTGGAATTGTTTATTTTGATTCGTACGGGTTAGCTCCACCTGTTGAATTTATCAAGTATGTCGCACCACTCCATGCAACTAGAGGTTATAAAGTTTGGTATTCAACGCTACCCACACAAACAATGACAGATCCGCCAATATGCGGCCGTGAAGTAATTAATGTACTCGACGCAATATCAAAATCATCCAGGCCGCCACATAAAGTCGTGCACGATTATACAAGCAACCGATATGTTGCGCGTAAAGCATTTTAAACAACGGATTTTATTATAATGGTTGATATTTACGGAAGATCTTCTACTAGTAAGAAAATAAAATCCGACGTTGATCTGTCAAAGTATGCGACTAAAGATGACCTCGCTGATATTATGAACCTTGCTGGAGTTGATCCAGATGAGGTTGTTATTTTTCAAGATCGATATGGTAAACTAAAAACCAGCAATATCAAATGGAATGATATAGTCCGGCGAGTACTTGGTGCAGTTACAGATAATATTCCCCTGTTTACTGATAGCGGTAAAATCAGAGATTCAAGTATGTCACTTAAAACCATCAGAGATGAAATTGCAAAAAGTGTTGCTAATCGCGTGAGAAACACCGGTGACACAATGATGGGTGAACTTAGCATGAACGGGAACAAAATAGTAGTTTTAGCGGATCCAACATCTGACGAAGACGCAGCAACAAAAAAATACGTCGACACCGTAGACGGTAAATTATCCACGTTACGGGCCGAATATGATGTTCACGTAACCGGTTTTTTAAGGCATCGAAGAAATTTTCAAAGGACCGATGATTCCATAAGTAAGTTCTTTGGAACTCCTTCCGTCATCAACATGAAACTTTCTGATATCAAAACTGACCTAGACACGATCAAACAAACACAGCAAGACGTCGTAGCGGGAATTCCTGAGATTGTCAGTAAAACCAATTTGATTAAAATTCCAGCTGCAATAACTCCCGGGCATATTACAAACATCGTATGCACGGTATCATCGGGATTTGCAACATGGTCAAAACAGAATAATACTATCAAATATACCGCAACAGTCACTGGCGTGTACAGGCTATCTGTGTTTTCCGCCGCTAAGTTTGAAATATTTACAACGTTTCCATGGCGTCATTCCACCGACAGGTTTTCCGGGGTTGTATCTGTTGTATTAAATATCGGAACCGAAGAAATATTTATTCTGGAAGCAGCTGATAAGAAATTAACCGCAACATCCTTCTGGTGGTGTTTGGAATTTGTAGCTGAAACACCTCAATTGGTTACGGCATAAAAATATATATGGACGGTGCGCAATACAGATACAATCAAGCGCGTGAATGGCAGGCTGCGCTAAAAGATCAAGTTGATCAATATACAGTAAAAGTAAAAAAATATCGACGACGATTGGTTATCTTTGATGTGATTGTTTATTCAGTATCCGCTGTTGTTGCTGGAACCGGTGTAATATTATCAGCGTTGACAACGATGGCACCAGTAGCTGTAACTGTTTGCATTTCAGCAGCAACAACTATTGCAGGTGTGCTTGGCATCATCACAAAAAAAATATGTACTTGTACGAACGAAAAGTTATCCGATTACAAAATAAAATTACATACAGCGACGGTAGCATACTCGAAATTATCCTCGTTGTTATCAGCGAGTCTCAGTGATGGAATTATATCTGATTTCGAATTTTCAATGATGACCAAAATATACGATGAAGGTATTAAAGATACAAGTATCAATAATGACAGAATTACTCCAGCAGATCGTGACCAACACAACTCCGCCAAAGATAACGATGATCTCGGTAAGTTCAACCAATCCTGAATTTAGTGTTAATTTTCCTACTGCAATTCCAGTAAAAGAAATAGCACTTGCACAATTACGAGTATATTACAGCTGGCCAAATATCAGATCAAAATCATTTAATGGTACACCAGCAAATAATTCGCTTGTATTTACTAACAACAACAAACCCGATGGAACACCTGACTGGGTTGTTGTTGGAATACCAACCGGCAGTTACCAGATTGAAGAGATCGGTGAGGAATTTGCGCGTAGAATAAAATCAATAACGGGAAAGGAATCAAAAATATCAATAAACGTTCATGAGCCGACGTTGTCCTCGACGGTTGAAATAAACTCGCCTGATTATGCCGTTGATATTTATCAATCTTCAATCAGATCCGTGCTAGGATGGCCTGAAATATCACCACCGATAACACCGATACCACCAGAACCGAAAAAGTCTGATTATGTCACGGATAGACAATCATATCATGAAATTAATCCATCATACGGGGAACACCTACGTGTTATAAAAAACTCATCATTGCTTCACAATTTTGTTTTCTTCGGTAGTGTTGAGGCATGGTTTTTTTATAATCCGGGAGAAACAGGACCTCATTGGGGTTTTCATCGAGAAACGATTATTAGATATTTTCAGGAAATCAATCAAGAGTGTAAAAAACAACTAGATCAACTGAATCAATATTTTAACGAACATATTTTTGACATATCAGCGTCATCACATGAAAAAATCATCACGCGTGTGGAAATATTAAATCAGCTTATATCAGATATGGAATATATTAATAACCGAATAGTTCAGGAGATGCTTATTCTTTTAGAATCACCTGAAAATTCTGATGCAAAAGCATGGTTAGAAAAATATAAATTAACAGAAGCCGATGTACCAAATTATAAATTTCCCGGGTATAGTGTAACCGAGTTAAGAAAATCTATCAATGATGTCATCGACGAGTTTTTTCCTAAAATACTCGATGCATGGAGAAAATTAATTCCACCTCCAACTGTTCTTAGACATGATAATGATCCACATGGCGGAGGAAGACACGTATCCCCGCGAATCGTTAATATAACACCGACGGTCGCGGTCAATCTGGTTTGTGACGTAATCGATGGCAGCTATCAAATAGATCTCGGAAGATCAAATCAGGCTCAACAAGGATACATCCTGTACACGTTCACACCACAAGTTCCCCCTGGAAATTTAATCGTGCAAGAACCAACTAATCCCGTGTATTTGCGGTGTCACAATAATATGTTAACACGAATCAATTTTAAACTCACAGACCACCTTAATCGCTTGATTGACATACGTGAAGAAGAGCTTATAATAAATCTGTATGTAAAGTCGTAAAGACTTTTGTCGTAGATCTTTATGTGGAGGGTTTTTACACGCGAGAATTTCTTAACAGTTAGAAGAACATTTGTAACGGAGATCAGAATCAAATTCGATCAACTTAAAAAAATATTTTATTATTACTGGCACAAATTTGTGTTTGGTACAAATTAATCGGCCTAGGCAACTAAGGCCTAGGCAACTAAAAAAGCTAGTCGATGAAAGTAAAATTAAAATTTCTATCACAAAAAAAAATAATATTTATTAAATTTCCTGATTTTACAAATTACTTGATTTTGACTACCAACTACCCCGTCAGAAACATAAAAATGCATGAACTACTTGATTTTGACTACCAACTACCCCGTCAGAAACATAAAAATGCACGAACTACTTGATTTTGACTACCAACTACCCCGTCAAAATCAAGAAAGTTCTAACCTTGTCAAATTGTTCCTAACAAATTTTATTTATTATAAATTAATTTTATTTATTAATAATATTATTTTTACTGAGATTTTTATTTTTTTTTTTACTAAAATACAACGAAATTGCTCAATTTTCCTGATTTTGACTACCAACTACCCCGTCAGAAATCAAGTAATTTGTGCATTTTTCTTTGATTTTGACTACCAACTACCCCGTCAGAATCAAGTAATTTGTGCATTTTTCTTGATTTTAGTAAAAAAAAATAAATCCTCAGTAAAAATAAAATTTATAATAAATAAAATTTATAATAAATAAAATTTATAATAAATAAAATTTATTAGGAACAATTTGACAAGGTTAGAACTTTCTTGATTTTGACTACCAATACATGTGGTCAGCGTTGACTTGGACCCCAGTTACCAAAACTTTCATTTTCATTATCATCAGTAACGAAGTTACCTTGGATCGTTTCACCAGTAACGAGGTTACCTTGGATCGTTTCATCAGTAACGAAGTTACCTTGGATCGTTTCACGATCTGACATTATTTTTCTTAATTGTCTTATGCGAGTACTAATCGTTTTCTTTGCCTCATACTCGTGGGATAATAACGACTTAATTTTTTCTACGGCGGTAGAAAGAGGAACGAACTCCTTCACATGATCATCTTCTACGGTAGCTAGCGACTGAAACATTGCCGATTGAATCCGTTTCATGAGCCTGTATTCAGATGATAGTGTGTGTGTCCCCATGGTTTTACGTTCTTGTAAAATCTCAAAGTCAGAAACTATTTTTTCAGGATTAAGTTCATCAGATATATTAATTCCATCTTTTTTTAATTTTTTAATAGCGACAATTACATCATTGATATTTTCATGGTTCATTATATAATATATATAAATCTTTAAAATAAAAAAAAATATCCCAGAATCCCTTCGAGTTCGTCGGGATGTTTCTGGGACAGCACAAACATATAACTTAATTAAGGTACGCTCAGCAAAATCACACCCATAATAATTAATCCAGTGGGTGATACGAAAAATAGGTATCAACAACCAGTCAATATTGTGGTTGTGAATTTGCTGAGCGGAGGGGTTCTTGCGGTTCCCCCCACTATTATAAAAATCGCAATTATGCGCACCACCGACAAATTGTCAGCCATGGGGATTCGATCCTGGACCGCGAGCGCCACAGTCCAATACCATACTGATCGAGCTATCAAACCTTGTTACGAACATATGTTTCGGAAGTTAATATATAGCTAAGGAACCAATATTTACACTAAACAGCGGTTTCTGAATCATAACAGTTTCTGCATTTATAACAGTTTCTGCATTTATAACAGTTTCTGAATAATAGTTTCTGAATAATAGTTTCTGTATTTAACAGTTTCTGTATTTGTAGCGGTTTCTGGATAATAACAGTTTCTGCATTTATAACGGTTTCTGTATTTAACAGTTTCTGTATTTGTAGCGGTTTCTGGATAATAACAGTTTCTGTATTTGTAGCAGACCGAAAATCAATAATATAGTGGCATTAATGCACCAGTCAAGGAACTTTCCAGAATTGTAAGTTCAGTGAACACACAACTGCAGGTCAATTACAATGAGTAACGATTTCTGTTTCACACACAGCTTCCTACGGATCAATAATATTATCATGTGTTGTATGATGGGAAAATATTTAAAAACCATAAATCATACTTATGAGTCTGTTCGTTCGGCACTATACGATGTAATTAGTTAAACTGACTAATTACAATCATAAAAAACCAACCATCTACGAAGAAAACTATATATTACAAAGTAATCTCCCCTGAAATCAAAAATTCAGTAGTGTATGGAGGACCTCTGTGACATAAATTAAAAAAAATTAATTCAATGTGGTGATGATAGTTAATAATGTGGTGATGATAGTTAATAATGTGGTGATGATAGTTAATAATGTGGTGATGATAGTTATTGATACTGAAATGTGATTTTCTGTTTATATTTTTTCGAGAGAGCTGTTTTATATATATTTTCTGCCACTCTTTGTACTGATTGCGGGTGAATATCAAAATATGTCGCAGCCGCGTTCATAGACTGAAACATAATTACTTTACCGGTTTCTATGTTTGTAGAAATTACCACCCTCTTTCCGATTGTCTTACATCTTCCTGTATTTCCACGTGTATTATTCTCGCTGTAAGAGATAGCTTGTAAATTGGATAAATTATTGTTTTGAGTGTCCCCGTCAATATGATCAATAACAAGACCATCATTGATCAACCCCCTGTGACACTCGTAGACGAAACGATGACAATGATATCTTTTCTTTCCAACTGTGAACCTTAGATAGCCAGTATTAGAAACAACGCCAACTGGTCTCTTCAACCTGCAATTTCTGATGATACCATTAATATTTGATTCATAGTTTGTTATGACAGGATGTGGGACAAATATATTTTGCTCCATTATAATAATATTATATGTTTAAATCATTGTTTGTCTGAAATCTTGATATATAATCCTCCACGGATTTTATAGCGTTTTCACCGCTATTATTTTTTTTGTCATAATATCTTTTAAGTTCTCTGAACCGTTTCCCGCCACATTTTCCACATAATTTTGTCTTTCCTCGCACTCCAATACCACACCGTAGACATGGTATTGGTCCTAGACTTCCTCGTCGTATGTTTTGTGAGTGCATCCAACAATATTCCTTTCTACAGGATTTGTTGCATCGATTTACTGAGCCGATCATCAACCATCTACATTGGGACATTGTATATATATAGAATTTTCTTTATTTAAATATTTGTTTTAGTTATATGAACGAGTTTGAAAGATTATCCCAAACTAGGCCTGTTAAGTATAAATTCAACCTTGACAGATTATCTCAATTGCCAGTACGAGATCTGGTTGATCCGAAAAATAAAAGTTTGATCTCGAAAATTCATGACGCTAAGAAAGAATTTTACACGGATGGTGCATCTCATACATGGTCAACGTTCAAGATTATACGCGCTGACTCCGTCAAGGACGCTGTCACGGACGCTACAATGAACGACAAGCGAGCGGCAACTATCATTAACTACATCGCTGAATACGAGGGCAATCAAAAATATTTATTCAGAGTAAAATTTATTGTATTAACAGAAACAGATAGTTGGATTATCCGTGACAAATATGATCCTGTCCTTGGCAATAATAAAACTATCATATTAAGTAAAAATTCCAGACCGGGTCTATTGACTGGTATTGATAAACCGTATTATGAACGAGCATATCCTGTAACAGCGGTTATTTATGGAATTTATGAGATAAATAAAAAACCTAACGTTGATAAACTAGCGCCGATGAAATTATCATCCTTGACCTTGTCAAGGTTAAATTGTGTGGCTGAACGAGTAATAGAACACTTTACAAACGCGATGCGTGGAAATGGATTAACTGATTTAAGGCGTGAAAAAATAAACTCGTGGGCTGATTCAGTTAGGGATACCGGTGCTACAATAAAAGATGTTGCTGAGTTAGGAAAAATATTAAAATTTCCAATAACCGTAGCAACAATAACGGGAGAAGTACTGTACCAGTCGAAATATAAATCGAAAGGAGCTCCAATAAATATTATCGATCATAACGCACACGCATGGACTAACGCAGTAACAATATTTCCACGTGATCGAACTGTTAGATTTTATCCCACAGATAATTCTGTGGCAGATAATTCTGTGGCAGATAATTCTGTGGCAGATATGAGTATGTTTGATTTTATTAACGAAATAAGTAAAACCGATCCTGTATCGGTATGGTTATTCAAAAGTAATGAGGAGGGTGAATTTGATCAGTTTGTCAAACCGAGTGGTGAAATATATCGCACAGAATCCCTCCATGACGAGATGAAAAATCTTGCGACGTTTTTACAGTGCAAGCACGCGGAAAATACTGACAAATTACTAACTAATTGTTTTACCGTTCCATCTGTTGCGGCTCATTTCGCCAGGGAACGAAATTCATGGAAACCAACACGATTTGATTTACTCGAGGACGTACGTGCAAGTTGCGTCGAATATGGACATGGCGGATTATGGAATACCAAATACAATTACAATGATGTTATTTCGGTTGATATGGTTGCATGTTATCCAGGAAGTTTTCTGGGATACGGAGATTGTTCTACGTACTTTGAAAGATTTGGTCACCCTACAAACGAGATGACGCGAGTGGCAATTAATGGACCATTACCTGATTTTGATCTGACTGGATTCGCCTGTATTGAGTCGTTCGAGTTTAACGAAAATCTTCACAAGATTTGTTATGTTTGGTTTGGCAGACATTTTTGTGAAAAACGTTGGGCACCTATAGTTTTGTTGCGATATATGCTAGATTGTATGATACTGACATCGTTGGTGGTCAGTGAGGCAATTATATCATATCATGCACAGACCAAAGTTTGGTTGCCCATGTCAGATTCTGAAGTTATCAGCGAGTTTAAGGATGATATTCCTAATAAACTCAAAACCGCAAAAGATCTCGGTAGAAAAATTATAGGTAAATTTACTCAAGGTGGTGCATATGATTATAAAAGACATCACGCACGATTAATTTTAGATGATGCCGAGTACGATTTTATAATCGCTGATACAACGGCGAAAAATACATTTGTAAATCGAGAGAGTGTTTATTTATCCGACGGAACAAAATTAGGTACGATCGTTAGTTACATAAATGACGTATCCCCGCAATATACTCATCTAAGATCTTCCATGTTGGCTTATGTTTCTATAAATTTATTATCGATGATTAATAGATTTCCTGAGGCCGCAGTCAGAGTCGCAACGGACTCGTTTTATATTTCAAGTAAATATTTAGAACCTGTTATGAAATTTACAAGTAGTGATGAACGATGGGGTTCGTGGAGAATAAAAAAGGAACTATTACACAATTATGTAGAATCAGCAGATGTTCCAGTGAGAGATGTTTATCGTGAGGGTAATAAAATATCAGAAATGTCGAAGGCACCATCGTTGAGTGATCCAATAACCAGATATAAGACAGTATATCTCAATGGACCTGGTGGATGCGGCAAAACAACTCGAACAATTAATGTTTTTAGAAATTCAGATATAATCGTGCTGACACCCACACATAGACTTGCACGTGAGATGAAACAGCGGCAAGTACAATCGTGTACGTATCATAGTTTCTTCCGATGGCGCGGAGATACATGGACTCCTGAACGGATGGGAGAAAAATATATACCTAAAATAATTATTTGGGACGAGATATGCACGGTGTCATTAGATACATTAAAAATGTTTCTTGATTGGTTGTTGACGAAAAATACCGCCATAATAATGTGTGGCGATCATGGTCAACCTCCGCCCTTTGTTGGACCATCTCCACATGACTGGTTAAAAAATTTCGTTGATTATTACGAGGAAATAGATGATGATCATAGAGCTCTTGATGCAAATTTGAAGGAGTTTAAAAAATTAATCAGATTACAATCAAACAAAATTCAGTGTGAAATATTACGTGGAGTGATCTCAGAGACATCAATGAGTGATTTTTTGAACTCATGGAGACCCAACGATTTAATCGTAGCAAGTAGAAAAATAATCAGAGACGCTTTACAACAACAGTTATTTCAGCTGCATAAAGAACAATATTCAGAACTACCCGTTCCGTTATGTTATAGACCATCAGATACACGAAAACAGAATATTAATGTTGATATTCCAGGACAGACAGAGTCAAGGAAACAGATTCTCGTATTAAATGATATTGTCGCCGTTGATATCAGTGTGGTCGAAGATGCACTACGCGCTGACAAATCTCCATGGGTGTTGGGATACGCTATGACGATCCACTCGTCACAGGGATTAACTATTTCTGATACACGAGTCTGGATTGTAGACGATCGCATCGAGTGGTCAAATTTAGTTTATTTAGCGGTATCGAGGGTCAGAAATATATCTCAATTACGTAGAATTATAATTCCTGAAATCGTTGATAAATTTAACATCATCGATGATGATATAATAAGAAAAAAATTAATCGGATACAAACAATCTGACAAAAAAAATAAACGCGACTTTGATCTTGATGTTGAATTTATTATTGAGTTAAAACAGCAGCAGAACAATCATTGCACCAGTTGTAATTGTATAATGTTATGGCGATATTCGAGTAATGATTCAAGACAATTTACCGTAGATAGAAAAGATAATAGTCGCGGTCATACACGAGAAAATACCATGTTAACCTGTCTTGAGTGTAATCGACGTAGAGGCGCTAGCGCCTTGGGTGCAGGCACCCTTGGCGCTAGTGCTAGTTAAGTGATCGAAATCACCGGAGTGATCGCGGCGGTAGTTGTGTATCCACGGGAATTATTTGTAGTTGTTCACGTGTAAATCCACGTTGAGGAGCAGCAGAATCTAATCTGTAGATTGCAGGTCTGGAAACGCCTACATTTCTTCCAGTGGATCTTGTCACGGTAGATATTTTGTGTGTGGTAACACTCCAAATAGGATCAGTTGCTCTCGCGCTACCACCTTCAAGTTCACCAGGCTCATATAAATATCTGACTGTGACATCACCTAATATTTTTTGTTTTCCAGCATCTTTCCGTTGTGTTGGTATATTTTTTTTTGTGACCGCGCGCTAATGGGTTTCATGTTGGTTGTTCGTGTGATCTCATTATTTAATGCAGCTATCACGATTGGTAATCTTGCAACCCATTCACGAGATCTTTTATCCTGAATAAATTCCCTCGCGTATTGATATCCAAATAACCGCTCAGCAAGTGTTCGATTAAATCGCTCAACAATTGCTTGATCACGGTGAATTGCAGTATGACCTCGTCGTATTTTGGTATTATGTTGTTTCATCAACGATGATACTGGACCAAGAAATTCTTTACCAGGATCAACCTGTAGCAGCTGTGGCCATCGTAGACCACCTCGTGGTCCACCACCTCGTTGATAAATTCGTTCAAACGCATCGGCTACTTCAGATGATGTTTTCGCTGATAGCGGCTCTGCTTCTTTATATCTACTTGCAACATCAACTACGGTTAGCGCGTACTTGTACGTTTTTCCACGCACATTATCATGCGGTAAAAACAGAATATCAGCTTGATGAACTTCATTAGGAACACTGACATCGAAATACGAGTATTGAATTTGTTTAGGACGTGGTAGATAAATTTGCCATATTGCTTGTTTAGATAACCACGTTTTAGCAGTAGAATGTTTAACCGATGCTGCATCAGCAAGTTTATCAATTGCTGCTTTGCCTCTCCAGTATCCTCTCGGTGAATAATAAATTGATTCCATTATTAATTACCAGCCCCAATCGCTAATTTACCTTTCATCGAGGATCTTACTAACCAATTAGCTAATGATTCTCTAATATTTTTATTTTTTATAGAATTTAATGAATGAATTAATTTTACATCTGCAATATGCCTATCTTGTAGATTTTTACTTTTATAAGCTACATCATGAGCATGACAAGCTCGATCAATAGCATTTATTGGTTCCTCGCCTGGTTTTGGTTGATCTTGATTATCGAGCCTGATATCAAGTCGAGTACCAGGACCGCAATAATTATATCCTGGTACATGTTTTTCTCCGCTGTATTTAGCCCATGGAGCACCTGGAAACTTTGACATCAAATTAGCAATATCACCACCGCGCTTATTAGGTAAAAATGAAAATTTCTTTCTACCGCATATAGAACATTTTCCACCGTACGCTATTTTTTTATTTTTTGTTGTAACTGTAGCTAAATCAATAGTTGGAGTTTTAACTTTACAGCGTAAACAATATAAATTCATGTTATAATATATATGGATATAATTGATTTCTCAGCAACTCGGCAGCGAGAGCCAGTTAAGCATCATCCTGCGCTACCGAACTCCATCAGAATGATTATCATAGGACCATCTGGATCGGGTAAGACGCAATTATTACTTAATCTGATAATGAGATGGTTGAAATGGGATAAGTTGTATTTAGTAGCACCATCCGTTGATGATCAACGATGTTATGATGTACTTAAAGATTTCAATGAAAACGCGCGATTACTGGATGAAGATACTGATGTTATAGAGTTTATAACCGATATTGATGAAGCACCATCCGTAGATTCCATAAACGGATTTATTAATAATTTAGTTGTGTATGATGATGTGATGCTAGATAAACAATCAAATCCAGCCAGAATATTTTCCCGAGGGAGACATAAAAATACAGACGTGATCTATGTTACTCAACGATATACACAAATTCCGAAGGTGATCAGAGACAACTGCAACATTTTAGTTGTGTTTAATGGCGTAGACACACACACGTTGCGAAATATTCATCAAACATGGTGTGGTGGTGACATGGATATAATTAAATTCAAAAATTTCTTTTCACGAGCGCAAGCTACCCCACATGGATTTATAACAATAAATTTACATGATCCAAGAACAAGATATCGTGTGGGTATTGATAAAATATTTGGGTAACAGAGGTGATGATAAAATTAAATTTAATTAAATAGATAATGAACAACTGTGCGTGGCTGCGTCAAGGAACAACAGATAAATGCAACAAAAGGTGCCGTGGAGAATATTGCAAGAAACATAATTATCTTATAAAGAAAAATCCTCATGCTGGTCCACGAAGATGTGTTGGATGTAACAACGGCGTTAGAGGATTATATCAGATTTGCAAAAATTGCGGTGGAGATCGATACAGAAGTTTGATGATATATTATAAACACAGAAAGAACATAAATCCAAAAATAGAAAAACCACCATCAGAACTTGAATATTACTTGAAACATAGAACAAATTCCGAAGATTCAGATGAAGATAAAACAGATGAGGAAAAACAACAGCGAGAACGCGTTGAAAAATATTCATCAAACTTGGTATGGTGGTAAATTAATAGCAGCAGAGAGGGTACCTACCAACGTTGGTCGTCAAAAAAATAAACAAGAAATAAATAAACACGTAGAGTACTTTATTTTTTCAGCTACTATTTCGAACTGAGGTTTTATTAGCACAATCGGTTATTGCAAAAATAAACATCTCAAGGAAAGTTCATTTGTAAAATCTGGACCTTTCTACGAGATGATTTATTTGTTTGTTTTATTTATTTTGTCGGAATTCTATGGTCTGTTCACCCTCTCTGCTGCTAATGTTTCTCTACAGTGTTCCAACTCATGTCCCCATTTAAAAAAGAATTAGAAATTCCATCTTCCGGACTGAGTTTAGCCATCTAATCTTCAAAAGGTAACTTTACAGGTAATGTCAATCAAAAACACAGCCTAGCTTCATGAAGATGAGGAAAACTATACTTCTACCCTATACTACAAACAGAGTCTAGGAAAATGGAAGGATGCCGAACGAACAGACTCAATTTAATACCTTCTGGTTTAAAAAAAAAATAAAAAAAATCAGGAAACAAAAAGGCAATACATGAAAAGCGTGAGTATTTGCACAAAGAGCCACCGCAGTTGCTTATTATTTAGGACTAAATAGCGACCGATGAAGTAAATCAAAGTTCATTTAATATATACTAGTCATGCGTCATCAAGTAATTACATTAGAACATATAGTCCTCAAAGTATATATATATATATATATATATCTATATATATATATATATATATATATATATATATATATATATATATATATATATATATATATATATTAAGAGAGAGACAGACAGACAGACAGACACTAGGATGATATACTTTTTTGTTCAGGTTTTCTACAGGTATGGGTCACCCCTGTGTGATTTCTAAATGTACTTACCTGAAAAAATATACGATTTTTCGATCCATTGTTTGAAACTCTTAATTTACAATTACTTGATAGAATTATACATTTATTTAGTTTTTCTGTGCAACAAAAGATAATCGATTATTACAACTCGTCTTCTCCAGCTCACCCTATGATCCCCCCATGTCGACTTACAATCTCCTAGCTCACCCTACGAACTCTCCAGCCCGATCCCCGATCTATTCACGATCTCTCCAGCTCATCCTACGTTATCCCCAGGTCGCCTTACAATCTCTCCAGCTCACCCTTCGACCTCTTTAGCCCGATAGCCAATATATCATCGATCTCTCCAGCTCACCCTCATTAAAGTCTTTCTACACAAACAGAACATAACCGCAAAACTATGGTCAATTTGCAATTTCGCTAAATTATCCAAAGCAGAAGGATGATATCATATTTTGGCAGTGCTCGCAACTTAGTTTTAAAACTTAGACCCGGCTCAATATTGCAATCAGTTGTATATATAGAAATATCGTTTGGAGGTGGGGAGGGGAATAAACCATTTTGGGAAGAGTGCGGATCTGCCATCATTAATTCATTAGCTTAGAATTTCTATATTAGTAATTGATTAAGGGTCAAGAAGTTTGGGTTTCAAACTGAAATATACGTATAAAGAAAATATCTCTCTCAGTTTTTAACAGCAGCCATCTCTAAGTTATTGCTCACAGTTCATGTTAAATATTTCTGCACAAAAGATATGGATTCTAGCGATAAACTAAAAGCTGTTACGGTGTATGAAACAAAACGTTTCTTCAAATCTATCCCATAGTATTCGATGCTTGCATAAATCTATCCCAGTTTTGGACGTCTGTACTTGTCATCATTCCAAAATTATCGCTTCATTTAAAATGTACACCATATGATAGCAGCTACAATGGTAAAACAATACAAACCCTGATCTGCTGTTCCATAATGATATGGTAGATCAGGGTCTATGTAGTTTGTTCTACTGATTTGTCTTAACAAGCTGTACAGACCCAGATCTATCAACACATTATGCGATGGCATATATGCAGTTTGCAGCTGGACGCGTGCCCTAATAATTACCGGATTAAAGCGACTACAGGGGCCCCGAGCGGCCGAGTGGTCTAAAGCACTCACCGTTCCGGATCACTGCCATCTCACCTCTGTCTGCATATGTTCGAGTCCAAGGCTCGGCTAGAGTGGGTACGTGGGAAAGCCTGACAGTAGCTTCTCGTGGGTCGGTGGTTCTTTCCTGAGTTTTCCAGGGTTCTTCCTCCACCAGTTATACTGGCCGCCATATATGGCCTATCTTGTGCTGAAAAAATGGCGTTAAACCCTAGAACAACAACAACAACAACAACAAAGCGACTACAAAGGTCTGCAGCAAAGTTCTATAAGTAAATCGGTTCAGAATAATTGCAAATTCCATTCGCATTAATTGTGAAGCAACACATTTGTCCTGTTTGAGAATCCTCTTGTTCATTGACAAGTGGAATAATTACCTGTCCTAGCCTAATTTTTCAAAGATTTTTTGTTGTTGATATTTTCATGCAAAACTTATGTGTATCTGTATAGGGTCTCTCTGTACGTCTGTACAATACTGGCTTGACAGTACTGATTTCAAGTCAAAATTCTAAAACTGTGAGGATCAAGAATTGCAAAACAAAAAGAATCAAAAAGCAACTTTGTAAGATCTAAACCTTCCAAAAAATGTAAACCTGTAGTATTACAAGTTAACTAAATTAAAAGATGAAGCTGTTAAACTGCTTTAACAGGTATATCAACTCAGATTAAGGTTCATTATTTTGAATACACATTATTCGTTTCATGGGGCATTCTGAACTAGATAGTGATGTACCAGGAAGCCTTTTTCGCACATCCCATATTAAATAAATAATATTTTCTGCAGTGAATTGGTGCAGAACTGATATCTGCTGCTTTAATGATATTTTTAAAATTAATTCTGCAGTGAATATTTGCGATTCGCAGTAATGGGAATAAACCAAATACGCACGAAAGTTCCGTTTTCTTTCTCATAAACTGGAAGATGTAATTTGTATGTCTTTTAAGTTTGTTCTAATTCACGCAGTGGGGGATGATTTGTGCAATTTAATGTTTTGCAGGAAATTAATATAGTTAAACTTTGTTATTAGAGATATCCGTTCTGGCTTTTAAATCAGTTCTTGATTAGGAAATATGATTGGATCAGGGACAATTATAATATTTGTGAATTAAAATATTTTCGTAGTTATCAATTCCGAGGATTTTTACTTTACATTTCCATTCGTACTTAAATGTTTGGGTCGCGGAAAGTGTACTTCTGTTTCCACTAATAGCTTCTTGATTGTTGTGTCTTTACATTCGTGGTTTTTACCAAGCACGAAATTTTGGCACAAATTTGGTGAATTGAGAGTAATAACTTGTAAACAGGATGTAAACTTGAAGAAGAAAAAAATAAAGCAATTAATCCTACGACATTGAGGGCATCTGAAAGCGATATGCGGAATAGCATGTTCTCAAATGAGCAGTTTCACATGACTTCCTGCCCCTCCTTCAACAGTTTCGACATACATTTAAACAGAAGAGAACCCACTTTAGTCAAGACGTAAATGTTTGTTGTTGTTGTTGTGGGGTTTAACACCATTTTTCAGCACAAGAAAGGCTATACATGGCGGCCAGCATTAACGGTGGAGGAAGAACCCGGAAAACCCCCCCCCCCCAAAGAACCACCGACCCACGAAAAGCTACTGACAAGCCTTCTCACATACCCACATAGGCCGAACCGCGACTCGAACCCCGGCAGAGTGATATGGCAGTGATCCCTAACAGTGAGCGCTTTAGACCACTCGGCCACTCGGGGCCCCGTAAATGTTTGTAATTATCTAGATAGGTTCACTGCCATTAACAGAATAAGTCTCTAACAGTAAATATACAGCCCACGAATAAGATATTTCACTTTATGTCATTTTGCGGATAGAGAAAGAATTTTTGATAGAACTGACATGTGCATATTAGCTGCTAGCAATAGAAAAGACACATGGATGTCTGTTCCTAGCAGATAAATACGAATTATTGATAGAATAAATATGTAAACACGTATAAACCCGTTCATATGAAAAGTAAATAATACAGTACACATTAAAAATACCTAACTTTTATAAATTATTTAAAATTTCGGTGTAAATAAGGGGGGTGGGGTGGCAGTCTGCTGAGGTTACTTGTTTTCTTTTCTCGAGCACATTAGTTTCAATTATAGCTAATTTATCGCCCATATATAACATAAGCTTTAATCTTCTATTTCGCTTTCAGGTTTGACTGTCAGGTTTAATCATTCTAATTTGGATACATTGTAACATTCCGTCTTTATTGCCTCTAATAACAATAAAACGGTGTTCACACCACCAAGTACAAAGTATGCAAAATAATTAGGATACTGCTTTAGTTTCAATTTTATGATAGCTGCTAATTCACAATTTTAGAAAATTTCATCTAATGAATTATTTCAGGATAGATGGGGTTCAGATTGTTTTGTGTTCTAAGATGTAATTCAAAACTCACAATTCTTTTGGATCACTATCTTTGTATATTTTGAAGTCTAAGCAGAAACAATTGTACGGCATTTCTCTTTAATCAATCTAATATACGCTTACTTCTGTGTTGCTAAGGTCTGGACTTATCACTACGCTCGTATTGGTATCATTGCCTGTCTTTGCAACTGTATAAATATGAATGAAATATAAATTTCGTCTGCTTTTAGAAACAAGACAAAATGTCGCGTCAACTTTATGCCATTTGTAAAACACAAAGTATCTGCCTTCAAAATCAATCTTTGCATTTTATTATCATATCATATAGTTTATAGTTTTGTTTTTCTGTTAGATTTAGCTGATATTGGTTGCTAAAAATAACTGTATTGTTCTTATCCTTACAGCTTAGGATCTATTCATATGCTCAGTGATCGGTACGTCAAAGAGTGAAAGCATGGCACATGTGTAGGTAGGCAGGGATAGTCCAACGCAGTAAAGTAGAGAATTTGAAACGTAGTCTCGTGTGAGAATAAAGCATCTTTACTGAAGATTTTTTTTTAAAAATGAATACTTCACACACTAATAAAAATTTGGTGTTGACCATTTTTTTTACGTAAAAATCCTTTCGATGCCGTTGCTACTCATGTCTAGTTCTACAGTAATACCTCGAACATTCGCGAGGTTAGGTTCCAGAACCAGTCGCGGATCAGGAGGAATCGCGAATGTTTGGTACGAGTCACTAAAAAGGGTAATAAATGCTTATTTCTAGGGTTTAAACCCTAAATATGACCCAAATCATGCTCCCAAAGCACTTTAATTTCATTTAAAAGTTAGCTTGATACATTACCCTTAAAAAGAGAAATAAATGGTTGACGTAAAAATAGAGTACAGTATCGCCTAATGGGTATTTGCCACACTAGCGCATTTACAGTACGGTATACTAATATTACCCCTATACTAATTCATTGGCTGCCGTTTTCTTTTGCACTCACAGTAAGGTAAAACCAAGTAACGAATGGGACTGTAAACTTAATGACTGACGTTTTCTTTGTCATTGTCAGGAAGGTAAATTAGGTAAACTTCATATGTCACAGAAGTCATATAACGAAGGTACAATTCAGTAAAATAAAGAAAACATGTACGTAGAGGGTACCAATGAAAATTTCGCGAATCCGTGAATTCGCGAATCCAGAAACGCGAATGCACGAGGTATTACTGTATTGAATTTTCATTCTCGTTTTGATAATCAGGAAATTAGAAACAGGCCAACATCGCGAGTAAGCCAGGTTTGAATGAAGCGATCCCATTTTTATAGAGATAAAACAACGGACAGACTTTGTATGCTTACAAAGTCTATATGATCATCATCATCAGCTGAGATTTTTCAAATGATTTCGTTATAGTGCGTTTATTACAGCTTTTGTGGTGTGCTGACAACACTCGTATTTGCAATACTAACTTTTTGGGTGCTAGACAGTCACCACGTGTACGATTGCATTCAACGTGCTGAGTCTAATTTCCTCCTCGGTGTACATGCAGGGACTCCTTGCCTCTCCCAAATCACTACAAGCCCATCTAAGAGTAAAATTGCAACGGTTCATGTATTATGCGTTTTTATGGTCTGTCTGTCTGTTTGTGTGTGTGTGTGTATGCATGTGTGAGCGTGTGTGTGTGTTTTGTTTTTGTAATCATATCATTATATATATATATATATATATATATATATATATATATATATATATATATATATATATATATATATATATATATATATATATACGTATATATCGCTGGATCTCAAATTTTTTTAACAGGAAGACAAATTAAAACTACAGTAGGGGACGCACATTCTGAAACATACACATTAGACAATGGAACAGCACAAGAAAGTGTGATTAGCCCCACCTTATTCAACAGCATGATTAATGAACTCAGCAAATGTATTGATAACAAACAGATAGACCTCTCACAGTTCGTGGATGATAGTGAAATTTGGAAAGCGGGCTATCCAAGCAGCCAGAACACTATTAACAACTGCAACAGAACCTAAATGTGATAGGCACATGGGCAGACAACTGGGGATTCAAATAATCAAATACTTAACAGTAGGAATGCTTTTCACCCCACCAAACAAACGCAACAAAGTATACCCTAAACTATACCTACAAAACACACTAATAACCTTTGTCAAAGACACCTACTTTTTGGGGATGCTGTTAGATGAATATCTCACATGGAAACCACATCTAACCCGTCTCATCACAAAATGCAGCCAGGACCGCAATCTGCTTAAAAACATAAGGGGAACAACATGGGGAGCAAATCAACAAAGCATGCTAATGCTCTACAGGTCAATAATTAGGGCCAAATTGGACTACGAATGCCAAGTATATGCGTCGGCAAATACCACTCTACTCCACAAATTAGACAACATCCAATAAAAAGCGTTAAGGCTTTGCACAGGCACTCTGCCCAACAGCTCAATAGAAGAACTACAGCTCCTAGCAGGGGATCTACCCCTACAACTAAGGCGGAAAGAACAAATTCTCAGGTACGCCACCAGGAATTAAATCCACAAGGAAAACAACCCGACGAAAACCATAACTAATAAATACAAAACACCATTTAGGACAAAACTTATCTCGAATCCCCCCGCAGCTAAAATGGTTCACACACACTGTCCAGAACTAGGTCAAATTGGGATACAAGCAGAACTCCAACTAACTGATACCACCCCATGGAAAAACAGGACCCCAAAACATCAACCTATCCGCCCAAAAGCTTGGATCCAAGCTTCATAACCCAGTAGGAATCCTAGCGGAAGTCCAAAAGATCATCGCCGAAACATATCCAACACATATCAAAATATATACGGATGTAATCCAGATCCAAAGAGCTAAACAGAACGGGAGCGGCCGTGGTCATCACGGAGCACAATATTGAATTACGGGATAGACTCGCAAATAATCTGCTCAATCTACACGACTCAATTCTGGGCAATAAGCGAGGCACTCAAATGGATAGCAACCCAAACTACACAACAATTTGTTATCATCACC
The DNA here is from genome assembly GCA_028554795.2 of Sinohyriopsis cumingii. Taxonomy (NCBI): domain Eukaryota; kingdom Metazoa; phylum Mollusca; class Bivalvia; order Unionida; family Unionidae; genus Sinohyriopsis; species Sinohyriopsis cumingii. The sequence continues at coordinate 114,135,794 of CM068838.1, read as the reverse complement.
GACTCCCTAAGTGTATTAAAATCATTCGAATCCGGTACATCCAAAAGCAGGGGAAATCTAATGGAAGAGGCACTACAAACCATCAAGGAGATAGAAACCAAACAACAAAAACTCGATTTCCTCTGGGTACCGTCACACATCAACCTACCAGGGAATGATAAAGCATATCTAAACGCAAAATCCAGCCTCATGAATAACAAAATAGTACCCATACAGTATAGTGTGCAGGAAATATATAGTCAAATAACTCATAAAGTCAACTTCAAATGGCAACAACTATGGGATAACACCACCAAGGGCAGACATCTGTATCAATGGCAGAAAAACGTCACTAGGAACATCATGTTACCAAAGAGCCTATAAAACTCCGACATTAAACTTATTAATAGAATAAGAACCGGAAAACCCCTGCTCAAGGGAAGTTTTGGGAAACATCTCAGCAATGGACCAAATAACAATACGCACTGCCCTCACTGCACTACAATATAAACTTTGGAACATGTCTTCAACAACTGTCCTAGATACCACGCCCACAGAATGGAATTTCAGACATACCAAAAAGGGATTGGATTCCACTACACATACCCCGACTTCCTAGAAACCAGCTAAACAACAACATAGAAACAACATATAAAACATAATATTATACTTAAAACAAATCGATAAATATAACAAGCTTTGAACCCTGGAGTTAAAGCAGCAAGTTAAACACAGGATGCTGCTAGCTAAAGAGCAAACCCATTAAGGTCGGGCCGGTTATATCCTATGTCTTAACCAAAGAGAACAGGCGTCTTTGACAAGTCCTTAGGGACCCCGATTATTCAGCAAAGGAGCTAGTATTCTCAAATAAATAATAATCAATAAATTAAAAACAGAATACCCCCAAACGTACTTTCCACTTTCTCTTCTCCCTGCTTGTTGCATGTGGCAAACCCAAGACGTATTTCCGCTTTCTCTACCACCATCCTGATGCATGTGGCTAACAAACTAATCATACCAACACATGTATTAACCAAGGTCTGAACACAATAAGAGAACATTACAATTCTACAATTATACTCTGTACACAAAATTGCAACTATTACAATTTATGGTAAAACAAAAATTACAAAACTCAATCGATTAGGTCAATTACACAAGTAGCTTACACAACATTGGAACATATCTTTAACGTCCAACGGGACTAAATTTGTTTACAATAGGCCTTGGCGTTTCTAGTAGCGTTCGGGCTTTCCTGTGACGTCGGGCGCGTCCTGAATATGTTTTTCCTCTCTTGCCTCTTCCAGACATTATAATTAGAAGTATGACAATCACACATAAACGCGGGATTGTAGTGGCTCCATTCCTACAACCCCGATCAAATAAATATCCTGGTCATCAGGAATTAACAAGTCACAAAAGCACATAGTTTGCATCAGCGACCATAATTGATTATATTAATTTATTCTTTCAGTCTGTCTGTCATTCCAATCATCATTCCAGCTCAAGACGTCGACGGGTGAACATCGCACACAGCTCTACTTCGGAGCCGTCCACATGGCTGCTAGGAAATTACTACGAAGAATGATGATAATGATCAGCCACCAGCCAGACAAGGACTAAGTTGTTTTCCTAGGACGGCAACGAGTATTTGCCAAACTACTTCACCGGAAAAACTATATCTTCGGGATGGATGGAATCAGGTTTCCTAGGGTGCCATTTAGGGGTCCTTTCTTCAGAGCCTCAGAATGGTACTTTGTCAGTTGCATTAGGTCCATGAAATTCATGCAGCATGAGCGGGCACGGGGACCTGTAGAATTACTGAAGAACAAAGAAAGCTGGCCAATAATACTTATTTTGTCAACAGTCTCTACTATTGAATAATAGTGGAGAGTACTGTCGTGTAAAAGGGTAACCTTACACTTCAAGTATACTAGCCATTACCTACCAGGCTGGGAAGCAGCAGTCCGTTCGAGGTTCAGATCCCTCAGGAGATGCCCTTTCAAGAGTGGGACCGCCGATGTATTGGGACTAAATGACAGAAGCGCTGTAGATCAGGCGCTGCTTAGGTATGATGACCCCGGGATCACTCGAATTGAAAAGATCGAGTGCCTAACAAATTGCACAAGGGAGTCATGCAGAATCCATTTAGCTGGAAACTGCTTTTGATAATATCTCTATTTTTAGTATCCTAATTTGACTTGTTTTGCTAAGACCAACAAAAATTGTATTCTACTATTTTCTCCTAAGCGAGATACAAACTATTCATACGTCATTTCGACTTTACTGATTGGTATTTAATTAGTATTTTGAATGTACACTCTGTACAATAAATTCCAACTTTGAATGAATTATTTTTCAAAATTTAAAAAGCTCAATTGATTTGAACAATTGCACAGGTGGCTTACACATTATTGGCATTTGTATTGTCCATTAGCAAACTGGACTAGATTTGAAATAAGCACGGGCTGGCGTTTCTGGGAGTACACGACATCCATGGCTCGCTCTCCGAGGCCCTTCTTCCTGACCTCACGCAGACATCGTACCATTGACGGAATGTGGGACCATTTCCACCCATCAAAAACCCAGGTGTCCTAATGTGACGTCATCGGACGTTACATAATGATTGGGTTGACACCTGGGGGCGTTCAATCGCAAACTGAATTCCAATTTTTTAATCATGAGTGCGTATTGGGTTCATTTCCACTCATGACGGCCCTACGTTCAGGTCGTTAGGGACTAGTTAGTCCCACGATCTGATGGCCAAATTAATTAGTGTTCTTTGAACACAGAAATGCCTGGGGGATGAAGCACTAATTACTTCCCCCAGGAGTAACTAAACATCCAGCTGTGCTGAAATAAAGGTCGAACATGCCAAACGGGCGAAATCGACATTAATTCAATTCAACAACAACAGTCTGTCTGACCGTTCCATTCCATTCATATATTCATTCGATCGTCAGACGCCCAACCGTCAACACCATCCATTCCATTCATATATTCATTCGATAGTCAGACGCCCAACCGTCAACACCATCCATTCCATTCATATATTCATTCGATAGTCAGACGCCCAACCGTCAACACCATCCATTCCATTCATATATTCATTCGATAGTCAGACGCCCAACCGTCAACACCATCCATTCCATTCATATATTCATTCGATAGTCAGACGCCCAATCGTCAACACCATCCATTCCATTCATATATTCATTCGATCGTCAGACGCCCAACCGTCAACACCATCCATTCCATTCATATATTCATTCGATAGTCAGACGCCCAACCGTCAACACCATCCATTCCATTCATATATTCATTCGATAGTCAGACGCCCAACCGTCAACACCATCCATTCCATTCATATATTCATTCGATCGTCAGACGCCCAACCGTCAACACCATCCATTCCATTCATATATTCATTCGATAGTCAGACGCCCAACCGTCAACACCATCCATTCCATTCATATATTCATTCGATAGTCAGACGCCCAACCGTCAACACCAGGATTTTGCCACTCTTAAGAAGTGGCAGATCAAAAAAAGATACAAGTTTGTTTTTTTGCTCGAGCTGCACAACCACCAAATCTTTATCACAATCTTCAACCACAACAACAACAATAATATCCAAAGGATTTGCAGACCGCCCAGCTGTTTCGACCTGCAGACGAGGCCTGGCTGCCCGCTAAGCTGTTTAGACCTGCAGACGTAGACCAGCAGCCCGCTATCCAGCCCGCCAAGCTGTTTCAACCTGCAGAAAAGGCCCAGAAGCCTGCCCCGCCGTTTCGACCAGCAGATGAGGTCTAGCTGCCCACCTAGCAGAATCCTTTAATACGTTCACACTATCTTTTATCTATAAATTAATTGAGGGATTATAAAGGTAAATTAAATATTGGTATTGAACTTTCGGATATACATCTATTTTTGCTGTTTAAAATATTGGTATTAAACTTTCGGATATACATCTATTTTTGCTGTTTAAAATGTTTCCACTCTATTTCTCATTTCTCATTCCACCTAACAATTAACATTATTTACAATATTTACAGTTATTCAATTAAGTAACAATAGTAGTGTACACGGAGAGTTCTGATCCCCATGTAACTCAAATGCTATAAATTAGATTCTCTCAAAATGTCATTCATTCATTCATTCATTCATTCGGCAGCGAACTTAGTAGGAATAACACATAAAGAAAAACAAGCGATGGATATTATGCCTATCCCTGCAAGAGATGCGTTGAGAAGTCTGGGACTTAGACTGGCCACATGTTGAAGTTTAAGAGCCCAAACAAAAGAAGAACACGTTTGCTTATATGGGAAGAAGAAACGAAGTACAGAGAATAAGATACTTACAACTCTAACAGGCAAAATAGATACGCACAACCTGATCGAACGTACCCACGTAGACCAACACAGAAAAGACGGGACCCCCTAGAAGAGCTGAGCAAAGACGAGACCCCCTAGAAAAGTTGAGCCCCCACAGCCTAAACCGCCGATCATATCTACACCACAAAGGCGTCGAGAAACTAACAATGAGATGAGGGAAAGAATTACACCTATTCCACCTCTCCCACCTCCACCATCATCACCACCACCACCACCAACAGTTCCACAAGTCGCCAGTAAATTGATACCGGCCCCTAGTGTATCACCTAAGGAAGCAGTAAAGGTCGAAGCAGAGACAGGATCCGAGTCTGGCCTGGACGAAGGTGTCTGGAGCCCTGAAGAGCTGAATGAACTTGAGCTCAACAAAGTTCTAAAAAAAACAAACGGACGAAATGGGGATTGTATCACTCTTTCATGATAAAGACGAGGCCATTAAACATCTGACGGACCATACGATCGTCTTTAATACGAGGAACCACGAACTGCACCCCAACATACCACTACCCAGCAAGGCGGTCTTAAGGAAGGCCCCTAGAGCCATCCAAATGAGAGGGGTGCAATATACCAAATTGTTCGGTCTTGGTTGCTCGCATGATTGCCCACCATCTTATACTCTTACATGACCTTCCAGACCCAGAATCCTGGTTACTGACTGTGAGCGCAATATTTTTGCACAGCAGTATAGCAGATATGGTCGACCCAGGTGCCGAGCGAATTCATGTTCCAGCCCAGCTAGAGGAATTCCCGACCCACTTAAAGCAACGGGTTATGAGCGAGTATGGGTATCCATCGGTGATATCAAGTGCGGAAACCAATTATATGCCTTGAGGTTTTCTATTTGGCTTTAAATCCACTTCGATAAAATCTCTATATTTACACTAACTTGATCCACTGGATTACCACGTCAAAGTTTAAAAACTTTCTCTGACCTGATAGTGACCAAACTTTTAAATGTCGCTTAGACATATTAATTAAATAGGACAAATAGGGAAATTTTCTTATGTACACTAAGTACTAGAATTAGAAAGAATTGATAAGAAGTAGGAGCATTTTACGACTTGTTGGATTTAATTTAATTGCACAGGTGGCTAGCACATTACCGGTTTTAAAAAAAATGTCCATTAGAAAAACTGGACTAAATTTGAAATAAGTACGGGGCTGGTGTTTTTGGGAGTACACGACATCCATGGCTAGCTTTCCGAGTGCCTTTCCTCCGGACGAAGAATTTATTAAACAAATTTAGCAAGCTGAACAGTTCAATTGGAAATAATTCAGCAAGCCCAGACACCTCTGGCAAGATTGGAGAAAACATGGAAAGCAATGGCACCAGTAACAATTCCATTTCAAATGTAAGACCGGACAGTCCCCTTAATTTTCATACCATTCTTGGGCATTTTACATCTAGCACATCATGCTTAGTTATTCAGCGTCCGTTGGATGTTATCTCACACATACCGGGCGACACCCAACACAGAAACCACAACAGGGGAAAACAAACCAATGGAATTGGGCGGAATGACCGAATCGTCCCAAATGCCCTCGCCCATTTCATGTAGCCCGATATTGACCTATCGGGCGGCACTGACAAAAGCGACATCACAGACAACTCTGCCTGCCCCGACCGCCTTGGAGGTGCTGAGCCTGTCACCAAACATGAAAAATCCAATTCAAAATGGATTTGAATACAACAACATGGCAACCATAACAGGATCCCCAACAAAACAGGAGAGGGCGCTGAATTTCCGGACTTGTCGGGGCTGCCGGACTTGACGGACTTGTTGAATTTCTCTGTAATACACGTGACCCCAGAACGCCCCTCTCACTTAATTGAACCCCTACACTTACCCATTACTGAACAATTAACCCACAATTGCCACAATTACCATCACCTACCATCCCATCTTCAATTTAATTACCCACCAAGGTGTATGTCCCGTTACCACCTTCACCAACCCACCGCCATTCCCCGAACAACAAATGTCAACAGGATAACCTAATGATAGATGCCCCAAAACCTACTACCACCAACAACAAGAGTAAGAAAATCCAACCGGGAAAATTGGCTCAAACCCCACTATTACCATAAAGCAAAAATGAAAAGGGACTGACAAACTAAACCAATCAAAGAACCCGAACCACCAAAAGGCAAAAGAGGCCATACAATCCAGCCAGACCCCAGGCCCTTCAAAGGAAACTAACACATCAGATTTAGCAGACACAAACGTAGACGATTTACTACTGACAGGAGAAGAACTTATACATATGTTATCACCGGAAAAGAGAAGAGCAAATTCACCAGAGGAGATATTGAATCCAAAAAAGGGTAAAACTCCGATGAATGGAATACCCAAAGCAAACAATACAACTAAGACAATTATTAGGACAACAACCAAAACAATCAAGGCCCCTACCAAACAACTAAGTAAATAAAGACGACCACACAACCAACAGTAACACCAAGGAAGGGATAAAACAACAAACAAGAATGAATAATCGGCCAACAATGGTGAGATAAACAGGCAAAATATCAATACCATAGTATAGACCTGAACTTATTCATCGCCAGCAACAGCTCCAAACAACTCAACATAAGCACTATTAGTTTAGCGTCCATTCTAACTAAACATTATGCTGGAGCCTTTGAAATCATCCAAGATCTAACTACATCATAGTTAGGTGCAGCACCACAAGGCAAGTAGCCAAATAAATGGAGATACAGCAAATATGCCCAACCAAAGTGAACGTAACGAGGCATACAGCGCTCTCCAAAAACACCCCAAGCATAATCCAGCAGGACCAGACAATGAACAAGAAAAAGGAGAAAAACCCTGATGCTGTCCAAAAAATAAATGCCAAACAAACACTGATGATTGGACCTAAATCAATTATAACTTACAAAATGGTTATTAAATTACATCAAAAATTTAATCATCTAAATAACAACGACATAGCCTAAGAACTAATAAACCTGGAAGCTGACATATCAAGAGCTTCCAGGTTTAAGTCTAGCCAAGGACAACAGACCAACATAATCCTACAAGACTTCTATTCAATTCCACCACTTCTCATCCACTTTGATGGACACTCGTACCCACTACTAGAATTCAAGATCAAACCTCGCTTCGGCCGTCATTGCAAGGCATGGGGACACCAAGCCAGCAATTGCAAGAATAAAAAAGATGCGACACCTGCGGATGCAACCACATCAGCAAATGAACATATTTAGGACAAAAATGTGCCAACTGCAACGGACCCCACCATCCTATTTCCAACGACTGTCATTACACCAGAAGAGAAGAGTAAATTATAAAAGTGATGAAAGAATAAAAACTGCCCTATGCAACTGCCAAATCAACTCTCCAATCGAAACAAACGGTGCAGGAAAAGGAACCAACACCACAAATACCTGCTATAACTGTGCCAAACCCCCCAAAAAAACTCAAGCCTTCACCCACCCAAGCCCACCCTAATCCAAAAACTCAGCTGACAACAGAAACCACCCTCTTGCCCTCAAGCATAAATAAAAAAAAAACAGGTGGATCTTAAACCAAAACAAGTAATCAAGGTTAACAATACTACAACTAAACCAACCAGACATATCGACCTTCGCTCGGGAGGTTCGAAACAAAGAAAAAACTGTAATTGCAGACCCACCACTACCAAGCAATACAAGTAACAAGGGCGAAAGCAATGCAGGTAACGCAAGTGTGCCTCCACATGAGGAAATCTCAACGACACCATTATTCACTACTTAAAGGACCTTGTTGTGGAAAACAGACATCTCTCAAAATTATTACATACCTTGTATCCCATTCTTCAGGTTATTATCTGACTTACTGGAAAAATTCCATCAAACCAAACGCTAATTTGACACTATAATTTATTTACATAATTATAACACCAGAAATGGATACCACTAGGAAAAAGAATATAATAATCTGGCAATAGAATAGCCGGGGATTAAATATTAATAAATCGGAATTAATGATCAAACGTCAATAATCTAAAATGAAACCTGATTTGATCGATATTCAAGAAATACTTGTCCATCAAAAAAAACTAAAAATATACCAAAGAGCCTAGGTTATTCAGCCAGCAACTACACTACGTGAGATAATGAGCAAAGAGGTGGTAGTTTAGCCATATCTGTCAGTGACTCCCTCCCAAATGCATCATTTCAACAACACTCTGCAGCCACAAATGACCCCAATAATCCCACACCCCTTGAGTATCAATCGATACTCATCTATAGTGGTTAGTTTTTATTCGGAATTTTTAATATTTATGACCCAGGCAAGGCGTCTCCCCCTTAACTATCAGCACAACAAATGAATACATGATATGCGGTGACTTCAACGCACATAGCAAAAGATGGGGAGAAAAGCACCAGAACAAGAGAGGCAAATTAATCGAAGAATGGATCACCAACAGAAATCCGGTCATACTTAATGATGGTACTAAAACCAGAATTTCACCAGAGGATGGATCACTATCTGCAATTGATTTAACAATCTGCACACCCAGATTAGCATCTGTATTTAATTGGGAAGTAGATAGAGATTCCACGTTGGGCACTGACTATTTCCCCATAATTATTACTATTAATTTCACCAGTCCTGTGATTGGAGTTCCAGTGGAGACTGGAAAAAGCCAACTGGCATTCATTCAATTCCTTGCTCACCGGAATAGCTATAACCAACCAACGGGAAGACGACATTAACAAATACAATCAAAAAATTCTTGAAGCGATCAATGCAGCCGCCACTTAAAGTATTCCCACTACTGGAACCAAAAACACCGCAAATGAAAACGACCGATCCAATGGCGGAACGACGACTGCAAAAATATAATCAAGGAAAAACAAGAAAGCTCTCGATAAATTTCTCCATACAGGTCATTCAACTGATAATACAAACTATAAAATAAAAGTAAAACAAGCAAAGAATATCATTAAAAGACCGAAGGAAAGATCTTGGCACAAATTTTGATCCACCCTTGAAATTAACCAATGCAATTCAAAATAGCTTTGGAATAAACTAAAAGCAATGCGAGGCATAAATAGTAACACTATTCCAAATATCAAGGTGCAATAACTGATAAAGAAAAAGCAGAACAACTAGCAATACACTTTGCTGGAATGAGCAAAAATGACAACCATACAGCCAAATTCCAAGCACACAGAATAACAATAGAGTATAAATATCCATACCTATTTATTTCACCTAGATCCAAGGATTTCTTCCCTAAATGAACTATTTAGCTTGGACGAATGGAAATCAGCACTTAGAAATAAGAAATACACATCACCAGGAGAAGATAATATAGGATATGAACTATAAAAGAAAATACCACCCAATATGGAAGAAATCATATTAGATATGATTAATCAATCACGGCAGACATGACAAATTCCCCACAAATGGAAACAGGCTATAGTTATCCCGATCCCTAAAGCTGGAAAGAACCCCACATAAATATCCTCTTACAGACCGATCTCCCTTACCGATACCATATGCAAGATGATGGAGACAATGATAAACAACAGACTCAAATATCACCTTGAAAGTAACAACAGACTCAAACATCACCTTGAAAGTAACAATCTTCTTTCACAAAACCGAGGTGGCTTCCGCAATAAAAGATCCACCCTAGATCAACTAATAAGGCTAGCTTTTAATGCTAAAAGAAAATGCGATAGACACCTCATAGCTATTTTCTTAGACCTTGAGAAAGCCTTCGATTTAGTTTGGGCTGATTGTCTCATTGCCAACCTGAACCATTATGGAATCAATGGCAACATGCATAAATGGATTAAAACCTTTTAAAAGACAGACACATCAGAACCAGGTTAGGGGCACAATATTCAGTAGAATATGTGCTATTTAACAACATGATAAATGATCTAGAACGCTCTGTTGACCTCAGAAAAATATACCTATCGCAATTTTCTGACGACAGCGGCTTATGGAAAGCGGACAACCCACTCAGCTAACAAGTATTAAAAGATCTACAAGTCAGTTTAACTAATATCGGCAAATGGGGTTTAAACTATCAAAAGGAAAAACAACGGGAATACTATTCTCCCCCCATAAAGGATACAATATAGAGCTACCAACCTTATATATCCAAGGCGAACCAATCAAATTTGAAAGAATGGCAAATATTTTAGGCATGTACTACGACCAACATCTCACATGGAACCATCACATCACTGAATTAATACAGAAATGTAGCGGAGACCTTAACCTTCTGAAAAACAAAAGTTTGCAATAGGGTGCAGACCACGATACATTGGTAACACTTTACAGGGCTTTAATCAGATCCGAAATGGATTATGGATGCCAGATCTATGCATCTGCCAAACCATCAATTCTCAAACACATCTGACATAATCCAAGCAAAAACTCTGCGTATTTGTACAGGCATACTCCGAACTACCTCTAAAGAAGAACTACAGGTCCTAACAGGAGAAACATCTTTAACATTAAGGAGAGAATAATTAACATTAAGATACGCAGCCACATAATTTCTATACAAAATCCGAGCCATCCAACAAGGAACATCATTAACAAATTCAACATCCCATTTAGCCGGAGACTCGTCCCTTTCCCACTATCTGGGAAAATAATACACCCATTATGTAAAGAACTACAAATCAACTGCCTTCGTGCAGAAATAATACGATATCCAGACCCTACTCCATGTTCAAGGAAAAAACCAATTATCAACACCCTAGCAACAACCTTCGGATCCAAAGAAGAACATACTTTGGAAATAAGATCAATGATTCTTACTACATTAGATGGTTCTTACAAAGGTTTTGTCAAAATATTCACAGACTCGTCTAAATCAAACAACCCAGACAGAACTACTGCAGCACTCACTATCCCGGAAATGAATAACGAAATAGGAACCCGACTCTCGGATAAATGTTCAATATACACAGTAGAATTATGGGCCATATTTGAAGCAGCAAAGACAGCATCTCGACAAAGACTTCAAAAAATAATAGTAATAAGCGACTCAGTGTGCTTAAAACACTGGAAACAGGGGCGTGAAAACCTCCGTAAAGAAACCTACTTGCTACTTAACAACATGGACAAACAAGACCAAATTGTAGAATTCATGTGGGTTCCGTCGCATATAAACATCCCAGGTAACGAGAATGCCGACCAAGCTGCAAAGAACGCACTGAGCGAACAAGAACCAGCCCACATCGATTACAGCGTCCCAGAATTATACAGCATGATAACAAAACAAATGTCTCTAAATGGCAAACACAATGAGATACATGCCTTAAAGTACGTATGCTATACTCGATTAAAAAAACAGTGATTCGCAACACCAAAGCACGGAACACCAATATCAAGCATCATCAACGGATCATTAACCGAATCAATACAGGAAAACCCCTTACCTGCAAGCAGTATGGGGAAATATGTCCTGGCTATTTGTGGCTATTTACTGGCGCCTTAAAACCAGTTGCTTCGGGTAGATGGGACTCGTAAACCTTGGATGGTAGCTCATCTAGGAGAAGGAAAACTCCGATTCCAAACCTCTGCTGCCTTGTGGCTATACCCACTCATGGGAAAGGCTAAGGGAGTAAACCCCGACAGAAAATCCGGAGATGGAGTCCCTAAGGCGGTATGACATTGACTTCAACGTCATTCCGGCAACTCCTGCGACGCTGTTGGTGCCAAGCTGTATCGGCATTCGTCGTTCCCTTGGGCACACCAGCTGCGTGGAGAGGGGGGATCTGCTGCATGGGCAACAGCTGATTCTCCATACCACCCTGCCCAGGCTTCATAGCTCCACTGGAGAGGACACTCCAGCGTCGTCGTACGGCGTCGGCACAACACGAGAAGTAGCAGTTTACCGGTTCTAAGTCAAAGCTCGATTGGCGTAGAGCTTGGCGCCAGGGGTTACTTCTGACGGTGGGAGAGATCATCAGGTCTCACTGGACAGCTACCGCCCGCCTCAAGCTGGGCAGCCCCCAGTCAGTAAGGTGCTGCCCGCCATGGCCTGCCTGCTTCACTGGGTGCGTGGAGCTTAGAGAACCATCTCGACAAGTGGGCCACAAAACTCTGCACCAGGAAAGACTAAAAGAAGAAATAAACAGACTCCAACTCTTCGTTTTGCAACCTGGAACATCAGGACCATGTGTCCTGGATTGACCACTGACCTACAGCAGATCGACGATGCACGGAAGACTGCCGTCATTGACAGAGAACTCTCCCGACTGAACATCGACATTGCCTGCCTCCAGGAGACCCGACTGGCTGACAGCGGCACCATCAGGGAAGCCAATTACACATTCTTTTGGCAGGGGAAGCCCTTGGATGAACCTAGGCAGCATGGTGTAGGCTTTGCCGTCAAGAACACGCTAATCGCCTTCATTGAACCTCCATCATCAGGTACTGAGAGAATCCTTGCCCTCCGGCTGTCAACATCCTTAGGCCCAGTCAACATCTTCAGTGTGTACGCCCCAACCCTCTACTCCACCTACGAGGAGAAAGACAAGTTTTATGAGGCTCTGGATCAGGCAATATCCAGTATCCCCAACAATGAAAGCCTTTACTTACTAGGAGACTTCAATGCTAGAGTGGGAGCTGACCATGAGGCCTGGTCCACCTGTCTCGGTTTTTACGGAAGGGGCAAGATAAACGAGAATGGTCAGCGACTGCTGGAGATGTGCTGCTCCCACAGCCTATGTGTGACAAACACTTTCTTCAAATGCAAGGAGATCCACCAGGTGTCGTGGAGACACCCACGTTCACGCCACTGGCACCAGCTAGACCTCGTCATCACCAGGCGTGCAGAACTGGCCAGTGTCCTCCTTACCCGCAGCTACCACAGTGCCGATTGTGACACGGACCATTCCCTGGTGGCCAGCAAGGTGCGAATATTACCCAAGAAGCTGCACCACGCCAAGAAGAAGGGTCACCCACGTATCAACACCTACTGTGCAAGCAACCCAGAGAAAACACAGCAGTTCATCAGCAAACTGAAGGAAGCCCTCACCAAAGTGACACCTGATGACACCATTGATTCCAAGCGGTCCCATATCCGTGACTCTGTGTACAAATCAGCCATTACAGCTTACGGGAAGAGGGAGCGAAAGAATGTCGACTGGTATGAGGCAAACTGGGAGGAGATGGAGCCCGTGACTGAGGCAAAGAGGAAAGCCCTTCTGGCATACAAGGCTGCACCTAGCCCCAGAACACTACAAGCCCTCAGGATTGCAAGGAATAACGCCCAGAAGACCGCCCGCCGCTGTGCCAACACCTACTGGCTGAACCTTTGCAACAGTATACAGACAGCTGCTGACACCGGGGATACAAGAGGAATGTATGAGGGTATCAAAAAAGCGACAGGCCCCCCCCAGCTACAAGACCGCCCCCCTCAAGTCCAAGACGGGCGAAGTCATCACAGACCAGTGGAAACAACTGCAGCGATGGGTTGAGCACTATCTTGAGCTATATGCAACCCAAAACAATGTCACTGGAACTGCCCTGGACGCCATTCCAGACCTGCCTGTCATGGAGGAGCTAGACACACAGCCCACCCTGGAAGAGCTCGGAAAAGCCATCGATTGCCTTGCCTGTGGGAAGGCTCCTGGAAGCGACGGCATTCCGCCTGAAGTCCTCAAGAGCGGAAAACCAGCACTGCTCCAGCCCCTACACACACTTCTCTGCCTTTGCTGGGAACAGGGATACATCCCACAGGACATGCGTGATGCCAACATCGTCACTTTGTACAAAAACAAAGGAGACCGTAGCGACTGCAACAACTATCGGGGCATCTCCCTCCTCAGCATCGTCGGAAAGGCCTTCGCCCGTGTTGCCTTGGCACGCTTGCAGATCCTAGCCTCCCGCGTCTACCCAGAATCCCAGTGTGGATTTCGAGCCAGCAGGTCAACTGTAGACATGATCTTCTCACTACGTCAGCTGCAGGAGAAGTGTCGCGAGCAGCGGATGCCCCTCTACATTGCCTTCATAGACCTGACGAAGGCGTTTGACATGGTTAGTCGGAGTGGACTCTTCAGACTCCTGCAGAAGATTGGCTGCCCCCCACGTCTGCTTGCTGTCATTATGTCGTTCCACGAGAACATGCACAGCACAGTGTGCTTCAATGGCGCAACATCTGAAGCATTCCCAGTCGTTAGCGGAGTCAAACAAGGCTGTGTCCTTGCACCGACGCTCTTTGCCATCTTCTTCTCCATGCTTCTCCAGTACGCATTCAAGGACTGCAGCGAGGGAGTGTACATCCATACCAGGGCTGACGGCAAGCTGTTCAACATCGCCCGTCTCCGTGCTAAGACTAAAGTCACAGAGGTACTCATCCGTGAATTGCTCTTTGCCGACGATGCAGCCTTGACATCACACACGGAAGATGGACTCCAGCAGCTGGTATGCTGCCTCTCCCATGCATGTAAGGAATTTGGACTGACCATCAGTTTGAAGAAAACAAATGTCATGGCACAGGACACAGACTCCCCTCCCTCTGTCTCCATCGATGGGTACAATTTGGAAGTTGTCGAGAACTTCACATACCTCGGGTCTAACATCTCCAGCTCACTCTCCATTGATTCTGAGGTGGGCGGCAGGATTGCCAAGGCAGCAGCAGGGATGGCCAGACTTAACCAGAGGGTCTGGAACAACCCCAACCTCACAGAGAAGACCAAACTGCGTGTCTACCAAGCATGCGTGCTCAGCTCACTTCTCTACAGCAGCGAAACATGGACCACCTATGCAAGACACGAGAGGAAACTCAACAGCTTCCACCTGAGATGTCTGCGGCGCATTCTGCACATCCAGTGGCAGGACAAAGTACCCAACACAGAGGTTCTAGAACGCGCCAACATGAACAGCATGTTCTCCATACTCAGCGAGAGGCGCCTTCGCTGGCTCGGCCATGTCAAGAGAATGGACCCACGTCGCATTCCCAAGGACCTGTTATATGGGGAGTTAGCAGAAGGTGCACGACCAACTGGACGACCACATCTGCGCTACAAAGATGTTTGCAAGAAGGATATGAAGACAGCAAACATCAATGTCAACGACTGGGAGAGCTGTGCAAACAACCGTTCCAGCTGGCGTCTAGCTGTCAGGCAGGGAGTTCAAAACGCAGAGGAAAAGAGAAGAATAAAGCAAGCTGAAAAGAGAGCTAAAAAGAAGGATAAGCAAAAGCGTACTTTGGAGCTATGCCATCGTCTCTCGTAGACGGACGGATGCCAAGAGATTTGTGGATTTGAAGCAAAATGCCCCTATCGTGTTGATGATGAAGACCTCCGGCATGTTTTCAATATATGCCCGAAATATGACGAACAAAGGAAAACAGTTGGTCACTACATTAAAGAACATCGATTCGTGATATACCTACCCCGAACTTCAAAACAAAACAAATCCCAACCCAAATCAAACAAATGATGTCATGTTAATCTTCCTCAAGGAAATTGACAAAATTAATAAAATATAAGCCAACCAATCCATATACTCAGAACGACCTGACACCTATGGTGATTACATAAGCAATGTAGATTAGACAGTTTTAGAAGTAGGACTTAATCAATACATCCATACAACAATAAACTGTGCATTACCGGACATACCTCTTAGTGTGGCTGGGTGGGAAATTTGGGGCGGGAGTAGCATACGGTTTACAGCCCGAGAAGGGGCGAGTACCTCCAGTGCGCGGGCTGATGTTACACTTGCACCTATCACCCACTTCGGCGCCTTGAGCTGTCCGGATGTATAATACATTAAGCAATGCAATAGGTGATCGGTAATTAAGTAACCATCATTCATATTAACATCTATCTGCCCCATCATTACTTAAGGCATGATGAATCGTCTTAGAATATACTAATTATGACTGGCCAGCAAAAATAACAATTATAAGGTGGCTTAAATCTCACCAGCAGGGCCCGTTGCGCAATGCGGCAACACATTGACTCAAACTAATTAGAAATTAGAGTAACAACCCAAAATTAGATCTATAAGGTGGTTAAAAACCCAAATTATATAATTAGGAAATACGTCCTTATAATATTGAACTATATAAGGTGACTAATTCATTGTCATCAGGCACCCCTCAGAAGGCGGAAATATTTACTTTTAGAATAGAAACACCAAATATTACTCGATTAAATAACTTTTCCCTAAAATAGACTAGGATATTCATCTTGCCATCTATACCTATCTCTTCTTCTACAAACAGTACACATGATTTTCCAAATTAAAAATACGGCAAAACGACGCCATTTACTATTCGGAAATTGGGGCACAAAACTCGATACCAGATGTAGGGCGCATACCTTCCACCGAGTCCAACCCTCATTTGCCACCTGCAGACGTGTACCATCTAGCTGAGTGCTTGTGGACCATTCCCACTCACGACTAGTCCCGTGAGACATGAATGTCTCGAAATCGGACTAATCAGATAGCACTTCCGAAGTTCATTAATACGTTGGATGAAGTGGCACAATTCCTTCCCTTTCGTAAAAGCAATCATTCCCAAATGGGAAATTAAACAGTCGTACATGCCCGCAAGGACGAACACGACTACAATTAAAACGACCGACCGACCAGTCTGACCATCCATTGTTCACTCATCCTCCTATGAAGATACGTTTCAATTTAGCTAAACTAAACAAAGCATACGTACATTTGCACTGAGTCAGCAAAGCCTGATACCCAAGCCTGAATAGAATTTCCGAATGTTGAAATTGGACAAAGAGAACTGAAAGGAGAAGTCTTCAGAGAGGAAATCAAGAAAGAATAAGAACAGCGGACGTAGAAGTACAGACTTCAGAAGCATAGAGAGCAAAGAGAACATCAGCAACAACAGCAGGAACCAGACAGAGAATTTGTCGACTGTGGTGGAGACACGAAACCGTTCTTTTCCCGAAATATCAGACCTTGTCCTGTGGGAAAGCTTGTTGCCAGACGGGGACGATAAAATATTTCCATAACTCCCCGTCCACAAAAAATGCCCTTTTCAGGGCTGCTCCAATACTTTAGAAAAGACATAGTTCAAATTCCAATTGTATGTTAGTAAGTTAAAAGTGTGTCTATAAGCATTTCGTTTCTTTGCTTTATGTCCAAAATAAATAGAAGTGTTTTATAGGCACTTCGTTTCTGTGGCTTGTCAAAATATTAGTCTATGTGTGTTTGTGTTTGTAATTAGTGTTTGTAAGTGTTTCTTTTAGGTCCGTGCGTTCCATGTCTTTTGTGGTAATGATATGGGTCTTGTACGTTTTGTAATCAGGAGACGTTTTCCTTCACGTATGTGCTTGACAGATGTAAAGCTCTTCAGTCTGGCTACACGCCGTTGATTAATCAACTGTGAAAAAAATGAGCAGCAGAATCAGAAAACGTGGAACTCCAAAAGCACCTGGAGTATTCCAAGCGCATTTTAGACGAGCTGGCTATGGCGGCCATAGCCGAAAGGACAGGATAGAGGAGGAGGAGGAGAAGAAAAAAAGACGAGAATGATAAAAAGCGAGGGATCCTGCCTCACCTCATAATGAGACCTCTGTGTGAGGTCAAGCCTGGGGTGAGGTCGCCTCCACAGGCAGTAGCAGCAGAACCACAACCACGTAAGCTACAGCCACTGCCACAACCACAGCCTCTACCACCAGTAGCAAGAGTCGTGATCTCACAGATGAACAACTAGGAGGAGGAGTTGCGAGAGCAACCACGTCGACAACAACATCATCCCCAGATCTGGCGTAATATGAGACAAAGGGAAGTATTCAGGGTCCTGCAAAGTGAAGATTGGAACGATGAGGCCACTCAAGCTGCCTCCGCACTCCCAACAGCTATATTCAATTGCGAAAATTCCTGGAGCCGGCGTTGCATCTGTGGTTCCCGGCCTGAGATGTTTCACAATTAACCAGGTAAATCTGGAGTTCAAGAAGAAAAAAAAACAGCTCTTTTCAGGGCTGCCTAAATCTTTAGAAAAGAGACTATTCAAGTTGCCAATTTGAGTGAGTGTGGAGTAGTGTGATTATAAACACTCACTCCTTTACTGGTGTGACTATGTGTGTGTGTGTGTGTGTGTTTGAGTTCGCGTACGTTTGTGTGGATAGTAGATTTTGGGTTTGTAAGCGTTCGCGTACGTTTGTGTGTGATAGTAGATATTGTCTTTTTTTCTCCTTCCCGTGTGTGGATAGTAGATATTGGGGATTTTGATAGTATATTTTGGGTTTGTATGGGTTCGTGTACGTTTGTGTGGATAGTAAATATTGTGTTTTTTCTGCTTCCCGTGTGTGGATAGTAGATACTGTGGGTTTTTGTTGTCTCCTTCCTCTGTGAGGGTAGTAGATATTATGGTTTTGATAGTATATTTTGGGCTTTTGTGCGTTCGCGTACGTTTGTGTGGATTGTAGATATTGGGATTTGTTATGGTAGATATTAGGGTTTTTAGCCTTCCCTTCTGTGTGGATAATACATAATATGTGAAGTGTGTGTAAGGGATGTTTTCCTTCACGTCCGTGCTTGAGACATATGAAGTCAAGCGTCAGTCATTCGCGCCATTCTCCGGAATAACTAAAGAAGAAGATGGCTTCTAATACCATTGATAACATGGAGACGTTACAGAAGTGGTGGACAATTTTGGAATGAGAGAAGAGATGCTGGTCAAAATGGATGAGGATCACTATTCTGACAGTCCCCATAGAGTCACAATGGAAATAAAACCTTTGAGAAAGTCTAAGGACAAAGTAAGGGAAGTGATGAAAAAAGAAAGGAGAGAAGGGTGATGAAGAAGATAGAAGAATGAGAGCATGGAACAAAAAAATAGAAAAGGAAGAATATGAGAAGAGGATGAAAGATGAAGAGAAAGAGAAACAGGAGGAGGAAAACAATGAGGAGAAGAAGCCAAAATGTGTAGAACAGAAGAAAGAAGCTGGTGGAAGAATAGAAGCAATTTGAAGAAAAAAGAAGAAACCCAAACGTCCTTTTCAGGCCACTCATATGCCTCTAAAAGATTTGTTTTCTTGCCTAAATTTTCTTTTGTCGATTGTATATATTTTTGTGTAATAGATTGATGTTCATCAATCATTGTCTCCATGTTGTATGTTGCATGTTGTATGTGTTATATATGTCTATGTCCCGCCAAACGTTCTAGGTTATTTCCCACCTTTGGGCCCGATTGAGATCAGCCACTTGCAACATTGTTACAACATTTCTGCCAGTGTTTAGTATCGTGACGTCACCCCTGTTGCATTCCTATCTACCCTATACAGGCCTAATTTATTCCCTATGTTAGATTCCCCTTGACCCTATACAGACCCACCCATCTTAAAGTCCCTTAGACCCCATAGTGCCGCGGCAACTTTTTGACTGAGATTTCCATTATGACCCTATATCACACCCTATCACTACTCACCTCATTTGATTCTGTATTTAGCCTGCGGTTTATACATGTCTGCTAAACATGTCCACCTTAAAATTATGATTATGGCGAGAGAAAATTATGTTAGTCTCAGTTAGGAAATACAGAGAAAACACAATTTCTATCACATCTTCACAAGAGTATTCCATGAAGGTTTTTCGTCGCTTTTGAGGCAAACAAGTACATAATCACAGCTGTTAAAGAAGTAAAATTCATGTAATAAGAACAATCGTTAAATGATTACAGCAATGGAGCAAATAACATAAATGCAACATTTTTCTTTCAATTAAAATACTTGCAATATAATGGCAGATAATTGATCATGACAGCTTCACTTGCTGACAAGTAAAAATTGCAAATAATGAGTCATAACTGATTTCATTTTCATATTTACAAAATATAATTAACGCATGAGGACAACTTCTGACCAGACACGGTTTTCTACAAAATCGTTCCCTAGAATTTTCTTACTCATGCTACAGAGAAATCTAGCTGTTTTGCTAACCTTACTTTTCTTATCTCAGTCTAGTCATTTCAAACCAGTCTTCTCAGTCAAGGTGTCCACGCGCTTATAACTACTTTTAAAAAAAGAAACCCTTGCTGTCTTATGCTGCGCCTGACGTAGTTGTTCTAAAATCAAACAACAACAACAGCAGCAACAGCAACAAATATATAACAAAAACATAGTAACTTAAGGCAAATCCATCTTTGAGAACACACCATACAAAAAAAATTCGAGAGAGACAAAGACACACATACATACGATTTCGAGCTTTTTGTTTTTATACTAGTTCGTTCCACACAGCATGGTCAATTTTATTCTTTATGAAGGCCTAGCCCAGTTTATTTTCAGGTCAGCGTCATTAAATGTAGCTAAAGCTACGTAACTAGTTTTAAATACTTCGTGTGAAACAAATTATAATATAATATAATTGTAATAAATATTAACTAGTTATTGTTAATTTCATATAGCATCCATATATTAAATGTGATAATATCTCAATACTATGCAATGTTATTTTTTGGGGCTCACGCATAAAACTATACTTCGGATGACACAGTAATCCCGCAGTTCTCGCTAACATATTTGTATTAATGCACCGCATCTAAACATTGGCGCGTGAACTACATTGCACAACTGAAAAGTTCTTTTTCACTTTAAAGGAAATTATTGGGTGAGAAAAAGAATCTACCCATGGGTTTGGACCGAGACAAGGAAATCCCAGTTGCGGGGCAAGCCTCGTCGGGAGACAAATTGTGTAACTACTTGACAGATTTATATATTTCGGTTCAAACCCAAACACAAATTATATATATATATATATATATATATATATATATATATATATATATATATATATATATATATATATATATATATATATATATATATATATATATATATATATATATATATATATATATATATATATATATATATATATATATATATATATCGACTGTGTAAGTAACGAACGCTGTAATTGCGATCACTGATGGTTGGTCAAGGATACGTTCAATCAAACACCGGAGCAGACCGGGGTGGGGGCTCTAACAACCTAATTTTGGTAGTAATACGCTGCGTATTTAATAGTCAACAATGTTATGAATAAATAGTTTGCATTATTTGTTGTTGTTTTCTCTGCATGGTGTATTTTGTATAATTTTATTTTGGACTTGACCTTGCCCAAAATCAACTTTATAGTCTACCTGACCAGTAACTTTTATTCTGGCAAACAAATAATACATAAATAATATTTCCCTATGAGTATGGGTTAAATATTAGGATGATTATCTTAGTCTGAATCAAGGACATTGGAATTTCCCATGGATGAGCCAGTTATACCCGATGTTTACCACATTTCTATAATTGTAGTCAAATACTTTATCTTGCAATCCAGAATGTTCCAGAATGGAAAACTTCACTAAATAGTCGTATTATATTTTGAAATGCTGATTATGACCAAGGTCAGGTAAGGGGGTTTATAATCTTGTTTATTTGAGAAATCGCTCCTTCTTGCTTCACATCTTATAGCAGAGCCATCTTTATTGTTTGTTCAGTATTTTCAGTCAGATTAAATTTGCTTATTCAAATTATAATCCTCTGTAAATGCACAAAGCGCTCCTCAATAATATTCTTAGACAGAAACATTAACCTGGAATTATAGTGAATTCAGATAAGGACATGTTGAATTACATTATCATGATTCAACAAAGAATATTTGCAGATCTTCAAGTCACAGGCTACTAAAAGCAAATCAATATATACAGTGTTGGATTTTATTTCGAAGACCACTGGGATTTAATTAGAACTTTATTCATTAAGACTGGTGATAGAACTTTCTGGGCTATTTGGGATTTAATTCGCAATGCTTTAAGTTCTTTTGAAATTACCACTTTGTATTCGAGGGAAAAAAATTATTTGTTGAATTTGACAAAACTTGTTTTCTCTCGTCTCCAATAATTAATTTAAGACCAAAGAGTCGTAAAAATAGCAACACAGTGATTATCACATAAAAGCCATAGCGGCAAATAATTACAGATCTAGAATTCAAGGAAAAGACCAGTCTTGTCCAAAATGACATTTTAAAACGTATCTACAGATAACCGAAGTAGAATCAGCTTGTCCAAAATGTCCTTTTGAAACATCTCTACAGATAGCCAAAGTAGAATGAGCTTGTCCAAAATGTCCTTCCAAAACGTACATACAGATAACCAAGTTAGAATCAGCTTGTCCCAAATGTCCTTTTAAATCGGATCTACAGATAACCTAAGTAGGATCAGCTTGTCGAAAATGTCCTTCTAAAACACATCAACAGATAGCCAAAGTAGAATGCGCTTGTCCAAAATGTTCTTCTAAAACGTATCTACAGATAACCAAAGTAGAATCAGCTAGTCCAAAATGTCCTTTTAAATCGTATCTACAGATAACCAAAGTAGAATGCGTTTGTCCAAAATGTCCTTTCAAATCGTATCTACAGATAACCAAGGTAGAATAAGATCGTCCAAAATGTCCTTCTAAAACGTATCTACAGATAGCCAAATTAGAATAAGGTTGTCCAAAATGTCTTTTAAAACATCTCTACAGACAGCCAAAGTAGAATGATCCTGTCCAAAATGTCCTTCTAAAACATATCTACAGATAACCAAGGTAGAATCAGCTTGTCCAAAATGTCCTTCTAAAACAGATCAACAGATAGCCAAAGTAGAATCAGCTTGTTCAAAATGTCCTTCTAAAACGTATCTACAGATAACCAAAGTAGAATGAGCCTGTCCAAAATGTCCTTTTAAATCGTATCTACAGAGAACCAAAGTAGAATCAGCTTGTCCAAAATGTTCATCTAAAACGTATCTACAAATAGGCAAAGTTGAATGTGCTTGTCGAAAATGTCCTTTTAAAAGATATCTCCAGATAGCCAAAGTAGAATAAGCTCATCCAAAATGTCCTTTTAAAACATCTCTACAGATACCCAAAGTACAATGAGCTTGTCAAAATGTCCTTTTAAATCGTGTCTACAGATAACCAAGGTTGAACGAGCTTGTTCAAAATGTCCTTCTAAATCTTCAGATAGCGAAAGTAGAATCAGCTTGTCCAAAATGTCCTTTCAAAACGTATCTACAGATACCTAAAGTAGAATGAGCTTGTCAAAATTGTCCTTCTAAAACGTACCTACAGATAACCAAAGTAGAATGATCTTGTCCAAAATGTCCTTTTAAAACATCTCTACAGATAGCCAAAGTAGAATGATCTTGTCCAAAATGTCCTTTTAAAACATCTCTACAGATAGCCAAAGTAGAATCAGCTTGTCCAAAATGTCCTTCTAAAACGTATCTACAGATAACCAAAGTAGAATGAGCTTGTCCAAGCTGTCCTTCTGAAACGTATCTACAAATGGCCAAAGTAGAATCAGCTTGTCCAAAATGTCCTTTTAAAACGTATCTACAGATAACCAAAGTAGAATCAGCTTGTCCAAATGTCCTTTTAAAACGTATCTACAGATAACCAAGGTAGAATCAGCTTGTCAAAATTGTCCTTTTAAAACGTATCTACAGATAACCAAGGTAGAATCAGCTTGTCAAAATTGTCCTTCTACAACGTATCTATAGATAACCAAAGTAGAATGAGCTTGTCTGAAATGTCCTTCTAAAACGTACCTTTTAAATCGGATCTACAGATAACCTAAGTAGGAACAGCTTGTCCAAAATGTCTTCTAAAACACATCAACAGATACCCAAAGTAGAATGAGCTTGTCCAAAATGTCCTTCTAAAACGTATCTACAGATAACCAAAGTAGAATGATCTTGTCCAAAATGTCCTTTTAAAACATCTCTACAGATAGCCAAAGTAGAATGATCTTGTCCAAAATGTCCTTTTAAAACATCTCTACAGATAGCCAAAGTAGAATCAGCTTGTCCAAAATGTCCTTCTAAAACGTATCTACAGATAACCAAAGTAGAATGAGCTTGTCCAAGCTGTCCTTCTGAAACGTATCTACAAATGGCCAAAGTAGAATCAGCTTGTCCAAAATGTCCTTTTAAAACGTATCTACAGATAACCAAAGTAGAATCAGCTTGTCCAAATGTCCTTTTAAAACGTATCTACAGATAACCAAGGTAGAATCAGCTTGTCAAAATTGTCCTTCTACAACGTATCTATAGATAACCAAAGTAGAATGAGCTTGTCTGAAATGTCCTTCTAAAACGTACCTGCAGATAGCCAAAGTAGAATCAGCTTGTCCAAAATGTCCTTTTAAAACACATCTGCAGATAACCTAGCTAGAATGAGCTGGTCCAAAATGTCCTTTTAAAACGTATCTACAGATAGCCAAAGTAGACCCAGCTTGTCCAAAATGTCCTTCTAAACCGTATCTTCACACAACCAAAGTAGAATGAGTTTGTCCAAAGTGTCCTTTTAAATCGTATCTACAAATAACCATAGTAGAATGAGCTTGTCCAAAATGTCCATGTTAAACGTATCTACAGATAACCATAGTAGAATGAGCTTGTCAAAAATGTCCTTTTGAAACGTATTTTTGTCAACGCACTTTATTAGGAGTAACGACTAGAAAAAATAATTTACACACTGAGCTGCCGATGCATTATACGAAGACAGATCAGGTTCTATGTTATTTACAGTTAGAGTTGACTTCAAAAGGAGTACATACGGTACACACAAAACTCGTTTGCCCAAAGACGCCATGCCCTAAGACGTCATGCCCTTAAACGTCAAATCCGATAAAGCTTTTACTCACTGTAATCTGGCTGAGTATGAATTGTTGCTTTGAATGTACATATTATCTCCCAGTTAAAAATGGGATTTGTACACGTCAATGAATTTCACAAGATCCGTCTGGCTTTGACATAACTGATAAGGTTGCTGAGCGAACATATTGGTGATTTCCTAACAGAATGATATTTTGAAAGGTGTCTATCAAGCTGATGGCAGAGTCGATCGAAAGAAGGAAACGGAAGCTATTTTCATACAGGTTAAATGACCCTGTCATGAAAATGCATCCCCTTTGATGCTGTCCTTTCCTTTCGCATTTAGTGTTTTGAGATATTGCTCATCGACGGAAATATTCGAGAAATATGATAAATGCTACTTTTTGTATTTTATTTGGTAAATTATTTGGTTGTCAAGAATATATATTAAAACGTAAAAGAAATCGAAATAGCAGAAATCAGGCATAGTCCTACGTTGAGTATGCATGCATGCATGCATGCATGCATGCATGCATGCATGTATGTATGTATATATGTATGTATGTATGTATGTATGTATGTATGTATGTATGTATGTGTGTATGTATGTGTGTGTGTACGTATGTATGTATGTATGTATGTATGTACGTATGTATGTTTGTATGTATGTATGTATAATTTTCCCAAAAACGTTTAAACATTTTTTAAAATTATTTTGTGATGCCTTCTTAAATTGCTTTGTTTAAAATCATTTATAGTGGTTCCATTTCTTGCCAAGTTGTCCTCTCTCAGGTAAATTCATGTCCACTGAAGTGTTTGTGTGTGTGTGTGTGTGTGATTTGGATATTTAACGTAGCTTGAAAAATAATTCAGTCTTATCTCTACGATGTCTGCAGTGTGGCAGTTTGTAGTGTTGTCTGAGTCATCACGACGCGACCATGCAGCATCATGTCCCACCCAGTCACATTATCTTGATACCAGGCATACCAGTCTTAACACTAACCTCTTAATGTTAAGAGCCAAGCGAGGCTGCTGTTAGTACAATTTTTATAAGTCTTTGGTATGACCAAGCCGGTGTTCGAACCCTCAACCTCCCACATCCGAAGCGGACGCTCTAACCACTCGGCCACATGAGCGGTCCTTAAAGTGTTAAATTGGCCGCTAGTGATGTAATTGAAATGGGTCTGTTAAAGTAGGTTCCAAAAATCCAATAAGATATTGCCACTGCTGTAATTTGTCATGATAAATATCTCATTTCTCAATATGTTGTTTTGTTGTTGTTGTTGTAGGGTTTAACGCCATTTTTCAGCACAATATAGGCTATACATGGCGGCAAGTATTAATGGTGAAGGAAGAATCCGGAAAAAAACGGAAAGAACCACCGACCCACGAGAAGCTACTGGCAAGCTTTCTCACATAACCACATTAGCCGAATCCGAGACTCGAACCGACGCAGACAGAGGTGAGATGGCAGTGATCCGTAACGGTGAGCGCTTTAGGCCACTCGGCCACTCGGGGCCCCTCCTCAATATGTAAATAGAAAAGAAAGACACAGAATCACAAACCTTCTTTAGATTCTTTATCCTTCTTAAATGATGTTAGCTGTGCCTCTTCCGGAAAGAGGTTTTCCTGCGGTGTAGCTCTCCGCCCTGATAAGTTGGAGCCGAGAAGTAGTCCTCTCAAGTTTCCGTAGTATGACGCAAACTTTTCAGACAGAGACACTCTGAAAATAAAATAAAATTCGATCGCCTTTAAAGTATAATTAATAGGCTGAACGGCATGCCATATTAATTCCAATGTCGTCGTAAACAAGCGATCTGCATTTAAGTATAAATGGATGGTACGGATATATTGGTACCCAATAGCACCGGTATTCAGTATATATCTGAATCACTTCTCTAATACAGACCCTGGAACCACCGTTTTCTTACTATCCTAACAAAACAACATATTTCCATACAAAACAAAATAATTAAACTATCAAAACCACCAGAACGGAATAGTAATGAAATAGCCTAGGCGCATCGTAAACGAAACAACAATTATAAATGTAAAGAGTTTACCCATTATCGTTTATGGAGGAACAAAGTCAGTGCTTTATTGTAAACGTAAACGCTCCGTTTCCAAAGAAACCATCGCCTCAAACTCTGATAGCAGTTCATTCTGGAATCATTTGGAAGAACTAAATTCAAGGAAACCTGTCCTCATAAGTCCATGTGACATTTTAGTTAAAGACATGATTAAACTGCAAACCTGCTGAACCTCGCTTTTGCTCATATTTCCTAAACACTTGACAGGTCTGATTTCACAGAGCCTAACCCAGACAAATGTACTGCCTTAGTAAATGAAAGGGTACCCGATCATGCTATTTTAAATATCCCCCTAGTTCCAATAACTAATAATGTTAATATTATCAATACAATAGACACTAACAAATCAGCTGGTCTATATGGAATTCACCCCAAAACTCGCCAATCTTTCCATCACTGACCAATACCAAGAATAGGGTCGCTCGAATAATTATGTTTTGAAACTTTCTTACGAGTTCCTGGAATGTTTGGAAACGAGTGATAATTTTTATTTCTACGAGGAACTGAAGACTGCAACACTACAAATTGCAGCATACGTCATCGTCTTCCATCTTGGATTCTTCGTCGGGATTCGAACGTGAAATCAGTAGAACATTTTGTTATTAGGACTATAAAAATTGTCTTCTCGGATTATTTTTGGATTAGGTTTGGATTTGATTCTTTAAAACCGTAAGTTCATATTTTTTTATTTTTTTTCATTTTTACAGAATTTTTCCAGGAAATAAATTATTGTATTTTCAAAGCTTGTTGTTTTCTCTCTTTCTTGTGTTACTGTTTATTAGAGCCTAAACAAGTGACATAAGAAAACTGGGAGCTCGTCCTAAGGATAATTTTAAATTTTGGATAGAATATTTCAGAAAACGTTTTTTTAAATTTGAATTCTCGAGGTTTTGAAATCTTAGTGAAATTGGCAAGCTTTTCCTAAAATGTCATCAAAAGTGGAAATCTTTCTTTCAAATCCTACCCAGGAACAATTTGATCTTTTCAATAAAGATGATTTGATGCAACTTGCTAGAAAATACGACTTTCTGAAGTAAAGGCTTACTTAACGAAAAAGGAAATAAAATATTGTGGCTCAGTATTTGGTAGAAAAGAATGTTTTGGATAAAAGTGCTTTGGTTTCAGTCAGTATGTCTAAATTAGACTCTGACATTAAAATGAATGAATTAGAATTAAAATACAAGATGAAACTGGAGTTGAGGAAGCTGGAGCTTCAGAAAGAAGAAAGAGAAAAACAAATGCATTTACGAGCAGAAGTAAAAGAAAGAAAGACAAATGCAATTACAAGAAAAACAAACGTAGATACAACACTAGAAAAAGGAGAGAGAGACAGGAAAGAAAGAAAGAAAAACAGATGCAAATGCAGTTAGATAAGGAAGAAAAAGAAAGAAGGACGAATGCAGTTACAAAAAGAACAAATGCAAATGGAAGAAAGAGAGGAAATACCAATGTAAAATGCAACAAATGGAACTGGCACGTGAAAAGCACATTCATACTTCAAATCCAAATTTATGTTTTGATTATGCAAAGAGTATTAGATTAGTGCCCTCTTTCAGAGAAAAAGTAGACAAATAGTTTCCTTATTTTGAAAAAGTTGGTGAAAATTTTGAAATAGCCAAGGGAGCATTGGACTCAATTATTACAATGTGTATTCACTGGTAAAGCTAGTGATCTTTACCGTTCACTGTCAGTTCAGCAAAGTGGTATCTATGATACGGTTGAAGAATGCATCTTATGGGGTTATGAGTTAGGCCCTAACGCTTATCGGAAATAATTCAGAAACTATAGAAAAGAAGTTGGACAAGTCATGTCGAATGTGATAGAGAAAAAGAGAAGTTATTTGATAGATGGTGTTTAGCCAAGAAAGATGAACAAGATTATGAAAGTCTTAAACTTATATTACTTAAAGAGTTCAAAATCTGTGTCCATAATAACATTAAGTCTTATCTTGACGAGCATCAGATTGAAACCTTGGAAAATGCTGCTCGTGCTGCTGATGAGTATTCTTTAACTCATAAAGTTTCCTTTGTACATAAGACTTCTACTCAACAGCCTTTTGGCAGAAAAGTATTTCAGCCTAATACAAGCCCTTCTAAAACTCAAAACTGGCACAACTTCTAAACATTTTGATTGTTTGCTTCAGAGAAGCTTGATTCAAGATCCTTGTCTCTTCCTACGTGTACCCATGTCAAGAAAAAAGGAACGTTATTTCTGATTGCTACAAACTGAAAACTAGGCATTAGAATCAAGACAGACCTATTCCAAATGATTTTATTTCTAAGAGGTCAAGGTCACGGGCATGTATTGAAAGCAATACATTTGTAGGGTCTATCAAACCCCAGTCTGATTTGATTATGGAAAATTATGAACCATTCATATCGATTGGTTTTATGTCACTCTTGGGTAATTCGGCCAATCCTATCCCTATTACAATTTTAAGGGACACAGGAGCTTCTCATTCTTTTATTATCAGGTATTTTGCCTTTTTCTGAGAATTCTTAATCTAACTTTCAGTGTTCTTATTCAGTGAGTAGAGTGCGGCTTTGTCAATATTCCTCTCCATTGTGTAAATTTGTCATAAGACTTAGTCTCAGGACCCGTGACAGTCGGAACAGTCTCTGTTTTACCCGTTGAGGGCATTCATTTATTACTAGGCAACGACCTAACTGAAGACACGTTTGTGGTTAATCCACTTGTAACTGACAAGCCTTGCTTGGATAGGAAAGTTGATCCAACTGAAAAAGAAATCCCTGATATGTTTCCAGCTTGTGCAGTTACCAGAGCTATGGCAAAGAACGCTTTTGAGAATGATGTTGATGAGGAAAGTATTCCTTTAGATGACATATGCATTGGTCAGGCCTTTGATGAGGTCACTTTCACTTCTTGTTTGGATCAATCGGAATGTATTGACCACAGTGATCCTCTTTTAACGACTCGTTCTCTTTATTTCAATCAGGGTGATAAACAACAATCACTTGTCGTTGAACAGGAAAAAGATCAGATCTCCTGTTTGTTTCAGAAGGCCATTTGCGAAACTGAAGCTTCTAAAGTTCACGTATGTTATTTCATTAAAAATGGAATTCGTATGAGAAAATGGAGATGCTGATGACGAATGGTCAGTGAACTATCAGATTGTAGTTCCAAAACCTTACAGACAGGAAATATTTAGTCTGGCCCATGAAACTCCATTGGCTGGTCATTTAGGGACCAATTAACCTTATCACAAGATCTTAACTCGCTTTTACTGGCCAAACATCAAAAGTGATGTTGGTAAATACTGTAGATCTTGTCATACCTGTCAAATAGTAGGAAAACCAAATCAGAATATGCCCAAGCTTCATCTACAACCTATTCCTGCCTTTGACGAATCATTCAGTAGAATTATGGTAGATTGTGTTGGTCCCTAACCCAAGACCAAGTAGGTAACAAATACATGTTGACCATTAACGGTGTGTCAACAAGGTTTTCAATGGCAATTCCCTTGAGGAATAGAAAATCTAAAATAATAGCAAAAGCTTTGATAACGTTTGTTTGCTCAATTTGGCGTTCCCCACTCTGTTCAATTGGGTCAAGGGTCAAATTTGACGTCTGGAACTTTCCAGCCTATATTGCTTGAATTTGGCATTCAGCAATTCAAGTCAGAAATGTAAGTTATAGTTTGATAGAACTATAGTGGAGAGAACTTTTGAGTTTGGTAATAATGGAGTTCTGTCTCTCCTGCTCATTCTTCAAATTTGTATTCAGCTTAGATATTACGGCCCTTACAAGGTTAAGAAAAAATGAATGAGTTAATTTATAATATTAGTGTTCCTGGGATCTAAATAAATTATAGGAGTACCATTACATTTAACGAGACAGCCAAGTTAAACATGCAATTAATTTTGTAGTACCTGTCCCACTCAATGAAAATTTAAGTGAAGGAATATCATCGGATTCTACTGACATTGGAATGACAAATCTTCGGAATTCAGAAATTATGAAAGATCTCGACCAGAAGCTTTCACATTTGCAAGAGCAAGAAAGAAATTAACTTAAACAGTTATTATTTGAATATGAGCACATATTTTCAGATGTTCCTACAAGGACAAACAAAAATTTTCCATGCTGCTGAAATTGTAAATTCTAAACCTGTGAAACAACACCCGTACAGGATGAACTCTCTCAAACAGAAATACTTGAAAAAAGGAATTCAATATTTGCTGGAGAATGATTTTATAGAGCCCAGTAAAAGTGACTGGAGTTCACCATGCATACTTGTTCCAAAACCAGATAAAACGTTCCGTATGTGTACTGATTATAGGAAGGTGAATAGTGTGAAAATAAACAGATTCATTCTCATTACCAAGAATCGATGACTGTATTGATAAAATCGGGAATGCCAAGTATGTCACGAAATTTGACCTTATAAAAGGATTTTTGACACTTTCCACTAACGGAAAGAGCAAAGGAAATTTTTGGCATTTGTGACTCCAAAATGGACTTAATATAACGTAATGCCGTTTGGGAAGAAAGGGTCGCCAAGTACATTTCAACGCCTCATGGATATGATTACCTCTGATCCAGACAATTTGGAAATTCTTTGACAGACTCGCTGATGCATGTTTGACATTTAGTTTATCTAAAAGTGAGTTATGCCGTGCTAGTGTAACTTTCCTAGGACACACGGTAGGACATAAACAAGTTAAACCTATAGATGCTAAGATCAAGGCTATCTCTGAATTTCCCGTGCCTGTTAATAAAAAGCAAATGATGCGGTTTCTAGGTATGGCCGGATACTATCGAAAAATATTTTCAAATTCTTCTATAATTGCTGAACCCCTGACAAATTTATTGAATAAGAAAAACAAGTTCCTTTGGACTGAAAAATGTCAGGAGGCTTTTGACAAATTGAAAGCCATACACAAAGGTGCACCGGTTCTTACAGCTCCAAATTTCAGTCAATCTTTTAAACGGTCTGTTGATGCAAGTGATGTTGTGGTTGGAACAGTTTTGATTCAAGAAGATGAAAGTGGTATAGATCATCCAGTGTGCTATTTTTCCAAGAAATTAAATAAGCACCAAAGGAATTATTCAACAATCGAGAAGGAATATTTGGCTTTGATATTGGCATTTCAACATCTTTTTGAGTTTACCTTAGTTCAGCTCCTTCTTCGAGTATTGTATTTAGCGACCACAACCCTCTTACTTTCATCGGCAAGATGAAATATAAAAATCAAAGACAACTAAGATGGAGTTTGTTGTTACAGGAATATAATCTTGACATCAGGAACATCAAGGGAAAAGATAATGTAATAGCAGACGCACTTTAACGTGTATAACAATATAGTATTTCATGTACACCGTGTAATTTAAAACGTCGTGCATAATTAGTCTGAAGTAAAAAGAAAGCTTTATGTATAAATCTTTCTTTTTCTTATGGGGAGAAGTTTTATATATATTTGATTTAATTATAGCTGATTTAGTATATATTTATTTCAATTTAATTATTTGACAGTTTTATTTTCTTTTACTTTTCATTACGTGATATTGTAATGTAAATTTGTTCACTAGATATGATACATTTTTTAGAAAATAGTTTGACCTTGACTTTAGTTTATAAAAACCAGATGTTGATCTAAATCCTGACCTTGTTTCAGAATTTGTAGCAACCTTCGTAAACAAATTCTATTTTATTTTAAAATGATTGGTTATTTCCAAGGTCATGATGCGACTATGTCTTTAAGATATAAACAAAATTTTTTTATTTCTTAGAGTAAAAATGATTGGTGTTTGTCAGGGTCACACTGGGTAAACGTGATCTGTAAGAAGTACGTGATTCTATAAACTTCCAGAAGATGATCATGTAACCCTTGTTTATGTTTTAGAAACCCCATATAACCCATGTTTAGGCGAATTAAACTCAGTAGAAACTGGGCTGTCAAACTGTTGTATGTTGTGCTGTTTGGGGTTATTTCACATTACTTGGATTCAAAAGGATTAATTCCATTATTTTTCTGGAAAATAAGTGTGCTCAAGAAATATTGTGGAACAAAGTTTATTTTTATAAAAATGTATTCAGCTACCAGAAACTGGAGTGATAATTTTATTTCTACAAGGAACTGTAGACTTCAAACAGTACAGATTGCAGCACACGTCATCGTCTTCCATCTTGGATTCTTCGTCGAGATTCGAACGTGAAATCAGAGGACCATTTTATTATTAGGACTACTAAAACTTTATTTTCGGATTATTCTTAGATTATTTTTGGATTTGATTCTATAAAACAGTAAGTTCTTTTTTCCCTTCAGTTTTACTGATTTTTTTCAGGGAAATAAATGATTGTACTTTTCAAAGTTTGTTGTTTTCACTCTTTCTTGTGTTACTGTTTATTCGAACCTAAACAAGTGACACAAGATCTGATGATAGTCTGTGTGCAATATAAAATGATTGTACCGTCCATGTGTTTTCACAGGAAGCTTTTTAGGGGACACAGAACTTCGGGTTCGATTGAGTCGTCAAGAGTTGGAGACGGAAGCAAGACTAGCTGAAACAGTGGAAGTCGACGGAAGTCTCTTCGTTGGAGAGAAGGTGGAGGAGGAGGAAAAGGAATCTGGAGGAGAAAGTGGAGGAGGAGATGAAGGAGTATAGCGAAGTCGAGGAGGAGGAGAAGGAATTTGGAGAAAGTAGGGGAGGAACAGGAGAAGAACTTGGGAGAAATAGGAGAGTTGTTGTTGTTGTGGGGTTTAACGCCATTTTTCAGCACACGATAGGCTATACATGGCGGCCAGTATTAATGGTGGAGGAAGAACCCGGGAAAACCCCGGAAAGAACCACCGACCCACGAGAAGCTACTGGCAAGCTTTCTCGCATACCCACATTGGCTGAATCCGAGACTCGAACCGACGCAGACAGGTGAGATGGCAGTGATCCGTAACGGAGAGAGCTTTAGACCACTTGGGGCCCCGAAATAGGAGAGAGAGAGAGAGAGAGAGAGAGAGAGAGAGAGAGAGAGAATACCACAGATGAGTAGAATACAATGACAGGTGGAAAACGATCTCACACTGATAATCAAGTGATGCAATAGGCTATTAAAGGGTCGAGAGGGAGGATTGTAATTGGTAATTTGAATCATCTGATTATTGCATTGTTATTAAACTGGTATTCATTGAACTTCAACCTTTTTGTATATTTAACCATTTAACCGTAGTCATCGCTGACTGGGCGCTCGGGGCTTTACATCATCCTTTCGCTGATCTATTTTCTAACCAAACTCAAGCCTGGGTGGGACTTCTATAGTAGTTTTTGAAAAATACTGGGTGCACCCCACCCCGACCATAACAACTCTCACATCGGTAATATGATTATATCGATCCGTGTCTTGCTTTATTTGTTTTCCTCGTTATTCAAGGAATATAATTTAACCCAGGCCCTTGGATGGGCAGACCAGAGATGCCACAAGGAAATACTGCACGTTTGAATGTCAGTCTTAGAAAAAATGTCACTGATACAGAGAGAGATTTGGAAATACAGACCAGAACTTATACCGATATGAACGCATGGCTCAGTAGGGATCCAATGGATACAAGTCAAACGGTATCAGTGCCTACTAATTCAGCGAGAGTATCATACCCGCATTTTTCCCAGTCACAATGTTTACAGAAAGAAAAACCAAGCCCAGCATTCCGTACTGAATGTCCGCAAAAATCAGATAATCTTATTCAGATCATGAGTGCTAACCGTACTGAAGTGAGACGCCTGAACGCTTCGAACATACAACTGAACAACCAAAAAATCAAATGAATACTTAAAAGCGCAAAACAGTTTACAAAAATCCTGAATGACCTCAATGAATCAATGTTAAGACAAGTAAAAATATTGGATAACGAAAAGAAACTTGAGAATTAAAAAAGCAATCACTCAAAGACAGCTTAATTTTCTACGGTATGCAAGAAATCAAGAGTGAAATGTGGAACGACACGGAAAACACAGTAAGAGAATATATAAAACAAACGTTTGGCATCGACGAGTCGAAGATTGAAATCGAACGAGCGCACAAGTTACATTCGAAACTGGGTCCAATGAAAGAAATTTTTAAGTTGTGTCGCTTGAAAGATAAAGAAACTTTACAAAAAAATACAAAGAAATTAAAAAGACAGCCCGAAACAAGGCACGGGATGAAGAGAGAGAAAAAAAAGAAAAGGAGGAGTAAAGGGAACAGACGAATATCAAAATATTTCAGAAGTAAATCAACCACGTATCCGAATATATGAAGACTTCCCAGAAAGAGCACATCGGGTACTAACAGCTCTATCCTTCTTCATCCAGGTACTCAGGCACTCAGAGAAGGTAAATCAGCCTTCTTGAAATGTGCTTTACTGGCTATAAATAGAACTAAATGTGTGTTTAATGATGCACTGCATCCTGTTGTAAGTATAAATGACACACGAGTCAGGCCGAGGTCATGTGATTCCTAATATGCAGACGATTAATGATATTAAGTTTTGTACCTGGAATATTTCAGGTTTAACAAGAAAACTGTCTAGTGAACAGTCTAATTCGGACTGTAGTGATTTTATTAATTTTATGCGTAAGTTTGGTATTTTTTGTACCGATCGAGACCTGGGCCCATGATAAAATCGATATG
Organism: Sinohyriopsis cumingii; assembly: GCA_028554795.2. Taxonomy (NCBI): domain Eukaryota; kingdom Metazoa; phylum Mollusca; class Bivalvia; order Unionida; family Unionidae; genus Sinohyriopsis; species Sinohyriopsis cumingii. The sequence goes on along the minus strand of CM068838.1, from coordinate 114,100,107 downwards.
AGTGGTTTCAAATGTTACACGAGTGGCAGATGCAACACGTTACTCTGGTGGTAAATCTGCAAATGTAAAAGAACATACAAGACATCATTTCAGTATCAGTCAACTTAAGATTAAATTAAAAATAATGTTTGATAGAAACTCCCTCGTTGAATACAAACTATTCAGGATGACCTATTTTTTTTTTAGTGTAGTATATGTGTCACCTGAACTCTCGTCAATACAATAAGAAGACTTGCTTACCATTAAAGGTAACAAATCGGCACATTATAGAATTATGTATCCAAATCATCCATTTATTATTGGTGGAGATTTCAATGCATATGCCTCAATGGAAGCTGATTTGATTGTAGCAATAGGAATATTCGAGGATATAGATTTAGGCATCTTGGTTAGCGAAGGTTCCGATAACTATATACACCTTGGCGGATCGAACAGCTATATCGGTACTTGGTCTTTTCGACGTCTATTGGATTTCATGTGTTGCCTCCCTTAGTATGTAATTCCAACTAACCAAAAGCATGCTGCATTGTACATCGGCCGAAAACGGAGGTGGCAATTGACCTAAGAAGTATACTTTGTAAGTTTAACATCGAAAGTATGACTATATACCAGAGGTAGCCATTACAGGTCTATTAGAGTAAAAGGTATTTGTGAAAATACGGACCGACACTGGGAAGGTGCTCATTTATCAGTCCTTTCAGGTTGTGTGCTCCCCTTGTCTATATCACAAAGGAACAGTGTTCAAATTTGAACAACTTAATTTTGATTGCATGCGGTGGCTTGCCGCCGCATTCAATGAAATTCACAGACCCGAATAACAGAAATATCTGCTCGATATGCCAAGGCGTAACAGAGTCATCGAAACCTTGACTAGCGAAGATGAGATTTAGGGGACAGGCAAATAACAACAGAAATGAGCGAAAACATTATGACGATAATTTACTGAAATTGTGTCAGTTATCTGGAATGGGGTTTGCAAATAGTAGATATGGTGATGATAAAGTTATTGGAAACTTTACACGAATACAAGGCAGTTCTGCTACAACCATTGACTACTTACGTTTAGATCAATGAATATATGCATGCATAACTACCTTCCTTTACAATGGGTAATATAATTGAATAATAATTGAATCAGCCAATAAAAAATCACAAGTAAACAATGTGCAGACCGTGTTGCACCTGCGTCCACGTAAAAACTGCGTACTTCAATTCATTAGTTTATTGCTATAAGCAGTTATGTTTATTTAATTTGTATTGTTTGTCAGCTTTTCTTAATAATGATATGACATGTACACCTGTCTTTTGTAACTGACCTTTGTTCAAAATCAAGTTAATGGGTGTAACTGACCAGTGACATTTCTTTAGTAAACAACATAATACATAGCTAATATTTCTCTATCATTGTGGATTAAATATTCTGATCATTATTAGTAGTAAAAGATGTTTAACTTCAATTTGAGTTAAAGGCAGGTCCTGATTCTGACCTAACAAAGTTCCAGAATGACAGTATTTCCATAAAATGGTAATTACTACCTTGATCAAGTAGAGGGGTATATAATCTTATTAACCTAAGAATTATTAATTCTTGCATTAACATCTCAAGGAGAATTATTCTTATTGTTGTGTTCAGTTTTTAATTTGGCTGGATTTATTAAGGCAAATTATTATTCACTGGAATTACAATGTACTCAACATTCTTGGACTAAAACATACATTTGGAATTACGAAAAATTCAGATAATGGCACTTTGGGTTATATTATTATTATGATATATCAAAAGACAGCTAGCACGTCGCCACACTCGAGGTCATTGGCACATTATCACATTCGAGACCAGGCACATCAATACATGTAATATTGGAATTTTTTTGGGAATACCACCGGAATTAAATTGGAACTTTATACATTTGGACTTGTGATAGAACTTGTCGGACTATTTGGGATTTGATTCACATTACTAAGTTCTTTTCAAATTTTCACTTTGTATCAGGGAAATAAATTATTTGAATTTTATATGCAATACAGCACGTAATGCAAATATTAATTGGTTATCAAATGTTATATGTACAAGCTTAGACAGAAACTATGTGGGGGGTGCGTGTGTGATTTGCATTTTTAATGTAGCTTTTAACAATGTTAGTCTTATCGCTGCAATGTCTGCAGTGTGACAGTTTTTAGTGATGTCTAGCATTGGGGCATAATGCCTTGGACATGTAGCATCATGTCCCACCCAGCCACATTATCCTGACACCAGGCCGACCAGTCCTAACACTAACTTCTAAATGCTCAGCGCCAAGCGAGGCAGCTGTAAGTACCAGTTTTATAAGTCTTTGCTATGACTCAGCCGGAGATCTCACCCGCGACCTCCCGCATCCGAGGCGGACGCTCTAACCACTAGGCTACCAGAGCGGTCTGTCGAACAAGTTAGGTTTTATGTGGATATTCCACTGTCGATACTATATTTATCCCATTTAAAAGAGATAGGTTTTATGCTCTTCTGTTGATTATGAAAAGCATTTGACCGTATTGACAGGAGCTTACTTTATCATAAAATAGTAAATGAAAATATTACTAGTAAAATGCTTGCGATACGAAAAGCCATATATGGCAATCTTAAAGCGTGCGTGAAAATGCCGACTGGTTTGAAAGAAATATTTAATTGCCCGGCTTGGGTAATGCAATGATGTGTTTTATCACCTATTTTCATTACTCCTCAACGATTTAAATACACTTTTCTGAGCAGAATAACAGTTTAACACTAGAATTTGCTAATTTATTTGCACTGTTGTATGCAGACGACTTGACTGCCGTTGCCGAAACTGCTACTTCAGTGAACTCTAAATAAACTAAAAGAATACTACAATTAAAGATAAACCTGGAGAAAAAATATCGTCTTTCGAAAAGAGGGACAAAAATATAAAAGTTGACAATTTGGTGATTGTCTGATGAGATATCTTGGCTGTTTATCCTCATTTAAAAACTCAAGGTATGTGGGTCAAACACGTTAGCATCACAAGTGGCAAAGTCACTTTATACTTTGAAGACTAGACTGCATCGGTTTGGAAAACTGTCTATAAACACTCTATTCTAAATATTTGACACTAAAATAGAACCAATCTTGAATTATGGATCGGACGTCAGGGGTTTCTACAAAGCAATTGACAATGAAACTACATACGACATTTTGTAAATATATTATTGGTATTACAAAACACACACCAAACGCTTTTCGCTATAATGAGTTGGGTAGAATGCCAATGCAAGTAGTAAGATATAGAAGAATTCTTAAGTACTGGTTCAAATCATTAAAGATGACTGATTATAGATTACCCAAACATGGTTATATCCTACAATTGTCATGAGGTGGACATTGTGACTGTTGGGTAAATAAAACTAAGACCTACTGTTTATACGGAAAGGGATACGTTTGGGTTAATCAAGGGATGGGTGATGAAAACCTCTTTTACATTATATTTAAACAACGTTGTCAAGATATTTTTCGACAAGAAACTTATGTACAGCTAAACTCAATGAATAGATTACGATGTTATAAAATCAGACGCAGTCTTAAATGGCAATACTACATAAATTATTTAAACTCTTCGTATAATGTTAGCTTGCTATGCATGTTTAGAAATGGAAGCTTTCCTATAATGTAGCAAATATAGGTACGGATACAATTATTCCGATGATTAAAGATTTTGCCCTTTTTGGGTAGATATAGAATTTCACTGTGCTGTTAAATGTCCCATGTATGATAATTTGAGAAAGGCCTATGAACCTACATACGTTCATTGTAATGCAGAAAACATCATGTTTTATAACTTTCTCAATAGAATCAATAATAGTATTATTATCTTACATAATTGTGCTGTTCATCTAGCAAAATCTTTATAAGTAAGAACATCTGTGTTAATCTAAGAATTGTTATGCTCTGTGGTTGCACCATATTGTTAATACATGTGTATAATTATGGGCCGATGGTTCCTGTTACAATAATAATAATAATAATAGTGTAATGACCAAGAACAGAGCAAAATCCTCAAAAACAATAGTTAACGTATGCAAATAAGATATTAAAAAGTCAATAACTTAAATTTCAGAATGCTCGTGACCAAACTTTATTTATTGGTACATGTATAGATATATCCTTGATAACTTCTGTGTAGAGAATACAATAAGAATCGCGGCATTTATTTGGGAAGGGGGTGGTCTACATGTGTATTTGAAAGAGTTGATTTCAATTCAGCACCACAGAGTCCGACATGAGTGTTTCATGTCAGGTCTGCAAAATGAATGAAATTATATCAAGTAAACATTGTCACTATTGTTTATATATATATATATATATATATATATATATATATATATATATATATATATATATATATATATATATATATATATAATCTTCACCCATTTTAAGACTGATTGCCTTATGCCATATTAGTAGCACCACGAGTAGCATTATATCAGCCCTTGATTTACTTGACAGACCTATACACGGTAGTAGAATGCACATGAGTGAGTATAGTTCTGCTTGTGAAACATTCCATTGGTGAATATTAAATCATATTTCTAGTTCACGCATATCGTCAACAACAATGGTGCATTCCATACAACATTTCAGTATTTGAGTTTACTTTCAGAAAACTATAAACAAATATTACAATGATTCTGTCTAATCAATGGTTACCTTGCTTGCTATCAGCATTTATCTCTCTTCGATTTAAGACTGAAATATGTTATCAGCCTTGTCGTATCATGCAATAAATGGGTAATGAGTTTTCCTAACTCTAGTCCATAAAAGGACTGAAACTCCATTAATAAACATTGTCGCTTTTTTTTCACTTATAGCTTGGATACGCTCTGAAAAGATAATGTTTGCTAAACGTTTACTTTCAGTATCAACCAATCCTAGCCTGCCAACCCCATAGATACTCCATTTTATGTTCTTCCATTTCTAAACGGGTTCCCCTTCTTCCATATCATTAGTACCTTTAGTTCTTAAGAGGCAAAAGTAACATAAAACGAAATCAAATTACAAGTTTTCTAAATCCAGTTCACAGTATAGATTCCATAGAATCATAATAATCGCTTTCAAGGGTAATCTACTATTTGCATTAAGGTTAATGTAGCATTTGTACTATTTGCATTCGCTACCTGCATGTACAGTAAAAACTACTAATATCAAAATTTTAGACGCCTATTAAATGAAGTCTGCAGCAAGAGTAGCTGTAGTTCTTTTCTCGTTGCTGTTTGTGCTCGTATCATCACCATCGTCGTCGTCATCATCACCATTATCATCCTCATCGGTATCGCGGAAGAAGCAGAACTAATTGGTAGTAGTAGTAGTAGTGTGTTATGTGTTGTCCTTTTCATTGCTGGCATCATCGTACGGCTCCATCTGGGTTTGTTTTGTTTTGTGGGTTTTTTTTTTTTTTGCCTCTTAGATTACTTGGTATCTGACAAATCCGTCTGGATATATTAGATAGAGAAAGCAGCCTGGGGAGAAAGATAGGTCTTAATCGATAAACCCAATATCCACTAAATGAAGCTTTAATTTCGTCGTGAAGAAACTTTAAATAAACATGACAGCTAATGATGCCAGCAGTCATTAGCGAAGATTTCGTTTCTGTCTCTCCCCGTTGTCTGCCTCTCTCTTTCTTTGTCTCTCGATCTCAACAAAGTGATGCACTTAAATCCATGACGGTATATATTCGTAAATAAGACTACTTGTCCTGTGCGTACCGCATTGTCTATATACGATGCTAAGCCGTAGGATAAAGATGATGATGATGATTATTGTTGAAAGCGGCACCAAAATGGGCTCTACTCTGCGTTGGAGATCGAAAGAATATTAATCAAGATGTCTTGAGTGTACTAATTGAGCTTTAACGAGTGTACGGTGAACAACGAGATTCCGACTAATTTGATGCTACAAGCCTACATATGATGATGACTGGTCAGAATACAACAAAAAAGAACATAAGCCATAACAGCTGTATAAACTGAGTAGCCAACTCAAAAATCAGATATGACAGAAAGGCAAATGTACATGGTGTAAACGTAGCAACAGTTACCACTGTAGAAGGATTTAATTCTATCAAACAATTTTTCTGTTCAAGGTTTTTGTCTGATGCTCTCTGACATTTGTAATGTAGTAACTTTCATTGTACACACATGGGTGAATATGTGCTTACCCGAGGCAAAATCTATCAATAAGCGAGACTCATCGGAAGCCTTAATTAACAAAATACATGACTTGAGTAAAGCTATGAATATTAATAAACAAAAGGTAAAATGAGATCTCTGATGAAATTGCAAAGATTCTTTTCGATAGTGCTGATGAATTATTTGCATATAGGAACAAACAATATATTTATCCTAATAAAGTACATAGTAAACCATTTTCCGGATAATTATAAGTAGCTAGAAATAAATAGTGTATTATTTAATAAAGGATCACACACGATTAAAAACACCGCAAAGTCAGAACGGCATGCTTTCTCAGAGTTAAAATTACAAGAAGACAATCAGAAAATTTGCAAACCTGCATAACAAGAAACCACAAAATAAACTAAGAAAATTGTAAACAACAAACCCCTCAAAATAGTAGTAAATACTAAACAAAATACTAGTGAATACTAAACAAGATACTAGTGAATAATAAACAAATGACTAAAGCATACGTTCATATCGAAATGAAAATCTTTAATGATTAAAATAGGAACATACCTTATCCCATGAGAATAATGATGAGACAGCTGAAAATTAGACATTAAATAGTAGAACAGCGTGTGTTTTGGATTTTGAACGTAGCTGTAACAATTTTTCAGTCATATCGGTACGATGTCTGCAGTGTTGCAGTTCATAGTGTTTTCGAGCGATAGGACATATGCCGCAGACATGTAGCATCATGCCCCAATCCAGTGGTCAAGGTGCAATGTTTAAAATGGAAAAGACTTATCAAAAAATAAATCGCAAATATACTAAAAATTGGAACGTGTAATCATTGTTTATCTATAGAGAAGGGAAGGTGGGAAAATTTGCCTAGACATGAAAGATTGTGCAAACTTTACATGCAAAACTGTTTGGTTGATAAATTGCATTACCTCCTTAAACGTAGCTATTTAGGAGAAAAAGAAAGCAATTAATACCTAAACACTTCTATATCAGACCAAATGTACCAAAGTTTAAAGAATTGTTGAGTTCTCGCTGGGTTGGTGTTTTAAGAAAATCTCTCTAAAATGATTGACACTTTTATCAAAATTTCGGTAATTCCAAATCATTTTTACTCGATGTGTTTGTTGGGGATAAATTCTTTTTTTTTCTTCATGAAAAGAAAAGTACCATCGTGTCATCATTTTAACTTAAACAGCTGACTACAGCTTAATTTGTATCATGTCTTTCAGTTATGTCTTCATCCACGTATCCGAGTTTGGATTGGTTCGTATTCTGTAGGAGCATGACTTCGATATTGCTATTTTGTTCATATTCTATTGGAATATTTACTGCCAACATTGCTGTCTTGTTCGTATTCTAGTGGAGTATTGATTTATATTGCTGTCTTGTTCGTATTCTAGTGGAGTATTGACTGACATTGCTGTCTTGTTCGTATTCTAGCGGAGTATAAGATGTGATATTGATATCTTGTTCGTAGTCTAGTGGAGCATTAACTGTGATATTAATGTCTTGTGCGTATTTTAGTGTAGTATTGACTGATAGTATTGACTGATAGTACTGTCTTGTTCGTATTACATTGTAGTACTGGCTGTGATATAACTGTCTTGTTCGTATTCTAGTGGAGTATTGACTGTGATATTGATGTCCTGTTCGTATTCTAGTGGAGCATTGCCTGATATTGCTATCTTTTTCGTATTCAATTTGATTATTGACTGATTTTGTTGTCTTGTTCGTATTCTAGTGGAGTACTGACTGATATTGCTGTCTTGTTCATATTATATTGGAGTACTGACTAATATTGCTGTCTTGTTCGCATTCTATGAGCATTAACTGTGATATTGCTGTCTTGTTCGTATTCTAGTAGAGTATTGCCTGATATTGCTGTCTTGTTCGTATTCTAGTGGAGTACTGAATTGACATTGCTGTCTTGTACGTATTCTAGTGGAGTACTGACTGATATTGCTGTCTTGTTCGTATTCTAGTGTTGTATTGACTGTGACATTGCTGTCTTGTTCGTATTCTAGCGGAGTATAAACTGTGATATTGATGTCTTGGTCGTACTCTAGTGGAGCATTAACTTTGATATTAATGTCTTGTGCGAATTTTAGTGGAGTATTGACTGGTATTGCTGTCTTGTTCGTATTCTAGTGGAGTACTGACTGATATTGATGTCTTGTTCGTATTATAGTGGAGTACTGACTGTGATATTGTTGCGAATCTGAGATAAATTACCTTTATTCTGAGAAACATCATATCGTCCATAGCTGATGTATACGCATGCAAAGTGACATAATCATATGTCATGTATTTGCGACCTAAGTGTAATAAAGAATTTGTCATTGTCATGGTCATTGATAATATAATAAAACATAAGAGACAACTTGTTCTTTGATCATTGTTTAACTGTACAGGAATACGATTAAAATGTCGATGTAAAATAAGTTCATAATGTTATACATATTAAAAGAAAGTCGCTAACCGCGGTAGAAAAAATGAAATGGATTATAGTTTCAATCCATCAACCATAAAAAAAGTATAAAACAAAAAAACTGCTCCGGTGGCTTAGTTGTTAGAGCGTCCGCCTAGGATGCGGGAGGTCGTGGGTTCGATCCTCGGCCGATTCATACCATAGACTTACAAAAATTGTACTAACAGCTGCCTCACTTGGCACTTAGCATTAAGAGGTTAGTATTAGGACTGGTAGGCCTGGTGTCAGGATAATGTGACTGGGTGGGACATCATGCTACATGTCTGCAGCATGATGCCCCAGTTCTAGACATCACTATAAACTGCCACACTGCAGACATCATAGCGATATAACTGAAAATTTTTTAAAGCTACGTTAAAAATCCAAGTCACACACACACACACACACTAAAAGAAAATAGATTCTTCAAAAAATATGTGCACTTTCGATTTGTACTACTATCATTATGAAACACCGTACTACGTACGGTTGCCTTCATACATTAAAAAATATATTCCAGAATCCCTCTTACTGATTCACGTGAAAGAAAAAATCATGAAAATCTGTATGCTGACACACGCCAGAGTACTTCAAAGCAAGGGTTGGTCTTTTTCGTGTCATCTAACCATGTCATTACTTTTAATTCGTGTTAACTCATTTATATCTTTATTTTTAAGAGTAGTGACATCCCCTCCAATGACATATTTTGGACTACACGCGAATGGACAAATTTCATATTTCATAATTTTGGTGTAAACATTATATATGTTAGTATCGAGCCGTGCCAAATTTCTTTCGGCTCAAACTATGAATTATATTTATTACATTGTACATTGTCAGAAGCTTTAAGAAATTTTAAAGAAATAAAATAGTTTAAAAAAACAATGGAAATGATAATTTGGACAGAGAGACATTTTTATCTGTCAATTTATTGCAACAAGTCTAGCGTAATGATTTTTGTATTTACGTCCTCGTTAATAAATTTAATAGAATTTGGTGATTATTATTTACTTGATCATGACGAATCAGTGTTCACAAATGAGGTAATTAGCCAGTGTAATAATACTTTCAATCATCATAATGAACTATATTCACCGGACTGTATGGTAGCATAGGTTAGTTTCGTAAATTGGCCCCTGGCAAACATTGATTTGACTTTATTGTAGCATGGTTTAGTTTCTTAAATTGGCCCCTGGCAAACATTGATTGGACTTTATGACAGTATCATTTAGTTTCATAAATTGGTCCGAGACAAATATTCTGTACTGCACGTTTTCACTAATTAGAAACAGGAATCATTGTGTGTCTTTGGCGCACGCTTCTTAGCGCGTCATCAAACAGTTTCCTTGGGAGGATCCAGAAATATCGAAGAGGAGGGGGGGCCTAAACAAGTGGTCGGGAAGTGTTTGAAATGGCCCGCACCCCCGCCCAGTGTGACCTTAGAGGGCGAAGCCATTAGAACTTTTGCATTTTAAGCGCATTCAGGACATAGTTTCAGCCATCTAACTGTAAATAAAAACTACTCAGGGAAATGTTCTAGTTGTTTTGCTCTCAGTTGTTTTTGGGCGAACTGAATTGGGTTGGGGGACGTGTCGGCTCCGACTACACCATACCCCTCTGGATCCACCCCTGGGGTCGTGAATGTTGTCCTTAGCTTGATAAGAGGGACGTATTTGTTGTATTCAAATGGTATTCGAGTGCTTAAGAATTCTTTAGTAACAACATCTGCCGTCTTAAGGTCATTAAAACTAGAGGAAAAATCATAACTTCAAATAAGACTTACTAAGCATGTTTTGTTTGCTTGTTTGTTTACCCCGTTCAGACATTATGTGAACGTAAAGTTTGAGCGAGATGCTTTTTCCCATCGCTGTCTGCTATTAAACCCCTGACTTCTTACATTTTAGGAGACATCGACCACTCCACCTACTTGTAATATTTAGTATGTCTGTCTGTCTCATTTTATTTTTCTTCCATCTTCTATGAGGTAGACATACATAGACATATGCACTCAAAAAGAAGATAATTGTCTGCAAAATGTAAATTTATATGCATTAATCTGACAAAATATCGAAACACATTGAAGAAGTAAATTTTTAAAAAATTATAGAAAAACTCAAGAGTTGTACAGTGTACATCACTACGTTGAAGTACAGTGTATAGTTTGAACAGATTACTGCCACCAGCAAGTTTAAGCAAGTGAAAAAGATATACACCAGACTCGTGTGGGTTTAAAAAGAATATTTCATATGTTAATAAAAGAATATTTCATATGTCAATAAAAGAATATTTCATATGTCAATAAAAGAAAACCTCGGATTATTTTAAACCTCACGAGTATGAAAATGCAAGACTAATTCTTATCAGACACACCGTCTTCAGTTTCAACATCCTTGGTCCTGACAAATATTTTCATCCAGCTTATTGTCTAGTTTCGGCCAGTCTAGACTATCTGAATAGAGAATTTTCACACATTACTCTGGGGGAAATATCGTAAACCCGTCCCCCACTGAGGATTGTTCACAGGAAACTGATATAGACTGAGTCTCATCCCTCAAGCAAGCATTGACATCATTCGTGTTATTAGTCACACTGTTTATAAAGTTCAAAAGGACGTTTAGCTACAGTAAGCAACTTAACTGATCTTGGAATTTTTTCTAGACTGATATGAATTCTACTTTTCCTTAATTTGAAGATATAAACTGACGTGCAACATTTGCGGCATCCCATTTTCGTTTGACTTGGGTGGGGAAGAGAGGGAGCCGCGGTAGCTCAATTGGCAGAAAGTCAGACTAGTAATCCAAGGGTCGCGGGTCCGATGCCCGTCCAGGTCAGCTGCTTCAGTGTGTCCGTGAGAAAGACACTTAGTTTCTATGTCATCGGCACGATATGGTCAATAATACGTTAAAAGTGTAGTTAAAAACGAAAAAAAAAACCTTTTCTTTCCCCAGACCCTTGTTTGCCTTTCCACTGCATAGTGATGACAGACGAAGCGCACCGGATGATACAGGTTACATACTGTCTAAATCGGTTTTAGAAAACACCCCTATTTTACAAGCGTTTAGTACTGAACGACAGCGTTATGGAATGCCTCACTGATCGCTCAAAACCCACTCACACACAGGCAGCTTAATTTTAATATGTTCTCAGCTGTGTAGAGGTTATAGACTGGTGACTAAGTTATAGACTGGTGACTAAGTTATATCCAGCTTATTTGCAAACTCTTGAAGTGTGAAAGCAAATCAGTGCATTAATCAGCATCAGACGACTGGAAATACTTAGAAATCAGAATGGAAACCGGATATATGTAAAACCTTGGTGCATCCACGAATTCGTCAGCCTATCAATCTGAAATTCCTAAAACGTTTCAGTCAAAAGGAATCACTCATCAATGCCAACAAAGCCGGTAAAATATGTGGTCGATCCAAAAAGATCGAATTAAAATGGTTCATTTCATTAAAACTCTGCAACAATTGCTATAACCATGTTAGTCATTTTTTTTCCTCCGAGTTTTCATCAGAATTCCATAAACAGTATCCTAACGTGAATTAAGTGACAAATAATCTATTTGACGCCAGTCCTACTAGCGTTGGTGCTTTATAAGCTAATCAAACACTGTGTTCCACCATATAAGACAGGAGGTATAAAAATGGGACTTTAATGTCTTCCAAGCAAACAGTTTACTTTTGATCCTTTATTAAATAATTCTGACTCCATATCCTTTAAAATGTTTGAGCAAGAAATTCGTGTTCAAGCTAAAAACCACAAATCCGATACGATCCGTAGGCTGTATCCTCAAACTGCATTAGGATATGAGGGGAACACATGTTAACAATCCGAACGTTCTTGGATTCCAGATTTATTCGTGACAGATAAAACGTGGGCGACTTTGAGTATTGGTCTGATTTTCTTGATGAAAATATTTTGTAAATACCAATCAAAAGGTTGCATTTGCAAATCCGGGGTAAGATTTCCAAGTCAGGAGTAACACATGATGACCGAAAGGCAATAGTGTTATCACGGAGAGGCCTGACATGCAAATATTCCTTACAGAGGCAATAGTGTTATCACGGAGAGGCATGACATGCAAGTGTTCCTTACAGGGGCAACAGCGTTATCACGGAGAGGCCTGACATACAAATATTCCTTACAGAGGCAATAGTGCTATTACGGAGAGGCCTGACATACAAGTGTTCCGTACAGAGGCAATATTGTTAGTACGGAGAGGCATGACATGCAAGTCTTCGTTACAGAGGCAATATTGTTATCACGGAGAGGCATGGCATACAAGTTCTCCTTACTGAGGCAGTAACATTATAACAGAACTGCTACGGTGACCTACGTGGTTCAAGCGTCCGCCTCAAATGCGGGAGGTCGCGGATTCGATCCCCGGCTGAGTCAGACCAAAGACTTATAAAAATAGTACGAACAGCTGCCTCGCTAGGCGCTCAGCAATAAGAGGTTATTGCTAACACTGGTCGGTCTGGTGTCAGCATAATGTGACTGGGTGGGACGTGATGCTACATGTATGTGGCATGATGCCCCTGTGCTAGACATCACTATAAACTGATACACTGCATACATCGTAGCGATATGACTAAAACTGTTAAAAGCTACGTTAAAAATACACACAGACACAAGCTACGTTAAAAATACACACAGACACAATCTACGTTAAAAAATACACACATTATGTCATACAAGTGTTCCTTACAGTAGTAATCGTGTAGCTACGCTTTCTTATGTAGAACACACTGTCTCAGTACGGTGTCCATGTAACTCTTCAACTAGGGGCTGAAATGTGTATCTTTAAAATTTCGGACCTAAAAGTAAATTCTTCGATAATATCACTACGCGGAATAAAAGCCCTTCAAAACAAGTAATGTCTAAATAATGACCTACATTTTAGTTTTTTTTCTTTCTCTATTCGTGTGTTGGCAAAGTCGTCGAAAATTTCATTCAAGTTATTATTTCCGTAATGCATGAAGTAAAGTTGATAATGTCAGCTGGAATTTGATTAATCGTATCGAATATATGGAAGACGATTATTGTTAGAGTTATTACGAAGAATAAATCTTTTCCGTCAGTGTGGAATGGACTTAGAAATAAGAAACATGCAAATTTCACAAGAGCTGTGATTACTTTTGTATAAACAAAATGACATGAATTCAACAATTTAGGCGATATTCCGTTGATTTGAGTAAATGATTCTCTCTCGGAATTCCTTTAGAAAATGAAATACAAAATATACTCCTCTAGCTTGGAAATAATACAAAAAAGTTTAAACGTATGTTGCTATTGGTCGAAACAATATCTAAAGCTCAGTGGTTTGTTATGTGAAGTCAGCACACGAATAGAGACGACGAAATACTAAAGATCATTCAAAATCACTCGTATCAATCGATATTTAATTTATAAAGCCATTTTATCGCTTGTGGCAAAAATTATAAACCCTCGAAGAAAAAAACTTATTTCAGAAGCCATGAAACCGTTAACTAACTAATCCTTAAACCCAGATAACAAAACCTTAAAGTTTATGTGCGACATTTCGTCGCAGAATATCTACTAATAATGAGAGCAACATTGAAAACCAACGAGATATTTTAGCTTCATTCAGAATTAATTAATTACACACAACCTTTAAGTAACCATTTCGTTGTGTCTGTCGTGTCAACTCGAGCTCCTTACATGGTTTTCTTTTGCGTAGAAAGTCAGTTTTGATTTATTCGGACTGTAAAATATGCTCAATTGAGTTTCGTTTTCAATTCGTCATGCAAACACGAGAGCTTCAAAATTTAGGTTTAAAATGGTTGATACATGACTTGTCTGTGTTAAGAAAATCCATGTTCTTAAGGTAAGGCAGACCCTTTGTTTGTGAAATACAATTATCTTCCTTTTTTTTTTTTTTTTGGTTGCAGTTTTAAATATTTAATTCAGTCTGATGTTTGAATATTACAGAGAGATGGAAATGTAATCATAACTGGACACAAACTGATTATACGTCCATGAGCCTAAAGAAACTGTTAGCCCCAGAGATAATACAGCATGTAAGTCCGTCTTAATAAATCGCTTTTCAAGTTTAAAATGTCTGGCATAACTGGCGCATAGACTCCATATATCCAATCTCAGATGCAGAGGCCTTTTAGGACCTCATTAATAGAATAAAGTTTCTTACAAACATTTAATTATCTGATATTTTTATTTATGTATTTATTTCTCTAATTCATGAACTTATTTCTGTCCAGTGTTCTGGGGTTGTGATGTGCCCGAGGTAAAGTTTCAGAAGTTAAAATTTAGTTTTAAATTCGAATATTGACATTGGATATACATCTGAAATAAATTATCCAAAGATTAATATACAATGCATGTGTTTTGACTTTCTTGTTGCATTACCATGAGTCACCTTCACTCTGTTCTTCGATAATCAACAAAGAAAGCAGCATAAATCCCACACGTGATTATCACGTCTTGTGAAGGCATGATTATGCTATTCAAATGCTAAACTCAAGAACAAGCACTAAGTCCTACTACCTGTGAGAGATCAGTCTTTTTTAAAATCGTAAACTTTTAATTTGTCGGCATTTACTGAACAATGTAACTTACATCGTCCCGTGTCTTTAAAGCAGGAAACTTAACCTCTTGCATGGTCATTATCAGGACTGTATGATTATGCAAGTAAATTAGCAACTGGTTGTTGTTGTTGTTGTAGGGTTTAACGCCATTTTTCAGCACACGATAGGCTATACATGGCGGCCAGTATTAATGGTGGAGGAAGAACCGGGGAAAACCCCAGAAAGAACCACCAACCCACGAGAAGCTAATGGCAAGCTTTCTCACATACCCACATTAGCCGAATCCCAGACTCGAACCCACACAGACAGAGAGGTAACATGGCAGTGATCCGTAACGGAGAGCGCTTTAGACCACTCGGGGCCCCTAAATTAGCAACTAATTTGTTTGACATCTACACATGACTTATAACTGAATACGTTCTAATCGTTAGAACGCCGTTTCTTTAAGGAGCTCGTATCTTTACTCTTTATAAAACATATCAAGTGCATAAAAGAATACTGTATGTGCTTTTATAAAGTTACGTGCATGCAAATTTGCAATCACGGCATTATGTTCTTTTTTATCATTGCGAGAAAACAAAGGAAAATAAACAAACATATGTTTGGCTTTTACGGCAGTATAGCCAGATGTATTCCCTGATATAGCTCAGAAAACTTGTTAAGATTTCGACAAAATGTCGACGTTTTAAACTTATACATTCCATTCCATTCGATTCCACCAAGGCTACCAGTCGCATCATTATACGCCAACGAGGTTACCGCTCACAAGAAGTGGGTCTTGATACCAGAATAGCTGTTGCGATAAATACCACTAAACTTCTATATATCACAATCATACATTTATTACCTCACTCAATACAGGATTTATAATTAACTACTAGAACTTAAAAGAACCTAATACTAAACCAGTACAATTCAAACCAAGCGATATCACATCAACATAAATGGCTCTATTACTAAAGACTAATAAACTAGTCCCAAATTTAAAGAAATAACAAGTTAGAAAATTTTTCAAACTTGAGAACAAAATGGCCGACCACAAAAATTCATTACCAAAAGGGCAGAAATCCCCCAATCCTTAGCATGGGAACACTGGACCTTAGCGCTAATTCTCAACACAAAGAACTATGCGCCAAGCATTTAACCTTCTCATACACAACCCCTTATCCAAAAGCAAGCTAAAAACCTTAGTCCAAACTCGCCAATAACCTTCCCAAATACCACTCAAACACACGAAACCGATGAACTAAATGATACCCTGCCTATATTCGATTTAGAATCACAAATTTTTAGTACAGACAAACAAGTATTTCAGGAACAACTACCCACCCCCAGTTACTTAGAAATTGTGCAATCACCGATTAAAAAATGAATTGCGAAATCACTGAACTAACTAAAAAACCAAAACCAGAAGCAACAACTACAACTCCCAGGGACATAAAAACATCAAACAATAAGCAAGGGAAATCAACACCAAAAACAGTCACCTAACAGTCAAACTCCTCCCCCCAAAAATCCAGTAAAACCTAACAAAAATAGGTTTCATAACAGCCAAACCGAAGGACCCTCTAGAATACTAACTTTAGGGGATATTCTACACAACACACAGGAATCAACTCTAAGGAAAATAACACCCCAAACAGGGAAACCACCCCTACCCCTATTGACAGTAATTAAACCAGTGGTAACGTGAAGCAACTGAAAAAGAGCAAAAATGTTGAAAGACATAAAACAACAAACAAAACAACTAAAACAACAAACTGTACCAAACATAGTTAACAAACAGCAAATAATAAACAAATGGAATCAAAAACAACAACAAAAACAACAGTAGCGCCACCTACCAAGCAAAACCGTCACCCACCCCAAACAAAACCCAGTCCAAGCTAAAACAACTTAATATCACTGTAGCCAAACCCCAAGACCATCTAGAACACCCACCGAAAGTCGAGTCTTAAGCAACACATACAAGGATGTGGTGACAAAGAGATTAAAACACCAAATAAGGAAATTAAAACAAATAAAAACACCAACCCTACAACCCAAACTAAAGCAGCCACAACACCAGCCAAACAAACAATCAACCAACCAATAAAACAAATTAACCCACAAACTCCAACCACACATAATAATATCAAACAAAGCATAGATTCCTCCCAACAGAGCATACAGTTTATATAAACAGTAACTCTTCACAACTGCTTAACCTAAGCCTTAACGGCGTAAGAGGGGCCCTACAAAGGATGCATGATGAAAAATTCACTATACACCGACCCAACACCAGATACATTATTGTGCACTGCCGCACCATAAATCAAGTGGCAAAATTTATAGAATTGAAACAAATAAATAATCTCAAAATTAAAGTAGAAAGACACCAAAGAATCAATCAGAAAGCCCAACACCCTAAACCTAACATAAAGGCCCAAACACCTGACACAAAGAACAAAACAACAACAACAACAACAACAAAACTGAAAAAACCACCCTCCAAATAAACACAAACAAGTTTAAGTCAGTTCTAAAGTTAAAAGGTCCAAACAAATGGATGACAATCAAACTCTAAATAAACAACTTAAAGACAGTGGGACACCCATTGATAGGGCATACAAACTTAAAAATTACAAAGGGCAGGAGACCAATACAGCGGTCTTAGAATAAAAAAGCCACTGTTTAGAATAGTACGATTAGGCCCATACGGAATACGCCAACGCCTGGAACCATACATTAACAAACCCAGGTTTTGCAGCAACTGTCAGCATTGGGGTCACTTTGCATCCAATTGCAAATTTAACAAAATATGCAAACAGTGCGAGGGGAACCACAAGGGATAATGCCGAAGGGCCACACCTAAATGCACAAACTGCACATACCACAATCCCCCAAATGCCCCTATGCCGTCAGGGAGGGAAAAATCATCCAAATGATGAACACCAGAAACTTACCATACTCTGCTGCCAAAAAACTGACAACAACAGGTGAAATAAACTTAGAAATAAGCAGAAAACCAAATGAAACAAATACAAACCCCAAACTAAGAATATTGCCAAACACAGAAAAGTCCAAGACAAAAGTATTAACGACACCCAAACAGAAAGAAGGCACCCAAACGCCCCCACCCTATCACATAAGACCAACCTAAAGTTAAACAATAAAACCAAACCAGAACCCCCAACTGAACAATTAGTTGAAAGAAATATTAACGGATACCATAAACTGCTTTCAAACAAACAAACAAAAACTAGAACAAATAATGGAAAAATCCAAGAAATGCTAACTAAAATGATCTAATCACCCCATCCCCCGTTTTTATCCTACTTAAGAAACAAATTAAATGACAACATGCCATAATGAATAACACAACCAAACGTAACTTAAAAATATGCAAAAATGGAACTCGAGAGGAATAACAGCTAACATTAACGAAATAAAAATAAAATGACAAGATCAAGTTCCAATGCCCGATATCATTTGCATCCAAGAAAGCAAGATATCTAATAAAACTAAACATTTACCATCACTACCATGATACTCCCCCAAGTTACACCGGACAGGGAGGACGACTCACCATTTCTATCCAAGGCAACCTGCCAAATATAATGCCAGTTGATATAACACCAACACTAGGTAGCAATGAGGCATTTGAAAATCAGTCCTTAATAGTTCAAATGGAAAGTATTAATATTCAAATCTTTAATATTTACGACCCGGGGGAAACACTAATCTATGTAGGACAGACAAAAGAGGCGGGTTGGTTGAGGCATGGGCTGCCGAATCCAACCTGACCATCCTCAATGATGGGACAAATACACGTCTCAACCCGGTGGATGGAACTCTGTCTGCCATCGACCTAACCATATGCTCGCCAAATTTAACACAAATGATTGACTGGGGAGTGGATCAAAATGACTTGCTTGGAAGTGACCACTTTCCAATCGTTATAACTCTGCAGATGACAGTCCAACATAATCCCATCAAAAAACATCCACAATGGAAATATGACAGTGCTGACTAGGGAACATTTAGGGAATAATTAACCAAAATAAACACCAATAACTTAGAAAATGAGGATATTAATACTTTCTACAAAAACCTCATTGATACTATATAAACAGCAGCAACCACTAACATACCCAAAGCTAGTGGCACAAAAACTAAACAACGAGTACCCTGGTGGAACCCACTATGCAAACAGGCACATAAAGAAAAAAGACACTTAAAAAATTTAAACGATCAGGCAACTCCATAGATTTTACAAATTATAAGGAAAAGGAAAGAAACTTAAAATGTACAATTAAGCAGGCTAAAGAAAAATCTTGATAAAATTGCTGCTCAAAAATCAATAATAGGGATCAGCTCTAAACAAGTTTGGGACAAGATCAAATCAATTAGAGGAAAAACAGTTAACACCATTCCCAAAATAGCAGGTGCATTCACAAATAAGGAAAAGACAGACCAACTAGCCAAACATTTCTCAGCTATGAGTAGCAACCTAAACCACTCTAGCCTTTCATCCCTACAGAATCCAACTTGAATAGCGATATAACATTTTATGAATGGGAAAAAGCACTGAGATCAAAAAAGGAAACATCCCCAGGTAAAGATCAAATAGGCTATACTATATATAAAATCTTGCCTGAAAACTTTAGGCACACCATAACAAAACTGCTTAACATTAATAACCAATCGACTTAAATACCATCTGGAAAATAACAATTTAATATCCGAAAACCAATGCGGATTTAGAAACAAAAGGTCCACTACGGATCAACTCATACGATTGGAATCAGCAATTAAACTGGCATTTAACTCCAAACGAAAGATAGAAACCTAACTGCAGTATTCATAGACTCGGAAAAGGCATTCGACCTCGTTTGGACAAAAGGCTTATTAGCTAAACTTATCCACTTCGGAATAAATGGACGATTATTTAACTTCATCGAGAACTTCTTAACTGACCGCAAAATTATAACTAGAGTTGGGGACACTTACTCTGACATATACTCACTCGAGAATGGTACCCCACAAGGGAGCGTACTCAGCTCCACACTCTTTAACATCATGATTAATGACTTGGATCAAAACATAACTTCAAACCTAGTCGAACTGTCACAATTTGCGGATGACAGTGGAATATGGAGAGCAGGTCACCCCACGTCACAAAATAATTTGTGAAATCCAAGATAGCTTAAACAATATAGGGAGATGGGCAGATAAATGGGGATTTAAACTATAACATTAAAAAACTATTGCAGTCCTCTTTACAACCAAACATAGTTATAAATTCAAGTACCCCGAACTCACCATCCAAAATAAAATCATCAAATTCGTAAACGTAGCACGATTTCTAGGCATGTATTATGACGAACATCTAAATTGGGGACACCACAGAAATGACCTACTAAATCGATGCAATAACGATATAAACGTATTAAGGAACCTTAAAGGAACCACATGGGGATCCAATCAAGATACGCTCTTAATACTATACAGGGCATTAATAAAAATCAAAATTGGACTATGAGTGTCACATTAAAATATCACCTCCACAAAGACACCTTACAAAATTAGACCAGATACAAAGAAAAGCGCTAGTCGCTTGTACCGGTGCTCAGTCGTCTGTATCCCTAGCTGAACTCCAAATTCTAACTGGAGAACGGCCCCTACACCTAAGAAGGCAGGAATGAACCCTAATATACGCAATTACAGTAAATATCCACCCTTTCACACACCCCACCCGTATAGCCATCACTAAATGCAACACACCTTTCAGTAACAAACGAGTAACTGCCGTCCCTGCAGGGGAACGTAGACACCAATTGATTAAACAACTACCATTTGAAGATTACCATGCCGAATCAACAACAAACTATGACACAACGCCACGGACCAATATCAAACCATCAATTAAGACACACAACGCGGAATTGGGCAATAGAAAAGACCAGAACTAAAACTTAAAACAAATTATCACAACTGAAATTATGACAAAATAAACTAACTCAATTAAAATATACACTGACGGGTCCAAAATATTAGAGCCCCCCCCCCCCACAACAGCAGCAGTGGTAATACCCTAGCTGAACATTAAAATGGGCAAAAGGCTGCCTAACCACTGCTCTATTTACACAGCAGAATTCTGGGCCATCCTGGAAGTCCTCAGATGGATTAAGGACAACAACATAACAAAAGCAGTGATTATAAGTGACTCGCTGAGCGTCATAACATCTATACTAAATAATAATGCTAAATCAAGAGAAAATTTCCTCAGGCAAACATAATTATTTATTAAAGAATTTTATAATAACAAACAACAAATCGAATTCATGTGAATACCATCCCATATAGACATTCAAGGAAATGAGTTAGCTGACCAAATAGCGAAACAAAACCTAAATGAAACAACTCACATAGCCATTAATTACAGTATCAGCTAACTCCTAAGAATAGCCAAAAACGTTATTGATAGCAAGTGGCAGGAATGCTGGAACCAAAACACCAAAGGCAGGAAACTTGACTATATTCTAAAAAATATCAACAGGAAAAGGAAACCACCTAAAATCAACAACAATGATAAAAAACCATAACTAGGATCTATACCGGAAAAACAAAATTGGCCAAGCAGCTTTGGGCAATACATAGGACCCCGTCCCCGCAACCCAAACTGCTACCACTGCCGGGTTCCAGAAGACCTATCACATATATTCAACACCTGCCACAAACTAAGAAAAGAAAGAACCAAACTAAAAATGGAGCAAAATAAGATCGGAGCTCTGGAAACATAACCAGAAATTTTAATGAATAACATCACTAACCTCAATCTCACCTACATACATGTAATTAACTTTATACACGAATCTGGGTTGCAGAACAAAATATAAAACCCAAATTACACAATTCAATTGTTATCAACTAAGAGACTGGCTAAGAAACCAAACGTAAGGACCAATAAGATCAAATGATTTTGACATGTCTTAGCGACCCGAATATTCGGCAAATAAATCTATCTTATCCAAATAGTTTTAGCCAGAAAAGAACATCACACAACTAGTACAGGCAAACAAACTTAAACATAGGGAACAAATAAGATCGGATGTCTTTGACACGTCTTAGCGACCCGATTAATCGGCAATGATATCTTTTTTAATCAAATAGACTTAGCCTGAAAATCAAATAACACCAAACAAATCTAGCCACATCAAATAACACCTGACAATAAGGAAACTAGGAATAGAAATAGGAAGGGGAAAAAAAGGGGAAAGTTTGTTTTCCACCCTTTTCCTTTGCATGATTCGCCCGCAGATCGAGGTCTATGCAGTTTGTTAGAAGTTATCAATAGAACAAATAGCATATACCCTTACCTTCATGCGCATTGTGCGACGGATGATCGTGGTCCTTTTTTTACAGTTGAACTATACTTAAAAATGAATAAATATGGTAAACATTCAATTTTGTTTAAGTTCCCGTCCTCTGCATCAAATATAATGCAGACTATCTTATATAGAGGTTCATTAGAAATAAATATTAACTCAGTTTTGCTCATAAAAACTAACCAGATTACAACAACAAAACAATGGTCATAGTTTACGTATGTCAGTTTGAACTAAGAATGTACGCAAATTATGCTTCTTCGAAACGTTTGGCATGATGTTCAAAACACTTGTAGGTTGATTTTATTTCAGTTTACTTGATTGAACACGAATTAAATGTGTATTTAAAAAAGCGGTCCTCAGCCAGCACTCATGGAATTGGTAAAACACTGATCTCTCAGCCATATCGTCTGATTTTGGTAATAATGTCTGGGTTAACATTACAAATTTCCACAACCGGAGGTACGGACCAAAGGACATTTCAGCAACTAAAAGATCATCACCTAGCATTGCTTATATATTATAGGTGAAGTACGATCGAGTAACAGGCATATCTAATCGCCTCACCTAGCATTGATTGTATATTATAGGTGAAGTACGATCGAGTAATAGGCACATCTAATCGCCTTACCTAGCATTGCTTGTATATTATAGGTTAAGTACGATCGAGTAATAGGCACATCTAATCGCCTTACCTAGCATTGCTTGTATATTATAGGTGAAGTACGATCGAGTAACAGGCATATCTAATCGCCTCACCTAGCATTGATTGTATATTATAGGTGAAGTACGATCGAGTAATAGGCACATCTAATCGCCTTACCTAGCATTGCTTGTATATTATAGGTTAAGTACGATCGAGTAATAGGCACATCTAATCGCCTTACCTAGCATTGCTTGTATATTATAGGTTAAGTACGATCGAGTAATAGGCACATCTAATCGCCTTACCTAGCATTGCTTGTATATTATAGGTGAAGTACGATCGAGTAATAGGCACATCTAATCGCCTCACCTAGCATTGCTTGTATATTATAGATGAAGTACGATCGAGTAATAGGTACATCTAATCGCCTCACCTAGCATTGATTGTATATTATAGGTGAAGTACGATCGAGTAATAGGCACATCTAATCGGAAGATCAATAAACAAAATAATGTAATTTCAAACCTTAACATTCCCTTATCCGATAGCAACTTGCAAGTCGTGCTCGTTGATTACTGCTTTAGTCTTCTGACAGAAAAGCAAGTATTCTCTTTACATGTGCAAAGAACAAATGAATGTTCAGATTTAACGATCAGAGTATGGTTGTTGTTGTTTTGGCGGTTTAAAGCCATTTCTCAGCGCAAGATAGGCTATACATTGCAGCGAATATATCTGGTGGAGGAAGAACCCGGGAAATCCAGGCAAGAAACACTGACACACAGGAGACTATTGGCAGCTTTCTCACATACCACGATTGACCGAGTCCGAGACCCGACCCCACATGGACAGAGGCGAGATGG
This sequence comes from Sinohyriopsis cumingii, assembly GCA_028554795.2. Lineage (NCBI taxonomy): Eukaryota > Metazoa > Mollusca > Bivalvia > Unionida > Unionidae > Sinohyriopsis > Sinohyriopsis cumingii. The sequence goes on along the minus strand of CM068838.1, from coordinate 114,076,006 downwards.
CAGTGATATATAATGGCGATTGCTTTATTCCACTCTGCTATCCGGGGCCCCGATCAAAGAACGAAAGACAAAAAAGTTAATCCATACAATTCAAACCCACAAAAATAATGAATATATAACCATTCAAACCCGATTCATACCCAAACGAAGCTTGATAGTTGTCTCCGAATGCGAACTAGTTCATATATCTCCGAAAGTGAAACCATGCAATTGTATGTGCACACACACTAACTTGAAAAAACTACCAGTACGAAAACAAAATCGGAATTCCTTTCCCATTTTCAAGTGCACTTATGAGATTAAACTTGATTACTGACGACATTTGAATGATATCGATGTGCACGTCAGCCTGTCATTACAACCCGATCTCTTGGTACGAGTTTCCCGTTATCTTAATAATTGGTTCATGGTATTCGAATTTTGAAATTAGGAAAAGGAAAAGGTCAATTAAATGTTCGACTTTTTATGTCTGAACAAGTTCAGGTGTCGTGCAAATACGACTTTTTCATAGTCAGTTTTCATACGATGATTCTCTGAGCAAATACGTCCCTTCCGCGTGGCAAGTGGTGGTTCTAATGTAAAAACTTGCTCAAATTTTCTTTGATTCTTTGCCATTTAAAATGAAATGAGTATTTAAAATGCAAGGATGGATTAATGCTTTTTTGACACTCTAGATAAAATATTGGCTCCTGAGAAGTACGCAATCAATATATGTGTGTTATCTTCCATCAGAAATCAATTTTGACGTATTTACATTTCTATCATCACTGGCATAAACTGAATTATTCCCTGATGACGGAGCATGCAGGAGTCCTTAGAAAGAATTATTTTTCAGCACCAAAGTTTGACATTGATGTTTTTGTGATTTTGTGGCAAATCTTTCTCCATGACAAAGATTGGTTCACCGTATTGTTAGTTATTGTGTAGCTCGAGACTGGTACGAGGAGTATTTAAAAGTCCGAATATCATTGCGTTGTGCAATAAAGTTCTATATTAGTGTACGCATCCCCTCAAAGTATACCTCATGTACAACTACACATTTTCTAAATTTGATTATCCAATTATTAAATGCCATTTTAGTTTGGTTTGGTGCTTTGTGGCACAGCAACAAGGAAATTATTTAGTGCGGAGACAATTGGAGTAAAGTACTTGCTCAAGGACACACCACAGTACCTGACCCAGGCTTGTCCGATGGTATTAACTTTTCGGTACATTGTTCATACCATGGAAACTGCACCTCCAACATTATAGCTCCTTTCAGTTGGTCCGCCACTCATCGAGTCTTTGATAACGAGAATCAGCATCAATAATCAGGTTTGTTTAGAGGATGTTACACACTGCGGGAGCTGTGCTCCTTCAGGAAGTCTGTCACGACGGCGGATTTGTGCTCTGGTGCGTTGTCATTGAGTAGATGGACAACTTGGTTACATGTGCGCGGACGGGCGATTTAGTAGTATTCCACAATTTTTGGCAACACTTTGGAGGAATAAAAAGATCCAGTGACACTAGCAGAGCCAGGCACCTGGTACCGGGAGGACAGGGCCTTGGATATCATGCAAAACTCCATTGACAGTCCAGATACGTCTCTGGTCGTTTTCATCCATTAAACTATATTATTTTCTCCTTAGCTGGGTTCATAAAAGTTATCCATGTTTCAGCATTTGTGACATTCTCATTCAAATGTCTATGATCACTCTTGTGCTACTTGACGAGACTGGTTTGGAGATTTCAACCCGAGTTAATTTTTGTTCAGCCATCAACAAATGCGGATCCCATCTCGCTAGATCTTGTTTGAGCTTTATATGACTCTTCATTATATTATAAACAGCTGACGAATTAATGCCAGTGATTATGGACACGTGTCTCTGTGTTTCGAATATCCTTCTCAACTGCCCGTTCAAAGCAGTCATTTCCCAATCAACAATCACAGACAACGGTCTTTGGAAACATGGGTCATCTTCTCAACTTTTATGTATTCGCGCTAAATCCACTACAAACTATTGGATATGACAGAAAAGTACATCCGTAAACTTTATCTAAGTCGCCCTTGCTATCAGCCAGAGAATTTCCTACCAGCACTTGATTTTACAGTATGCTCTTTGCTCAGCCGCAGAACTGGTCTCCATCTACGATATTTTCAGGTCACTGTCGTTTACCTATGCTACGTCACAAACATAATACCTGCAGTTGTCTAGTGTGCTGTACATACAGCTGCCTATCATTATATAGGGCTGCATTTTGCATATTCATCCCTTACCTCAAAATCAAGTTCTGAATAATCCACGATGAGAGAGAAACGGCAATCCATTGTTTCACCAGAGTCCTCAGAGAAACTGGTGAAAAGGTTCTCGGTTACAAGAAAGAATGCAAAGAGAAATGGATCTCCTAGTCAACATAGACAGGTTAAGAAAACATCCATTTGAGGCAGAATTGCCCAGGCAGAAAGACAGGACTTCCCAATAGTACTCTTTAATGAACAGGAGAAGCGAAAAACAATACGTGACAAGCGACATTACACTGAACTCCTCATTGCAGAAGCCGAACAAGCAGCAGCTAGAAAGGCTATGAACAAGATCAGAAAGAAACTTAAAGAAGACTATGTACAGGTAAAAAATTACTTCTGAAGAGTGCGGCTGGGGATATAATCTCCCATGAGAGGGAGAATATGGCAAGATGAAAGTAACACTTTCAAAAGGTACTGAACAAACCAGACCCACAGGTTACAGCCTTGATTCCAAGAACCGAAACCAGACCCACAGGTTACAGCCTTGATTCCAAGAACCGAAAGTACTTTGATTTCAGTCTAGAGCTCGATACCGAAGTCAGAGAAGCCATGAAAACCTTAAAAGAATTCAAAGGTTATAGCGAGTACAACATATGCCCAGCAATGCCGAAGTCAAAAAACAGAAACCATGAAGATTCTCAGAGAAATATTCCAGAAGATATGGAAGAATGAAGAAACGCCGGCCGAGTGCAACAATAGAATCATCGCCAAGTTACCAAAATGGCTGACCTTAAGTTACTGTATAAACTGGAGGCATCACCCTGTTATTCATCACCAGCAATGGCCTTCAACAGAATCACTTCCATCGCAGCTGATCCCTTATCAGAAAGGAACAAACATGTTTCAGGAAAGGAAACTCCTACATTGACACTTCGACATGCACCAGACCAGACATGTACTAGACATCGCGACTCCCTCTGGAACATACTCCGGTCCTATGACATTCCACTTAAGATGGTGTTATATTCAATTAACTGTCTTTACAACAGTGTTCTTCAAATGAGCTGTCTCTAAAACGGTGTCCTACACAATGAACTTTCTTTACAACAATGTCCTTAAAATGAGCTGTCACTAAAACGGTGTTACTCATTGTACTATCTTTACAACAGTGTCATTCAAATGTGCTGTCTATAAAACGGTGTCCTACACAGTGAGCTGTTATTAAAGCAGTGTCTTTCAAATGAGTTATCTCTAGAACCGTGTCCTACACAATGAGCTTTCTTCACAACAGTGTCACTCAAGTAAGCTGTCTCTAAAACGGTGTTATACTCAATGAGCTGTCCTTACAACAGTGCCCTTCAAATGATCTTTTTCTAAAACAGTGTCCTACTCAATGAGGTGTCTTTACAACAGAGTCCTTCAAATGAGCTGTCTCTAAAACCGAGTCCTACTCAACGAGCTGTCTTTACAAGTGTCCTACAAATGAGCTGCCTTCAAAACGGGTAATACTCAATAAGCTGTCTTTTCAATAGTGTCCTTCAAATGAGCTGTCTCTAAAACGGTGTCCTACACACTGAACTGTCTTTACAACAGTGTCTTACACAATGAACGGTCTGTAAAACAGTGTCCTACTCAATGAGCTGTCTGCATGACAATGTCGTTCAAATGAGAAGTTTCTAAAAAGGTGTCATACACATTGATCTGTCTTTAACAGTGTGTCCTACACAAAATGAACGGTCTTTAAAACAGTATTTCCCACACAATTAGCTGTCTTTAAAAGTGGTTCATATACAATGATATGTCTCTAAAACAGTGACATACACATTGAAGTGTCTTTAAAGTCGTGTCCTACACAATGAGTTGTCTCTAAAACTGTCATAAAATGAACTTTCTTTAAAACGTGTGTCCTACACAATGATCTCTCAAAACAGTGTCTTACGCAATGAGTTGTCTTTGAAAAATGAGTTGCCTTTAAAACACAACGATTTATCTTTAAAGCAGTGTCCAACACAACGAGCTGCCTTAAAACAATGTCACCTATACAATGTGGTGTCTTTAAAACAGTTGGTCCCACAAAATGAGTTGTCTTTAAAAATGTGTCCTACACAAAGTGCTATCTCTAAAACAGTGCCATACAATGAGCTGTCTTTAAAACGGCGTGTCCTACACAATGATCTGTCTATAAAACAGCGTCTTACACAATAAGCCATCTTAAAAGTGTTATGTCTTTAAAATGTTCCGTACACAATGAACTGTCTTTAAAACACGAACTGTCTTTAAAGCAGTGTCCTACACAATGAGCTGTCTTTAAAAATGTATCCTACACATGGAGCTATCTTTAAAAATATGTCATACACAATGAGCTGTCTTTAAAACAATGTGTGTTACACAGTGAGCGTGTTACACAATGAGCTATCACTAAACTGTCCTACACAATGAGCTGTCTTTAAAACTGTGTTACACAATGTGTTACACAATGCGCTATCACTAATCTGTCCTACGCAATGAGCTGTCTTTAAAACAGTGTGTTACACAATGCGTTATCACTAATCTGTCCTACGCAATGAGCTGTCTTTAAAACAGTGTGACCTACACAATGAGTTGCCTTTAAAACACAAGGATTTATCTTTAAAGCAGTGTCCGACACAAGAAGCTGCCTTAAAACAATGTCACCTATACAATGTGGTGTCTTTATAAAAAAAGTGTGTCCCACACAATGAGTTGTTTTTAAAAATGTGTCCTACACAGAGTGTTATCTCTAAAACAGTGTCATAAAATGAACTGTCTTTAAAACGGCGTGTCCTACACAACGATCTGTCAATAAAACAGCGTCTTACACAATGAACCCTCTTTAA